>OX596233.1:48029913-50429913 GCA_951394345.1 Salicornia ramosissima
AGGCCAATTTTCGGGCTGGCCCAACTACTCAAAGGGGGGGAAATTAGCTTGTTTAATTGGGCTAAGACATTGTTTCAGATCGAAACTAGTATCCAAAACCTGCAAAGTCAGGATGGACTAGTTTAGCTGAGATTTTGTACGCTAGTTTAAATTAATTGTTTTGAGTACTATTTAGAACTAGTTTGGTTCTCATAGGAATTTAACTCATATAGGCTATAAGATGTCTTACTTCACAAGTTCACAGTAAATAAAATCACTTGTCTATTAAATAAAATCAACTCGTTTTAACATTAAGGGCCCGTTTGGTAGAACGCAAAATATTTTCAATGTTAAATGGTTTTCCATGAAAATTATTTCACAACGGAAAACTCATTTTCAAAGGAGTTTTAAATTTTCAAAGTTGTTTGGTTGAATGAAAAAAGATTTTTCATTTTAAGTGTTTGTGAGAAGATAGAAAGTTTTTATAGGATAGAGAAAGTATGTAGATGAGGGGAGAGTGTGTGTTGTGAAGTCATGAGAATAAAGAATGGAAAACAGTTTTCCTTTGATTATGGGAGGTAAACAGTTTTCCTTTGATTTTGGGAGAAAAATATTTTCAACTATGATGTAAAATCATTTTACACTCTAACTTTTCCATTTCAAATTTTCAATCCAACCAAACCGTGTAAAATAGTTTTCAGAGAAATATTTTACGCCCTACCAAATGGACCCTGAATAAGAATGAATTTGCCTATAAGTTCTTATGTAGTTTAACACATGATACATAGCTTATTTTTAAATTAATTACATCAATTTCAACCTTCTAAAACTTATTTAAATTGCCTAATATATATATATTTATTTATTTTTTGAAAAAAAAATAGATTTAATTCAATGTTTAATTGTTTCGATTACACTATGGTTTCACTCAAATTTATTTGTGCAAAATGTGTCAATGTTTGCAAACATCTGAATGTTTGGCTTTGTAAAAGTAATATTGATCAATTCATGATGGGAATAGCAAACTTCCATATGAACAATTATCAAACATACAATTTTCTAGAATATGTTCTTAGAACTTTTTAATTTACAACCATTGGTTCGTATATAACGAGTTAATTATTTGTTCATTAATTATTTATTCGTCCACTACTAAAAATTAGCCCATTAACAACAGATACACATTGATGAAGGGCATAAATTTTGTCGTAAATGTGAATGTTTTATGACAATTTTTGGACCCATTGTTATAATTCACCTAATACGTAACACAAACTATATTAAAATTGAATCATTTACGACGAGATCGCGACGGGAAAAATCATTTACGATCCCTCATTTCTATGATGGGGTCACATTTTTACGACGGAAAAAATTGGTTACGACCCCCTTTTCTCGACGGGGTCACATTTTCACGATGAAAATTTCCGTCGTAAATATGACTTTTCTAGTAGTAGTCAAATGGTACACTAATGATATTTTTGCTAGTTATTATTATTTTTATTTTAGGTTAGTGTCACTTGATGTTGTGGAAGTAAAACAAAAAAAATAATTAACTTTAAATTTATGTTTAATGGCGGAATTTCTTTCAAAGGTTTGTTATAATGCATAGTTAAAAGTTAAAAGTATTTGACAGTAGCCACTAGTTTCCTATTGAAATAATGAATAGATAAGGAGTAGTGAAGAGGAGGATGAAAGATTTTAAAGTTTGTGAAAAAGATTTTGTCCTACTTTGGTTGGATTAGACCTTGTTTATATATGTATTTATCAACTATAGTATTTGAAATTTGTACTCTATTGTTGTGGGCAATAAGTGGGGATGCCCACGCGTTGTTGTCTGTTCGGTTCGTGACATAGTGTGGTGTGCCTCATCTCGATTGCACCATAAATGGGGTGAATTTGCATCTTACAGTTTGGTGTTTGTACAAATTCGATCCATTCGACTACTCATTGTACAAATAACATCTATATCTATAGCTATACTTGTATATTTATTTATATACTAAAACAAAGCATTGTTTAAGTCATCATTGTACACATGTCACTTTCTTATTAAAATTTTTCCCTCAAAACTGATTGGTAATATCAATTTTTTTGGTTAATTTATATCTTTGCACAAGTTTCAATTTTGACAAAATCATTCTTTAAAATTAATAAGCTTATAATTTAATACTTCATATCCAAATAACAAAAAACCTTAGCTTCATACTTTGTATTCTTTTGAAAAATTACCAAAAATATTATTTATATCGTGCAACGCACGGGACTAATCTGGTTGTATACCCAAAACAATTATATGGTGCATGTATATCATCATAGGCACACATATAAAGCACGTAAATGGTAAATGGGCATGCAACATATGCCAAACATGAATAATACATGAAATATATGACTAGATGACCATTACAAGTAATTTTGATCATGAATGAGAAAATAAGGGGCAGTAACACGACCTCCACCTCATAACCGCGATGTTATAGAGCGATGTTATGAAGTCGATATTCGTGACTCAGACACTCAACCCCCCACCCCCAGAGGACTAGGAGCCATTATGGCCCCATGAGACCTTTGTGACCGTACTTTACGAGTAATGCTAGCTCGTTAGTATCGTGATAGGAGCCATACGATAGGAACTCAATATTTCTTATCGTGTAAAGAAACCCCTGTGACCTCACGAGCAATATTATCAGCTCAATAATATTGTGATAACAGTCATGCACTATGGCTCAGTGTACATACATAACGACCAGTTCGCTCATATAATACACGTGTCATAATGGGCGTCATCACGGAAGCATGAACTAGCTACCCTAGTATGGCTGTTTGAATCTAAAAATTTCAAAAAATCACCACATAATAATGAATTGGGAATGAATTTAATTCATACAATGCAAATGCTTTAACAGCACACAACAACACAAAAAGAAGTACAAATATTATTATTACGGGAAATGATATTGACACAACTAAAATTGATATGGGCATAACTTTTATGAGAGGAGCATAAAAAATGTTCTCTCACAATGAGTTTTGCCCATATCAATTTAGTTGTGCCTCTATCATTTCCCTATTATTACGTGATAATAAATATATATATATATAGGGTTGGGTTCCGGTGAGAAATTTCTTATCGTGAGAAATGTGAGAAGAGATAAATACATCAACTATGACCTAGAGTTACATTGACAATCAATTATTGGTACATTCATTGTACACTATAAATACATTGATTTTAAACTATAGAAGGAGTAAAGAGGAAAAATCAAATTTAATCTTAGCCATTCATTTGTTGATTAAAGGGTTGTGATTGTTTCTCATCCTTCTCACCAAAACTACATTTCTCACATGAGCATACTTCTATATATATATATATATATATATATATATATATATATATATATATATATATATATATATATATATATTCATGTACCATATCATGTCGTATAAAATTGCTTGGCATGTACATACATAAATCTCGATCTTCTTCATAATTTGACACCATCTTTAGTCTTTTTTACATATATAAAACAGTACAATACAGTCCACACCGCTCGCGGTCCAGAATTCGGGCCCAATAAACATTGATTTCATATTGGTCCAATTATCTCTCAGTCGTCTGCTTCACATTTTTTGGACTAATAAACACCTGTCTCTACTCATCATCCATCTATCTTATTAATGTCAATTATTAATTTGAGTTAGCCACTTCTCAATAACAATCCAAATTATATTCAACTACACTTTAAAAAAATTAAATACTTCATATATTTTTTCTAGCTTTCATTCAGATGTTGTCGTGTATTATACGATACATCATTAATATTTTTTTGGTATCACTTTTCCAATCCAAATCCAAATTATATAAAGCCACTATCAAAGATTACATGAATTTAAAACCATCTAGTCATCTTTCTATAGTTATTGTACATGTCTTGCCAAAACTTCAACCAACTTGCCTAACATTGTGTGCCCACAAATCACCATTTGTTGGCATCCTCAGCTCATACCCATTACCATTATATAATATGTGACTATAAAAACTGATCCCAGACCTGTATACCCAAGATGTGAGGTTCGATTTAAACAATATCAATATCTTATTTTTATGTGATAGATTTGCAAAGTGAAAAAAAAAAAAAAAAAAATCATTCTAGTCGGGTTGTCAGCTTACACTTTTGGTTGCATTGGTTTTATAACATGGTATTAGAGCAAGCGTAACTATGATTAAGCATTCGGGATGAGGAGGCTTATGTTGTGTTCACACTTCAAGACGTTATATAATTATACGAATTGAAATATATTTTTTTCTTGATCTAACTATGGCTCTTTCTAATTTTTTTATAAAGAAAAATAAAGTCATTTATGGTATAGTTTAATTAGGCTCAATCATGTGCGTATTTTTCAAATATATAATTTTGATAATTTTTTATTATACATATCTACAAACATTATCATTCACGCTTATGTCTTGAAAGATGTGAAAACATGTAACAAATATTTTAAGACCGATGAATTAATTATTTTATTTTATCTTATTTTTGAAAGTCATTTAGGGTCTCATATCGTGGGTCTGGCTCTGATACCAAGTTAGAGGACCATCTCAACCAAAAGCTTAAACTCATAGTTAAGGCCCAAGAATTTGTTATATACTCTATCAGTATTTATTATACTATCATACTCCCTTCATTTCATAATGTTAGCTCCATTTACCATATTTGTGTGACACCAAAATGGCCAGAGTGGAGATAATATTTTTGAAAAGGAGGGACTATAATATGCATATCCTTTTTAGCAAACAGTAACCGACAGATTAATTAAGCTTTGCATGTTGACATCTATGATTGTGATCTATATCGATGCTCTTTTAATTTAAATTAAATTAAATTAAATTAAATGTATCATCCCACTATACGTTGTTATTATGCTATATACTCTAACTATATATAATTATAAATACATCCTATGAAATGACCTTAAATAATATCTTAATTAATTTATTCAAAGTACATGAGATCTGGAATATTACAGATATAATTAAGCATCTAGAGCATTATAATCTATCTATATATCTAAAATATTCAATTTCAAAATAATAAAGTAATATAATTAATATTATTCATCAAAGGTGTCAGCTTGAAAGGGTGTGATATAGGTTAAGAAGAACCAATTTGCACTCAAAATAATTAATCAAATATTTTAATTTGTTCCATTAATTAATTAGTCAATACTTGCATAAGAATCTCTTGAATTAAATGTGGGCCATTTTAATATAAATTCTGATTCTAAACTATGACAAGACTTTGAAAGGAATGTGAAGTATGTAACCATTAAATGGTAGGAAGAAAATTTATTTTATTTTTATTTTTATTTGATTAATTTACTATTTTATGAAAGTTTGGTGTCTAAGCTCAGATGAAATGGACTGATCACACAATATTTGTCATTTTAATTAATTTATTAATGTATGGAAATTAAAGGGGTGGCATTTATTTTGGGGTGTGGAGGATGACTGATGAGAAGTAAGAGAGACAGAGAAGCATGCATGATTTTTATTTTTATTTTTTTGGAAAAAGACTAGTCAAATTTTCGAAATTTAATTGTTTATGGGTTAGTTTGATAGGCCACCAAGATTAATTGAATTGAACAATTTCATACTATTAATAGTACATACATTATAATTAACATTTTGGTTGTTAAATTAATTAAAAATGGACGTAAGCATATAACAATATAATTTATTATTATGCAAAGTTACCTAAAAATATCTATCTAATAGCCTACTAGGGATTATATATTAACTATCAATATTTTTGAAGTATTATTATTAATCACTCTTTATTTATATAAGAAAAGATTGTCCAAATAATTCGATGTTTGGATTGAATTTCGCTATTAATTCTAAGTTTTACTCTCTTAGCTTTTTTAAAATAGTTAAAGTTGGTATGATGTATTTCTCATATTGCTTACTGTTATTCCACGCACATAAATTGAGACAATTTTTTTTTACCAATTATAGCTTCAATTTTGATCAATCAAGGACCAAAATAACTCTAATACCATTTACCTAACGATTTTCACCCATCAATTTTTACTTTTAATTTAGATTGGTCCGATTGGAAGATATCATACAAACTCTAGATTGTTTTTAAAAAATATAGCTTTAAATTCATGGTAGAAAACAATCCAAATTTTAAAATTATTTGTATTCCGGAATTAATCTTGACAGGTGAGGCTGGATGTCAAACCCGTGATCTCGGAGATCACGAGGGACAATTGGACCAACTGATCCAAGATCCTTCGACCTAAATATGTACTCCCTCCGTTCCTATTTGTTTGTCTTGTTTGACTTTACACACATGTCAATGCATTTGTTTGACCTTTAGTATCTTTTGTTGTATATGTATAAAAATTATAATAATTGGCTATTAATAACGTACTCATTGAGACGAATCAAACAAGACCCCACATGATTATATTATATTTTATATGTTGGGTGTAATTTAGAAGATTCTCCGACCTTATGAATAGTGTCAAGATTCCATATAAGAAAAATAAATGGGAACGGAGGGAGTAGTAGATAACTAAGATAAGACATGTGTACAACTAATTTGAAAGTTTTTGGTATTCATTGTTGTTGCTTGCATTTCCGGGAAGGCAAATGAAATTTGACCCAAACTGTAGCTTAACTTTTGTTTGTTTTTTTGGAATAATTATATTAATAGGTACCAACTGTTGCACTTTTTATTTTATGGGTACCAACTTTTGATTATTCACCAGCAGCACGAACTATTACATAAAGTTGCAACGATAGGTATGGATGACTTATAAATAAGTATGAATGACCTATAAATTGCAACAACATTTAGGTGATATACCTATCCTTGCAACTTTATCTAATAGTTCGTGCTACTGGTGAATAATCAAAAGTTGATACCTATAAAATAAAAAGTGCAATAGTTGATACCTATTAATGTAATTATTCCTTGTTTTTTTGGAAATGAATTGAACTGTAGCTTAACTTGAATGTCATCAAATTGCATTGTAAATAGTCCATGTGAAAGATTAGAGTTTTATATAACACTATTACCAGCTATAATTGACTATTAGAATATACTCCGTCTTACATTAAAGATAGAAGGAAATGGAGAAATTTGCTGTTGTTGACATATAGAGAACATAAACGTGTCTTTGTTTTACTTTAATTTTTGTTTTGTTTTTTTCTGGTTTATTGAGGCAGCATAAAATTATATGAAGGTACATTATTAACAAATAACAAGTGTTACGTGGTAATGTGGTATTAGTTGATAACTTAATGCCAAAGTTAGGTTATTTGGCGGTCTGGGCTGTTAACTTTTCGCTTAAAAATTACGTGGTACAACTTTTAAATATAAAATTATAACATTTTTATTATTGAACTTAACTATTTGTGTAAAAAGTTAAAAATTCATGATAAAAAGAGTTATAGTTTTTTAGTTAAAGGAGATTTGTTAATTACTTAATTAAGGGTGCATTTGATTCATCTGAAATTCTCTGATCTAATTTTATCTTATCTGATTTAAAATTTTCTAATCTGATGTGATCTAAACTTTTCTTAAATAAGCATTAGAGGGATTAAATAACTTGAATCAAACACACACTAATTGTTGCCTAATTTCACACAAACTTTTACAATTTGATCGATTTTTAATCAAATCGCTTCAAACATGCTTATACATCTGATCTCTATTTAAGTTTAATTACACTATTAACTTCCTAATTAGCTTCATAATTGGCTTTTTTTTTAATTTTAGCTAGTGATATATTGAATATTCCCCATATTTTTATAAATTATCTAATTCTGATAGATATTTTACCTTTGTCACCTATATATACTGATCAATGAAATCATGCCACTCAAGGCAAGGGAGTTTTCAATCACAATCTCACATGTTATCACAACCTAGATTTTTTTAGGGTTCCAAATTTATTTTTTTTGGCTCTAAATCTTGTCTTCCTACCCATCACTTGTGCACTGAATAAACAAGTTCTCAGCCAGAAATTCACATAAATTTGCACTATTTGATTAATTTTGATTCAAATTGACACGAACAAGCCTAGTCACCAATGTTTAGATCATGAATTTTTGCTTTAACTGACTTGATTTAATTTTTTTTAGGTTGAATAATAAGCAATTGGATTAGCAAAAAGAACTAAAATAAGTGATTTCTACTCACAAAAGCAAGTTGTTCTTATCCTATCACAAATACAAGCTAATAAGGCTCATAAAATAATACACTAGGACAATGATAAATAATATGAGTAAAAGAATAAATACAAAGATTTTGGGTGGCATACATTATTAGATTATCTTTATATTATCCCTTGTATATATACTCCCACAATTTTGCTTGTTTTAATTTATTTTTTTAAATAGCATTGAAGGGTACTACACAAAAGGAAGAAGAATCAAATAATTGTTGTATATATATTGCCAAAAAAAAAAAATTGTTGTATATATATATCAGCTGTTATTTTCCTCTGAATTGGCTATGATAATAATGGAGGAGTTGTAAGAAATCAAATACAGATTGCAAAAATATGAGTAGTGGTTCATGTAAAGGCAAACATGCACATTATAGCTACCTAGCAATGACATATAATTGAATAACATTATATAGGTCCAAAATCTGTTTCAGATTTTATTTCCAAAATTGATGTATACTTTTTAAGTGCTTATAGCCTATTTAGTTCAACTAAATATGGCTGAATTGTACTGAACTAAATTGAATTGAAAGCAATATTTTATTAAAGAAAGAAAGTAAGAGCTGGACTGAAATTTAAGCTGGACTAAACACGCCCTTAGAGTAAAATTGAAAAAAAAAAAGGAAAATGGGTCCCACAATCCAAGGAATTGGACTTTGTTGGCTGGCTCTTTGCCATCCTCTCCAACTTACACCATGACCACCCTTAAATATGAATATATATGTGAAATGAAAGGGATATTTTTGTTGCCTTTTTATCAAATCAATTAGTAATTTATTTGTAATTGATAATGATGGTGATTTTTGGATGGGGGACAAATAATATAGGACCATGAAATTGACAGGAGAATTTTCTCCTTTTTTTAAATGAAAGATGAAAAAAAGAGAGAGAGAATGTCAAAGATGAGTACATGGCACAATGTAAACGATTTGTCCACTTGAAATTTAACATAATAAAACCTTGGACTTGGAAAGAAGACAAAATTTTCAACCTTTTCATCATTTTACATCATTATAATTTTGATAAATAGGAGTGTGTTGATACTTTGCTTTTTAAAATTGAATTGGTGGGGTTGCAATATTTTCATCATATCCCCCTATTTTGATTTTTGGATAATTGGATTGGAGTGATGATTTTTTTTAATAGATTTAATAAAAGTAAAATTTTCAAAGCATATACCCACTTTTTTTAAAAATAATATTGATTATAGATATCATTGGTAAAATTAACAAATTTTACTAAAAACAAGGTTAATTCAAGAAATTATTTTTCTTTTTTTAATAACTATCACTTTATTTATAAGAAATAATTAAATTCCCGAGTTCCCTCAAACAAACAAAAAAAAAAAAGAAATTCTCCCACTATAAAATAAAATAAATTTGGCAACGGAATTTGCAACATAATAATAATTTCGTCGTACATTTGAGACGGATTTTAGAAAAATCCTCTTAAAACAAAAGACATTGTCTCAAATTTGAGACGGAATATAAAATTTTTCGTCTCAAAAAATTGGCGACACTTACTATGGAAATGGATGGGGAAAATACATCCCATGTAGTGATTTTGAGATGGATTTTACCCATCCGTCTCCATAGAAGGCGTCGCAGGTTTTTTGACACGAAAAATTCACTATTCTGTCTTAGATTTGCTCAAAATTAAGATGGATTTATTTCTTTCGTTTTGAGACAAAACTTTTTAAATCTATCTCAAATTTGTGACGGAATTACAATTCCGTTGCAAATTCCGTCTCTAATATCATTTTATTTTCTAGTGTCCAATCAAATGGTTTAGCCTATCTATTTCAGAGTGATATATATTATTTTGTAAATATTCTTATTTCCTTAAATATTTAAGGTGTAGTTATGTAAACCTTACACTTGTATTCTTCTTCATCTGTTATGATTTACTCACAACATTAGGGTTTTCAGCACTATTCACAATTTGTCGTCTTTGATTGTATTTTATGATTTATATGTTACACATAATATGTTCATGTATAATCTTGTTAGATCCGTCCCGAAAAAAACTTTATTAAAATCTATTTTTTATAATTTTACAACAACAAAATTAAAGATTGTAAGAGTTAAGTATATTTGTATACTTAACATACAGTAGTTAGTAGTATATAGTAGAATGTACAATAAATATATTAGTATAAATAGGACTTAAGCTGAGTTTATTGTAAGTAATTCTGTACTGACTAATGCAACAGTGTTAACTAATTTTCCTAATTGAGTTTTTTTTCCTCTGTTGCTTCATGGTATCAGAGCGTAACTCGCTTCGAGTTTAGGTTAGTTTGATTTTGTGCACAGAGTGTTGTGCGAGATTGAATCACTGATTGCAGTGATTGATTTTGTCTTTGAAGAACTAGGGTTCTTGAAGATTGAATTTGGTACGAGCTTGGAGATTTGAGTTCCAGGTCGTTGGGATTGTACAATTGCAGAAATGGCGGATACTGCATCTGGATCAATTGTGAATGATTCTCAAAATTCAGGTTTGGCTGATCCTTACTTTCTTGCTAATTCTGATAATCCAACTGCATCTTTGACTGCTAAGGTGCTTGATGGTACAAATTTTTTAAGATGGAGTAAGAAGGTTAGGAAGGCTTTGGGTGCCAAGAATAAATTAGGTTTTATTAATGGTACATTGGTTATGCCTGATGAGAGTCATAAGGATTTTGAGAAATGGCAGAGGGTTGATTTTATGGTTGGGAGTTGGATTAGTAGTTCAATGACGAGTGAGCTATCAGATGATTTTGCGTATACTGAGACTGCATATGAGTTATGGACTGATATTAATCAGAGGTTCAAGCAGACTAATGGTCCAATGATTTTCCAACTAAGGAAGGAGATTGATGCATTAAGGCAAGAGAATTTGACTATATTGAGTTACTAGGGAAAGATTTAAAAGATTGTGGGATGAGCTGCAAAGTTTTAGGGCAACTCCTACATGTACTTGTGGGACTATGAAGTCTTGCACGTGTAATTTGTTAAAGAAAATTGCAGATACTGAACAAGAAGATCAGTTGATGCAGTTCTTGTTAGGACTGAATGCTGGGTATGATAATACAATTTCCAATATTCTGACTATGGAACCATTACCCAATGTGAATAAGGCTTATGCTATAGTAATACAAATGGAAAAACAGAAAGAAATTAGTGGAATGCAGAGTGGCACAGAGTGTAATGCTCTTGTTGCAAGAAAGATGTCTAGGGATGGTAATGTGTATAATAAGCAAAGTGTGCTTGGTAAGAGGGATTGGAAGAAGGAAAAGATGGAAAAGAAATGTGATGTTTGTAAGGCTAGAGGGCATACTTCTGATCAGTGTTTCAAGGTGGTGGGCTATCCAGATTGGTATTTGGCTTTAAAGAACAAAAGTGGGTCTAAGAGACCAAGATTGGCTGCTAATGTGGTTCAATACAGTGACACCCCCTTGGACAATGATATTGGATAGTATGGGTCTAGGAATGATCAAAGGATGCCAGCTATGATGACTTCCTTTTGTCAAGAGATGGTAAAAGCTGTGAAAGGTAGTTTGATGGTTGGAAATGATGCAGGATCCAATGCTATAGTCAACTTTGCCTCTGCAAATATGGCAGGTATTCATTCTTACTTGCTTAGTTGTAATCAAAATTTGCAAAATGATAAAATGCTTTGGATTATTGACTCAGGACCTAGTGATCATATGGTATTTGACTCTAGTGTTTTATTTGATAAAAAGAAGTTAGATAATAACATAAAAGTTAGTTTACCTGATGGTTCTTGCAAATGGGTTGAATGGACTGGTAGTGTGTTGTTGAGACCAAATTTTTTGCTGAAAGATGTTATGTATGTTGAAGGTTTTAAACATAACTTGCTTTCTGTTGGAAAATGACTTGAACAATCTGATATTCAGGTTAATTTTGCTAAGTCTAATTGTTGGTTTCAGGACCATTCTAGTAATATTTTGGCATTGGGATATAAACTTGGAGGCTTGTATTGTTTGAGAGCTTCTCGAATGGAACAGTGTGATTCTAATGGTTCAAGATGCTATGCTGCTAAGTCTTTTACTAGTAATAATTCTCAGAATAAGTGTGTTACAAGCCTGAAAACTGATGTAAATCATAGAGATTTGGAGCTTTTCGATTCTAGGTTAGGACATGTTTCTTTGTCAAAAATGAAGCATATGCCTATTAGACATTGTTCTGATTTTCAGCATTTGGAATGTAATATTTGCAAATATGAAAAGATGAATAGACTTCCTTTTAAGCAAAGTATTAATAGAGCTTCTTGTAGTTTTGAGCTTATTCATATAGATCTGTGGGGACCTTACAAAGTCATGGCTATTAATGGGGCTAGATTTTTTTACTATACTAGATGATCATAGTAGAACGACTTGGACTTTTTTGTTGAGTAATAAAATGCAGGTTCCTAAAACTGTTGCAGATTTTATTGCTTTGGCTGAAAATCAGTTTAATGCAAAGATTAAAGTCATTAGGTCTGACAATGGTACTGAAATTATTCAACAACA
The DNA here is from genome assembly GCA_951394345.1 of Salicornia ramosissima. Lineage (NCBI taxonomy): Eukaryota > Viridiplantae > Streptophyta > Magnoliopsida > Caryophyllales > Amaranthaceae > Salicornia > Salicornia ramosissima. Next base: position 48,042,650 of record OX596233.1, read on the forward strand.
ATGTGCTAATTTGTTTGGGTCAAAAGGTATTATTCATCAAAGAAGTGTTGTAGGAGTACCGCAACAAAATGGTCGTGTTGAAAGAAAACATAGACATTTGTTAGAGGTGTCTAGAGCCTTGAGATTTCAAGCTAACTTGCCAAAAAGATTTTGGGCAGATTGCTTTTTGACTGCTACTTATTTGATTAATAGGCTTCCTATAAAAATTTTAGATTAGAGGACTCCTTATGGGGTTTTAACTGGAAAATCCCCTTCATATGATGAGTTAAGAGTTTTTGGGTGTTTATGTTTTGCTTATAATAAGGATATTAGTAGAGATAAATTTGACTCTAGGGCAAGAAGATGTATCTTTCTTGGTTATCCCTATGCTCAAAAGGCTTATAAAGTCTATGATATTGAAAAAGGAGTGTCTTTTGTTACTAGAGACATAATGTTTCAGAAAAATGTTTTTCCTTATTCTGAAAAACAAATTAAAACTTCGTGTAATGACACTCCAATAATGGTACGTTTTGGTACTGAAAATGAGTTGGCTAAAAATCTTAACAGTAATGTTCCTGATTTAAAACATGTTCAAAATGGAACTCAGGATACAAGACATGTCAATAATGATATTTTGGAGTGTTCTGCTCCTAATTGGATTATTAATGATTCTTGTGAAGTGAATATTAATAATGAAGGGAATCAAAATGATTCTACTAATGGTTCTAATACTAATCATTTATCCTTTGATAATTTGAATTCTGGAGGAACCAACATAGTTCCTTTTATTAATGATCATGAGATTTCTTCTTCTTCAATCATTCATTCTGCTCAGCATAATTCACCTATGTCTGAGAAAATTGAAATTCATCCACAAAGAACTTCACAAAGACCTGTTATTTTGCCTCTTAAATATCAGAATTTTCAGTGCAGTTATCAACCTCATAGAATCTCTTCTAATTCCTCTCACTCAAAGTCCTTTGCTGTTAACTCCACCAAAATAATTGAACCCAAAAATTTCAACCAAGCTAAACACAACCCTGACTGGATGGTTGCAATAGAAAAAGAGTTGTCTGCTCTAAGGGAAAACAAAACCTGGATTTTGACAGAACTACCAAAGGACAAAAAAGCTATAGGATCTAAATGGGTGTTCAAAACAAAGCTAAATCCGGATGGTACAGTTGAGAGGTATAAAGCCAGGCTAGTAGCTACAGGATATCAGCAAGTAGAAGGTTTGGATTTTAATCAGACATTCTCTTCGGTTGTCAAACTTGCCACAGTCAGAATTGTTATTGCTCTTGCTGCAGTTAAAGGGTGACCTATTTGGCAGCTAGATGTAAACAACACATTTTTACATGGTCACCTGGATGAGGAGGTTTACATGAAGCCCCCTTCAGGATACAATAAGGCACAACAAGGACAAGTGTGTAAGCTAGAAAAATCTTTATATGGGTTGAAGCAGGCTCCAAGGCAATGGAACAAAGAGTTGAAGGTGTTCTTACAAAAATTAGGTTTTGTTCAATCAAAACTGGATTACTCTTTGTTTACTAGAGATGTTTCAGGAGAATTCTTGGTGCTAATAGTGTATGTTGATGATATATTACTAACTCGTACATCTCAACAGCAAATTGACAAGGTGAAGCAAGATCTTGATGCTACTTTCACAATCAAAGATCTAGGCAATATGCATTATTTTTTGGGAGTAGAAGTAATTAGAGACAAGAATGGCATGTTTTTGTCTCAAAAGAAATATATCAATGATATATTGATTGGTGCAGGAATGGAGAATTGTGAACCAGCTCCTGCTCCACTTTCAACAGGTCTGAAATTATCAATTGATGAAGGTGAGATACTTGATCAGCCCGAGGTTTATAGAAGAATAGTAGGCAGGCTACTTTATTTGGGATTTACAAGACCTGATATTTGTTATGTTGCACGACATCTGAGCCAGTTTATGCAGCAGCCCAGATCTCCTCATTTAAGGGCAGCCCTACATGTATTAAAGTATCTAAAAGGCACCATTAATCTTGGTCTATATTATTATGTCAATTCTGATCTAAATATTAAAGCCTTTAGTGACTCAGATTGGGGGAGTTGTAAGTTCACTAGCAGGTCACTAAGTGCTTACACCATATTTTTGGGCAACAATCTAATTTCATGGAAATCCAAAAAGCAATCCACAGTGAGCATGTAACGACCCTGATTTTATTGGTAATTCTGCCGGATGATTATATGTATAGTTCAAATTTAGTTTTGAACTATTTATTTTGTTTTATGTGAATAATTTCGATTTAATTCGAATTATTTTATTTTGATTGGTTATTATTTATTTTTTATTATTATTTAATTAATTAGAATTTTATTATTTAATTTTTCTAATTAATTATTTAATATTTTGGGCTAAATCGAATTAAGTATGATTAATCATGCGATTTTTGTAAATTAGCCCAATTGATCACGAAAGCCCAAATTTGGCCCATTTCCTTGCTTGGCCGGTTGGCCCTTGTATTTGGTGGCAAATTTTTCCACTTGCCTCATGTTCACACCTTAACTAGCCTCTATATATAGGAGGGTTAGTGAGGCTTTATGATCCTTTTGCCATTTAATCACCTTTGCCATCAAAAGTTTAAGACACAAACTCCCTCCATTTGCTCCCAATTCACACGCCATTTTTGGCTCTTTCAAGTTGAACATTTGTTCATCATCTTTTCAATACCCAAACTTAAAGATTCAACCTCTATTGATCTTTAAGTATCAAAACACAATCTAGACCACCTAAATTGCATTCAAGATCATTAGTTCGGGTTGGTTTTGGGATCTTGTTCGAGTGGGTTGATCGTGTTGAACGTGTGGGGTTCGAGTGGTGCACGGTGGTGGTTTGTGCTCATGTGTCGTGGCCGTGCAGTTGGTCCATGGCGGTGGTGGCTCGTGCTGGGCAGCCGTGTGTGCAAGGTGGTGCAGCCGTGTGGTGCATGCCGTGTGTTCGTGTGGTCCGTGTAGTCTAGCCGTGTGGTTCTAGTTTCCGGGCTACAATTTTTTGTTGATTTTGTGTGTTAATCTTCAATAAGGTAACATACTTTCTCAACTTAATTGGTGTACTATGTTCCATAGTATAGATTAAATGAACAAGATTAGTTTATATGAAGTTTTGATCATGTTTTGAGTATGATTTAAATCTGATTTTTTTTTAAATGGTTTAATGATGATTTGATGATTGAATATGATGATTTTATGATTGATTATGTTAGTAGTAAGTTTATGTTTATCATGTTCAAGTTTGGTGAATTTTGGACACTAGTAAGTTGATGATCTCATGTATAAAATTGGAAATATGCATGTGGTTTATGTATGATGGATGAGTTCTTGATTCTTGGATGAGTTCTTGGTTGAAGTTCTTGAATCTTGATTGAGTTCTTGATTGAGATCTTGAATCTTGGATGAGTTCTTGATGAGTTCTTTAAGTTCTTGATGAGTTCTTTAAGAGTCTTTATGAGTTCTTGATTAAGTCTTTTAAGTTAAAGAAAGTTAAAGAAAAGGTTAAAGAAAGTGATAAGATGTTGTAAGATGATTGGTTTACACGTTATTTTCTTAAGTCAAGGCGTAAGATGCAACTTAAGAAGTAACTAAGAATGTAAACTTCGGATTAAAGTTAAAGATGTAAGATTAGCTTGATTTCGTAGCTAGACGCCTAAAACTTAGAGTAAGATTCTATGTTTTTGGGTTAAGACGTTGCCCCTATCCTAACCGCGGTATTGGGATAGTGATTACCACTATGTCGTCTCTGACATGGATTTCCAGTAAGATTGGTTTCATGGGGTTGGGAGTAATATTCTCAATCCTGGCATAGTTGGAAAGTTCGTTCGCGTAAGATGCGTTCGTACGTGCGTAGTCCAGTCTAGTTTGCGAATGATTACGCCAAAGTTAGTTTGGTTAAGTTAGTTGAGTCAAGCATGTATTCGTGTTTGGTTCGCATGTTTGATGTTTGATTTGGGTTGTTTGATTTATGCTATGTTCATGTGTATTCCCGTTAGGGTGAGACAGTTATGTTACTCGCCACTGACGGTGGACTGTTGTTTACTTTTCAGGTAATTCTGATGATGAGGTTCTTGCTTAGCTATGGGTTGGGCGAGCGCCGATATAGTTATATAGTCGTATTTCTGTTGCTTTACGTTTTCAGTTAGTTTGGATTATAGTAGTAATACTTGTATACTTTTGCTATGACTCTGACATGTGTTTGGAGTTACGTTTATTAGTAATAGTAGTTTGACCTTTGGATTAGTAATGTAAAAACTTGTGGGTATTTGTACTTTTGGGTTATAATAATAATATTTTGAGGTTTTGTTTTAAATTTTTAAGTATTTTAGTTTGTTAGTTTTTGACTATTCGACTCGTCGTTTTCTTCCGCGCTGATTTAAGCGAGTCGGGTCGTCACAGAGCAAGTCTTCCACAGAAGCTGAGTATAGGAGCCTCTCTAGTGCTGCTAGTGAAATCACTTGGATTCATGGGATACTAGAAGATCTAAAGATCAAGTCTCTGCTACCTATTCCTCTTAAATGTGATAACTCCTCAGCAAAACACCTAGCTGCAAACCCCATGTTCCATGAGAAGACAAAACATTTGAAGAGGGATGTTTATTATATTCGAGAACAGGTTGAAGATGGCTTTATCAATGTTCAACATGTTCCCACTGCATTCTTCTAACTAAACCTCTAAATTCTTCTAGACATTCTCTTCTAAGTTCCAAGCTTGGACTCATCAATGGTGTCCAGCTTACAGGGAGGGTGTAAGAGTTAAGTATATTTGTATACTTAACATACAGTAGTTAGTAGTATATAGTAGAATGTACAATAAATATATTAGTATAAATAGGACTTAAGCTGAGTTTATTGTAACTAATTCTGTACTGACTAATACAACAGTGTTAACTAATTTTCCTAATTGAGTTTTTTTTTCCTCTGTTGCTTCAAAGATATTGATATTCTAAAATTGTGCATTGGCAAGCGTGAAATTTCTTAATGTTGCGAGTAATATAAAACAGAGTAAGGGGTTGTTTGGTTGTGAGTAATATATGTTCATGTATAATATTGAAAGTTTAAGTGTAAGATTTAGTTAGTTGTTTGTTTAAAAAGAAATAGGTTTTGCCTCCACCACACCACCACCCCAACCCAAATGGGGGTCCACCACCACTGACCTCATCACCATCCCCTTCCACCACCACCCTCAAGCAACGCCGCCCTCAAAACAACCCCTAACCCCTAACCCTAACCCTAACCCTAACCAACCACCCAATTCAAAAACAACCCCTAACCCATTTTTTTCATTGCTAGGGTTTGTGGGTGGGGATGGTGGGCAACGGTGGTTCTGCGAGGCTGGGCGAGGGTGCATTAGGTGGTTAGGGTTTGGGGTGGGTTTTTTGTGGTTGTGGGGTTCGTGGGTGGGGTGGTGAAGGGCGACGATGGGTGAGGGTGGGCGAGGGTGGGTTTTTTTGGTGGTTAGGGTTTCGTGGGGCTGGGTTTAGGGTGGGGTTATGGGGTCCATGGGTGGGACGAGGGTTGGGCGAAGATAGATGGGTGGATGAGTGGGTGGTGGGTGGCTGAGTTGTCCTGGATGGGCTGGTGTGGGTGGTTGGGTGAGTGGTTAGGGTGGGGTGACTAGGGTGGGTGGGTGGTGAGGAAAGGGAATGCAAAAGATAGGGGGAGGAGGGTTTAGGAAAGTGTTAGAATAGGGGGATAGGGAGGGGAATGAGAATGACAAAAATGGCATAACAAACACAATCAAAGGGAATGAGGGCAGTTGATTCTCATTGCCTTTGATTAATACCCCCAACCAAACACACCCTAAGTATATTTCTATATCTTGGAATGATGAATGGAAAGTTAAGATTAGTAAAACAAATGTTGATTGAGTAAGAAGAGAATTAGAGTTACGAGTAATAGTTCACACTCTTACAGAATGAGAGTCTTCTGCAGTACTTTTATTTATAGTTAATTAGATTAGTTGTCTAACTAACTTTGTACTGCTAACTAACTATTACTAATATAACATATCCCTTTTAAGATGTTTAGTCTTTTCATGAAACATAGGATTTTGAGAAAGATGTTGGTCAGAGGTGTTATCACAGTACATTATTATTATAGGCAATAATTGAACTGAAATCTGTAGCTCTGGCAACAAACCTTCAACAGAATTTACTTCCCTTGTTGTAGCACTCATGCTTCTATACTTTGCCTCAGCAATGACCTTTCTTACAATCTTTTGCTTTTAGTCTTCCAAGACACGATTAGACCCTAATAAGACAGCATAAGAACTTAAGGATCTAATGTGAACTGACAACCTGCCCAATTAGAGTCACTAAACACAATGACTTTCAAATCAGAATTAGATGAGTAGAATAAGCTCATGTCAATAGTGCCCATCAAATATTTGAGTGTATGCAGTGCAATCCTCAAGTGAGGAAATCTAGTCTCATTCATAAACTATGTAAGATGTTACACAACATATGAAATATCAGGCCTTGTTATTCCAAGGTACAACAGTCTTCCCACCAATCTCCTGTAAACTTCAAGAGATCCCCTGTAGACACCAGGAGTTTTAAGCACATTACCAACCTCAAAATACAATTTTATCCAATAGGCAATGGGACAGCAGTAGCCTCACAATGTTCCATGTTAGAATCAACAAGTATATCTTTAATATACTTCTTTTGAGACAAAACAGTGCCTTTGTATGTTATCTGAACTTTAATTCGTAGGAATAGTTCATTTCACCCAATTCTTTAATTGTAAACTTCTTAGTAGTAGCAAAAGCAACAACTATTCTTACAGTAGCTAGTTTGGCAACACAGGGGAGAAGGTTTGATCGAAATCTTCTCCTTCTATTTGTTGATAACTTTTTGCCACAATTCTAGCTTTATGCCATTCAATAATACCATCGGGTTTCAACTTTGTTTTGAATAACCACTTGGATAGATCCAATAGCTCTTTTGCCTTTAGGGAGTGAAGTCAGTCTCCAAGTATTATTTTTTTCTAGTGCTTTTAATTATTTTTCCATAGCACTTATCCATTCTGGAAACTTGTTAGCTTGGTTATAATTTTTGGGTTCTATAATCAAAGAAGAGTTAACAGCTAAACACTGAGATTCAGTAGGTTCTTGCAAGTTCTAATGAGGAATATATGCCATACTATAATGTGAAAATTTACTAGGGGGATGAATTGATCTTATGGAGGTTCTTGTGTTAGGCAATGAACAATTAGTAATAGATTGAAGTAGAATAGCTGAATAGGTATAGATAGAAAAGTAGAAATATATGGGAATGTATTTTCAGATTCAGAAGAAAACTGATTAATTAGGTGAATTAGTACGCATTATAGTATTGGAGTTAAATATTTGTGAAGAAATATGACTCGATTTAGAAGAGTTGTTTTTTTTTAAGTGATGATTGATTTAGATCTTCAGAGTCATAAGAGATATTATCTCTGTGTGAATTATTGGAACATGGTATATACGGATTGAAATTATTACCCAAGTTTGATACAGGAGTAAAAATATTCACATCAATCTATTCTATTCCAAAATCTACCGTGGGACCTATATCAGATTGCTCGCATAACGTGTTAGTAGCATTTTCATTAAAAGGAAAAACATGCTCAATAAACTTCATATCCCTAGACATAATTTTTTTTATGATTCTCAATATCATATAATTTGTAGGCCTTTTGACCATATGGATACCCAATGAACACACATTTCCTTGATTTGGAATCAAATTTATCTTTCTTATGAATCATATTATATGCAAAACATAAATAACCAAATATTTTCATATTTTCATATAAAAAGTGTTTGTGAAAAAGAATTTCATATGGAGTTTTCCACCCTAAAACCTTTGAAGGTAACCTGTTGATAATACAAGTGTCAATTAGTACATAGTCCCCTCAAAATTCTTTAGGAAGACAAGCTGGAAATCTAAGAGCTCTAGCCATTTCAAGAAGACTTCTACGTTGGCAGGCCCTTGTCGTATACGCCAAAACCAAATATAATTCTCTTACTTTCTAATACAAATAAATGTAGTAGGAGAGCAAGGTTCGTATCCACGGGGAACTAGGATTACTAAAATGTACTTGAATTAAACTAAAATGAAATAAACTAAAATGGTGAAAGGAGGGGGTTTATGAAATTGTTAAACTAATGATTAAACTAATTAAGAAACTCAATAAAAACAATGGAATTGATTTAGAATAAATACGTTCAACAATCGGTTAATTAGAAATCAAAGAAGGAGGTCTTGGATCCGATTATTATCCACTTCCAACTAGAGTTTCGATCATTGAAAACAACTCAAAATCTATAATCTTGATCACCTAATGTGAAGAATAAATCTTCTATTCTCCTTATTATTAGCTAAGTAGTAAAATTTCCAATACTACCAAACCCTTATTTAAAGACAACCTAGAAGATCGGCTCCTAAGTTCAATCCGAGAATAGCATTAAGAGAAGAGAACAATAAGATCGTTTATGTTAAAAAAAGCTTTTAACATATAACAACACACTTGCATTCTTAAGGAGAAATAAGGATGTAGCACATTCAAGCCAAACCCTAACTTGCTACTAATTGAAAAGGGATTTCTTTAGCAAGGCAAATCACAAATCTAGCAATAATTCATCAACACAACAATACTAGTAGTACTCCTATCAAGCTATGCAACAAATCAATATATTCAAACATGAAAAACAAGTGATAATCAAGTATAAATAGATAGTAGAAATTCTCACAATATAATAGAGGAAGCTTCAATAAATCTTCACCAAGACAAAGTTTAAGCTACAAGATTCATGGAAAACAAAATATACAAAGCTTTGAAGCTCATCAAAAGTGTAAAAATGGTGAGAAGTTAAGTAGAGAGGAAGGAGATGTGTCTAGTAACTCTAAGTGTGAAAGTATGATATGTTTTACCCTTCTTACCCTCTCTCCTAACTTATTACAGCCCCAAGTATGTGCCTCAACATTCAACCAATCAAAACCAAAGAAACAAGCCAACTTGCAAGAGAAGAAAAACAAAAGGAAAAGCCACCGTCAAGGTTCGTGACTCGCGACTCGCGAGAAGCCTCTGCCTCCTCTTTGTTCTTGCTCTGCTCTGATTTTTTATCAAGGAGGAAAATCACCCAGGTCGCGACTCGCGAGCAGGGCCTGACAGCTCAGACTAAAACAACCATATCTCCCTCGTTTCTCATCCAAATTGAGCTTATGACTAGTCGTTGGAAAGCTATCACCTCCAACTTGAATCATACAAAAACAATGTATAGAAAGAAAGTTATACACATTTGAAGTTAGTCGACAACATTCTTAATGTCTCTTTGACTGTCATTATACACCATGACTTTTGCGAAGCTCTTCTTCTTCAATTCTTCACCAAAAACTCGTTAAAATCTTCTACCACTTCAAGGGCAATGAACCAAAACCTAACAAAAATAGAAGAGCAGCATAGAAAAACAAACTAATTCCTAAAAAGCAATGAAAATTGTAAAATGCACTACAACTTTACATTTCAAGTAAAACTTTCGTTTAAACTTGAAAGTAACAAAATGTGCAAATTTACGCTAAACTAATTACATAAATGAACTATAATGGAGTTAAATCACTCGTACAAACTCGACACATCATACGTTTATGCTCAACTCTCTTATTTTGCTAAGGTACCCCAGACACACTCTTCTGATGAATTATCCCTTTGCTAAGAAATAAATTTCTACATCCAACTCTAATTATCTTAGTACCATTATCAGATCTGATACTCACCTTTTTGCCAAATTGTGTAAGTACCAAACTAAGAAAATCCTATATGGTTTTGAAAACAGGTTGTTTATTATGTAATAATTAAGTAAGTCCATCTGGCCCTACTTAATGTTGTAACTCTATAGGGTAATAATTAACCTTTTTGCCAAATTGTGTAAGTACCAAACTAAAAAAGTATTTAGGCCCAGTGTCTACTACTACTCCGCTCAACATTATTTGGACGACTTGTCCGATGACGGTATTCGTAATGACTTTTTCGGCGATGATTATTCGGTCGACTTTTTCGGTGACAGTTTTGGAGTCAGATTGAATGAATTGAAGGGTTTGAAAAGAATGAAAAGTAAAATACTGAAGAGGTGAAATGAAATGAGCTTGAGGCTTTGGGCTCATTAAATTTTTGTCCCTAGTAAAAATAAAAATAAAAATATAAAATATAAAATATAAAATATAAAATATAAAATATAAAATATAAAATATAAATATAAATATAAATATAAATATAAATATAAATATAAATAGATATAGATATAGATATAGATAATGATATAGATATAGATATAGATATAAATATGAATATGAATATGAATATAGATATAGATATAGATATAGATATAAATATGAATATGAATATGAATATGAATATAGATATAGATATAGATATAGATATAGATATAGATATAGATATAAATATAAATATAAATATAATTATAATTAAAAATAAAAATAAAAACAAATCAGAAAAACTCAAATCAGATCAGACAAACTCAAAACAAATCAAATCAGATTAGACCAGATCAGTCCTAAAGAACAAAAACTTAGCACCACTTAAATTTGTAACTCTATAGGGTCCCTATACGTCAATATGAAATAAATCAAACACACACTTAACTTTATTAGTACTAATATGTCTAATAATATGATTCATGTATATTTACAAAATTAATCATAAGGATTGCTTAATATATTATTTTAATATATCTAATAATATCATTTATCGTACCGGTATCGATCCCATAATTTTTCAAATCCATATGTTTCATCAGTTGCAAGTAATTTTTGCAGAGCATTAAACCCTAAACACGTTTCCATACAGTTTATTATTCAGTTGCAAGTGATTTTCATAGAACATTAAAAATTGTACTCAGAAAAATAAAGATTTTCAAAGTAATTGATTCTAAAATTGCCAAAATTGTATTCCTTGAGAAAAGGGGAAACATAGTTTTCATGTTTCGTGAACAATTATTAATAGATTGTTGTTGCGTTAGGAAGTGTTATAGAGTAGAACATTGTTTTATTTATTTTTTTTGTTGAATTTGACCCGATTTGTATATATTATTTTTTTTTGTTGCGAATGAGCCACAAAGGGTGGGATGAGCACCTGATTCGTATACTGAGGATTGAGAAGGAGTGAATAGTAATGGAAAACAAAAAAAAAAAAAAAGAGAGAGAGAGGAAAATGGAGAAAGAGATAGAACGATTAAAAAGGTGAGGTGGAAAAATCTAAATCTAAATCAAAATCTAAAAATAAGAAAAGTCAAAAAAGATGACAAGTCAGCAGCTAGCACCAACTCTTATGAAATGAAAGAAAGAATCGCGTGGTGGCATCACTACTTCTAACCTTATCTTATCACCGCACGTTATTATTATTATTATTATTATTATTATTATTATTATTATTATTATTATTATTATTATTATTATTAGGATTATCCCCATTGGTATACCTGAGAATTTGCGTATTTCCACTGGTATACCTAAGTTTTAAAAAATTCCAGTGGTATACCTAAATAAATAATGAAATTCAATAACCATTTTTAAAGGCTGTTTCAGGCCATTAAATACCACTAATTCGACCATAAACATACTTAGGTTAACTATAGTTAGTTTTTTCGGGTAACCACCGTTGACTAAATAAAAAGAAAAAACCGAATTTATGGTTGTTAATGTATTAAAACAACCTTTAAAAGTGGTTATTGAATTCTATTAAAAATGTAGGTATACCACTGGGATTTTTTAAAACTCAAGTATACCACTGAGAATATGCAAATTATCAGGTATACCAATAGGAATAATCCATATTATTATTTCTAAGTTTCTAACCCAGCCCATAATGCTAAATTGCTAATGCTAATAATGGTAAATGCTAATGCTATTTTTAACAACTCATTAAAAATGGGAGAATTCAACATGCAAAGTATGTATAGGAAAAACAAGACATCAAAACAAATTTATTAATAATAAAATATAAAAATACTCATCAGATCAATAATACAATTAATTAATTATAATTCAAAGAAATCAAACAACAAATACAAGCATTGAAACCCTAAACTATATTAGAAAATCTCGTATAAGAATAAATTGACGGATAGAAACTGATAGAATATATTATTTAATTTATTAATCGCATATTTTTAGAGAGAATATCTCAACTGTCTATATTTATTGGGCCTATCATTGTAACCCTAGACCTGGACCTTTGTGTATATATATGTGTGAATACAAGAAGGATCTCAACTCTCAAGAGAGTTTACACCAATTCTCACAGAAATAATAAATCGAAACATCAAAATCTTGAATCATACTTAGGAAATAAAGAAAATTTATTTTAAAATAAAGAAGCTTGAATGAGGAATAGTTTAATTGTTTAACAAAGGATCTAACGTTTCTTAACGACATTAATTAAATTTGACTTGAGAAAAGTTTCTTAGAGGTGAAAATAAAACTTTGAGGTCCTGAATTCCTGATAAGTAAAAAAAAAACTACGAACTTTAATCCATGTTGTATCCTTTTAAGGAGTACATAAAACTGCTTGATAATTTTTTATGGAGTATGTATTTTTAATAACTTTTCTTATTGGACATAATTCTACCATTGTGAGAGAGTCTCACCATAGAACTAATTAATGTATTTATGAATATTACTTAAAAGAAATCAAGAATCCCTCCATTCAAGTAAATCCATATCTTTAACACAACAATTATACAATAATGAATAGAGAGGATCGGAATATACTTCCTCTGTTCCAAATTACTTGCTACAATTTCTTTATTTGGATGTCCCAAAATACTTGCTACATTTCCTTTTATAGTCTATGGGCTTAGGGATGCTTATCGAGCAAGTCGATCTCGAGCCGTGGGTTGCTCGACTCGTGCTCGTTAGGTCTCGAGTCGATAACGAGTTGCTCGTTTAATGTTTTGGCGCTATTGAAGTTTATTTTTTTAAAATAAAATTAATGATTATAGTCTTTTTTTCTTTATATAAATTATTTATTCTTAAAGTGTATTAATTTATTATATTAAGTGTCAAACAAATTTTTCTTTATTTATTATATTAAATTATTTTCAATGATTTCACATAGAAAATTATTAATTAACCTGTAAAATTATCGAGTTTCGAGCTAATTCGAGCAAGCACGAGCCATATTGAGTCGAGCTTTGACCGAGTTTTGACCGAATCGAGCTCGAGTAGCTCGCGAGCTGCTCAGCTCAATAAGCACCCCTACCCATATATATTTTATATTTTTATCCTCTTTTTTGTCATTTTTATCCTCTTTAGGCCAATCAAATTATTCCATTTAATTTTACCAATGGTGGACCCACATGAAAATTGGTTTGCATAAAAATTTGTTCCAAAATAAAATGTAGACATGTAGCAAGTAAAATAGGATGGAGGGAGTAATACATATATCAGTTATATACTCTCTACGTCCCAATTTATACCCTACATTCTCTTTTTCACATCTCCCGAGACACAACTTTAAATAAAAATATCTTTAACTATATATAATAAAAAATTATAAAAATTATATATTTGAATAGTACATGTTGAGACGAATTAAACTAGATCCAACATGATTATGTTTTTTCTTACGTATATTAAATTAAATAAAGTCAAAGTTCACATGTGAACAGTGCCAAAGTCAGAATGGGGCAAGTAAATTGAAACGGATAAGTCTACACATACACTAGGTGTATGTGGACCCAACATACACTATGAGTTGGCATAATACTATTGCTTGTTATAAAGTTGAAAATTTCAGCATTTAATACAACTTTTCATTTGAATTTGAAATGAAAATTTTGAATTCAAAATTCAAATTAATTTATTTAATTTTGTTTTCTTTTTGTTGTTAGGTATTTCCACAACTCTCCAGCCGGATTTCGCCACTTTGGCCACCGGTCGCCGGAATTCTTGGCAACGAAAACCTTTTCCGGTCAGCCAAAGGACTACTTATTCCGATCACTAAGAATCCTTCAATATTCCGGTCAGCCCAATGAATCCTGCCGGCGAGAAATTCCGACCACCGGCGTCTCCAACGGTCCTCCCATCTGACAAGTCGATGAATAAAATGGTTTCCTTTATTCCGGTGAGGCCAACAACATTCCTTCCGACGAGGAATTGGACTTTTAATAAGTTGAAACTAATAAAAAATTACTACGTAATAGTATTCAACATAACCCTTCGTATTACTTTATTAAAAAAATAAAAAATGATCCTAAAGAAATTATTTGAAACCTTTAAAACGAAAAATAAGTTTTTGATACCTTTAAATAAGTAAATAATCACAATTCTAATATAATGGAGAAAAAGCCCAGTTTCATACCTTTAATACGTTTTTGATACAATATAATTATTTATGCTCTTATAATAGTACAGAATGAAATTTATTCTTAAAGACAAATATAGCATAAATATAATAATTAATATTAAATCAAAATTGCGTTTGAAACAATAGTTTAGATGAAATATATCATTCAGTGATCTTGTTTATTTTATTTTATTCATACTTTATCTTGTTTTTATTTTAAATGTTGTCACAATTCTAATATTATTCATTTATTTGATATAGTCTAAGTTCATACATTTGACACGTTTTGCTTATTCTTAATTACCTTATTTATTTTAGTTATTTTTCGATTGTAAATAGGAAGGAAAAATAGGAATTATGTGGCATAAATACATAAATTTATATATTATTATTATTATATATATAGAGAGAGAGGAATAGGATCATGTAAAAACCTCATAAGGAGTTAAAAACCTAAAAACTAAATATCATGGCCATTGATTTTTTTCTAGCCCATCATGACCGTCGATTTAATTTTACAAAAAAATCAGAGAAAAAAAATCTATTTTTTTTTTATTTACTTACTTCACTTTTCACACTTGCCGACTTTGAAGATTAATATTTTTAATTGTGTGTTTGTAAAAATTATAAAACCTAGATATTAAAAAACTACATGTTGAAACGAATTAAACGAGACCCGATATGACTATGTTTTATCTTATGTATAAATCAAAAACGATAGTCAAAGTAGACTTTGTGAATAGTGACAGTCAAACCGAGTAAACTTTAAAAAAACGGAGGTAGTACAATTAAGGTGTACATGTTAATATTATAGGGGTACATGTTAATTTAAGGAGGTACATATTAATTTCCAGATTAATTCAAATCTTACATACTAAATTAAGGGGTAAATGATAATAATAAAAGGGTACATGCAATGATAGGGTACATACAAAATCAAACACGACGAACTGCACTTAAAAAAAATTCGAACTTTACAAAAAAATGCACAAAAACATACTAAATTAAGGGGGTACATGTTAATAATAAAGGGGTAAGGGTACATATACAAAATCAAACACGAAAAACTGCACTTAAAAATAATTCGAACTTTCAAAAAAAAAATGCATAGAAACATACTAAAATAAGAGGGTACATGTTAATAATAAAGGGGTACATGCAAAGATACAAGAGTACATACAAAATCAAACACGAAGAATTGCACTTTAAAAAAAAATTCGAACTTTATAAAAAAATGCACAAAAACATACTAAATTAAGGGGGTACATGCAAAGATATAAGGGTACATACAAAATCAAACACAAAAAACTATACTAAAAAACATCGAACTTTATAAAAAAAAATGCACAAAAACATATTAAATTAAGGGGGTGCATATAAATAATAAAGGGGTACATGCAAAGCTACAATGGTACATACAAAATCAAATATAAAGAACTGTACTCAACAAAAATAAAACTTTATTAAAAAAAATGCACAAAAACCTAAATTTTTGCTTGAAATTTGCGTGAAATCTGTGAAATTAGCGTGAATGAACTGGTTCAATCAAGTAGTCTTTTTTATAAAAACCTGACCGAAACTTTTTTTTTTAAAATGGTAACTTTGGGTGGTTAGTGTTTTTTACCCTAAAATTAATCACAACCCTTAATCTACATCTAACGGTCATAACTAAAAGTTTTTAGTTTTCAACTTAACATAGGTTTTTAGCAGATCTTGACTCTATATAAATATATATATATGGGGTTAGGTTCCGGTGAGAAATCTCTTATCGTGAGAAATGTGAGAAGAGATAAATACGTCAACTATGACCTAGAGATACATTGATTAACAACTATAGGTACATTCAAAATATACTATAAATACATTGAGTAAAAATACATTGAATTTATGCTATAGATACATTGACTCCAAACTATAGTAGGAGTAAGAAGGAAAAATCAAATTTAATCTTAGCCCTTCATTTGTTGATCAAAGGGTTGTGGTTGTTTCTCACCCTTCTCACCAAAACGACATTTCTCACATGAGCCTACTTCTATATATATATATATATATATATATATATATATATATATATATATAATGTATTTAATACAATTAATGTTTTTACTAAATGAAGTTATTCGATCTAATTTGATTGTTTGAATAAGAGGTAATGCATGTATTAATCTGACCAATCCCGATTTATGTTGCAAACAACTCTATTATTCGATCAAATTCGCTAACAATTAATTATCGATTTAATGGGCAAGTAGTATATGTGATACCTAGGCAATTTATTTGGGCCAAGAACAATATTTTTCCTGTGGGCTGATGTTATTGGACCCAAACCCAACTCTAATTGTATATAAACGAATTTGGGTCAATGATTTCGACACTTTTAATATAAACGGGTTGACACGATACAACCTGTTTATTAAATGGGTGGGGTTAGGGTTGAGGGGTGTGAGCCCGTTTAATTAAATGACATGAAACGAACGTTTCACGACACGACACGTTTACCACCTCTATAAAATTGAACATCATAAGAACGTATAATTGATTGTAGTGGATAAGTACGATTATGATGATTCATGCAATTTGAGGATCATATTCCTATTTATAAGATGAAATTATTTTTAACTACATATAAGAATTCGTATTGTCATTTGGCTTCGTATAGTGTGAGGATTATTCCTTATGTATCAAGATTGTTGTAACGACCCTGATTTTATAGGTATTTCTGTCGGATGTTTATGTGTATTTATGTGGTGTTATGTATGGTTCAAATTTATTTTTGAACTATTTATTTTATTTTATGTGAATAATTTCGATTAAATTTGAATTATTTTATTTGTGGTTATTATTATTTATTTTAATTATTATTGAATTAATTAGAATTTTTATTATTTAATTTTCTAATTAATTATTTAATATTTTTGGGCTAAAACGATTTAAGCTTGATTAGTCGAGCAATTTTTGTAGATTAGCCCAATTAATCACGAGAGCCCAATTCGGCCCATTTTGGCTCATGAGAACCGGCCCCTTGTGTGCATGGCAAGGTTGTGCCACTTGCCTCATGTTCACACCTTGACTAACTCTATATATAGATGAGTTAGTAAGGCTTAAACCTCATTTTGCCATCCTTTGCCAACTTAAACACTTGCCATCAAAAGATTAAACACAAAACTCCCTCCCATTTGCTCTCCCTTCACACGTCATTTTTGGCCTTCAAATGCCCATCAATTGTTCATCATCTTTTTAAACCCAAAACTTAAAGATTCATATTCCATTGATTTTTAGGTGATTAAACCTTCATTAATCTTCATATTTTGCATTCAAGATCACTAGTTGGGTTTGGTTTTGGGCTCTTGTTCGTGTAGGTTGTTCGAGTGGGTTCAAGTTCGTGTGTGCAAGTGTGGTTCGTGCCGTGACCGTGCAGCAGCAGCCGTGCAAAGTGGTGGTTCGTGCTCGTGGTCTAAGCTGTGTGGTAGTACTCGTGTTCGTGGGATACCGTGCGTGGTGGCAGCCGTGTTGAAGCTATGTCGTGCGTGGTGGCTGCCGTGGTTGGGTCGTGGTCGTGTGGTGTTGAACAAAGCCGTGCCGTGTGTGCCGTGTGAGTGGTCCGTGTGGTTTGAGTTCCGGGCTGCAATTTGTGATTGAATTGTGTGTAATCTTTAATAAGGTAACATACTTTCTCAACTTAATTGGCATACTATGTTCCATAGTATAGATTAAATGAATAAGACTAGTTTATTTGAGTTTTGATCATGTTTTTGTGTATGAATTATAATCTGATTTTTGGAATGGTTTTATGATGATTTTATGTTTGAATATGATGATTTTATGATTGATTATGTTAGTATTAAGTTAGTGTTAATCATGTTCAAGTTTGATGAATTTTGGAGACTAGGAAGTTGATGATTTCATGTGTTGAATTGATTGAAAATATGCGTGTATTTTGTGTATGAATGGATGAGTTCTTGAATCTTGATTGAGTTCTTGATTGAAGATCTTGAATCTTGGATGAGTTATTGATGAGTTCTTTGAGTTCTTGATGAGTTCTTTAAGGTTCTTTATGAGTTCTTGTTTGAGTCTTTAAAGTTAAAGAAAGTTAAAGAAAAGGATAAAGAAAGTGATACGATGTTGTAAGTTGTTTGGTTTACATGTTATTTCTTGAGTCAAGGCGTAAGATGCAACTTAAGAAGTAACTAAGAATGTAAACTTCGGATTAAAGAGTTAAAGATTTTAAAGATTAGCTTGATTTCGCTATTAGACGCCTAAGTCGTAGAGTAAGATTCTATGTTTTTGGGTTAAGACGTTACCCCTATCCTATCCGCGGTATTGGGATAGTTGGTGGTCTTACTATGTCGTCTTCGGATGTGGATTTCCAGTAAGATTGGTTTCACGGGATTTGGGAGTAAGATTCTCAGTCCTGACATAGTAGAAAGTTCGAATGCGTAAGATGCGTTCGTACGTGCATAGTCCGGTCTAGTATGCGAATGATTGCACCAAAGTTAAGTTTGGGTTAAGTTAGTCGAGTCAAGTATGATTACTTGTTATGATTCGCATGTTGATGATTGATTTGGTTATTTGATTTATGCTATGTTCATGTGTATTCCCGTTAGGGTGAGACGGTTATGTTACTCGCCACTGACGGTGGACTGTTGTTGTTTTTCAGGTAATTCTGATGATGGGGTCCTTGCTTAGCATTGGGTTGGGCGAGTGCCGATATTGCTTAGATTTTATGCTGTTATTTTTCGATGTTTTCTAGCTATATACTTTAGAAAAATCCAATAACAGAAAAACTCCAACATAATGAACAAAAACTAAATCAAACCCAGTACTTAAAAATAATGAAAAATAGAAGCTTGAATTATACATTCTTCAGCTTCTCTTACTTCTGGATTGTTGTCCAAGTATTCGAGGACTTTTGAAGTGCCTGACAAAGAAAAGTCAAACGAATTTAGTACTGAACATAATATAAACAAAAAATCAAAACATAATTAAACTAAAATGAAATCTAACCTTCAATAAATTGAATATCAAAGTTAAAAAATTGAAGCTGCTTGAAGACGTTAGAGAGAGAGGGCGAACAGTTGCACTTTTTTTTCTTTTAGAAATTAGTTTAGGTTTTAGTTCTTGTGTTGTTATATCAAACCAAAGTTAATGGCTCAGATTAATCAATCATAGATCTAAAGGTTAGGATTAGTGATCCATGTGCTTTTGATCCAATGGGTGATATTGGAATGCATATTAATCTAAAGGTTAGGATTAGTGATCCATGTGCTTTTGATCCAAGGGGTGATATTGGAATTCATATTAATCTAAAGGTTTGGATTAGTGATCCATGTGCTTTTAATCCTAGGGCTAATATTAGAATTCATACTAATCTAAAGGTTAGGATTAGTGATCCATGTGCTTTTGATCCTATGGATGAGATATGAGTAAAAAAATATTTGGAGGGCTATAAATGAGTAATTCATCTGCTTTTTTAAAATATGTATAAGTATAATAAAATTAATGTATTTATCATTTATAAAAATTTAATAGTTATTTAACTTATGATTAATAATTTACATATATGAAAACCTTAATATTGTTCATATTACTTGATAATTTCATTATGCTTGTTGTTGATGAAGATGAATTGATGAACAACTGATACATTGATTGTGATGACGGATTACTATGATAAATAGGTTGTTTTTGATGATAGACTATGATGATGATAATGACGATGAGAAGGATGATGATTACGATGATTGATGATGACAAATGATAATCGTGTATTATGGTTTCAAATGAACTACTACCGATGCATTGATTGTGACGATCGATGACTATGATGAATATGTTATGATATACTATGATTATGATGACGCCGAGGAGAATAAGGATAATGGATGTTAATGATGCTGATAATGATTCATGATGACGAATGATAATCGTGCAATATTGTTTCTGATGAACTACTGATACTTTGATTATGATGACCGATGACTATGATGAATAGGTTGTTATTGATGATTGACTATATGTTGTTGGTGATTAGGAGGAGGATGGTCACTATGATGATGCTGATGATGGATGATGATGACTAATGTAAATTATGTAGTATTGTTCCTGATGAAGTACTGATACATTGATTGTGATGACCGATGACTATGATCAATTAGTTGTTAGTTACGACTGACTACGATGTTTTTTAGGATGAGGAGGAAGGGAATGGATTATGATGATGAATGATGATCGTGTAGTATTATTTTTGATAAAATACTGATACATTGATTATGATGACCGATGACTATGATGATTTTGTAGGATATTGATGATTGACTATGATGTTGTTGATGATTAGGAGGAGGATAATGGATGATTGACTATGATGATGATGATGATGGATGATGATGACGAATGATGATCGGTTAGTATTGTAAATATTGCTTATGATGAAGTACTGATACATTGTTTGTGATGATTAATGACTATGATGAATAGCTTGTTAGTGATTGCCCATTTGTATTTTAATATTATGGTTTAGGGTATAGGGTTTAGAAAAGAGGGTTTAAGAAAGAGGGTCTAGGCTTATTGAAAAGTTGAATTAATGATCCTTAACTTTAATATATGATCTTTTAGCTCTTTTGTAGAAGCTTTATGATTTAAAATATGAAATCTTTATTTTTTTTTGTTGAAGATTTACGAAGAAATATTTATTTGCTCTGTAACAAAATATAATTTTCTGAAAAATGTAAGTTAGAAAAAAAAAATTTGATCTGTATATTCAACAATTACGAGATCAAAAACAATTTAGTAGGATAAACAAACATATAAGAAGAAAGTTTGCATGACTTCATAAAGGTAGGTGTAGAGATGGCAGTCGGACCCAGACCCGGTCCAGATCCGCGGATCCAGATTCGTTTTTGCGGATCTGGATCCTTGAAATTTGGACTCATGCGGATCCGGGTCGGGTCCGGATCCATCCTGAAAAACGGATCCGGGTCTGGATCTCAGACCCGGACCCACCCGTTATATATATATATATTTGAGGACTAATTCATAAGTTGTTGTCTACTCCGTAACATTCTTATGTCACAAGCCCAATCTCTTAAAAAAAAAAAATTTTTAAAATTAATTTTATGTTGCTATTGTAACATTAAATTTGTAACACATGTAATTTAGGAATTAATTCTTTTCAGATATGTAATTTACGAATTAATGGTTTTAAGACATTTAAGACATTTAGTTAATGTTATTTATATGCTTAAATTTTGTATTTATTAAAAGGAAATACGGTGGACCCATTTCGGACCCGTTTTGGACCTAGACCCGTTGGATCCAATGGATCTGGATCCATGCATTCCAGACCCGACGGATTCGGGTCGGATCTGGGTCCAGCCTTTGAAAACGGATCTAGATCCGGGTCCACATAGACCCGCTCCAGATCCGACCCATTGCCATCACTAGGTAGGTGTAGGTGAGGGAAGTGGAGAAGTGGGAAGTTAAACTACGGGAAGTTATGCGTTAATCCATTCTTACGTTCTAATATAATAGATCAAAATTTTAATTTGCACCCTATGTTTTATTAGGATCATATTGGGTTACGGAATATTATGTTTTATTACGATCATATTGTCTACATTTTGAATTTTAATTTGCATCCTATAAATCTTACGATCTAATATAATAGATCAAAATTTTATAAATAGTACTTGTGCAAATGACGTTTATATTTACTAATCGATATAAAATTAATATATAACTTCATTTTGAATATGACAATAAAACAACCTACCATATTATATAAATATCGAGTGTAAAATTTTCAATTAAAATAAAATTAAATAAGCAACAAAGAAAGCCACATCTTTTTAAAAGACACAATTTTACTTGATTTTCAACTTCAGCGTGAAAAACAACATAAACCGCCAACATGACCGAAACTGAACACGAAATAAACGAGCTTGGGTCAATGATTTCGACACGTTTAATATAAACGGGTTGAGACGACACGACACGACCCATTTATTAAACAGGTTGGGTTAGGGTTGAGGGGTTTGAACTCGTTTAATTAAATGACACGACACGAACTCGTCCCAACACAACACGTTTACCACCTCTATAAAATTTAACATCATAAGAACGTACAATTGATTGTTGTGGATAATAACGTCTATGATGTTTCATGTTATTTGAGGATCATATTCCTATTTATAAGATAAAATTATTTTTGACTACATATAAGAATTCGTATGTATCAAGATTGGAGTCCAGTTTGATAATTAATTTCAATTTTAGTTTTGAAATTCAAAATTAAATATTTCCCCCCTTTTCTTATATATCTAATTATCCTCTCACATACTCTAGTTCTATGTTTTAATTAGATTTTATTTGTTCTTTGCTTCTCTTCTTCTTCAAATTTCAAAATCTAAGAATTATAATATATTTAGCATTAAAATGTCTGTAGGAAGTGAACCAAGAGGTTTGTGCCGTTGTGGAATTCCCCCTGTTGAGCTTGTGTCTTGGACATCCATGAATCCTGGTAGGAGGTTCGTACGGTGCAAATACTACATTCCGACTGCTCAAAGAAGTAATTCTAGTGGAAGAAATGGATGCAGTTACTGGAGATGGATAGATGAAGGAAAAAATCAGTGGTAAACTGATCAGATTAATACACTTTTGAGTGTGAAAGAGAGTTGCAAAATGAGGTTAATTCTTGAAAGGACAAGTTTTCATGTTTAGAAATTGAAAAACAAGTACTAATGGATGAGCTGACAAAGATGACGAACAAGAAGAAGAAGGAAAATGTAAAGATTGAAAAAGAAAACCAGCACTATGGGATTTGGTTTCATGTGATTGTTTCTGTCATAATCTCAGTTGTTATTATGAAGTTATTTACTTAAAATTATTAGTATTTAATTTTTAAGTGTTGGTTGAATTATGAAGAACTATATTTTACAACTTGAATTTTTATGTTCTTTATGTAGATGTAATTGATGAAGTGAAATGAATTTATTTTTTGTTTAAATTTGTTTGTATTATATCTTCAAAGCAATTCCAATTGCATTTTAAATAAAATTTTAAATATAACTCACAGTTTGGATAACAAAATGGACAATTGATCGTGGTACATCATAATATGAGGATCATTTTTACTTTATTTGGATAACAAGTTGACATATGAATTTTTTATATATAATTATTTGTGATCTTATAATTGGTTTTTTGATCTAACAAATTAACATTAATACAAATCTAAATTGAGTAATTGTAGAATAATTTGTATTATTAATGTTGAAAAATATAAGACAAACAAATTTTTTCAATAAAATGTACAACTGTAAATATTTAATTACATTGTATGAACTATACAAAAATACAAATTTTTAAAAGCACCATATTTGGTCTAAGCATGAAACTCATTGTTATTCTTCATCCTTATATCCTGAAAAACCAAAAAAAAAAATGGACTAAGTCATGAAACAAAATAAGAAAAAATAGACATATTCAAAATACAAGTTTAAACCCCAATTAAAAAATGAGTTATCCATCTGCTTTTTTAAAATATATATGTATAAGTATAATGACAATAATGTATTTATCATTTATAAAAATTTAATAGTTATTTAACTTATGATTAATAATATACATATATGAAAACATTAATGTTCATAATTTCATTATGCTTGTTGTTGATGAAGATGAATTGATGAACAACTGATACATTGATTGTGATGACCGATTACTATGATAAATAGGTTGTTTATGATGATAGACTATGATGATGATAATAAAGACGACGAGAAAGATGATGGATGATGATGACGATGGTTGATGATGACGAATGATAATCTTGTATTATTGTTTCAAATGAACTACCGATGCATTGATTGTGACGATCGATGACTATGATGAATATGTTATGATATACTATGATTATGATGACAACGAGGAGAAGAAGGATAATGGATGTTAATGATGCTGACAACGATTCATGATGACGAATGATAATTGTGTAATATTGTTTCTGATGAACTATTGATACTTTGATTATGATGACTATGATGAATAGGTTGTTATTGATGATTGACTATGATGTTGTTGGTGATTAGGAGGAGGATGGTCACTATGATGATGCTGATGATGACTAATGTAAATTATGTAGTATTGTTCCTGATGAAGTACTGATACATTGATTGTGATGACCGATGACTATGATCAATAAGTTGTTAGTTACGACTGACTACGATGTTTTTTAGGATGAGGAGGAAGGGAATGTATTATGATGATGATGATTCTGGATGATGATGATGAATGATGATCTTGTAGTACTGTTTTTGATAAAATACTGATACATTGATTATGATGACCGATGACTATGATGATTTTGTAGGATATTGATGATTGACTATTATGTTGTTGATGATTAGGAGGAGGATAATGGATGATTGACTATGATAATGATGATGGATGGATGATGATGACGAATGATGATCATGTATTATTGTTTATGATGAATTACTAATACATTGTTTGTGATGATCAATGAGTATGATGAATAGTTTGTTAGTGATTGCCCATTTGTATTTAATACTATGGTTTAGGGTATAGGGTTTAGGAAAGAGGGTTTAGGAAAGAGGGTTTAGGAAAGAGGGTTTAGGAAAGAGGGTGTAGGGTTTAGGAAAAAGGGTTTAGGGTTATTGAAAAGTTGAATTAATGATCTTTAACTTTAATATATGATCTTTTATGTTACTGCTGTTCAATAAACTAATAAGTATATGTGTTTCACGCTATATGAAACTTGTGGGTATTTATTTAGGATCATTTATCTGAACATTAATGTAGATTTATGTAGCATTGGACGTGAAGTTTTTTTTTATTTCTTTGTCCCCTATTGATTTAGGATAATTTATTTATTATCATTTATCATTAATCAGTATTCTTGGTTGATTTTTTTAAATATCCATTTAGTGGGATTTTTGGTTGATTTTTTGTCGTACTTATTAATATTTGCTACCTAGGACACATATTCAATCAACATTACTATAAATACACATATAATTTTTTTCTACCTTGGACACTAAAACCGGTCAATTGCAAATTAAAGAAACAATGGAGGATTTTTTTTAGGTGAGATACTTCCAAAGGTTAATGGAATATTTGATTTGCTCAAATGTCAAACCTTAAGTATAGAGTGTGCTCGAATGGTTGGTGAGAGGAATAACAGGAACATTAATGTCGGCTGGATTGCTATTGAGAAGGTTTTCTCATAGCCTATTCTTGAATTATGCAATGTGGTGTATAATAATTTGATTGAGTTTATAGAATGTCGTCATTGTGGGTGGAGTGTTCATATTCGCCAAGCAATGTTCTTGGAAGTTAAGGAATATTTGATCAATACTTACGGGGGTCAAGTGAAGCATGAAAAGCTTGATTGCCCATTTGTATTCAATATTAGGAAGAATGGTATAATTACAGTAGATTAGATTTATTTTATTTAACGAAATGTTTGCTCTGTAATTTTTTCTTTCAATGATGAAAACAATCTTTCTTTTGTAGAAGCTTTATGATTTAAAAGATGAAATTTTTTTTTTTGCTGAAGATTTATGAAGAAATATTTATTTGCTCTGTAACATAATATAATTTTGTAAAAAATGTAAGTTAGAAAAAAAAAATTATTCTGTATATTCAACAATTACGAGATCAAAAACAATTTAGTAGGATGAAATAACATATAAGAAGAAAGTATGCATGACTTCATAAAGGTAGGAAAAAGCGTGAAGTAATTAATATAGTTATCTTTAGTGTCTGGAATGCGAAGAAACGTAATTAATAAAATAAATTAATTACTAACAATTGCATTAATTAGGTTGTCGCATGGAAAAATGAAACATTTTCAGCTTCCCCCCCCCCCCCCCGCCATTTTCTAATAATGTTTGAAATACCATTTAAAACCAAATGATATTAAAATGAACTTCTGTTATTTTTAATTGTTTATTCTGTACGAAACATATAAGATTGAAATAGTTGTTTTATACTTTTTTTTTAATAAAAAAAGTAATGTTATTTGGAGAAATAAACCACGTATAAAACTTAACTAGTTTTAACACCGTACTATGCACGGATATTTTTTTTTTACAAAAAACAATTAAAAATATTTGTATTTATGTATTATCCCTCTTGCAAGGCATCAATTAATTGAATGACATGAATCATGAAATTAAATTTGAAGAACAGATGATAGAAAAGTAAAAGATATGAAGCGTAAATAATGAGAGAAATTGAAACATTTAGGGGAAAATTAGAATACCAAGTAATAGAGAAATAGACCAATTTATTTTATTTTTATTTTTATAAAAAGGCAAAATCAATCAAAAAAATATAAAATTATATGAATGATGACACGTGGATATTAAAGTTTATAGGGATTATTTTATATAACCCGAAGAATTTGGGTTATTAAATAGCTTATAATGACCGGAATCCGGTAACAATTGACATGATACAACCCGAACCCGCAACTTATAATTTTTAAACATTAAAAAAAAATAGACAAAGGCTAAATGTTTATTTTTAGGGGTCCTATACAACAAAATGAATGTTAATAGTCTAAAAAAATTGAATGTTTATATTTCTTTTACTATTTTGTCAAGCATTGCAATTATAAGCATGAATTTAATAATATATTCTAATTTTTAAGTTCAATTTAATAAAGATTTATTATTATTTGAAAGAATTTGATATCTTAAACAATAAATTTCTACGATACAAGAATTGATATCTTATTCATCTTCTAAAAGGAAAATTGTTATAATATTTTTCCAAGCATTGCATGTATAATCATCAAATTAAATCAGGATCATAAAAATGATTAAACGACCATGGCCAAAAATCATAACTTTTCATTTAGAGGAGATGTTTTTACTTATACTTCATTTTTTTAAAAAAAAAAAATTCAGCAGTATGCATCAACAATAAAGTAGGATAAAAAAAAACAAATAAAATGTGGGATTTAATACAAGTAGGATCAATTACGCAACGAAAAAAATTTCTTTTTTAAGCCAATCCATTAGAAAGGAAATAACATTGCATCTGCATCTTCATAATGACTTGCAGAATAGGATGGGTGACTATGTGTGTTCCTTTGCACAACATCTTCTTGTGTTTGAGTTATTGTGTAGTCCCCAATGTCATCATCTTCATCCCTATGTTCATTGGAATTCCCCATTTTCCTCTTCTTCGCGTTCGCACCCTTTTTGGATGGGTGAAGTTTCCTATTTTTTGTTCCCCGGCCAGTGCGGCGTTTGTCCACTTATTTAAATATTCTGCAACCATACCTATTCCAATCCATTAATTAAAATATGGATTATTCCCATTGGTATACCTGAGAATTTGCGTATTCCCACTGGTATACCTAAGTTTTAAAAAATCCCAGTGGTATACCTAAATAAATAATGAAATTCAATAACCACTTTTAAAGGCTATTTCAGGCCATTAAATACCACTAATTCGACCATAAACATACTTAGGTTAACTATAGTTAGTTTTTTCAGGTAACCATTGTTGACTAAATAAAAAGAAAAAACCGAATTTATGGTTGTTAATGTATTAAAACAACCTTTAAAAGTGGTTATTGAATTCCATTAAAAATGTAGGTATACCACTGGGAATATGCAAATTATCAGGTATACCAATGAGAATAATCCTTAAAATATTCTATATATTATAAAATAATCCTAAAAAGGTTCCAAGTACATTACTTAAAATACATATTCAAATCAACTATAAACTAAATAGTGAATTGACCATATTCTCGTAGTTAGTTTATTTCAAGTTCATTTTCAACTTCATCAAAGATTATCTAATCCTATATTATTAGAAGTGCTGCAACATAGTGTACATCGAAGTATAATTCTATATGTTCTAAAATGATCCTAATTTTTTAAAATAGCTAACAGAACTAGATCAGAGCAAATATGCCAAGTATAATTTCATTTATAAAATAATACTCTGTTTAACTTACAGGTCGATGTCATACAATATATTATCAAAGCAACTATAAACTTCAAATTCAATCAAAATATTTGATAATCTATAAAAATAAATTAATTTACAAAAGCAACCGTACAAAGGAAAGCATTTATTTTAGAAAAAACTTAGAATTAATTAGATTCATTGTGAATCAAGAATTTGTGATACATACCTTCAAATCAAGTTGTTTTCGCCTGAAAACTCGTCGGAATTCTGAACGTAGCTAATGAAGAAGTTGCTGGAAAATATGGCTTTTTTTTTTCGCCGGATTTTTTTTTTTGCTAGAAAAAATGTCGCCGGCCAGAGATGACAGCAGAACTCAGGGAGGCGGTGGGGATGTGGTTGCTGCTATGGTGTGCTTTAGTTTACTATTTAGGCGTCTTAAACAAATGGATGAAAAAAAAAGGGAAAATATAAACACTAAATTAGGAGGGAATTTTCCCCCCAAAATGGACCTTAGCCTCAAAAAATTTTCCCCCAAAACCTCTCTAATTTCCCTCCCATTACTAATTTCATGAGGCATTTTTATTGATCCAACTCAGTAGTGTATGTTGGGTCCACATACACCTAGTGTATGTGTATTCCCTTCCAATTGAAACGGATTAGGGAGTATTTTATTTATATGTCAAGTGGCTAGTGCTAGCTTCCCGAAAAAAAGAAAAAGGGGAAAGAAAAATGTAATGGCTGTGTTTGGCTAACAATGTTCCCCAAAAAAGGAAAAAAAAAAGAGAGAGAGAGAGAGCATATTATATAATATTGAATGTTTAATTAAATGGGTACTGTTGTTTTCGTTGATGGAAACAAGGGTGGGGACCATACAATCTGCGTCAACAGCACTGCTCTCCTACTCTGTGACCCCCACGACAACATACTTAAATTTAAATAAAAATAAAAATTAGGAAGGAGTACTGTACATTGTAGTCCGTAGCCATCTTATTGAAAGGATCTTTATCTGTGGGGCCCAACTTCCGGCAGCTACACGCTGGAACAAAACAAACCCCGTATTTTTTTACGGAGTAATCTTTTTTATACTCTGGACTTAAAACTACAGAAATTATATTAGATCAGATCAGCTTTGTTTTAATTTTATACTCTCACAAAATAATACCCCACCTAATTAGTTCAGATCAGTTCAATCCTAAAAAACAGAGCCTACATACTACCTCCGTATCGTAATACTCACTACATAAGTATCGCAATACTCTTATAATTTTTTTTTATACATAAGGTGTATATTACTATCTAAAAGAGGATGAGGCGTTGGCGTTGTGCTTAAATTAGGTTTAACAAGTTAAATCATGTCAAATGCTCCGAGTAAGTTTTAATAAGTTCAATCTGGTCTAATAAGTTTTAATCAAATCAACAAGTTTCAAATTTCCAATAATAAATTAAAAAGAACACACCCCCTCATCATTAAAGTTATTGTATAAAATTTTGACTCTAGAAAAAGAAAATGGTTGAAACTTTTACAATGAAAATAAACTTGTCCGACGTACCCACCTGATAAACTATGCACCATTAATAATGTATTGTAGTTAATGTTGACAGTAAACTCTAACTCATATAATTAATGCTCCGTAATATTTTAATATTTTTATTAATAATGGATAGTCTACCCATCGAGTAGGTGTAACAGTGTCCGTAGACTAAGGTCCACAAGTAGTGTAATAGTAGTAGGGAGTAGAACAGGACGACACAGAACGTGGTCAATAGAAATGAAACAAAATAGAGGTAGAGCCGTACTCAAAGAGGTGGTGCGTGTTGGTATTAAATAAATAGTCCCAAGAAAAGAAAAGAAAAGAAAAGAAAAGAAAAGGATAGGGGAGGGGAGGGAGTAGTAGTAATAGGGGTGCTCCGTGGTCTGATTGATATTGATGTTGATGTTGATGTTGATGTCAGTTGTCAATAAACAAAAAAAAAAAAAAACTGAAAAAAGCAAAAGAGTCCCCACGCTTTTAAACCCTACATGAGTTTTTTAAGAACGGGCCAAAACATAACTAGCTTAGGCCATTTATTCCGGATATTACTATTTCTATTTCTCCCCCTATTCTTCTTTTTTTTTTTTTTTATTATTAAATTATAAATTAGTAAAAAAGGTCAAGCTGTCTTCTCTCCCCAATCCAAATCTTCCTGTCAACTTCTCCTTTTCTTCCTCTTTCCTGCTTTCACACCTTTGCTTTTATCTCTCAATTTTTTTTATTCGTTTTCTTTAACTTGTTTTATCAGTAATCCAACCAGATTTTATAGAGGTTTTTAGGGCAGACCTAGCTAACATGTTTCAATTAGGGTCATGCTTAGACCTTGTTATTCCAATGACATACGGTTAAGGTCAAACTTATAGGGTATTTACTGGATAGAGTCATTAATGGATAAGACCTTATCGACCAGGGCCAATACAATGCAAAAAATAATAGCCTAATAAATTTATTTTTTAAAATGTTTTGACAAAAATAATTACATTAATATATTTGTATACATTTGCTTTAACTATTGGCTACCTTGAAGTTTATTTATATTTAATATTTTAATGGCCCGACCATTAACGACCTGCTTTGGCCCGACCTATTACTGACTCCTTTTAGTCGACCCTGACCCGACCCCCACCGACCTAACCCCGCCCCGACCCGGTCAATAACCAGGTCTATTCATGGTAAATGGTAAATCGAGGTTTTTCTAGGCTTTTTGGTTTCACAAGGCTATATTTGTGAAAACAAATCACAACTAAAATCTTAAGTGGATGGTTGACGCCTATCACTCTCTCTCACATGAAAGATCATTTGTGAATGTTAATATAGCACACACCTACCATACATGACGTTAATTAATTTCACTTTGTAAAAGAGGGGTGAATGAGATTCGAATAAGCGACTTAATTATGTATCACATTAGCTCTGATACCATGTCAATGTAATAATACTCACGGAATTAATTTCCTTCGGTTTGTTTGATATATTTTTTCAAATCTAATATGATACCATGTCAACATAATACCAACAGACAATACAAAAAAATGATCTTTTAACGACGGGTACACATCAATGACGTGCATAAATCTCGTCGCAAATGTAAATCTTTTGTGACTGTTTTTGAACCCGTCACTAACATTTACCTAATACCTAACCTAAACTCTATTAGAAATGACTCATTTACGACGGGATTGTGAAAAGAAAAATCATTTGCAAATCCCTTTTTCTGCGACGGGTCATATTTTTACAACGGGAAAAATTATTTGCGACCCCTTTTCTGTGACGGGGGCATATTTTTACGACGAGAATAATCATCTTCGATCCCCCTTTTCTGTGGCGGGATCACATTTTTGCGTCGGGAATTCTCGTCATATATAGAATCTTTTTTAGCAGTGGAAATTCATTTCCTTTAGTTTTTTCAACTGATTTTTGTTGATCTAAGGTGTGTTATCTTCAATTTTTTCAAGTTTCAGAACTTACCAGGATAAGTTCCACCACATATTATTACACAAAAATTATTCATGATGTTGTAAACGTAGCATTCATGTCAAGTCTTTATGTTCAATAGTTAATACTTCCTCTGTTTCAAAATAAATGCAACAATTTAAATCTTTCCATTTTTGTAAATCTTTTCTTTCTATTCCTTTTACTCTCACAATAAAAAATTGTCTAGGAGTCCGTGCCTCTTGAATTGTTGCGTTTTTTTTAAACGGAGGAAGTATATGATGTTCTACATATCATGAAAATATAATTAGAATGAAACTATTTTATGAGTGTGTTCTCTTCAATTTATATCTGATCAGATCAGATCTCATGAGTTCAAAAATAAAATAAAGATTTAGAAAAATAAAATGAAGTTAAAAATAATTCTACTAATCATTATTATTACTATTACTATTACTATTACTATTACTATTATTATTATTATTTATGGTGTACTTTTATTATTATTTGTGATAATTATTTGTAAAAGATAAAAATATATATTTATAAGATTCAATAAGAATTTCATAAGATCTTATCAAATAAAATCAGATCATATCAGATCAAATTAGATCAGATCAGAAAAAATAAGACGAAGAGAACGCACCCTACGTCAAGGCTCCTCATGTTCGTCTTGTATATCATCATCTTAAAAGAACAAGTTTCCTTAACAAAAATCCGATCATATTTCATCAGTAATTTTTGCACAAACAACTGTCATTTCTTTTTTGCGTTCATGATTATCAATTTAGATATTATTTTCCTGGTATTAATGATTTTTTTTCAAATATGTAATTTTATAATTTTTTTAATTTTATGGAATCAAATATATTTAAAGTCTGAAAAAAAATCAAATATAATTAACAAGCCAGATCTGAACTTATTTTTTTATCTGAATTGAAATAAATAATAACTAAGGGCTCGTTTACATTAGCTGAATAGAGCTGAACTGAACTGAACTGAATTGAACTGAACTGAACTGAACTGAACTGAACTGAACTGAATAGAAGTGTATTAATTGAACTAAATAGAGATGAACTGAACTGAAATGAACTGAACTGAATTGAATTGAACTGAATTGAACTGAATATAATCTGAAGTAAACAAGCCATAATAAGTACCATAAATAAGGTGATCTAAACATAACCTGAGTTGAAGAGAACACGATCTTAACCTAGGGACCGTTCTTAGGGCGTTAATTAAGGTAGAAGAAAAGGGAATATGAAGTTAATTTAAATAATTTTTAATACCATTGATCTAAATGTAATTTTAACATGCCTTCACAATTAATATTAATTTAATTGATATGTTTAATGTTAATGACTCAAGACACTAGTTAGCTTGATTTTTTTTTTTTGGAAGTTAAGGGGAAAGGATTTACATACACAACTAATATAGTATCTATAATTAATTAAATATTTAAAACAGAAAGTTTAAGCTGCCATATGTCATTTTCTCGCACCATGTTGCGCCAAGTAAGTGTCCAGTTATTGTGTCATGCCATCAAGCCCAAATTTGTTTTATATAAAAAAAAGGGTATAACAAGTCTTGAACTCGCAACCTCATTTTCACACACTAATGATTTAAAACATTAGTCTATCTCTCATCCTTGTACTTAAAAAGAAGATTTTAACTGAAGTTGATGTATAATATTACAAACAAGCGCCCATTCGGTTTCTCTTAAATATTTTTGGTGATCATTTTATACAGCGTATATATCATTGCAAATTTTTTATCCTCTTAGTTATGTTCTTCAATCCTATTTTAAACTACGCTATTTATTTAATATTTATCTATATCTATAATCTATACTAAATATTTATAACAGGATTTGTTAATCCATGTGACATTCCTTCAAAACATATTAAATTTATAATTTCTAAAAAAAACAAAACAAGAAATTAATTAATGATAAATTACCTAATCATCTTTATAATCTCTTTAACTTTCTTAAATTGGCTATTTTTTAAATTCATAATTTTTTTTCATATCTTAATTTAATACTAAATTCATGCTTTTAAACTCTTATTTACGGAGTACATGCTCTTATTTTTTTAATATACATTTTGGTGTATATGAATAGATGTTTCTTATATATTTACGGTAAAAATTGTAATTTTTCTCTTATATATTCAATTTATATGTAAAACTAGTTTCTATTCGTTAGTCATATGGATCTAAAAAATTCTCCCCATTTTTTTTCCATCCAAAATCTCTTTTTTCTAAAATCCTATTGGTTTGCATATGTAACATCTCTCGATAGTCGATACTAAGGGTGTCATAATTGTTATTTTAGACTAATTGATTGGAATTCAATAATTACCTTCCATTTTCATGACGCACCCAACACGAACATGTACACAAATCCCACCTAATGTCACAATTGCTCCATTATTATTGACCTTTACTCAACTTCTGATCCTTTCCGATCCTTTCATTAGCCCTAGTACGTGTTTGGTGCTTTTTGTGATGTGTTTAGATGTGTTTTTGAGGTGAGTAGTGTAGCATACTTGATTGGATGAACATGACTTGTTAGCTTAAGATAAGATTTAAAACCTCCTTATAAATAAAAAACAAAATAAAATTGAGGTGTGTGTGTGAGACCTTAAGCATCATGTTTTTCTATGTTACAAATTAAAGGACTCGTTTAAACCTATCAAATCAAAGTAAAATGTGCCTATTTTGGGCCAATTCGAAAAGTAATCTTATTAGTGCAAAAGGCAAGGTTCTTAAATTAGGATTTTTCCAAATCATAAATTAATAGGTGAGTAGATTCTTAAAAACAAAAAAGTAATAAGTGAGTAAAACAATACGCATGTAGGATTAATAATGTTGGTAGGTGTGTGATTTCATCACTAAGCTAGCCCAAATTCGATACGAAGGTCCTTTTTGGAAACTGGTTTTTTTGGTTGGCTTCTCGCTTTTGGCTTGTCAATATGGTCAAACAGTCAAAAAATATGTTTGGTTATTGGCTGAAAAGCTGACTTTTAAGCCAAAATGAAAAAACTATCTGGAACAGCTTTTTGGTTGGCTTTTGGCTTATTGGCCCACAAACCCTCTAATAAACAGCCAACAACCGTACCACAATTAATTTTACCAAACATTATTCCAAACAGTTGACTTAAACAACCAACTTAAAAAACCAATACATACAGCAAATTTTTCCAACTAGTCAAACAAGCCAATTAAACCAACCAACAGTTGATTGTCAAACAGGGCCGAAGTACTCCACACGTTTCTATTTATTGTTATCACTAGGAATATCTTTATTATGAGAGAAAAAGAAAGTCAAAATGTAACCAGTAAATTGAAACAGGGGGAATAATATTTAAGATTTGCAATTAACGCTCTTATATATATCAATTGCCCTTTAAGTTATTAGTATCAACAAAACTTCCAAAATTGTTAAGAAAATATTTTCAGTAGCAGAATCTTGACACAATTACAAGCATGATTAGATTGACACACACGTCATATATTCAAATCTTCGTATGATCAATAGACGATTTTTTTTCCTAACAAAAAATGCGTGACAAAAAAACTAATCAACAAAGAGCAACAATAATATGGAGAGCCTACTTGTATAGTAATTGTGAGATAAATCACAATAAAATTGTCCACAAACAAGATAATTTAGGGTGGTGGACAAGGATGTATGCATCACAATTAGCAAAAGATGGCCTTTTTCTATAATATAAATGAGTCCCTTTTTAATGCAATTTAACCTAACATGAAAGCATGAAACTTCAGTGGAAAAGGTACATTACCTATAAACAAGTTCATGATAGAGACATGAAATTAGAAGGAAGGTCACAAGGCAAGTTGCTTCTAAGTGGAGTTAAAGCAATATTCGTACTTGGTAGCAAGCATTTTCTAACTGCCTAATGCAAGAGCAAATAATCAATGAGTTGTAAACATATCTTCTTCTTTTTGCCTTTTTCTGTCTTTCTAATGCAAGCAAGTAAAGTGGAGTATTTTTTTAGGTTACAAGCACATGTTACGTGGGGTGGAGATTATTTTCCATGCTTGAGTACTATTTTGATGACTTAGGAAATATACAACTTTAATTAATTCAGGAAAATGATATCAACATCTCATAGCCCTATATTATAAGGTGTCAAAATAAAAAAAATATTAACCTAAATCAATTTTTACTTAATTACACGCAATTTTCGCCAATGGCGGAGCCACCTTATACCAGGTGACCCTTGACCCGATTTGAACCTAAATGTGAAAACATCTCTCTTTTAAATTTTTCAAATTTTTACTCGTATCATCTAGCATATATAATCTGATCGACCCAATAAAACTTATCAAATGCATTCTGACTTATTAAACTTTTTTCAAGGATTTGTCATTGATTTTGGTACGTGTCACTAAATTATTATCAATTTAAAGAGCTTTATGCCTTTTATACATGTAGTACTAAGGGTTGCATGTATATCATTGCCCATTAATGATATAGTATAAACCAATTTCGAGGTTCAACTATCAATTTAATCTTTTAGTTAAGATAGTACTTTGACATCGTATTAGAAATTTAGAACCTACGTGGCAAAACGATTGTGGGTTCGAATCTCATACCCCTTTCATTTAAAATTAGAATAATTAAACGATGGATGGGTAGCTAGGGTGTGACTCATATTGTATTCACAAGTTAAACCCACCAGGCTCTCGTGTGAAGGGTGTGATAGAATATAAAATTAATTACTGATTTTCAACTATCTAAGTTAAATTTTTTTGTTGAGATGGTCCATCATTTGACAATTAACCTTTGTGCTAGGCAATCAAGAACCAATGTTTCAAAACAATCAATTGTATATTTGTATGTATGTATATATAGTTATGAAAATGATTGTTTACATAATCAATTTAATTTAATTTATTAGAGGTACATTATTGTTAGCTAGCATTGTTAGATAGGACTTAATTGTCACAATTAAGCTCAGCATTAGGAGGAAGTGCCATCTTTCCCAAGGAGTCATTAGAGTTGTTTATATGTGAGCTAATAAATAGAGTATTCTAATGAAAGTCTCATGTGTTTGCTATTCTATTAAGTTTCTCTTGACATCATGCTCTTGGTAAGTTGTTTTCCTTTGACATTGCAATCTTTGATTGTTCAGTTGCATACTATACTATAGAATATTATAAGTAAATACATGAAATTTATCTAATTTTCTTCATAAATATCAATTCCCGCCTAATACCACCCTTCCACATGGTAATGGATGATAATGGAAAATAAGAAGAAATTTCAAGTTTAAGAATGAAAAATATGTTTTTTATGGGGGTTTTGAAGTTTTTACTTAATAAATTATACTTTAAATCAATTACCATTACTACAATTTATTACCAACAACCAAACGGATCGTTAGAGATATATATACACCAACATTACACTTTTTTCTTGGATTTATTAACATTACTACTAGTTCTATATAATTATTTCATATATTGTACTTCTTAAATTAATAATAACTTAACAATAATGTTGGCAAAAAATCACACATAATTCGAACTAATTAATGTTTAATGTGAGTTAATATTTTTATTTGGGAAAATCTAACGAGTATCTTGGGTCGTTAAGTAAGGTATAATTGAAAGCAGAATTAATAAATTTTAATAAGCATTAATTACATTGTTCGAAACATGATTTTAGCATGCATTATACGGAGTAAAATTATTACAATATCATTTCATAAATATAGTACTCCCTCCGTAACATAAAAATGGCAACAATTATTTTTTCACGCATTTTGAGGAAACGATTTAAGAGTGCAAACGAATGAATTAATCAAAATGGTTTTAACACAAGTAAGAATATGAATATAAGTTACTAATATCAAAATTATTTTAATTAATTTAATTGTTTACACCCTCAATTCGGTTCCTTAAAATGCGTGCAAAAACAATCGTTGCCATTTTTATGTTACGGAGGGAATAAATGCTTATCAAGCACATGAGGTGTTCGTTAATAATATTGCATTTCATTTTTTATCACCTTAGGAGCATTGTAGAGGTGGAAACCAGGTCGTTTTGGGTTGGGTTCGAGTCGGGTTAATTTGGATACAAAAGCTTTTAGTTTCAGGTTGAGTTAGATTTGGGTTTTCTCAATGAAGATTTAAAGGATATAATAATCAAGAATACACACGTTAATAATCGGGTATTTTTGATCGGATCAAATTCTTGTCAATAATATCATACGAATTCGGGTTTGTTTCGGGTTTCAGATCGGATCACTTTTGCAGCCTCTAGGTACATAGTAAGGGATGCATACATCAATTTACATAAAATTAAGAATAAACAAATCTAACTGAAAATTGTGTAAGCTTTAAAGACTCCTCAATCTTAGGTGGGTGGGGGATGGTGCCATTCTTGCTAACACCACCCTACTCCCAAGGCTATGAAGATGCATGAATGTGCTTGCCTCGTTGCCACCCATTTTGACTAACAATTAATATTTCCAAAACAAAACTATAAAAATTGGTTGATACCATCACATACTATGTCATTGTCATTAATTATTTAGCATCAATATAAACATAATGATAATGATAATAATAATAATAATAAAATATATGCATAAAAACCTTACTCTATTTTTCTAAAATGTAGGTGGTACTAGACATTTAATTGAGGCCTACTATAGATTAACTGATCCAATTTGATAAACACACGTCTGAAATGGAAAAATAAAAAATCACCGTAAATTTGTGCAACGAGATTCGAACTTAAAAATTTAGACTTAAAATTTACAAAACTTAACCACTAGATTATGACTGACACCTCACTTTAAAATCAACATAGTAAAAGGGATAACACTAATTAGTTGAGATACTTGATTGTATATAAAGAAGAGATGAGGAGAGAAGATGAGCATAAATAAAAGAAAGCAAAAGTAGCAGCAAAGACTTCAGCACATTCCCGTGCAAGTTGGGCAGTAGGCCCACTTCTAATTTACTCGTATAAAAAGAACTCAAACTCATCTCCCAAACTTTTCATTAAATAAATTTTAAAAAATAAAATAAAATTAAGGTGGGACACACACAATCACAAAAGTCCAACACCAACACAAAATTGATAAGACCAAACAGTACGGACCACATCCCATGTAATGTAACCGTTCGAGATTATTATTACAGTATATAAATTAAATGGAAAATAAATTACTAGTCCTTCTCTTATTAAGAATGGATATTGCTACACCAATTTACCGGGTTAACAATCCACTACTAACAGAGAAATTAAATAATATTATTTATATTAAGTGGGACTCCATTATCAATGCCATCAACGACTTTTTATTAGTGGTAGATAGTCAACCCGATTGTTATACTAGAGTTTTTTTCATTAAGAATATATATAAATAAATTAACCAAAAAAAAAGGACAGAATAAAGTTTGTAAATGTTCATAAAAGTTTGCACGTACATTACAAGGCAATCTTCCCTTTTCAATACTCACCATTAAAGCAGGGAGGAGGGGTGTCCCCCATTTTCTTTTCTTTTGTTTTTATTTTCAAAAATAAAATAAAAAATTCTTTTTCCTGTTTTAGTTGTTGCAGGATTCTATACTAGTGCAATTAGTGCTTACTGTATTGTTTTGTATAGCATCAGCTTTTCTGGAATCTGGACTACTAGTTGTTATATCCCATCTATTTATATTGTTTTTTTTTTTTTTTTTTATTATTATCTTGGTAAAAATGTTAAAGGTTAAATAATACTCATATTTTTATTTACGGAGTATTTTTTTTTACCGATAATGTTATTGGCAATAAAACACGGTTCTTAACACATAAATACCGAGATTACATTGTGTTTATATTTATTGAGCGGATTGGTGAAAGCAAGATTTACTCCATCATTAGTGCGCTTGGGTTGAATTATTATAATTTTAGTGTTTTTTTTAATGTCTAAATTAGGCGTGGGTATCCTATTTGTGCATACTGATATGGAAATACTTATTTAAATACTCCCTCGCTCATTGAAAAAATTAAATTAAATCATATCCTCTTATTTGCTTTAATTTAGAAAATTTTGCCACTCACCTAATAAGTACCAAAAGTTGTGAACAACTACCATAATTTTTTTTAATTAAATTTAACTACCAATTAAGTGTCAAAAAGTTGCAAACCACCACCCATTTTTAACACTGTTAACTTAAATTAAAATTAAACCTTAATTAAACCACTTAAATCTTAATTAAAACATGATTAATCTTAATTATCACTTTTTATTTTAAAAAAAAAAGAAAACAAATCTGGAAAATTAGAAAAAAAACCCTCAACCACCCCTCCCCCAGATTTTCTTTTTATTTTTCTATTTTTTTTAATAAAAAAATATTAATTAAGATGAATTAAGGTTTAATTAAGACTTAAGTGGTTTAATTAAGACTTAAGTGATTTAAGTTGTTCACAACTTTTGATACTTATTAGGTGCTTAGTGACAAATTTTTCTTTAATTTATTATTAAACTAAATATTTTGAATTTTTTCTAACTATATGCTAAAATAGATTATGAAAATCACGAAAATTGAAATTTTCCCTTTTTATAAATTAGTAAAGCACAAGATTAGATATATAAATTTTTGAAGAAAACACAAATAATGATTAATTTTTAAAAACAGTTCGTTTTTAAAATTTGATTTCTATAGACATAAGTTTAGTATTGTTATACAAACGTTGTCTTGGTCTAGTGGTGTCAGGGGCTAGACTTGGTAGGGAGAACCACGGTTCGATCCCCAAAAGCACGTTGAGAGAAGTTTAAAACCTTAACTCTGGGATGCGCTCCGAATCCGGATTAGCCCAAAAGGATGAACCGGGTGGGTACATAAAAAAAAAAGTTTAGTATTGTTATGTTTTTTTCTTAATAGCCGTATAATATGATTTCCAAAAAAATAGTTTAAAATAAAAAGATCATTATACTTTTCTGTTTTTTTTTTTTTTTAACTTTCGAAAAATAGGCAGTGAACAATAAATAATACGGAAGTAGCGATGTTATTGATTTGTTTTTCGGTGTGGGGTAAAGGAAAAAAAATAGTCCCTCCACTCTTATGTTTGGGGGGAGTTGATTTGTG
Organism: Salicornia ramosissima; assembly: GCA_951394345.1. Taxonomy (NCBI): domain Eukaryota; kingdom Viridiplantae; phylum Streptophyta; class Magnoliopsida; order Caryophyllales; family Amaranthaceae; genus Salicornia; species Salicornia ramosissima. The sequence goes on from OX596233.1 coordinate 48,083,543, forward strand.
TGTATGTGTTGGGTGGGAAATGTGAACAAGAAGCCTCTGTTGATCCCATCTGCCAATGCTGGTAAAATAATTTGGAAAATTAAATACCCCTATATTTTATACGGAGTATTTAGTCCTTTGTCCCAATTTACTTGCCCATTGTGATTTTGGGCACTGTTTACATGTGAATTTTGATTTTATTTAATTTAATACACGTAAGAAAAAACATAGTCATGATGAATCTAGTTTAATTCTTCTCAACATGTAATTTTCAAATATATAATTTTTTAATATGTATAGTTAAAGATATTTTTATTCAAATTGTGTCTCGTGAAATGTAAGAAAGTAAACGTAACAAATAAATTAGGGTTAAAAAAGAAACAAAAGCTTTATTTAGATATGACAGAGAAATAAAGAGCGGTTTTTTTGGAAGAACAGTAACTTATTAGGCGGATGTGGACATGTGGTGCATCAGCTTTGAGTTTTTTCATACTCTCTTTATTATTATTGCTTGATTTTGGTGTAAAGGCATCGTTTTTTCCCCTCCCTTACCTTATTACTACTACCCCATCTCACTCACTCTCTCTCTCTCTCTCTCTACATTATTGATGCTTTTATCAATGCGTAACTCTTAAGGAGTGTTGATTGTGATTTATTATGTGGAATATTGATTGAATTCGCATTTAAAAGGACTCAAACCTGATTTTCTTCCTTCCTTGGATTCTAGATATTGCCTATACATCGTCAAACTTTTACTACATTTAAAAATAATAATAATAAAAATAAACAAAGTTCTAGTATTAGTCAAGTGTCAAATTCTTTAATTCCCAAAAATTCAACTATAATTTCGGTCTATTTTGCCAATTTTAATTCCTAATTTGTTCAATTCACCATATCAGTCAATTTTGACCCCTAATTTAGTCAATTTTCCCTATTTATATTCCTAATTCATTCAATTTAACATATCAAACTATTTCAAATTTCACTCGCTTTTCATGTGTTAAAATAAGATCAATCAATATTCATTCTAATGTATTTTTTTTTTTTTTTAAACTTATTGATGATTCAACTTATTATTATAGTGCTTGTTCCTGTTCGAAAATCCGGGAACGTCCCTCCGATATTTAAGTTATAGATCGCAATGAAAAGGAGTCAAAAGTATAGAATTTATGAATGATGAATTGGATACCCGACAAAATGATATGACTAGTCCTTTTATAAGCGTGTGTTACCCAGTTAGGATTTGAGATAGTGTGGGCCTAGCCCAAGACGTGTCATCCTTTTATTTGCATGACTATATCAACAGGATAGTGGGTACCTAACCCTAATATTTTTAGGCTTATGATTTTTCAGTTATTTTTGGGACTGCTACTACGGCGGCTGGAACAATACTTATTTTAAAAAAAAACCCGATTATATCAGAAAACTTCAAATATTTATAATTCCATTCTAAAATAAATGATTAAAATTACATATTTAAAAGTTACTCATCTGATTTATTCTTATTGATTAGTGGACCAATACGTTCAAAGTATGATTATACATTTATACATGATTAAACGTAATTAGCTTTGATTTCAATTTATATGAACACATTTCCTTGAGTACACTATCTTTTATTTTTATTTTTATTTTTATTTTTGTTTTTATAGTGTGAACTGTTAGCCATTAAAAATAATTGGACGTTGAAAAATTATTTTTACTATTTCCATTGAATCCTATGTTAAGATCAACCACAAACCAAAAGTGTTAAAATTACATCCAAAGAATAACAAAATCTTTGAGTTTGTTATTCAATTTAGCAAAACCATTCAAATTGGACAGCAAATATTGCGGGGGTGTTTGGCAATGAGAGTTTTGAATGGAAAAGAGAGTTTTCAACCCTTATTAGAGTTTTTGACTAGTCAAAACTCTAATAGGGGTGTTTGGTAAGTAGAGTTTCAATAGAGAGTTTTGGGGTGAAAACTCTCAAAACCAAAAAGCTCCTAATAGGAGCTTTTTCTTTAGAGGATTAGGAGAGAGAGAAAAGAAATGACTCTTAAGCCTACAATTTTAATACTAACAAATGATGAAACATGTACAATAACGTCATTTTACACCAATAAAAAGAATCAGCTTTTAGTAATCAGCTAAGTTTTACCAAACACATTTTTGTGAAAAGCTAGTCAAATATGCAGTCAAATCTTCTAAACAAAAAGTTAAAACTCTATACTCTAACTCTAAACTCTAACCGCTAAACTCTAAACTCTATTTGCCAAACAGGGCCATCTCTTGAACATTTTTTCTGTCCAATATTTGTAACAACATGAGAATATTTCAAGAGTAAAAATGTAAGATCGGTATAAATAAATTGTTTTAAAACAAAAAAACCAATTTAATTAAATTAAAACCAAAAAAATACGGAGTAACAATTAAAATAAAAAGGAAAAAAAAGTAAATGCCATGCATATCATGAAAGAAGCAAAGATGCTAGTCGTACGAAAATTCTGTTCAATTGATTGTGATTTTCCCCCACCCACTTCTGATTCATCTGCAAAACACGACAAACTATTTACCAAAACACTGTAACTTGGATCAAAATGGGCATTTTTTTCATTTTCATTTCACACTTTTTCTTTTTCTTTTCATTCATATACATACATATTTTTTTACTGAGTCAGGACTGACAAAACCTACACAAATTTTCCATTTCATATCACTTTCTTCCTATCAAAGAAATTCAAAAAAAAAAAAAAACTACTGTAAAATTTCCATATTGGTTTTAAAAGGGGGTGTGGTATGAGTATAATATCATGAAAAAAGAGCTTCAATACTTGTCATTTTAGCAGATTTACATACAGGACAAACATCCACAAATGCTTCACAGTCTTTGCAGCAGCTTAGATGCCTACATGGTAGTATCAACACACATGATTCCCCTGTTTTACATACTTTGCATGATTCCCCTGTTTCTTCTCTTCTCCTTTTTCTGCTGTTGTTGTTGCTGGTGTTGTTGTTACTGTTGCTGGTGTTGTTGTTGACATTACAGGATGATTCTGCATCTCCTACATCGTTCGATGAACATGATGATGTTACACAGCACGCTTGTTCTTTAATCTGCTCCAATGTGTTGCTCAACGTTGCTACCATGGCTTCGTTTTCTGTTGCCAACCTTTGCCATTCTTGATTTTCTGATTCCAGTTTTTTTATTACTTGTTCTAATTCCATTCTTCTTTTTGCTCCTTTTGCTATCTCTTCTTCTTTTTGTTTCAGTATTTGCATTGCTTTCCATTCTAATCTCCTCATCATTCTCCCCAATTGCTGTTTTCTTTGTTCTTGCAATGCTATTTTCAGCTTCTCATTCTGTTACAATTATTACATCCCAATTACAGATTAATCCCAATATCTTCCAAAAAAAATTAAATTAATGTTTGTCTTAATGAAAATATTTCATTGGGTATAATATTTTTTTAAAAATAATTTAATTGGATAAATAACCCAAGAAAATAGTTATATTTGTTAAAAAAAAATTAAGCAAAATTATTTACAGAAATGCCCATAATAAAAAGGTGGTTTATATAATGATGTTATGCAACTAGAAATAAGGTAACAAATAAACCAACCTGCAAAGTGAGGAATCTATCAATCTCCAGCCTCTGTTTTTCAAGTTGATCATCAAAACCATTAATAGGCATCTGATAATCACTGTCAGTTGTTGTAGTTGTACTAGCGGTTGTTGAAGGGGTGCAGTTTTTTGAAGATGACAAAAACACAGACCCATCGTTATTGTTATTTTCACATAAATTCCTTTGTTGTTGTTGAAGCTTGAGCAAATACTGTTGTTGAAGTTGCAGCAAAACTTGTTGTTGATGTTGCTGTTGTTGCTCACGGTGCTGTAGAATCAAATACTGTTGTTGTGAAAGATTGTTGGTATTGATCTCGTTAAACCCACACGCATTGAAAAACACATCGTCTGTGTTGTTGTTGTTGTTGTTGTTGCTGCTGCTGCTGTTGTTGTTGTTGTGGTGGTTGTTACATTGATTATTATTAGGAATGAAATAAAAATCTTGAGAAACACCACCCATCAAAGGCAACCCAAGATTATCTGGGTACAACTGCGCTTGAATAGCCATCTCTTTTTCTTGAATCACACAAATTAGTTTTTGTGTTTTTGATTTTGATTATGATAATGGTGTTGCTCTGGTTTTTTTATTTTTGTTGGATGGTTTGTAAAGGTGTTGCTAAGGAAAACAGAAATGACAATAAATGGGTGGAACAAAGAGAACAGGAAAGATGAGGGAAGTTATTTGTATATATAGTAGTGGTGTGTGGGGGATATAACTTCTTAACATGAGAACAATATTTTATTATTAAATAAAATAAAATAATTTAATTGTATACTATTTTTATCCTTAATTAAAAGTGAAAAAGTAACTGAATTAAACTATAAAAGGAAAATTAAAAAACGCCCTAGGATTCTGTCACTCTCTCAATGACTTTATCCTTTATTTAAAAAAAATAAATAAAAATACTCGTACACCGTATTTATATACAGTATTTTTTACTCCAAACAAAGCATTAATTAAAAGAAAGGGAAAAGAACGTACGAAAACATGCAATTCTTATGATTAAACTATCGGGTCAAAGATTTCAGAGGTTTGTTGAATGACAAAATTTTCATTCAATTCAAAGTTACACCAAAGGTTAATGTAACTTTTTATAAAACGTTTTATTTATTTACTACGTACATGTATTTACTTGATTGTTAGCGTAATTTTCTTTAAATAAAACTGTAAAAAAATACAGTTGCTATATACACTACAAAGAATTTTCAATCTTTAGTAAAAAAATTAAATTTGAAGAAAAGGGAGGCATCCCATAATTTTTTATATTACTTAGTAAAATAAAGACCATATTTTTACCGCTTTTGCTCAGTAAAAAAGATCACGTAATTAGGGAGATTTTTAAAAAACACGGTAACTAATTAAACTTTTAAATTATGATTTTTTTAAAAAAATCTATTTTAACCCATGCAAAATGCTCTACGTAAATAACGCAAAAAAATAAAAAAAAATAAAAAAAATTGCATGCAATGCTGATTGATAGCGTTAATCCTATCTATGTTCCATTTAGTTAATTATTATTTGACTTTTTTTAATTTCCATGAAAAGATTGTAAAAGTAACTAATATAGAGGATCATAACTCATAAGGAATACTTCATGTTTTAGAAAATAGATTTGGATCCTTATTAGGTTATTTTTTTTTTTTTTTTCAAAGGGAAAAAAAATCATATTTTCAAAAGGGAAATACTTTTCCTTGTTAAGGAAGAAAAAAGATGAATTACCATAACATGAGAGTTCAAAAAAGGTTATTTTACACCAGCTAAGTTTTCCATATATGTGCCTAAAAAAAATAAAATCAAAAGATGTTCCCCACATAAATTATAGATATCAATCATGATATGGATTATTATTGTATAGTTGTTACAAATAATTATGCATGTATATATAGTACATTGCATCAATAGGACAATAACAATATATCACAATACATCCTAATTTTGAAGAGAAAAGGCGAATTACTTCATTCATGTTTGGATCTTGCTAAGAAATGTCCTTCTCGTGTTAGACAAGCATTTAATATACTTTATCGTTTTTTTTTTTATATGGAACAATTTATATCACACTTTTCGCAAATAAATTTGAGGGTATAATTAAAGGGATAAAAATAATAGCACTTGTAACTTCATTATGATAATGTTTCGATTGCTTGAAATTTAAATTATATTAATTAATTTTTTTCGTTTTTTTGAACTAAAATGTTTAGTAAAGAGTTTTAATTATATAATAACAAGCAGAATTCAAGAAATTACGTAAGTGATTGTGCTTATTTAAAGTAGGAACGTCGAAAGAAATCAGATGAAGTATTGATTCTGGAATAATGAATGTCAAAGCGTCGATTGATGTAATTGAGGTTTATTGATATTTAATGTTTTCACCTTTAGCTACGTTATCTAATGCACTAGGATTATAAATGTTTATTTTAAAAATTAAAAAGGATAGAATTGAAAATATGAAGAGGTTTGTGAAGGAATCTTAATTAATTAGTATAACAAATAATTAAACCATTATTCGTGTTTTCTTGTCTTCAGATGGGATCTAGAGTTATATAAACTTTGATAGGATATTAGTTTAGTGAAATCTAAAATCTGGTCAATCATCTCCATAAATATGAGCTTAAGTGTTGGGTTTGTATTCAAGTGTTTGATTGGATCTAAATAATTTTCAATTAAACGCCATTCACGATATATAGGATACTTGGAAATGGGTAAAATTGAAGGAAAAGGCCAAAACTTGCACTACAAGGTAGCGCGGATTCATTGGCTTAACTAGAGAGGACCGAGATAGCAGAATTGGAGAGCTAACATTTGGTAACTTATTACTAACCACACCCTAAAATGTTAACTATATGACTTATATCTATATTCCTATACTCATGCAACTACTACTTTTTTTACCATGTATTGTTAAACGTAGCCCTAAATTACTTACTAAAGTTTCCCTTTTGACAAGTTTTCCCATGACTACATGTGTGTTTGTTGGACCGAAAAAACCCTGACATAGACCAGTGATATAATTCAATCACTTATAACATTTTACACATAATTCATTTTGTTTCGAATCAATTTGCATAAGATTATTTGTTCCGAGAGCTTCGATTTGATATATTATACGTCTAATTTCACTGAGAAACGAAGGAAATATGATCATTTGAAAACCAAGTGCGCAATCAAGAAGGAATGGCACACAGTGACATGGTCTATGCGCCCTTAGCCCTATGTGCCCTAGCCTAGGTTTAGGCACATGGACCATGCATCCCTACCTAGGCAAGGGTGCATGGGTCATGGGCCTATTTTTAGGCTGGGGTGCATGAGCCATACGTCCGGTCTGGGCGTATGACCCATGCGCCCTGGCCTAGGTAGGGGCGCATGAGACATGCGCCCTACCTTCCTGACTACACACTATATTTTGAAATGTTCATGTCTCGTTCGTTTCTTATTAAAATTTATCATATAATATATCAAATCGAAGCTATTAGAACAAAGAATATTTTCCAAGTTGAATAACTTCAAAAGAAATTATGTGTAAAAATTTTTGAGTCTTTGAATCGGAACACTGTGCAAAATCATTTGTAATGCCTTCAATTCATAATTTTAGTGTATGTAATATGTTTTATTTCATGATTAAGTTTGATATAAAATTAATTAAAGAATTTAGGATTTGGTCATTAAAAAGAGTGTGTTTTAGAATAAGGGTGGTTTTGGAATAATGAGGGCTGTGTTTAATAGTTCATTTTTCAATTTATTTTTTACGGTTTGATTTTTTGCACTTTAATTAAGGAGGATAATTAGTATTATAATACTCCATCCATCCGTATTTAAGTGCTTCATATTGTTAAATGTAGCCCCCAACTTACTTACTAAAGCCACTCTTTTGAAATTTTTTGCCTCTGGCTACATATTCGTTTGTTGGACCGGAAGAAAATCACGATATAAACTAGTGGTCTGATTTAAAGACTCATAACATTTTACACATCATTTTTTAGGTGATTCAACTTGGAAAATATTCCTTGTTCCGATAGCTTCAATTTGATAGATTATATGTCCAATTTTATTAAGAAACGAAAGAGATATGAGCATTGGAAAACCATGTGCGCAGCCAGAGGCGCATGATGATCATGCGGCCCCCACCTAGGCTAGGGCGCATGACTCATGTGCCCCTGCCTTCCTGACTGCGCACTCGGTTTTAAAAGGTTCATATGTCATTCGTTTCTCGGCGAAATTAGATGTAAAATATATCAAATCTAAGCTCTCTAAACAAGGAATCTTCTCCAAGTTGAATTGTCTCAAAAGAAATTGCGCGTAAAACGTTATGAGTCTTTGAATCAGACCACTGTACAAAAACACTTGTTATGCTTTCAATTTATGATTTTAGCGTATGTAGTATATATATTTTAATTCATGATTTTAGTGTAATAATATGTTTAATTTCATGATTAATCTTGATATAAAATAAATTAAAGATTTTAGAATTTGGTCAAATTAGAGAGAAGGTGTATTTTAGAATAAGAGTAGTTTTGGAATAGTGAGACTTTACTAAGTAATTTGAGGGTTTCCTTAGCAGTTCACTTATCCTTTTTGGTTGTCCATATTTATTTGCTTCATTTTTTATTTAGTATCATGACCCACACTTATATTTATATTTTTTCCTAATCCATCTATAATTTACTTACTATTGTTACCATATATTTACATTTTTACCCTCCATTCATGACCCACTTTTGTAGAACATGACAATTTTTGGAACTTTTCTAAAAAAAATGACCGCAAAGCAAATGAAACACTTAAATTTGGAGAGAGAGTATATTTTTTTTGAAGGAAAAGGTAGGCTCAGTTAGACAAAGTGTTAAAAGACCATCTAAACCAAAAGCTTAAGATGATGGTTAGGGCCAAGAAATATGTTATATACTCTATTACTCCCCTCACATGAAAGGCCCTTTGGGCTTGAAATATGGATGCAACACAGGCCCACTATATCTGGTGCTAATTAATTCCACTTAGAAGGGAGAGAGAGGAGAGATTTGAACCCGTGACCTTTACGTCACGTTGACTATGATACCATATTTATATCAGAATTTGGCTATAAACTGCACAAGCAACGTTTCACAACTAGAAAATATGCTATTTGCGACGGAATTTTCCGTCGCAAATATGTGACCCCGTTGTAGAAAAGGGGAGTCGCAAATGATTTTTTTCGTCGTAAAAATATGACCCCGTCGCAGAAAGGGGGGTCGCAAATGATTTTTTCCGCCGCAATCCCGTCGCAAATGAGTCATTTTTAATGGAGTTTGAGTTAGATATTAGGTAACTTTTAGCGACGGGCTCAAAAACCACCACAAAAGATCTACATTTACGACGAGATTTAGGCCCGTCATTAATGTGTACCTGTCGTTAATGGAACAATGTTTTGTAGTGTTTGTTTTTTGTTTGTTTATACAAATTAAAAAATACATTTAAAATAACATTGCACGCAAAGTGTGCATACAAGGCTAGTTCTAAAGAGTGGAAGTAGTTTGTATATCTCTATTATATAAGCCAAGGGGGAGCCATGGTGTCCCCCTTTAAAAGTCTAAACTACCCTTCAAAATTTTTCTAAATACCCAAACTATATAATATTAACTAAAAAGGAAAGGTTTGTATTTTTTAAAATTAAAATATTACAAAATATACAATTAAAAAAATAAAACACAAACATCAAAATTCTTATTTTTAAATTCTCTACCATTAGATACCCATATTGGTATAATTTTCACACAAATAATTTATTTTTTTATTTGTATAAATCTCTATTATATAAAAATGTCTAAAATACCGTTCTTCCCTTACTTATGAAATAAAGATAATTAAAATATAAATTAAATTCAATTAATCAATAATAAATAAGGAATTATCGATCAAAGTGCAAATAATTATTTATTCCCCATAAAATATAACAAATTTTTCACAAAAATAATAATTTACAAAAATAAATAAAATAACCAAAATTAATAGTTTGGAATTTTTAAGAAATGGACACCCATATTTATATAGTTTTTAACATTAATTTTTTATTTTATAATTACATTGAAAATTTGATCAGAGATAGTGTAGTAGATAAAATTGAATTATATTCAATTAAACAATCATAATTTTATATAAGATATTCATACATCAAAGCACGCATAGTGTGCACATAAGGCTAGTCAACATATATAAGAAGCATTAATACAACAGAATTAGACATTAATGGTGATGTGAATCAATGCTCTACATATATAATTAATGTAATCTGCACAAGGTATAATTTGGTTTTTAAAAAACACATTTTATGTTAAAAAATTCAACCCAATTGTTCGTAAACAAACTTCCTATAGTTAAGTAGCTGGTGTCAAATAAAACTAAATTGAACGATATTTCTCTATAATTAATTATTCTACTATTTAATAATTGTAACATCCTAGAATTTGTATATTTTATACACATCTAATTACTAAATAAAATACTTTCTAATAAAGAAAACCAAATGAAATTCTATCTTTATTTATGATAATTTGGGTGATGTACATGTTACAAAGGCAAGTCGAGTGTTACTGTTATCGTGTTCAAACGACTACGTAATTTTACCAAAGTTACACAGGGGAAGACAAATTTCAAATACTTTAAATTGTCTTACTTTAATGAACTTCTAAGTCTTTCAAAGTAAAATTAAAAATAAGTTCAAGGAAATCGATTAAAATACTCCTTACATATTGGATCCATAAAGGTCCACCAAAACCAATAGAATTGAAATCGAATGTTAGTTCAAGATGATCAATAATAAACAAATAGTTGAAATAATAACCAAGCAAACGAACATACACTACAAAAAATGTGTTCAAAAAGGACAATTAAAATTGACCTATTTGATACAAAATTTGTCTTCTTAGGTTATAATAACAATTTTAGTATTACCATCATGCATGTTGCCCTTGTAACCCCGTTGTATTAGATTTTAAAGCAAATTTTAGATGTTTTGCCCTCTTTGATTCAATTCAAAAAGGGCAAACAAAATTGCATTCATTGATCATCAACAAAGGCAATAAATTTTGCTTTCCTTGATTCAAACACTTTATTTATTGTCAAATAGGGCAAAGTTTCAAAATTCTAAGAGGGCAAAATAATCATATTGTCTTTATTGTTAATATCAATGAGTGCAAAAATAATTGCCCTTGTAGGCATCATTAAGTAAAACAATACTCATATTGCCCTCTTTAATCATGATAAGTTGCCCTCGTTGTGTGAGTTTTTTTGTAGTGATAGAAGACTACAAGAACTCTCCACACTCAACCCAAACAAGCTTCATGCTTCAATACCTGTAGCTTCCCTTTATTTCCTCCCTACTACTAGAGCTGAGATAAAAACAAGGCCAAATGCACATACAAGCATAGGATCATTAAAAAGTTGAGTACATACATACAACGAGAAATGCACACACTAACATGGAATCCTTGCAAATACAGAAATAAGCAGACACATACAAGTGGACTTACCTGGTCCTTCACTGTTTACCATTTTATTTAAATTAAGTTACATATTTTAAATTTGGATTAAGCATCGAACAGGCTTCCACAATTTTTTCTATCATGATGATCTTTGGGCCATAATTGGTAGCAAATCAAATAGTAAAAAAACCAACATGAAGTGGCCTGGTTGGGATCCCAAAATAAAAAATAAATAAATAAAAAGGATGTACAACGCCTTGCACCCCTTTATAAGAACTTATCTCCCTCATGTATCCATACTCGAGTTGTATTTGATCTAAGAGTCTTTGTGCGAATCCTTTTTCATTTTACGTGTTTAATCAATTTAAACTTTATGACACAACTACATTCAATGAGTCAAGACCAATCAATCCAGGCCAATAACAATTATTAACAACCATTACAACATAGTTAACTAGATCAAGTTTAATTATCTTTAGAATTAGTGATCACGTAAACCGGATATTAGGCCCTGTTCTTTTGGACTTAAAAGCTACAGTAATCAGATCAGATCATATCAGACATTATTACTCTTTTTTATTATTATTATTATTATTATTATTATTATTATTATTATTATTATTATTATTATTATTATTATTATTATTATTATTTCGAGCATTGTTTTTCCGCTCGACATTTTCCGACGTCGGTTTTCGGACTGACTTTTTCAGCGTTGATTATTCGGCCGACTTTTCCGGCGACGATTTTCGGGACGACTTTTCCGACGACGGTTTTCGAAATGACTTTTCCGGTGATGATTATTCGATCGACTTTTCCGGCGGTGATTATTCGACCGACTTTTCCGGCGACGATTTTCAAGCCGAGTTTTTCGGTGACGATTTTCAGGACAACTTTTCCGACGACGATTTTCGGACTGACTTTTTCCGGCGATGATTATTTGGCCGACTTTTCCGGCGACGATTTTCAGGCCGCGTTTTTCGGCGACGGTTTTCGGGACGACTTGTCCGACGACGGTTTCCGGAATGACTTTTCCGGCGGTGATTATTCGGTCGACTTTCAGGTGACATAAAATGAGCTTGAGGCTTTGGGCTCATTAAATTTTTGTCCCTAATAAAAATAAAAATAAAAATAAAAATATAAATATAAATATAAATATAAATATAAATATAAATATAAATATAAATATAAATATAAATATAAATATAAATATAAATATAAATATAAATATAAATCAAATCAGAAAAACTCAAATCAGATCAGATCAGATCAGAAAAACTCAAAACAAATCAGATCAGACCAGATCAGTCCTAAAGAACAGAGCCTTAATCTTGAATGCCCATGATCCCACACTTTGATGGTAAATAGAATAATGCCCCTTGACCCCACACGAGGTGGTAAAATGATACGGAATATCTTTTTAACGTAACTACTCAACATGTGAGTTTGTAATTTACTTGCTACTATCAAATATATGCTTGATCAATAATAAAATATATAATTAAAATCTTTAATATTAATTTCAAATATGAATTTATAAAATAAATTTATAATTTGTACATGTATAAACCAACCTTTATTTTGTTTCTAAAGGTTAGTTTTGATTTAATTTTCATATTTTACAATTACTTTTATGTTTTTACAAGTACTTTTATCTTTTAAACCTTATCCTTTCGACGAAGAATAAAAAAATTACTATGTTTATGGTTTCTTTTAATTTGTTTATGTAATGTTAATTAATAATTTCGGTCGGAAAATGCTTGGCGTTTTTTACTTGTCCCACAAAAAACTTTTTATTCTTTCTTTATAAAGGGGATGGATTTTCGATCTTTGTCCCATATTGGAAAAATGAATTTTTCTCTTGAGTTTGTAATAATATAAATTCTTCGTATGTAGGATATGCTTTTATGATCGTCCAAAAAAACAATCTAATACATTACCCTTAATTCCTTAAACACAAACCAACCTAACCATAATTCTTGGTGTTTAATTAGGGTTGAGATTTAAATGCTACAAAGATAAGATAGTTTACTAAATTCAGATTTAATAGGTCAACGAGAAGCACCATAAACAAACATAACATATCTTTTATTCATACAAAAAAGAAATTTATTTATAATTTTGAGAAAGTATAATTGATCCCAAGACCTAATATTGTGTGTGACCCTCAAATTGTACATAAAAAATTTGGTACCTAGCTAGCTTGTCCATGTAGTTATTCCCCTTGAATTGACTTTAAAGCTAGGATGAATACTCTAAAATAATAATGGCTGGGATAGAAATGATGCTTGATAAAAGATCCACATGAAAAGGTATGTATGCGCATTTTCATCTCCAATGTCCAATTCTTTAGTCATAAATAATATGTGTTGATTAATTCCATGAATACTATCCATGCTCCTTTTATTCCTAATAATACTAGGAGAACATGATCTTCTATTATTGTTTTAGCTGTAATAATCTTAATTATTTATTCACAAAGATGAAGTTGTCATATATTATAAACTCACTCAATTTTAATTACCTAATTTAAGAACTTATTCTTTATTTAGGGTCTTACAATAACATCATTGCATATGTGAACTTAAATAATTAATAAGATATACTAGGGGCCAAGGCATCAACTTTCTATTAGTTAGGTCACACGGTTTATTTTCTTTTTTCAAATTTAATATTTCCTTTCCTTGTAGCTAGACTCATTTGTTATGATCTCATATATGATTATTAGAGTTTTTGGTTTATTTAATTTTAGATGACATAATACAATTTATTTGAATATGTAGCAAAAAAAGAAGGAAGTGGTGTAGAGCAAGTAGTGCTTACACCCTTCTTGCATCATAGAGGTGCATGGTTCAATCCTCAATCATTACTTGAGGATTCTCTCTTATCTCCTCCCTCGAGTGTAAGGATGACAGTCCCAATGTGTAAGACCAAATCGGATGAAGATATATCAGTTCACTTATCCAAGACCTATAAGTTAGTTTATTTTCCCCTCTTTCTCCCATGCATGTAGGGTGCTTGCACACATGTACTCAACAATATGATTTAACAAGTGGATTGCGATTCATCGACCATATTTTACTAATATTGCCAACATTTTTCTAATACCGATGGTGTTGGATTCATCGACCATATGGTGTTAGTTTTTGGGTTCGATACACTATGATTTTAGTTTGGTTAAACTAGCAGCGCAGACAACAGTGATGTCTGTGGCCTGAGCATAGACGGTGGTCCAAGTCAATAGAGTTTTTTTTTTTAAGTGCAGGCATATGTGTCACCAAAATGCAGGCGGTGAATAACAATACCCTTTATTTTACCATTTATAAACATGGAAGTATGTAATAAGTTAAAAAAACTAAGATTTTTTTGGGGGAAAATTATTACCCTTTTTTTAGTAGAATAAAAACAAATAAAGAGGGGGGGGGGGGGGTGGAGCCTTGTAGGAAGTGGGGTGCAAAGAAGAGAGTAGAGAGATGATGATTCATGTGACTATAAGGCTAAAACTTTTGCATGACCTTTCAAAAAAAAAAAAAGGGGGACCATCCACCCATCCATCCACCCATGGAATTGAAGATGATGTGATGAAAAAGCTTTTAATAGTTAGATAATAATAATAGTATAGTGTGTTGCTGCAGGCAGCCCAGGCCAACCCCCCTCATCCTCAGCTCCTCGATAGATGTTTGATGTTTCCCAGTCGTCCTCTCTCTATTATTATTAATATTATAATTATAATTAAAATTTTGTATTTATAATTTCTTGGAATCCCATTCTTTTCATGATAGGGTCTTTGTCTCTACCTTGCTACCCATCTAATGTGGAATATGTGATTTCCACTCAATTCACGACTTTGACAACAACCATTTCTATACTTCCAAACATATCCTATTCTTAATAATAATAAGACAATCAATCTTCCACAAAACCAACCTCCTTTTTATTTTTTTTTATTTCCCTTCATTTCATTTTATATATAAATTACTCACCTCATCATCATTTATTTATTTTTGATTTTTTCTTACAAGTTATTAGTTTATTTTATTTTTATATGATAATGTGTGTGATACTAAGCTTTGAACCGACCATAATGCAGGTCAGCCGATTTAATTTTACCCAACACACGCATCTGTAATGGGGATAATAAGAAATCCTCACAAATGCGTGCGATGAGAATCGAACCCAGGATCCCGTGCCTGTACACTACTAGAAAAGATGCTATTTGCGACGGGAATTTTCGTCGCAAAAATGTGATCCCGTCGTAGAAAAGGGGGTCGCAAATGATTTTTCCCGTCGTAAAAATATGACCCCGTCGCAAAAAAGGAGGGTTGCAATTGATTTTTCCTGTCGTAAATGAGTCATTTCTAATAGAGTTTGAGTTAAATATTAGGTAAATTGTAGCGACGGACTCAAAAACCGTCACAAAAGATCTACATTTACGACGAGATTTAGGTTCGTTATCAATACGTACCCATCGTTAATAGACTAATTTTTTATAATGGTAATTCTGAAGCCTTAATCACTCACCTAATAAGACCTCATCCTCTAACTAAGTTATTAGTTGTTAATAAGTCTTTTATGAAATTGTCAATGTTTGCAAATGCAATACACACCTTTTTTTTTGAATCTACTCTTCTCCTACGAAAGATTTTGTCTCTTGTTAATTTGCACCAATAATTGTATGTCTTTTTTTTTTTTTTTTTTCTAACTTTCCACTACTAATTGCCGCCACCGCCTTTAGAGAATATTAATAGGTCTAAGGTCTTGTATAATGATGTGTTATTTATATTATCATATTACTATTACCCATTTTAATGTGTCATTTGCTCATTAATTAGTTTTATTCGCATAAAAAACATTTTTGCTCGAGTGTGGCTTATATCATTCCCTATTGCTTACTCAGCCCGCCAACTCTATTCGTTGCCTCCATGACAACTCAAATGGATACAATATATACATAATACATTATTATAAAGCTCAGAGCTAAGTTCAAACCTATTTTAGCATATAATTAAGTGATATATATTAACATAAATGCAAACAAGTCAACAGAATCATATCATAACATTTCTTTTTAAGAATCCAATCAAGAGTTTATGCTATAGGTTTTTTTTTTCTCAAGTTTATGTGCAAATACATCATTCTTTGATTTCATTATTTTTTTAAAGTAGTTAATCAAAATTATTTGGATATAAAGATATTAGATAATAATCCAAACAATTTTTGTTATATATAGCATGCAACTACCATACACCTTTTTTAGACCTAATGTAACCATGCCTTACTTCTAGTTATTATCACACGATATATAATTAGGTCTGGTAACATTGTGCAAAGGAGGTAAGAATTGATCCCGTCGCATGGAGAGGGACAAGACACCCACATCACTATGTCGCATGCTCCAATCTTATAAAAAAAAATCTTCTTGATTCATATATATGTCCTTACGGTTTTGTACAATTCTCCAACTAATAATCAAATTATGCAATGTTCTTGTACAATTTACTTTTAAGAGGATGAAAATGAAGTAAGAAAATTGATGCTTCATGTAATGTTCATCCATATATAGCGAATAAAAGTGTCTCTATCAATTACTCATAAAGTAAAGGGATGAGGTGAGTTCTTTATGTACTTCAACAATTGTTGGAGTAACACTTTTGAAAAGGAGAATAATAGCAATTTAGGATGCAATTATCTATTGTTGTTTAGATTATTATTATTTTTTTCAATAAAAAATTAGTATAAAAATTTGTCTAATTCCTGATAGGGTAGAATCGTGAAGATCTACAAGCTAATGCGGTGAAGATGTCCTTGTTACTAACCCAAACAATTTTTTCAATTCATCCTATGTTGGAATGAGAAATCGATTCTATAACCATAAGAATAAAGTGAGTTACATGTGGAGGCACAATTTCATCTTTTTTTTTAATTATATTTTCAATCATCATTTAATTTCATATATACTTTGTAATATGACTTTGATTTTCCTAATTTTATAAGGAGGAAAAAATTAAGCGAAATGCATAGATAATAATAAAATCTTCAAATTGGTATTATTTGAAATTTACTTATAGAAATAGATCAAAAAATGTATACGAATGTATGTTAATATACATCATACATATAAATGGAAATAAATTAACGGGTGAAGTTAGAGTACCATATAGTTAGTGGTACTAATTCTAAGCCCTAAACTATGCATCAATTACTAAAATCATGATAAATACATTAAGAAATTGAAAGCTTTTTTGTCATACTAAAGTCACCCCTCTTTTTATTTAATACCATGGTAAAATGATGACACTACGTTAAATCAAAAACATAGAGTGCACATGCATTTTTTACTTCCTTTAACTTCAACTTTTGCGGCAAAATGGAATTTGCGTCTAGCAAGAAGATGGTGCTAGTGGCCAAACCATTAAGAAGAAAAAGGTCATGCTCCTTGCATGTAAAAGGAAACTATTGATGTTGATCTATCTTAATAGTCTATAGATGGTCATGCTTTATAAATTAATAAATGAACACACATCTATTAAATGGTTGTTTAGTTGGATTATAGTGTAGGAAATTATTAGCCTACACTTGGTGAATGCAAATTTCCATGTTTAATAAAAATACATAAATACTCATGGTAAATCGGCCAAATACAAACAACTATTTTCTATGAAGTGGACAAGAAATTTTATTTCTCATGAAATAAGACTTCTTTATTTCTCATGAAATAAGACTTCATATGTGAATTAAATTCCTATGGTGAACCAAACAAACTACTACTATGGCGATCTGAAATTTTCTAATTTGGTCTGATATGATCTGAATTTTTCTGATTGTAGTTAGTATTATAGTTATAATTTTTATGATTTGATATGAACTTTTCTAAGTTGATCTAAAATTTTCAGTTATGATATGATATGAATTTTTCTTATTTGATATGAATTTTCTTAAAAATAATCACATAAATGCTTAAAGTTGAATCAAACACATCCTAAATCATAAACTTTTATCTTATTGATAGTGTTAAATAGTTGTTTTTAAGGTTTAGCATTACACCCAATTCAATATGGTTTTTGCAATGGTTAGATTATATTGTTTCATACATTATTCATTTATTTATTCCTAATTAGGAGGATAGTTATTAGGGAAGTTTTTCCCCTAAGGTTAGGGAAGTTTTTTTTTATAATTTTTTTATAAACATATTACTAGGGAAGTTTATTAGGATATTTGTTTAGAAGATATATTTCATTATCTTGTCTATTAGTTCTTAACTTATTTGCGGCTAGCCACACCGTGTGGCCACTTCTGAAAGTACAAAGTAACCCCTATAACACTAATCGGATAACCTTTAAATAATTGATCAAATAATCCCTATAGGCTATAATATTACTGTGTAAAATTCACCATAATCACCATAATCAAAACCCTTGTAAAATTCACCATAATCCCTATTGATCAAAACCCTTGTAAAATTCACCATAATCACCAAGTAAGCATTGTAAATTTAACTGAATAACCCCTGTAATACAAACGAGTAACCCCTACCACATCGTGTGGTCAACTAGGCACATATAAAAAATTTTGTATTGTGTTTTTCATAACTATACCCATAAACTTTTCAAAATTTTAATTTGCACCCACTATTTTGAAAATTTATCACTTATATCCATATACTTCTTAAAATTATCATACATAACCAATTTTACAAATTTAGTAAATCTATACCCATGAAACCTCCACCCTAGAGGCACAAAATCGTCACCCCAGACCCACAAAGCTACCACTCCAACGAACCCATGAGTGATAATTTCATTGGTTTGGAGTGGCGATATCGCAAGTCTAGTTCATAAAAAATGATTAATTTGGTTGTTTATGATAAGTTTTAAGAAGTTTGTGAGTATAAGAGATAATTATTCAAAACTGTGGGTAAAACTTTGAAAAGCTTGTGGGTATAACTGAGAAAAATCGAATATTATTTGTAACTTGAAAAGTTTATCCCAAAATTGTGTTTTCTAAACGGACTATGTTTAGACACTTGGACTCTTCGAATAAGAATTGATAGGCCAATAATGCTATGCGGAATAGTTAGGAACTTGGAATCCCGAGTCTTATTACTACGTAGTATAATTTGAGAGAATTTAATTTGTGATAGTTGAATTGTATTATATATTGATGACTGTTTTGGTTAATAATTAAAAAAAAAGACACAATTTTACGACACTAATTAATTAATTATCTATTATATATTGAGGCTAATTTTTTTTTTTTGGCAAAGAATTGAGGCTAAATTTTAATAATTTTTCCTCCAAGTAAGTTATGCTTAACAAGGGTACAAAATTTTTGTGCAATTTTAGGTCGGACCATATCTAGCATATGTCTATTTGCCAAGATTGTATGGACACCTAGATGCTAATGTAATGGTTATATATATATATATATAGACATGTCTTTGTGCTAGCCTGTAAAGATTATTATTTATATTTATGTTTGTGACAAGTGATCTGTAGTCATTAAACACTATTCTAAGTATTGCAACATCAACTAATGAGTTCCCATAGTGGTTGCACCTTTTCTGACCTCTTTTTTTACTCTATATTTCACTACAAAATGACCTAAGTTTGTTCTTCTTTTTATATATACACAGTCATCATGCACTTTTCGGTTGCTTATTGGTTGGTTATAATTATTTTGGTCCTTTATAAAGAAGGGAAATACTGAAAAGAAATTCCAACGCCATATAATATATGCTCCATGAAAAAAAAAAAGATTATAAATCTCTCTTTGATAATTACACTTAGCTGCTGCATCCACTTTTGTGGTTTTTGAATGCATTTTTGAATCATATACAATATTGTGTTAATCTCTTTTAATAGTAATTAGAAAGAGAATCTAAATCTCCATTTCCTTTTATCATAGTACTTTATTTTTTTCCCTCTTGAATGACACACCCTTTTGGTGATTGAATGAATTGAAAGGAAACTAATAAGAATGATTTCAATTTTGTACATACAGCCAACTGCTTTGGAAAAGGAGGGTTCATAAATTTTGAGGGAAAACTAAATTGACTGAGTTAGTAGATTACGTATCCATTAGAAATAGAGGAATAAATTAAAATATAAATAAATTTGTTTGAATTGGATTCCACTTTGTATTTATGTCTATCTCTAATGGGTTGTCTACACAATAAATAGATGTAGGCATGTAGCATTGTTCAAAATTTCATGTGCTCAACACAGCAAGCAAGATCAAGGGAGTTAGACACGTGTGGGGCAACACACAAGTCAAGCAAGGTTTTTTCATCTTAAAATCACATGGTGAAAGGTGGAATAGCATAATAATTTGTATGTTGATGATTATCCTATCTAATACATTTCGGTTATATTCTCAACAGTCAACACGCCTCATATACGACTAAACGCAATCATCGTCCAGTTTGATACTATGATAAGTTTTCACAGGCTCAACAAAAGTTTGCACATGTACTAGGGGTGTGCATTGGGCGAAGACATGAACGAAACAAGATTGGTTGGATTGGTTAACCAAAATTTTGGGTTTCTTGGACAGAGGACTAGAATATATTGATAAAATTTCAGTCTAGGCTGGACTTAATTTTTTCATTTTAGACCGGTTTGGACAACATTCATAATATTTTTTTTTTTTTTAAAAATATATATTTTTTCTTTTCTAAAAATATTAATTGCATTTTTTATAAGAAATATTGTGAAAACCCCTTATAATTACAACTTTTTGTGAAAAACTCCTAACATTATGAGACGTTTATATCAAATGCACACCCATATACTATTACGTCAAATTTAAAGTTTTTTTAAAATGAAACACTCTAAAGTTTCCAAACACTATCATATGCACCCCTTAAAAGTTTTAAACATTATTATATCCACCCTTAAAGTTTCCAGAAGCTCAATCAAGCTATAATTCAAAATTCAATTCAGATCAATTGAAAAACTTCAACTGAAATAATAAATTAAGAACATGTTTAGTATCATTTTTGTTTTTAGTTTTAGTCTTTTTTTTTAAAACAAAAAATAGAAAACCAAAAAAGTGGTTTTCACTTTTTAATTAGTTGTCAGTTTCATTTTCAAAATGTTTGCAACAAGTTTGATTATTTTTGTATGCTTAGTCATATAACTTTGAAAAAAACCATAAAATAGAAAATCACAGTGTTCCAATTTTATAACTGATGGAATTGTTACATTAGTGGGTGCATTTGATATTATCTCAAAACATTAGGGTTTTTTTTTTAAAAAAAAAAAACTTAAGGGGAATTGTAAACATAAGAGGTTTTTCACAAAAAATTATAAATAAAATTATATTTTAATTTAAAAAATCTAATGAAAAGGCTAAATATAGCCCTGAAAGGGCTGTATATAAAATGTTGAAAGTGGAAATGTATGTTAACTAAAAACAAATATTAATTACATTGAATGACGCATGATTTTGGTACGCATTAAGAAATTCTTTACTCTTTTATAAAATATACTTCCTCCGTCACGCATTATTGACAATAATCGAATATTTTACATCTCTCAGATAATATCAAATGTTCCCAACAATGTGCGATGGAGGGAGTATTAATTGCTTACATTCAACTTAAAATTTAAACATATAAAAGTACTAATTTTAACGAAGATATATCTCCCTTCCAAATTAGATGCATCAAATGAATTTGGACGGAAAAAAATAATTGTAAGAAATATAAAAATATAATCAAATTCTCGTTGGTGTTAAAATTATTTTAAATGCAAGCACACAAATTTCATTTTGCATCTCGATGCACTATATATATATACGAATTAAAAAAAGTGAAGTTTCAATTCACAATAATTCCAACGCTTATATGCCTATATATTATCAGCCCCTGATGAGGGTGATGGTATGTACCTCTTTAAAAAAAATCCAATGCTTTTTTTCTATTAACTTTTTCTTAACTTAACCACTAACCTAAACTATAGCCTCCACTCCAACCTCTACCCCTCCAAACTCCTACATTTTCTTTTCTTTTCTTTTTTTTTTTTTTTTTTTTTGAAGGAAACTCCTACATTTTCTTAACCTAGTGTTTTGAACTAGTCTAAACTATAACATTTACCATAAAGCTAAGTCTACATCCAAACACAACCTAAACTTCATTAAATTTCGTGTAAACTAATTTGTTACGTTAGTTGAAATGAATAGTGTAAATTAAACTACATAAAACTCAATTGTGAATAGGAAAATTTGCATAAAACTAGAGTTAGCAATCAGATGTATGGTTTTGTCACCGTGTGTTTTTGCGGACCTCATGGCTCAAATCCAACCCATTTAATAAACGTGACATGTCATTTTAAACTGTTTATTTAAAATGCATCAAAGTCCGTGACCAAAATCTGTTAATAGTCGTGTACAAATGTGTTAAAACCCCTAGCAAAAACCCAATCCGTTTAATAAGCGTGTTATGTCAATCCGCTTACTTAAACATGTCAAAGTCCTTGACCCAGCCACGTCAATTTCATATCGTGTTCGGATCATGCTATTATTTATCACTACAAAAAAAAGAGTTTTTAGTGACGGACCAACGGATTTTTTCTGTCGCTAATTTGAATTAATTAGCGACGGGTTTTAAAAAAAAATTGACATGTTGTAATGGATCACTTCGACGGAATCGAACTCGTGACCATTCTAATAAATTTCTATAAGTCTCACGAATAGTTGGTAGAAATCAAACCTGTGACATCAATGTTATGGGGTGACACTCTTACCTACTGTACCAAGTTTTATTTGTTAATCTTATATACATAGAATTGTTAATAAATGAAAGAAATATTAGCTAAGGATTTAAAAACCCGTAGCTAAATTTAGCTACGGATTCAGAAATCCATAGCTACATTTAGAGAAGGATTTTAAAATCCGTCTCTAAATTTTTTACTCAAAAAAATCAAAGACGTGTTTTTAAATCCGTAGCTACAGTTAGAGACAGATTTTAAAAATCCGTCTCTAAATTTTAACTCTAATTCGTCTCTAAATTTTTTACTCTAAATAATTAGAGATGGAATTTCAAATCCGAATTTAGCTATGGATTTGAAATTCCGTCTCTAAATTAATTTAAAGACGGATTTAGAAATTTCCGTCTATAATTTAAAGACGGTCATAATCTGTCTCTAATTTTCCTTAGCTAAAAACTTGTTTGGTGTTAGCTTTTGCTCGCTCTACATAAAACAAGTATTTTTATTTTAAAAAGAAAATATGTAAAATATTTTATGATATTGTAGAAGTCAGGAAGATTAATGACCAAACAACTTAATCTAACCATTTTAGAATGACTTAATGATTAAAGTAGTTTTAATTGCTTATTTTCCTTTTAGGGTCCGTTTACTAGAGCGAAAAATCTTTTCCCTACAAATAGTTTTCCTATTTTACATCGTTTACTTTGGGTGAAAAAATAAAATGTAAAACTTTGGGTGAAAACTCATTTTACACCCTATTGGAAATATTTTCCTTCAAATTTGGGAGTAAAACTTATTTTCCGTGCAAATAAACAATGGAAAACTTCTATGAAAATGAGTTTTCCAACGTAAAATATTTTTTTATAGAAAATCATTTTACATAGAAAATATTTTACACCAAAGTAAAAGGACCCTTAGTGTTTTTTAATCACATGTTCAATGGAATAATGAGAGATTCATATGATTCACAAACGAAATATGTTGCATCTGGTAGAGCTGAACTCGTAATCTTACCACCTAGAACTCTTTGGATTAAAGGAAATTCTTTATCATACACAAGGGGTTTGGCCCTGTAGATCATATTTTTAGCCCGTAATTTTACTATTTGGCCCTAATAAGCTTTTATAATATATACCAATATACCAATTAACTACTTTAGATTAGTGGTTAGCATACATAATTTTATTTTTTAAATTATTTCTAAGGTACAATTCCTCTCTTTGATTGATAATTTTGTTAGTCTCAAAGTACATAGAGTGGAATTTAAATTAGATTTGATTTTTATTTTTTAGTTTTTTTATATAAAAAAATCTACAAAATATAAAAAAAAAATTCAAGGATAAAAATAATTAAATCAGAAGATAAAACTTATTTCGTGATCGTTATTATTTAATGGTAAATAAATTATATATATTTTACAATTTAAAACTATTTTTGGCCCCTTATTATTTAAATCAGGGCTTCACCTTTGATGATACATATGTTTAAATATAAAACTCGTTTTAAAATTTATGATAATAATTTGATAGAACTTTAAATTATAAATCTATACTATTTATTTTTTCTATGACTCTATAAAATTTAAGATATATAATTAATCTTCATATTAAAAGTTATTCTATTATGTTAAACTACAATTTTTTAATAAAAAATTATTTTGTCATACCGAAAACTTATAATTATTCATACCTAGCTAAATTGAGTCTGGTAATTTGTTATAAGAATCTATTCAATGCCAAATAACATCAAACAAGACTATAATAATAAATTACTTAAAGCTGTTAAATAATTTTTTTACTGATTGCTCAACTTTTTTTTACTATTACTAAAAATTCAAAAAAACATGATTTTGAAACATGTATAATTGTATACCATGAACCATGGTTAATCCACATTGTTCACACAAAGACATGATATTTAGGTGAAATGATGGGTTCATACAAACTTGTGCTCAAAACAGAAAATAAAATTTTATTTAGTCTGTAGTATATGTGAATCTGTCTTCAAGGAGCTTTCATGTAAACAATAGAAATAAGTATAGTAAAGGTTACAAAGACTACAAATAAAATAAGGAAGAAAATCTCAACTGGCTACAAACACGCCCCAAATTGACCATCATGTTCAACTACATGCAAGAAATAAGACATTCAAATTTATAAAAGTATGTTCTCAGATCGAATACGTTTTCTCACAATCAAGCAAGCGATCACTATCAAGTACACAATTATTATCATTATGTATAAGAAATATTTATAATTTAAAAATATATATTTTAAAAAATAAACAAATATTAAGTCAAATCCATTAAAAATTTATATAAATATATTTTTTTAATTATATCAAAATAAGTTCATATAGTTAAAAAAAATTATATACTGTAAATATATAAAATTGTTTATCAAGTACACTTATGACAAATTGTAAGAAATAGATAGAGCTTCATTCATTGACCATCAAGGAACAGTTATAAAATCGAACAAGTAACAATAAGTGGGCAATATAATTCTTTGAGCCAAAGACTCACCTTTCAAACTAGCATAATGTTAGGAATTGATTCTCCTTACTTCATTCAATCATATAGAAGTGTTTATATACAACCTAGTAGAAACATATTAGGGCCTAACATATACAATAGCCCAATCATAAAATACCTAATTACATACAAGGCCTAACACCCCCCCTCAAGTTGGAGCATGCAAGTCACAAATGCCCAACTTGCCAAGTAAGTAGAGAAATTGTTTCTTCCCCAAGGCTTTGGTAAACAAATCCGCAAGTTGATCCGTGGTGTGAACGTGACTAGTATGAATAACGCCCTCCTGTATTGCATCACGAACATAATGACAATCAATCTCAATATGTTTCGTCCGCTCATGAAACACCGGATTTTGAGCAATGTGCAAAGCCGACTTACTGTCGCAGAACAGGCTCATGGCCCGAGGATGCGCCACACCTAAATCATTTAACAACGCCTTTAGCCACTTCATTTCTGCTGTGATGGCCGCCATAGATCGATATTCCGCCTCTGCGGAAGAACGAGAAACAGTATGTTGTTTCTTGGTCTTCCATGAAATTGGCGAAGCACCAAGAAATACTAACCAACCTGTCAAGGATCGTCTAGTTAAAGGACAACTAGCCCAATCCGAATCACACCAACCTGTCAAATGCAAATCACAATCCGCAGTCAATAATATACCTTGACCGGGACATCCCTTCAAATAACGAACGCAGCGAAGAGCTGCCTCCCAATGTTGTTGCCGAGGAGTCTGCATAAACTGTGCCAAAATATGAACCGTATATGCCAAATCTGGTCTAGTAAAGGACAAGTAAATCAATCGACCCACAAGTCGACGGTATGACTCTGGATCATGCAAGAAATCACCAGTGGCAGTAGCTAAAGTATGATTCTGTTTAATAGGAAACCCTGCTGGACGAGCCCCTAGTAAACCGGATTCAGCAATAATATCAAGTGTATACTTCCTCTGACATAAGAAAATCCCTTCATTGCTCCGGGCAACCTCAATTCCCAAAAAATATTTCAATAAACCCAGATCTTTCATATGGAAACACTCACTCAGGTAATTCTTGAAATCAGAAATAGCAACAGCGTCAGTCCCAGAGATTATCAAATCATCCACATAAACCAAAATACTAAGTTGCACAGAGCCAGTGGACAATGTAAACAGAGAATAATCCGAATAGGACTGAGTAAAGCCATACCTCTTTAAAGCAGAAGCAAGCTTAGCAAACCAACACCGAGGAGCTTGACGTAAGCCATATAGGGACTTACGCAAACGACATACAAGGTTCGGATTCGAACTATTAAAGCCGGGGGGAGGTTTCATATACACTTCCTCATCAAGATCCCCATGCAAGAAGGCATTGTGAACATCCATCTGATGAAGCTCCCAATTCTTTGCAGCGGCAACAGCTAGAAAAGCACGAACCGTCACCATCTTTGCTACGGGCACAAATGTCTCATTATAGTCTATACCCTCAACCTGATGATTGCCAAAAATCACAAGGCGAGCCTTTAACCGTTCGACAGTGCCATCAGAATTGTGCTTTATTTTATACACCCATTTACACCCCAATGCTTTCTTCCCGGGGGGTAATTCTTCCATGTCCCATGTAGCATTATCTTCTAACGCAGAAATCTCCTTTTGCATAGCCTCTCTCCAACCCTCGTGCTGCACTGCCTCCTTGAAATTACGAGGTTCTACCGTTGCATCTATAGCTGCAATAAAATTACGGTGTCGCATAGAAAAGTTATTACAATTCACAAAATGCGTTAAAGGGTAAGGAGTACCTGAGGAGTTTGAAGTAGGAGATGAACTCGTAGATGGACCCTGGGTAAAAAGTGTGTGTGCGACATAATCACGGTGCCACCCGGGAGGTCGTCTAGAACGACTACCACGATCAAGATCCTCAAGTATCGTGCCACTACTGTCCGGCGAGCTGGCGGCAGCAGGTGAAGAAGCAGGCCCCTCCACAGGTTCACCGGGGGCTGCAGTAGGGACCGCGGGTGAGCTGTGGTCCTCTGGAGTGCCCGCGTCCGTGCTGGTACCTGCTGGATCAGCCACGGCTGGGCTGGGGTCCTGGCTGCCGTGGCCAAGGGAGGCCTCTCCCACCTCCAAAATAAGCTCAAGATCATCCATAAAATCATTGTCCACCCCAATATCATTCTCATAAGCCTCATCAATATGTAAGTGCGAATTATTCTCAATAGATGTATTGGCAAAAGGAAATTCATTTTCATGAAAATCAACATCCCTAGACACAAAAATCTCACCCGTTTCCAAATCATACACCTTCCAACCCTTTTTAGCATAAGGATATCCAACAAAAACACATTTCCGACCCCGTGGTGCAAATTTGTCCCCCTTTGATTTTTGATTGTGCGCAAAACACAAACAACCAAATACACGCATCTCATCAAAACAAGGTGATGTCCCAAACAAGATTTCATACGGTGTTTTATTATCCAATAGTCGAGAGGGAGTCCGATTGATTAAGTAAACCGCCCCAAGGACACACTCACCCCAAAACCCAATAGGTAAATTGCCTTGAAACCTTAAAGCTCGACCCACATTCAAAATATGTTGATGCTTCCTCTCAACCCGCCCGTTTTGTTGTGGAGTCCCAACACAAGAGGTTTGAAAAATTATGCCATTTTGATCAAAATAGGGAATCATGTGTTTAAACTCCGTGCCATTATCACTTCTCATATATTTAACAATCGCATCAAATTGGGTTTTAATCATAGCAAAAAATTTGCAAAAAGAGGGATAAACTTCTGTTTTATCAGTCAACAAATAAACCCAAATAGCACGAGAGTAATCATCAACAATAGTCAAAAAATAGTATGCACCACAAGTAGACGGTGTTTTATATGGTCCCCATAAATCACAATGAATTAATTCAAAAATACGGCTAGCTCTACTATCACTATTTGGAAAAGACGCCCTACTTTGTTTTGCTTGAGGACAGATTTCACAAGCTCTATTCAAAAATTTAGACCTAGAACTATCACTAATAGCAGGAACTAACTTGACAACTTTGTCCGATGGATGTCCCAATCTTCGATGCCACAGTTCGAACGTAGATGTCTCCGTTCGCCGCGCCACACACACTTTAGGAACCCGCCGGAAAAAGTATAGTCCATCTATCCGTTCACCTCCCCCAATCAGGCTCCCCGAGAGTTGGTCCTGTATAGCACATAAATAGTCAGTGAATCGTACATAACATTTCGAATCATCAATCATTTTTGACACCGAAATTAAATTGCAATTTAATTGTGGAACAAATAAGACATTTTCAAGAATAATTCCATCCGATAAGTATACACGACCCTCCTTTGTGGTGAAGGCCTGTGTACCATCGGGAAGGCCTACGGGACAAGGTGTAATTTTTGTGACATCCATCAAACATGATTCGGTTCCTGTTACATGGTGAGATGCACCCGTGTCAATTATCCAAGGCAAAGAAGAAGACTCACCAAACATCTTGTCCTGTTGGTTTTTATTAAACATATTTAATAACATATTAATATGTTCAGGCTTAATATCATTAATAGATGGAATAGCAGTATTTCCATCATTAGAAGGGATAGAAGAGGCAGTGGTAATGGCTGATCCACCCCCCACGGCATGAGCACGAACAGAACTATGGGCAGCAGGCTTTCGATCATTAGCAGTGGCAGAAGCAGACCCACCCCCCACGGCAGAAGCAGACCCACCCCCCACGGCAGAAGCAGACTTCGGGGCAGCAGGCTTCGAGGAGGCAGCAGACCCATATTTCTCGAGCCACCACTTCGGGTAGCCATGGAGGACGAAGCAACCGGCATTATCATGACCACGCCGTTGAAAATGGGAACAAAATAGCTTGGTTTTGTCACGGCGTATCATAGACCCCTTAAAACGATCCGAAGTAACGGCAAAAGCTTGAGCCTCATCACGGTCAGTATTGCTCTTGCCGTGAGCGATACCACGAGAACGTTCTTCCTGTATAAACGCCTGGTATGCCCTATCCAAAGTAACAGGAGGTTGTTGGGATAATAGATTAGTCCGAACCACCGAGTACAAATCATCATCAATACCAATTAGAAATTGATGCAAGATCTCTTCCTCCTTGTCCAATTGATACTTCTCGGCAACCTGACAAGTACACTTACCGCACTCACAACCGTGTGGTGGCTTGAGGCGCGCCAGGTCATCAAAAAGAATCATCAGTTTGGTGTAATACTCCTCGACAGTCATGGTCTTCGATTGGCGGCAATTAGTGATCGAAGCCCGAAGTTGTTGAAGACGAGGACCGCTAGCAACACAATACCGCTTCTCCAAGTAATCCCACAATTTCTTTGCTTCGTCAAAGTATGGAATAGTAACAGTTAATTTAGAGTCAATTGATCGTAATAGCCAAGAAACGATCATGGAATTAACAGTTTCCCAATCCAAGATTTTCTTCTCCTCGGATGGCTTAACAATGGTGCCATTGATAAATCCGAATTTTCTTCTTGATTTTAGAGACAATGTAATTGCTCGAGACCAAGCAATATAATTATCTCCTTTGAGAATCACGTGAGTGATTAAATTTCCCGGTTGATCACCGGAACCAAGGTAGTACGGAGATGAAAGATCAATTTTGATTTCATCACCCATGATTAATATGCAAAGAAATCAAGAAAATAAATAAAAAAAAAAATAAGTAAAAAAAAATTGCCGTGAAGAATTCTGTGAGGAAATCAAGAAAAGTAGTGAAGAATAGGAAAAATAGTGAGGAAATCAAATAGAATAGAATAGGAAAAGCAAGAAAAAGGATCGATCAGATGGAAATCAAGGAAAATTAGTGAAGAATTTCCGTGAGGAAATCAAAAGGATCGAAAAAAAATAATTTTTTTTTAAGGATTTTTAGGGTTTGGCTCTGATACCATGTTAGGAATTGATTCTCCTTACTTCATTCAATCACATAGAAGTGTTTATATACAACCTAGTAGAAACATATTAGGGCCTAACATATACAATAGCCCAATCATAAAATACCTAATTACATACAAGGCCTAACACATAATTATAACATCTAAAATTATAGGTTTGATATGAATTGAACCTAACATATCAATTAATGTTCATGAGAACGATGCTCAATAATTTTTATTTTTTTTTACATAATTTTTATGTGCTCCAACAACGAATTTTTTTTAAATGAAAGCTCCAATCACTTAATTAACAGTTAAGGCAATTGATTTCAAAAAAAATTAAAGAGAATGAAGAATTTATTTATACAATCAAATTTTCCAAAAAAATAGTACAACTATATATTATAAGAGAATCAAATCAATATTGAAATGATAGGTGTCGCCGTGTGGCCCCTCATTCATTTCTCTAATACTTAATTAAATAATACGAAGTAATGATTATATAAACTAATATAATATTCTATTTGGTGTGTTTTAGGTTTCGATCAAGTATGTGTTTGGGTCATGTAATCAAATATGACTTGTTTTTGTTACATTTTTGTATGGTGTCATTTGAGTTCCTACTCTGCACCAATTGTTGTTACAAATAATAATTGATCAATCAACAAATGTAAAAGATGTCATATTATTTAGATTTCAAATCTATACAAAATACATATTAATATCTATTTTTGTACGTAAGTTGTGCATTACACGGGTGTTATACTAGATACAACAATCAAACAATCAATTCAAATATATCCTAAAAGCTAGAATTTACATAATACCCTAGCTTTCTCAAAATATAATAAAGTTAACATTTTATAAAGATAACCATATACAATATAAAACTAATCTTGTTTCTAACAATATTCTAATGCCAAGTACATTTGGGTGTTATAATTTTAGTCATATGCCACTATTCCTTCCTCATGTAATAGTTAGATTATTGTCTCATCTCCATGTTCTTAGATAAGCTCCATGAGTTTAATAAGTTAAGTAGTTTTGATAATATAATTAAGTATTGTATAATAATTTATCATTTCTCAGACGAAGATATGACACGAACTTTTAACTAAAAAATTATAACATTATTTTATCATGAATCCATAACTTTTTACATAATTAATTCAGTTTGTTACATTAAAAATTATGATTTTATGTAAAAAATTACTAAATTTTAAAGAAATCTGTTAGATTGTTTGATAGGAGACTTAGCTTGTTGATAATTATTAATCATCAATTGTATGTTAATGATATGATTAATTAAGTTTTCCTAACATGCATCTTGTAGGTCACAAGTCACAGCCAATGCAGATGTAGGTCATAACTTGCTTGCTTGTTGCTTGCCAAGATTCTGTCCACGCATGCTTCAGCAAGCATCTTCATCTGCTACACTACTTCATTTTTCTTTTTTCTTGATTATTATTATTATTATTATTATTATTATTATTATTATTATTATTATTATTATTATTATTATTATTTGTCGCATCTTATTTGTTTATTATTGTTGGTTCTTGATTTTCTTATTAGTTAGATACATAGTCTTGAAATGTGCAAGTAGTGATCGAGTACTCCCATCTAAAGATTATATTTTTATTGTGGTGTCAAAAGTGAAAATATTAACAAAAATCAAGTTCAGCAGCTATTACATTGAATTGAATGAATCGTGATTTTAATATGTATTTCCAAATTAAAAAGATTGTACATCATCATATATCATTGCCCCATTTGTTTACATGGTAGTAATTCAACAAATGTTATTGAAGAAATAATGTCAAAAGGAGAAACTTATATTTGCTTAAAAAAACCCTTGTAAAGGCAACTTATAAAACAAACACCCTACGCATGTAATCATTACCTGCATATTAATAAATATTGTCAATTTCAGATGAAAAACACGTGTACTCCTTAACGTTAAATGTACCATTTTAAACGTCTAATGTACCCCTTTTATTTGGTTTTTAGCGGTTTCAACAACTTTGTGGTTTTTAACTAATTCAATTCTGACTCAGACATCATTAATAAACAAAATAATTATAAGATATTTTTGGATCCATAAAAAAAATCATTTCATGAATAGGGCTTCGCACATAACTTCCTACTAAACGCTAACACATAATATAGTTTTCTCTCAAGAAGAAATTAAAACAAACATTAAACAGATTCACTTAATTAGAATTAATTAAATAATTAAGTAGTCTGTCTAAAAAAGAAATGTAATCATATTTAATCTAATGTGTATATTATACATCCGGATGCACGTAGAAGTATGTACATCCAAGGTGTTATATTGCTAATTTAAATAATTTTGCTCATTTTAAAATGAGCAAAAAAAACTAAAAATGGGCAAAACTATCTTTGGATGTACCATGTGCGCAACGGGATGTACTACAACATGATATATATAAGATTTTATATAATGGCATTGACTCCTTAGAATCGTAAAATGCTTTTGCTTTCTAAAGAGCCTTGGCAGTGGAAGACTGGAAGCCTTCCTCAAAAGTGCATATGCCCTAATTTAACCTTTTTGTGCGATACAAGAATGTTTCTTCAAATTATCACTAAAGTTTTCTTGTTTCTTTACTTTATATTAATTATTAAAAAGGTTTTTTCAATTTTTCTTATATATATATATACATTAAATATTTCATCATGACATAATGATTTTTTTTTTTTTTTAATATAAAAAAAGCTAGATGAGCTAGGTATGGAGCAATTACTCAACATCTATTTCTGATTTAAAGGCAAGATAATATTCGAATACTCATATATATATATATATATATATATATATATATATATATATATATATATATATATATATATATATATATATATATATATATATATATATATATCAATTAAAAAAAAAACTTACTGATTTCTTAACAAATAAATAAAGAAAAAATATATTTTAAAAAAATCATCCCCTTAACATAGGCCACGATCTCCTTTAGCATCTGATCCTAGTGTTATAATTGCCCATGGGAACTTTACTTTCTCATCATGAGGACATCAAAAACTTGCTTCAATTTAATATCATCTGGATTTTTCATCTCTTTAATTTTCATTAGTGCAAAATTAATCATGTTGTTTTTCAAAAACAGGTGGTAATTTCAAGGAATGATTATATACGAAGTATTTACATTGTTACTCAAACACTTGCTTTCTTAATTTCTCCATTTTTCTTTAGGTTGATCATAATTCTTTCCTTAATTTTCTTAGGAAAATGCTTAAGCAATCTTGAGGGTTGTCAATTCTCCTAGTCACATAAAATTAAAATACTTTCCCTACTGGCTTCTATATAATTACAACATTTACAATTTGACATTATTTACAATCAATCACTTAAATGACTAGCTTTTGTGCTTTATATATGTAAACAAATATAGTCATATGAAATATCTACTAAATTATTTCAATGTCTACTTTATTGTAATCTATTTTTTTAATTTCATTTTAGGTAAAACGTAACCAAAGATATTAAGAATATAAATCATGTATTGGCTGACGTGAAAACGAAAACGATTCGATTAATATGGGGTGGAAGAAGTATTAATATATTTAGATTAAATTAAAGGGAGATGTGACTAAAAATAATCTTCTAATATAATTTTTTCCGATGAACAAAAACATAAATTTGAGAGGGTTAGGTTGGTAACCCTTCGCTTAGTGTTGCTCAATCGTTCCCCATTTTCTTATTTGATAAGCACTAATTTTTTTTCATAATTAAATGTTTCCCTCTATAATTCTTAGGCAATTATGGGTCTGTTCTCATCAACTAACTTATTGATATACTTATAGATATTAATTGATACTTATTTGAACTTATTGATAATTATTATTTCCTCTGCTCCATATTAGTTGCAACATTGCCAATTTGGACACAATTCATAATCATTCTTATAATTCGATTTTGTGTTGTATACATGTAAATAAATATATCATGTGGGATCTCTTTTGAACCGTCTCAATGTGTATTTTATTGTAGTCTAATTTTTATATTTTTGGTAAAACAGAAGTAAAGATATTACAAATACAAATTATACATTGGCAAGCGTGAAAAAGGGAACGTTGCAACTAAAATGAAGCGGAAGAAGTATAATAATTACTATTATTATTGTACTGTTATCATTATAATTATAATCATAATTATTTTCTTTATTATAATAATCAAATTATTCAATTAGTAATTTTGACTTTGTTTAATTTTATATATGCGAGAAAAAAATATATTAGTCTTGATACATATATTCTAAATACTAACTACATATTTTTCTTTTCTTATACACAAATAAAGATATATTTAAATTTGTACCCCTTGGGTCATTTTTTACTTGCTACATCCCTTGAAGTAAAAAATTGTTCATTTGTAAACTTTAATGATTCCAATTTTATGTAAATAAAAAGCATATTTATGGTTGATTTGTCTTGATTTGTTTCAAATTTTTTTTCAAATATATATATATATATATATATATATATATATAATTTTGCGTAATTAAAGTTATTTTTTTTAAAGTAATGCATTAGAAAATGTCAAAAGATGAATATAGCAAGTAAAAAAGACTAAGTAAGTAAAAACGATGAATCTGATCTGAAATTTTTGATATGGTTTGATCTGATCTGAACTGAATTTTTCAGATTGTAGCTATTATTAAAGTTATAAGTTATCTTATCTGAACTTTTCTAATATGATTTGATTTGAATTTTTTTGGTCTGATCTGATCTGAATTTTTCTGGTCTAATCTGATCTGAATTTTCTGAAAATAAGCACATAAATATTTAGTTAAGTTGAATCAAAAGCAACTTAAACTAACACAAAAAGGAAAATAAGTAAATAGAACATTTAGTTTGGGACGAACTGAACATGTTATAATAATGTATGGTCAAAGTAACTACCTAAAATCTGCAATACAAGTACAGTTATTCATAGACAAGCATCAATCCCCTTGGAACTTTTACATCAAATCAGTACAAAAAATATTATCAATTTTTATAGTTGATGGATCAAATAATGTATGGTAGTGCACATCTACATGGATTCATAGTTAATCATTATGTTTGAATAACTTTTCTTAATACAAATTAATTAAAGGTAGGAATTTCTACATAAATCTATATATATCATAATATATAATCCAGTTGATAATTTAATGTTGGCAATCAATAACACAGTGGCTTGGGCTCATATTAATTTATATAGCTAGGGTCATAGCAAATATGATTATAGTGATTGATAATTAACACGTAAACATAAATTAAAGCCAGATTTGGCGCATATATAATAGAATGATTCAAATTAAAGAATGATTAGCTAGGGAGGACAAATGCATGGTAATTCTAAGTTTTAGGCTCCGTTTATTAGAGCGAAAATTGTTTTCCCTGAAAATACTTTTCTCCATTTTACATTGTTTACTTTGAGTGAAAAATTAAAATGTAAAATATAGGCTGAAAAATCATTTTACACCCTTTTGAAAACATTTTCCCTCAAATTTGGGAGTAAAACGTATTTTCTGTTCAAGTAAACATTGAAAAATTTATATGAAAATTAGTTTTCCATTCATGAAAAACATTTTAAATCGAAAACTTTTTACACCCAAGTAAACGGACCCTTAATTAGAAAGAAAAACTTCTAAGAAATGGAATGGGACATGTATTGTATGTATGTGTTAAAAGTAGTAGCTTAGATAGCAGATTTGGTATCACATGCCTATTCTGAATTCACATGGTCAAATTGGGGAATAATAATAAAAGCATCCCTTAGCTTATATATAATCTGTGTAGTATATTAAAATTATCTATTAAATTATATATATATATATATATATATTAATTAAAAATATAAATAAAATGGTGGGACAAAAGAAAGTACTGTACTGTATTAATTATGTATACAATACAGTATACAGCACCATGCATGGCCTGCAATGCATATGTTCGTATATAGTGAAGATTATTATTATTATTATTATTATTATTATTATTATTGGGAAAGATATATAAAATACAGAAATATGAAGGTTAGGTGGAATGATAATTCATGACATGATATGATATGCAAAGGAAGGCCCATTATATGTTTTTTGTCTTTGTAAAGTCCCTCTCAATTGTGTAGATCAGTGGAAGTTACTCCTGCTATATATATATATATATGTGTGTGTCATTTCCTTCTGTTATGCATGATACTTGCAATTATAGCACTTTCACCCTCTTTTTTTGCCTTCACAAGTCATCCATGATAATGTACCATGTACTCTCCTGTCCTCTCCTAACTTCCTAATTAATAATAAATACACTTTATACATTACATATTTGCATACATATACATATACATACACACACATACATATATACATTACGTGAAACCACCCACACTGCGGATTATATCGCGTCCCTTGGGCATTGGACCACTATGCACACCGATATCGATCCTTTTTTAGATGCTAAATTCTCTTATTTCTTAGCACTAGATAAATCAGGATATCTATTCGAGAGGAAGAAATCTTGATTTTCTTTCAATTGTTTACCTTTTCTCCAAAAATATATATATACATTACGTACATAGGTACATTTTCTACGTTTTAGAATACATGTGAAAATTTTTAAACGCAAATAAATTGAGCATTGTTAATCGTTCATTTTGGATAAAAAAAATGGTTTAATGAGTACTTTTAATTGTTTGTGTTAGACCATAATAAGTTTAGTTTTTAACCCAAAAGTTTACCATAATAGATAAAATTTAAAGTGCAACGACGTGTACTTTGAATATTCAAAACTAGAAACTGTAACAAGTATTTTAAGTCAGGTGAAGTATAACACTATAAACAAGTACATAGCTGCTAATGTAGACAAAATTCAATTATCTATATTTTGCATGCAAACTTGTAAGCCTTTAACCAATTAAACTAATGAACAATCAATCAATAAACAATAAACATGATGCTCAATAACTCGGTAAAATTAATTACTCCATCTGTTTCTTTTTATTGTTCTTGTTATGACTGTACATGTTTACTAATTTAATAAACATCTATGACTATGTATATATATCACTAAAATCAAAATTTTGATATTTTAAAAGTATGAATTGTGACAAATCAAACAAGATCTCACTTGTATGGATTTTTTTCCATGTATATTGAGAACGATGTACAAGATTTCTTGATTTATAAATGGTCCAAGGATTTAAAACAAGAGCAACAAATGTATAATGGTGTATATATTGGCTATTACATACAACATATATACAGTAACAAAATTCAACATATTATTAGTAAAAACAATTTTGGTAATTTAACTAAATATAATCATTTCAGTGAATAAATCAAGTGAAAAGAATTAAAAGTTAGCACTCCAATTCTGCTATATATGTAGGTTAAATGATAATTTACTCATCACATGATTTCAATGAATTGAGAATATGATCAGATAGGGTGCCAATTATAAGGTCTATTTTACCTTCAAAAACAAAAAAAACAAAAAAAAAAAGATTAATTAAGAAGTACTACCAATCTACCATGCAGTCATGTACCCTACATCCTATTAACCAGTAGATTTCATTTATTTGAGGGACCAAAAATGGTATTGTTTGAACATATCAAATAGTACTATAAATCAGTGTTTATAAAGTCTTTTGGCTTCTTGTAACATCTTTCCATCAACAAGCTAATATATGGTGATTATATATATATATTTTTTTTTAAATTATATTGAAAAAAAAAATAGTGGAGTACTTCTAATTTGGCAGATCGATCATATCAATTAGTTTGCTTTATCCAATTCAACTAATAATGGCCAACTATATAATTGCATCATACATCAATTCAATTCAACCGTTCCAAAAAGAAAACATACCTATCATTAATCAAATATGGTTTGCATATAACATTTACATTTAACCTAACAACCCCACCCCGAGCGTTTCGGATTTGCTTCATTGGTAAAAAAATTTCGAATTACAATTGGGAGATCCGAGTTTAACCTTAAATTAACCCTATTTTTTGTCTGTTTTTCCTTTTCTTTTTCCTCATAAAGTGGATGCTCAAACAAAATAGACTGAAAGTATCATATCATTACGTACCTGAACGAAAATATAAATATAAATATATAATAAAAATGTAACAATCCCACTTTTTGTCCTTTCAATTTAAGAGGCCAATTTTAGTTTGGTACTTTGGTACCCTTTTTTTTGGTCTATCTAACAAGGATAAACATTGATAGTGAATTGTTTGTCGATTTTTTTTGTATTCATGGAATTTCTTAACATGCATGGTGACTTGTGAGGATTGCCATTTTCAATTTGTACTCAACCAATTAAATATGATCTATAGGTGGAGGTAAAGCACCTTTCATTATATCACTATGTATGTCCAAAAATAATACGAATCAACAAATATCATATATATTTGATTAATGAATTGTTACAATAAAAAAATTGACATCTCAATGAAGAACTTAATTATTAATCCATATGTCAATGTATTCCATAATGATAAAAAAGAATCAATATAGGTGTAAAACCCTTTATTTTTCTCCACTTATTGTTATTATGTCGCTTTTATTGTGTGTTTCTTAATATAGTATTTTTAATGACCTAATTTTATTAAGATTTCGAAATTACAAGTTTATTAGCTAGGTATCCTTGCATTGCTAGCTAAAAATTCAATGGATAGAATCATTAACCCCGGTCGATGTAATTTTTCTATTAACCAACTAACATGAAAATCAAGATTTCTGTAAAATACAGCCAAAATTGCACTTAATAAATATAAATATATAAGAGATTTGTCGTCGTACGTGTTAAGAAGATTATGTAAAGTAATATGTCACACCATTATAAACGGAAAGATAGTGGAGAGTGATCACAAATACAACAAGAACATTGATGATGATTAAGTAAATGGTCAATTGACCCATTATAAATGTACTCGAGGCATGAAGATTATATTGGAGTAGTCCCTCTGTACCCATCAACTATATTTGTTTTGAGATTAAAATTTATTCAACTGGTAAGTAATTTGAATTGAACGCCCTCCTTGTTAAGTTATTTTAGTTTTTCTAAAAATCCAAAATTCCCGATCTAACTAATCAATTTTATTAGACTCGTCACTGTAATCGAATGTACATGGATGTATGAGGAATAATTGAGGAAAGAGATAAGTGCAATTAATTTGACCGATTTCTCTGCTTCATTAATTAAATCAATGGAATTAAATTAATGTGTACCTAAACTTGCCCACTTTTGGTAATTAATAGTTGATTAAAGCATTAAATCAGAGAGGTAATTATGGAGGTATAGTGTATTGACAGTACAGAAAACACTTTTCTTTAGGTTAAATTTGTCACTAGATAATAATAATAATAATAATAATAATAATAATAATAATAATAATAATAATTTGTCACCGATCTTCCTCTTTGGTGGTGCATTTGATTCTTTGGCTGTGGTGTTTTAGGGTGTGTTGGTGCACTTGTTACGGAGGCTGAGTGGACAATTACAAAACAATTTGTTATTACAAAACAATTACAAAACAATTTGTTAGCACTGGTGTACCCAATGTCCACTCCTATTGTAAGGTTTCATTGTCCTTTTGTGGGGCTTTGTGGGTGTCGCGATGGTGGTGGGAATGGCCTTACGCGAAATTCATTGATCACTCATCTACGTGATCGACATTGTAATGGTGGTGCCCGGGAAATTACTAAACAAGCTCTTTCTACTAACTTGGATGTTTTTTCGGAGGCCGAGGTGACCTTTCGGCTTATGGGAATTTGGCTTTGTGGGGTGTGTTTTAAGACTCATGCTCTTCGTTCAAAATGTAGACATGGCTCGGGTTCAGCGTTTGTGGAGCCTCCTGATGTTGGAGATGGGGTCGTTCGGTATGTGCTATACGGTTTGCCTAAACCACAAGCACCTTCTTCTGGACCGTCTGAACATGCTGTAAATGTGGATCAAGAGCAAGGATTTAATGTAGCGCTTTTAGACCGTTTACACTCTAAGCTTTTACGTACAGTTAAATCTATTCCGCCCAAATGTAGGTTGGGTTTTTCTCGGGTTTTGAAAGGGGCTCTTGATAAGGTTTCTAGTAGGCCTTCGGACATCTCTGCTTGGGTTGCTCTGCTTGTGTTACCACTTTGTATTCTTAAGACTTTCAGTCCGAGAATCAATGCGGAGCGTCGTTCGGTTACCAGGCGTCAGCGACAGGAGGAGTGTATTACTATTGCGATTCGTTCTTGGGGTGAGCCTGGGGGAAGCTTGCAGCTTTTTATGGAGACTTTGGCTGGGGATTCACCTTCTTGGGTGGATGTTGACGAGGACTTAGGGTCCGGTGATCGTAACATTAAGCAGTGCAAGCGGAAGATTCATGATGGTCATTATACTGCGGCAGTCCGTGTTCTTTCCTCTTCCGGTGTTGCTCCTTATACTGAGGCTACTCTTGCAGACTTGCAGGCTAAGCACCCATACTCTTCACCACCCTCCTTACCTGATATCTCTATTGATCACCATCCACTACATGCTACCCCTGCCGTTGTTTTGGATCTAATTAAGAGTTTTCCACGTGGCACTTCATGTGGAAGGGATGGTTTGCGTGCGCAGCACCTCATGGACTGTTTGGGTGGTGTTGCTATGGCCGTTTCTGATGAGTTTGTTGACTCTATTTCTCATGTGGTCAATCTTTTTCTATGTGGGAAATGTCTTGAGGAATTGGGTGAGTACATTGCTAGTGCTCCTCTTACACCTCTTATGAAACCTGGAGGTGGTGTTCGACCTATAGCTGTGGGTACTGTATGGAGGCGACTGGTTTCTAAGGTTTGTGCTGCTTCAGCTGGCCCGTTGTTGAGTGGTTATTTTGATGATCTACAATTCGGTGTTGGCGTCCCAGGGGGTAGTGAGGCTATTCTTCATGCGGTTAACCGGTTGGTTGAGGATCGTGGGGGCACAGTTGGTTTATCTATGCTATTGGTTGATTTTAAGAACGCTTTCAACTTGGTGGATCGAGAAGTTATGTTACGTGAGGTGCGACTCCGATGTCCAGCTATTTCGAGTTGGATTGAGTTATGTTACTCTAGGCCGGCTAGGTTGTATTATGGTGAGCACATCTTATGGTCTTCTCAGGGAGTGCAGCAGGGCGATCCACTTGGCCCTTTGCTCTTTGCTTTGGTTTTGCATCCCTTGGTGTGTAAGATTAGGGCCTCTTTTGATTTATGTCTACATGCATGGTATTTGGATGACGGGACTATTGTTGGTGACACCTTGGTGGTGGGTAAGGTTTTGGACCTGATTATGGAGGACGGGCCCTCTTACGGCCTCCATCTCAATGTTGATAAGACTGAAGTGTTTTGGCCGACAGAGGATCCTCGGAGTAGGTTAGGTGGGGTTTTCCCACCCAACATTGCTCGGCCTTTACGTGGTGTGAAGCTGTTTGGTGGGCCAGTTAGTGCAGAATCTGATTTCAGTAGTGAACTTGTGGTGAAGCGTGTGGACAGGACTATTGAGCTTATGGATGCGGTAGCTGGGCTTGAAGATCCGCAGTGTGAGTTGTTGCTTCTTCGTGTGTGCGCTGGGGTTTCAAAACTTTACTTTGTGATGCGTACTTGTCCTCCTCGAATCTTTGCGGGGGCTCAGCAGAAGTTCGATGGTGCACTCCGCTCTTCTTTAGAGCGTATTGTCACTGCGTCTGGACCATATTTTGGGGATTGGCAATGGAGGCTGGCCACCTTACCCTTTACTTTTGGTGGCTTAGGTGTTTATTCAGCTGCAGATGTTTTGTATTATGCTTTTGTTGCGTCGCGACTGCAGTTTGCTGGGTTGCAGCTTAAGCTTCTCCGTCATGCTGGCGTTATGGATCCAGGACCTTCCTTTGATGATGCATTAGGCACGTTTACTGGTTTCGTGGGTGAGGACATTCTTGGTAATCCTAGTGAGATCGCTGCCCCCAAACTCATGAAGAAATTGGCAGATAAATATTTCACAAAGGTTACTCAGACTGTTGAAACCTCTTATTCCTTATCTCCACGACAGGTTGCTCTTTGGAAGTCACAACAGCGGGATCATACATCTGATTGGCTTAGGGTGGTTCCGATCTCAGGGTTGGGTCAGGTTATGAATGGTAGGACGTATCGATGCGTGCTCTGCTCCAGGTTGGGTGTTCCTTTATTTTCTGCTTCCGGACCTTGTTCTGCTTGTTCGAGGGTTTTTGAGGGTGACATCTACGGGGATCATGCTGTGTCGTGTACTGGGATTGTGGGTGTCAAGCATCGTCATAATGTTGTGCGGGACACTCTTTATGATATCTGCAATCGCTCGGGGATTTCTGCTGGTAAAGAGGTTGATATTGGGATGAGCACAGAGATCGGGGGTCTTCGTCCTGCGGATTTGCTGCTTTACTCATGGGCCCATGGTCGCGATGTTTGTGTGGATTTGACGGGGTCTTCACCTTTGACTCAGTCTGGTATGGCTGATTTTGTTCCTGGTCGTGCTGTGCAAGATGCGGCTTCTCGCAAACGGTGTAAGTATGCAGATCGATGTGCTGCTCTGGGGTATGGTTTCCTTCCTTTCTCTTTCTCTACTTTTGGCGAATTCGAGGAGGATGTTGTTGCACTGCTGAAACGGATTCAGATGTTTTCTGGGGCGCATGGTATTGGTGCGCGTGCTGCTGCTCACATCTTCACTCGTATTAGCTTTGCTGTAACTAGGGGAGTGGGGGCCCAGATTGTATCTAGGCTTCCCACTAACTTCTTGTAGACATTTTGACTTTTAGTTTTTAATAATAAATTTTTTTTTTTTATAATAATAATAATAATAATAATAATAATAATAATAATAATAATAATAATAATAATAATAATAATAATAGATGCATGCATGCATGCAGTAAAGAAGGGAGTAAAAAAGAAGCGATTACCCCGGGAGTAAAAAACAGATACTCATGAAATTGAATCTCACCTCATCACTCTGATCCTTTTTTCAAGTATATGAAATTAATTAATAGTACTATAAAATATTAAAATGTTGGACACACTACACAAAAATCATCATTAAATATATAAGGCCTTCTTCTTTTGGATTTAAAAGATACAGTAATCAGATCAGATCAGATCAGTTCAGCTTTATTTTAATATTATACTCACACAAAATAATACCCCACTTAATGATCAGTCCTAAAAAAAGGGTCTTAATAGTACTACTAATAATAATTAATCATAATAATAATATAACAAAGAAATTGACATGCGTAATCCGCAATTATACAAAGAGCTATGTTTAAAGAGAAAATGGTTCGTTTTTAGTTAAATTAAATTATTAAATATTGATTACACTGGTTTATCCAAAAAATTTGCATTCTTACATTTTGACAATTTTATATAAAGAGTATATAAAATAATTATATGTAGCTCTACAGAGGGAATAATAACAATATTCCGAGCTCCTATAGTACGTTGAAAATTCTTCTATGGTCGTCGAAAAAATGACCACCAAATTCAAAATAATCTAAACCGTTGATTTTTTATGTTAATTAAGTTGAAATAGAA
Organism: Salicornia ramosissima; assembly: GCA_951394345.1. Taxonomy (NCBI): domain Eukaryota; kingdom Viridiplantae; phylum Streptophyta; class Magnoliopsida; order Caryophyllales; family Amaranthaceae; genus Salicornia; species Salicornia ramosissima. The sequence continues at coordinate 48,127,281 of OX596233.1, forward strand.
ATATATATTTATAAATTATTTTTTATGTAATATTAAATAATTTTTTATAGTTTTGGATTTACCTAAATTAATTTTAGATTTTCATAATTTAAAAATTAAATTAAAATCCGAAATTCATATAGATAAATCCAAAAAATATATAAATGAATTAGTGTTATATCAAAACAATTTACAATGTTTATTTTTATCTAAAAAGTCAAATCTAATTACTAACTAAATTATTTTAGCTTTGGTGGTCGTTTTTTCGACGACCATAGAAGAAACATCCATACTACGTACCCAGATGCAAGTAGTTGAGTAGAGCAGATTTATGTTTTGCTCATTTATATTCATTTTGCTCTTTTAATATGTAGTTTATTTGCTTATGAAATTATTTCAAATTGTTCATTAAGGATGTGTTTACTTCAACTTATTAAACTTGAACTTATCTAAATTGAACTTAAACGAACTTATTATTAACCTAACTACACCTGAACCGAACTTATCTGAACTTGTTAAACTTGGAACTTAATTTTTGAGGTGTGTTTTTTCAATTATTAGACTTGAACTTATCTGAACTTGTTGATCCGCATATCTTATGACACTTGAAAAGAACTTAATTATTAAACCTGAATCTTAATTTTTTTTAAGGTGAAAAGAACACACCCTTAGTAATCTATATTGCTCATTTCTAAAACTACAAATAACGTATTAAATAAAGGGTTTTTTTGTCCAAAACTATCTTATTTACACCACTTTTTGTAAAAAACTACCTTACTTACAAAAGTTTGCCCAAAACTACCTTACTTAGCAAATTTCTGGTTGACCACTACCTTATTCACTATTTCGACGTTGACTTTGCCTTTGCTGGTCAATCAAGTAGTTTTTTTGCAAATTCCGACCTCAGATTTGACCCTTTAGGGCAAAAATGACCCACCAAAACCTTGATAGGGATAATTTTTTGGCACGCAAACCAATGAACGCATATCGAGAAATTTTTTGTAATGCAAATAGAAGCTTATGCGACCATTTTTTGTAGATTCCGACCTCATATCTAACCCTTTTAGGGCAAAAAAGACCCCAAAACATTGATTGGGCTAATTATTTTCGAGAATAAAGCAAAGTCAACGCCGAAACAACAAACAAGGTAGTGGTCAACAAGGAATTGGCTAATAAATTAAAGGTAGTTTTGGACAAGCTTTTGTAAGTAAGGTAGTTTTTTGCAAAAAGTGGTGTAATTAAGGTAGTTTTGGACATACACTCAGGTGTAGGATATAAGTTCTACAATATCGTACCACTACTACTACTAATGATGATAATGATTGATAGTCCCGAGGAGTGTCGGCTCACCGCTAACTTCTTGTAGATTGATGATTATATATTTTATAATAACAACGATAATAATAATAACAATAATAATAATTATACGTTGTAGTTAATAATAATAATGATAAAATTAAATATATATATATATATATATAGTCAGCAAGTGAGGACCCCCAAAGTTTTGCAGATGACCAGTGTGTGGGGAGGGTGGGGGGCCGTGGTGTTACTGAGATCGGTCTGATCTATCCTATGAAATTTGTACTACTCAACTTTACTAATACCATTAAATAAAGAAGATCCCAATAATATTATGGATGGTTTTCACAATTTTCAAGGTCTGGCTTTTATTATATAAAATTTAAGTATAGAAAAATAAGTCGCATGAAACTTTTAAATAAAATAAAAATAAAAATAAAATTATTATTCAGTAGAGTCCCGTAATATGTGGCAGTTGTAGGGAGAAGAGAATAGACACTAAAATAGTGGCTTGTTTGGATATATATAGGCTAGGTGCGAAAAAAAAGAAAAGAAAAGTAGGTAAATGAAAGCAACAAAATATATAAAAGGTGTAAAAGAGAGGATGGGCAAATGGGACCATGTGGAATGGCGCCATTATATGCTGCAATCCATGTGATATATCATATATGTGAGATTGTGAGGGGAGGTAAGGTAAGGTACGGTAACAATAAGACCTTTTTTTTTTTTTTTTTTTTTACTTATATATAGTTACATGTCATATTGATAGAGTATATAACATATTTTTGGGCTTCAACTATCAGCTTAAAATTTTAGTTGAGATGGACCATTAACATTCTATCAAGAGCTAACGTAACACAGATGTCACGGGTTCGAATCTCTCCTCTCTCTACCTTCTAAGTGGAATTAATTTGCGCCGGGTATAATGAGCCATGTGCTGCGTTAATATTTCAAGCCCAAAGGACATTTTATGTGAGGGGGAGTGATAGAGCATATAACATATTCCTAGGCTTCAACTATTTCTTAAAAAGGGGTACAACACGAGAACTTCCCAGGAGGTCACCCATCCTAGTACTAATCTTGCCCAAGCACGCTTAACTGCAGAATTCTAATGGGATTCGGTGTATTAGTTCTGGCATGATCGCACCCAATTTATTAACATATTATTATTAGTACTAGCTAGTGTAGTAGTTATAATGGTATGTAAGGAAAACATTGGTATTGTGAATATGGCCATATGGGTAAGAGTAATGGTAATGGGGGTATGATATGGGGGTAGTGCATTATTTGTTTTGACATAGGTTTAACAAAATTCCAAACTTTCATATCTTTTTTATTAATTGATTCCTTCTATATGGACTTATTTTATTTTCTTTTGGATTCTTATTACAAGTCATTTTATTTTTTAGATTTAACTTTTTTTTTCCCCTCTCAATTCAAGGTTATTAAAGTTTCCACCCTTCATCCGGCATATATGCCAAAGTTAGTGGGACAACATTATTGAAATATTAAGCTTGGTGCTTTGCTTTATGTCATTATTTACTTTGGTTAGGGTTTGGGGTAATTGCACATTTGTGGAACTTGTGATTTTTTGACTTGTGGAGTGTTTTTACTACTATTATTATAGGGTGGCCTGGGTTCCAATAAGTTAAGTTCCATAATAATCAATGTTTTTTTATTTTTTGATTATCACGTTTTTTGATATACGTATACATGGTCCCATCATATACATTACATCGTCTTCATAATTAAAATTTAGACTGGTCGCGATCACGATGATGATCAAAAGTACTGCACTAATTCTTCTTTAATATCTCTTCATATGCCTTGTATTTCCAACTTCTTTTTTAATCCCAAATTGTTTTTGGGTGGAAAGGTTAATGCCCTGTTCTTTGGGATTGATCTGATTAAGTGGAGGTATTATTATTTTGTGAGAGTATAAAATTAAAACAAAGCTGAACAAATCTGATCTTAAAAGTCTTATCTGATCTGATCTGATTACTGTAGCTTCCAAAAAAACAGGCCTAAGTGGAGTATTGGGGAAAACAACTTTATTTAAGTATTGGGTTGATTTGTCACTAGTTTTAAGAAAATAGATACATGTAATTAATGCATATGAATTATTTCATGCAAAATTATTATTAAAGTCGTGATTTTTTAATTATTATTAATTTTTAGAGCTTATTTGATTTTTTTTTAGCTTATCTTAATTTACTTATTAGAAATTAAACTTATAGGAAAGTATATTAACTTATATTATTACGGAGTACACATATTGTAACCTTTTATTCTCTTACTTTATCATTTCTATAAACAATATCATTCAAAAAGAAGGTTTCCCTTCAAATTTCAAAAAATACAGAGCGAAAACCTAGTTGGATAATAAAGAAAAAGGATCTATAAGTTTATACTATGACCTTATTTTTTTTACTCATGATGAATTTTAGGAAACTAATTAAAATTTTACTCTTCGTGTTTTATATGGTAACTGATGACTGATGTGACCAATTAAGTCATTATTAATACAATTTGTTATATACGGAGTATAAAGTAAGATTTAGCTAGGAACTAAAACTAAATTTTACTAAATTAATTAATTAAGATCCATTATTAATATGGAGTAAAGTTGATTAGTATACATAATTATCCAAATTTTATTGGTTCAAGTTATACTGCTTTTTATTTAATCGAATTTTTTTTTTGAAGCCGAAAAGAATCGATCCTTTGAAATGATGGGTTTTTTTTTTTGGAAAATATGTAATTACATTGTTTAGAAATTAAATGATAAAGAATGGATTTTTTATTTATTTAAAAAAACTACACTTCATCCATTCCAAATTAAATGCAACAAAACATTTTGCAGGTAATTTAAAGAAAAGATATAAGGGTATAAAAGAGCAAATTAATCAAAATAATTGTGAAACAATAAAACACCTTATAAAATCTTATTCTTGTTTGTATAAAATTATTTTGAATATTTTAATTTGTCTGTTTACATCCTTAAATCTTTTTCTCAAAATACGTATAAATTAATTTGTTGCATTTAAATTCGAACGGTGGAAGTAAAAAATCCCAAGTACATCATTCAAATTCGAACAATGGAAGTAAAAAATCCCACGTTGTCTTGGTCTAGTGGTGCCAGGGGCTAGACTTGGTATAGGGAGAACCACAGTTCGATCCCCCACAAGCACGTTGGGAGGAGTTTAAAAACCTTAACCCAGGGACGCGCTCCGAATCCGGATTAGCCCAAAAAGGATGAATCGGATGGGTACGCCAAGAATATTAGAATATATAATAGGGTTTGTTACTTGCATCTAACGACTTAATCATGTCAATAGACCATATTGCATGCTGGCTGCTCCAATTTCATTTCAAGCAATAGCACTTGCATAATCTTCTTTTACATCATTCTGATTCGTGTTGAATGTCATTCCACTAGATCAAGCTTTTTTTAGGGTTTTTTTTTTTCCAAAAATTTTTTTTTTCACCCTTTCCAAAGATTTTATGCGTTACAACACGAAGACTCCTTCGCACTAAAACTTAGTTATTTTATTCATACTCCGAATGATTATTTTGACACTCCACATTGATGATTCTTACTTACCCATGCTTATTTTACATTTTTATTGATGATAAAATACGGTTAACCTAATTCAATTTCAATTTATTTATGTTATTATAACTGAATAGAATGGGCCGGGGCAAATGCACTGATGTAGCATTATTAAAATTCGTATCCATAATAGTAGAAATATTGTACAATATTTTTACATGCGCTATAATTTTCTTGTTGCTCTTAGCAACTTATATTTGTGAATGATAGTTCCTTATTCTCCATTTTAAGATTAAAGAATAAATTAATTAATTTCAAAATTGTTCGTTGGACCTAATTAAAAGCTAAAAATGGAAGAATTATTAATTTAAAATCCAGGACGATTTTTATTGATATATATATATATATATATATATTCTATAGCGTCGATTCAGGGAGATCTAATGGTTAGGATTTAATGGATTAATTTTTTTTCACTAAAAAAAGTTACGTAACTAACTCCTATTTGTTAGGGGATAAATGGAAAAAAAAAATTTATCCAAAAAAATTAATTTTTTTAATCAAAATAACTAAAATTTATTTTTATTAAAAAAAACTTAAATTTATGTTTTATCAAAAAAAAAACTAAAATTTGAAATTTGTTAAACAGTTATCCTCTCATATAGTCAATTAGTCATATAAAATTTAGAACATATCATATAAAATTTAGAATATGGTTAATAAAATTTAGAACACTAAATAAGTTATTTTATTTTTTTAATTTTTTACGGGTTCCATAGATCAACCTCAATACAAAATATTAAGAATATTTTGAAATAATATTCAATTGTTCATGTATATATTTAATTATTATTTTTGTATAAAAGGTCAATAATTGTATTATAATTGTATCATTTTATTTATTTTTAAAAAAAATAAGTTTATTCAATTTCAAACTTATTGTATACAGTTTTGAAAATATCTTATAAAATTTAGAACATGATTTATAAAATTTTTAATATTTCATCTACTTAAAATAAAACAAACAATAAACTACTTTAAAATATGGCTTTTTAATATTTTAAGCACACATACACATTAGAATAGGATGACTTTGTAACATGGTTTTTTAAATTTAGAGCATGGTGTATAAAAATTAGAGCAAAGCTTATAAAATTATGAACATGTCGTAAAAAAATAATTAATTTGTCAACGGTGCAGGTGTTTTCTCACATAAAAACTCTTCTCACCTAAAGCACCCTTTCTCACACGATCCTATTCATATATATATATATAGCTTGCTTTAAAACTATCACAATCTAGTTTATAATTAATTTTGAAAATTTTATCGTCAAAATTGAAAAGTATAAACAAATAACGATTTTTGAGGGGAAAGTATAAACAAAGTTGAAAAGTATATATATGCTGAAAATTTTATTGTGGTAATTGGATTGTTTTTAATCTTATTATAAGTTATTTGTAAGTAGTTTTAAAGTTAATTATCGATAAGTGTGTGTATATATATATATATATATATATATATATATATATATATATATATATATATATATATATATATATATATTAAATCGTGATTGCTTCATTCAAGGTTTGGAGGCATGCGTTTAAAAAAAAACTTTATAATTATTTTATAGATTCACATTATTGTTTTACTATAGTTTTTGTTATTTGAACATAAATTTTATCAAACCATAATGAATTTTGTTGTTTTAATTTTATTTTTTTTTAAATTTACATCTTTCATTCCATAAAGTCACTTCCACTATTGGACATTATGCATTTTTATGATATTTTAAATTACATTTAAGTAAAAACTAATAAACCTTGACATTCTTAATGTAATTGTTAAAACGATTCAAACAGAATCCTATGTGATTACTTAAATGTTAAAAAGAGTATTCTATTTATTATTTAATATTATTTTAAGCTTTAAATTCGTTTTTTTTTTATTTAAAATGAGGCAAGTATATTTGATTATGATGTTAATAGAATTTTTTAATCTATTTCTCATTTAAATAGATGGCTTGCAAATTTCTCTAATATAATTAATGAGTAATCATACAATTTTTTTTTTATTTCTAGAATGTTTTTGAAAACAAAAGATGAGTGGCAAATTCTATTTTCATTTTAAGAAACCTTTATCCATTTTAAATTATTTTAATTTTTAAATACTAATAATATATAATTGGATAGGCACACATGTGGTGCTTATAAAAAATAAAACTTTGCATAAACTTTATAAAATGTATTGTGTATGGAGTATATGTATATACATGCATATATCTTGTGCGTCGACAAAAAAAATCTTTGGCCAGCATTGTAGAACGCAACCTCAAAATTCATAAACGTTGAAGTTGTGATGCTCCTCAGAGATAAGAAGACTTTTCTTCTAGCTAGATTTAATATTTAGGGAGTTGGAAGTCATCTTGAACCTCTAATAATTTGATTTATACATCAAATACATTTTAGATTCCAACTTCATTACGTCTCATAAGAACATGAAAACATTAGATAAATCAAATAAGTTGTAAGTTAAAAAAAATAATGACATCAAAGAAACTAATACTAAATCTATCCATAAATTTAAGTTGGTTGCTTTTTTCCTATACTAGGTTGAACTATTGAAGTGACACAACATCCAAATTTTCAACATAATTATATTTATATGTGTGTAGCATATCTACATATGCAAATAATTAAAGAAGCATCGCACTAGTTTCTTGATGAGACAAACTTATAGGAGACCCAACTATAACCTCAACAACTTGCACTTTTTCCCAATTATCAACTCTGAACTAATTTTTCTGGCTTCATAACTTTGGTATTATTATTTTTTACATGTTGGCCTTTGCTTTTCATTTTTATTTTTCTCTAGAAAAGCTCTCATTACCTCGTGTACCAATATTGTTCACTTTAGACTTCTTTTTTGTTTGCCTTTATCTTTTCATGCTCTTTCTTTTCTTTCTTCCCTGTTAGGAATTTTGTGTGGAAATTGTTGATGTAACCCTCCAAAACGTGGAATCTACACTTTCCTTCTAAACTATATCGCCCCTTAGATCACCGAGAATCCAAGAAATTTTTAGTGAGTTACAATGAAAAAAGATGTATACTCTATATGATCTATAAGAGCATACCTTAAAAGTACTTTGTGTTTATTTTGTGTTTAGAACGCACTTAGTAAAGTTTGCAAGAATGGTCGTTACTAAGTGCTAACAAGTTGTAATAAGAGGTAAGAATTCAGAATTTTCTTGTAATCATCCAATGAAATAAACAGGCCTATTTATAGGCCTAATCACAAGAGGAAATCAGTTCCCAAAGCTGATTAAACACACCATTAAAGCACCTTTAAAATCAGAATTCATGGTGATTAATTGTGTGCACTCAACACCTTTGAAGATGCCATTGACTAGGCAAACTTCAAGTTTTGATTTTAATCCCCCTTAAACCTGGTTTTAATACAACAATGAACGTTTTAAAACATGCTTAATACGTAAAAGCATCCTAGACAAAAGTATTCAAGAAATTGCAAAATTGCTTGAATTCTTCCAGAAACTTCCCAAGAGTCGCGACCTGCTCTGTTGCCGACTCGTGGTTAAGTTTCTTTCCAGAAACTTTTCGCGAGTCGCGACGGTACCTCATGAGTCGCGAGGTACCCGTTGACTCATAGATTCTATTTAATTGCCTAATTCCTCCTTCTTTAGTTCATTGTCCAAGCCCATTTAGTCATTAATGTTTCAACATTGCCTTCAACCATTTTTTAATTTAAATAAAGCGCATATAATATGATCGATAATATCATCACACATTCACTTTAACACCAGTTACTATTTTACTAATAATACTAGCTAGTTGATGTTTAATATTTTATTAGGCATTGAGACTAGATAGGGTGTAATTTATTTATATGTGATACTAAAGTAATATGTTTGTATGCCCATTTTAGTCTTTAAGAAAATTTAAACTTGAATATATATATATATATATATATATATATATATATATATATATATATATATATATATATATATATATATGCAATATGCCATGTTTTCTAACGAAAAAATAATAAGTTTAAATAAGTCCGTTGAGTAATAAAAATTTGTGCTAGTGCTCAAATTGAATTTTGATTAATAAAAGCATAATTTTAGCCGAGAATTAATAAGTAAATAAAGGTAAAAGAACCTAGATCGATCACCAAATTTTAACTTTGGTAAATAGAAATAGTTCAATTAGGTCTCTAAAAGTATGTTAGGCCTTAATATGGATTTTGAAATATATATCTTACAATCAAATATTCAATTCTAGTGAACTTTAATTTAAAAATAAAATTATTGTAGGGTATTATTTAGCACAAGATTAAGTGTGCCATAAGATGGCATCTTTTTAGTTTTTTGTCATAAATTTATTGCACATTTCTTTACATAATCATATGCATGATTTGATATGATCCCATCAATGTTGTTAGATTTGCCAACGTTCATATTGGAATATAGAATAGTTCTGCCAACTTATTTGAAAGAGACAAGGTGGAGTAAATTGTGGGGTTGAATAAAGTAGTCGGTGCTTACCTTTTGTTATGGAGAACTTACTATACAATACTCGGCCCAACTTGGTGAAAAGTTAATTAAATTAACTCCATTGGTGAGAACATAATTGTAGGAAGAGGGTGGAATCATTCTAATTATAAGTGTATGTAGGAATTACTTCTACTATTTGCCAATTGATTTTGGGAAAGAAATTTGTTGGGTTTTCTAGGCCCATATATCAAATACTATCAAATTCAACATATGACATTAGAACTTAAGTTATAATTAAGTCTCTTCTTGATTGGGTTTTTGTTAATAAACTGGAAATTAAGTTTTGTCTCGACATTATATCCTGTCCCTAAGAGGATTAAATTTGATTGATTTTTCAGTTAACTTAAGGCAATTTTGTTTGTCCTTTTTGAATTAAATCAAAGAGGGCAAAACATCTAAATTTGACTTTGAAACCTAATACAACGGGGTTACAAGGGCAACATGAGGGCAATACTAAAATTGTCATTATAACCTAAGAAGACAAATTTTGTATCAAATAGGGCAATTTTAATTGTCCTTCTTGAAAACATTTTTTGTAGTGGGTGGGGTGGTGGTGTTAAGCGCGCGCCCTATTAGTTACTTGGTGAGCATATGCGGGTGTCTGATAGGTCGTTGCACAACCAAAATTTATTCCTAATTTACCTGACTAGTATAGTTGGGCAAGTAGGGTCGAACCACTGAGGAAAGACAAATATATCACAAATCGAACCAAGTTCACTATTACTAACGATCAAAGGTTGGAGTTTTGTTTATCTAATTGGAACACAAAAGAAAGAAGCGAAGATAATTCAATAATTTATAAACCTAGGGCTAAAAGGATTCACTATGCATCGATCATGATTCAAGAACAACAATTGGGATAGGAATGAATTTAGGCAAAGGAAGAAGTTACTCTCGCAATCAAATTCCACAACTAAAAAATAAAGAAGCTATCGCGATTAAGGTTTAATTGTTCAAAGATAGAATTCCTTCACTCAAACTCGCAGCTCTCGCTTATAGAATTGAGCGAAAAATACTTGCAAATTGGCCAAACATGCAATCGATCCAAAACCTATCAATTGAATTGCCAAGACAAACCGAATTAAACCCTAAAAACTAAAAAGAATCATGACCGTAGCATAGCTTCACCAAGCCCTAGAAGAAAACTACTCACTAAGCATATTGAAACTAAAAAGAAGTTCAACAATGGAAACCATGGAAAAACTCAATTTCAAGTGCAATGGAGAAACAAAATTCAAAGATAACAACCATAAAATAAGGAAAAAGAAAATGGAGATGAAACTAATACCTTTAAATTGATTGAAATTGCAAAGATAAAGTGTTGATTAGCAAAATCCCAAAGTATGGAATACAAGAACCCTAATGCTCTCTACCAAAGCTTGAAGATAAGATAAAAAAAAACATCCTAATACAACAATCTCGAAGTCTCTTAAAACCTCCCACAAAATCACGTGGGAAAATGAAGAGACGAGCTAAAAGAAATGAAAAAAAAGGACCGGACCCGGGCGGGTATGTGGAAACCCGGGCGGGTACGCAACTTAATTTCTTGATCTTCATGGAGACCTGGCCGGGTATGTGGAAACCCACCCGGGTGCGCATAACAACTTTTTATCTTCAAAACACACCTTCAAAAACTTCTAAGTACCAAGTGGTCACCTGGCCGGTATGTGGAAACCCACCCGGGTTTGAGACCCGGTCAGCCCAAAAATGACCTTTTGAGTAGCTTTTGACCTCCCAACTTGCAAATCTCGCTCCAAGGGACGGTTACTAGCATAATTAGAGCTTTTTACCTACAAAATAGATAGGAAACAAACACTCCAACCAAGCATAAAAACCAATAGAAAAATGAGCAAAACAAGCGAGAAAATGCAATGAAAATGCGATGGGGATACACTAAAAAAATACTATATAAAACACACACATCAACCTCCCCCAAGCCGAACCTTTTCTTGTCCTCAAGCAAACAAGACAAAATTCTAAAAACTAAAGTATGCTTCACCCTATAAAAACAACATCGGAAAAAAAAACACTGGTGATCACATCCTCTTAATCAAAGCATCCAAATGATTCAATACCTATCCAAGAGTAAAACATCATACAAGTGAAACCAAGCCTTACCACATAAAAATAACTAGGAATCAAGGGAAGAGTTCTCACGGGTGACACTCCTCTCTTTGTGGCGAGTAAAAGATGTACTCGATCGCTCTCCGCCCACAAACATGCAAAAGATGTGCATGTGAATCAATCTTTGTAGCCTAAGGTACTAATAAGGCACCCTACCATCTCACTAACACTCATGTGTTTGAAGGGGTAAATAATAACACTCAACCTACAAAAGTCGACTTGAAATGCAACACATACTCTCAAATCTTGGCAAGATACTAAATCAAGGAAACACATATAAATACATGATTATCAAGAAGGGCTTTCTTGAGCTTGTAATGTGGCTTAGGTCAAAGGTAGGATAAAATTTGGGAATATGTGAGCTAGAAGTCCATTTTGGGGGGCATAAACCAACAAGTAATAGCCTAAAGATGAGGCTAAAACAACTGCAAACAACTTCAACTCACTACCACCGAATCAACCCGACAGTTAATAAACACCACCATATCCTCATCAAATTTTGAGAGACCTACAACTTGCAAAGGCGAGAATGTACAACCAAGAAAAAGAATTGAAACCCCTTTTTTCTTTTTTTTCTCTTTTTTTTTTTGTTTTTTTTTTGTTTTTTGTTTTTTTTTTGTTTGGATTTTTGATTTTTTCCCTTTTTTTATTTTATTTTTTTGAAACTTGCATGAATGCTTGTTTGAAAAGATGAAGATGATACACAAATTGATAAAGCAATCTCCAATAATGGGGAAACAAACCATCGAACACCAACAATGAGCCAAAACGAAGACAACACATCACCCGCACACTAACCAAATGCTCCCCCAAGCTAGACTTGGGTTAATCAAATGAGGCCAAAAAGGGTTGTAATGTGGTTAATCATAAAAGAAAAGGTAAGGCTCAAAATAAGGGATCAAGTGGTAAATTTCATCCTCTAAAAACAATGTAGCACGGCTCCTAACAATTGAGGGCCTTCTATCATGCTCACCAAGCAATTATACAGCTAACAAGACTAGTATCAAGCCAAGATAGAGATCAGTGACACACTAGGAACTAAACACACAGGAAGGAAATAATGAATGATAAGGCTCAAATCCTTACAAGCAAAACTCCTCCTTGTTCCAAACAATAGATGATAAGGCTCAGAAACATAAGTTTTAATAATACCAAGGAATCGGAAAAAGAAATCAAAAGTCTACAATGACAAGTCTCAGTAATCCCAAGTGTCAAAAATTTCAACCAATAGGGAACAGGGAAACATACCCAGCTGAAGAATCCAAAAGAGGCATCAAGTGGGAATGAGACACACCACAACTAAGGAAGCAGTTAAAAAAAAAAAAAAAAAAAAACTCAAAGCTAAACTAAAAATGGAGAAGGAAAGATCTCACCAATTATCCTCCCAATGCAAGCCGGTGTACGAAAAATCATCATGCCATCCCCGCGACTTGCAATATAACCTACAAAAGGAAAGAAACAACCAACTCCAACCAAAACAACTACACTATATAAATACAAGACAACAGACCCAAACGGCAATCAAAACTCCCCCCCCCCCCAAGCCAAACCAAGCACTGCCTTCAGAGCTTGAGAGGGGAACAAGAGCAAATTAACCCATGGGGTCAAAATCATCGTCCGGCTGAGCATCATTATCATCATCATCATCTTGATCTGGATCATAAGTAGGAGGTGGAATGTACCAATCAGGATACTGAACATCAACATGAAAATGACCTTGTTGATGATGATAGTCAAGAAGTGGTCGAAAGGCAGCCTGAGTTTGGAGCTCGAAGTGAGTGAATCGAGTTTCCAAAGAGGTTAATCGAGCATCCATCTGCTCTTGAGACACCCGCATCTCATTGAAATTAGCAATCATGAGTTGCTTAAATGGGGAGTACCCTGAGGAAACCCCCGGAGGTGGAACCGACGGAGGCCCCGCACGCACTCCAGATGTCCCAGCAGGCAAAGTCGAGGGGAACAAGTAATGAGCCCGGTTGGGCTCCAAAGATGGCAAGTCCTCTAACGGCAAATCAATATAAGATGGAGGACGGGAGTGAATCTTCCACCGATAACCCCCCTGGCCACCCTCTACCAAATAACCACACCCGGGTTTGAGACCCGGTCAGCCCAAAAATGACCTCTTGAGTAGCTTTTGACCTCCCAACTTGCAAATCTCGCTCCAAGGGACGATTCCTAGCATAATTAGAGCTTTGTACCTACAAAATAGATAGGAAACAAACACTCCAATCAAGCATAAAAAACAATAGAAAAATGAGCAAAACAAGCGAGAAAATGCAATGAAAATGCGATGGGGATACTCTAAAAAATACTATATAAAATACACATATTGAGAAAGCTTGTTGCTTTGTAGAGCAACATAGCTCCCACAAGCTACAAGTGAAATTTCACTCCAACAAGAAAGCTTGTAGCTACAACTTTATCAAATTTGCAAGCTAGTCCCTCTTTTATACCATTGGAGTTGCTCTAAATGTAACTAACAAAAGGAAACACCCGAAACTGAATACGTAATTAACAAATTGAAAGAGAGGAACACAATTTATAAAATAAAGAGATTTAGAGACAATAGCATCAAAAATACCGACACCAAAGGCCTTGTTCTTTTGGACAAATTTTAGACAAGTTCAGCTACTAATGATCAGTCTAAGATTCAACAATTCAACTCAACTCAGGCCCCAGCCCAACCCAAGCCCAAACCCGACCCAACTTAACTTAGTTTAGATTAATTCAATGCAAAAGAATATAGCTCAATCATGACATAAAAATAAGAAGATATGGCTTTTGGACTTATACTCTGAATTACAATAATCTAGAGTCATTTATAGCAGATATTAGAAAATTAATTATAAATTTGAATTTTCCCATCATCATGCACTAAGTAATAAAAATTTTGTTTTAACAATTTAATACCAAGATAAAGAAAATACCCTACTAGCATCCTAAATTAAAATTTATTTATCATCATATAGTTTTATAGTTAAGGCTAGAGGCAAACTTTTTTAGCTCCATGCGATCACATTGATATAAGCAATGGGCCGACAGTTATAATTTATACGAATAATTTTGGAGTTTAGATCCGGTGGAGTTTAAAATAAACTCTACTGTATAGAATTTGTACAATATAAAACATTGATTAAAAATCAATAGTTGATAATTAATTTCTCAAAATTTTCCTTTTTTCATTAAAATTCATCCTTTAATTTTCCATTCTAACAACCGTAAGCATATGATTTAAAATTGTATGTTTGAGATTCAATTCTACCATGTAGAGTTATTTAAAAACTCTACTAGATCTGAACACTGTTTTGAAAGGCTTTGTTTCTATACTTAGTTTTTTTTTATCTCTATTATGGGTGATTTCTCTTCAACTTATTTGATCTGACCTGCTGATTTAATATGACCTAGTCTGTTTTAACCTATTAAAGTTGATTTGATTATAACTTATTCAACCTGACTTGATTTGACCTGACCGGATTAAACCTGGTAAGTTTTGAAACCTGATAGAATAAGTTGAAGAGAACGCAACCTAAATAAGGAAAGTGAGGAGGTGACGGCGGTATCTATATATAGGTGGATTAACACACTAAACTTACTCATCCATCATAATTTTTAATCAAGTGGGGGATAATTTTGTCATTTGTGTATAAATCTTCCATAATGATATTTAATTTTTTAAATCATTAATAGCCCTATTTAAAACAAAAAATCACAACTATAATGATTTTAAGTACATTTAATTGTAAAATTGTACTCCCTCCGTTTTTTTTTTTTTAATTTACTCACTTCACTTTTCACACTTGTAAATTTTGAAGATTAATATCTTTAATTGCGTGTTTATAAAAATTATAAAAAACTACATATTAAAAAACTACATGTTGAAATGAATCCAACGAGATCCCACATGACTATGTTAATTCTTATGTATAAATCACAAACGATAGTCAAAGTATACTTGTGAATAATGACAAATTAAAACTTAATAAACTAAAAAAAACGGAGGTAGTACTATTCAATTTCTTTTAACACTCAAAATTTATTCATAAATAATATATAATATTTAAGAGAAATAAATTATGTACTCAATTTACAATATACTTACTAGGTATAAGCGAACGATAAAAATTAGATTTAATTAAAAAAAAAAATTAAAAATGTATATTTATTTAAAATTATGTGAGAACTTGTTATTTTATTTTCAAGTTAATATTGCTAGCGAATATTTTAAGATCACACGTATTACGGTCAAAAAACTAATTTTAATTAAGGAAAAAGGGTAATAAAGTAACCGAATAAGATGACACTAACAGCCGGTTTGGTTGTTGGTAATAAATTGTGGTAATGGTAATGAATTTATAGTGTAATTTTGTTAAGGATGAACCTGATAATCTTCAAGGTAAACAAATTTTCATTCCCAAGCTTTAATTTTCTTCTCATTTTTCATTCCCATCCATTACCATTGGGTAGTATTTGATGGGAATGGATATTTGTGAAGAAAATTAGATAAATTGGAGCTAATGTAGCACCACCATGAGAATGGATTTAAATTTCTCATCCAAATTTAGTTATAAATTCATTCCCATTACCATGATTTATAACCGGCTACCAAACGGGCCGTAAAATAAAATAAAATGAAAAGCCAACAAAAGACGAAGGAAGGACACGTGTAATGAAGTTAATATGTGGCATAGTTGAATAGTGATAAGGGGATGTGGTGGATACACACGAAATCAAATTGCACTTGCTTCGGTCTCTCTCAATGAGACATACAAAGCAACAAAAAATATAACACCAGTTCTTGTAAACATAAACTCGTATGTTTTTGGAGGATAGAGGCATTGTATTAGGCCCCCTTTTATAGAACTGAGAAAATATGAACTTAAATGAAATGAACTGAACTTAAATGAAATGAACTGAACTTAAATGAAATGAATTGAATTTAAATTAAATTAACTGAACTTAAATTAAATTATTTGAACTTAAATGAAATGAACTGAAATTAAATGAAATTAACTTAAATTAAGTTAATAGAAGTCCTAAAAAACGGGGCCTTAATGGTAGAGATATGTTTTAATTTATTGGGATGATGATATGGATTCAATTCTCAACAACAATATTACGCCCCTCATTAAGATTATTTTCTGAAATAGAAAGTCTTATATGAGACTTGTATACCTAATTTGCAAAAAAATAAAAATATTATACTCCACATATATTTACTCACTACTTGCAATTACGTCAATTAAGAAAGCCAAACGAAGTGCAACTCCCTTTTATTGTAGAGTAAAATAAATTGGGCGTTGCCCCATAAATTGGGCCTTACTCTTAAATTGGGTAGTGTTGTCTATTGGGAAAGAGACATTGGTGAGAATCAAAACCTCATGAAGGATGAGAGATGACTCTACGTGCCATAGAATTAGCATACAATTTTATATCCACAACTCCTATTTTACTATAGCAAAATTAGCGAGAAAACTAAATTATTGTAATAGTTAATGTTATTAGGTCTTGAGTCATGCTCCTACGGAATTAAGGATTAACCATTCTAATTTTATCTTAATTATTTGAAAATAAGAAGAAAGAGCATGATTAGAGATCTCGTAATTTTCAAGTCTTTACAATTATATTAATCATGATAGAATGTAACAAATGAGCCTAAACAACCCATTACAAAGGTTGAGAGTTCGGTCTATTTATAACTCCAACAAGATTTTTTCCAAAACAATAACAAATTGACAATGCGATATAGGAATAACTTCTAAATTTATAAGTTGGTTTATTCACTCATTTTTCTCTATATGAGACAGTAATGACCCAGATTTATCAGTATTTCTGTCACCGATTTATTTGTTATTTATGTGATTTATTGTATGGTCCAAAATTTATTTTTGGACTATTTATTTTATTTTATGTGAATAATTTCGATTGAATTCGAATTATTTTATTATTGGTTGATTATTATTTATTTTATTATTATTTAATTAATTAGAAATTTTATTATTTAATTTTCTAATTAATTATTTAATATTTTTGGGCCAAAATAGATTTAAGCATGATTAGTCATGCATGAGTGCAATTAGCCCAATTATGTATCGAAAGCCCAATTTGGCCCATTTACAAGGCCATAGTCGGCCCCCCTTGTTATGTGGCAAGTTTTGCCACTTTCCATGCATTCACACCTTAACTAACTTCTATAAATAGAAGGGTTAGTAAGGGCTTTAGGATTCATTTGCTCATTTGCCATCTTAAACACACTTGCTCACCAAATTTAACAAGCCAAACACTCTCCATTTTTGCCATAAACCACACGCCATTTTTGGCTCATCAAATTCAATCATTTGTTCATCATCCCTCTAAACTCAAAACTTAAAGATTCAACCTCTATTGATCTTTAAGTATCAAAACACAAACTAAATCCCATTTGTTTCATTCAAGATTGCTAGTTAAGGGTTTGGATTTCTAGGGTTGTTCGTTGGGTTGAGTTCGTGATAGGACTGTGTGGTGGCTCGTGTGTGTCTGTGTAACATCGGGTCGTGGCCGTGATTGGTGGTTATTGTGGAGCCGTGCTCGAGTTGGTGCACCCGTGTGGTGGCCGTGTAGTAGGCAGCAGTGCAAGTCGTGTGGTGCCGTGTACAAGAACCGTGGTGGTGTTCGTGCAACCGTGTCGTGCGTGTGTGCCGTGTGGGTGCGAGTTGTTGGCCGTGTAGTTGGGAGATTCCGGGCTGCAAGTTTGTGTTAATTTGTGTTTAATCTTCATTAAGGTAACATACTATCTCAACCTAGTTTGTATACCTTGATTCATAGTATAGATTAAGTGATTAGATTAGACCGTTTTGATGTTTATAGCCTTGTTTTATGCGTGAATTATAGGCTGGTTTGTGATGGTTTTCACTTGATTATATGTATTTCATGATTGATTATGTTAGTTTCATATTTGATGTTGATTATGTTCAAGTTTCGTGAATTTTTGATGTTTACATGTTGATGAAAAGTTGTTATTTATGCCCATGTTATGCGTGAATTTTGATGATATGATTATGGATGGTTTCTTGAATGAGTCCTTGAATCTTAATTGAGTTCTTGAATCTTGATCGAGTTCTTGAATAAATTCTTGAATCTTGGTTGAGTTCTTTATGAGATCTTCATAAGTTCTTTATGAGTCTTGTTAAGTTCTTTATGAGTTCTTGGTCGAGTCTTGAAAGTTAAAGAAAGTTAAAAAGAATTAAAGAAAGTTAAAGAATGGTATTCGAGGTCCTAAGATTGGATGATTTACATGTTATTCTTGAGTCAAGGCGTAAGATGCAACTTAAGAATTAACTAAGAATGTAAATTAAAGTTAAGATTAGCTTGATTTTGCTACTAGACGCCTAAGAGTTTGAGTAAGATTCTAAGGATTGGGTTAAGACGTTGCCCCTATCCTGTCCGCGGTATTGGGATAGTTGGTGGTCTTACTATGTTGTCTTCGAATATGGATTTCCCGTAAGATGGGTTGCATGGGGTTGGGAGTAAGATTCTCAATCCTGGCATAGTAGAAAGTTCGATCGCGTAAGATGCGTTCGTACGTGCATAGTCCGGTCTAGTATGTGAATGATTGCGCCAAAGTTTAAAGTAATGTTAGTTATTGGTTAAAGTTAGTCAAGTCAAGCATGATTACTTGTTATGATTCGCATGTTTGTATGTTCGATTTGATTGCTTGTTTTATGCTATGTCCATGTGTATCCCCGTTAGGGTGGGACAGTTATGTTACTCGCCACTGACGGTGGACTGTTGTTTATTTTTCAGGTAATTCTGATGATGGGGTTCTTGCTTAGCTTTGGGTTGGGCGAGCGCCGATGTTATTTAGTTTTGTGTTGTTGTTTTACGATTTCTAGTATTAGACTATAGTAGTGGTACTTGTGTAATTTTCTAACTCTGACATTTACTTGGAGTTTATATTGTTAGTAGTAGTAATAATGTCATTTGGGTTTAGATATGTACAATCTTATGGGTGTTGTACTTTCGGATTTAGTATATATTTTATTTGAGGTTTTGTTTTAATTTTTAAGTATTTTAGTTTGTTAGAATTGACTATTCGACTCATCGGTTTCTTCCGCGCCGGTTTAAGCGAGTCGGGTCATCACAGTTGGTATCAAAGCCGAATAGGTTTTAAGTGAAGTTTTAGGACTTGAGTAAAACCCGGGAGTTGAGAGCTTTGCCATTCCCGAGCGATAAACCCAATTTAGAATAAGTTTAAGGGAGAAGAGCGTCGGGTAGACGAATCCGGGATAAGACTCTTTTTTGTATTTTTCTTTTTGATTTTGTGTACTTGACTGTGGTGGGGATGTATGACTGACACTGTTATTTGGTATGTCTTTGTTTGATTGCGTTGCAGCATGTCTACGCCTCGTCGGTTGAGTAAGGGACGACATAGGTTACGAGCGCTCGAGGAGTCGATCCTTACGTTGGCGCACCATAGTCGTCATACGCCTAGTACGCAGTCGACGTTCGATCGTATGGCACATCATCGACCTCCGACCTACGATGGGGTTGCCGACCCTACTATCCTGGAGAGTTGGATCCGCGAGATGGGGAAGCTCTTCCACGCGACGTTTTGCCCTGAGCACGAGAAGGTGCAGATCACCGCTTACTATCTACGTGGAGAGGCCGATAACTGGTGGACGGTAGCTAAGGACGCGTGCTTGCCCTTACATTCGATGTCGTGGATCGAGTTCGTCGATAAGATCCAGAAGCGATTCTACCCCGACGAGTTGCGGTGGCAGAAATAGGAGGAGTTTCTTACTCTTACTCAGGGTAAGATGATAGTTCAGGCGTACACCGACAAGTTCATGGAGTTATCGAGGTTCGCTACGTCTGTAGTTCCATCAGAGAAGGAGCGGGTCAAGCGCTACATCAAAAAGCTAGATCCGAGGATTCGCGTTCACGTGATCAGTAGTGGGGCAAAGACATTTCAGCAGGCCTACGAGGTAGCACTCGAGATTCAGGCATCGACGATCGAGGAGGATGCGAGCAGGAAGAGGACTTAGGTTCCGGCGACATCGTCTTCTTTTAAGAAGCCTCGATTTAGTGCTCCTAGCAGTACCCCTCCGACCACGAGTTTGCATAAGGGTTCCGACTGCTCAAGATGCAGAGGTTGCGGCAGAGACTTCCATCCAGGGAAGCGGTGTGACGGTTCGCCCATAGCTTGTTTTATCTGCAGGAAGGAAGGCCATAAGGCGTCAGTTTGCCCCGAGAGGAAGCCAGACACCGAGATCAAGCAGCTTCCGGCACCGACTAATACTCCGGTGAAGAACCGAGTCTACTGTATGACTGAGGTAGAGGCCGAGGTTCCGCCCGACGTTGTCTCAGGTAGATTTCTTGTCTCTGGTGTGTTAGCTTTTGTTTTATTTGATTCTGGTGCTACTGTCTCTTTTGTGGCTAGTACTTTTGGCTCGAGGTCTAATCTTCGTGGCAGCATTCCTGTTAGTTCTGTCATAACTCTCCCATCCGGAGAGGATTTTATTTGTCAGCGCGAGTTCTGAGGAGTGCCTATCGTGATAGCTGGGGAGCAAGAAACGGCCGATCTGAAGGAGTTCCCGCTGATGGAGTTCGATGTTATTCTTGGTATGGACTGGCTGTCGAAGTATCGAGCGATCATTCCTTGCCGAGATCAGTCAGTGACATTCCGAGGATTTCAGGGCAACCGAGTTACCTACTCTGGGTTCGTCCTTAAGAAAGGAGTTAAGGTAATCTCAGCCTTGAAGATGAGAAAACATCGCCAGAAGGGCGATATGGTGTACTTATGTCAGGTATGGGACTTGACTGAGGAGCGTCTGTTGGACGATATACCTGTAGCGAGGGATTTCAGAGACGTATTTCCTGATGAGCTACCAGGAGTTCCACCCGAGCGCGACGTCGAGTTTCTTATCGACTTAGCACCCGGGACAGCGCCGATTTCGAAGGCACCTTACCGGATGGCACCATCGGAGTTGCAAGAGTTAAAAACGCAACTCCAGGATTTGATCGATAAGGGCTTCATTAGGCCGAGCGTTTCTCCATGGGGAGCACCTGTGCTCTTTGTTAAGAAGAAAGACGGTAGTATGCGCCTGTGCATAGACTACCGAGAGTTGAATCGGGTTACTATCAAGAATAAGTACCCGTTGCCTAGGATTGAGGACCTGTTCGATCAGTTACGAGGAGCGGGAGTGTTTTCGGAGATAGATCTTCGATCTGGATATCATCAGATTCTAGTCAAGAAAGAAGACATTCCGAAGACCGCTTTTCGTACGAGATACGGCCACTACGAGTTCGAGGTGATGCGCTTTGGCCTCACTAATGCGCCAGCCGTGTTCATGGACCAGATGAACCGGACTTTCCATCACTTACTCGATAAGTGTGTCGTAGTATTTATAGACGATATCTTAGTCTATTCGAGAGATGAGTCTGAGCATGCGCAGCATCTCCGGATGGTACTTGAGATATTGCGTAGGAATAAGTGGTTCGCGAAACTCTCCAAGTGTGAGTTATGGCTTCGCGAAGTAGCATTTCTAGGTCACGTAATTAGTAAAGAAGGCATTAAGGTAGACCCGGCTAAAGTTAAGGCTGTAGTTGATTGGAGTAGCTCGAGAAATGTGGCGGAGGTTCGTAGTTTTCTGGGGTTCGCCGGATACTATCGACGATTCGTCCAGGACTTCTCCAAGATTGCTAGGCCGATGACTAGTCTCCTACAGAAGGAGATCTGATTCGTTTGGACTGAGGCTTGCGAGCAAGCATTCCAACAGTTGAAACAGAGATTAGTCTCTACTCCTATTCTTACCCTTCCGAACGATGAGGAGGACTTCGAGGTCTATAGTGATGTTTCAAAGAGTGGGTCCCACATGTGTTTTTTGTATCACATATTCATATTTTACCATTTTTTCCACTTCATGTAGGACCAATAAAAACCATAAGTAGTTGTAGTTTTCCATTGGGGGAAGGTTGTAGCTTGAAAATGTTGTAGTTTAGAAATATGATGTGGCACACAAAGCTACAAAGGTTGTAGCTTACTGGTGGAGTTGGTCTTAGTATATTTTCATTTTTTATCATAGCAATCCTATTTGTCACCAATTGACAAACATTTAAATCAAGATTGTAATGTAATGGTCAATTTTTTCTTTTTTTTTTATTGACTCAAACAAATAAAAAGTTGCGATAAATTATCACAAGCATTGATTGAAGCATTAAAATTAGTATATGATAAGCTAAGCCAAATATTCGTGTTAGATTTCAAATGTAACTAACAATTAAATTGAGATATAAGGGAGTAGTATATGATAAGCTAAGCCAAATCTCCCCATGATAGCAACCAATATTATTAGCTTTAGCTTTTTTTTCTTTTTTTTTTTTTGGAAAAAAGGTAGACAGTTGTAAAAATTAAGATCACTTCCTCTCGAAGAGATAACTTGACTTATCTAATGCTAAGCAATAAGAGAACTTATGAAAATTCTAGTGTAGTCTTATGACTATCGACTGCCGTAGTGGATGGTTAGGATTGCGCAATTTTTTATTTATTTTTAATTCCTAAATCTAATTGAAATTTTTTTTAAAATACTTTAATTAGATTTTTTATTTTAGGAAAATAATTTCTAGTTTTTTCTAAAATCAATTTTTTTCTTGAAAAAATTATAAGACTACACTAGAATCATCCGAGAACTTAGCGTCCAAAAAGTGATCAATATCGAATATTAGCTTTAGCTTTAGGGGGGAAAATTACTCTTTATAAACTTTGGCTATGAATGCTAGTTCATGAACCATAGGAACATGTCACATTTTCTGTCAGTATATAAACTTACTCAGGCATAGTGTTTTACAACATCAATGAATTTATGTCAAAATAAATGTACTATTTTTTTTATTATTTGTTTTAATTATTTGAAGTGCATGCTTTCGTGTGACCCGAAGACAACCTGATCTAGGGGAGATAATGGCGGTAATGGGTTGAGTATATTCTCTTCCCACATTTCATTATTATTATTATTATTATTATTATTATTAATAATAATAATCTTTTCTTTTTAGTGGACCGGTCTACAAGATTACTTAATTAATTAACTCTCTAATTTAAACAAATACAAAAAATAATAATTGAATTGTAGTACTTATATTACAGTACTATGTGATTTGGATATGCAATACAAACAGATAGATGACACAATATTTAGGGCTAATCTTATGACATAATATCATACATAAATTAAAATAATATAAACCACACATCTTTCTGTATTATCATATCGTAAAAGACAAGGATGTCTTAATTATACTGTTAATTAATAATTAGCAGTTAGTTAGTTCAATGATGCTACTTGCATTATATTATATTAAATATATTGTGGATTGTTCCATATTATTGTATAGATTAAATAAATTAATTAATTAATTAAATAAATTACATGTCAGAGTTAAACTAGTAATATCTAATGTCATGCAATGCATACAAGAAATTATCACACATAATCACATTCAAGGTATCCACGTGCGCACTTTTTCACACTTAGGAATTTTTGCTATTATTAGTTAGTGGACATACGACGTGGTTGCCATTATTATTATTATTATTTCTTTCCCTTTCCTTTTAATGTCAGTGCATATTTATATGTTAAGATTTATTGTTAAGTTCTGTCTAATTACTTGTCAAATTGTGATTAAATATTGGTAATTAAGTTTGGTAGCAAGTCTGTTGGGACTGTCTAATTTCCCGCTTAAATAGCTAGTTATGTATAATGTTAAAGATTGGCAGCTAATAAAAATTACAATTATTTAGTTAAAAAGTTATATCAGAACGTCATACAATATCACAACACAAGAGAAATGTTATTAAGTGATTTTGTCTACAACATCGAATATAAACCACTATGTGATTTTGTAATTGAAATTATTTAATTGTCGTTTTGAATCTAATGTCTTTATATATAAACGTTATTTATTCTCTTGTAAATACCATTTGGCTTATTATTAATATTAATCATTGTGTATTGGAGGAATATTAGTAGCTCTTTATAGTTTCTTCAAATTAAATGTCATAATCAATTTTGTTCAAAAAAAATGTCATTATCAATTGGTCATGGTATCCATTTTTAATTTTGTATGTGGCAACTATGATGACTCAATTGTGTATTAGATTTGCAAATGAATGGAGTTTAAAAATTTTGAATATTAACCAATAATATAGTTCCCCTTATCATTTTCAAATCTGATCTGTAAAGATGGATTTGAAAAAACTTAATCTGATTCCTACTATATTATACGTGTAGGAGAAAATTAAAATTGTATCTATGATAAAATCTTTGAACTTTAGTTAATTTATTGGACAAACTCAACCCTCAATTTAGTTAATTTGCGTTCATTTACTTCTAAGGTCAAATCCTTGACCTTTGTTTTTGTTTTTGTTTTTTATTTTTTATTTTTACTGAAACAGTAATTTTTGCATGGTGGCTTAGATAAATACTTGAAATCACTAAATTGGGCTATACATGCATTATTCTTGCTTATATTGAGCGTTGAACGATTTATATACTGACGATAAATTCATTAGTTCAAACATTTTTATCGTTTTGTACAACTTTTGATCAACATTTATCGTGAGATTCTGGAAATTGACCTAGGGATAACTACCCAAATCCTAATACTAATGTAGCATTTGTAATTTGTGTTATTTTATGTTAAGTCTATCTTTATATTCATCATATCCCAAATCATGTATGTAATTTGAGGTGTAAGATTAAAAAAAAAAAAAACAAACAAACAAAATATTCATGTATGAGTTTAATAGTTAGTGTTACTATATTATTTAAAAAAAAAATAAAAGAGATAAGGAGAGGATAAATGTATAGAAAATTAAGAAATTACACCTTAAATCATTCGAATCATTTCATATCAATTTAGTTTCGATACGCTTGAGGATTAGATCAAATCGTTTCATATTAAAATTTCCTTCAAATCATCGGGTTTTTTTGACCAAATCAATTTTTTGATCTAGATTTTGGACTAGCTAATATCGAATTGATTGTTATCTATTAGAAATTATATATCTATTATTAGAAATTGATTTCGAAATTACTTGTAGATAAATTAAAGGACCATTTAAACAAAAGTTTAAGCAATGTGGATGCAGCACATGCCGCATTATATCTAGCGAGATTTGAACCCGTGACCTCTGCGTCACGTTGGCTCTGATACCATGTTAAAGGATCATCTTAATCAAAAGTTTAAGCTTATATTTGATGTCCAAGAATATGTTACATACTCTATCAGTTGTCTTACTATATACCGATCGAAATCTTGAATAGAATTTGAGATCTAGGATCAACTTACTTTACGAGTTTGACACATTATTACACATGCGTCAAAGGGGAACAATATTTGGGAGCATGTCTATACAGAAGCAAGACAGCTATAATTAAGGAAGGGGTCATATACTCATATACATAATACATACACTCAAAACGGTACAATTTGATTAATGGTGATAATAAATCAAATAATTCAACCCCACATTTATTTAATATAATTTCTAATAGTTAGCATTCCAAGCTGCTGCAAATCACAGATATCCTGGCCCTGCTTGCTTCAAACTTTGACTGCTCCAATTACCAGACAAAACAATTCCAAATAACAACTATCATGAACATGCCTCTAATTTCTTTATGTCCATTTTACTTATTTATTTAAATAACTATATAATATAATATAATACTATAATATAATATAATATACTACCTCCGTAACATATTACTAGCAACATTTTCTATTTTTGGTTGTAACATAATACCAGCAACATTCTTTTCTAATTTCATTTAATTCTATTTTTGGAACAAAAATTAACAAATTTACATTATTGTCCGTTTGCCCTTATTTATAATAATTAATATACTCCGTAATACTAACACAAGTAGGCCCCACATTTTTCCCCCACATTTTTTTATCTACTTTTCTCTATCTTACTTTTATCATTATTATATCACTTAATACCACAATTACCTTATTTCAAGTAGGAGTTCGTGCTAATTCGATTGTTACTAGTAATTAGTTACGAAGGGAGTAATAAATTAAAAAAAGAAAAGAGTTTTTTTTTTTTTTACTATATAAAATTTTGGTGCCCTTCTCGTGAAAGCAACAATGACCTCTTTTCTAGCTTCTGCACAACATCACTTGCCTTGTTTATTGCTTGATTGCTTCCATCCTATATTTATATGCATTCTTTTTTATTAAAAATATATATATATATATATATATATATATATATATATATAAAAGCTTTAATTTTGCTTCATTTTATGATCATGTATTATGTCAGTTCATTACAGCACGCATTTAACTCTTTTTTTTTTTATTTAATTTAAATTTTATTTATATCGAGAATGTTTTGTTATTTAATCTGAATGTCCTGTGTGTACTTTTTACTGGTAGCAATAAAATAAAAATAGTAAGCATCATCAATGACTTTTAGGCAATTGACTATTGAGTTTAAAATGCCACAAATCTAGGATCTACTTTGGTTGGATAAAAACCCTACTAGCATGTACTATTGCTTTTATTTATTTATTTATTTATATATTTTTACAAGCAATTTCTTTTTCATTTTCGTGACATCGTTCTCTTTTTCCTTTATTCTTTCACTCCACTCCTTCATGGAATGGAATGGAATCAATTATTAGCCTTACTAGTTGCTACGAGTAGTTGCATGTGTTTGCGTCAGACGACCATCTCAATCAAAAAAATAAAACCAATAGTTAAAATTTATGAATTGATTTTATACTCTATCATGCCCATTTACACGAGAGTTTGTTGGGGTTGAAGTATGAATATAATATGTTATATGTGTTTGTGTCTTTCCATGCTAGTATTAATTATTCTACTTTGAGTTAAAGGGTGAATGAGTAACAAAATCTTCACCTTTTTGTGACGTTAGTACTAATATCATATTAGGATACCATCACCAAAAAAAACAAAATAATAATAATAATAATAATAATAATAATAATAATAATAATAATAATAATAATAATAATAATAATAATAATAATAATAATAATAATAACAAGCTGATTGTTGAAACCTAATTATTGGTTTTATACTCTATTAGTTTGAAATGTTAGAAATTATAGGAAAGTAACCAATAATTTTTGCATGTTCTTATATAATTCTTAACATACATCTTTCCTATAATAATGTCTTTGATTTTGGTGTTATGTCATTTTTTTTTAAGAAACTGTGTTGAATCGAATTTTATCAGCTTTATGATCCTCAACCAATATACGTGCGTACGCACTACGCACGTACTTGATTGAAAAGGGAATTGCAACTCTTATGTATCAAGTCTAATATTAATTAAATCATAATACTTTCACAAATAAACGAGATAATAACTCTTCGATTTTTATTCTATATAATTGTGTAAAAACCAATAACATAGAGAATCAAACCCTAAACGATTCTTCGACAACACTACAAGAACTATACTAATTAAACTAATAATAATTAAGAGGAATATATAATTATATATAATCAATTGTAACAAATTATTCCTTAGCAACCTTTATCTAAGAGAATGAAAAAAGGAAAAGATGAAGGTATCTAAGCTTTACTAAAGCCCTAAAATGGTAGACTTGTGCATTTAGGGTGAAATTAAAGTAGCTTACATTGCATGTTCCCCTTTATTATTAGCTTTTGAAGCCAAAGATATAAAGATTACATTTATTAGATGAAGACTTTGAGGAAAAAAAAAAAGATAGAAAGAAAAATTGTTATGGTATAAAATAAAATAAAATAAAATAAAAGATTATTGAATTGTCAAATTAAAGATAGAACATTATAGGGGATGGCATGGTCCATGAACCTTATCTAAAGTTATTTTTTCAAAGCACGGGAGTATTAATTTGAGTTGAGATGATCAGAAATGAGAATCATATATTGTTCAAATTAAAAGACCAAAATAAAGCATCTTAAATCCCTAGCTAGCTACCTCCCTTTTAATTTGTTTGATGATTTTACTTGACTTTTTTCCCCTGGTTTTTTTCCTTGATGATGACTTGACTCTTCTTGCTATGTTGCTTTCCAAGAGCCTCGCATATGCCGCCTTCACATTCTTTTATTTAATTTTATGTCCATATTGGTAGTTTCTACTCATCATTTTGACTACTTTAGGTTAGTCTTTAAATCTTTAATTATCATGTCTAATATGATATGAAATTTTCTAAATTGGTATGATCTTTCTGATTTGAATTTTTTTACTATATTCTGACTTTATTTGTATACTACTACATTCATAAGAGAAAAAATTCGAATAATGTGTCGTTATATAATTATATTCGTATTGATGATCTAATCTTATTTTTACTGATCCAATATGATTTTTTCCTACCATAAGAAAATGGTTGCTTAAATTTATTCAAACTTTTTTTTTTTGGATTTAATTTTGGTTCAATTCAAAAATTTATCACACTCCAATTCAATTTGGTTTCAATTAATTTGGTCTAAAGAAAATGGCATAGTTACTTGTATTCAAATGTGTACAACTCTAAATTCCTTCTCTATGTTATGAACTTATGATAGTAAATAAATGTATTTTTTTAGTGAGATCGTAAATAAATTTTGGTATTATATGGTGTGCAGAAATGCAGAATAACTTAATTGTAACAAATAAAATAAACATACAGGTGAATATCAGAGTATAAAAACGATACATATATTATCTTTTACAAAAATTATAATGCAATTAAATCAAAAAATAAATAATAAAATGAACATGCATTTGCAACAAACCAACAAAAGTTTATACAACCTCTGTTAATTTTTATGTACAATGATTAGACATTTTTACCTTATATTTTATATCATATCGTTGCACATAAAAATTAATGGAGGTAATAGTATGTTTGATCAGGTTCTTCACATGATCATTAAAATACATATCAATTTTCATTTTTTTTAGGAAAATTTGTTTTTAATAATCCAACCTTTCGAGTTTTAGCAATTAATAATCCAACCTTTGGATTATTAGGGAAAAATCCAACATTTGCACTCTAAATTCATTCAATAATCCAACCTTTCTATTTCTAGCAACCAACGAACTAAACTTGAAAATAAAAGATCAATTATATGTTGATCTATTGTTTTCTTGGGTTTTTTAATCAACTACACATTAAAAGTCTAACGTTAACTTACCTACACAACTCTTAAAACTCTAAAATGAGATGTTCAGGTTCATTGGCTGGATTATTGGTTGCTAAAACACGAAAGGTTGTATTATTAAAAGCAAATAATCCTTTTTTTTTATTATAATGTTTAAAATAGTACAATTAAAATTATGCATTCATTTAGATTCAACGTAATTGAATATAATGTGGGCTGATAAAGTTAAGTCAGGTCCAAACTCAATGAAAACTGGATCTAATATATGGGCTACAATTGGACTTGATCTTAACAAAGCCCATAAGCTAAAAACTATTTGCTTTGCTGCTGGGCTAACGGTACAATTGCTCCCAAGAAAACAACATGTTTTAAACTTACTAATTTCTCGAATATGAACCCACAGATAATAGCCCATTACATCTACTTTCTTGCTGGTACAGCAAATATGGGGCTCCTTGAGAGATGGATTTTGGACATTGAAAAAAACTTAAACCACCCACCATTTTTATTTTTGAGGGTTTTTTTTTTTTAAGGAAGAAGGGTGTGTAATTTTATTAATGAGAAACCAATAACGAGCCCGATACGACTACATCCAAAAGCCACATAGGGCATTCATCTGGCCAAAACTCATCACAACAAAAGCAAGACACCGCCCTATGAACAAGACGGTGAGCGACCATATTGTAGTTTTAAAGTTTGAATAATCTTTAAAGTACGGTTTTGTTATTAATAAAAGTTGTTTAAATCTTAAGTTAATTTATTAAGCGTATATGAATTTAGTGAAAATATAATTAGGAGTTTTGGTTGTCTTTACCAAAGGAAAAAAAACATTAGATAGTTGGGCAATTTTTTACTAACAAAAAATCCAATAGTTAGTGACTTGATGGAGAGGATCCTAATACGATGGCCTAATAAGGGAACTTTGCTATATTTAGTGGCAGATTTTAAGTTAAATGTCTTCAGAGGCCGAGTGATATTATGCTTACAAATGCACACGACATATAGGCGTGCACCTAAACTAATAATAGAAAATATTATGTAATTATATTGTTTAAAAATTAAGGGTAAGTTTAGCTAATGTTATTTAAACAAATAGGCAATAAGGAAAAATATCTAAAAGATCAAAACAAAAAATCACATAATAATATAATCTAAACCTATGCAATTCTAAGAAGAAAAACTATACTTTCATATCTATATATATATATGACTAATATGAGTATAAACAATTAACAATTAATTTTCATATCTCAAATTAATTAAACTCTTGCTAATATATGATTCAAAATACAATATAAGATAACAATTAACAATAATTAACATAAGAACCGACCAAAAAAAATTATTACATTCAGTCTGCATTGTACATTTGTAATTGAATGGTACAGCCGTACAGGAGCTATTGTTGGATTAACAATTACAATAATTTACATAAAAAGCTTTAAAAAAAAAAAAACATCATTCAACTACAGGAAGAGCAAGATCGATCACGCAATGATGTTTAAACCCAAATTTGGAAGAAAATGTTTTTTTTGGTGTATCCACCCGGTTCACCCAAATTTGGGAGAAAATGTTTTTAATAGGGTGTAAAATGAGTTTTCAGCCCAAGTTTTACATTTTAATTTTTCACCCAAAGTAAACGATGTAAAATGAGAAAATTTATTTTCAGGGAAAACATTTTTCGCTCTAGTAAACGGTACTTCGTTTGTTTTGGTATCAGGATATGGACTCTCCAAAAATCCCCTATTTTCTACTTAAAATATAAAAATAGATATAAAAATTCTAATATCTACCTTTTATCAACTTACGGCCCATTTGATAACCGGTTATAAATCATGGTAATGGGAATGAATTTATAACTAAATTTGGAAGGGAAATCAAAATCCATTCCAATGGTGGTGTTACCTTAGATCCAATTTATCTAATTTTCTTCACAAATACCTATTCCCATCAAATACAACCCTCCCCAATGGTAATGGATAGGAATGAAAAATAAGAAGAAAATTGAAGCTTGGGAATGAAAATTTATTTTCCATGGGGATTATAGGTTCCTCCTTAACAAAATTACTCTATAAATTCATTACCATTACCATAATTTATTACCAACAACCAAATAGACCGTTAATGTATTTCTTAACATTTTGATTAAGGATATAGACTCTCCATTTCCTCTAAGAAATGGAGACGAAGACGGACGACCCTAACTCTATGTTTTGTTTGTATCGATTATTTGAGTCAGTTGCCTTCTTACTGGGTTTTTGGGCATTTTGTTTAGATTATTGGGTTTAAGCGTTTAAGTCTATTCATTTTTTTGCATGAGGCAGTAGAGGTCAGGCCCTATCCTCCCCCAACCCCCTCGATCATGATATTTAACCAATATTTCGGTCATCTCTCCTGATGTGGATGCCAACTAACTTAGTTGTTTCAATATGTTATTTGATATGGGAACACACAAGACAGTGTGGGTGAATTGTGTTGTAAGTACTCTTCACTTTTGCTGAAATTAAAAACTTAAAAGCAATAAACAGAGATATTTAGTTTCCAATATTCCTAAGTTACACCCCGTAAAGTTTCCAATATGCCTTTTGGTATAAAACTTCAAACCCACACACCAATGTCCAATGTCATGATTTTTTCTCTCTAAACTTCTTCTCTTCCTCCTCTCCCATGAAAACAAACCAGCCTATACCCAAATGTTGTCAATGAGGTTGTGTTTGTTGTTGCATTGTGATTTCTAGATTGAATTTTGTGAAAGGGTTTAAAAAAAGAAAAAGAAATATGTGGGTTCGTTTATTTAGGTATTGGGGAAAGAGAAAAGACTACCCATAAAATACTACTCATATGCTGTTAATGGACTCAAAATATGGCTCACAACCGAGCCATGGATAAAGCAAAATTTACTCACAATTTTGATCAAAGTGGAACAGTTTTTTTGGAAAAGATTAAATACATGGTGGAAAGAACTCAAAGAAGTCGGCCATGGTGACATGATATTAGAAAAAATGGGAAACTAAAAATTGCTTACAATGCGGAATCGTAAGAGATGAGTAATAAGATGAGTAACTAATCAGAAGGAAAACCTCACTTGTTTATTAGGCTCCGTTTGTTTTGAAGGAAAACAATTTTCATGGAAAATCATTTTCTAAGAAAAATAATTTTCAATGGAAAATATAGATGTAAACAAAGTTTTCCTTCGTTTGTTTGATTAGAGGAAAACTTGTGAAGGAAAGGAAAAAATGAATTAGAAATGAAGGAAGGATGAGAAGAGTGAATAAGGGAGAAGTAAGGAGTAGAAAGGAAAATATGGCATTCCTTCTCCACAAAAGGAAAATGATTTTCCTTTTTCAAAGTGACATTTTCTATCTCAAGGAAAAACATTTTCCATCCCTTTCCAAAACAAACAAAGGAAAATGAAAAGAGAGACATCAAAACAAACGGAGCCTGAATGTTACATATACACACTTGAATCCCCTTCCATTTATGTATCTTATGCTCACTCTTAACACACTTGGCTTAACTCTAATTCCTAAACTCTCCAAGATTACAACTCTGATAAACAACTCTTTAGCTCCTTTGTTCCTTACACACAAAAAGCCGAACAAAATACTTACAAAATTTCTAAAAATTAAACTCATAATCTTTTGAATTATTATTTTCATCTTTGAAGAAACACATATTCATGAGCTAGTCCACCTCCTGCCTTCATGATCATGGCCTTTAAAATCAGTTTCCTACTTGACTTTTGTCTTGTGAACATGCATTTGTGAACTTTAACTCTTTCCAACTTGTTCCAACATAGAGATCGCCTTCAAAACTATAAGTTCTCAACAAACATTTGGATCTAAGTTTGCGTTTCAATCATCAAAACTATTTAGGGTAACAAGGTATGAACTATCAACTACACTACATAAGCGCTATATACTGAGATTATGCAAATATATATGGCTATGACCTACAAGGCTACAACCAATGATACCGATCAATTACACGTAAAAACTCAATTATAATTAATATTGACAAAGAAAAAAAAAATACTTCCTCTCAAACACCCGTTTCTCTCTCCCAGCTAATCTCCTGATCAGTCACCACCTTTCTCCCTTCACTAATTTGACCACCACCATAAACAGCCACCATACACCACCGTAAACATGTCCAAACCAACAAAATTGACCGCCGTTTTTTACTAATCGCCACCACAAAAGGTGAATTCACCCCTAATTTCCTACTATAATCAAACCCACCACCACCATAAATTTGTGTGCCGACTTGATACCATCATTCTTCACCATTTTGAAGGTGTCCTTAGCTTCTTTGTCGACATTTTTTTCATCATTCTAACATTTCGAAGATTAGAATATAAACGTTCTAAACATATTGGATAAATGCATAATACTACAGAACTTGCCCAAACTGTAGGAGGAAATTTACAGCTTTTTTCTGTAAAGATTAAAAAACACTAACAGATAATCAACTTCTAATATTTCCGAACACTAAACTTTACAGAACTATGAACCGCTAATAAAATAATTTGAAGACAGCAAATACCAATCATATTTACCAATTCCTTGATTCATTCATCAAAATCTATTAAAGAGAAAAGGGATTAAGCAAGCAACAACCTAGATCAATCAAACTAGAATATACCATCAAAATTACTGCTTACGAAGTATGTATTATAGATTTATAGAGTAAAAGCATTATTAAACCAACTAATACTCTAATATAGTTAAAAAAAAAAAAAAAAAAAAAAAAAAAAAAACAGAAATTATTTGTTTATTTGGTGAAAACTCAAAACTAAAAATCAGAGCAGCGACCCTTTTGTTCCCAATCGCCATAACGAGTAGGCTCAGGACCTTTGGGCCCACCAATCTCACCAGTCTCTTTATTCACATAATCTCCATTGTCGTCGATATTGCTATTATCATCAGATTCATCACCGTTGTTGTTAACTTTTTGTAATTCCTCGATCACTTGACTTGTCTTCTTCGCATCATTTTCATTAGGTATGTGCTGCTGATCTTTGGCGGAGGATGAAAATCCTGCAACTTGAGTGGCTGATTCCATCCAGTGACTCGGTGTTGGCTTTGATGTGATCATGAATGATTTGATTCTACGACTCAAATTGCTCGTCATTTGTGAGAACGAGAGAGAGGCGGTGGCCGGTGTTGTGGAGGGGGAGGTTGGGGAAATGAGAATGGTGATTTGTTTGTGGTGCTAAAGAGGGCTGGCTTAATTTTAAGGAAGCAATGATTGGGTTCACTCCACGTTTTTAATTATCTTTTGCAATGAATCTGAATGCAGGGCCACTATTAGAGAATGGAGCAATCACTAATATCAGACAATTTATTTTAGCAAGCACTGTTCATGAAAAGATCAATAGCATTGATTGCTCTTATTGAAAAGAGCATTACTTCAGGTTTTAGAAACCAGCTAGAAAATACAACTAAGTCGCAGATTCAGGCCACAAGAATTTTTTACCATGTTATGATCAATACAACAGTAAAATCTAAACTATTAGACCCTATACTCAGTATGTACGTAAAAATTCATAACCTAACTTTCATTTACAGTGTTCTCCTTCTTTTCTTTCTAAAGATTGCATGTTCCAACTTCCATGTGGTAAATACTTCGATTTTAATCCTCTATCAGCAAGGAACCAATGGACCATAACCTTGAGCTTGTATGTTCAGGATTAATTTGACTGTGCTTCAAATGGATGTGCAACCTTGCAAAATTAATTACTAACACCTAGTTATTGGTCAATAGCAGATCGGGCCAAGAGGGGGTCGTTAGCATTCGGGCTAATATATTAAATTTAAGGTAGCCAAAAGTGAAAATATATATAGATATATTTAAATGTAATTATTTTTGTCAACTTTTTTTTTGGAAAATTTATTAGACCATTTTTGGCGACCCTGAATGATAAGGCATTGTCCATTAGCGGCCCGTTTGGTAGCCGGTTATAACTTATAAATAGTGGTAATTGCCTAATTAGAATGAATTTATAACTAAATTTGGAAGGAAAATCAAAATTCATTCCTATAGGGGTGCTAGTTTAAAACCAATTTATCTAATTTTGTTCACAAATATCCATTTTCCATCTAATACCACCATCTCCCATGGTTATGGATGGTAATAAAAAATAAGAAGAAAAATCAAACTTGGGAATAAAAATATGTTTTTCATGGGGATTATAAGGTCGTTCCTCAACAAAATTGCACTTTAAATCTATTATTATTAACACAGTTATTACAAAAACCAAACGGGCCGTAACCTATAAAGGCTATGACCAGTAAATACCCTATTAACTTAAGATATTTCCATTGTGCTACCCTCTCCAATAACCATGTCTATGTACCAACAAGAAACAATATTTTCCTTTTTTTGTTTTTGTAAGTGAGATGATGAAGGTTACCTATATATGCACAGTAATAGTTGAAGTTAACAGCTTATAATCAATAAATCAAATCACAATCTAATTATATTGGCCGGGGAAAAAGAAAAACCTATAAGAACTGAAATTGACCAAGATTCCAATAGAGGCAATAGTAATTGGTATTCTACTATTCTAGGTTGAAGAACAATTCACAATATTGAACCAAATTCAAGATACAAAAACAATTAAGAAAATTCGCAATAATAAGTTCCAGTTTTAAAAAATCGAACAAATTGAACGAAGATAAAATCAATAAAAATTCAGAAGGGAACTTATCGCAAACAAATCACATCAAATTAAACAAATTAAAATTTTGAAAAAACAAATAAATACAATTTAAATAATCAACCAAATTACGAACAATTAAGCCCATTGAACAAAAATTACTCCATGTTACTTTATAATCAGGAAGCCAACAAAAATTCAAAATGAATGAACACTTCAGAATACCAGAACAATTCATTACAACTTCATACGAATTTTTTTTTTTTGAAAAAATTACGAATAAAAAAATTATCAAAATGAAAAAACTTACCTTCTCCCGTTGCTTATAACCTGCTGGATGGTCGCCTCAATGATAGTAGCCACCGTAGATGTCACAGACAGAGCCCAGAGGGAAGGTTGGTTGAAGATATGCTTTTTGGATGAGAGAGTTAGGTTAGACAGTGTATTAGGAGAGGCAGTGAAATCGGAAATATTATTGGTGTATATATCCATATATAACAACATTTGTTACTCCCTCTATTTTAAAATAATAGCTCCACTTTGATTAAAAAGTTTTCAAAATTTTGGTCAAAATGGAGCTATTATTTTGAAACAGATGAATTATTTTATTTTGGAAAAATACAAAAAAAAAAAAAAATTGTTTCGTGGCTGATATATATATATATCTCAATTATACATCAATAATTTATCGTAAAATCGAGTTATTAGAGATTGAGAGTGGTAAAAGGAAAGGTAAGAGTGCCTCAAATTTAGTTAGTATTGTCCTTAATTTTGAATGAAGACCTAACAGTCCTGGTTGCTAAGACAATCGTCTCGAAAATCACGGCACCAGACCATGACCACCACCACTGCTGCCACCAACAGCATCAGAGATTATGGTGGTCGAAATATTTTAAAGGGGGCATTATGGGGTAGACCCCAACCACAGTCTGTGCATCTCGCCCAGGCGCTTGGACCATGATTTGGGCGTTGAACCCCAAACCTCCCCCTAATTTTTTTTATAGCGCTATGATCTCCATCATTGGTGATGGTGGTGGTCCAGTCATGTGTTTTTGACAGCGTTATCCAAGTAATCGAGATTCTTGTAATATTAATTATATTTTAGTCTAGGACAACGTCGTTTTTTCATTAAAATTTAGGGGCACTATTTGTAATTTTGGGGCGACAAATAATGTTTCTTGTTCTGTATTATGTGGGCGGGTGTTGGCTAAGGTAGCTTGACATGAGCCCAGTCTAGCACGATTTTGGCAATATTTAGTAATTTTGAGGCAATCATATTTTTAATGAAAACTAAAACTAGATAAAAACAGAAAAATGAAATTCTAAAATACTTTAAATAAAATTGTCTCCTCCTAATGGTTACAAAGTAGTACATGAAGAACCTCGATCTAATTGTCACACCATACGTTAAAGAGCAAATGAAAAAACTCGAACAAGGCCCTAACCCAATGGGTCGGCCTGCAGACTCGGTTTGATACCGGCACCATACTCTATTTTTTTCTCGGGGAAGTTTTAAAGGGGAATAGACCCGGACCTAGTGGTCGAGACTAATAGTTCTGCATGGCCAACATTTTGAAATTGTTGTAACTTCCTTGTTTCAATTCAATTAAGTCAGAATTGGGCTTATGGTTTAACAATAGAAAACTCTTTGAATCTAGTTTCAAATGTCACTTGTATCGGGACCTAATGTTCATAGCTTACGTTTTACTTGAAAGAGTAGGAGTGGTTATAGTCTTTCGAACTTCTAGTGATTTTGAGCGATTTTGAGCTAATTCAATTCTTCTCCAGTTGTCCATTACTTTCGAGAGATTTCAAACTAATTGTTCACCATTGTTTCATCCTTAGGTGCTTTTGCAATCCGACAATCCGACCTCTAGTTAACAAAGCACTTAGCACCATCAAAGGGATCATGATAGCAGACCCTTATGACCGAGAAAAGGAAGATCTTTTGGACAGGGAGAAATGAGAGAAGTGATATCATCAAGGCGTCACTAGGTCAAAATGTAAGTTACAACTAACTACTATCACTTCCAAAAAATTGGTTCATTCATGACGTTACACATTTAATGGTGGGCCTAATTTTTATCAAAAAAGTAGATGTTTTATGACAATTTTGGACATGTCATTAAAATTCACCTAAAATCTAACCCAAACTCTATTGAAATTAACAAAATTAAAATTCATTTGCAATGGGACTAGGGCGGAAAAAATTACT
Organism: Salicornia ramosissima; assembly: GCA_951394345.1. Taxonomy (NCBI): domain Eukaryota; kingdom Viridiplantae; phylum Streptophyta; class Magnoliopsida; order Caryophyllales; family Amaranthaceae; genus Salicornia; species Salicornia ramosissima. The sequence continues at coordinate 48,165,836 of OX596233.1, forward strand.
TACGTACTACCCCTTTCTAGGACGAGTTCTCATTTTTATAACGGGAATTCCCGTTGTGGTTAATCTATTACGAGGGATTTACAAGGAATCGAAAATACGGTCGTAAATAAGCTCTTCTCTAGTAGTGTATGTGTCATTAAAATAAGTAAGAGCTTGTTTACTTCAGATTATATTCAATTCAGTTCAGTTTAGTTCAGTTCAGTTGCTCAGTTCAGTTCAGTTCAGTTCAGTTCAACTCTATATTAGTTCAATTAATACACTTCTATTCAGTTCAGTTCAGTTCAGTTCATCTCTATTAAGCTAATGTAAACGAGCCCTAAATAAAACAATGTTACTTGTGGTCATTTTTTAATAATTTATGCAAGGAACTAACTAGTCAACACTCAAAGACCGACTAGTTTACCTTGATAAAGGATATTGACTTTTCTGCCAAAAAGAAATTGCCATGCCCAAACCATGATCTAAATTAAGTCCGGAGAGATGGAGTAATAATGTAATTAAATTAATGCACAAGTATGGACAATTCTAAGGTCAAAGAAAGATGCTTATTTGCATATGCATACCCCATGCCTGCATGTGAAATGTAAACTTCGTAATCAATTCATAATTTGACCTGATTTCTGAACTAATATTCAATTTATTAGTTGATAATGTGTGGAATATTAGACTTTGAACAAACTCTACTACAGATTATTTGACCAATTCAGCTAATACACATATCTGTAAGGATGAGATAAGGAATATTCACAAATACAAATCGAAATCAGAAAGTCATACCTAAAATTCTAAAGTCTTAGTCATCACTATACTGTACAAAGGATCTTGTTTGTGATAGAGGAAGTTTCCAGTTATTTATTTTTTTTGATAGCATGAACAAACAAAAACAGGAATTAACTGGCCTCACCCCTTCATGGCTCGTTGATCTAGCACTGAGGCTTTGTTTGTTTCGAAGGAAAATATTTTTTAAGGAAAACAATCTTTAGGTTCCGTTTACTTTGGTGTAAAACATTTTCGATGTAAAATGATTTTTCATGAAAAACATTTTACGTTGGAAAACTCATTTTCATATAATTTTTCCAATGTTTACTTGCACGGAAAACAAGTTTTACACCCAAATTTGGAAGAAAATGTTTCCAATAGGGTGTAAAATGAGTTTTCACCCATAGTTTTACATTTTAATTTTTTTGCCCTAAGTAAATAATGTAAAATAGGAAATTGTTTTCAGGGAAAACATTTTTCGCTCTAGTAAACAGACCCTTAATGGAAAACATTGATTTAAGTATAGTTTTCCTTTGTTTGTTTGATTAGCTAGAGGGAAACTTATGAAGGAAAACAAAAATGAAATACTACCTCCGTATCACGATACTCGCATATTTTACCATTTTGGGTTTTAACACAATACTTCCAACAAATATTTTTTTTTACTATATTTAGTATAAAAGTTACCCATGTGTTGTTTTTTATTTTTTATTTTTTAACTTTCCTATACTATTATTGTGGGCCCAATTAATTATTCATTTTTCACTCTATCTCTCTCCTTAGAGCACCATTAGCAATGAACAAAAAAAAACTTCATAGGTCACTATCACATTTTCTCTCTCATCCACATCACCAAACCAAACCATTTTCAATTTCTCTTTTTATTCATGAACAAAAAAAAAAGATTCATCAACTTTTTACACTACCCCACCTTTTTTATTTATAATAAAATGCAATATATAAATAATTATGATTAACACTATTAATTGTAATTATAATTATGATTAACTTAAATTAATTAAATAGTTGCGATTACCTTAATTTAATTAAATATTTGCAATACGCTAATTTAATTAATAAGATGAGATCAAAATGGTTAGAGTAAAGAACAAAGCACAATACTTTTTTTTTTTTTTTGGAAACAATTATATGGAAAAAGGGTGATTTTTTTAAAAAAATAATATATGAAAATATGGGTGTCTATTTATAGAGGAGAAAAAATTATGAATTTTGGTGATTTTTTTTTTTAAAAAAAATTAATGTATGTGTTAAAATTAAATCCACAAAATTTAACACAATTGGTATTTTTTACTAGGCTGAGACGTGGCCACGTGTCGCATTCTGCAGAGGACACGTGGCCCGCGTCCAAACAATTTTTTTGGCTGGACTAGCACCAAAACGCACCGTTTTGGCTGGTTTTCAGCCAAAAAAAATTGAGCTGATGTTGCTGACGTGTACATGAACCTTTTTGCCCAATAGTTTGCCTGTACAAACTTTCCCACGGTTGTTCATCATCAACCAATTTTTTTTTCATTGTTAAGAAAAAAAATGAATGGTTTGTTATTACAAAACTTTTTTTTGTTCATCATTAACAATGCTCTTAAGTCCATTTTTTTTACTAAGAGTCCGTACCATCAACTTATGTAGCGAGTATTGCGATACGTTTTGTGATTCCGTATCGCAATACAAAATACGTGGGGATTGTTGTGTTGATTAATGTGTTAAAATACATTATAGTGATGATTGAAAATAATAAGGGCTTGTTTACTTCAGATTCTATTCAGTTCAGTTCAGTTAATCTCTATTCAATTCAGTTCAGTTCAGTTCATCTCTATTTAGTTCAATTAATACACTTCTAATCAGTTCAGTTTAGTTCATCTCTATTAAGTTTAATTTAGTTCAGTTCAGTTCAGTCCAGTTCATCTCTATTCAGTTAATGTAAACAAGCCCTAATTCCTACAACAATCTACAAAATACAAAATACGGACTTGAGTATAGTGATGATTTATTGCCTACGAGTTCGTATCACAATACAAAATACGTGGGGCCCACCTAAAATACATTATTTATTTAAAAAAAATACAAAAACAAATGCATACATAAATTAATTATACTGATGTAATTTTTTAAAAATAAATAATGTATTTTAGGTGGGCCCCACGTATTTTTAACCTGCTGAATAAGTTGGTGACCTGCTTGGATCATTATTGAAAGATTAGTCTCAAACTTCATATTAATTAGAAATAAAACGAAGATGGGATTAAAAGATGGAGACCGGCCAAACTTCAGATTATTATATGCAATTTTTCATTAAACAAAAGAGATTTTTTTGTCCAAACCCCGTAAACTTTTGGGTATTTTGTGAAAAATTACCTTACAAAAATGAAATTGTCCAAAACTACCTAAACTATAAAAAACCATTATTGACTCATACCCATGTGGTTTGAAAGAAGTGTTGACCGGGTTTCAGCCCCCTAAATGTACGTGCCAGTCACGTGGGGCAGATTTTCACCCACAAAACCTCATTTTCCACCCAAACCACTACCCCTCCTCATCACTGTCGACCAATGCCCCAACCACGAGATCGAACTGAACCAATACCAAAGGTTGAAGGCCGACAACGATTAACGTTGGTGAGGGTAGGCTGCATGTGAGGAGGGGCAGTGGTTTGGGCGGCGGAAAACAATGTTTTTTTGGGTGAAAAACCGCCCCACGTGATCGACACGTGGATTTTCGGGTTCAAAACCTGGTCACATTTTTTTCAAACCACTTGAATATGAGTCAACAATGATTTTGTATAGTTTAAATAGTTTTAAACAATTTTATTTTTATAAAATAATTTTTGGCAAACTGTTAAAAAATTTAGAGGGTTTTGACAAAAAAAAAAGGAAATTCTCAATGGTACCACTGAAGTTTTGCGAATTCCCAATGGTACCATCATGTTTTTTTAATCCCATTGGCACCATTATTTTTTGTGAAATTTCCAAATGTGACATCTAAAAATAAAAACTATTAAAATTAAAATAAAAAAGGAAAAAGGGAAAAAAGCAAAAAAAAAAAAAGAAAAAAAGGAAAACAAAGAAAACAAACCCAGCCATTCCCCCGCCTAGGCAACTCCCTCGCCACCACCGCCAGGCTTCTCATTCGACCACCGCCGCTGCCACGTCAACAACAACAACATCGCAACCACCACCACAAACCCAAATTGTCCACCAGCACCTATTACACTCCCCCTTCAATTGGCGGTTCAAATGAGAGTGATTGGGGTTCGATTGGCGGTTCAAATGGGAGTGTCTGGCGTTCGGTTGGCGGTGGATGTTTAAAGATGGGGTGGGGGTTCGAACGGCGGTTCGAATGAAGGGGTAGGGGTTAGAATTGGGGTTCGAATGAGGGCATGGGAGGTTCAAATGAGGGGGTGGGGGGTTTGAGTGCAGTGGCGGCTCGAAGTGGGGTGGGGCGTTCGAGTGGGTAGGTGCGATGGTGGCCAGGTTAGGGTGGAGAGGTGGTTCGATTTTGGGGTTCGAAGACTGGGTGGGAGGTTCGAATGGCGGTGGCTGGGTTCAGGGGGTGGTGGTGTCGGGGGCAAGGGGCAAGGGATGGCGGTGGCTGGGTGCAGGTGTGGCGGTTGCTGGGCAAGATGGCGACGGCTGGGGGCTGGTATTGGGTGGCGACGTGGCCGGTGGTGGCGGTGAAGGATGGTCACCGATGGCTATGGCTGGTGGATAAGAATGTTTTTTTTGTTAATAGTATCTGTTATTATTATTATTATTATTTTTTTATTATTTGAAGTTAACGGAATATTCTTTAACTTAACGAAATCTTTAATTTATAATGTTACATTTGGGAGTTTCACAAAAAATGATGGTACCAATAGGATTAAAAAAAATACAATAGTACCATTGAAATTTTGCAAAACTTCAGCGGTGCCATTGGGAATTTTCCAAAAAGATATTCAAAAAAAAAAAGTGACAAGAAACCAAACGCAAATGATGCGCATATTGCCATAGAGGTAAAAGGCTAAAATGTATCCAATTTAAAGAAAAATCCGACAAATCGACAAAGGAAGTGGGCCAGTTGGGTCGGTGCACCGCTGTAGAGCTACATATTACAAACAGTAGAAGTTACAGTAACACACTTAGGAATCCCACAGCTACACGTGGCAACAATTTAACCCTGTAACGCAGAGCAATCCAACGGTTGAGAATCCAAATGCTTTGATCATGTGGGCCCACCTTGAACTTGGGCTAACTATCGCTTTATTTCTAGTACTTGTATAATGGTAGCAATGAAAAAGACTCCTGAGTCCTGATGAGCTACTACTAGTAGTACAACAAACAACAAAGTGGTGTCATTTCCAAAATTTCAGCTTATTGAATCATCATCTCATCTTATATACAGATAATATCCTCTTTATTTGTATCTACTCTACATTATTGCAACCAAAAAGATTTTTTTTAAAAAGGCTGAAAACAGAGAAAATTAATAAGAGAAAAAATAATCATGGGGGTGATGGATCATCTTTCTGACTTTTTTGATTGCTCAGGTCATAGCCATAGTCACAAGCATCGGAAGCAGCTCCAGGTTATTATTTTCCATTAATTTCCCTTTTTTTTTTTATATATATATTCTGGTTTCATGACCCTCTGTTTTGATTAGATGCTGTTAGAGGTTGTTTAATTTCTGAATTGCTTAACATATTATTTAATTTCCAGCTTTATTTTATTTTATTATTGCTTTGATTTTGTAGTTGTGTATTTGGTTTTAAAATGTGAAGAAATAAGGTTAATTGTTGTAAGTAAAGAGGAAATAGTTTAGTTTAGGAATCTGGGTATAAAGATGGATTGATGGAAATTTTAATGATACTGAATCAGGTATAAGTATATACTGAAATATCATATTCTTAATTTTTTTTTTTAGTTCTAACGAAAAAGCAGTTAAAATGGTTTTAATAAAATAAAAGAAAAAAAAATGTGATTAATAGTTACTAATATTAAAATTATTTTTACTAATTTCTGGGTTTACACCTTTAAATCTCTTCCACATAATAAGTGCAAAACCAAATTGTCAAAAATTTTATGTTACGGAGGTAGTCCTTTGATTTGTTTGTGAATTAGCTGGTACCTGGAACTGGATTAGTACCGGTAGATGGTAGTGTGAACGGGTGACCTGATTTGTTAGTGGTGCGGCACCTCACATGGAAGATGAGCTGCTGCCTGCTGGTTTGTTGGGTTCAAGAACTCGTTTGTGCTTGGCCTAGTTAACTCAGTCCAAAACTAACGAACTGTTTAGTTGTTCTTAATGAATTGTGGTAATGATAATGAACTTAAAGTGGAATTTGTTAAGGAAATTTTTTAAAATCCCAGTGGAAAAAATATTTGTCATTCCCAAATTTGAAATTTCTTCTTATTTTTCATTACCATTCATTACCATATGGAAGGGTAGTATTTCTATTAGATGAGACTAAATATTTGTGAAGAAAATTAGATAAATTGGAGTAAAGCTAGCACCACTATAAGAATGACTTTTGATTTTCTTTCCAAATTTACTTATAAATTCATTTTCATTACTTCAATTTATAACCGGCTACCAAATGGGCCGTGAGGGTATGTTTACTTTTGTGTAAAACATTTTCGATCATGAAAAACATCTTAAGTTGGAAAACTTATTTTCATACAAATTTTCCAATGTTTACTTACACAGAAAATAAGTTTTACGGAAAATGTTTCCAATATGATACCTCCTTCAGTCCTCCATGTATTAAGTATAGTTTTCTACTAATGCCAATGAAAATTAATTTCTTAGGCTCTGTTAAAATGTGTTTGGTTGAATATACTAATTCCTATATGGAATTCAACTTACCTAGGCACCATGTAATAAGATAATTCCGTTTGTTTTTGAAAAGCTGTAATTTGTTTTTAAAAAATTGGGTAAGGATAGTATAGGACTATTAGGTCAAATAATGTACTTAGAACAAATTGTAGTACAATGAAAAATTAATATTGAATCAAAATTTAACAATTAAAAAGAAAAAAATGAGAAGAGAACACGTTAAACTCCCAAAATAGATGAATTTTGCCTCATGCTCTGTTCGCCCGTCTCTCCTGCTCTACGTCCTTCTACTATGTTGTGTCGTTCTTTCTCCTCTGTAATTCGCCCTCTGCGTTGCTTTAAAAAATAATGAAGGGGTTAGATTAGTACTCCCTCCGTAACGAATTACTCGCAACAATTTCCATTTTTAGGTGTAACAAAATACTTGCAACAATTTTTTCCAATTTCATTTTATTCCTTTTTTGGCATAAAAAAAAAACATAATACCCCACTTACTTTTTTTTTTCTTACTTTCCTCTCTCTTACTTTTATCATTATACCACCTAATACCACAATTAACCTATTTCATCTAGGAGTCCGTGCTAGTCCAAATGTTGCTACTAATTTGTTACGGAGGGAGTATTTGCAAAAGGCCACCCAAGTGAAATATGCAAGTGCGAATTTTACTAGTGACTTTAATTTAAGAAAATGATAACTTTGGGTTCTGTAGTTTTTCCCAAAAAAATTAGTCAAGTGGGTAAATTTGTAATTGAGGGTAATGTGGAAAAGGTAATTAGGTTCATTAAACTACTTTAATATGGTCCAAAATGATAATGTGGTCTCTTATCGTCATTTAACAAGGACATGCAATACTACTCCGTCTCATAATAAAAACAAGAACTCCGTTTTGACTGTTGTTACTATTCACATGATAATTTTGGTTATTTCCATATTTTTTTTATATAAGAAAAAATATAATCATATGAGATCTCATTTGATTCATCTCAATATGTACTTTTAAAATATATAATTTTTTGTTACACATAGCTTAAGATATTGTGTCTCGGGAGATGTGAAAAAGTAGACGAAACAGTTAATTTGGGGTAAAGGGGAGTAATTTATTACGCAAGTACTCCGTAGTATACATGATCTTCATTTGATGTACTGTGAGTCTGTGATTGCTGTTATTCATGCACTGGCTTCCCAGTTTGTTTAATATAAAAAAAGCTAATCCTGTTTAATTAATAGCAACTTAACTGCTCCTGTTTAATTATGATATGAGGATGATTAATTAAGGTGATATTTTTTAAGTTGTTGACAATTGACATAAAGGTTAAATAAAAAATAATTGCTGTTTCAAACCAATTATACAAGTTTACAGATTGGACTTACCTTCATTTTGCGTTAATAAGCAATGTTGTCGTTGTCAATATATTAATCAATCAATACTTTTTTACACAATCCTTTACCTAGTTTTGTCTCAAACTCGAGATTTCTATTTTTGACACTTATTCAATTATTAAAGTTTGTATTTAAGGATTACAAGGTTGTGATAACTACTAGTCAGACGCTATTTTCCACATTTTGAGTGATTGCCTATCAAACTTGTGGTAAGGAAATTACTTTTAGGCTCCGTTTAGCAATTGGTTGTTGGCTTTTGGTTGGTTTAATTAGCTTGTTTGACTGACTAAAAGTATTGGCTGTATGTATTGGCCTTTTAAGTTGGTTGTTTAAGCCAACTGTTTAGAGTAGTATTTGGTAAAATTAATTGTGACTGTTGGCTGTTTATTAGATGGTTTGTGGCCAACTAAAAAAGCTGCTTCAGAAAGCTTTTTTTTATTTTGGCTTAAAGCCAGCTTTTCAGCCAACCAAAAAGCCAATAACCAAACATATTTTTTGGCTGTTTGACCATATTGAAAAGCCAAAAGCCAGTAAAAAAAAACAAGTTTCCAAACATGGCCTATATTTGAAGAGCAATCTATTGTTTGGGATGGAATTTCACTTGGAAGTGTAAATTGCCCAAGTTCTCCTCCTTAGGCCTTGTTCTTTTAGACTAATTTTTGAAATTTCTGTTCAATTCAGGCAAATTCAGTTCAGGTTCTCAGTCTATGATTTAGTTCAGTTCATATTAATTCAGTCCAAATAAACATTACCTTAGTCATGGGTAGCCTAGGCTTATGTTCTTTTTGACAAGTTTAAGACTTGCCACTTTGTAATTTGCAATAAACTTGAGATCCTAGGCAAAAGAGAGATAAACATGTACAAAATGTCTTAAAATCTCTTGTAAGACAGACTACCTTCTTATGGTATGGCAAAACATTTAACCACGAAATTGTAAATTTCTACCATGAATATATAATTTTTAACATAATTAATTAAACTTTATACAAAAGTTATCATATTATGTTAAAAAGTTACGGAGTACAATTTTAGCACAAAAACTTCTTCAATCAGACTGTGGGACGGTTTGACAAGAGACTTGCTAAATGACATGCTGCATTGAACTATTGAAGACAGAAAAAAGAGAAAGGAACCATTTGTTAATGTAAATAGAAAATTCTCATTATATAGGAGTAGCTTAGCGTTTGTTGCAATTAAATTGAGTACAGATAACCTAAGTTGTGTTTACATGAATTGTTGTTAAACAGACAGTGGAGATAAAGGTGAAGATAGACTGTGAAGGATGTGAAAGAAAGGTGAGGAGGGCAGTAGAAGGGATGGAGGGAGTAACCCAAGTGGACATCGAGCCGAAGCAAAGCAAATTGACAGTCGTAGGATACGTGGAGCCGAAGAAGGTGTTGGCACGTGTCAAGCACCGAACAGGGAAGAGGGCCGAGATGTGGCCGTACGTCCCTTACGACGTGGTGGCCCACCCATACGCTGCTGGGGTGTACGACAGGAAAGCACCGGCTGGTTACGTCAGAAGTTCCGATTACGACCCTAGAGTTAATCAGTTGTCTCGTATGAGCTCTACTGAGGTGCGCTATACAACAGCGTTTAGTGATGAGAATCCTACTGCTTGTTCTATTATGTGATTCTATGGAATTTGTAAAATAATACACATACTTATCTATATTTTGGGTTGTTTTTGGCGATTTAGGTCTTTGTTTGGGCAAATTTGGACTCTATTTAAATTTATTGGGTTGTTAATTTGTTATGATGAAGGTTAGCTTGCAAATGTCACATTTCAAATCCCTGTAGCTTTGTAACAGCCAGGGTTCATCGATCTTTCTTTCCTTTAAAAGAAAAAAGTGAGATATTGGATAGTCAAATGTTATAATGAGAGTATGATTTATGTACCTATATGTTTTTTTTTTTTTTTTTTTTTTTTGTACTCTTATTTGTTAAGGAAATTTTTAATTTAAAAAAGGTTTAATTTATGGACTGATTATTGATTACTGTGGTGATAGGAACGTGGTAAGTGGTAACTGATTAGGTATCTTCTCAATCATTTTTATTTTTAAAATTCCTCTCTACTAAAATAATTCTGCTCAATTATATGCATTGAAAGGCTAATTATTTTTTTGAAGGATTGAAAGGCTAATTATGAGAGGGGGTCAATATAAGTATGACATGATAATTATTCAAAATTTTCTTTCTGTTTCGACAAATTTCGTCTTCTCCGTGAATGGCGTTGATCCAAAGTGGTGGTCACGACTGTGGCCTGCACAAATGAACAAACGGTGAGCTAATCCCAGGGTGTTCCCAGGGAAAGACCCTCCAATGCTTAAGTCAGCAAGGGGATTCAATCCAAGAGAGAGTATTTGTCAGTGAAAGAGAGTGTTGAGGGAGAGAGAGTCTCTACCTTTGTATGATGCACTCATCTCCTATTTATAGGGAGTGAGTGCTGAGAGGTGACGGTACCCTTGAGTACATGTGTCATGCTGGCATTGGTGAATAGCTTCATGCCGGTAGCGCATCTACCTAATCTTGAAGGTTTTTCTTCTTCCTTTCCAGACTGTGGGGTGATGGCTTATAATCGTAGCTAATTTAGCGGTTTCACTGTACTTAACCCTTATCTTTTTAGATAACGGTTTCTTTGAACCCGTATCTTTTTAGATAGCGGTTTATTACTTGAACCCTTATCTTTTTAGATAGCGGTTTCGTTGAACCATTATCTTTTTAGATATTGGTTTCCTCGAACCTTTATCTTTTTAGATAGCGGTTTCACTGAACCCTTATCTTTTTAGATAGCGGTTTCGTTGAACCCTTGTCACTATATGACTTCACCTCGAAGGGTGCCAGAGTTCGCCATTATGATGGCATACCAAAAATTCCTGACGGGATTTATGGGCCTCTGTTGGTATGCCGCCAGAAGTCACCATATGACTTTACCTCGAAGGATGTCAAAGCTCACTGAGTCCGCCAGAAGTCACCAGTAGTGAGACGCCGTCGTATCCCAGGACGGCATCCAAGGGCCAAGAGAACTTAGATCCTCCGCCGGGGGAGCGAGAATATCAACTAACCCAGAGACGGCGGAGGTCTATTCCCAACTTCCACATGGCGCCACTCAAGGCATCACTTGAGCACTTGAGCCCACACCCTAACAAACTAACTAATTGATTTAGGGAGAGACGTACACGTGGCGGCCATCCAGGCCACCACTCAGTATTATAACTAACTAAGATTCTCAGGCTAACATCAGCCAACCACAAGGTGACACGTGTACCCCTGAGTACCGCCACCTACCAAAATCCACCTCTATAAATAGAGGATGGATGCACCTCATTTAAGGTACATTCTAATTCTCTTACATTCTTCTACTTCCTCTCTCTTTGGATCGAATCCCTTTGCTGACTTAAGCATCGGAGGGTCTTTCCCCGGAAACAACTCCGGGGTTAGCTCACCGTGTTCCCTGTGTGCAGGTGTGACGAACCGACTCGCTTAAACCGGCGCGGAAGAAACTGATGAGTCGAATAGTCGATCTAACATTCAAACTTACTTAAAAATTAAACAAAAACCTCAAAAGAAATATTATTACTAAATCCCAAAAGTACAAAAAACCATAAGATTGTACGATACTAAACCCAAAAATAGTCAACACTAGGAATTAACTCCAAACATTATCAGAGTTAGAATATAAGGATTATAACCACTAAAAGTCCGAACTAAAAACAAAATACAACTAAACAAATAGAAATGCAACACCTTGACTAGCTTGACTTGCTTGCATCGGAGGGTCCTCACTTCGCAATCCAAGATTTGAATTGGTCGCTCCTCGAACGTCAGATTCGTCTCAAACGTGGCCGATTCCACTGGAATGATGTGGGTAGGATCATATACGTATTTCCTTAGCTGGGAAACATGGAATACATCGTGAACATTAGACAAACAAGGTGGAAATGCCAACCGATATGCCACCTCCCCAACTCGTTCTAGTATCTCGTAAGGTCTCACGAATTTCGGTCGGAGTTTCCCCTTCTGGCCAAAGCGAGCAACTCCCTTGAATCGTGAAACCTTAGGCAAGACTCTATCACCTACCTCGAATGTCAGTGGTCTACGGCGGTTATCGGCATAGAACTTCTGACGACTCTGCGCGGCCTGCATCTTAGACCGAATGACTCGGACCTTCTCTACGGTATCTCATACCATCTCAGGTCCCAAAGCCACTGTATCATTGATATCATTCCAAAAAATCGGACTCCGACATTTCCTGCCATACAGGGCCTCGTACGGAGCCATATCAATGCTGGAGTGATAACTGTTGTTATACGAAAATTCTACTAAGCAGAGCATTCGCACCCAAGACTGATGATACTCCAGAGTACATGCTCGCAACATATCCTCCAGACTCTGGATGGTCCTCTCAGTCTGGCCATCCTCGCCGCGTGAAACGCGGTGCTCAGCTTCAACTTCGTCCCAAAGGCTTCCTGAACTGATTTCCAGGAACGAGACAAGAATCTCGGATCACAATCACAAACTATCCCCCTTGGAACTCCGTGAAGTCAAATAATTTCCTGGGTATAAGCCTCTGCTAGGCGCTCCATCGACCAAGTCATCTTCATCGGTTTGAATCTAGCGACTTTGGTCAACCTATCTACAATTACCCAAATGGCGTTCATACCATCACAGGTAGGTAGGCTAACCACAAAATCCATAGATACCGACTCAAATTTCCAGGTCGGAATCGGTAGTGGCTGCAAAAGACCTCCAGGTCTCTGATGCTCGATCTTAACCTTCTGACAGACTAAACATCGAGCTACGAACTCTGCTACGTCCTGCTTCATCTTAGGCCACCAGAACTGGCCCTTAAGGTCCTTATACAACTTGTTACCTCCAGGATGAATAGAGTAGGGCGAGTTATGTGCCTCAGACATAATCCTGTTCCGAAGATCAGAACTGTCCGGTACACACCACCTCCCTCGAAAGCGCAGACTACCGTCGGAAGAAATCTCGAAGCCAACGGCTTTTCCTTGCCGCAAGGCCTCTCGAATCCTAGTCAACTGCGAGTCACCCTTCTGACCTTCGCGCAATTCCTGAAATAACTCAGGCTTGACAATCATAGATGTCAAATGAACTTTGACGGAACTACGGCTTCTACTGAAGCTCAAACGATTCTTGCGACTCAGTGCGTCAGCTACTAAGTTCGCCTTGCCTTCGCAATAATTAAGCGTCAGGTTGTAGTCCTTAATTAGCTCAAGCCATCGTCACTGCCTCATATTGAGGTCCTTCTGAGTGAAAATGTACTTGAGACTCTTATGATCCGTGAATACCTTACACGAACCACCATAGAGATAGTGCCTCCAGCTCTTAAGCGCGAAAACCACAGCTGCTAGCTCCAAGTCATGCGTGGGGTAGTTACGCTCGTGCACCTTCAACTGCCTCGATGCATAAGCGATGACCTTCCCACCTTACACCAACACGCATCCTAGGCCACTCTTAGACGCGCCACTGTAGACCTCAAAATCCTCTTCATCGTTCGGAAGGGTAAGAATAGGAGCAGAAACTAATCTCTGGTTCAGCTGTTGAAATGCTTGCTTGCAAGCCTCCGTCCAAACGAATCGGATCTCCTTCTGTAGGAGACTAGTCATCGGCCTAGCAATCTTGGAGAAGTCCTGGACGAATCGTCGATAGTATCCGGCCAAACCCAGAAAACTACGAACCTCCGCCACATTTTTCGGGCTACTCCATTCAACTACAGCCTTAACTTTTGCCGGGTCTACCTTAATGCCTTCCTTGCTAATAACGTGACCTAGAAATGCTACTTTGCGAAGCCAGAACTCACACTTAGACAGCTTCGCGAACCGCTTATGCTTCCTTAATATCTCTAGCACTATCCGAAGATGCTCTGCATGCTCAGACTCGTCTCTCAAATAGACTAGGATATCATCGATGAAGACTACGATACACTTATCGAGTAAGTGATGAAAAGTCCGGTTCATCTGATCCATGAACACGGCTGGTGCATTAGTGAGACCAAAATGCATCACCTCAAACTCGTAGTGGCCGTATCTCGTACGAAATGCGGTCTTCGGGATGTCTTCTTTCTTGACTGCAATCTGATGATATCCAGATCGAAGATCTACCTTCGAGAAAACTCCTGCTCCTCGCAGCTGATCGAATAGGTCCTCAATCCTAGGCAACGGGTACTTATTCTTGATAGTTACCCGATTCAATTCTCAGTAGTCTATGCACAGGATCATGCTACCATCTTTCTTCTTCACAAAGAGCACAGGTGCTCCCCATGGAGAAACACTCGCCCCAATGAAGCCCTTATCGATCAAATCTTGAAGTTGCGTCTTCAACTCTTGCAACTCCGATGGTGCCATCCGGTAAGGTGCCTTCGAAATCAGCGTTGTCCCGGGAGCTAAGTCGATGTTAAACTCGACATCGCGCTCAGGTGGAACTCCTGGTAGCTCATCAGGAAATACGTCTCTGAAATCCCTCGCTACAGGTATATCGTCCAACAGACTATCCTCAGTCAAGTCCCTTACCCGACATAAGAACACCATATCGCCCTTCTAGCGAAGTTTTCTCATCTTCAAGGCTGAGATTACCTTTACTCCCTTATTCACAACGATCCCAGAGTAGGTAATTCGATTGCCTTGTGATCCTCGGAATGTCATTGACTGGTCTCGGCAACGAATAATCGCTTGATACCTCGATAGCCAGTCCATGCCAAAAATGACATCGAACTCCATCAGCGGGAACTCCTTCAGATCGGTCGTCGCCTGCTCTCCAGCTATAACGATGGACACTCCTCGGAACTCACGCTGACAAACAAAATCCTCTCCATAAGGGAGAGTTATGATCAAACTAACAGGGGAATTGCCACGAAGATTAGACCTCGAGGCAAAACTACTAGCCACAAAAGAGATAGTAGCACCAGAATCAAACAAAACATAAGCTAACATACCAGAGACAAGAAATCTACCTGAGACTACATCTGGCTGGACCTCTGCCTCTGCCTCAGTCATACACTAGACTCGGTTCTTCACTGGAGTCTTTGTCGGTGCCGGTAGTTGCTTGATCTCGGTGCCTGGCTTCTTCTCGGGGCAAACTGACGCCTTGTGGCCTTCCTTCCCACAGATGAAACACGAAATGGGCATCCCGTCGCTACGCTTCCCTGGATGGAAGTCCTTGCCACAACCTCTGCATCTCGAACTCCCTGATCCCTGAGACGAACTAGTGGTCGGAGGGGTACTGCTAGGAGCACTGAATCGGGGCTTCTTAAAAGATGGCGACGTCACCGGGGTCGGGGTCCTCTTCTTGCTCGCATCCTCCTTGATAACAGACGCTTGGATCTCGAGTGCTACCTCGTAAGCTCGCTATAATGTCTTCGCTCCACTGCTGATCACGTGAACGGGAATCCTCGGATCTAGCTTCTTGATGTAGCGCTTGACTCGCTCCTCCTAAGATGGTACTACCGATGTAGCGAACCTCGATAACTCGGCGAACTTATCGGTGTAGGCCTGAACCGTCATCTTACCCTGAGTGAGAGTAAGAAACTCCTCCTGTTTCTGCCACTGTAACTCGTCGGGGTAGAACCTCTCCTGGACCTTAGCTACAAACTCGGCTCAAGACATCGAGTGCAAGGGCATACACGCGTTCCTAGCCACGCTCCACCAGGTATCGGCCTCTCCTCGCAAGTAGTAGGCGGTAATCTGGACCTTCTCGTGCTCGAGGCAAAACGTAGCGTCGAAGATCTTTCCCATCTCGCGAATCCAGCTCTCCAAAGTCGTAGGGTCAGCAACCCCATCGTAAGTCGGTGGTCGATGACGCGCGATACGATCGAACGTCGACTGCGATCTCGATGGCTGACGACTATGGTGCGCTAACGTAAGAAGCGCTTCCTCGAGCGCTCGTAACCTCTGTCGTCCTGAACTTGACCGGCGAGGTGTGGACATGCTGAAAACATTGCAAGAAAACGACACACAAAGAGAAGCAGTGTCAGTCAAAAATCCACACTATAGTCAAGTACACAAATCAAAAGAAAATAGGAAAAAGAGTCTTATCCCGAATTCTTCTACCCGACACTCTTCTCCCTTATACTTATCCTAAATTGGGTTTATTACTCGGGAATGGTAAAGCTCACAACTCTTGGGTTTTACTCAAATCCTAAAACTTCACTTAAAGTTTAACCTATTCGGCTCTGATACCAACTGTGACAACCTGACTCGCTTAAACCGGTGCGGAAGAAACCGACGAGTCGAATAGTCGATCTAACATACAAACTTACTTAAAAATTAAACAAAAACCTCAAAAGAAATATTATTACTAAATCCCAAAAGTACAAAAAACCATAAGATTGTACGATACTAAACCCAAAAATAGTCAACACACTAGGAATTAACTCCAAACATTATCAGAGTTGGAATATATGGATTACAACCACTAAAAGTCTGAACTAAAAACAAAATACAACTAAACAAATAGAAATGCAACGACACTCGCCCAACCCAAAGCTAAGCAACACCGTCATCATCAGAGTTACCTGAAAATAAACAATAATCTACTATCAGTGGCGAGTAACATAACAGTGCCACCCAAACATGAATACACATGATCATAGAATAAATCAAACAAGCACATCAGGCACTCAAACATACCAACCATGTGACCTAACATCATAATAACATATTTAAAATGATAACAATGAAAAAATAATGACAATATCAAAACTTGACTAACTTTAGTTATTCAATCTTATCACTACTTAATCTTTGTTGCAATCATTTACATATTAGACCGGACTATGCTCGTACGAACGCATCTTACGCGAATGAACTTTCCTACTTTGCCAGGATTGAGAATCTTACTCCCAAACCCATGAACCCCATCTTACGGAAATTCATATCACAAAGACGACATAAAAGCAAGTATACACTATCCCAATACCGCGGTTAGGATAGGGGCAACGTCTTAACCCAAGTCTTAGAATCTTACTCTAAGGTTAGGCGTCTAAAAGTAAACTCAAGCTAATCTTTATAAATCCATTACATCTTGGTTATCCTCAAGATCGTATCTTACGCCTTTTCTTGAGTCTAACTATGTACATTACCACAATCTTGGAACTTCTTAAATTAATCTTTATCACTTTCTTCAACTCTCTTTAATAAACTTTAATAATCTTTAATAATCTTTTACACTTAAAGAATACATGAACTAATTCAAGAATTCAAGATTCATCAAAGAACTCTTCAAGATTATAAAGAACCCATCAAGAACTCATCCATAACACACACGTCACAAGCAATTCTATTCAACATATTCATCAAAACATGCATCAAAAACTTCATTGAAATTGAACATAAACATGAGAAAACATAAGATTATCATAAGAAATCATAACATGCATGAAAACTCATCAAAACATCACAAAATAATCACCCAAACCAGCCTAGAATCACGCATGAACATAGCTCATATTCATCAACAATCTAGCCTAATTTGATCATCTAATCTACCCTATAATCATAGTATTCAATATTAAGATAGAAACGTATGTTACCTTAATAAACTTGAGCGCAAAAACAATAGAAAACTTGCTGCCCGGAAACCAAACAACACGGCCCAACCACACGGTCACCACACAGCCTCAATCGCACGGTCACCACGCACCACCATGTCGCACCACTTGAACACGCACGACCACCACAAGACCGCCACTCGAACACCGTGCAACACCCACACGAGTACCACGCACGTCCCACACGAGCACCACGCACGAACCACACGAACCAATACCCACACGAACCAACCCGGAATCAAACCCAAACTCGTGATCTTGAATGGAATTAATGAGGTTTAATTTATGTTTTGATTACTAAAGATCAATGGAGGATTAATCTTTAAGTTTTGGGTTGTAGAAAATGATGAACAAAGATTGGTGGTGAATTAGCCAAATAGGCGTGTGGAATGGGAGAAATGGAGGGAGTGTTTAGCTTTTGATTTGTGAGCAAGGTGATTAAGATTGCAAATGAACCTTAAGCCTTACTACCACTTCTATTTATAGAAGTTGGTTAAGGTGTGAACATGAGGCAAGTGGCAAAAAATCATGCCACATCACAAGGGGGCCGGTTTTAGGCAAGCCTAAATGGGCTTTGATGATCACTTGGGCTAATTTCACTCATGCATGACTAATCATGCCTAAATTGCATTTGGCCCAAAATTAATTAACTAATTAGAAAATTAAAATTAAAATTCTAATTAATTAAATTAAATTAAAATAAATAATAAAACAATCAATCAATCATAAAATAAAAATAATCATAATTATTCAAATAAAATAAAAATAAATAGTCCAAATAAATTTGGACCATACATAAAAAATTAAATAACATAAATACAATAAATAATCATAACAGGAAATACCGAAAAACTGGGGCGTTACAGCAGGAACCACCACGAGGACCACCTTGAGGAAGTTGCTCCTTCGACCAAGCTAAACAAGGGCGGAACACTTCATTTTTTTAGTTACGATATCATTTTTTAAAAAAGAAAATTGTAATATTTTTTAACCAATTTTTTTTCAAAAAATTATTCATTTTACGAAAACCTACACGGATTAATTAATTACGGAGTACTATTGATAAAACTTCCAAAATTGGATTATAATTTTTAGGTGTTGTTCGGTTGTCAAAAAAATCTAAAGTTCCCATGAATTTTATTTGAGGAATATTGTTTGGTTGACACAAAAATATAAAAACGGGGGAAGTGGAAATTCATGGAAATTGTGACTTCCTACAATTCATAGAAAATAAGTTACCATGTTCCCTCTTGGTTAATGAAAATTCATGGAAATTGCAAATTTCAACATTGCCAATCAAACAAGTTTAATAAATTTCTAGAAATTTGATTAGATAAATAAATTTCTTTGAATTACCATCTCCTATGAGAATTAACTTCCTACATCAACCAAACAAGGCCTCAATGTAATGCATTTTCAATTATCAATGCATAATACGTCCAATATCTAATATTTAGTATATAACAAGAATTTCTCTCTCTTCTCTCAATTTTATGCCTTTTTTTTCTCAATTATTAATGATTTTATTCCGTATTAATCCACTTACTTTTTTTTTAAGAAAAATTTATATTAGTATGAGCATGTATTTCAAATCTTCCTAGACAATATTGTACATCATATGTAACTAACCTAGTATTAAGTATTTCCTCTGTCCTTATTTGTTTGCTACATAAGGATTTTTAGCATTATTCAGGGTATAATTTTGATTCTCTCTAATTTTATACGTATAAGAAAAATATAGTCAAGTGTGATCTCGTTTAATATTCTAAAACAAAATCAAGTTGGTCTTGGCATGATGCTTTCTATCAACTGTGGATACCTAATTTATGAAAAAAATATATATATACCCTAAAACAAGGGTTGATTCTCTATGTTGCCTTCTAAGTGGGCCGTTCATGGACCATCAAATAAAGGCCTTCCATACTTGGCCCATTGGGCTGTCATATTTTATGTACTAGAGTACTAGACGATCTAATTAATTAATAAGTACGAGTACATAAATTACATCTCATTTTGGCGGGAAAACCCTATTTTTCCTACAACAAAAACTCATATACCTAAGGTCAGTGACTCAACTAGTTCCCGATTCGCGCGGCAAAAAAAAGACCCTCTGAACAAACCAACTTCGAGAAAGAAAGAACAAATCAAAGAAATATGGGAGAAGAAGATGAAGAAATGCCAATGACAGAAGAACAAATGAAGGATGAATTTCAAGTATGGAAGAAGAATACTCCAATCCTCTACGACCTCGTCGTTTGTAATCCCCTGGAATGGCCATCTCTCACCGTTCAATGGGTTCCATCATCTCCTATCATCAACCCTGATTCATCTCTAGCTGTTCATCAACTCATCCTTGGGACCCACACCTCTGATCACTCCCCCAACTTCCTCATGCTCGCTGATGTCCATCTTCCTCACAACAATTCCCCCTGCCCGTCGTCTCCAAAGGTACAATCATTTATGCTCCCTAAATGTTCGATCAAATGCTTCAATGAAATATGTTGTTTAAAAATTGGGGTTTAGGGTTTTAATTGATGGGATTTTTTTTCTTTTTTTTGGTTTAGGTGGAGATAGCGAAGAAGTTTCAGGTTGATGGGGAGGTGAACCGAGCTAAGTGTATGCCTCAGAAGCCGAATCTTGTTGCAGCAAAAACCAGTGGGTTGGAGGTGTATGTTTTCGACTTTGCGAAGGAACCAAACTCAGGAGAGTGTGATCCTGAATTGAGGCTGAGGGGTCATGAGAAAGAAGGTTATGGGCTTTCTTGGAATCCTTTGAAGGAGGGTTACTTGTTGAGTGGTTCATATGATTGTAGGATATGTTTGTGGGATGTTTCTTCCATGTCTCAAAGTAAAGTTCTTGGTTCCATAAGTGTTTTCCAGGTAATCTTTCAGCTACATTTTTGTTTCTTTTTTTTTTTTTTTACTTTGATTTTGTAGTGTAAAGAAGGATGAAATGTGATGATTTCATTTGTTGATACATTGGTAGGCTCATGAGAGTATAGTTGAGCATGTGGCTTGGCATGCAAAGAATGAAAATTTGTTTGGTTCTGTCGGGGATGATAAACGGCTCATGATCTGGGATATACGGTCTGATAAGCCTCAACATTCGGTGGAAGCTCATGAAAAGGAGGTTAGCATTAACAACTATTGAGGTGCTATTGTTTTTTGGGTAGAAAAAAGTAATGTTATTGTTATAGTATCAAAATTGAACGCTTAATTAGATGGATTTTAGCTTATAATCAACACTTCTCTGATTTGTATGCATTGTTAACTGATCTTTTGCCGTGATTAGTTTGTGGTTCCTGATTGTAATTTACCCTGCATTCATGGAACTTTAAAGAGACAAAGAAAATGTCATGTTGGTGTTTCAACTGAAATCTTTGATGTCATTTTGTCATCAGATATGGACTGCTGCAGCTTCTTGCTTGTGATCATATTTTGTTGTTTTCCATGTTCTCATCGAAATGTTTGAGCCTACTCCATTAACTTTTTTCATGATCTCTTGGAAGTTGAAACTCTTGTGCAACTCTCTTAAGATAAAAATACGGTTCTGCACTCTCTGAATTTCAATGTGTAATATTTCTATAATTTTGAAGGTACATGTGTGAGTAACAACAGAATGGTACTCACGCAATGTACATTATTCAAATTTTCAAATTAGAACAAATGAACATTCCTCGTCTACTTAATGTACATCTACTCACTGTAAGCTGCATTTTAATGGAGAGTACCTTCGTCTAGGTCCTCACTACTCACTAGTGTGTAGTGTACCTTCTATGAATTCGATTCTTTCTCCAACTTCCTACATTTCCCAAGGATTCTTTCTCTCAAAAATTCATGCCAAAAAAAAAAGAGAACTCGCTATTGTGTGCCTGTCACACATTTATAAATGCAGCATTCTGTTTTCTGGAAATGCTCCAACATCTCCTCCCCAAATCCAACACCTTAAATTTTATTGATGCACTAAAATTCTAGTAACTACAATCTTCTTCTTCTTGCGCTGAACCTTAATCCCAAAGTGATGGCACGAGGACTTTCTAAGAGGTCACCCATCCTAGTACTATTCTTGGCCAACCACGGGATCGGTAGGGTCGGCGACATGGTAACACAAGGACTTTCCAGGAGGTCACCCATCCTAGTACTACAATATATTTTTTAAAATTTTATTTGGTAAGAAAATCACTAGCCCTTGATTAATACCAGGATTCGAACCTTTAACCTTTAGAATTAGAACTATAGGTGAAGCCATTGCTTCCTACCTCACTTCTCCCAATAAGGCAATAACTACCATGCTTGATGCACACTAAACTCACTTGGTTTTTTTTTAAAAATTTATTCTACAGGTCAATTATCTATCTTTCAACTCATTCAATGAATGGATCGTGGCGACAGCTTCTTCAGACACTACCATTGGACTGTTTGATATGCGGAAGTTGACCTCACCGTTACATTTCTTGTCTAGTCACACGTATGGTCATTTCCCAGCTAGATTTCAAGTTTACCAACACTCCTTGCGTCAACGTCAAAAACTCAGTTAATCTTGTTCTATGTTATACTAGTCAAATTAGTTTCAAGACTTACTATATAGTTTTATTTGCAGTGAAGAGGTCTTCCAGGTTGAATGGGATCCCAATCATGAGGCTGTGTTGGCATCCTCATCTGATGACAGAAGGTTGATGGTTTGGGACCTTAACAGGTAAGCTCTTGATCCATTTGCATTAATTTTTAAAGCCATTTTAGCCAGGCAAACAGCAGAATGTGAAAACACTGGTACAAGAGAGCAAACTCGGCACTTTTCGGTTTCATAAAATAGATTTCCATTAAATACTAGAAATACTTATATACAAAGGTGCACCCAAGGGCCAAGGGTAATTTTGCTCATTTTATAGTTTTTTATTTTTATTTTATTTTTTTTGGGCTAATGAGCAAAATTATATGAGCAATAAAACACCTTTGAATCCAAGTACTAGTAAATCTAACTATTAATGAAATTTGATTTATAGGGTTGGCGATGAACAATTGGAGGGAGAGGCACAGGATGGGCCCCCAGAACTCCTTTTCTCTCATGGAGGACACCAAGCTAAGATATCAGACTTCTCTTGGAACAAAAATGAACCTTGGATGATCTCGAGTGTGGCTGATGACAACACGGTTCAGGTTTGGCAAATGGCTGAGAGTTTATGCTGCGATGAGGATGATGTGCCAGCTGAATGATCAAACTTGGATTTCAATGTAATCTTTTTTCTAAGAGTGATCATGAACTTTAGGATTGAGTATCCAAGTTTTTTGTCTAAACATAGTTAAAAATACAAAAGAGCGTATTAAGTACCTGTAAAGTATGAGTATTGTACTCATATCCAGTTTGGGTATGTGAGTAATGGAGAATCCCTGCTTCCTCCGCACAAAATTGTTGCAGCGAACTTGATATAAACAACGTGAATCTTCTAATACAATGAGAGGACATCGAAATAGAATTCGAGTATGTGACATCATTGCCAAAAAAAAGAGCATGTGACATCTAGATAATTGGTGTTTGAATGTGTAATGGAACAGAGCAAATGAGACTAAAAGGGTATCATCAATTGAGTGATACAAGGAGTTGTGCAAATTTATTTTAATTTGTTTGACAGCAAGGAAATGTATATATAAACAAGACGCAAACCCATTGTTCTTGGCCAATGGCCATTTCGTGGATTAAAGGACCAACTTCCTAAATACAATTACTAACACATGAAGTATTTTAACCCCCGCCATCTCTCTCTCTACAAAAAAAAAAGCTCCTAAACTTTCACTCAACCCCAACAGTGCGTGAGGATCGCCGGCAGCCCTTGAGGTTCACCGCCCACGGCAAAGTGTTGGCGAGCCTCTGATCTACTATGTGCTTTGGCGGCGATTCTCTAGTTTTTCCGGCCGTTAGTTCTATTTAGCTTCCTATTCTTAGTTTTCTTAGAGTTGGTTTTTGTTTTTTCTCTTGATTTTTAAGCCCTTGAGTGGGTAGCTATGGTTGTCGCCTTGTCTGGGTACTAGTCGTTTGGGTGGGGCTTTGGGTTTTATTTCTTTTTGGGGTTCTCCCTTGTAGCTTTACCCTAGTTCTTTGTAGTTGTTTTGGGCTCTTCTTTTTCCTCTTTGGATTTGGTTGTCTCTGCCATCTCAATCCTTTGATCTCATTTTTAATTTAGGGTTTTTCAGAGTCGGGGTCGTATTTGTGGTCGGGGTTAAGTCAAAATCCAGGTTTATGGTTGGGTTTCTTCAAGGGTTGAGTGGTTAATGATATATTTAGGTTCTGGTTCGAGGTTAGCTGTCAAGGGTCTTCTTTCTTTGTTGTTTAGAGGCAAAGAGTGGTGTTTAAGTCCCTGACTTTATTGTTTATACTCCATTTCAGTTAAAAGGAGTACAAGTGTTTTTGCAATGGCATTGGAAGCCATTGCCCAAAGAATTAGCAACATGAAGGAGGCTTCCTACCAAAGGGTCCATAGCCATCCAATGTGTTCAAGACTCTCCTCAAATGAGAGGCAATAATTCCCCCCAAAACGATACATTCCTAGAGCCGATAGCTCCGGCGACTCTGTTTATGAGCCAAGAATCTCATGTCATGACATTAGGTCTCGAGGATTGCTTAGAAGGCCAAGATCGTAACACCCTTCCAATGTTCCTGTTATTTAAGGTTTCCTCACTGCAGTTCTTCTCAAAGTCCCGACGATCAGGATGGTCATTTTCCTTGTTTTGTGTTCTTGCTTTTTGTTAGGTCATGTATCTTATTAGTTTTTATTGTTATCTCAAGTAGAGGTTTAGCTTATACTGTTCCTTATTGTAGTAATTTTTTTCAGGTTGTAATGTTTGCCCACAGGTGGCCATTGGCTACCCTGTATGGTTTTTTTTTTAGGAATTTGTATTTCCAAGGAAAATACAATCCAACCAAACGACCTCTAAATTTAGTAATGATAATATGGTTATTCATTATATAAATTATTCAAAACCTAAAAGACAAACAATTAGAACAGAAAAAATAACTTTAAAGTTATGGATACTTACATAAGCTTAATCAATTATTTCAATGTGGGTACATATGCCCAACATGTGTCAATGTCATGTTGGTATCGGACATGGGGTACGGCAAGTTGAAGGCGTGTCCATGCTTCCTAGATTTTCATAACTCTTAACTATACCATTGTGCTCCATTCTTGCGCAGATTTTATTTTTCAATAGATAAAAAATAAAATAAAAACCATGGCCCAGGGAAAACCCTAGTGTTTTAATATAAAACTAACATTTCTAACATTTGTCATTAATGCTGTTACTTATAGTTAGACTAAAAACTTAAAAGGTACTGTACCATGTGAAACTTATTGAAATCATAGGTACTGTGCGGAAAGCCCTCCCAAAAAACACAAAATAGCAGGAGAAAATCGACCTTGAACTCTTGAAGCAAGCAATAATGTTTATCCACTTCAAAACCAAGAATTGTATTGCATTAATTAACAAGTAAAGTGTACCAAGCTGCAGAACAATTTCTTTCTGCGTTTATCAAAGCTTGAGTAAAAGTGTACCGAACTGCAATTTCATAATGAAAGACTTGGAACTCCTACAAGAGTTGGAAGTTCTCATCTCTCAAGTCATATAAATATATATTGATTGACGACAACAAAAATATAACTCAACTAACTAGCCATCACAAGCCCTAGAATACCTGTATTCTAAGATTACCAAAAAGGGGTGTGGGTGAATAACTCCAAGAAACGAAGAAGGAACATAAACACAGACAGAGGATATAAGTATATGAATTCCGGATAATCAGAAAAGGTAGAATTCTATGATGAGTAGTGACAGCAATCCTAGCTCATTGGATACAATTCCAGCTCCATAATTAATTCCATAGCACGACATCGATAATGACCCCCTTCATTAACTGGCTAGTGCTGCATAGTTAGCTGCATAATGGACAAAGCAGTTCATAATCAGATGCATACAGATCACTGATCAGGGGTTATTAATAGACAGAACACTATACAATGCCATCCTTATTCAATTCAATCGTAACGTCATCACATAGATAATCTTGCACGCAGCAATTCAGTCATTGTATCAATCAAAGCCATATTGTTAATGCTATTATATATAGTGTAAATTGTAAACAAAATGACATCTCTACTAGTTCTCGAGTCATCCATTGTCCATGAAAAATCCTTATACTTTGCAAGGGTTATGGAAAGGAGATGAGGAACTTTTATAAGCCTCAAATCTAACAAAATATTATTGGATTTCAAGCCTATAAAGCTCACCCGACAAACAGAAGGGGAATTTTGTGAGAGATCAAGCATATTAAACAGTAAATCTCATAAGAATTCACCAAAAATAGCTGCTTTAGTCCTCTGAATTACGTGGGTGAAGCAAAAAAAAATTAAGAAAATTCTATAAATTACTTTTCAACGCACCTTTTGAATTCCTTTCAAGCTCTATATACATAACTCTTTCAGCTTAATCACACCAGTACACCAAATTGTGTTAAAAATCACATAACTGAAAGCATAAACTAAAAAGACTAATTATTACTGGGAAGCCTACCTTCTGCTTTGGGTTTTCTTCTCTCTTCTTTGGTTTAGGCCCATTTTAGGAGGCTTTTTAGCTGGGTTTTAATTTTGCTCTTTATTCTTGATTTATGTTAATCTAGTTTTTATATTTTTTTTCCCATCCGATTTGGATGATTAGAGTTGGATCTCAGTTGTGAGTTCACCAATTTTTTCTTAACTTATTTACAAAAAATAATCCACAAACTAAAGACTGCATGGGAAAAGCCCTACAGCAAACATACCTATCAGAAAGGCTACCCATTGGCACAAAATCAACAAGTTGATTATTCATGTGCCTGGGAGGAAAGAGGAAGTAATGACAGACAGAGTATACAATTTAGGGCATGTAAGTTGAGACAATAAAAAAAAAAGAAAAAGGTTGAGACAATAAAAAAAAAAAAGAAAAAGGTTGAGACAATGAATAGGGGAAGTATCAATTCTGAGATTAATTTAGAAACTTTTACATATGAAGCATTGTCCAATAATGCTTCCTTATCCTCTTCAGACTTCCCCATCCATTTACGAACAAATAGTATAGATACCTGATAAACATTTCTTATTCTGCCTCCCACTTATACTACAACCTCAAATTTATCTACTAAAAATCATTAACAGGCACCAAACTGCAAGTAACAATAACTAAATCTGTTTGGAAAATGACAATCAAATACATACTAGTTCGGTTGTTTTGTGGGATCATGAAAAATAGATAACATATTCATTTAATTACTTTCGAATGACACACTAATCACTCCATCACAAACTAGTGGCCACAAACACATCTTTATAGTCTACAAGACTACAAGGCATCATTTTGAGTTTTGACCATTTATAGCTTTTATTGCATAACAAAAATTTATATAATGTTGACATTAAGAACATACACATGGAGATGAATCTAACCATATTTCACATACATATATGATTGTGTTTGTTCTTACATATTGGTAAAAATGTGTGGCTAAAATTTGTAAAGTTTAACCCTAAAGTTTGTAAAGTCTGGAAACAATATAGCCCTATTTTCTTAGGAATAATTGTATGGTTCCAAACCAATTCTCCCTCACTAAACAATTAGATGGTTACCAAATTTTTAAAGATAATTACTTATGCAAGGAGCGAGAGCAATGGCATGGTAGCAACTAGCAAACAAAAACTTTGCCTCAAAAAATGTGCACAAAGGAGACTGACATCTAAAAGAGAGATTGTACAGAAATAATCTTGACCACAATTATTTTGCACACTCCCATACTGAAATAATGCTTTCCTCTCCATCACAACAATCCTTATTATCCCTTCAGTCCAATGTACCTCTTTTTTTTTCCTCCTTTTTTTTTGGTTAAAGCTTAGGCATTTTGCAATATAGTACCCTAATTAAAAAAAATTGCAATGAAACACCTTACAAATTTTACGTTTTGTTATGAGGCACAAAAATAAACTTGTCCAGGAAAAAAGTCAATATTCCGGTGAATTAAACCATTTGTTTACATCTTTGAGTCAACCAAAAATCTTCTTATCTCAATGATTTGACCCATTTGCTCATCTTTTCTATGACATTTAGGTTGGTTGTAAAAAAATTATTACTTCCGTTAATTTTTATGTGCAACAATTAAACATTTTTCATCACTATTTTATATCATATTAAGGTCACCTAAAAAAGTATTCAACATCAAATGTGATTCTTATGCTAATTGCTTTTGGCGATTAATTTGATTTTTAGACATTTCTACAATAGAGAGACATTTTTCCATATTACCATTTAAGTTTTCTTCCAAGTATTGAACATCAAATTAAGGTTAGCTAAAAAAACGGCATAAGTTAGAGGTACAACCAAATCGCCACTAATGTAATTGCTTGCTTTCAATCTTTATAGCAAGCGTTGTGAATGACTAAAAAACAGGGGGTTACCATTGTACTCCCTCCGTATCGGTTTATTGCAACAATGAATATTTTACCTCTCACATATATTCTCAATTGTTGTTGATATACCGATACGGAGTATATTAAAACTAACAAATGTAACCTCAAAAATATTTACAATAATTTTGTTCCTGTACATGTCCATTAGGTCCTCATATTCACTTGCCAAAACTCCTTAACTCATCATCAAGACAGCCCTATGTATCCTTCAAATATGCTAGAAACCATTAAAGAATTAGACATACACGTGACACTCACTTCAAATATATTAGACAAAATTCCTAAAAGAATGCACATTTCTATGAACCTACGTGTTTAATAAAAATTACTGTTTCCCGTCAAAAAAAATAAAGAATGCACGCTTCCAAAATTCTATTGGATCATCAAGAATGAACAGCATCACACAATGCACAATTAAATTTCAAAAATCATGAAGAATACAACAATTGGAGTCAATGAAAGAATAAAGCAATCATTCTACAATCAATTTTGGCAGATATAGAAATTTTGGGGAGCCTAAGAATGGAGAAACTAGGGGCAGAGGAGAGAACAATTCACAAGAAGAGAAGAATTGGCTGCAGGGTAACAAGGGTTGGGGGGGTGGGGGGGTTCTGTTTAAATTTTCTGCTATAAGTCAATGACCTACACAGTCTTCTACATCAGCTGGTTAGGGCATGCCAAGTCTATGCACTCATAAAAGCTACACATTCACAAAGACCATTCTTGCAATTGCATATAATACCATGCTACAGTGTTCTTTTTAAATAATCTGCTATAAGTCAATGACCCACTTACTAAAATACCAGCCTTGTACATCAGTTGGTTAGGGCATGCCAAGTCAACACACTCATATATGCTACAC
This sequence comes from Salicornia ramosissima, assembly GCA_951394345.1. Classification (NCBI taxonomy): domain Eukaryota; kingdom Viridiplantae; phylum Streptophyta; class Magnoliopsida; order Caryophyllales; family Amaranthaceae; genus Salicornia; species Salicornia ramosissima. The sequence goes on from OX596233.1 coordinate 48,194,717, forward strand.
ATTTACATAGACCATTCTTGCTATTGCATATTATACCATGCTATCAGTATCAATATCATACAGGATAAACTTGAAGATAATGTTTTAAAATGTCAACTCTTGCACATAACCTCCAATAAAAAAAAGTACCAAGTCAGCAGAATATTTACATCATTCTAAGGAAGTACTTGGAGAAAATAACTCTGATGGCAGCATCAGAATTCCATTAACAGGAATAAATGAAATGCCCACAGACAAATACCAAATTAGAGAGATCAAAAGCCTTGTTGATTTCAAAATGACAATTGAAAACTCAAGGCATAGCTTCATAAAAATTTAAACACTTCATGTTCATATTACATACATTTATACACTAAATTGATGAAAAAAGAAGATACCAAAAATTTCAACACCAACACAATGATCAAAATTAAAATGCAGTCCAGGAACTTAAAAGTAACAACAAAAGATAACTTCAACACCTTCACAGCCTAGATTAAGAGCTGAACAGCTGAATCCAATAACTTCCACAGGAGCACCAAGAATGACAACAAAAGAAAAGGAATCAGAAAAATCACCTTTTTCTCCTAGCGTTACCAGATGAACCACCAGTTGCTGTCACATTTGTTGTGCCACAACTATAAAGATCCTTCGGTGCGGTTCCCAGGCTAACCATGCAGTTCTCATACTCACTCCCATCAAGACCTTGACCATTCAAGGCAACACCTTCCCCAGCTTTTCCATCGATGCTGGGATGGAGGCAGTAAATCTGATCACCACATTGAGCATTGCACGGAATCATATAAGAACCAGGATGGTTAGAGTTAGCAATATTCTGATACATATCCCCATGCTTGACTGGTCTTTGATAAGGAAAAGCACCAATCTCCCCTTCAATTCTTCCTCTAATATCAACAAGCAGACACTTAAGCCTTGCAACCTCAGCCTCTAATGCAGCTTGACCCTGTAACCTCTTTAACAGTTGCTGATTTATAGTTCTCAATTTCACAACTTCATCCTCCAATGAGGCTGCATGTGCTTTCTTCTTCTGACGATACTTGCGAACAGCTTCTCTATTACCCCCTCGCTCCCTTCCTCGTTTCTTAGATTTAGGCTCTTCAGACTCCGCAGAATCATCATTGTTGCCGCTCTTCTCTTCACTGGTTGGAGGGAGGATTTTAGTATGCACATGAAAACATGTATGTGTGTGAGATAAATCGGGTCCAGGGGGATTACAAGTATGAGTATGAGTACAAGCATGAGCATCTCTCAGTAGCTCATCAAAGAAACTGTCCATAGATCCACTACTGGGAACTTCGCCAATGTTTGCACTAGAAAGTAGCTCTTGGTTGGAGAATTCAAGCTCTCCATCATCCAACAATGGAATTCGATTGCTATTACTACTATTATTGTTGTTGTTATTCTGTGTGTGGTCTTGCATCACACCAAGTTACCAAAATCAACCCTAGGAAAACCAGTAAATTGTTATTTAAAAAAAATTAAATTAAATTCAAATTGACCCAAACCGAATTTACTCACCAGGTATCCGAATTAAGAAACAATCCTCACAAAATAACCATCAACATCAACAATTTCACTCAAAACCCTAGAAGTCTAGAACCGAATTCCACCAACTACTAAAAGTCTAAAACCAAGCATTCGATCATTGCAAATTCAACTACCACCCCACAAATATATCCTACTTTGACATTGAATTACATTTAAAAAAAAAGGACACACCCACATGCACAAATCATATACTGGAACCGTAATGGGGACCAGAAACAACTAACCCTAACCCTATAGCAGAATTTCAATTAAACAGCAGTTTCAACCAATTTCAAACGAAACCCAAAATCAACAATCAAAATCTCAATTAGCACAAAAGAAAGAAAAAGAACAATCAAGTAAGTAAATTAGTAATTACCAAACAGAAAAAAAAAAATTAAAGGAACTCACCAATTAAGAATATAAGCGCGAAATCTTCGTCAACTTGTGAGAGAGTTGAAACTGTAAACTCAATGTGAGAAGGAAGATGATAGGAGAGAGAAAGGTATAATTATGGCGATAAGGATAGAGAAGAAAAGCCTAGCATAAGAGAGAGAAAGTTGGGAACTTTTTTTTGATACAGAAATGGCGAAAATAATTGAGTGGAGGACGTAGAAGTGAGGACATAGCGAAGCCAAGCACTTTGTTTGACGGGGCTTTGTAGATGCTCTGGTTTTCTTTCTTTTTCTCATGTAAAACTTTCTTACAGAAATGTCTTCCATCCCCTTTTTGGAATTTGTACTTAATTGAGGGGCCTTTTTGTAATTTGATCTACAAACTTTAGAATCTAATCATTGTTTCATTTTCTGTTTTCTCATTCCCGTGTGATCTCATCCCATTGACATCGTTAATTTAAGAGTTAAACTATTAAAGCATAATGTAAGCTACTCAACTTTAGTACTCCCTCCGTAACATATTAATGACAACGATTTAACATAAAAGGTTGGTGATGAGCAAGGTTGATGATGATGATTGACCCTCTAAGGCGTGAAAATACATTTTCCTACTAATTCAATTCGCCCCTAATAGACCACCGGGTTACTACGAATGATTAGTGAGATACAACGGAGAACGGATAATCTTACACTCTAGTGATCTCAAGAGTATAAGAACAAAACGCTTTGTGTTTGTTTGTGTTTAGTCACACTTCACAAGATTAGCTAGAAATTATAAAGTGTTAGCAAGTTGAAGTGAGTATATTATTTCTGATTTTGTCTACCCTCAATAATGAACTAAGCAAGCCTATTTATAGGCATATAGAGCAAGAGAAATCAGATTCAAAAGCTGAACAAACACACCAATAAAGCTCTATAAAATCAGAATTGATGGTGATTAATATTGAGCTATTAACACCTTTGAAGATGCCATTCACAAGGCTATCTTTCAAACTTCTGATTTAAAACCACTTTAAAACATGTTTAATCCAGTAATGAAGGCTTTAACACATGCTTAATACGTACAAGCATCCTAGGCAAAAGTATACGAAAAGTCGTGAAACTGTTCGAATTTTCCAGAAACAAATCGCGAGTCGCGAAGAGGGAGTTGCGAGTTGCGCCCTAGGCTCGCGAGTCGCGACTTCTCTCTGTCTCGTGGATCGTGATTTGTTTCTTCTAGAAACTTTTCACGAGTCACGACGGGTCCTCGCGAGTCGCGAGATACCCGTTGGACTCGTAGTTTCTATTTGCCTAACTTCTCTTTCCTTAGTTCATATAACCAAGCCCATTTAGTCATAAATGTTCCAACAATCCTCCTCCTATTTATGAACTAAATGTTGACAAGCTCAAAACACAACTTGCAATGAAAAACCACAAACAACATGAACATGCATAAATAGAAATATCGAAACGATTGAATTTCTACTTAGTATATGTATACTTTACAATAATTCCATTCGTGATAATAGACTAAGCTTTGAATTACACAAATACTACGAATTATCGAAGACACAATACACATGAACACTAACAAATATCCTTTAACCTCCTACACCTATGTCGCCATGGTCTACATATCTATTCATGAACATTTCAAGCAAAGCCTAGACTTGATGAAGCGGCCAAACTTCTTGCTCACATAGGTAGATCTTTACGCACATGCTCCTGCAATTGAGCCAATTACAAAGATCTATTAAGAATTGAAAACCCAATTCAACCTCCTTTAACATTGCAGTAGACTTAGCACTTACCTTGGGATGTAAACTTTCAAGTGCTCACAAATTCAAATAAAAATCTGTCCTCATTGAATTCGAGATCCAACGTTGTATTGGACGTCAAATTGAGTTTCATTTTATTGACTTTGTACAATAGGCTTTAAACCCATCCCTTTGTTCATTTTGTTCAAAGAATCCCTTGGCAATGGTTTAGTAAACGTGTCCGCCAAATTCAGATTAGACCGAACAAAATCAATGGTCACATTACCATCTTTAATCATCTCCCGTACATAGCTATGTCTAACCCCAATGTGCCTTGACTTGCCATTGTAGACTTCACTATAAGCCTTAGCAATTGTTGAAGCACTATCACAATTGATAGCAAGAGGTGACATTGGTTTCACCCATAAGTCAACCTCACTCAACACATTCCTAAGCCACTCCGCTTCTTGACAACAAGAAGCTAGAGCAATAAATTCCGAAGCCATAGTGGAATTGGTAATACATGTTTGCTTCTTAGAGGCCCATGAAATGACACCTCCTCCAAGAAGAAACACCCATCCACTTGTGGATGAAAAATCCTCCTTATTGGAGATCCAACTTGCATCCGTAAATCCTTCTAAAATAGAAGGCTCACCGGTATATGTCAAACCATAATCTATGGTTTTCTTTAAATACCTCAACACTCTTTTTAAAGCTTGCCAATGTTCCTTACTAGGATTACTAGTAAATCGGCTTAACCGACCAATAGCAAATGTTATATCCGGTCTAGTGCTAGTCATAGCATACATCAAGCTTCCGACCAAACTTGCATACTCCAATTGTGAAATTGGGGTACCACTACTCGGAATCAATTTAATACTTGGATCCATCGGAGTAGCAAAATGAGTTGAAACCGACTCATTGAACTTCTTTACCACTTTCTCAATATAATGAGATTGTGTTAAATTAACCGTTCCATTACCTCTCACAATTCTTATACCAAGAATCACATCCGCTTAACCCAAATCTTTCATTGAGAAGCACTTTGAGAGAAACACTGTAATGACCCAGATTTTATTGGTATTTTTGCCGATAATTAGGTGTATGTATGTGTGTTTATGTGTTAGTTCAAATTTATTTTTGAACTATTTATTTTATTTTATGTGAATAATTTCGATTTAATTCGAAATATTTATTTTTTTAGTTGTTATTATTTATGTTAATTATTATTTAATTAATTAGAATTTTATTTATTTAATTTTCTAATTAATTATCTAATATTTTGGGCCAAATCGATTATTGCATGATTAGTCATGCGGTTTTTGCAAATTAGCCCAATTAGTCACGAGAGCCCATTTTTAGGCCCAATTAACCCCTTGGCCGGTTTCCATTAGGTGCATGGCAAGATTTTTGCCACTTGCTTTGCTTTCACACTTAACCAACTTCTATAAATAGAAGGGGTTAGTAAGCTTTAAGATCATTTTTGCTCATTTGCCATCTAATGTTTCTTGCCATCAAATTCAAACACATTTTCCTCTCAATCACTCTCATTCACACGCCATTTTTGATGAACAAGCCATCAATTGTTCATCATCAATTCTAACCTTGAACTTAAAGATTCAAAGTCTATTGATCTTTAAGTATCCTAAACACAATCTAAACCCATTTGTTTTATTCAAGATCTCTAGTCCGGGTTGGGTTTTGGGTTGTATTCGTGTGGGTGCCGTGTTGAAGACCGTGCAAGGGTGGTGGTTCGAGTGGTGAACCGTGCAGAGGACCGTGTGCAGCCGTGGTGGTTCGACTGGTACAGTCCGTGGCAGCCGTGCAGTTCGTGAGGTGGCCGTGTGGTGCTCGTGGTGGTGGTGCCGTGTCCGTGCTACTTGGTCCGTGTATGTGGTGTTCCAGGCAGCAACTTTTTGTGTTGTTTTAGTGTGTAATCTTCAATAAGGTAACATACTTACTCAACCTTGTTGGTATACTATGTTTATAGTATAGATTAAATGCATGTTTGGGGTTGTTTGATGATAATTAACTATGATTTTATGTATAGTTTATATTCTGATTTTCATGTGTTTATATGATGTTTTGGTGAAGGTTTTTCATGAATTTATGATTGATTATGTGTTGTAATGTGATCATGATTATTATGTCAAAGTTTGATGAATTTTGGATTAGTATAAGTGGTAATTTTCGAATGATGATGATGATATGCATGTGGTATGTATGAGTTTGGATGAGTTCTTGGTTGAAGATCTTGAATCTTGATTGAAGATCTTGAATCTTGAATGAGTTCTTTATGAGTTCTTTGAGTTCTTTATGAGTTCTTGATGAATCTTTACGAGTTCTTGGGTGAATCTTGAAAGTTAAAGAAAATGGTTTAAATGATAAAGAAAGATAAAGAAAGTGTCTAATGTGATTAAAGAATGATTATTGAATGTTGGATTATGATTGGTTAGACTCAAGATTAAGGCTAGAGGCAATTCTTGAGAATAACTTCGATGATTTAACTAGTTAATTTCGAGAATCAAGGCTAGAGGCAATTCTTGAACTTAATTTAGTTATGTTGGGTAATAATAATGAATAACATGATTAAGTTGATTAAAAGATTTAATTAATTAATTAGCTTGATTTCGTTTTTAGACGCCTGATACTTTGAGTAAGATTCAATATATTTGGGTTAAGACGTTGCCCCTATTCCATCCGCGGTATTGGGATAGTTGGAGTCATACTATGTGATCTTTGTGAATTTCCAATAAGATTGGTTTCACGAGACATGGATTTCCAGTAAGATTGGTTTCATGGGGTTTGGGAGTAAGATTCTCAAATCCGAGCATAGTAGAAAGTTCGAATGCGTAAGATGCGTTCGTACGAGCACAGTCCGGTCTAGAATATGAATGATTGCGCCAAAGATAGTTGATTAGGTTGGTTTGAGTCGAGTTCACGTGTGGGTTGATCTTGCACTCTGGATTATTGATTTGATGTTTTCTATTTGATTTGTGCTATGTGCATGTGTATTCCCATTAGGGTGAGTCAGTTATGTTACTCGCCACTGATGGTGGACTGTTGTATATTTTTCAGGTATTTCTGATGATGATACTCTTGCTTAAGCTTTGGGTTGGGCGAGCGACGTTTATTGCTATTGTTGGTTGTATTTTCTATTACTGTTATTTTTAGATAGTATTAGACTATTGTATGGACTTTCATACGTTATTTTTAGACTTTGACGTGTGGTTGGAGTTACTCGTATTTTAGTATTCCTAGTTTGACTTTTGGACTAGTTATGTACAAACTTGTGGGTATTTGTACTCTTATGGTTTAATAATAATAATTGAGGAATTAGTTTTAATTCTTGAGTAATTTGAGTTGTAGTTTATAACAATTCGACTCGTCGGTTTCTTCCGCGCCGATTTAAGCGAGTCGGGTCGTTACAAACACTTTGGTTTTATTTACCTCATCCAAATCCGTCCCAAAGATAAGCATATCGTCAACATATAAGCAAATTATAACACCTTTACCGTTTTCAAATTTACTATATACACACTTATCTGATTGATTTATTTTAAACCCGTTAGCCAAGACGTTATTATCAAATTTTTGATGTCATTGCTTAGGTGCTTGTTTTAGTCCATACAAAAATCTAATTAGTTTACACACTTTGTATTCTTGTCCTTTGACAATAAAGCCTTCCGGTTGATTCATGTACACTTCCTCCTCCAATTCACCATATAGGAATGCCGTTTTCACGTCCATTTGGTGAATTTCAAGACCATGAATCGCCGATAAGGCTATCAAAAGTCTTATAGTAGCTATTCTAGCTACCGGAGCATAAGTGTCAAAGTAGTCAATACCATATTTTTGCCTAAAACCTTGGGCCACTAATCGGGCCTTATATCTTAGTATGGTTCCATCAACCCTTTTCTTCTTAACAAAGATCCATTTACAACCAAGAGGCTTACAACCCGGAGGTAAGTCCGATAAAATCCAAGTATTATTACCCATTATTGAATCCATTTCATCATTCACGGCTTCCTTCCAAAATGTGGAATCATGAGACTTCATAGCCTCACCAAACGTTTTCGGATCCTCCTTCATATGGTAAACATATGGAACTTGAGTCACAATGGACTGCCTTGACCCTTCAACTAAATATAGTTGAAAATCCGGTCCAAAAGATTTTTCTTTTCTAACTCGTTTACTTTTCCTAATTTATGGAATTGTAGTATCATGATCCTTATTAGGATCATCCAAAATCCCGGAACTAGTACTAGGTACCATGTCCTTTGGTCTAGGAATCGATGAAAACCGTGTTTCATCAAAAATTGCATCCCTTGACTCTATCACGGTGTGAATAGAGACAAAATCATTACGTTCAAGAACATAAAACCTATAGGCATTGCTATTTTGAGCGTAGCCTATAAATATGCAATCAATCCCCTTTTCACCCAATGTTTTACGTTTGGGTTCTGTCAATTTGACGATCGCCCTACAACCCCACACTTTAAGATGTGTAAGATTAGGCTTCCTTTTAAACCAAAGTTCATATGGGGTATCCTTGTTCCTTTTATTAGGAACCCGATTTAAGACATAACATGCCGTTAGCATTGCCTCGCCCCAAAAATGTAACACCCCGTATTTTTATATTATTTATTTAGTTATTATTACTTTAAATAATTTTACTAAAGTAATTTTATATCCCATTTTATTAAAAATATTATTTCTCATTTTAACTTTAGAAGTGACCAATAGTTATTAGATCTCTAATTAAGTCCATAAGTAGTAAGGAAGTTAAAGTAAACTCTTAAGTAAAATAAAAGATATTTTAAATAAAAAAATAAATATATATATATATATATATAACAAAAAAAAAAAACAAAAAAAAAAAGGGGAAAAGGAGGAGTAAACTTACAGTAGTAATTCATTTGAAGTTTTCTCTGCCGCAGCCCCATCAGGTTCGTCCTCTTCCTCCCATTTTTTTTATTATTTTTTTTAATTTTTATTTCTTTCTCATTCGAGATTACCACTTCAATCTTAAGCATTCCTAAACTCTATTCATTCAATTTCATCTTCTCCTAGTTTGTTAGTGATTGAGGATAACAACATTGAGTTTGGAACCCTAGGGTTTGGGTTAAAAATCAGATTTCAAGAGTATAATTTTTAGTTTTTGTTGAGTAATTTTACCTCCTTTATTCAAGTATGTTGTGATCTAAAGTTTTGTTTCAAATTTGTTTGTTTTATTTGTTGTTTTAGTTGAGGGTTTTGTTAAGTTAGGGTTTATGAGTAATTGAATTGGGGAAATTGAATTATGTCATGTTTTAGTTGATTTATATGTAAGTATTGACTTAATTATGTAGTTAGTATAATTGTTAGTTTATTCTTATAGTTGTTTGAGTGTTCTTGATGTTATGTGGTACCTTAAGTTTGGGGAAAATCATACTTAGAACTATTATAATATGTTGTTGGCATTATTGTTGATTGTGATTTTAAAATATATAGATGATATATTATTATTAGATATAAAATTTATACTAGTGTTGTTAGTATACTAGTGTTGTTTGTATATTAGTGTTGTTAGTATATAAGTGTTGTTAGTATACAAGTGTTGTTAGTATATAAGTAGATTGATTTTAATTGAATAGTAGTAACTAGTGTTTGATTGTGATGTGTGAATTAATTGTCAAGTACCATTATTATAATTTTGGGTTATAGGTTGGTAGTATCTAGTGACATTTGGTTGATGTATGAGCAAATTCTAATTAGTTTGGATAGATGTATAGTTGACTTATAATGACTTTTGTAGTGTAACAAGTATAGGTAGTTTGTAAGTCAAGTGGCTTATACACTATTATTATGTTGTAGATCGTGAGTTTGTTGAAGAACCTTTTTGACTTGACATTTGAGGTTGATTTGTATTTTGTTGCTGATAAGGTAAGATTTCTTACTAAACCTGTATAATTATAATTAATATTTATTCGACAATATTTTAAGAACTTGTATTATGAAAGTATTTTATATTGAAACGAGGAAGTTCCTCACCCTTACGAGGGTTTCTAGATTTTATGTTACCAAGCTAAGATTTTGAAAGGAGGAAGTTCCTCACCCTTACGAGGGTTTCTAGATTTTATTGTGGGGTTGCCGGTAAGCGGTATTCCTCGAGTTTGGAAGTAGGTTGAGTTAACAGTGTCTCAACCATTTTATATAGTAGTTGGGGGTACGTTGATCAATACTCTTGCCAATTGTCTTCCTTCTTGGTAGGTTATCAAGTAAGGGTATGCATACTAGGGACTTTGGTGTGTTTATTCAGTGAGCCTAGCTAGCTCATTGAATTTCTTATTTAATACTTCCTACTCACAGATTTCGAAAGTATTATCTTATATTTATGCAAGTTGTTTTTAGAAAGAAAGAAGGTTTTAGACTTGAGTTACGTAAAAGTAGATTAAAGTTTATTTGAGAAGTTGCTCCTATTGTTATTTAACCCTGTACAGATTGGAAATGGATTTGCAAGATATTCCTATATGTCTTGCCTGCACATTGGTTAGTTTTGTTTTATTATAGTGTGAAATCTTGCTCAGCCGTTGGCTGATATTACAATGTTCAATGTGCAGGGATTTGATGGTGTTTGGCTGGTTGGGTTAAGGAGTGCGATCATTTCCTTTTAGATTTTAGACTTTATTAAGCCTTTCGCTATCATCTAATTATAATTAGAATTTAATTTGGGTTGTAATAACTACTTTTGGTTTACTATGTTGGACTGTAATAGTTAGTTAATTAATCTTTTAATTATTAGTTTACAGGTAGAACCACTAGCCTTGCGATGTAGTCATCGCGGCATAACAACCTTGAGATTTTCTGAGTTGTTGTTTCAGGTGATAACTATTATTTTCATATCGGAAAATTCAGGATTGTTACAGTTGGTATTAGAGCCTAGGTTACTAAGACTTAATTAATATGACCTTAAATAAGAATGGGTAAATAAAATTGTTAAAATTTTGAAAGCCGCTGTGAGGTTGAGATATGGGGAATAAGGAACTAGTCATTGTGTATTGATGCCATTCTTCCTTTTGATTTCCTCTTATAATTATTTACTTGGTTAATTGGTTGATTTGAGAAACTTATAGTTGTTAGTAATGTGTGAACTATCTTTGTTGTTTTATTCTCTTCTAACTATATATGGATTGTCAATGACAACTCATTTTGTTTATTTTGTTCGGTTGCAATATTAAGATGTTGCGTATACAGAAACATGGTAAACGCTCAAGTTCGAGTCGAATGATGCGCCAAATAGCTCAATCCACTCAAGCCTTAACTGAAGCTATGGAGAGACTTGCTGCAGCGCAAGCTACTGCTATCAATACTCCTGCTAATCCTACTCCTGATGATGCTGGCACCAAGACTGCGACAATTTTTAAAGCAATTGACCAGAAGAAACCACCTACATTTGATGGTAAAGGAGATCCTATAAAGATGGAGAACTGGATTAGAGAGTTTTATAAGATCTTCACATCCCTCAAGGTCCCTGATCATATGAAGGTTGATTCTGCTTCCTATTATCTGGTTGAGGATGCGGATCTCTGGTGGACTCACAATAAGTTTGAGTGTTTGACCTAACTACCAAGGTCATTGTGGATGAAGAAGGAGAAGAGCATATAGAAGAAAAAGAGTTTGGTTGGACTGAGTTCAAGAAAGCAGTCCGTGATGAGTTCTTTCCAGCTCACATGAGAAAGAGAAAGAGAACGGAATTTAATGACTTGGTGCAGGGAGACATGACCGTTCATGAGTTCTACGTCAAATTTCAGGAGTTGTCTCGCTAGTTCCCGATGAGCAAGAAAGAGCTGTGAAATTTGAAGAAAAGTTGGATCCTGAGCTCCATTCTATGATGGGTGCTGGTGAGTACAATAGGTGAAAGAGGTATACACTCGTGCTTGTATTGCTGAGAGGATCGAGGAGAAGAGGCAAGCTGCAAAGAAGCAAAAATCCACTCCTTCTGGGTCTACTCAAATGGCAGATAAAAGGGAGACATTTGGTTCCAATGGCCACAACAAGGGAAAAGGGGGCTTTAACAGGAACCGAAACTTTGGGAACCGTGATTCCGGTGGCCGTTTTAACAAGGGAGGCTCTAGCCAACAATATTTGAAGGACAATCAGAAGTCCATGAACTCCCAGAGCCAACCCAAAAGCCAAAACCAAAGGACTGAACGAATATACTACTACAAGCGTTGCAATGTGAACCACCCTGGTAAAGATTGTGATGGTAACTTTGTAGAGTGTAACCATTGTGGGAAGAAGGGGCATCGTGCTTATGAATGTTTCACTAACCCAAGGTCTAAGAGTTACCGACCTGAGTTGAGTTCAAGAAATGGAGCACAATCCGATAAGAAAGCCCATAGTGCCAACAATCCTCCATCGTCTACTCCAGGGAATGCGACTTCTAATCGTAGTGGAGGGACCTCCAATGCAACTCAAGCTCATAGAGGTGATGCTAAAAGGATCTTTGGGAATATGCACGTGATGAACCAGACTGAGGCGAACGCCAAGGGCAATGTGGTGACTGGTACTTTCTCTATCCATTCGATACCTGCTTATGTTCTATTCGACTCTGGTGCTTCTCATTCTTTTGTGTCTGAGTCCCTTGTGAAAAAGTTGCACTTAGAAAATTATAGAACTTGTGAGATTGATATTCCTATGCCTTCTGGTGTCAGTGTGTCTTGTCATACCTTGTATTCTGATGTCCCCATCATGTGTGGTAGTACCACCCTACTAGCTGATTTGATAGTCTTTCCTTTACATGATTTTGATGTAATCTTAGGGATGGATCGGCTTAGTAAGTATAAAGCCAAGATTGATTGTGAGAAACAAAAAGTGCCTGTAGTTGGTCCTAGTGGAGTCCATGAGTTTTACAAAGGGTCTTCTTTTAAAATCATTCTGCTTTGACTCTAAAATCATAATTGAGGAAGGGATGTCCAATGTACCTTTGTCACGTTCATGATACTAGCAAGGAAGAGCCACATATTGAAGATGTTCGAGTTTTCAAAGAATTTTTAGATGTCTTTCCTGATGAGATTCCTGACATGCCTCCGAAACGTGATGTTGAGTTCAGTATTGACTTGATGCGCGGAACTGGACTTATTTCTAAGCCTCCTTATAGGATGGCGCCTGCTGAGATGAAAGAGCTTAAGGCTCAGTTGGAAGAATTGCTTGACAAGGGGTGCATTCGGCCTAGTGTATCCCCATGGGGTGCACCTGTTCTGTTCGTGAAGAAGAAGGATGGGTGTCTTCGCCTATGTATTGATTACAGGGAGCTCAATAATGTTACAGTGAAAAACAAGTATCCTTTGCCAAGAATAGATGATTTGTTCGATCAGTTAAAGGGAGCTGGAGTGTTCTCTAAAATTGATCTGAGATCTGGATATCACCAACTTCGTATTGCGGAGAATGATATTCCGAAGACAGCCTTTCGAACTCGCTATGGGCACTATTAGTTTACTGTTATGCCCTTCGGATTGACTAATGCTCCGGCTGTTTTCATGGACTTGATGAATAGAGTTTTTCGGCCATATCTTGATAAGTTTGTGGTTGTGTTCATTTAATTTATGATATACTGATTTATTCAAAGAATGCTAGTGAGCATGAAGAACATCTCCGAACTATTCTTCATGTCCTCAGGGAGAATCAATTGTATGCGAAGTTTTCAAAGTGTGAATTCTGGCTTGAGAAAGTTGCTTTTCTTAGTCATATCATTTCTAAGGAGGGAGTCTTTGTTGATACAACAAAAGTTCAAGCTGTTTCTAAGTGGCCTACTCCAAAGAGCGTGACTGAGATTCGCAGTTTCTTAGGCTTAGCTGGTTATTATAGGAGATTTGTGAAGGATTTCTCAAAGATAACTCGTCCATTGACTGCATTGATGAGAAAGAACACTAAGTATCATTGGGATGATGAATGTGAGAAGGCATTCCAAGTTCTAAAGGAACGTCTTACCACAGCTCCTGTTGTAACGACCCGACTCGCTTAAATCGGCGCGGAAAAAACCGACGAGTCGAGTAGTTAGAAACTACAACTCAAAATACTTAAGAAATAAAACTAATTCCTCGAAAATATTATTAATCAACCAAAAACGTACAAATACCCACAAGTTTGTACATACTAGTCCAAAAGTCAAACTAGAAATACTAAAATACGAGTAACTCCAACCACACGTCAGAGTCTAAAAACAACGTATGAAAGTCCATACAATATACCAACACTATCTATAAACAACAGAAATAGAAAATACATCAAATAACAGAAACATAAAACGCCGCTCGCCCAACCCAAAGCTAAGCAAGAGTGTCATCATCAGAAACACCTGAAAAACATACAACAGTCCACCATCAGTGGCGAGTAACATAACTGACTCACCCTAATGGGAATACACATGCACATAGCATAAATCAAATAAACCACATCGAATCAATAATCTAGAGAACAAGATCAACCCAAAAGTGAACTCGACTCAAACCAACCTAATCAACTATCTTTGGCGCAATCATTCATATTCTAGACCGGACTGTGCTCGTACGAACGCATCTTACGCATTCGAACTTTCTACTATGCTCGGATTTGAGAATCTTACTCCCAAACCCCATGAAACCAATCTTACTGGAAATCCATGTCCCGTGAAACCAATCTTACTGGAAATTCACAAAGATCACATAGTATGACTCCAACTATCCCAATACCGCGGATGGAATAGGGGCAACGTCTTAACCCAAATACAATGAATCTTACTCAAAGTATCAGGCGTCTAAAAATGAAATCAAGCTAATCTTAATTAATTAATCATTTAATCATTTTAATCATCTTATTATTCAACCTAACCAAATTAAGTTCAAGAATTTGCCTCTAGCCTTGATTCTTGAAGATAACTAGTTAAAATATCGAAGTTATTCTCAGGAACTGCCTCTAGCCTTAATCTTGAGTCTAACCAATCATAATCCAACAATCTTTACTCATTCTTTAATCAACTTAGACACTTTCTTTAACTTTCTTTATCATTTAAACCATTTTCTTTAACTTTCAAGATTCAACCAAGAACTCATAAAGACTCATCAAGAATTCATAAAGAACTCAAAGAACTCATAAAGAACTCATAAAGAACTCATTCAAGATTCAAGATCTTCAATCAAGAACTCAATCAAGATTCAAGAACTCAATCAAGAACTCATCCATGTTACACGCACAATCCATTCGAAAACCAACAAGAACTTATCCAAAATTCATCAAACTTTGTCACAATGATCATGATCATATTACAACATATAATCACTCATTAAACCATGAAAAAACCTTTATCAAAAACTCATTTAAACCACTTAAAAATCAGAATACAATCAATTCATAAAATCATGAACAATCAACCATAAACATCCCATACATGCATTTAATTCATACTATAAACATAGTATACCAAATAGGTTGAGTAAGTATGTTACCTTATTGAAGATTACACACAAATTCAACACAAATATGCAACCCGAAACTCGACACACACACGGGCACACACACGGCACAAGCACGAACAACACGACACACTTGCACGGACTGCACCCACATGAGCACACACACGGCCTGCTGCACACGGCACCACCACGAGCACCTCTGCCCAGTCAGCACGGCCACCACTGCTGCCCCACTGCACGGCACCACCACGCTGCACACACGGCCTGCACGGCTTCACCACACGGCTGCCACCACACGAACCCCACCCTTGCACGGTCTTCAACGCGGCACACCACCACGAACCCACACACGAACACGATCAAACCAAACCTGAACCAACGATCTTGATTGAAATAATTGGGTTTAGATTGTGTTTGGACACTTAAAGATCAATGAACTTTGAATCTTTAAGTTTTGGGCTAAGAAAAATGATGAACAATTGATGGCTTCAATTGCTCATAAATGGCGTGAGGCAAGGAGGAAGTGGAGGGAGTTTTGGTGATTGAACTTTGATGGCAAGTGCATTAGATGGCAAATGAGCAAAATGAGGTTTAAGCCTTACTAACTCACCTATATATAGAGTTAGTTAAGGTGTGAACACAAGGCAAGTGGCAAGCCTTGCCATGCCACTAGGAAAACCGGCCAACAAGGGGGAAATGGGCCTAAAATGGGCTCTCGTGATCAATTGGGCTAATTTGCAAAAACCGCATAACTAATCATGCAATAATCGACTTAGCCCAAAAATATTAAATAATTAATTAGAAAATTAAATAATAAAAATTCTAATTAATTAAATAATAAATAACATAAATAATAAAAACTGAAAATAAATATTTCGAATCAAATCGAAATTATTCTCATAAAATAAAATAAATAGTTCAAAAATAAATTTGAACTAACACAAAAATACACATAAATACACATATTTATCGGCAAAAATACCAATAAAATCTGGGTCATTACAACCTCCCCTCCTTAAAGAAATTTCGTCCCGAAATTTCAAGGTGCAGGAGATCGCTCCCCATCAAACAACTCCGGGTACTTCTGCCGCATGGACGCTTCCGTCTCCCAAGTCGCTTCTTCATGGTGTTGATTTCTCCACAACACCTTGACAAGCGGTACCTGCTTACGCCGCAGGGTCCTCTCTTCCCGATCCAAGATCTGGACGGGTCGCTCCTCGTAAGTCAAATTCGGCTCGATTACGACCGGATCCGCTGTAATCACATGAGTAGGATCATGTACATATTTCCTTAGCTGGGAAACATGGAATACATCATGAACATTAGCCAAACTAGGTGGTAATGCCAATCGATATGCCACCTCCCCAACTCGTTCAAGTATCTCGTAAGGTCCCACATATTTCGGTCGGAGTTTCCCCTTCTGACCGAAGCGTACCACTCCCTTGAATGGCGAAACCTTAAGCAAGACTTTGTCACCTACCTCGAAAGCCAGCGGTCTACGTCGATTATCGGCATAAGATTTCTGACGACTCTGAGCGGCCTGCATCTTAGACCGGATGACTCGAACCTTCTCGATAGTATCGCGTACCATCTCAGGTCCTAAAGCCACAGAATCACTGATATCATTCCAACATATAGGACTCCGACATTTCCTGCCATACAGGGCCTCGTACGGAGCCATCTCAATGCTGGAGTGATAGCTGTTGTTATAGGAGAACTCTATCAAGCAGAGCATACGTACCCAAGACTGGTGATACTCCAGAGTACATGCTCGAAGCATATCCTCCAAAGTCTGGATGGTCCTCTCGGTCTGACCATCAGTCGCCGCATGAAAAGCGGTGCTCAACTTCAACTTCGTCCCAAAGGCTTCCTGAACTGACTTCCAGAAACGAGACAGAAATCTCGGATCCCGATCAGAAACAATCTCCCTCGGAACTCCGTGAAGTCGGATTATGTCCTGAGTGTACGCCTCAGCTAAACGCTCCATCGACCAGGTCATCTTCATCGGAATGAATCTAGCGACCTTAGTTAACCTATCCACTATGACCCAAATAGCATTTAAGCCATTGCAAGTGGGTAAGCTCACTACGAAGTCCATAGATACCGACTCAAATTTCCAGGTCGGAATAGGTAGTGGCTGCAACAGACCTCCTGGTCTCTGATGCTCAATCTTGACCTTCTGACAGGTCAAACACCGAGCTACAAACTCCGCTACATCCCTCTTCATCTTAGGCCACCAGAACTGGCCCTTAAGATCCTGGTAAAGCTTATTACCACCGGGATGAACAGAATAAGGCGAGTTATGTGCCTCGGACATGATCCTGTTCCTAAGATCAGAACAGTCCGGTACACACCATCTCCCTCAAAAGCGCATACCACCATCAGAAGGGATCTCGAAACCTACGGCTTTACCTTGCTGTATAGCCTCTCGAATCCTAGAAAACTGTGGGTCGTTCTGCTGACCCTCGCGCAGTTCCTGAATTAAATCAGGTTCGGCACTCATCGATGTCAGACGAAGTCTGACAGAACCATGACTTCTACTGAAGCTCAAGCGATGCTTGCGACTTAGTGCATCTGCGACCAAGTTCGCCTTGCCTTCGCAATAGTTGAGCGTCAAATCGTAGTCCTTGATAAACTCAAGCCACCGTCTCTGCCTCATATTGAGGTCTTTCTGAGTGAAGATGTACTTGAGGCTCTTGTGATCCGTGAATACTCTACACGAACCGCCATAGAGATAGTGCCTCCAAATCTTGAGCGCGAACACTACAGCCGCTAGCTCCAAGTCATGCGTAGGATAGTTACGCTCGTGCACCTTTAGTTGTCTCGATGCATAAGCGATGACCTTCCCACCCTGCATGAGCACACAGCCTAGGCCACTCTTCGAAGCATCACTATAGACCTTGAAACCTTCTTCATCGTTCGGAAGAGTAAGAATCGGAGCAGAGACTAATCTCTGTTTCAACTGCTGAAATGCTTGCTCGCAAGCCTCCGTCCAAACGAATCGAACCTCCTTCTGTAGGAGACTAGACATCGGCCTAGCAATCTTAGAGAAGTCCTGGACGAATCGTCGGTAGTATCCGGCCAAACCCAGAAAGCTACGAACCTCTGCCACATTCCTCGGGCTACTCCAATCTACCACAGCCTTAATCTTAGCTGGGTCTACCTTAATGCCTTCTTTACTAATCACATGACCTAGAAAGGCTACTTCGCGAAGCCAGAACTCACACTTGGAGAGTTTCGCGAACCACTTATGACTCCTCAATATCCCGAGTACCATTCGGAGATGTTCCGTATGATCAGACTCATCTCTCGAATAGACTAAGATATCATCTATAAATACTACGACACACTTATCGAGTAAGTGGTGAAACGTCCGGTTCCTTTGGTCCATGAACACGGCTGGCGCATTAGTGAGGCCAAAGGGCATCACCTCAAACTCGTAATGGCCGTATCGAGTACGAAAAGCAGTTTTCGGAATGTCTTCTTTCTTGACTGGAATATGATGATATCCAGATCGAAGATCTATCTTCGAAAACACTCCTGCTCCTCGCAACTGATCGAAGAGGTCCTCAATCCTAGGCAACGGGTACTTATTCTTGATAGTTACCCGATTCAACTCTCGGTAGTCTATGCACAGGCGCATACTACCATCTTTCTTCTTCACGAAGAGCACAGGAGCTCCCCACGGAGAAACACTTGGCCTAATGAAGCCTTTATCGATCAAATCCTGGAGTTGCGTCTTCAACTCCAATAATTCAGATGGTGCCATCCGGTACGGTGCCTTTGAGATCGGCGCTGTCCCGGGTACTAAGTCGATATGAAACTCGACATCACGCTCAGGTGGAACGCCTGGTAGCTCATCAGGAAATACGTCTCTGAAATCCCTCGCTACAGGAATATCGTCCAACAGATGCTCCTTAGTCAAGTCTCGTACCTGACATAGATACACCATATCGCCCTTCTGGCGATGCTTCCTCATTTTCAAGGCAGAGATTACCTTTACTCCTTTCTTAAGGTCGAACCCAGAGTAAGTAACTCGGTTGCCCTGAGATCCTCGGAATGATACTGACTGATCTCGGCAACGAATGATCGCTCGATACCTCGACAGCCAGTCCTTACCAAGTATTACGTCAAACTCCATCAGCGGAAACTCCTTCAGATCGGCCGTCGCTTGCTCCCCAGCTATCACGATAGGCACTCCTCGGAACTCGCACTGACAAGTAAAATCCTCTCCGGAAGGGAGAGTAATAACTGAACTAACAGGAAGGCTGCCTCGAAGATTAGACCTCGAGAAAAACTACTAGCCACAAAGGAAACAGTAGCACCAGAATCAAACAAAACTAATGCTAACATACCAGAGACAAGAAATCTACCTGATACGACGTCAGGCTGAATCTCGGCCTCCGCCTCGGTCATACAGTAGACTCGGTTCTTCACCGGTGCTGGAAGCTGCTTAACCTCCGAATCTGGGTTCCTCTCGGGACAAGTCGATGCCTTATGGCCTACCTTACCGCAAGTAAAACAAGTGATCGGAGAACCGTCGCACTTCTTCCCTGGATGGAAGTCTCGGCCGCAACCTCTACACTTCGAGCCATCACCACCCTTACGCGAACTCGTGGTCTGAGGGGTACTACTAGGTGTGCTGAAACGGGGCTTCTTAAATGAAGCTGTAGTCGTCGGAACCGGAGCTCTCTTCTTGCCCGAATCTTCCTCAGTAATCGATGCCTGAATCTCGAGTGCTACCTCGTAGGCCTGCTGGAACGTCGTCGCTCCACTGCTGATCACGTGAACTCGAATCCTCGGATCTAGCTTTTTGATGTAGCGCTTGACCCGATCCTTCTCCGATGGAACCACAGACGTAGCGAACCTCGACAACTCCGTAAATCGATCGGTGTACGCCTGGACAGACATCTTACCCTGTGCAAGAGTAAGGAACTCCTCCTGTTTCTGCCACCGCAACTCGTCGGGGTAGAAACGCTCCTGGACCTTATCGATAAAGTTGGTCCAAGTCATCGCATGCAACGGCTGGTATGCGTCCTTCGCTAACGTCCACCAGTTGTCAGCCTCTCCACGTAAGTAGTATGCGGCGATCTGCACCCTCTCGTGATCGGGACAAAACGTCGCGTCGAAGAGCTTCCCCATCTCGCGGATCCAACTCTCTAAGGTAGTAGGGTCGGCAACCCCATCGTATGTCGGAGGTCGATGACGTGCGATACGGTCGAACGTCGATTGCGTATTCGGCGGATGACGACTATGGTGCGCCAACGTAAGGATCGCCTCCTCGAGTGCCCGCAACCTCTGTCGTCCAGTACTCAACTGGCGAGGTGTAGACATGCTGCCACGCATCACAACAAAAGACATAACAAAGATACAATGTTAGTCAATCACTCCACCCAAGTCAAGTAACAATCATAAAGAAGAAAAGAAATAGAAAGAATCCTATCCCGGTCTTTCTACCCAACTCTTCTCTCTTCACATAATCCTAGAATTTGGTTTGTTCACTCGGGAATAGTAAAGCTCTCGACTCCCGGGTTTAACTCAAATCCTAAAAACTTCACTTAGAACCTATTCGGCTCTAATACCAACTGTAAGGACCCGAGTCGCTTAAATCAGCGCGGAAGAAACCGACGAGTCGAGTAGTTAGAAACTACAACTCAAAATACTTAAGAAATAAAACTAATTCCTCGAAAATATTATTAATCAACCAAAAACGTACAAATACCCACAAGTTTGTACATACTAGTCCAAAAGTCAAACTAGAAATACTAAAATACGAGTAACTCCAACCACACGTCAGAGTCTAAAAACAACGTATGAAAGTCCATACAATATACCAACACTATCTATAAACAACAGAAATAGAAAATACATCAAATAACAGAAACATAAAACGCCGCTCGCCCAACCCAAAGCTAAGCAAGAGTGTCATCATCAGAAACACCTGAAAAACATACAACAGTCCACCATCAGTGGCGAGTAACATAACTGACTCACCCTAATGGGAATACACATGCACATAGCATAAATCAAATAAACCACATCGAATCAATAATCTAGAGAACAAGATCAACCCAAACGTGAACTCGACTCAAACCAACCTAATCAACTATCTTTGGCGCAATCATTCATATTCTAGGCCGGACTGTGCTCGTACGAACGCATCTTACGCATTCGAACTTTCTACTATGCTCGGATTTGAGAATCTTACTCCCAAACCCCATGAAACCAATCTTACTGGAAATCCATGTCCCGTGAAACCAATCTTACTGGAAATTCACAAAGATCACATAGTATGACTCCAACTATCCCAATACCGCGGATGGAATAGGGGCAACGTCTTAACCCAAATACAATGAATCTTACTCAAAGTATCAGGCGTCTAAAAATGAAATCAAGCTAATCTTAATTAATTAATCATTTAATCATTTTAATCATCTTATTATTCAACCTAACCAAATTAAGTTCAAGAATTTGCCTCTAGCCTTGATTCTTGAAGATAACTAGTTAAAATATCGAAGTTATTCTCAAGAACTGCCTCTAGCCTTAATCTTGAGTCTAACCAATCATAATCCAACAATCTTTACTCATTCTTTAATCAACTTAGACACTTTCTTTAACTTTCTTTATCATTTAAACCATTTTCTTTAACTTTCAAGATTCAACCAAGAACTCATAAAGACTCATCAAGAATTCATAAAGAACTCAAAGAACTCATAAAGAACTCATAAAGAACTCATTCAAGATTCAAGATCTTCAATCAAGAACTCAATCAAGATTCAAGAACTCAATCAAGAACTCATCCATGTTACACGCACAATCCATTCGAAAACCAACAAGAACTTATCCAAAATTCATCAAACTTTGTCACAATGATCATGATCATATTACAACATATAATCACTCATTAAACCATGAAAAAACCTTTATCAAAAACTCATTTAAACCACTTAAAAATCAGAATACAATCAATTCATAAAATCATGAACAATCAACCATAAACATCCCATACATGCATTTAATTCATACTATAAACATAGTATACCAAATAGGTTGAGTAAGTATGTTACCTTATTGAAGATTACACACAAATTCAACACAAATATGCAACCCGAAACTCGACACACACACGGGCACACACACGGCACAAGCACGAACAACACGACACACTTGCACGGACTGCACCCACATGAGCACACACACGGCCTGCTGCACACGGCACCACCACGAGCACCTCTGCCCAGTCAGCACGGCCACCACTGCTGCCCCACTGCACGGCACCACCACGCTGCACACACGGCCTGCACGGCTTCACCACACGACTGCCACCACACGAACCCCACCCTTGCACGGTCTTCAACACGGCACACCACCACGAACCCACACACGAACACGATCAAACCAAACCCGAACCAACGATCTTGATTGAAATAATTGGGTTTAGATTGTGTTTGGACACTTAAAGATCAATGAACTTTGAATCTTTAAGTTTTGGGCTAAGAAAAATGATGAACAATTGATGGCTTCAATTGTTCATAAATGGCGTGAGGCAAGGAGGAAGTGGAGGGAGTTTTGGTGATTGAACTTTGATGGCAAGTGCATTAGATGGCAAATGAGCAAAATGAGGTTTAAGCCTTACTAACTCACCTATATATAGAGTTAGTTAAGGTGTGAACACAAGGCAAGTGGCAAGCCTTGCCATGCCACTAGGAAAACCGGCCAACAAGGGGGAAATGGGCCTAAAATGGGCTCTCGTGATCAATTGGGCTAATTTGCAAAAACCGCATAACTAATCATGCAATAATCGACTTAGCCCAAAAATATTAAATAATTAATTAGAAAATGAAATAATAAAAATTCTAATTAATTAAATAATAAATAACATAAATAATAAAAACTGAAAATAAATATTTCGAATCAAATCGAAATTATTCTCATAAAATAAAATAAATAGTTCAAAAATAAATTTGAACTAACACAAAAATACACATAAATACACATATTTATCGGCAAAAATACCAATAAAATCTGGGTCATTACACCTGTATTGACCTTACCTGATGAAAACTTAGAATATGAAGTGTTCACAGATGCTTCAAAGAGTGGTCTTGGTTGTGTGCTTATGCAAGATAAAAAAGGTTGTTGCTTATGCTTCAGGGCAATTGAAGAACCATGAATTGAATTACCCGACCCATGATCTAGAGTTGGCGGCAGTTATTTTCGCACTTAAGATCTGGCGACATTGTCTTCTTGGCACATCATTCAAGATATATTCGGACCACAAAAGCCTAAAGTATATTTTTACTCAAAGAGAGTTGAACATGAGACAGAGGAGGTGGTTGGAATTGATAAAAGATTATGATATGGAGATTCAATACCATGAGGGCAAGGCCAATGTTGTTGCAGATGCACTTAGTAGGAAGTCCTCTCACTATTTGCAAACCTTGCGTTCGAGAAATCGACTTTGCGAGGAGTTTCAAAATCTTGATGTGGAGATAGTACGACTTGGAGCCCAACTTAATTCTCTTACGATCCAGTCCACCCTATATGATGAGATCAAAGAAGCACAAGTGCATGATCAATTCTTGAAAGAAAAGCAAGCTAAGGAGCCTGGTAATTTTATAGTTGCTGAGGATGGTAGTGTGAGGTTCCAAGGGAGATGGTGTGTTCCTAATGTTCTAGAATTAAAAGAGAGGATCCTAGAAGAATCTTATACAGCCCAATATTCTGTTCATCCTGGGGGCGACAAGATGTACAAGGATCTTAAGCAGACATTTTGGTGGCCTGGTATGAAGAAGGATGTTGCTATGTATGTCTCAAGATGTTTGACTTGTCAAAAGGTCAAGAGTGAGCACAAAAGGCCTCAAAGAATGATTCAACCTTTAGAGGTTCCTTAGTGGAAATGAGATTCGATCTCTATGGATTTCATTTGTGGACTTCCAAGAACTCCAAAGGGGAATAATATGATTTGGGTTATTGTTGATCGTCTCACTAAGTCTGCTCATTTTGTTCCCATGAAAGATACTTGGAAGCATGAAAGATTGGCTACTGCTTACAGGGAGCACGTAATTAGACTTCATGGTGTTCCTAGTGATATTGTTTCAGATAGGGATAGTCGGTCTTGTCTAAATTTTGGCAAAAGCTCCAAGAAGCATTGGGGACTAAGTTAAAGATGAGTATAACTTTTCACCCTGCTACAGATGGCCAAACAGAGCGCACTATCCAAACATTGGAAGATATGTTGTGGGCTTGTGCGTTAGAGTTTCAAGGTTCTTGAGAGGATAAGCTGGATTTGATAGAGTTCTCATACAATAACAACTACCATTCCACCATTCAGATGGCTCCATTTGAAGCCTTGTATGGTCGGCGATGTCATACTCCCTTATGTTGGAGCGATATTGGTGAATCTATTGTGATTGGTCCAGAGATGATTCAGGAGACTGTTGAGCAAGTAAAGCTCATCCAACAAAAGATGAAAGAAGCACAAGATAGACAAAAGAGTTATGGTGATAAGCATCGTCGGCATGAAGAGTTTCAGGTGGGAGAGAAGGTGTTGCTTAGAGTTTCCCCTATGAAAGGAGTGATGAGATTCGGGAAGAAGGGTAAGTTGAGCCCAAAATTCATTGGCCCGTACGAGATTTTGGAGAGGATAGACGAAGTTGCTTATAGATTGGCTTTGCCACCTGGGGTCGATCGTGCACATAATGTATTTCATGTATCTCAACTCCGAAGATACATTAGTGACCCGTCACATGTGCTACAGCCTGAGTCTCTTCAGCTAGATGAGAACATGATATATGAGGAGTTTCCAGTTAAAATTCTAGATCACAAAGTTCGAAAGACTCGGCGAGGTGAGACAAAGATAGTGAAAGTATTATGGTCGAATCACAACTCAGAGGAGGCTACTTGGGAAGCCGAGGATGCCATGCATCTTAAGTACCCTTATCTCTTCACCTAGGTAAGTTTGTGTTACGAGGACGTAACTCCCTTTTTAAGGTGGGTAGGATTTATGCTATTAACTTGTATTATTCGTGCATTATTGTTTGATTGTGGTTATCGTTATGTGTGATGGTTCCTGTGCGGTTTTTGTTCATGTGTGACTTTGTTTGTTTAAGGCTTTTATATAAAAAAGTGAAGTACAAGTTGAGGTTGATTACTTCAATTTTCAATAGTTGATTAACTTATAAAGTTAATGAGTTGTTTTAAAAACAAGAGTCATATTTTAACCTTTGAGTTTTTGTCCCAAGTTTCGGGGCGAAACTCCTTTTAAGGGGGTAGATTGTAACACCCCGTATTTTTATATTATTTATTTAGTTATTATTACTTTAAATAATTTTACTAAAGTAATTTTATATCCCATTTTATTAAAAATATTATTTCTCATTTTAACTTTAGAAATGACCAATAGTTATTAGATCTCTAATTAAGTCCATAAGTAGTAAGGAAGTTACAGTAAACTCTTAAGTAAAATAAAAGATATTTTAAATAAATAAATAAATATATATATATATATATATATATATATATATATACTAGTTGTCCACGGCGCGCGATGCGCGCCGTGTCCAACGCTAAGTTTTCGAACGCTTTTAAGTTTCGCTTGCATATATCAAGTTATTGTTGACCTATTTTTTTTATGTAAGTTATCGTATGAAGGAAATGATATAGAAACCTAATAGTAAACGCTACTAAAAATCATGAAGTTGTTAACTTTTATGCATGCCATTTTGTTAAGTTTTTGATAAAATAGTGTGTGTTTCAAGATATCACATATTGCGTATGATGTTACACATGGTATGAAACTATGAACAAAAGTAGGCTACACAACAATATCAAAAATCAGCACTTCACCACCAACACAAAATCTTATAAATACATGTTGCAAATTTGTCTCAACTATCATACACAACATTTATGGGTCGCCCGCCCAAATTATACTCAATTCACTACTAAGCCACATTCTAACATCATTTGAAAATTATTGTATACAGAATAGGAGAACCATTAGGTGTAAGTGAGCACAACTATTAGATCACTATTGTTCATTAGGAATAGTAGACTTTCTCCACTTTTTAAAGGTTAAGGATTTATAAATAGGATAAAAAACCTTACGAAGTACGGAGTATATCATAATACATATACAATTGAGTTATTATATATGTACAAAAATACAAGTGGTTGGAGTTATCACTCATCACACACTTTGTAACTTGAGAGCTTCCTCATCATGCTCTTGGATCTAAAATAATCCATATAAGATAGACCACTATACTAATTTGCAATTAAGGTAATACAGCTGAAACTATAAATAGGAAATAACTACAGTTTACAGTTGGAACTTGATGGATAACACTCAAAGCAAATGGATACAGCCTCTCTTCCAGTCCTAAATCTTCCAGCCTTTATTGTAATCTCGCTTTTCTTATCGACCTTAAACCTGTCGTATCAGCGCACTGCTAATAAGACCACACTAAATAGGCATGTTGAAGAAGTGACGCGCTCTATATAATGGCAATAACTGCTATATAATAGCTAAACAAACAAATTAAAAGAGAAGCACGGAGCAATGAAGCATCAAGCAATTAAAACATAAAACCAAAACGAAAAAAAAAACTAAAGACATCCTAAAAGTGAAACTAAAACTCACATTTACAAGCAATATAATGATGTCCACATGTTCAGTAGCAGAGGTCAATTGGTTTTAGATCTGAAATTGTTATATCTTAATGCTATATCTTTTGAATTCTCTTCATTAGTTTCACAGTCTATTCCACTTTGATGTATCGTGTAATTGCTGGACTTTTCTTTTATGCAAACTATAGTGCAAAGTAAGGTTTCACAATATATAAAAAAGTAAATGTTTCGCAAAGCTATGTATGCTATGGATGTGAGTAACAGATGTTGAGCTATAGTTTTTTGACTATTCTTTTATGCGCGTCGTGCCCAACACATCACTATAAAACATTTTAATGTACCGAAAAGTTGTTTGAGCAGTATTTTTACAAGTTATTATTATATATAATAAATCATATGCCGATGCACATCATGTCCAACACGTTGTTATTCAACGTTTTAATGTGTCAGAAAATTGTGTTTATTGAACCTTAAACCAATTATTCAATAAATAAAAGGCTAAAATATAGAATATGACTTATGATCTTCTTAGGCTCTGTTCTTTAGGACTGATCTGGTCTGATATGATCTGATCTGATCTGATTTGTTTTGAGTTTGTTTGATCTGATCTGATCTGATTTAAGTTTTTCTGATTTGATTTTATTTATATTTATATTTATATTTTTAATTTTAATTTTATTTTTATTTATATTTATATTTGTATTTTTATTTCTAATTATATTTATATTTATATTTATATTTATATTTATATTTATATTTATATTTTTTTTTATATTTATATTTATATTTATATTTATATTTATATTTATTTATTTTTTTTTGTATGTTTATTTTTATGTTTATTTTTATTTTTATTAGGGACAAAAATTTAATGAGCCCAAAGCCTCAAGCTCATTTCATTTCACCTCTTCAGTATTTTACTTTTCATTATTTTCAAACCCTTCATTCAATCTGACTCCAAAACCGTCACCGAAAAAGTCGACCGAATACTCACCGTCGAAAAAGTCATTCCGAAAACTGTCGTCGGAAAAGTCGTCCTGAAAATCGTCGCCGAAAAACTCGGCTTGAAAATCGTAGCCGGAAAAGTCGGTTGAATAATCACCGCCGGAAAAGTCGACCGAATAATCATCGCCGGAAAAGTCATTCCGAAAATCGTCGTCGGAAAAGTCGTCCTGAAAATCGTCGCCAAAAAACTCGGCTTGAAAATTGTCGCTGGAAAAGTCGGTCGAATAATCACCGCCGGAAAAGTCATTCCGTCGTCGGAAAATGTCGAGCGGAAAAACAATGCTCGAAATAATAATAATGATGATGATGATGATGATGATGATGATGATGATGATGATGATGATGATGATGAATTAGGTTCAAGAAGGTAATAATAATTAGTATATCTTTTTTCAAACCCATTATTAATTAATATTATCAATTCCAATAACAACTTATCTACATATTTAATTTTTCTTAATTCACTTGTAGTAAAATTAACAAACTAGAACGGATTGAATAATAATAATATGGAGGACGGGTAAAGTTTAATTTGGATCAAAATTAGTAATAATAATATGGAGGATGGGTAAAGTTTAATTTGGACCAAAATTAAATCAAACCCAAAATAAAAAATAAGTTTTATTTTATAATATAAAAAAATAGTTTAATTCAATCTAACTCTGATTGGTTTCTCTAAAAAATTATAAAACAAGAATGATAAAATAAAATTGGTTTATGTTGTGTAAGAGTGCTTTAAGTTAATTATTAATTTAATTAATTTTATTTGATCAATAATTAAAAATAATAATCTAGACCAGATTTGAACTTATTAGACTTGATTGGAACTTACACAACAAGAAAATCCTCTTCGCCCGACCGCACTTACCGACCGTCAATATATGGTCGTAAATTACCGACCGTCGACGACTGAAAACAGTCGGCAAATTTTTCCCCCCAAAACCAATGTTAGTCAGACCATATACCGACCGCTAAACGGTCGGTAAATTCGACTTCTAAATTTACCGACCGTTTAGCGGTCGGTATATGTCTACAGGGTTCTGGGTTTGGTGGAAAATTTATTCCACTTAAATATACCCAACTACTGTAACAAATTACCGACCGCTTAGCGGTCGGTAAATTTACTAATCTGATGTACCGACCGCCTAGCGGTCGGTATATGTCTACAGGGTTCTGGGTTTGGTGGAAAATTTATTCCTCTTAAATATACCCAACTACTGTAACAAATTACCGACCGCTAAGCGGTCGGTAAATTTACTAATCTGATGTACCGACCGCCTAGCGGTCGGTAAATCTTCTGACCCAAAATCAAAAATTGGGTCGTTGCGATTTTGAATCGCATTCCCGTTGCATTCTCTCTCTCTCTTCACTCTCTCTCTCCCTCGCGAACCCTCGAACCACCACACCCTCACCCCCTCTCTCTCTCTCCCTCCAACCGGCGACCACCGTGACCGGCCTCCGGCACCCCTCCGGCCGCCGTCCTTTCTCTTTCTTTCTCCTTTTCTCTTTATCCTTCTCTTTCTTTCTCCTTTTCTCCTTTTCCTTCTCTTTCTTTCTCCTTCGCCCCTCCAGCCCTCCGCCCCTCCGCCTCTGCCCCTCCGTTCCTCCGCCGACGCACGGCTGCCGCCCCAGCTCCTCAAATTGTGGTTAGGGTTTTTTTTTTTTTTTTGTTTTTCAATTTATTCAATTGTGTATATATGTATATGTATTTGTATGTATTTGTATGTATATGTGTATGTATTATGTATGTATATGTGTATGTATTATGTATGTATTTGTATGTATGTGTATTTATGTATGTATTTGTATGTATATGTGTATGTATTATGTATGTATGTGTATTTATTATTTATGTATTGTGTATGTATTACATATGTATTTGTGTGTATGAATTGAAAATTTTCGTTCATTCTTTGCTAACTTTAAGATTTTGTTTAATTATATTGTAATCAAACAAATTTTGTTCAAATCAAATTAATTTAGTCCAAAACAACGGCTTTAAAAAAACGACCTTAATCTATGGCTAGGGTGCTCAACACTTGTTCTTAGTAATATCACACTCAACCTATGCCCAAAAAAACACTCAACACATTTTAGGCCGTGTTCTTTTGGGCTAAGAAAACAACAACTGAAATGAACTAAATTGAAATGAAATAAACCGAACTGAAATTAAATGAATTGAACTAAAACGAAACGAAATGAATTGAAAATGTTAATGAAGTGATTGGTTTTTTTTGGTTTTGAATGAAAGATATATATCAAGAAAGAAATGATGAATGTATTTTTGTATTTGAATCAAATGTGTAATAATAGGTGTATGTATATGTATGTATGTGTATTTTTTTTAGCAAAAAATTAAAGTGTATGTATGTATGTATGTATGTAAGTAAGTATATATTTAATTATGTATGTATGTAAGTATGTATGTAAATATGTATTGTATTTTTCGTAAATATGACTTAAATATATATACATGTGCATTACATAAGAAAGCTTTAACAAGAATATTTAAGAACGGCTTAAATAAGATAGGAGTGAAGACATTATATTGAACTATGTTTGAATGCTTTGAACTAAAATTTTAGTAAATGTCTTAGAAATTGTATTAATCGAAATGAAAAGGAAGGAGCGTGAGTGGATGTACAAGAGAAAAGATAAGGAACACAAACTTCGTGATGAGTTCATCAAAGGGGTGAATGAGTTTGTTACCTTCTCTCAGCAGCACCCCGAGCTCAATGACAAGGACAAGATAAGATGTCCTTGTGTTCGGTGTAAGAACTTGAAGTACTTGGATGTGCCCAACGTCAAGGTACATTTGTATAAGAAGGGGTTCATTCCGAACTACTATGAATGGTTATGTCACGGCGAAAGGGTGAGTACAGAGTCCACCTCGTCTTCTACTCAGCCGAATCCTTACCGGGAAATGGTTGTCGATGCTTTTGGGGACAACGTGGACTCATCATTCGTTGAGGAGGCAACTTCGGCCGAAGAAGAACCAAATGCGGAGGCAAAAATGTTCTTCGAGTTGCTCAAGGCAGCCGAGCAGCCGTTGTATGATGGGAGCAAGATGTCTGTGTTGGAGATGGCTTCCAGAATGATCAACTTGAAGTGTGACTACAACTTGCCACTCAGGTGTGTAGACAGCATTGGGTCATTGTTCAACGATGCGCTCCCCACCTCCGAAAAAACTAAGTGTACCACCTATTATGAAACAATGAAGGTTCTGAAGGGATTAGAGCTTCCTCACGAGAAGATACACGCCTGCCCTAAAGGATGTATGTTGTTTTGGAAGGACGATGCTGAGCTTGATAAGTGTCGTCATTGCGGGTCGAATCGGTACAAGGAGACTTCGAATGAAACTTTGGTTCCCGAAAGCTTTATGGTGTACTTCCCAATAACAGCAAGATTGCAAAGAATGTTTGCAACTAGAAACATTGCTGAGGCTATGACATGGCATTGTGAGAATCGTCGAGGGCAAGGGAATATGGCTCACCCTAGTGACAGTGAAGCTTGGAAGCACTTCGACAGGACCTTTACGGACTTCGCATCCGAGCCTCGAAACGTTAGACTTGGGTTGTGCACAGATGGTTTTTCCGTTTTTGGGAAGTTTGGAAAGCAATACTCTTGTTGGCCTGTTTTAACTACACCGTACAACATGTCGCCGTCCATGTGCATGAAGAAACCTTTCATTTTCCTTTCGTTGCTTATCCCTGGGCCAAAAAATCCGAAAAACAACTTGGATGTCTACATGCAGCCTTTGATTGATGAGTTGAAGCACCTATGGTCGGTTGGGTCCTTGACTTATGACGTATCAAAGAAGCAAAATTTCAATCTTCGTGCAGCCTTATTGTGGACTATCAGTGACTTTCCAGCATACAGTATGTTGTCAGGTTGGAACACGTTTGGCAAAAAGGCGTGCCCGTATTGTATGGAGAATAGCAAGGCCTTTTGGCTAAAACATGGTGGCAAAGTATCATGGTTTGATTGCCATCGTCAATTTTTAGATTCCGATCACCCCTTTCGAAAGAATAAGACGGCTTTTTGTAAGAACAGAGTTGAAAATGACTCGGCTCCTCATATCATGTCAGGTGAGGAACTGTGGCAGTGTGTCAAGGACTTACCGCGAGCAGCAGACGGTCCTGATGCTTTGAAGGAATTGAAGAAGAAAAAAATAGGATGGGATAAGCAATCTTGTTTGTGGCAACTGCCGTATTGGAAGGATTTGCTGCTTCGGCACAACTTAGACGTGATGCATATCGAGAAGAATTTCTTCGAGCAGCTCATCCACACCGTCATGGACGTTAAAGACGAAACGTCTGACACTGTTAGTGCGAGGAAAGACATGAAGAGTGTCTGCAGGCGTCGAGAGCTGGAGCTCATTGATGATGGTAAGGGTAATGAGGTGATGCCCAAGGCGCCTTACGCACTTAACAAGGAGCAGAAGAAGGTGTTATGTGACTGGATCCGAGACTTGAGATTTCCTGATGGGTATGCTTCGAACCTGAGCCGATGTGTTGATCAAAAAAAAAATAGGCTCCATGGAATGAAGAGTCACGATTGTCATGTAATTATGGAGCGGTTGTTGCCTGTTTGTCTAAGAGAGTTGCTCCCCCTTCATATTTGGAAGGCAGTAACCGAAATAAGCCAATTCTTCCGTGACTTGTGTGCTCCCACTATCACGTTGAGTGAGATGGACCGCCTACATAAGAACATTGCCGAGATCTTGTGTAAGTTGGAAAAACTGTTTCCTCCGGCATTCTTTAACTCCATGGAGCACTTGCCTGTACACTTGCCACATGAAGCATATATTGGGGGTCCCGTTCAATATAGATGGATGTATCCATTCGAACGGTGAGTTATTGTAATCGTTTATACCCCTTTACTCATTTCTTCTGAATTGTGATTTACAATCCACATGTATTCTTTACCCACAGGTACCTTAACCACTTGAAACGTAAAGTGGGGAACAAGGCAAGGGTTGAAGGATCTATATGCAATGCATACCTGGCTGAGGAGATATCCAATTTCTGCTCACAGTATTTTCAATCTGAGGTTGATACCAAGTCGAGGGATTTGGGTAGAAATGCATATCATGCTGTTGAAAGCCAACATGGTGTCGATGTCCCTGAATTGTTTAGGGAGGATTGTGGTCGACCTGCATCGAGTGGTAGTAAACGTTGGTTGACAGACAAGGAGTATCTCCGACTCCATCTGTATGTCCTTGCAAATTGTGGCATACTAAGTGAGTACGAAAGGTAATTTTCTTACTTTAACTGTGTTAGATTACAAAAAAAATACTAAGCGACTAACATCGAATTTGCGCACTATAATAGGCAATTTGAGGATCACATAGTAGACTCAAATCCCCAAATAAAGAGAGATGATGTCTGGATCAAATGCGAATCCCAATACCCAGGATGGTTAAGGAAACAAGTGAGGAATTTCAACCCCCTAATACCCCAACTTTATTTTATAATTACGTAAAATCATTTTACTATCTGACTCACCAATGCAAATGTAGGTTCTTCAGACACAGTCTGCCGATGACGTCACACGAGCTCTTGCGATGGGACCCTCCACAGAAGTCACAACTTGGAATCAATTCTGCGTCAATGGGTACAATTTCCACACACAAAGCTATGGAAGGAACAAGTCAACCATGAATTATGGGGTCTGTGTTGAGAGTCAAGGAGGGGGTGACTACTTCGGCACTTTGGAAGAGGTGTTACAATTGTCTTACCACGGGAGTGATGCAGATTACAAGACGGTATTATTCAACTGTCGTTGGTTTGATTGTGACAAGGGCATGAACATCCATGAGAAATATAGACTTGTAGAGGTCAATCACTCTAGGACACTCTCGTGGTATGACCCCTTCATTGTCTCCTACCAAGCCAGCCAGGTTTATTATGCACCTTATCCTAGCCTTAAGAGAGACAAATTGCAGTGGTGGGCCGTGTTCAAGACCAAAGCTAGGTCAGAGGTTGATGCACCGGTGGACTCGGATGTTCTACAAGAGGCAACATCCCTTGTTCCTGTAGGTTTATGTTCTCCAGACGAGATCCCAGACTACGAGGTTATACAGGGTGATGATGACGAATATGAGGAGGTCATTCCGAGTCTAGATGAAGACGACGATGACGGTGGACAGGAGCTTAACGATGATGAAATCGATGACATGGTTGATGATGATGACGAGGACGTTGATGACATCGGTT
Source organism: Salicornia ramosissima (assembly GCA_951394345.1). Classification (NCBI taxonomy): domain Eukaryota; kingdom Viridiplantae; phylum Streptophyta; class Magnoliopsida; order Caryophyllales; family Amaranthaceae; genus Salicornia; species Salicornia ramosissima. The sequence continues at coordinate 48,228,661 of OX596233.1, forward strand.
TGTTTCATTAGGATGTAATAATTGTAGCAATTTATTGTAATTTGAAACCAAAAACCAAATTCTTGTAAAAATTGTAATTTATTAACGGTGATTGTTTAGTTATGTTATTCATTATATTTGTGTTTGTGATTGGGGTTTGTTTTCCTAAGTCATTGTATTTCTTTTGATTTACTAACAACTTTATGCAGGAAAATGTCATCAAAACGGCCTGGTGGTGCTAAGAAGAAATCTGGAGCGCAGAGTCAGGGCGAGCAACCCCAGCCCACCATTATTGGTCCTGGTGAACTTCGTCGGCGTCAGTCGTCTATGACACCGCCGTCGATTTCACCTTCCTTATCTCTGGACCACGGGGCTGCGCGTCAGCTCCAGTTTGATGCTCCATCTGCTCAGTTTCCTCCGTTTACGCGGCCTCCTCCAGTTCGGCCGAAGTTTATGCCGACACCGCGTATGCCTCAGTATGAGCCGTCTCCTTCTGGTGCTGCTGCTGAGGCTACTCCGTCTCCTCAGTTGGAGCCATCTCCTTCTGGTGCTGCTGCTGAGGCTACTCCGTCTTCTCAGCCTTCTGGTGACGATGATGGTGGCGACGTTGATCCGGACGTAGCTTCGACGTCCACATTAGACCCTGATGGCCTATGGTGAGTTTTTGTTTTATTTTTTAATGTTTTAATAATTGAAATTAAGTTGTATTCATATGTTGTTTATTTAATCTTACTTTGTTTCGTGTGCAAGGTTTGACACGAGCAGTGTTGTTCGATCCATATCACACGTGATAAAGTCCTACTTCCGTGAGCCTTGGAAGAACTACACCGAGGTGGATCAGGCAACCAAGGCACATTGGTGGAACATGTGGAAGGTGATAAAGACAAACTCTGTAATAAATAGTGTTTTTTTATATATAATTTCTAACAATAACATAATTCATTGGATTTTGTCGAATGCAGAAACAGTATCGTTGGAGGCCTGAGCTCGAGGGCACAGTACGAGATGCTTATGAGAGCAAGGCTGGAAGACGCCTGAAAGACATCTTCAACGATGTGGTTCACAAGCGGAAAGATCGACCTAGCTGGCTCGGTGAGTATTGGATTGTCATTTCTAAAATTTGCTAAAATATCAATACTGCCCATCAAGTGTTAAGTTTGATTGTTTTTCATGACAGGTGATGAGATGTACAGCGCAATGAAGGATAGACTTACTGACGAGAAGTCTAAGGAGAGGTCAGCTCGGGCGAAGGTAAACAGGAGAGCTGGCAACGCTAGTGGCGCCGCCCCGGCCTCTCATTGCGCTGGATCTGTGTCGGTGATTCAGCGAGCCAAGAAATTGGCTAAGGAGCAAGGAGGGAAGTTCCCTGACGCTGCGGATGTCTTCCTTGACACTCACTTCAAAAGGCAAGAAGGCATGGAACCGCAACCAATTAGCCAGAAGGCCAAGGAAGTGATGGTAATGTTCTTTTCTTTGTTTACTTTGATGTTTAGAGCGGAATTCCGGCTTATAAGCCGATGAGTACGAATAGGATTGTTTTTTATGATTTGCATTTGATGTTTAGAGCGGAATTCCGGCCTATAAGCCGATGAGTACGAATAGGATTGTTTGTTTATTAGTTGCATTTGATGTTTATTGTTTGTCATGATTAATTACTTACCTAAACTGCAAAAAAATACCCCTAACAAGTATAATAGGGTGTTATAGGACGTGTATAAGCTTTGAAATCTAGTAATGGAACGTTACTTGACAAGTTAGGTGCGAAAATGCAAAAAAAAGCTCGAAAATGACCTAAAAAGCCAAGTTTTGACCTAAACTGGTGGTGGGGCCCTATAATCAGCATAATCAACCCCTAACAAGTATAATAGGGTGTTATAGGACGTGTATAAGCTTTGAAATCTAGTAATGGAACGTTACTTGACAAGTTAGGTGCGAAAATGCAAAAAAAAGCTCGAAAATGACCTAAAAAGCCAAGTTTTGACCTAAACTGGTGGTGGGGCCCTATAATCAGCATAATCAACCCCTAACAAGTATAATAGGGTGTTATAGGACGTGTATAAGCTTTGAAATCTAGTAATGGAACGTTACTTGACAAGTTAGGTGCGAAAATGCAAAAAAAAGCTCGAAAATGACCTAAAAAGCCAAGTTTTGACCTAAAATGGTGGTGGGGCCCTATAATCAACATAATCAACCCCTTGAAAGTATAATAGTGTGTTATAGGACGTGTATAAGCTTTGAAATCTAGTAATGGAACGTTACTTGACAAGTTAGGTGCGAAAATGCAAAAAAAAGCTCGAAAATGACCTAAAAAGCCAAGTTTTGACCTAAAATGGTGGTGGGGCCCTATAATCAACATAATCAACCCCTTGAAAGTATAATAGTGTGTTATAGGACGTGTATAAGCTTTGAAATCTAGTAATGGAACGTTACTTGACAAGTTAGGTGCGAAAATGCAAAAAAAAGCTCGAAAATGACCTAAAAAGCCAAGTTTTGACCTAAACTGGTGGTGGGGCCCTATAATCAACATAATCAACCCCTAACAAGTATAATAGGGTGTTATAGGACGTGTATAAGCTTTGAAATCTAGTAATGGAACTAACTCCATAATTTGCAGGATCAATATAACCAGAACCTTTCCCAGTCTCAGGCTAGTGGTTCAAAGACGGACGCCAACCAGATCTTCTTTGATACGGTTGGTGGCTTCAGGAAGGGAGAGGTTCTAGGGTTCGGCAGGGAGGGCGCTTCTCTCTATTACGAGAGAACCTCGCGGAGACGGCACGTCGGATCTTCCTATTCTCCATCGGTTTCCGCTCAATTACAACAGATGTCCCAGCGTTTGGAGGAGTCTGAGCACGCTAGGGTAGAGATGGAGCGCGCTAGGGTAGAGATGGAGCAGAGAGACAAGGAGCGGGAGGAGAGAGAAAAGGAGCGGGAGGAGAGAGAACAGAAGCGGGAGGAGTACCTCGCCCAGTTGAAGGCGCAGATGGACGCCTTCGCGAGGAGATTCGGCGATCCTTCCTTCACTCACCGAGGCCCTCCTGATGATCCGACAGACGGTTCCGGCGCTTCTGGAGCCTTCGTAGCATAGTTGTATTATATTGTTATATTACTATTATTGGATTATTAATATAAAATGCAATTTTGAAATTTTGAATTTGTTTAATTTTAATTTATTTTTATATTTTAATTTTAATTTGTTTTTGCCCTATTTTTTTAAGGTATTTAAAAAAAAAAAAAAAAACCAAATTACCGACCGCTCAACGGTCGGTAAATCAGTGTTCAAAATAAAGAAATGGCGCCAAAAAAGGCGGGAAAAAGTTACTTCCCGACCGCGTAACGGTCGGTAAATAACTTTTTCCCACCAAAAAAAATGGAGGGAAGAGGCGCGTACCGACCGCCTTCACGGTCGGTATTACCGACCGCCTGTCTACACGGTCGGTAATACCGACCGTTTAGCCGGTCGGTACGCGCCTCTTCCCTCCATTTTTGACCAACTGTGTAAACGGTCGGTAGACGGTCGGTAATTTGTTGCCGACCGTTTCGACGGTCGGTAAAATATTTTACCGACTACTATTTCAGCGACCAATTTTTACCGACTACAAACGGTCGGTAAATCCAATTACCGACCACTAACGGTCGGTAACTGGCGGTCGGCCGAGTCCAATTTTGTTGTTGTGTTATTAGAACTTATTAGACCTGATTGAAACTTATTAAACCTTATTGGAACTTATTAGACCTTATTGGAACTTATTGGACCTTATTGCAACTTATTGGACCTTATTGGAACTTATTAGAACTTATTAGACCTTATTGCAACTTATTAGACCTTATTGAACTTATTAGACCTGATATAACTTATTGGAACTTATCTGAACTTATCTGAACTTATTAAACCTGAAACTTATTTTTTTTAAGGTGAAAAGAACGCACCATAAGTCCAAAAGAACAGGGCCTTAGTATTCAATACAGGCAATATTTGTTTCATGAGAAGAAGAAAGCTTCAAGTCAATAAAATAATACAAGCCATGAATTAATATGGGCGATTGAGTCATTTGAATGCAACAATGACTATAGGAGCAATAATAATAGTCAATCAAGATGTACATCGTATCAACACTTGAAATTAGTCTTACATTTGTTTTGAAAAATTTACATAACCAAAATGCTAATGTAAACTAAGAAAACTAAGCAATCATTTGAATAAAAAAAAACGTTTTGTGCAGAGGAATTGATGCACTGGCATAAACACTTTTGACGTGAATGGCTTGATGAATATGAGGTCAATGCAACAAAATCTGCAGTGAACTAACTTGTTTGGAAGAGTTAAACATAAAATCAACCTGAAATTAGAATACATATATAAGCAACTATTCTAATAATAAGATATACAATTGCTGGTTAAAAAACATAAAGCACTTCTAATCTTGTAAAATGATAATGATATAATAGAAGGCATGTAATCAGACCAAATCAGTTTTGACATTTATTAACATCCAACAGCTATATACCTGTGATAAGCCTCATGGATGAACTTACTCCAATAAATCAATAATATCATCAAGGCCTTCATTCTCTGTAGTAACAATAGGCAAAGCATAAGTTGCAGCACGTAAAATAATTAAACTTTTCTCAATTGCTAAATTCTCAAACCACAACAAAACCCTATAATAAACCTTCTCATCAAATTATGTTACAATCTGTTATGTGTATTAGATACATCAACATCTATGAAATAATTCCAATGCTAGGAATAAGGTTGAGAAAACAAATTTCTATCTAAAAAAGGATTTTTTTTTTACATTAGCTGACAAAAATTTGTCGTATTAAAAGCTTGGATGGTGCATGATAAGTGAAATATTTTGTAATTTCAACAAAGATCCACATTATAAAGAAAGAGCATAAAGAAATCAATGTATATTCGGTAATACATGAGGATAGAATGTGACTATGTGCATATCAACACTTGCTAAAATAACAAATCACAAGAGAGCAACAACAAAAGCAACCCATCTTCATAATATCAAAGCAATAAAAACACCATACACCAATAAAAATCAAATGAAAAATCAGAATAATTTATCTGACAAACAAAACATCTATTTAATCTAATTAAGTCCTCATAAATCACAATATAATCAAACATAAAACACAGACTAATACATGCACCATAAATTATTCATTACTGGCCATTTAAAACACATAAAACCCCCAAAAAATATAATTGAAGATGCAACAAAAATTGCTATGATGCTTGCAATGAAATTTTACTGTTATAACTTCAAAGGAATCAGATTCCTACAGCATAGTGTTTCTAATATGCATTTCATTGAAAATCTAAAAAAATCTACATTCTATACTATTGATAGAGCAATTATAATTTCCAGCCTAGGCTTTCTATCTAGATATGGTCACCAAAAGATGTAGTTGGGAATGAAATTCCTTGTCCTTTAATATCAATATAAACATACCGTGTATTTAGTCTCTGGCTTGCCCCAACGACTGCGTTCAGGTCTAGACCTTCCCTAAGTGTGCGCTCCAGATAATGCAATAATATCCTACCAACACAAGAAACTCATAGTGAATATAATGGCCAATTGAGTTAACGTTTGGAAGTCTAAATAGGGGTTTTGCTTCACCTTATCATCCAGACCCATTTTGTACAAAAAATCACGCAGATGTTGAGCAGGTGAGGGAGGTCAATTCAGATGAAAGCAACATAAAATAACAGCAGGGGCAAAGACCATTTTGGCTCCAAATCGATCAAAGAACTATAAGCAAAGTAAGAAGTATTATAAAAAAAAAAGAGTTGTAGCAAGCATGCACTCATTAACTCAAGGTTATTTTTTAACACTTGAAATCACATAATGCTTTAAATCAAATTTACAGAAAAAAGTTTAAAGATGAACATGCACACAACTGACTTAGTAAGAAACACATATGGTAAGTTTTGGTTTTAATTTGCTAAGTTAAAACCTATACATACTCAAGAGACTTAAATCAATCAATCATGAACTCAAGATTAAAAAAAGGCCAATAAATTTTTTATTAAAAAGATATCAAGCATAATCAACAAAAGAAAAATATTAGTTAAAATACACTTCCCAAATAAACACCAAATCCCCCCATAATGAGATAACCCAATAGTTCAAGACTTACATAATGTACTCATTTTCAAACATCTTATAAGTTGTTGTTATGCCTATTATTAGCCTATTACAACTCTTTAGTTCATTAGTTCCTCTCAAGCATTTAGAAAAATTACCACATATACAAACTTATAGAAGCTTCCCCCCTCCCCCTCCCCCTAAATTAACGCCATACAAATTCCAAAATGCATAATGCTAGGTGGAGGGACTAAGAAATCAAAGACGAATCAGGTATCTTCATGAATTCATACCTAATTATTTGACAGAGATGCAATATGTTATGCCCAAGCATCTCTTTATCATCATGTGTAGGCCAAAACCTGGTTGGCAACAAAATTACACCACGCAATCCATTCTTTTACTGTCATCTATCTCCTAGCTATACTCATGATAAATTTATTAATTAGATGGGTGAAAGGCTTTGCAAATCTAGAAAACTTGGTTATAAAAGAGATGAAGTAATGGATCAATAAGAAAATAAAATTAATGAATTTTACAAAATATTGTCCCATAATCATGGGCAGCAAAAACCAAACCAGGAACTTGAATTGAACAAATCCAAAAATCTAAAAAATTCTTCAAACATCAGATATAAATTCTCACAATTAGATAGACTCACCTTCTTAGCTGTGAGTGTCAATTCACTAGATTGTTGGCTTCAAACTCGAACAAAACGAGAGTCAATCTAACCCTAGAATAAGAAAATTTAACCTAATCAAAATCAACAAAATTTTCAATTCCGGAAAAGAGAAAAAGACAGACAAACTAACAACAACGTTTAGGGATTCAAAAATGAATCGGCCAAAAATTGGATTCCAAAGTTTAGGGCTTCAAAAATACATCCACCAAAAATAAATAGTTAGGGGTTCTAAAAATGAACTCACCAAAAATCAATGAAAATTTCCTAAGAGAGACGAAAGGGGGAAAACAATGGAAACTTACAAGACCAAAAATTCGCCGCCGATCGAAGACCACAACCAAGTGTCTCTCCATTTTTTTTATGGTTGATGGAGCAGAGGGGAGAAGATTGTGAAGCAGGGTTAATTTTTTATTTTTTTTTGGAGGGGGGGGGGGGGTTGAGTGGAGTAGAACTTTTTACATTGAGCCTGACACCATTTAGTTTGTCCAGTTTACTCTAAGTCTCCAACAGTTTTTCATTTTCTGGTACATGTAATTGAAGCTCCAACATCTACATTATTATCAACAGCTAATAAAAATTAAAAACAAACTTAAAAGTAAGAGAATTATAGAAATACAGAAGGGCTATAACTATAGGAAAATCGATCTGCAAGACGCACCCGAAAACATCGATTTGTAAGACCCCATAAATCATCAATATATAGTTGTATACATATAAATAAAAATCGATTAGCAATAACGACCAAAAAAAAATAAAATTATGCAGAAATGAAGGAAAATCGAACAAAAAACCAGCAGAAAATTACTTTCGGAGCTAAGATCGATCCATTGATTCTGGATTAAAATTCACATTTTCGTCTTCATTTTCTGTTTAGCCAAGCAAAAACACAAAACCCAAAATCTCAAAGTCTCCATAGTTTCGTTGATGCGATCAGATCAACAGCTTCCCAACAATCTATAAATAAAATCGAATGCAATTAACAACACATAAAGCCATGAACTTTACTATAACGACCAAAAGTCTACGATAGATACCAGCTCTTGAGCTGCCAAAAGGGGGAGAAACACCATTCTGAAATAGGAAGATAAACATCTAAACCTAACAGAAATGAATCTCGATGCATTTGAGGGAGCAAAAATTCCAAAGGGCATCACAAAGCATTTTACACATGTAGATCTACTCAATTAAATCAAAGCTCAAAACCCCATTTCGTACTACAACTACCAATCCTAAAGGATCAAAATTATTCAAATTACCCAGCAAAAAAAAAAAATTCAATAAAATAGCAAAACGAAGATGGAAATCCCACTAAAAACCTCATAACAAAATGACAACAAATGAATACCAGAATGAGCGTTGTAATAAAGATTGTTGCTCTCTTTGCTGAATTGAACTTTGGCACTTCCATTACCGAATTCCTTCACCAAAAAGCAATTGTTATTCTTCACTATTTCCCATATCAAAGACCCTGGTACTGCCACCATTTTCTTCTCCTGCGACTTAAATAAAACAAAAAATTTATACTAAGTAGAGTAAATTACACAGATTAAATCTCAAAATATGAATTAGAAACATAAACAAACCTAAATTACGAACAAGGGGGTTGAGTTGAACTGGGTATTACAGAAATCATGAACAATCTATATGTGGAAGAAAAATCCAAAATCACACTAAAAGATCGAGAAATGAAAGTGAAGCAAAAATGGCCAAAAAAACCCTAAAAAATCGAGAATGGAAAGAGAAGCAACAATGGCAGGACAAATCCTAAAAGGAAAAAATCAAACAAAAATGGCCAAAGATCGAGAAAATTCAAACAAACAAAATCTTACCTCGAAATTCACAAAATCGCAGAAAAGGAAAATCGAAGACCACAACGCGTTGATGGTGTACGGGGGAAGAGAGTGAAGTAGTGTTGATGGAGGAGAGAGGGGAGAGGGGAGAGGGGAGAGTGGAGTATAGCTCAATAAAATTCGGATGGAGAAGAGAGATGGGAAGAGGAGAAGAGAGTGGGAAGAGGAGAGTAGGGTTTAGTTAGTTTAACGTGAAGCAGAGATGGAAAACATTCAAAGTGATTAGATGGGGGGTGGAACGCAGCTAACAGTACGCGGCAAAGAGGGAAGTGAAGAACACACACCCAAAATCACATGTCAAAAAATTTGAGCAAAGTGTGGCTTTTATATAGTATAGAATATATATAACAAAAAAAAAAAGAAAAAAGAAAGAAACACAAAAAAGGGGAAAAGGAGGAGTAAACTTACAGTAGTAATTCATTTGAAGTTTTCTCTGCCGCAGCCCCATCAGGTTCGTCCTCTTCCTCCCTTTTTTTTAATTTTTTTTTTAATTTTTATTTCTTTCTCATTCGAGATTACCACTTCAATCTTAAGCATTCCTAAACTCTATTCATTCAATTTCATCTTCTCCTAGTTTGTTAGTGATTGAGGATAACAACATTGAGTTTGGAACCCTAGGGTTTGGGTTAAAAATCAAATTTCAAGAGTATAATTTTTAGTTTTTGTTGAGTAATTTTACCTCCCTTATTCAAGTATGTTGTGATCTAAAGTTTTGTTTCAAATTTGTTTGTTTTATTTGTTGTTTTAGTTGAGGGTTTTGTTAAGTTAGGGTTTATGAGTAATTGAATTGGGGAAATTGAATTATGTCATGTTTTAGTTGATGTATATGTAAGTATTGACTTAATTATGTAGTTAGTATAATTGTTAGTTTATTCTTATAGTTGTTTGAGTGTTCTTGATGTTATGTGGTACCCTAAGTTTGGGGAAAATCATACTTAGAACTATTATAATATGTTGTTGGCATCATTGTTGATTGTGATTTTAATATATATAGTTGATATATTATTATTAGATATAAAATTTATACTAGTGTTGTTAGTATACTAGTGTTGTTTGTATATTAGTGTTGTTAGTATATAAGTGTTGTTAGTATACAAGTGTTGTTAGTATATAAGTAGATTGATTTTAATTGAATAGTAGTAACTAGTGTTTGATTGTGATGTGTGAATTAATTGTCAAGTACCATTATTATAATTTTGGGTTATAGGTTGGTAGTATCTAGTGATATTTGGTTGATGTATGAGCAAATTCTGATTAGTTTGGATAGATGTATAGTTGACTTATAATGACTTTTGTAGTGTAACAAGTATAGGTAGTTTGTAAGTCAAGTGGCTTATACACTATTATTATGTTGTAGATCGCGAGTTTGTTGAAGAACCTTTTTGACTTGACATTTGAGGTTGATTTGTATTTTGTTGCTGACAAGGTAAGATTTCTTACTAAACCTGTACAGTTATAATTAATATTTATTCGACAATATTTTAAGAACTTGTATTATGAAAGTATTTTATATTGAAACGAGGAAGTTCCTCACCCTTACGAGGGTTTCTAGATTTTATGTTACTAAGCTAAGATTTTGAAAGGAGGAAGTTCCTCACCCTTACGAGGGTTTCTAGATTTTATTGTGGGGTTAAGCGGTATTCCTCGAGTTTGGAAGTAGGTTGAGTTAACAGTGTCTCAACCATTTTATATAGTAGTTGGGGGTACGTTGATCAGTACTCTTGCCAATTGTCTTCCTTCTTGGTAGGTTATCAAGTAAGGGGTATGCATACTAGGGACTTTGGTGTGTTTATTCAGTGAGCCTAGCTAGCTCATTGAATTTCTTATTTAATACTTCCTACTCACAGATTTCGAAAGTATTATCTTATATTTATGCAAGTTGTTTTTAGAAAGAAAGAAGGTTTTGGACTTGAGTTACGTAAAAGTAGATTAAAGTTTATTTGAGAAGTTGCTCCTATTGTTATTTAACCCTGTACAGATTGGAAATGGATTTGCAAGATATTCCTATATGTCTTGCCTGCACATTGGTTAGTTTTGTTTTATTATAGTGTGAAATCTTGCTCAGCCGTTGGCTGATATTACAATGTTCAATGTGCAGGGACTTGATGGTGTTTGGCTGGTTGGGTTAAGGAGTGCGATCATTTCCTTTTAGATTTTAGACTTTATTAAGGCTTTCGCTATCATTTAATTATAATTAGAATTTAATTTGGGTTGTAATAACTATTTTTGGTTTACTATGTTGTACTGTAATAGTTAGTTAATTAATCTTTTAATTATTAGTTTACTGGTAGAACCACTAGCCTTGCGATGACTATAATTAGTCATCGCGGCATAACAACCTTGAGATTTTCTGAGCTGTTGTTTCAGGTGATAACTATTATTTTCATATCGGAATATTCAGGGTTGTTATAAAAAACCGTCACTTAGACCCGAGTTAGATAACATGGAATTAACCATTTCTTTTAATGTCCGATTTTTCCTTTCTACAACACCATTACTTTGTGGTGAATACGGCGCAGTTGTTTCATGAATGATGCCAATTTATTTAAAATAATTTGGGTCATAATACTCTCCACCTCTATCCGTCCGAAGTATTTTAATTTTCAAGTTAAGTTGTACTTCTACTTCGGTTTTATAGATCTTAAACATTTCAATTGCTTCATCTTTGAATGATAACAAATATGTATAACAATATCTTGATGAATCATCAATAAAAGTTATAACATATTTTTTATTACCCAAAGATGGTGAGCTATGAAAATCACATAAGTCACTATGCACCAAATCAAGCAATACTGTTTGTCTTGTCACATTATGGAAAGGGGTCCTTGTGATTTTATTTAACATACATGTTTTACACTTCTCTATATTTAAATCAAAATGTGGGATTAACCCCGTTTTAGACATATCATATAAACGACGATAATTTACATAACATAACCGATTGTGCCATAGAGAAGAAACATCAAGCAATTAAATAGAATCACTACTTTTATTATTAACATGGAATTTAAACATAACATTACAATAATACCCTCGACCTACATAAATACCACCTTTGGAAACGATAAATTTATCCGACTCAAATACAACTTTAAATACGAATTTATTCAAAATACCTCCTGACATAAGATTTTTCCTAACTTCGGGTACAAAAATAACATCCTTAAGAGTAAGTATTTTTCCCGAGGTTAACTCCAATTCTACCTGACCAATTCCTTTGGCCTTTACCGTAGAATCATTCCCCATGTACAATGTTGGCCCATCATTCAAATCTTGAAAAGTTTTGAACAAATGCCGGTCCTTGCACACATGTCTGGAGGCACCCGAATCAATCCACCAAGAGTCATCACCCTGCACAATATTTATTTTAGAAATCATAGCAACAAATTGAATTGGTTCATTTAAAGCTACAAATGCAACCGTACCTTGGTTAGTATCAACCTTTGGTTGATCCTTCTTTCCCTTCTTGTTCTTTGAAGGGCAATCCCTCTTGTAGTGAGGTCCGCTACATAACCAACAAGACACCGCATTTCGCTTCTTGTTTGTAGCATTCTTTGGTTTAGAGTTGTTGTTGGATTTCTTTGTTCCATTGGAACCACCAACCCCTACCATGTTAATAGTAGATTTTTGTCCATTGTTGTTGAGTCCTTTTCTTTATCTTTTTCCTTATTTTCTTGAGCTCGGATATTCTCCTCAACTAAGAGGTGATTAGCCAATTGTTCCATATTTCATTATGTCCTCTTTTTTTATGTTTTAAGGTGTTTTTAGTGTCCTTCCAAGAGGGTGGTAATTTGTCAATTATGGAAGCTATCGAAATGGATTCATCCATTGCCATCCCATGATCACAGATTTGGTTTAATATGTGGTAAATCTCATGAAATTGTTCCATGACCGGACGATCATTAGTAATCTTAAAAGAATTACAATTGCTAACAAGAAATTTCTTACTTGATGCGTCCTCGGCGATGTACTTCGCCTCCAAAGCGCCCCATAAGTCTTTTGCACTCTCTACATTTTAGTAGAGATCGAATAGGGGGTCGGATAGAGTGTTCAAAATATGCCCTCGGCATATATATTCATCGTTCTCTCACTTTGTCCTCTTCCTTGTTGTTGGTGCCGGTTCCTCCTCGCCCTCCTTAGGATAAGGAGGCATAGGTGTGGTAAGAACATATACCACGTTCAAGGCAGTTAAAAGGAAATGAACCTTCTTTCGCCACCGGCGAAACCCCACGCCTTCGAATTTCGTCAACTTTTGGATGTTCATCGTCAAGTCTTTTAGTGTAGACATTTTTGCAAAAATTGAATTAGTAACTTGTTGGTGATGAGCAAGGTTGATGATGATGATGATTGACCCTCCAAGGCGTGGAAATACACTTTCCTACTAATTCAATTCGCCCCTAATAGACCACCGGGTTACCACAAATGATTAGTGAGATACAGCGGAGAACGAATAACCTTACACTCTAGTGATCTTAAGAGTATAAGAACAAAAGGCTTTGTGTTTGTTTGTGTTTAGTCACACTTCACAAGATTAGCTAGAAATTATAAAGTGCTAGCAAGTTGAAGTGAGTATATTATTTTTGATTTTGTCGACCCTCAACAATGAACTAAGCAAGCCTATTTATAGGCATATAGAGCAAGAGAAATCAGATTCAAAAGCTGAACAAACACACCAATAAAGCTCCATAAAATCAGAATTGATGGTGATTATATTGAGCTATTATTAACACCTTTGAAGATGCCATTCACAAGGCTATCTTTCAAACTTCTGATTTAAAACCACTTTAAAACATGATTAATCCAGTAATGAAGGCTTTAACACATGCTTAATACGTACAAGCATCCTAGGCAAAAGTATAAGAAAAGTCGTGAAAGTGTTCGAATTTTCCAGAAACAAATCGCGAGTCACGAAGAGGGAGTCGCGACCTGGGCTCGCGAGTCACGACTTCTCTCTGTCTCGTGGCTCGTGATTTGTTTCTTCCAGAAAATTTTCACGAGTCGCGACGAGTCCTCGTGAGTCGCGAGATACCCGTTGGACTCGTAGTTTCTATTTGCCTAACTTCTCTTTCCTTAGTTCATATAACCAAGCCCATTTAGTCATAAATGTTCCAACATAAATGTAACACCCTGAAAATTCCCTACTTGAAAACTCTAAACATTATTTAAAATTATGACATAAAATATATTTGAAAGGAAATTTCCAAAGCATTACCGCCACGTGTGAAAACGTTTCGGCTTATTCAGAATTTTGCAGCGGAAAACTTTAACAATTATTTAAACCAACTAAATTAAATGAAATACATTTTAAAACAAGCTCAAATTTAATAATCGTAAACTCTCTCTTCACACCAATCCCAAGACCATGCGTATGCTGAAAACTTGAACTTCACATCATCAAGTTAACCTGTGCAATTCTGCTCCCCAATAATACAAGTGTATAAATTGGTTCATCACAGGGTCATTAAGGCGAGGGCCATGACCAAAGAAAACACATACAAAAGCACGTAATCAGCAAAAGCTGAGTACATATATACAACAAGATATGCAAACATTAAATAAATGAATAACAAGACTAAATAATGCAATGATAACCTGCTAAACACCCTACATGATCAATGCCCCTACACTCCTAGACTCTATCGGTTTATAAGGAGATTTGAATTCAACATCGAACGGGTTTCCAAAGATAAGTAACCATGCCCACCAGAGCCCCACTCGGTTGCAAGTCGAGTGGTAAAAACGATGCCACTTAAGAGTGGCGGGATCCCAGGCCAAAATAATAAAAATAAAAAAGGGTGAACAACGTCTTGTACCCCTCGTAGGAAGCTATTTAGCTTCCCCCATGTGTTCATACTCAAGGTGTATACGTTCCAAGAGTTTTGGTGTGAATCCTCTTTCGCTTTACGTGATTTATCATATTCAAATTAGTAAATTCGAAAACTCATCCCATACAAGACATCACTCAACATCAATGCAACACACTTTCCGTTTTTAAATCCTCTAGGTCTAGGTGATCACATAACCAATTTTATTTAGCCAATCTTTCTACCGAGTCTCATTCTCCCAGAGGGAGCGAGTAAAGATCCTACCCAGTCCTTTAATGCCAACGGCCCCACACAATGGTGGTAAAATAATATTAATGCCTACTGGCCCCACATTACGTGATATAAAGGTTCATAATTGAACTCCTATTCCAAACTGTGATAAAATACCCAATTCAGACCAACATGTTGCAACAATATATATTTTTCCTTCTTCCACAATCACAGATATAACATATAATCATCCATCACAGTTCAAATATGCCTTAGACATGCTACTACATGCAAACAATTTCCTGAGTACATACGTACCTGGAGTAGCATACTCTACTAGCCACAATTAATTGAATTCTCTGAATTCAAAGTATCCTACAATAAAATATGGGACTAATTAATTTCCTTGAACATATAAACTATCCTAAGTACATATTACAAAATTCCAGCTTCTATAAAATTTTAAAAAATATTTTTAATCCTTTCTTTTAATTCAAAAATTACACTATTGTGCCCCCTACTTAAAATACCAAGCCGACGTTTAAATAAATAGATAAAATATCGAGTAGGCGTGATTATTCAAAAATTCCAGCCCCGATAAAACATTTAAAACGCTTCCGAAACGTCCCGAAAATCAATTTTTAAAGTTTTAACAACACCCGACAGGTTCCTAACACTACCGGAAAATTACAGCACTAATAAATTTATTAAAAAGCATCTTAAACACTCTTGAAACAGATTTCGAGGCTTAAGAATCACTAATCAAGTTTAAAAATATCATTAATAACAATTTTAGGCTTAAAATAACCAAAAACCTTCAAATAAACCTATTTTTAAAATAATGACAGCAATAATACTATTAAATAAAACCATCCAAAATCATTAGAAATCAAGATTTAGAGTTATAGAAATTAATTTCATAAACTAATTAATAATACTAATCAAATAATCTCAAAAACCATTTCATCTTCAACCTTCTACTAAAACCTCCATTAAAACACTTCAAGAACTCCATTAAAACTTAACCAAAACTTCCAAAACTTCAAATAATCCATCCTTTACCACTAATAAACACTTCCAACTACTTTAAACACCAAATAACACCAATCTAACAAGGTTTGAACATGATTTAATCAAGTTATAAAATCTGAAAATTTCAATTAAAACCCACAAATTTCAAAGATTTAAAACTCAACTTTAATCATAAAACTTTAATCCAAAATATGATTAAATAACAACATCAAATCAGAAACTAATCAAATATGACAATTTATAAACTTTAAATCAAGAATTAAACATAAATAAAAGAAAAGTTTTTTTTTTTTTTTTTTTTACAAGAAAACTCACGAAGCATAGTAACAGGAAGGAGGCACGGCGGCGATCAGCGGCGGCGGCCCGGAAGCAAGGCGGCGGCGGTCCGACGGCTGATAGAGCGGCAGATCATCAATGGTGTTGCTGGCTGGTTGTGCGTTGATGCATTAAGAGGAAGAAGAAGGAGTTTTTTTTTTTTTTTTTTTTTTTTTTTTTTTTCCTTTTTCCTTTTTCCTTTGCTGGTTCGTGAAAGAGAGGAGTGTTGTTGGTTTTTGTTTTTTTTTTTTCTTTTCTGATTTAGGGTTCTGACCTATTTTAGTTTACGCTATGGGTATATATACAAACTGGGTCTGATTTAAGTTTCCTATTAGGTTGGGCTTATAATAATAAGCGTAAGAACTTTTACCCTTTTTCAAATCGGAATATTTTATTTTATAAACGACGCCCAAAATACACATTTAGAACTTTTAATATTATTTTAAATATGATTTTATAAAATTCTTTTATAAATATACAGAAATTATTTAAATATCCAATAAATAATATTTTTGTAAATACTGCCTTAAAACCATTTTATTAATCTTAATTCGTAAACCATATAAAAATATTCTTTTAGGCGTATAAAATACGTGTACAGGTTATAAAATACGTATAAAAATACGTGTATAAATGTACAAAAATACGGGGTATTATAATAAAGTAGAGAGAAAAAATGTCAAATCGTTGCTATTAATATGTTACAGAGGGAGTACTAGTTGCAATTTGTTTATTTGAGTACCTAAGTTTGAAAAGTTGTAAAAGTTGCAGTTTTGGTATCCCAACTTTAATTCCGTCAATTTTAACAAATTTTTCCGTCAATTAAGGGTGTGTTTTTTTCAACTTATTGGATCTGAACTTATTTGAACTTATTAGACATGTTTTAACTTATTAGAAATTATTAGATCAAATTGAAACTAGGCTTGATTGGAACTTATTAGATATGATTGGAACTTATTAGGTCTGATTGGAAGCCTAATTGAAACTTATTAGACCTGAATGAACTTATTATAACTGAAATGAACTTATTAAGCGTGAACCTTGTTTGTTTAAGGTGAAGTAAACACACCCTAACTTTTCCATGAAGAAGAGAATACGCTAAACCATGAAACATGCCGACAACCATCGAAATCCAAAATTACCAAAATGACTATCCCAGGTTACCACAAAATAACTAATAAGATAGTTATCATGATGGTTTTGTGGTTTAGGGAGGGGATGATGATTGTGTTAGGAAAAATGTTAGTGGGAAAGCAAATATGAATCTCCAAGGCACCGAAGTTACGTTTTTCTATTAGTTTAATTTCGCTTCACTATGGATCACCAGGTTACAACAAACTAACTAATGAGATACAATGGAGATTATTCACTCTATATGATCCTAAGAGTGAATCCTAAAAGCTTTGTGATTTTAGTTTGTGTTTTACAACCTTAGAAATTTTTTCGAAGTGTTAGCAAGTTGAACAAGGAAAAGATAATTTCTAATTTTTCAATCCACTATACTTGTGACCATGCTTGGCTATTTATAAGAAAACACATAAGAAAAGATTCAATGTAACTCAAAAGATGAGCAATTCATTACCATTAAACCACACAATAATGCTGATTTTAATCATAGATTTAATTGTGTAGCATATGACATAATATACACAATTGACACCACTTGATTAATCATCATCAACTCATGTTTAATGGCAATCAGGAGCTGAAGAATCAAACTTAAACATCCAAAACATGCCAAGAGTACAAAGGAAGTCAGAGGCGCCACTGCGCGGCGCGACCATGTGATGCGGCGGTGGTCGCGTGGTGTGATTCTGCCTCTGATATTGCCCTTCAATTCGTTCCAGTGGCTTCTCGCGTGCTGCGAGGTAGTTTTGCATGGCCGACTTCCTCACTGCCTCTACTCCTATGTTCACAAGTTCAAGCCCATGTATGCATAAATGTTGATCCAACAATCCTCTTCCCATTTATGCAATTTATGCTGACAAGCTTAAAACCACAACTTGTAACAAATCAATATAAAATAACATGTTCATGCATAAATAGAAATATCGTAAAGATTGAATTTCTACTTAGTATATGTATACTTTAAAGTAATTCCAATTGTAATGATAAACTAAGCTTTGAATCATACAATCACTATGAATTACCAAAGATACAATACACATAAACACTAACGAAGGTCTTTTAGCCCTCTTCTTATAACTTAATTGGACAAAAATAAATATTACCTGGACATACCTTCTCCATAACCTTCTTCAAACTGACCTGCATAACCTTCTTCTTCTTCATAACCCTTCTTCTTCATCATAACCATATCAATGCAAAATATAGATAGAATATTGTTGGTAACATTTGTGTTGAGTGTGTCTATTAACTAAGTCTTACATTTTACAGTAACAAATCTAATGCTATTGGAACTTTCTCTCTAATGGAGATTTCTACTTCTACTTTTCTTCTATCTTGAATTCATTAAAATGATTCACATTTATCAATTTCCATAAGAACACCACCTGAAAATTGCAGATCGATTGTGGTGCTGTAAATTTAGGGTAAGGATAAAGAAAATATCATGGATGTAAAAAACCATGAATAAGAAGAGATGCCAGTCCTAGACTATGTAGAGGGAACTCATATTCAATTGATTGAATCCACCATGGCTTCTCGTCGCCTCGTCGGCACGTAATTCCACTCCTTCAAGCTGCAACTTATCGAGGAAGCTTTAATTAATTGATACAATTTCACAAAGGAAAAAAAAAAAGGAGATTTACAGGTTAGACAACCTAACCCAATACTTTCACAACATAAAATCAATATAAAATTAAGGCCTTTTTCCTTAAAATTATGGCATTCCCTATACACTTTTGCCAATTTTGAACCTTAAAAGCGAAAATGACTTCTAAAACTTTAATCAAGCAATTTTCTTGGCACAAAAAATGAAGCATACAAAACAAGACTGTCATAATGCAACACAAATCAAAAATTATAAAAATGAAAAATTAAAATAACAAATGAAAATAAAATAAATTCATAAATTAAAATTAATATATAATTGGAAATTAGTTAGAAAAGATCTTTTAAATTATTTAAAAGACATTTTAATTAAATTTTTTTTTTGGTAGAAAGGGACCTAGAAAAATTTGCGACAAGAAACATTTGCATTGTTTTCTAACGCAAAATTTCCTTCTCGAAAGCATCAGAAAACGATAGTAAGGTTCCTACTTGCAATTTTTTTTTTTTTTTTTTTTTTTTTTTGGTTTAGGTCCCTTTGTACAAAAAAAAGTTGAAAAGGTCTTTTCTCACAAATTTTGTTTTTAAAAAGGCTTTTTATGGTAAATTTCCCTATATAATGATAAAGTTTATTTAATTCTATTTAGTTTAATTTAGTTCAAACCAAATGAATAAAACCTAATTACACTTGTGGGTTCATGTGGAGCTCCAATAAAACTCAAGAGCACCATGTGAAATTTCTCAAATGAAAGGGTGCAATATACATTAAAGGAAAAGATTCAACCCAAAACTTTATTTGTTGGTATTTTTTTGTTTTTTGTTTTATTTTTTTTAAGTTTTCATTTTAAAAAAAAAAGTGGATTTTCATTTTTAGTTGTCAATATTCATTTTTCATGTGTTTTCAGTAAGTTTGACTAATTTTTATATAATTATAGAACTAATATCATATGACTTTTGAAAAAAAACCTAAAAACCCACAATGATACCGAATAGGCCCTAGAGGCCCAATGATTTATTTGTTTAATCAAAGTCCTAACTTTACATTTGTCACTCCCTCCTTACTATTTGTCTAAAGTTCATCGAAACACTAGATTGTCTAGATGGCACTTGGCATTTTGCTTAGCTTGCATCTTCTCCTTTGTTCTCTTATGTTTTCCCACATTTTCCTAACCCCTTCAATTCTTTAAAGTTCTTTATTGAAGCAATTATTGATTTTTCTCAATCTCTTCTTATACCACGGCTCATAATTTTGTACAAGTCAGTTGTTTGCTTGTTTGATCATATTGTGTCAGACTTGTCACAATACCTGACAACTAACTAATACACAATTATTGTGTTTTTTTCTACAAAGGAAATAGTTTTAGTTGATTATATATGGCTCCAAAAAATGACACTTTTCACTTTATTATCTATTAAACTCAATTAGAAATGTTAGAAATTGTTTCCCATAATAAATTTGAATTAAATTTTTGATATTTAATCAATCTTTCCTTTTTTGTTGATTGCTTGATATTATTTATTTTGTCGATTGACATATATCAATATACCATTTTAGTTGAACTCTTTCCATGAATAATGCTGAGAAGTTTCCTAATTCCCGAAATCCATTCACTTTTATATCAATTCCCAAATTACCGTCCACGTCAGCAAAGGAAAAAAAATCATTTTTTTTAAAATGAAAAACCGCTACTGGCAGTAGCGGTTTATGTGCAATATTTTTTTTTATAAAGGTTGAAAGCCAATAGGTTACCTAAGAAACTTGTATTTTTTTTTAACTAGGAAAAACCGCTACTGGGAGTAGCGGTTTTCTTCAGTCTACGTGGACGGTAATTTGGGAATTAAAGAAAAAGTAGCAGCATTTTGGGAATTAAGATTATTCTTAACATTATTTAGGGAAAGGGTTCATTTTAGTCTTGTTTAGTATGGCAAGTACAATTTTTTATTTTATTTTGTTACATTAAATTCATTAATAGTATTTATATTATGTCATTTAAGAGGGGGGGTACACCATTGCTTCCCCTTTACTTATATAATAGAGATTTAAGAGAGTCAAAGTTACCATGTAAAAAGTCTCATCAGTCAAAATGGTGTACTTAATATGGGACATAGAGAGTATATATGTAACGACCCGACTCGCTTAAACCGGCGCGGAAGAAACCGACGAGTCGAGTTGTTAGAAACTACAACTCAAAACCTAAGAAATTAAAACTAATTCCTCGAAACATTATTAATAAACCACAAACGTACAAATACCCACAAGTTTGTACATAAACTAATCCAAAAGTCAAACTAAAAATACTAAATACGAGTTAACTCCAACTACATGTCAGAGTCTTTAAACAACACATAAAAGTCCAAAATCTAAAGAGTAGCATCTAAACAAACTATCACTACCAATACCACAAATTCAGTAAATACAACAGGTAACAAAAGAAAGAAACGTCGCTCGCCCAACCCAAAACTAGGCAAGAACATCATCATCTGAAGTACCTGAAAAATACAACAACAGTCCACCATCAGTGGCGAGTAACATAATTGACTCACCCTAACGGGAACACACATGTACATAGCATAAATCAAACGAACATCATCATTAAGCAAAGTACGAGGACAACCCAAAATGTGAACTCGACTCCAACCAACCTAATCAACTATCTTTGGCGCAATCATTCATATTCTAGACCGGACTGTGCTCGTACGAACGCATCTTACGCGCTCGAACTTTCTACTATGTTCGGATTTGAGAATCTTACTCCCAAACCCCATGAAACCAATCTTACTGGAAATCCATGTCCCGTGAAACCAATCTTACTGGAATTCACAAAGATCACATAGTATGACTCCAACTAACCCAATACCGCGGATGGGTTAGGGGCAACGTCTTAACCCGAAAACTAAGAATCTTACTCTAAGTTTAGGGCGTCTAGAAATGAAATCAAACTAATCATTAATTAATTCATTTAATCATTTCAATCATATTATTCGTTAAATTACCCAACATAACTAAATTAAGTTCAAGAATTGCCTCTAGCCTTGATTCTTGAATTTAACTAGTTAAATCATCGAAGTTATTCTCAAGAACTGTCTCTAGCCTTATTCTTGAGTCTAACCAATCATTATTCATTAATCTTTATTCATTCTTTAATCAACTCAATCCTAATCTTTAACTTTCTTTACTATTAAACCATTTTCTTTAACTTACAAGATTCGACCAAGAACTCATAAAGACTCATCAAGAACTCATAAAGAACTCAAAGAACTCATAAAGAACTCATTCAAGATTCAAGATCTTCAATCAAGAACTCAATCAAGATTCAAGATCTTCAACCAAGAACTCATCCAATCATGCCAACTACACGCATATCAACATCATCTTTTCGAAAATTTAACAACTTATACTCATCCAAAACTCATCAAACTTTAACATAATATTCATGATCATAAAATAACATGGAATCAATCATAAAATCATAAAATTCATCATCAAAATATCATGAAAACCACATAGAAATTCAGATTAGAAACAACACATGAAATCATGAATAATCATTACTAATCAACCCAAACATGCCTTTAATTCATACTATAAACATAGTATACCAATTAAGTTGAGTTAGTATGTTACCTTTTTGAAGATTACACACAAATTCAACACACAAAAGCAGCCCGGAAACTAGTACCAAACACGGCACACAACACGGCATACACACGAGCACCACCACGAGCACGGCTGTCCAGCACGGCAGTCCCACCACGAACACGCCTTGCACGGCCACTGCCCACGCACACACGGCCCACGAACACCACTGCCACGGACCCACTGCACGGCACCCACGAGCACTGCACGGCTTCACGGTTCCACGCACGAACCCCAACCCAAATCAACCCGAAACAATGAATCTTGTTTGAAATAAATGTGTTTAGGCTTGTGTTTGGTCACCTAAAGATCAATTGAGGTTGAATCTTTAAGTTTTGGGCTAGGAAAAATGATGAACAATTGATGGGAATCAATTGATCCAAAATGGCGTGTGGAATAGGCAAGGGAGGGAGTTTTTTTTGGTGCTTTGAATTTGATGGCAAGAGTATTAGATGGCAAATGAGCAAAAATGATCTTAAGGCTCACTAATCCCCTCTATTTATAGAAGTGGGAGTAGTGTGAACACAAAGCAAGTGGCAAGCCTTGCCATGCTTGCTCAAAAACCGGCCAAGGTAAGAAATGGGCCTCAAAATGGGCTCTCGTGATCCATTGGGCTAATTTGCGAAAACCGCATAATTAATCATGCCCAAATCGATTTCACCCAAAATTTTAAATAATTAATTAGAAAATTAAATAAATAAAATTCTAATTAATTAAATAATAATTAACATAAATAATAAAAACTAAGAAATAAACATTTCGATTAAATCGAAATTATTCATATAAAATTAAAATAAATAGTTCAAAAATAAATTTGAACTAACACAATACTACACATAATTACACATAATTATCGGCAAAAATACCAATAAAATCTGGGTCATTACAATATATTACCTATGTAAGAATTTATTTCAACAATTTGACATAATGTAGGGAGGAGAAATATCAAATTGTTGAAAATAAATTGTTATATATGGAGATATATACATTAATAAATATAAAATAGAGATTTAAGCTATGTTATCTTTATTTGATCCGTTTGATTTTTTTTTTGGGATCTAGTCTGATCTCGTCTAAAATTTTATTATTTGAATTGATCTGATTTGAGCTAAAATTTTGACTAAAGTTTGACCTTTATATACATTAATTTTGACTAAATTTGCAATAAAAATTGATCAAATGAGATATCATTATATTCATATTGATTTGATGAGTAATTTTCAAGTGTGTAATCTTCATTATTTATTTTAATATAAAATTTAAAATATTTTAATAATAAATAAAAGCAAATAAAAAGATATGATCTAATTTTATTTTTATAATTATTTATTTATTATTATTATTTTTTCTGATTTGGACTAAAAAAAAAGCAACCACAGTTCAAGATGATGGGCACATTGTTTGGGGTGTCCACAGGGGCGAGCCCACTGTAGGACATCCTGGGTCCTGGGACCCATCTTTATTTCCAAAAAAAAAAAAAAAACCAGAGTAGAATGATACAGGAAGGGCGAAGCAGAGAAATGGTGCAATAAGGAGAAACCAGCAAATTAGCGAAGAACAACCGACGACGGAGAAACGTTGACGCTAGTGATGTCAAGCAGCGCCCACATCACCCGCGGCCGCCGGAAGGCCACGAAAGGGCCAAATAAAGGTACCACTACTTAACTCTCAATTTGTTTTGTTTGAAAAATTGAAACCCTAACTTTTTCCCCAATTCAATTTAGTTCAAGATTGTGAAGTTTAGTTTAATTTATTGTTCTGTTATACTTGTGTGCTAGATTTAGTTTAGTTTAATTTGTACCCCAATTCAACCTAAGATTTGTATATTTTCAGATTTTTTTTTGCTTTTAGGTAGTATTTTCAGAGTTAATGGATTATATAATTAATAGTGTATGTTTAGATTAACGAATTTAGTGTAAATTAACAAACTTTATGGTGTGTTTGGATTCTAGAATTTCATTTGAAATTCTGGAATTGAGACAATTATAGTGTTTGGATGTCCAAGAATTTCAAATGATGAATTTGCCCAAATTCTACAACTAACAAGTAATAAGCAATGAAGGTAAGGATTTCAAATGACAAGGTAAACCATGTCATTTGAAATACTTAAATTCTATAATTCAAATGATGTATTTGAAATGAAATCTATTTTCCCAAACACAACCTTAGTGTATTCAGGCCTTAATGCAGTATATTTTCAGATTTTTTTTTGACATCATATATTTTCAGAATTACACTGTATGTGTATATTGACATGAAAATTTCAGTATAAGCATGTTAATGGAGACATGGAGTATGCATTACTGTATATAAGTATATTTAGTATGTTAATAATTAATAATAATAATAATGGAGTACATTTAGTATGGATATATTTGCCCCAATTTAGTATGTATATTTTAATATTTAGTATATTAATAATGAAGTATGAATTTACATCTTGTGAGTTTAATAGAATAATATACAAAATTCATATTTGCATATCATTATCCAATATCCATTGAGTATATAATTTTAGATTTGTGTTTCATAATAATTTAGTATACATTTTTAGATTTGTAATGTTGTATAGTTGCATTTTAAGATTGATATAGTTATATAATTTTATTTAGTTAGAAGTTCTATATTGAAGTTTGGATGTTTGTGTTTGAAAATATATTGATTTGCAGAATGAAGAACTCGTCTTGAACAATTGTAATTGATTTTTAATATTATTTTTATATAATATCAACTATTTTTAAGTAATATGAATTTTAAAGTAATGTTTTGAGTTTATATAAATTTTGA
Source organism: Salicornia ramosissima (assembly GCA_951394345.1). NCBI lineage: Eukaryota > Viridiplantae > Streptophyta > Magnoliopsida > Caryophyllales > Amaranthaceae > Salicornia > Salicornia ramosissima. The sequence continues at coordinate 48,253,818 of OX596233.1, forward strand.
AATATAATGATTTATGGAGAAGTTGCAGGGAAAAAAATTATATTCCTTATAGGCAATGGTGACCCAGTGTTATTGAAATCCTGGGGCCGCCACTGGGTGTCCACATTGCATGAGGCTTTTCAGAATTAAGAAATGCACAATAGTTGGGCTTTGCCTGAGACATGACATCTATCCCAGCCCATATTCCCTTCATAAAAATTAATGCACATGTTCCTTTTTTTTTGTATGTATTAATAAAATTTAAGATTAATTTGTAATTATCCATCTTTTGTTTATCACTTTGTAAAATTACCACCTTTTTAGTTGGGCTTTGCCTAAGACAGGGCATCTATCCCAACCCATACATCCCTTTAAAAGAAATGCACATTTCTTCTCTAGAGATTAAAGTTTGGAAGAATTAGTTCGTTAATGGATACTTATGCGGTATCAAATCAGATCTCAAATCTATACATGCAATCAATTGGGTTAAGTTGTATTGAATTCAAAAAACTATAATAGATCGCTGGAGCCCCTTGTAGAAGTATGCAAAGGACAGCGATGTGAAAGAGGAGGGAATTCATCAATATCAGATCTCATCGACGATCGTAGTTTTACTGAGTTTGAAGATTCAATTTGCTTTGTATTTGTTAGCTTTGATATTTTTTAGTGAATTGCTAAACATAGCCCTCATTTTACTTATTAAAGCCTCCTTATGGATGAAATTGCCCTTGACCCCTAAAAACATAACAGTTCACCTATCACATCCCACCTCCACCCACCTTTTATTTTATACCAAGATTAATCATGCAACAAAACATATTATTACACTAAAATCATGAATTAAAACATAAATTATGAATTGAAAGCATTACAAGTGCTTTTGCACAATGGTCTTATTCAAATGCTCATAACATTTTACACATAATTCCTTTTTAGGCGATTCAAATTGCATATGATTCCTTGTTCCGAGATTTTCGATTTGATATATTATACGTCAAATTTAACTGAGAAACAAAGGAGATATGAGCATTTGAAGACCAAGTGCGCAATCAGAATGGCCGGGGCGCATGACCTATGCACCCCGGCCTAGTTCCAAGCGCATGGACCATGCGCCTAGGCCTAGGCTGGGGCGCATAGACCATGCGCCTGGACCTAGACTGGGGCGCATAGGTCATGCGCCCTGGTATATGTCGTGTTTTTTTTTTCTACATCCAGCACACACACATGTAGCAAAGGGCAAAATTGTCCAAATGCGGAATTTAGTAAGTAAAATGAGGGTTGGATTTAGTAACACCCTATTTTTTATAGATGTCTTATGAATCTTTTATCAATGAGTTGATTGTTTTTAAACAAAAAAAATTGTAATTTATCACCTTTTGTTTTTCAAAACCTTATAACTTACCAACACTCTAATCCATTTTGTCGGGTCATATTAATGTTCAATTTTCCCAAAATTAACTAGTATTGTGGCCCGGGCGTTGCCACGGATTTTTTTTTATTTTTTTTTTTTTTTTTTGTGAAAGGGCAAATAAGGTTGAAATTAAAACAGTTGGATCAAATAAATCTTATGGTCAAGTAAATTTCAGTGATTGACCCAACTTTAATTGATTTAATTAAGTTTGACTATGAAATCCCAAAAAATTACATTTAATATTTAATTGTGAATACGCACAATAAGAATTATAAAAGAAAAAATGATTTAACAATAAAACAATATGTTTAAAAAAAAGAGGGATATATAAGACAATAATCAAAGTTAGTTAAGTTTCTAAGGTGATAAGTGTCTATCTATTCTCTAGAAGAGTGCTGAGTTCGAATCTTAGCGTAATCATTTTTTAATAATGTTTGTGTGAAAATCCAATGTGGCATAATGCTTGTGTATGTGGCGTGCAATCCTACATTCACGATGCTGGTAATCCTACGTGTCGCATTTATGGTGCTTTGCGCACCTTTTAATAGTTGTTATAGATGCATTGAGTTTTGTTTTTCACCTTAAAAACAATTTGAATTAAATTCAACTAAAAATTTCAAGTTACACAAAATTTAAGGCTTGTGAAACATTTAATTAGACAATTTCAATAATTTCGCATTAAAAAAAAGATTGAAATGAGTTAAACTACAAAAGGAGGATTCCAAAGTCCAAACTCAGTTTTCAAGAAAACATTAGGACCTTATAAATGATTTTATGAATGAATTTTATTTGGCGGTGGCAAACAATTATATTATGAGAAATAAAAGGTGGTAGATTGAATTAAAATTAACAAAAGGTGGTAATTTGAAAAAATTAATACAAAATTTGTAAGTAATAAAATTTCCAAAACTTTAATGGCACAATTGAAAACTAAAATATGGAACAAATTATCGTTGATTAAAAATAGGATTTTTTTGGATAAAACTCCCTCATGTTTCTCTTGTTTTAAAAAATACCACATTTTGTTTCACAAAAAGAGAGAAACATAAGGGTTTTTTTATCCAAAAAATCCTAAAATAATTATTGAGCAACCAACAAGTTTCTCAAAGTGAAGTGAAGCTTCTTCAACTTTAGAAATTCTTATAAACATCCTGATGTAAGGTAATTCAAAGTAATTTTGCAGTAATTTTACTCATTTTAAAATTTAAAATGATAACAATTATGTTAAATGAACAATAAAACACTTTTAAATGTACTTATCTCTTCTTGCATCTGGATGCATAGTAGATTAATTGCCTCAACTTAGTTTGATAATTTTTTGAGCCAATAGTTTGAATTGAGTTTTGACCAGACTGAACTTGAATTACCTTAAACCTTGCTAGAAGTTTCAGATGTAGGTTTGACCCAACTCTCAGATGTTTTTATTTTATGAAATTTTGCTCGATTTTGCATCATAATTAAGTATTCATGCATCAAATCTCATATTCAAAATAGAGGTAAGAAAATTTTACACGGCCCACTAATAATACACAAATTCAACCTCTAATTAATGGGTTTGTGTAGAGTGATTTGAACCAATTAAGTACACCTTAATATGACACAATTGATTTATTAAACGAGTCAGATTAGTTTTGAAGGGTGTCAACCTGTTTACATAAATGCATTGACACGACACAACTCAATTACTTTTAATAACCTAACTTAATATACTAAAACATATACGACACGTCATTCCAACATGAAATTGACCCATTATTAACGGGTTTGGATCAAGGAATTTGACCCTGATAAAATAAGTAGGTCAACGCAATCCATTTATTAAACAAGTCAGTTAGGATGCTTAAGCTTTAATATAAATCTCACCTCTAATATAAATCTCCGAGTTTTCAACCCATTTATGTAAACACGAAGTCGACCCAATTCTCACCTCTAATATAAATCTCCGTGTTTTCAATACAGATGCTTAAGGTTTAATGAAGACTCTAATTCAGATGCAACTAAACGTGGCCAAAACTTCTTCTGATTATCCCAACTCTCAAATCTTAACAAACCATACATATAGTTTTTTTTATACACTTTATGATTCATTAAATCAAACCACCACCTGCTTAAAACAGGGGTGCAAATAATATAGCAGAACATCACCACCTTAATTTCCTCAAAAACTATACAAAGAAAGTGCTAACGAACATAAAAAATAATCACAATTATTATATTAATTAATCGAAACTAGAGGATGAGGACCTCCTGGACCTTCCTGTAAACAAGTCTTGAAGAGTACATGAACGAGGGCTGTTGCTCCTTTCACCACTACTAATGCTGCTTGATGTGAAATCATCTTCTACATCTAACAGTGCTAAGTGTGACTTCTTCACACTCGAGTTTTCGTATATTTCGTCGTCGTTTAACTCATCATTAATGTCCGGATTTTCGCCTTCTTCTTGCTCATCATCATATACATGAGTCTTTGCCCATGTCTCCATTGTTTCTTCCCCTTTGAGAAGTTTTAGTATCTGGAAAACAAAACACATGTTTTAAGTAACAATTTTTAACTATAATACTGGTGGTATTAGATCTTGAGCTAAGACTATTATGTGTAATCTAACTCAATGTAGCTGACACACACATCTGAGAGTTGAGGATAAAGAATCATTTCAGATGTACCCGATGAGGCAGAGGCGGAAATTGGGGGGTGGGGGGTGGATCTGAGGTCTGGTGTCAGGCCCCCCCCCACCCCGCCAACTTTATTTTTTGTTAAAAAAAATTTAGAAAATGGCGGGTTTTTAAAGGTTAATTTATATATTCAACCCCATCAAAAGTATAAATTTTTTGTTATGAAGTATGTTGAATTTTAGAAATTTTTGTTGTTGTTCTGCCCCTTTGATGAGGTTTAAAATCCGATTTTCACTACTCTAAAATTCGAAAGATTTATGTCACTGCAACACAAACTTCAACCTCATGTAACATGTAAATATGTATATCTAATACTCCCTCCGTAACATATTAATGGCAACGATTTGACATTTTTTTTCTCTTTACTTTATGTCAAATCGTTGCCATTAATATGTTACAGAGGGAGTATATATAGTAATGTATAGATATACCTGGTCCATATTAGGACGAAGGCGAGGTGCCCTTGTCAAGCAGAGAGTAGCTGCAAGGACCATTCTCTTCATTTGGCACTCATCAACCCTTCCTTCCAAACTTGGATCTAAAATTAACTTTCCCCTTTCTAGCATTGGTTTTGCCTGATATTTACCCAATTGTATACCAACAAGTCAACAATATATAGTATACAATAAAATACATAGCAAAATCTATTATCCAACTCAATGAAGGAAAATTAGGCTTAAAATATTGATTAATCAGTAAGGTTTAAAAACAGTTTTAAAGACTTGTAAGTTGTAACTAATTAAAATGGTAAAAAGCCATGATTCTTTGTTTTGATTAAGTCTTCTTTTTCCATTCTTTTTCTCCTCCTTTTCACCATCATGATTCATGAATCATTTTATTCCTTTTTTTTTTGCATAGCTTTAACAAGTGATAAATTATATGTATTTCCATTTTCGAAATATAATGAAACCTAAAATCAAGGTCATTCATAATCAATCAACAACCTCAAACTAACTAAACAAGATAGAGATATAGTTAGAACTGCTGGTGTCAATTTTTTCGGAAAAAGTTATAATTGTGACTAATAATATAATATAGAAAGAGACTTACCCACATGACCAAGCTCTTTTGGCCTTTGGAAGAATCAATGGGTTTTCTACCGGATAGTAATTCAAGAAGCACCACTCCAAATGAATACACATCTAGCTTGTCGGTGACCTTGCCATACATGAAATATTCAGGTGCTAGGTACCCAAATGTGCCCACCACATCCGTGTAGATCTCACTGCTTGTTGAATTCGGACCCCATATTGCAAGCCCAAAATCAGACAACTACAACCAATATTATTACAAAAATTGTATAAGGATCACAATTATTGACAAAACCCGAGAGCCCATTATCACCATCTTTGTCAAGAAAAATCTGAATCATTGTTACATGATATTTTTTTTTCATTGGTAATTTCAGTGATATTAGTCCAATGGTGTGTTCTATTCAGCTTATATCACATCAATTCAAATCAGATCTAATAATATAAGTTGCAAATTTTTATACATTTTCAGATCTTATCTTATCAGATCAGATCAAATCAGAAAAAAATAAGACGAAGAGAACACACACTAAGTCAGGTTTACCCTAGATTACCTGACGCACGCCTGAGTAGGGATGGAAATGGGTGATGATTTTTTATATGTATGGAAATCCAGTTTTAAATGAATGGGAAGCAGGTTTCAGGTAAAGCTTTTTACATCCGTGACTCTATCCACCACCAGTGAACCTCCATCTCATCACCCATTTATTAAATGGATGGGAAGCAGGTGTTGGGTGTAATTGTGTATCATATCAAAAAATTCATCAGAAAATATACTCATTATTTTCACTTGATGGATGTCAGATGGACGGATGTGAGTGGAGCAGATGGAAGCAGGTGACGAATTGCTCTACGCACCTGAGCTGCCTCGAATCTGATCCAATCCATCCCTACAGCCAAGAAGAGAAGATAAGAAATCCTCTCTGATACGTGCCGTTAGATTCAAAAAAACTTATACCTCTTCGACACAGGCCTCAACCACTTGATATTATTGCAATGATGCGATAAGAATATTGCAATCCATAGACCATACACAACAAAACATCATACATAAATACAAACTGAAAAGTCATAATCATGTATGTTTTGGTGTACTAGTCAAGATGAGGGCATGCCACCAAACAGCGTGCTAAAAATTTGAATCGAGGAAGATTTAATTTGGTGACATATACCTGTGGTTCAAAATTGTCTGACAAAAGAATATTGGAAGTTTTGACATCTCTATGAATAACTAGCTTTGAACATCCTTGGTGCAAATAAACAAGTGCCTCTGCTATTCCAACTGCAACTCTAAATCTTGCTTCCCATGACAACTCAGATTTCTCTTTGTTCACAGCTGTAGCAAAATTTAACCAAGTAAAACATTAATCTCTATTTTCATGTTAACCAAAAATCATAGTAAACTAGGTTAAACCGAGTCACAAATGGGTCATAAACAAATACGAATACAGAAAACGACAAATCTAAAAAATATGTTAATGGGTACGACCAATTATCACATGAAGAATCAAAATTGTGTTAGGGGACGGTTAACCATATCAAGTACTCATACTACAATAGACGACAGTAAAATTTGTGTTTTTTTTACCTTGCAAATTTTCCTCTAAACTGCCCATGGACATGAACTCATACACCGAGATTAGCTCACTGTTATCAACACAAACACCAAGCAAAGGTGTGATGTTTTTGTGCCTCAAAGTGGACATGATATCAACTTCTAATGAGAAATCCTTCCATGCTTGTTTTGAAGATTTTAGAACTTTGACAGCCACTTCTTTCCCATCAAGAAAATTTCCCTTATAAACTCTGCTGCAACCTCCTTTACCTATCAGCTTATCTGCATACACAAATACATATAGAAATTCAACATAAGGTTTACCACATTATAGTTCCTATTCTTTTTTGACTAGATTAATCTGAACTGAAATGAACTGAATTTAACTAGTGTATGATCAATCACCTGAAGAGAAATTCGAAGTTGCATGTCTCAAAACCTCGTAACTAAACCAAGTGAAGTCCAAAAGGTTTAATTCAAATGGAAGCCCGGGTTCTCCATCTAGCAACTCACCCCAGAGTGAGTTGCAACTTTTCGAGTTGAATCCATCACCGATAGTATTATCATTTTCTCTAGCCAAGGGACTTTCCGACTTGCTAGAACAAGAGTCACCACCACCACTACTACTACCACTACTGCCACTACCACTTTGAGGAGTGTCGGGTGGTGAGCGTTCAGGGAAGCTCATCACCCATTGAACTACCGACATTTTCCTCGAATTTAATGCCTTTTGTGTAGGAAGACTAGCTCTTCTAAGCAAAGGCCACCCTGGTTTTTGTTCAGCAACATTCTCTGAGTTATTAAAACTATTTCTTCTTAGACTTGCTCTTGAATCACCCTCAACACTTGTACATTTTCTTTCTAATTCTACTAGTTCTCCTATGTTATCTACTGATACAGATTCTGATGATTCAGAACCACCAAATTCGGATTGATTTCCTGTCGATTTTTCGGGTTTTTGGAATTCTTCAACACCTGTAATGAATTAAATGAAAAAACAAAACAGGTCATCAATAAAATTCAAATAATTAAGAACAAATGCAAATGAAGAACACAGACCAGACCAGACCAGTGTTACATAGTTCCCTATTGTGCCTGTGATTTGCGATTTTTGGCCCATTTTGAGCGAACTAAAAGGCGAATTATGTAACACTGAACAAGACTGAATCGAAGACGAATAAATACCTGATGAATGATCATAAGAGAGCCTCTGAAAGACAACTTTGCCATTGTGAATAGTGAAGATATCAGTGGCAGAAGACAAATGTTTTGCACAATATTTAGCAGTAGACAGCCTTCCCCTGAAAATATAATTCACTGTTCACAGTAATCAGAAAGAACCAAAGAACTTTACATGCATTAAAACTGAAATATTCATTATTTTATATATTTTTATTATTATGAGTTAAGTTTAATTTACCCAATAGAACCAGGTTTTGTAATTCCAACAATCACAGCACCAGCACCACATCCTTTTGCCTCTTTTACTAAACTTTTTCTTATTGATTTTCCTTTCAATATCTTGCCACTGAGCTTCACCTGAAAAAATTAGTATAAATTTCATAAATTTTTTACCTCTTTGAAAAACACAGGACTTAAAACAGAGGAATTAAAACAGGGGAAGGTTAATTAATTAAATAATTACCTTCTTAATTTCACATAATCCCTTGTATATCTCAAGATAATCATCCAACAATGTCTTTTCCTTAGTTTCATCATCTGCAAAATATTCAGCTAAATATTAAAAAAAAAAATTAAGAAACTCTTAAATTTTTTTTAAAAATATATTATATTAAAATAAATAAAAAAATACCTGAGTTTCTGGAAACATGAAGAGCAACAACATGATCATAAGGCTCAGCAACCTTAACCAAAGCCCAAACAAGAAGCTCTTTGCTTTCGGTATCGAATCGAATTCCTACCAATACTTTCTTGGATTGATCATAATGATCAGTCCCCATTTCTTCCTTCTCAACTTTCATTTTTGGGTTTTTCTTGATGGGGTTATTTTTTTTCTTCTTCTACTTACCTCAAAATTTCTTCAAACATCCATATATATTTATATATGTATATAAGTAATTGAGCTCCAATGGAATAGCTTCTAACAAGAAGATAAATTTAAAGAAATCCCATCAACAAAATATCATGCCCTACCTTGAAAAAAAACAAAACAAAAAAGAAGAGTCCCTAGATTAGGTAATAAATCCCTACTTTTAATATCATGAGACCTCAATTAGTAGGTAATTACAAAATATTAGGAGACAAAATATATCAACCTAAAACTTCTCAATAGTATTTTTTTTTTTTTTTTTTGTGATTATAATTGACATGGATTAAGGGCCTGTTCACTTAAACTGAATCTGACTGAACTGAACTGAACTGAACTGAACTGAACTGAACTGAACTGAACTGAACTGAACAAAACTGAACAAAACAAAACTGAACTGAACTGAACTGAACTGAACTGAACTGAACTGAACTGAACTGAACTGAACTGAACTGAATAAATAGAGTGATTTAAGATTTGGATTAGTGATTTGTAATATTAATTAGTATTATTTGTAGGTTAATTAAGTAATGGGTAATGAATTAATTATTATATATCTTAAAATAATAATGATTAATGGTAGTTACTACTGTCAACGTTCATTTTGTTATTTTTTTTTTAAACTTGTTTTTGTAGGGTAATTTTGTATTGTTACTTGTGGATTTGACTATTCAACCCTTTTTACCTAATTAATGTTTCAAAAAAAAAAAACAAATATTAATAATAATAATAACTTCTTACCTAAAATCTCATCACATATCCTCATTTGGCCGCCTCCTCTCACATCCTCATCTCTCTTTCTTGCTTTTTTTAAAAAAAAAAAAATAAATTAATAAATTAAGATTTAAAAAAAAAAAATAGAACATCGGAGAATAAATAGATCGGTGACATCATCGGAGGATAATCAAATATGGGAGTCAATTCAGGCAAATATCCCGGAACCGGAGGATGTTGATGGAGAAGACCAAGATGATGATGATGAACTAACCGACTATGAAGACTAGTAAATATAAAAAATTAGTCGATGTAATAAAATTAGTAGATTATGGAGACTAGTAGATGTAAAAAAATATTATTGTAAATCTTATTAGAATCATATTAATATCAATATTATTATTATTAGTTTTATTATAATTATTATTACTATCATTAAAATTATTATTATTACTATTCTTGTAGCTTATAGTTACAATAAATTTTATTATTCTTAATTATTATTTTCTCGCAAATTTTAATGATAAAATGTGAATATTAAATATTATAACACAATATTAGAACACAATAAATATTAGAGTTACAAAATAAATATTAAATATTAATACAATGTCAACATTGTAACTTGTAGCTTAGTTTGTGCAAAGAATAGAAAACAAAATTAACAAAATTAACAAACTAATTAACATAATGAAGGAAAATGTCAGAACTGAACTGAACTGAACTGAACTGAACTGAACTGAACTGAACTGAACTGAACTGAACTGAACAAAATTGAACTGAACTGAACTGAACTGAACTGAACTGAACTGAACTGAACTGAACTGAACTGAACTGAACTTATGATAAGTTTAAGTGAACAGGCCCTAAAATGGTTGTATTTTAAATGAGGTGATTGTACCGCCAAATACCTATTTGAGGAAGAACTCCAACCACTTTTTGCAACTATTTTTTGGACCCATTATGTATAACACTTTATTTTATATGATATGTAATGTAATAAAGATAAAGATGATTTATTTAATGATGATATCACTAAATAATATACTAATTTTAAAATAAAATAAATAAAGTGATATAGTAATATTAGTAGTTGTTGATTAATTTGGGTGAGTGATGAAGTAAGAGAGGTCTGGTAAATAAAATCGTCGGCAGGAGAAATATGAGCCGGTAAAGATGGGAAGTTAGTAACGGACTAGGACTGTGGTGGTGGAAACCCAGAATATGTTACTAAGATTGTTTTGAAGTTAGAGATTAACTGATTGAGTTAGAGATTAGCGGATTGAATTAAGTGCTTTGACTAGTTGAATGTGATAACTGATTTGATTAATTGATTATTTTAATTGTTTGTATAATTTTTTTTGGTAATAAAATAGTCTTTCAGTAAATAATAGTTAGCCGTTGATGTTTTACGATAAAAAGAACAAAAAATCTATTAAAAAAAAAAGCTTTTTCATCCCAATTTTTTTTCTAAATCTCTAACCACCAAACATTCAAAATAATATTTTGAGTTGGTCAAACCTTTTATTTTTCTCAAACTTCTCTTTTTATCTTAAACCTCTAACTGTGAGACATTGTATAAAAAAATATACTTGTATAATGCATTTGTTTTTTTGGCAATGGTGTATAAAATGCATGAGGCTTTTAATTTTTACCGACTATTACGGGTTGACCTTCACTGTACATCATACGAAGTTACGGAGTACATGCCATTTGTATGTATACAACAAAAATGAATATGATATGATATGATGAATATTTTGGAGGATTAATCTTTTTTTTTTTTTTTTTTGAGAAATTGGAGGATTAATCTTAGGGGTAAGTGAATGAAGAAATCAAATTTAACAGAAAATCCATGGAACACGCCATACGTAAAGGGGGGTCCCAGAAAAATCAGGAATTGATAATTTGACTCTTTTTTTAATTGAACGATTTTGACCCTTTTAAATAGAGTAAGAATTAAGCACCAAAAATAAAATAAAAAATAGAGTAATTAAGGAAATTAAGTATTCCTTAAGGTGATAGTTGTTGACATTCAAATTACCAATGCCGAATGTGGTAGGCCGATACGATGTGAGAATCTCTCCATTTTTTTGCCTCCATTTATCATGTTAAATCATTTAGGATTAAAATAAATTTTTTAAAAATCTCCTATTTTTTCATTTGTATATCAAAACAAACTCTCCATTTCTTGCAAGAAATGTAGAGTTCTTGACTCGGCCGATGCGGATACCCTAATACTCATCATCGCCAAAAAAATTATACCCATTATAGCATGTACTCTGTCCGTCCTTTATTTTTCGCAGATAAAAATGTTTGCATTGTTTATTTGAACACTTTGGGACAGTGTAAATTTTAGGAAAATTTGTTAAAACATCCCCAACAAAAAAAAATAAAATTAAAAGGTAGTTTTTGATAATTTTTTTTATAACGTGGTTTCTAACAAAATTTCTTAACTTTTAAATCCATCCCTAACTGGCGATGTGGATACAAGTTTAAATCCACCCTCGTTCCACCACTCAAATGGTATACACCACCCACTTATATCCACCCACTACTTATGTGAATATTCACATTCATTTTGCAAATATTGATATAGTTTAAACTAAATTATACTAGCCCTATATTATATTTCACGCAATGCATGCGATTATTCCAAAAATTATTACCTATTATGGTTCAAAAATATAAAATGAGGGGAAAAAACACAAAATCTAGAAATAGAAGAAAAAAGCATATAATCAAATTCGTACGTTACAAAATTGAAGCTAAATTGATAATTTACAGAATGAAGAAGTGACATCTCTCTATCTTCTTTAGTACTCCAGAATTATTAATTCATTATATTTGAACTGATAATTTAAATTGAAGGCTGAACCTACGTGAATGCTATCGTGGGAAATAAGTTTCAAAATAAAGCAAACTAGTATTTTGGTCCGGGCAATGCCACGGGTCGATTATTATTATAAATTGTATTTCATTATTTTTCATAAACTTCATAATTATTGATCTTTCATTTGTCTAATGCAAATTGATATACGGAGTAGATGACAGTGCTGGTATGATAAATAATAATAAATTTAAAAAACTATTAAAGATTTGGAATTAAAAGAGAACAATGTTAAAAAAAAATTGAGATACGATGATATGTAACAATAGTGTTTATTGTTAACTAATTAGTAGATTTATTTGAAATGTGTTGTTTTTTAGTTACACTAATTTATAAGGCTTTATCATATTTTAACGTTAAATGTTAAACCAAAAAATTAAAGTGGTTTGATGGTTGATTGCTTACATTTATCATATTTTAATGACAAATGTTAAACAAACTAATTAAAATGGTTTTATGGTTAATAGGTTACATTTCACTATGAAGGTTATGGGTTCAATTTGGAATTTTTGTTATAAATAGCATTATTATGGGAAAAAATTATTAATCATTTTATATCATATTTTTGGAAAAATATTTGTTACCTATATTTTTGTGATAATTATTAATGATTAATTAATTATTATATCTTTTCTCTCTATTAATTGACTTAAATCTTTGTTACATCTTTAATTAGGTTTAGTCTATGTTTAAGGTAGGAGGGATATCTCTATTATATAAGGGAAGGAATGTGGTGACAGTGTATGTCTATGTAAATTATTATCATACCCTTAATAAAATTTAAATAATTAATTAATACGGGTGGTAACTTACCTATCATATATTATTAAATGATATTTTCAAATTCAATAATTATAATTTTTACAATGTACAATAACTTAGGAAGCTAATCAATAGGCTTCCAAAAATGATAATATCAAATTTAGTATATAATACAATTATACAATAAGTGTTTATATTTCTAAAATAACCCATATCACACTTTATGAAGAACAACATAGTTTGCAGGACAATTTTTAATGACAAAACTAATCAAAAAATAAATGTATATGTTTCAAGAAAATATTAGCAACCATTCACCACTAATTAAAATAATATGTCTATTATTATTGTCACATATTTGGATATATAATGAATATTAATTAATCTATTTATGTCGAATAACCCATGTCAATAATATTATCTAAACTCAATACTATATTGATGTATGTGTGTGAGCTCAGCTATATAAAGTGCTTCCCCACTTCATATTTTTCCAATGTGAAATTGGGATGAACTTCCCAACAAACCTTCCCTCAGACAAAGATCACATTCCCATGGCCTTCCCTCGCACAATAAACCCGATCTGCTTGTTGCCCCTTCAGTATCGATGTATATATCTTGCATGGGCACATGAGATATACCCACATCATTTCATTACCCCATACGTAACCCGCCGCTGGACTTCGATCAGAGCTTCCATGGTTCCATGAACCATCCAACGAGCACATGCCCACTCGCACTGAGTTATATATAGGGCACCACCGCCGATCCCAAGGCAACCTCCAGACAACACACCTTGATTATAGTTAAGGCTCAGGAATATGTTATAAACTCTATCGATCACTCCCCTCACATGAAGGTCCTTTGGGCTTGAAATGTTGACACGTACATCACAGACCTCATCATACCTGGTGCAAATTAATTATTCCACTTAGAAGGGAGAGGGAGGAGAGATTTGAACTCGTGACTTCTGTGTCACGTTGGCTCTAATACCATATTAAAGGACCATCTCAACCATAAGTTTAAGCTAATAGTTGAGGCCCAGAAATATGTTATATACTCTATCATATATGTCAATTATTGTTACATATATATTTGCCTACATAATGAATATACTTATTTATTTAATGCATGTACCGAGTGCATAAAAGACTAGTATATATATTGAAGGAGCTATGATAGTGAATTGTATCTATTGAATATTGCTGCCGATTAGCCAAGTACAATTTCTAAAAAAAAGCAAGTTAGTAATTACTAGTAGGCTTAAAATTTCAACTGAAAAGGGAAAATTTATAAAGTATGCATCTTCCTAACCGCGCGTGGGCCGGGACGGTGTCAGCGGCTTGGTTTTCTTCAAGTTCTTGCTTCGCCATTAGATATTGGATGGGGTGAGCAGATATGGGGTGGGGCGAGTAGTGGATGCAAGGCCAGGCGGGACGAGTAATACACAAAACTCACGCACCATCTACCTAGTACCCACTATCTAGGATGGATTGACTTTTGAAAATAATACCCATCATCCACCCCGCAAAGTCATACATGTCACCCACCCGACAAAGTAATACCCATCTCCTCTCCAATTCGGATGGATGGGATGCAGAATCCATCAAATTCTACCCAACTGTCACTCGTAATTCAATATTACAAATCTTAACTAGTTCAAATCCATCATTTTCATACGAGTAATTTTTTGAGAGGTAACACCATCTTAATTACAATCGCATCTATGCATTTTTATATAAACCTATTTCTTAGTGATAAAGAGTGCTTAAATAAGATGGGAAGAACATAGCCTTGATTAGTGATAGCGTATCGAGAAGTAAGGTATTAATATTGTAATTGTTGGGGTAGATCTAATTTAAATTCGTTTAATACTAATTTAATATTAAGAAATTGTCTAACGAATATATATAAGATCTAATAATATGGCAAGACTCTCATAAAATAAAGTAAAATAAACTATACTAAATTCATGTAAGTTGTAATAAATAGATAAGGATCAGAAAGTTCATCAGAGTTTAAATAAACAAGATAAATCCAGATTTATAGATTGTGTGCAATTTTTTTTATATGAGGAAAAAGATTGATACAAATAAGTTCAGAGCATACCCCAATTCACAAAGAATAAATTAACATAATAATAATAAAAAAAAAAGGATTGTAAGTCAAATACAATTTGATTTGGAATGTACCTTTAAAAAAACATAGTCTAGGGTGAATATTAATTGGAGCAACGCTTCATTCAAATAACTACATCCATCCTAAAATTGACCACAGAAAAGTACGCCTCATGAAATCTTATATATTAATGAACGTGATTGTAAAATAAAGATGAAGAATATATCTTTTAATTTACTTTTACTAATAATAATAAGTCAATTTGGCTGCTACTTTTAGTCAGCTACAACACATATATACATCATATATAGTGCTCATATACTTTTCTTTCATGAAAATAGTTTTTGACAATTGATTATATCTTCTTAGTATATGCACCAAACGTTTAACTTTCGGAAATAATGTAATTATCTCTTTAGCAATATCGCTATCTGCCCAAAACTTTGTGGAATTTCAGCTGACTCAATATTCATATGTTTTTGGAGCGAGTATAATGAAATTAAAGTGTAGGATCAACCCCACCCCCCTCTCACATTCTATCCATGTCTCAATCTGTGCACCTACCATTTAGATGAGTTTAATTCAATTTATTAGATATGAACTTATCTAAAGTAAACTAATCTGAACTCATTAAACCTGATTGAAATTATTGAACTGATTGGACTTAATTAGCTTGATTATTAGTCCCCGAGCATAAACACAATTGTACTTTATCACGCTTAATTGGACTTGATCAAACCTTATTGAAATCATTACATCTAATTAGACTGTTTGAACCAAAACTTATTTTTGTAAGGTGATTGAAAAGAACACACCCTTACATGTTTGTCATAAATATTTTCTCTTGTTTTTACTCACATACTAGTAGGGCATACACTATTCTGCTACGGAGTAACAATTTTCTCTCTACTTTGTACACTCTTAAGATAGCACATCTAAACTATATAGTGCAAAAGATTAAGGGTTGGAAAGTACAAAAAAGGTGATTCTATATTTGTAACTTCCTCCATAATCCAAAAAATTGTAACAATTCACATTTTCACGCAAGTTATAAGAAAAAAATTTATTAAACATTGATATTATTAAAGTATTTGAAGGGGCAAATCAAAAGAATTCGCCGACTTGACTGTGCTTTTCTTCATAGGTATATTATGAGCCTTGATCAAAATGAAAAACATAAAAAGTGTAAAAATCCTTATTGTTGCAATATTTTTGATAGAGTCAATTTTTTAGATTTTGCTTTTTTAAAAAAAATATAAAAGGCATATAATTTATTTTTATTATTATGCCACACATTTTTTTTTTACGTAAATAATTAGGCTTTAATAAAATTATGACTTTATGTTAAATATTACTATACTAGGTGCTACCCGAGCAAATGTTCGGTTTTAAAATTTAATACATGTAGTATAAAAAATATATTTATAATGCATTTAGTTAAAATTTTATTACAATAATTCTGACTTTTACTTATCTTTTCAAAACAATCATGTCTTTTGATTATTCTAGAATAATCCCGACTCTAATCCCGACATTCTCAAAATAAATCGGTGTGTTATGGTTGTACTTTATATGCTTGTATTTCAATACAGTTTTAGTTTTAAATTAAAAGTCATTATTTATGAAAGCAAAATTTTATTAATACAACTTTTTTATTTTTAGTTTCAATGTACTTTAAAATCAAAAAGTTATTTATTATTATTAATTAGAATATATTAAAGAGAGTGGGGAAGAAAAATGAATAAATGTACTTTAGGAGGGAAAAATAAGAGTTAAAGAGGGAAATTAGTGACTTTCACTTTAGAATAAAGAATAATATTTTTAGTGAAAACTCATTGTGTCAGACCATCATACAATATGACAGAAGACTTAGCTTGTTATCATGTAAAATGACTTTTATGAAAAGTGTATCTAAGAGCATCCACAATGTTTGGGTGTAAGCACTAGTTTGCAAATTTGCAATTTACAAGCTCAATCATTGTATATTTGCATGTGGAGGAAGTGAACTTATAGCTTGCACATGTCTTGTAGCTCAACAAAACTACAAATGTTATAGTTACTTGTAGCTTGAAAATGATGTATCTTAGAATTATGACATGACAATAATCAGAACTACAAATGTTATAGCCCACCATTGTAGATGGTCTAATCAGCTCGATCATGTACCTCGTAGTATTTAATGTCATTTAATTTACAGTTTGAATTTACCCACCATTGTAGATGCTCTAAGAAGCTCGAACATGTACTCCGTAGTATTTAATGTCAATGTAGAGTTTGGATTTGCCTACTAAATTTACGTCGGATTTAATATATTGTTTGTATGCATGGAGGTGGAATTCCAGCTCTAAATACGTACATAGCGCTTAATTCTAGATTTAATATATTGTTGTATGCATGGAGGTTGAAGACTTGAAGGTCACGTGGACATCCTAAAGGCTAAAGCTGAATTAGCTGATCATATAATAAAATAATTATTAATACACTAATAATTATTACTCCCTTTTCTAGATTTATGAATTTGGCTGTTTAATTGAAAACTGAAGCATGCATGTGAGCACATTGTACACGGTACGGATTTAGACATTTTTTTTTTAATCAACACACCTCACTTTTGTTTTAACAATGTTGAGAGAGGAACAGAGAAAAGTCGAACCATATAATAAATTGTGCTATAGTATTATCGAACCCATATACCGGCTTTTGATGAGTTGTAAATGTTTTGTAGGACCGTTTTTGCTGGCTATTGAAAAATTCTTTTCTTCAAAGAAGATATTTGTCTACTCCTTCAAGATTTCGATTAAATCAGATCATATTTTCAAAGAGGCCAATAGGACTACTGTCTACGAACTAGGGTATTTATAGGGCACTTGACCCTATGGATATAGATATATGTCCTTTTGCGAATGCTAAGTTTTCTTTTTATTAACTATTGATAAATCGGGATGTTTAATTTGATCGAGAGGAATATACCATGATTTCTTGTACACCTTTCCTTTAAAAAAATTAAAAATATTTGTCTATCTTTTCTTAATATTAAGTAGTACATATTTGACCTATAGGCTTAACTTATTAAGGTGAGATTAAATTTTTTAAAAATTACAAGGGAATGGAAGAAGCCAAGAAGGGGCCTTTTAATTGAATGGCTACATATAAACATTTAAAATGTTATACTTCCTAAACAGATAAGTAATTAATAATACTTGGTAAAATCACACATAAATCGGTGAATTAAAATTTAAAAGTTTCATTAAACTAAAACTTACCATTTTTATATATTTAAATATAGCCCAAACTAAGGGCTATATTTAATACTTCATCCGTTTCGATAAAATGTAACAATTGGGGTAATACAGACTCCTAGACAATTTTTTATTCTGAGAGTAAAAGGAATAGAGAGAGAAAGTGGAGTATGTGATGATGTGAGAGATAAAAAGAAAAAACTTACAAAAATGGAAGATTAAAATTGTTGCATATATTTTGGAACATCAAAAATTAGAAATTGTTACGTTTTTTTCGAAACGAAGGAATTATCTTTCTTAGATCAATTAGCTAGGCTATTGATTCTTTATTCTACCAAAAAAGGTTACTAGCTTGACTTCATTCTTTAGAAGTATGCAATAATTAACTAGCTTATATTATCACAAGTATGCATTAATGTTAATTATGGATTTAAGCCGAATCAACTAACGAAAACATTGATATGAGATAGTATATATAGAATTTCTAAGGAGAATTGAGGTGATGTGCATGTGTAAGCAAAAGAACGATTGAAAATTTTCTATCATAAGGTAGTTAATTAGTACAGTTGTCAATATTAGATTATCACTAAAATAAGGTAGATGTAAATTGTCATAAGGTGGTCTATAACAGTAAATATGTTTCCTTAGTATATTAAACCACTACACAATATTTTTTTCCCTTCATGTACCGGTTCTAATTAAATTGATAAATTTGCTAGGATTGATTTGTAACCTTTAGTTTCCAAATATAAACTACTCCGTATTTAAAATAAATAAAAAAAAAAATATATGTAAAAGTACTCTTATTCCCGTGAAAGTTTCAATTTCTCTAATAAAATAGGAGCAAATCAGGTCAGGTTTAATAAGTTTCAAATCATCTAATAAAATAAGGGCAAATCAGGTTAGGTTAGATCAAATCAGGTCAGGCCAGGCCTAATAAATAATAATTAGGTCAGGTCAAATAAGTTATAATCATCAGTTCAAGTCAGATTAAATAAGTTGAAGAGAACATACTCTTAGTTGTTGTTTAATAAGTTTCAAATCATCTAATAAAATAAGGGCAAATCAGGTTAGGTTAGATCAAATCAGGTCAGGTCAGGCCTAATAAATAATAATTAGGTCATGTCAAATAAGTTATAATCATCAGTTCAAGTCAGGTTAAATAAGTTGAAGAGAACATACTCTTAGTTGTTGGTAGTCAGCCCGGTGGGTATACCAAGTTTTTTCATAGTTGATTAGTGCAAGCGTGTGGAATTATGCAGTGATGAATGTGGATTTCAGTGAAATTTTTTAGTTATCCGAGTTTGGTTGACAAAAGTTTTTTTTGGCAAAACGCAGAGAGCTGCTATTAATGTCATAAATGTCCCACTGGGTGAACAAAGTTTTCTCCCAAATTCTGCCATTATGATTATTAATGCACCAATGAAACTTTCTCTTAGCTATTCCACCAAGTTGCCAACTTTCATAAACTAGGTTAACAAACATTAAATAAACAATAGGTGAACCAAAGATAGTGATTTTGGCACGTCCAAATTAACTTCCGCATTTCATTTTATGAATATGTTAATTATCAATTATAAAATTAAAGAAAGTTGAGTGAGGAAATGAATTTGGAGTGCCAAAATCACTATCCCACCCGAATATCATCGAAAGCAATAAAAAAACTCGTAACGCTTGAACTTAATTCATAAATTTTAATATGTAGTATAACAAATATTACTAAATAGTAGTTGAAAACAAACCTTTAAAAACTAATGAATTGATATATATTCCCTCCCTAACATATTAAGGGTGTGTTCTCTTCAACTTATTTAATTATAATGCTTATTTTAGATTAATTAAGATCAAATTAGAAAAATTCAGATAAGATCAAATCAAATCAAAAAATTTAGATCAGATTAGAAAAGTTATAGATAATATAAAAATAATAACAAAAATAAAAATTCAGATCAAATCATAAAAGTTCAAAGAAGATAATTAAGATCAGAAAATTTCAGACAAATCAAATGCACCCACAGTCGAAGTTAATGAAAATGATTTTATGTATAAAAGGAAAATCAAAATTCATTTTCATTATTGTGGTGCTACTTTACACAAAAATCCCCTAATTTTCTTTCTCATCTAATGCCACCCTTTCGATTAAGTCGTAATGAATTGTAATAAAAATAATAATTAAGGAGAAAATAGTAGCTTAGGAATGAGATTATGTTTCTATGAAGATGATAAGGTATTGTTTCTTGCTAAATCATACATAAATTTCATTCTTATTAATTACCAACTACCAAACTGGTCATTAGGTCTATGAATAAGGAGCCGAACGTGATTTAATATTTGACAAAATTACATTGACTTGCGCGTGATTTTGTCAGAAATTCACAAATTATTTCCATTTTAACAAGTATAATAATGTCTTATACATAGCCCAACATTAAAATTTTATTACATTTGAAATCTATTGCAATAATCAAGAATGGTCGTGCCAGTGTGCCACCGTGGTATTGATCGACGTACAAGAACTAACCATTGGAAAGTAACGCAGGGTTGTAATTGAAATTCATTAATTTTTGATTTAAACCATTGATTATAAAAGATGAATAATTACATTAGAAAATAACATTGGGTAGTACTCCCTCTGGTTTTTTTTTTAATTTACACACTTGAGTTTATTTTCAACAAAACTAAAAAATTAATTGGGAGTAGGAGAAAAAATAAATGGTGATTAAAAATTGTATAAAAAAGAGAGAGAGAGAGATCGAGTGTATGTGAAAGAGAGAAAAAAGGTTAATTTTATTGGATGAGTTAGTCAGAAGTAAAAGAGAAAATATGGAAAAAAATACTTGAAAATCATAAATTAATAAACGTAGAAGAATAAATGTAAAAAGTGTGTAAATTAAAAAAAAAAAAACTTCTCAAAAAGAAAATTAAAGTGGGCGAATTTAAAAAAAATGGAGGGAGTATTTGCATCTAATAAAATGATAATTATAAAGCAAAGCTTCTAAATGTAACGAATAAATATTCCACCCATATGTTTTTACTTACTAGATATATTCCTATATTGGACTCTAAAAATCCCTAATAGTAAAGAATATATGGGGAAAACTATGCTTAATATATATTCCACCCGTATGGTCGTATGTTTTTATTACTTACTAAATTATTTTTATACAGTCTTCATGATCTAACTTTGACCATTAGTAACTACTGATAATTGTATATCATACAATGTTTCCCCATCCCTTATTTCATGCTATGAGATTTATACATTAGCATGACTTCTTAAGACTGTTTTTGCTACTAATATTTTTCTTGTAGTGTTTTTCCTATTTTCAATGCGTTTTCATATTGGAAATGATTATTTAAAACTATAAAAAGAAGCAAATGGGGAATGTAATGAGTCAAGATATAGATGATATTGAGAAAAATACCAAAGGATGAACTAGAATGACTGTGGTCACAATTAATAAAGAATAAGTTACTTGAAATTGCTTGAATTGGTTTAGTGGTTTGGTTTTGACCCCCTCTCACTGTTTTGGGCTTATTTTCAGGTATACACTTTTCATTGATGCGATTTCAGCAGCATAGGAAACTAGACTTAAAGCGATTTCTAACAGTAGGTCATAAGCTCAATTCTGAATTATAACGAAGAAGTTACATTAGTTTGAAGTTAGTGGATAGACGACCTTACCCCCGATCTGATCTGAGGACCCCAGACCAAGGTGACTAACCCTGGACTGGGGTGAGTCCTGGAGAA
The DNA here is from genome assembly GCA_951394345.1 of Salicornia ramosissima. Classification (NCBI taxonomy): domain Eukaryota; kingdom Viridiplantae; phylum Streptophyta; class Magnoliopsida; order Caryophyllales; family Amaranthaceae; genus Salicornia; species Salicornia ramosissima. The sequence continues at coordinate 48,275,988 of OX596233.1, forward strand.
TGGATTTTAACCATAATTTAAAGGAGATCGAAGTCGGTAAGATCGACTCTTTTACCGTTGTAGAGACCTCCCTTCACCGGGGCGAGTTTTGAATGATGCGATTCGATGCCAGAAGAAAAAAAAAAACAATAGTCACAAACCTGACCACAGTCAACCAGAGTGAGTCACCACGATACTAGGTAGATTTCTACATAGCCTAGTTAATATAATTTCACCTTATTTAATTGTAAAAAGATCGCAATGTATCAATTTTTTATTCTAGAATTTATTATATCAGTTTTTAGAGAGCTTTTTATAGGGTTTACAATGTGTTTTATTATTCAAACATTTTTCAATTTTCACTCTAATTTCCATTCAAACAATTGTTTTTTTTTTTCATTCAATATTGCTTTCAGTGTTTATCAAGCATTGCCTTTTGATTTCTTTTACAATTTGTGGTTAGTTTTATCCCTTCTAGGGTTTCAAGGATTTGTGGTTATTTCAATGTCATAATTAGGCTAATTGCTTGATAATTTTTTTATATTAGATTTAATTCCTATTCCCTATTATATATGCCTTTAATTAAATAGTGGCTATATTTGATTGTATTAATGTCTAATTATCCATCGAGAGGTAAGAAATTCACATCAGACTTAAAGGTATTAGGCCAGGCATGATGAATCTAGCTAGTAAATATGAGAGCGTAATAAAGGATCTAAGTTATGAGGGAGTCTACTCTTAGATTTGATAGAACTAGTGTGCTCTAATTTAATTTTGCTATTGAATGTTGAGTGAATTTTGAATCTTGATTAATTCCATCCCGAGTCTGAATCATATAGTTAAAGTCTAATCTTTAATCATTTTAATTGTGTTTTCTTTGATATGTAGATTCTTGTTTAGTTTAATTTCTTTAGTTTCTTTAATCCATCAATCAAATGCTGTTCTCATGATTTAGAATTTTTATACTTCATAATTAGAAGAATTTATATGCCTCTCTGTTGATTCGACTCTTACTTCTCTATCTGCATTAGTTAATGTTGTTGGGTATTATTGATATGTCTTCGACAACCTTGTCATAATAACTCAAATTTTGTATGTAACTAATTAGATATTAATAAAATATACAATGAGATGAATCTAACAATATCTCACATAACTATTTTATACTCCCTTCATTTCATAAAGTTTGATACACTTTCGTTTTTAGTATGCTTCAAATAAAGTTTGGTACACTACTTCAAGAGTGCATTCATTTCAACTTTTATAAGCTCTCAGGTGCTTATTTTAAGAAAATTCGGATTATATCAGAAAAATTCAAATCATATCAGAAAAATTCAGATCAGATCAGTTCATAAAATTTCAGATCAGAAAAATTATAACTATAATAATAACTACAATCAGAAAAATTTATATCAGATCAGATAAGTTCATATAAGATCAGATCAGATAAGTTCATATAAGATCAGATCAGAAAATTTAAGATAAGATTAGATCAGGTCAGAAAATTTCAGATGAATTAAACGAATCCTAAGTCATTTCATGGATAAATATTTTTTAAGAAATAAACTATTAAATTTAGGACCACTTTTTTTTGGTAGAAACAGAACAAGCTTAAAATTTAGGACCACTTTACATCACATGATTTTTATAATAGTCTTCACTATTCCTTCTTTACATCATTTTTCATTCTTGAAAAGTCAAAAAATATGATTTTAATTGAAAGTTTAGCTTAATTCCATTTTTTTTAATTTCTTAAAATTCACTTAGATTCCAAATGTCTCAAACAACGAGAAATAGTTACGGAAGCCAGGCTTTTGCTTTTACTTAGGAGTTAGGACCTCAAATCACTATGGGAAAAGGATACATATAGGTATAAAATTGCCATAAAAATTGGTCCAATTTAACAAAAGTTCACAAACATGACCTATATAGCATAAGCAAGAGATGAAAGAATTACTACATCCGTTTCGAAAAAAACGCAACAATTTCTATTTTTGGATGTTTCAAAATAAATACAACAATTTTAATCTTCCATTTTTGTAAGTTTTTTCTTTCTATCTCTCACATCATTACATACCCCACTTTCTCTCTCTATCACTTTTACTTTCACAACAAAAAATTGCCTAGGAGTCCGTGATACCCCAATTGTTGCAATTTTTTTGAAACGGAGAATATAATTAAGTTATAACTCCATAAACGAGTTATTGGGTCAAATTATTTGGATGAGAAATTAGTTAATGGGTCAATTTTGTTGGTGCGTACACATATACCAATTACGTACTATAGCATTGCATTATTTGCACAAAGCTACTCCAAACTAACCAATTACTTGCCTTCAGCAAACGAGTCAAGAACCTCTCCATTTTTTTTTAAGAAAATGGAGAGTCTATTTTCTCAATCAATGATTAGAGATGTACCAAGGGGGAGAAATAAGAGATTTTTTTGAATTTTTATTTTAATCTTAAATGATGTGTCATGATCTTAAGGTAGCAAATCTGTCCAGATACCAGTTCCCGATTTTTTTTTATTTTTTAAATAAGATTTTTTGTAATAATTTTACTGTTAAATGATAAAGACCCATGAGAATTATATTTTTTACAAATTAATGTACGTGTGTGTAAATTAAAGGCTTATATTCAACTATTTTTTAGCAGGGCAGATCATGCACGTCATTTTTTTTGTTGAACTTTATCTTTTGCATAATTTTGTAAGTATTGAATTGAATGACATGGAAAATAAAAACAACTAAACATGAAAAAAATAAAAAGAAAAAACAAACATTTTATTAAAAAATAAAAAGTAAGCACGTTATTCATAGACTCCGTATGAATCAATGCATTGTGTGCATATTTTCTTTATGAAACAAATAAGAAATATTTTTATTTATTATAATTATTACAACTTTTAAGTTGCGAGATTGAGATATGTCATGTTGGGTGGGAATTTAACATATATGTAGTAGATGCTTATATAATTAAAAGTTAAATTTAATAGATTAATTGATGATGATGTGTCATTGAGAGGAAGAGAAATGAGGTGTCATTTTGTGAGAATAAGAGAGTGATAATTTGTACTCCGTATGAAGCTATATGTGATGTGTGTTGAAGGGGGAGTTCTAAACCAAAAGCTTTCACATGAAAGGCCCTTTAGGCTTAAAATGTGGGTGCAACACAGGTCCACCATACCTGGTGCTAATTAATTCCACTTGGAAGAGGTATGAGAGATTCGAACCCGTAACATTTGTGTCACGTTGGCTCTTGATACCATGTTAAAAGACCATGTTAATTGATGAAACATATAACATATTCTTGGGCCTAAACTATTAGTTTAAACTTTTGGTTTAGGCCCAAGATTGCCAAGAATATGTTATATATTCTATGAATACTTGCTTGTAGTAGATTAATTAATAATGCTCAAATTTGAATAGGAGTAATTATTGAATGTGAATAACCGCAATCAATTATCAAGATTCACGACTCACGTGTCACACAAGTCACAACTCACATGATAAACAGAATTTTGTTGATTTAACAAAGCAAAAAAAAGTTTTACAGTGTATTCACCATTCACCAAGTAAATATAATATAGTGGATATATAGTTCACAGAAAAGTTATAACATAACTACCATCCAACCGAAGCTCACAGATAAAGGAATAGCTTAAGCTAGGATAATCTAACATCTCCAAAAGGTTTGTTAACACTTTGCTTTGTCTCAAATTGACAATTGACTTGCATTACGTACGTGATTAATTAGTTGATTTGCCTATGTTAACAACAATTATAGATCCAGTATAAATGATCATTTTAAAAAAGAAGTTTAATCTTTTTTTTTTTTGGCCTTGAAGAATTTCAATTAAAAATTTTGTTGCCACATCAAACCTCAAAGTTTTTTAATTTTCATTACAAGCGCTGATCAAGGCATTGAACACATTCAACTGTGAGGATTGTACATTGGAAACACCTTAATCAACAACTTAAAATCCCTTTTCAAAAAAAAAAAAATAGCCAACTGAAAATTATAATAATTATTGGAAAAAAAACCCTTGAAGTCTGATATCATAAAAAAAGGGTTAAGGTTTTTAAATGTCACAAAAAATATATGCAACTTTCTGTATAGGTAAATGTATTTGTTTGCGAATGTGGGTATATAATTAAACAAATTGCTAAATAAGATGCTTCTCCCACAGTCCCACTGGCATATGATTTTAAAAGGAAACCTCATTTTTTGAGTTTCATAAAGTCGATTATTCTCTCCTCCTTGCTTTCCTCTCCTCAACTCCAAACATTTAGCAACTAAATAGCAACTTTTAGAAAAAAAAATAAAAAAACACTAGACTAGACTAGTAGTTGAGTGCTCTTTGTTAAGGGCTTGGAGCAGAGCTAGTAATATTTTTTCTTCCGAAACCAATTCATTTTTTTAAATTAAATAAGTTGAAATTAAAAAAACATGATTGATGAATTTTATACCTGCTGATGTCTACTTATTGACTTATTGTACTCCCTATGTGTAACGACCCAGATTTATCGGTATTTTTGTCGTCGATTTATTTTAGTATTTATGTGATTTTTATGTATGGTCCGAATTTATTTGGACTATTATTTATTGATTATTTGCTTATTTTGATTTGTTTTATTCGATGAATTATTGTTTATTATTTATTTTATTATTATTTAATTAATTAGAATTTTTATTATTTAATTTTCTAATTAGTTAATTAATATTTTTGGGCCAAATCGATTTAGGCATGATTGAACATGCAAGAGTGCAATTCGCCCAATTATTTATCGAAAGCCCAATTTGGCCCATTTCCTTGCCATGGCCGGTTTCCCCCTATGATTAGTGGTCTAAATGTGTCACTTGCGTCATGTTCACACCTTAACTTCATTTGCCCATTTAAACACTTTGCTCATCAAATCAAAAGCCAAAAACACTCTCCATTTTGCCATAGTCCACACGCCATTTTTGGCTCCTCAAATTCAACCATTTGTTCATCATCCATCCAAACCCAAAACTTAAAGATTCAACCTCTATTGATCTTTAAGTATCAAAACACAAACTAAACCCCAATTGTTTCATTCAAGATCACTAGTTCGGGTTGGTTTTGGGCACTAGTTCGTGTGGGTTGATCGAGTGGGTGGTTCGTGGTGGCCGTGCGTGAAGGCCGTGCTCAAGTGGTAGCCGTGTGTGCGTGGCCGTGGTGGCAGCCGTGAGTGCTCGTGGTTCTGGCCGTGCGGTGGTGCACTCGTGGTCGTGCCGTGTTCGTGTTTCGCTAGGGTCGTGTGGTTTGGTTTCCGGGCAACGAGTTTTCGTGTGATGATTTGTTTATACTCCAATTAGGTAACATACTTTCCAAATCTTAGTAGGTATACTATGATTCATAGGGTAGATTAAGTGATTAGATTAAACTAGAATTGATGATTTTTGGCCTATAACATGCGTGATTGTAGGGCTGGTTGGGAAGATGTTTTTGTGTTGATTTTGCCATGATTTTATGTACATTATGTTTACTTGGGATAATTTCATGATTGTTTATGTTCATGTTCGATTCCATGAAGTTTTGATGATTGTAAGATGATAAAATTGTTGTTGTTAATTGCCTAGTTCATGCGTGAATTTGATGATGTTTATGAGGTTGATTTCTTTATGAGTTCTTGAATCTTGATTGAGTTCTTGAATCTTGGTTGAGTTCTTTATGAGTCTTGGATGAGTTCTTTATAAGTCTTGATAGTTCTTTATGAGTTCTTGGTCGAGTCTTGAAAGTTAAAGAAAGTTAAAGAAAATTAAAGAAAGTTAAAGAAAGTTAAAGAATGATATATGAGGTTCCAAGATTTGTTGATTTACATGTTATTCTTGAGTTAAGGCGTAAGATGCAACTTAAGATTAACTAAGAATGTAAATTTCGGTTAAAGATTAGCTTGATTTTACTATTAGACGCCTAATCTTAAAGTAAGATTCTAAGAATTGGGCTAAGACGTTGCCCCTATCCTATCCGTGGTATTGGGATAGTTGGAGATCTTACTATGTCGTCTCTTGATATGGATTTCCCGTAAGATGGGTTTCATGGGGTTGGGAGTAAGATTCTCAATCCTGGCATAGTAGAAAGTTCGTTCGCGTAAGATGCGTTCGTACATGCGTAGTCCAGTCTAATATGTAAATGATTGCGCCAAAGTTTAAGATTGTTAATTAATGATTAAAGTTAGTCGAGTCAACATTGTTGCTTATTATTATTATGAGTATTGAAGGTATGATATGTTGGTTCGCAAGTTGGTGTGTTTGATTTGGTGATTTGATGTATTCTATGATCATGTGTATCCCCGTTAGGGTGGGACAGTTATGTTACTCGCCACTGACGGTGGACTGTTGTTGTTTTTCAGGTAATTCTGATGATGAGGTCCTTGCTTAGCTTTGGGTTGGGCGAGTGTCGTTGTTACTTATGCCTTGTTTTTAGTTGTAGTACGATTTCTAGTTTGGATTATCGTAGTTGTAGTTCATATTTTCTAACTCTGACATTGTTTTGGAGTTAATACTGTTTTTAGTAGTATTGATATTTGGGTTTAGATATGTACAATCTTGTGGGTGTTGTACTTTTGGATTTAGCATATATTCGATTTGAGGTTTTGTTTTAATTTTTAAGTATGTTAGTATGTTAGAACTGGTTATTCGACTCGTCGGTTTCTTCCGCGCCGGTTTAAGCGAGTCGGGTCGTCACACTATGTCTCAAAATAAGTGCTCTAGTTTTTTTGTCTATCCTAATTTATTTACTTCATTTCTAATTAAAGAAAATGATCCCCTACAATTAAAAGATTAAAAAAAAAAACCCTTATGATACAGAGTATATCATTATCTATCCAATGAAATTTGAAAAGAAACCTTACAATACCACTAAGCTACTAGACAAAATAAAGTGCACACGTAAAAGTTAAGGCAAAAAGCAAATAGAGTACTTATTTTGGGATAGTGGGAGTAAGACTAAGATAGGAAGAAAAACTTGCGTAAGAATTCGTAAAACTGTAAAAGCTAAATCTTAGGTTGAAAACTAAAAACGTTAGATTTGAGCCATTTAGTTTTCAAACAATGGCTATGATCGATTTATGTATAGCTTTGAATATAAAATAAAATACATTATATTACAATTTTTTAACAAGTAATATATAATATTGTGGATACAATAAGAAAGCTCTATTAATATTAGATTTAATTATAAAATCGGTATGACAAATGATATATTTGTTAATTGTCATTGACCCGCAACGTTGTTATACACGGATAAGATGAAGACACAACAACGGTTACTAGTAGTTCAAGTTAAAATTTGAACATAATAAATTATAATATATAATAAGATAGTGATAATATGATTTAATGTGTGTTTTTTCCCCTTATTTTGTATGGTGTTAAAGTGTTATTATGCTAACCGGTAACTATGCTCTTAGGAGCCATTTTCCAATAATAAGTTTGTTTGGAGCATTTTTGTGCCTTTTCCATATTTTTGACATGATTTTGATAAAAGATGCTCTAAATAGCCTTTGTGAATTAATTAACTAATAAATAAAAGATAGAAAAGAAAGATTGAATTTTTAAAGGATTTGAATTAATTAAAGGAAACTTTAGGGTCTAGGGTTGAAATTAGAAACTAATTAAATACCAATGTTCAATAATTCATTAACAAATTTTAACCAACATCTAGCAGACTAATTTCGCAATTTATTAGATATACAGTTTTGCCTAATAAACTTACGCAATTTATTAAGCAAATATGCCTAAAATCTTAAGTCTTAATGAAGTTTTCACCCTTTAGCTACCGACTTGATTATTACTCAATTTTATATGATTTAAACAAATTTTAGGGAATTAAAATAAGTCATGAAATAGAAAACAAAGGAATTCAATTAATTAAATCAATCAAACACAAGTTTCCCAAACCCTAGATCTAAAGAACTACTCACACATAATTAAAAGATTCAAAAAAATAAACATAATCATGATCAACAACATAAATAAAATAAATAAGAAACAAATAATACCAGAATTGAAGAAAGGATGGATCTTGAATTAAATTGAATTTAATGTGTTTAAACAAATAAAAGAGAAAAAAAAACCTAAAACCATAAAATAAAACCTAAAGAATGCATAAGAAGTTACAAGGGATAATACTAGGTTTTATATGATGAATTGGGCTGAATCCTGGCCTCGAACATCGACCCGGTACGAGGTACATGCACCCTGGTATCGGGGTTTATGCTGGGGAACAATTTGCAACTTCGATTCGTCTGATCGTAATCGGGGCATTTGCAGAGACCTCAGTACATGCACCCTAGTACAATGTACATAAACCCTGATATGGGGCATATGATCCTCGTTATGGGGTGCATGAACCCCGGTTCGGGGTATATACACCTTGGTACCGGGGTCTGTCTGATATACCAAATTCAAACGTCCATAACTTATTCGATTCAAGTCAGAATCAGGCCTATGACATATATACCTTTGGAAAGCTCTTTGAATCTAGTTTCCAATGCCTTTGTAATCGCTTCAATCCGATATGAATAGCTCAAGATATGTTTAAAATAGTGATGAGAGGTAGTCAAAATCATTCGAACCGAATCGAACAACTTCAAGACAATTATTCGCTAATTGTTACCACAACCTCTCCAACATTCACCATGACATCTCAACGCTTCTCCAATGCCTAGCTTGACCTATCTACTTTGATGGGAAAAACACAAAACACTCCAAACCGACTCCTAAGAGCACAATAAAATCATACAAAATAAGGGGGACAACACGAATAAAATGAACTTATCAAAAGGCTGGTGAATGTTGGACAACTTGTGCTGACAATTGGTGAATAATTGGCTTGAAGTTGTTCGATTTAATTCCAAGGATTTTGACCACCTCTAACTATTTTGGACATAACTTTAGACACACACATCAGATTGATACGATTCCGGTGGCATTAGAAACTAGATTCAAAGGTATTTGAAACAATGCACCCACTTCCAACTTGAAATGAAGAAATTATGACGGTCGTTTGAATTGTTGGTTAAATATGGGCCCGAGAAACCACATGAGTCTATTGAAAACGGCGTGTAATAATAGTTTTTGTAACACCCCGTAATTTTGGATGAATATTTTATGATTTATTAATATATTTTATACTACTCAAATTATTTATTTAAATTTCAGACATAAAATTTCAAGCCAAAATCTTGTTTTAAATTATAAAAACTGAAATTTCATATATATACACGTGATTTTCGGATATCTTAAATAAGTCTTATTTCACAAATTATTATGGTCTCATGATTAAGCTAATTTTATTGAAAAAGTATGTAAGCCCAAATGTCATTTATGACTATCCTAAAACCTAAAACGAAACCCAATAAGACCAATTAGGAAGCCCAAAAAAGAAAATGCATAACAATAATAATAATAATAATAATTGTGACGACCCGACTCGCTTAAACCGGCGCGGAAGAAACCGACGAGTCGAATAGTCAGTTCCAACATACTAACATACTAAAAACTAAAACAAAACCTCGAAATATTGTTACTAAAACCAAAAACGTACAATACCCATAAGTTTGTACAATACTAAACCCAAAAGTAATCAATACTAATAAGTAACTCCAAGTACGATCAGAGTTACAATATATAAACTATAAATACTAAGTGCAAAACTAGAAACAAAATACAAACTAAACAAACTAAAAGAACATCGGCACTCGCCCAACCCAAAGCTAAGCAACACCGACATCATCAGAGTTACCTGAAAAATTAACAACAATCCACAGTCAGTGGCGAGTAACATAGCTGTCCCAACCTAACGTGGATACACATGATCATAGAATACATCAAACAACCAAACCAGACATACCACATACAATCATGATAACAACATATCAAATCAACAATAACCAACAATAATAACGTTAATAATAACGACATTCAACGATAATACCCAAAACTTGACTAACTCCCAATACTCGACTTTAAAATTATCTTTAGTTAATCTTTGGCGCAGTCATTTACATATCAGACCGGACTATGCACGTACGAACGCATCTTACGCGATCGAAATTTTTACTATGCCAGGATTGAGAATCTTACTCCCAACCCCATGAAACCAATCTTACTGGAAATCCATATCCGAAGACGACATAGTAAGATCACTAACTATCCCAGTACCGCGGACAGGATAGGGGCAGCGTCTCAACCCAAGCCTTAAAATCTTACTCTAAGGTTAGGCGTCTAATAGTAAAATCAAGCTAATCTTTAAATCTTTAATCTTTCATTTACATTCTTAGTTAATCTTAAGTTGCATCTTACGCCTTGACTTAAGGATAACATGTAAACCAACGAAGTTATTCTCAAGATTGCTTCTTTCACCTTTTCTTGAGTCTAACCATAATCAATACCACTTCTTTAATCAATCTTAAACATTTCTTTAACTTTTCTTAACTTTCTTTGAACCTCTTTTAACTTTCTTTAACCTTTCTTTAATCTTTCGAGACTCGACCAAGAACTCATAAAGAACTCAAAGAACTCATAAAGAACTCATCCAAGATTCAAGAACTTCAATCAAGAACTCAATCAAGATTCAAGAACTCATCCCAAACTCATCATAATACACGCATGAAACAACAAGTTCAATCAATAAATTCATCAACTTCCTAATATCCAAACTTCATCAAACTTGAACATGAATAACATCAAATATAATACTAACATAATCAATCATAAAACATCATATAATCAAGTAGAAAACATCATAAATCATCACCCAAAATCAGATTATAATCCATACATAAACATGGTTACAAAACATCCAAAACGGTCTAATCTAATCACTTAATCTATACTATGATTCAAGGTATACAAACTAGGTTGAGATAGTATGTTACCTATTGAAATATAAACACATAAATACCCAAAAACTTGCTGCCCGGATTCGTATCCACACGACCCAAAACACACGGCCAAGCCTAGCTTCAACACGGCACCATACTTCAAACACCGTGCACCTCCACACACGGCCACCATTCATGGGCTCCAACGCACGGCCAACAACGAACCACCACGCAAGGCGCCACGCACGACCATTCTTCGAACCCCACGAACAAAACCCGAAACGAAACCCAAAAACCCAAGTCTTGAATAAGGCAATGAAGGCTAATGTGTTTCTTAGTTACTTAAAGATTAATGGAATATGAATCTTTAAGTTTGGATTTACAAAGATGGATGAACAATGTTTGGGGTTTATAATCCAAAAATGGCGTGTGGAATAGGGGTGTATGAAGGAGAGTGTTTGGCTTTTGAAATGATGAGCAAAGTGTTTAAGATGGAAAAATGGGACATAAGCCTTACAACCACTTCTATTTATAGAAATGGTTAAGGTGTGAACATGAAGCAAGTGGCAACATTAAGCCACTAAAAGAGAGAGGGGCCGGTTATGGCTAAGGAATTGGGCCAAAATGATCACTTGGGCCAAAATGATCACTTGGGCCATTTGCACTAAATCATGACTAACCATGATTAAATTCGTACTTGGCCCAAACTTAATTAATTAATTAGAAAATTAAGAAATAAAATTCTAATTAATTAAAATAAAATAAAATAAAATAAAAAAAATAATAAATCATACCATAAAATAGTCACATTCAAGCAATAAAAATAATCTAAATAAATTTAGACCATGCACAATATAAAAATAAATACAAAGAAAATAGCCCAAAAATCTGGGGCGTTACAATAATAATATAAATAAAATTGAAAGCCATGTACATGGCTGCATCATGCATACACAAGGAAGGGAAAAAAAATTACTTGCTCAAAATCTTCCACCCAAACATGATCATGAAATATTTTCCAAATAATTCACTTACCATTTTTTCTCAATTCATTATTGAATTCCTTGATCACCAAGAATAACACCATTCCAAAATATGACTAAAACAAATATTCTTGGTCACCAAAATATCCTCATGATTTTCTAACTAACCATAATACATAAACCATAAACACTATAAATACCCCCCATCCCAATGCACAAATTGCACCAACCCCACAAATCATCTTCTCCCTCCTACTCCAATCTCACAAGCACACTCAAAATTCTCTCTTCTTCTCTCTTCTTTTCGACAAATTATTTCACCTATTTTCGTAGCCTTTATGCCCGTATTTGTTCAGAGCCAATTTTCCGGCACTTCTGGTCATTTTTAGCAAATTGCTGTTTCACGACGGATTGTTTCTCTCGAAAAGTTATTGAGGTTAGGCTCAAGAATCACCCGATTCGGATTCATATCGAAGGAGTTATGGCCTCTGAAAGTTTCTGCCTATTTTCTAATAAGATTACACCTCATGATTTCCTCTCTTTTCTCTTGGCTTTCACCACCACCACTATTGGCGGCAGCCACCATGAGCCACATCCAGCCAACCTTGGCCACCTAGCTATCCTTCTCCTCTCCTCTTGTTTCGGTTTTTCTCTTTACCTAAAACTACAATTTTTATTATTACATATTATTATTATTATTATTATCATTATCATTATCATTATTGTTACGGTTTGATAAACAAAATAATTTAATGCTTTTAAAGTATAAAAAAAAAAAACAGAAATTTTAAGATATGATTTATGAACATTAAATATAGTTCATGCACATATAGTGAGTTTTGTTATTTATTTATGTGTAGGGTGTTGATTCGCGATTTCTCTTAAGCTTCGTAATTAATTTTGCTTAGTGAAGATCAAGGTACGTTAAGTAGCTAGATACTTTATTAAAGTGTTTACTTGATTTTTACGTGTTTATATGATACATGATATAATTTATGATCAATTAATTTTACATTATGTTAATTTAAAGTTTGATGACAAAATTATTTTATATTTTATTAGCCTTATATTTTTGTCATGAAATTTTTAGATTTTAGAAATAATATTTATGATTTGAATCATCTTATTATATTTTGAAAATAATGTTTTATGGAAACATTTGAATCTTATTATATTTTGGAAAATAATATCATAGAAAATATTCTATGAAAAGATTTGGAATAACTAAATATTTTAGTGATATTGTCATATCCTTTTGAAAGACTAAGGAAATAAGGAATTTTGAAAGGTTACAATTATATGAGTATATTATCTTTATACTCAACTATTATTATATTAAAAATTTATTTGTGACCCCATAAGCTTTACAAGCTTATTTATTGTCTGTAATCCCGCTACGTGGATTTGGTTGATAAGACTATGGACTTTGTATGACCTAGTCTTTCCTCAAGGATAGCCTTTATATAGAAAGGTACTAACTTGGGGGGTGTGCACACTTGGAAAGGAATTGGGGTATAGGAAAATTTTATTTTCAATATTTGAATATTTACATTCAATATTAATGGTTTAGAATATTTTTGGAAAATGATCATCTTGGATAAATAATTGTTTTCATATAATATGACTTGAGTATTTCAAAAGCATGTTTATTAAAATAAAGTTTATTTTGACTTATCTTACATTTTACGTACTTAGCATATTTTGCTAACCCGTACTTTATTTTGTTTTGGCTTTGCCCTACTTATCATTTATTGATAAGTAGCTAGGTGTTGATGATCAAAGTGGACTACATGTTGCATCAGGGGCAAGGGCGTCATTCAACTAGATTAGAGTTTTAATTTTATTTTAAGTTATTATGTTTTAACACAAATTTTATCGCATTTAATAATAAGTACCTTTAACTTCCGTTGCAAAGTAGTAGTCAAGTATAGCCTTACGTTATCACGTGGCGGTAATACGCCCAAGTCTATCTCTACGATATTTTATATGTATTATTGTATTATTTTCGTAGAGGGAGATTTGGGGGTGTTACAGTTTTTCCTATAATTACCCTTTTGTAATCCCATATATATAAAATTGTCTTTATTTGGATCATTTTTTATTTTTCTGTTTTAGTTTTAGGGTTTAAACGTTCTTTTCTATTCATTTATCTTTTGCTAATTACTTTCTTTAATCTTTAATGCAAAATTCAATCCTTTAGTTATTCAATTTGGTAATTTCTTCCTCCCTAATCTTTTGCTCGTGTTTGATTTTATAATAATTAAAAGTATGTCTTTTGCTTTTATCTTTATTTCATATCTTTTCTCTATTAGTGTTTGTGATCTATGATTGATTGAATTTGTTGATTAAATTCTTTTGTTCTTTAATTCATATCTTACTTTTAAGTTCCTAAATATGTGATCTTTATCTTAAATTTAAGTAAATATCGAGTCGGTAGTCGAGAGGTTACAATTCCATATATATAGACTAAAGATTTTAGGTGGAATTAATCTAGTGAATTGCGACAAAGTACGTGTTAGATTAATTCTATAGATCTAATAAATTGCGTGAGATTATTAGATCTTGGGTAAAAAGTATTTGTGAATTATTGAACATTGATCTGTATTCAATTTAGGATTTTAATCATAGCGAACCTTAACCCTAGGCCTCTAAAGTTTTGACATTTATAAGATTTTCCTATTTTGTTTTCTTTAGTTTAATTTCCTTTCCCTCCAAGTTCTTTTATATAATTTGATCTTTTATAATTAAGAGAAAACCTATAACTCCTTGTGGATTCGACCCTGACTTATCTTTGCTGCATTATTGTTGGCATGTTAGGTATTTTTGGCAGGTTGCGACAGCCTGGTCAGATAGTTAAGAAATATTTATCAAAATTTTATTTAATCAAAACTTTTATAAACTATATATTATAGTATAAATATGTTTATTGTTAGCGACCTGACAACACTATGAAAAAGTGCCAACCTATATAGCCTCCAAGGAATAAGTGATGAATTGTCTCAATGATCTTTTTTATTTTTCTCCCTTGTTTTTCTTGATTAGTAGTATGTTATTGTTGTTTTTATTGTTGGTATTTAGAGAGCCGCCATAAGAGTGAGGATAAGGATCGTTCCTAGTATAATTTGAAATCCGAAGAGAAACTCTTTACATCTGAGCTATATATCCACTACTCTCATGCTTTTGTATACTAATTGCCTATTATTCGTAATCCTATACCATGACAATCAAATTAAAGTCCAATGAGTCATGGATGACACGATAAAAAAAAATATGGGTATTTGCGAGAGAAACGTGGAGAGCTGCTCATCTGCTTGAAAAGTCATGGACGGCAGGTTCCATCAAATTTTATTATGTAAAATAATTCTCTACAATAATACTCTTTCATAACAGTTTAGAATGTCTTACAAAATTTCTTAGCTATTTGGCTATTAATTGCTACTTTTTTTTTTCTTTTCCCTTTAGGAAATGCTTGGATTTAGAATATGTAATTAATTAAAAGTGTATGGGGGCCTACCGGTACACCGATAGGACCACCTTACTAACGTCCCCACTAAGATATCGACCGCCAGTACCTAACGGTGCCGGCTTCACATGATCTTAAACCCACTACCAGAGTCCAACAGCAAGTCTGCCGGTCTCTGGTAGAACCACCTGACGGCCCTCAAGGACGCCATTTAGGTATACGTGCCCTGCCCATCGACGAGCTAACTTGCTCCAAACACACAACCTATACGTCAGGTCTCGGTGGAGCACACACACTAGCCGGCCTAAACGTGGCTGTCAAGAAGCCAACTCATCTCCTATAAATAGGAGATGAACTCACCAATAGAAGGTAGACATCAATCCATTCTCTCTCTCTCTCTCTTAAATCTAAAACCCTTTACTGACTTAAGCATCGGAGGGTCTTTCCCCGGAAACACCCCGGGGTCAGCTCACCGTTTGTTCATTTTGGCAGGTTAACACCACAACAACAACCAAGGACGCCACCTCAGCCACAAATAGATAAAGGTTGCCGGAACAATTGGTGCCGACTATGGGGATCCTTTACAAAAAGTTTACGTAAAAAGATTCACAAAAAAAAATACACTCCGACAAAACCTTTAATCAACCACAAAAAAACCTAACCTCCAAAAAATGACATCCCAAGATAACTTGAACAACGTGAACAAGGAAAAAACACCACAAGACGATAACACAAAAGGTGATCAAAGCGCTAACTCAACACCTTTCAACCTCAAAGTGCTAAACCAATTCACCCCCTGAGCAGCTAGCCGGGGTAACAACTGTCTTAAATGCCCTGATCGGGGCTACACCCACCCCCAACCCCGAGGAGAAGAAGGGAAAAGGGAAGATCCAAAATGTAGCCTCACCAATAACGAAAATGCAATCCCTACACACCGAAGATGTAGAAGATTTAGAGTGGAACAGTTCGACTGTCCACGGAAACCCCAGGACACAACATGGGTTCGAGGACGTACCGCCGCCACCCGGCTTTGAGAACGTCCAACCAAGGTACGACAATATACTGGAGGGAATAAGGAAAAGAAACCCGCCGGTCACGGTCGGCAGGGTGCAACCCCAAGGGACCCCCTTTGTTGCTGCAGTCAACGAAGAGGAACTCCCAAAAATAAAAATGCCAAACTGCAAGTACGATGGCACTACAGATCCGGAAGACCATATCTCTGCATATGAAGGGCATATGCAGCTATACACTACCGCCAACAACGCATGGTGCCGGGTATTCCAAACCACCCTTACGGGTATCGCTCAGAAATGGTTTATGTCACTACCGTCCTTCACCATCTCCAGGTGGGACGATCTAGCAAAAAGATTCCTAGCGCACTTTGTCAGCAATAAAAGATGCCATCGATTGACAAGCGAGCTGATGGGAATACAACAAAGGCAAGCTGAATGCATGCGTGACTTCATTGCACGATTCACGACCGAGGTCGTAACTATTCCTAACATGCAGCAAGAGGTTGCGGTCCTGGTATTGATGTCAGGTTTGCGTGAAGGCCCTTTCCGCCAATACTTGGGCAGAAAGAACCTGACCACCTTGGCCGGAGTATTGGGGAAGGCCAATGAGTATATAAGGGCCGAGGAGTTTAGCCGAGGGACCGGCAGCTCTGTGGCCGACAAAAAGATAACGAAGGAGAAAGTGGTAAAGAAAGAGTACAAACGGGAGGCCCCGTTCGAAAGAAAAGAATACTACAATCGCGGTCAAGACCGGAAAGAGGTCGCGGTGACAGAAAAAAGGCAGAAGACTGATAGAATGGAGAGGCATGCCAACTATACTGAGTTGTCGGCACCAAGATCCAGAATATTTGCCATCCACAAGCAAGATGAAAAGTGGAAAAGGCCGAGGACGATGACCACACTAAACCGCAACCCAAGGCGGTGGTGCGAATTCCATAACGACTACGGGCACATGACGGACGAGTGTGTCCACCTGAAAGAAAATATAGAGGACTTGGTCCGCCAAGGGCGTCTAGCCCAATACAAAAAGAAGGAAGATTTCTCTTACCGCCAGCCTGGCGGTGGGGGGTGGAAAGGCAAAGATAAGCAGCAAGATCACAGAAACGAAATTCTTGTGATTACAGGAGGGCCAGTCCATGGAGGAACTCTAAGTGGGGCGAAGGCCAGCCTAAGGGAGGTACGGCACCAGGTCAACTTTAATAATTCTCGACACTGGCCGGGACCCATAGAGATGCCGGAGATGACATTCTCTTCTGAAGACACCAAAGGGGTTGTATACCCCCATGATGACCCTTTGGTGATAACTTTTTAAATTGCAAACTGTAAAGTCCATCGTATCCTGGTCGATGGCGGTTCTTCCGCAAACATATTATACAGGGAGGCCTTTAACAAGCTGGGGATAGAGGAAAAATACTTAAAACCTGTACACTACTCCATCAGTGGATTCACCGGAGCTCGTGTAACCCCGAACGACATCATCAAGCTGCCAACTCAACTGGGGGAAGGCAGGCAGACTAGGAGAACTATGGTGGAGTTCTTGGTCATTAACATCCCTTCAGCATATAACGTCATCATGGGAAGGCCAATGATCAATGACATAAAAGGCATCCCGTCAACATACCACTTGACTATGGTCTATATAGCTGATGACGGCTAACCGGGAAAAATAAGAGGTAGCCAAGAGGTAGCCCGCTCCTACTACGTAACAGCAATGAAACCGCCACCGCCGCCACCCAGAGTAGAAATGAAGAGGAAGAGAGAGCCGGAAGTCTCCCCGGTCTCAATGGAGGATATCCACGGTCGTCCTGAGGACGATAAGACGCCTAGAGCTGAGCCTAATGATGACACTGAAGAAGTGCCTCTGTCGGCAACCGACACCTCCAGAACCATGAAGATAAGCAAAAAGCTGCCCTCAAACATGAAGGTCAACCTCATTCAGCTCCTACAAGACAATGCCGACGTTTTTGCCTTTTCTGCCGATGAGATGCCAGGCATCCACCCCTCTGTAATTCAGCATAGGCTTAATGTAGACGAGAATGTTAGGCCTGTAAAGCAGAAGAAGAGATCCTTCTCTGCTGAAAAGAATGTAGCCGTAGCTAATGAAATAAACAAATTATTATTAGCAGGGTTCGTGGAACCTTGTGACTACCCCGAGTGGCTTGCTAACGTTGTAATGGTGAAAAAGGCAAACGGACAATGGCGGATGTGCGTTGATTTTACAGACCTCAACCGCCATTGCCCACAAGATTGCTACCCACTACCAAGAATAGATCAGTTAGTAGACTCCACAGCTAACCACGCGCTACTTAGTTTTATGGATGCTTTTTCAGGATACCACCAGATTAGCATGCTTGAATCTGACTGACCAAAGACCGCCTTTGTAACAGAAGCCGACGTCTACTCCTACAAAGCCATGCCTTTTGGGTTAAGAAATGCAGGAGCAACATACCAGAAATTGGTATACATGGTATTTAAAAAAGCAAAAAGGGAGGAATGTAGAGGTATATGTGGACGACACAATAGTAAAGAGAAAAACGCCAGGGGAACACCTGGCTGACTTACAAGAGACCTTCAACACGTTAAGAGAATACAAAATGAGACTGAATCCAAAGAAATGTGTATTTGGGGTCACATCAGGGAAATTTTTAGGGTTCATAGTGTCTGAAAGAGGCATTGACACCAACCCAGATAAAGTAAAAGCAATAACAGACATGGAAGAGCCAACCAAAATCAAAGATGTGCAGAAGCTAACAGGCAGGATGGCAGCCCTCACTAGATTCATGGCAAAATCAGCTTCTCAAGCCCTGCCCTTCTTCAAGGTGCTAAGATCGAACAAAAAATTCGAATGGGGACAGGAGCAAAGAGACGCTTTCAAAAAGGATTATAGTGTTAAAGCTAAACCAAGATAAATGATTGTGGATGAAAAAGATGCTAAAGATGAATAATTGGTGCTAAGCTAGTCAGATTACTACCCTTAAACTAACAAATCATCAATAGAAAAAACGTACTTAAAAATAATGCTCCCCCTGTTCTAATATACTTGTTATTATATTTTCTTTTATAGATAAGCCTACGGGCCCCTCATATATTTTACATTTTTACTCTTTTTTGTTATTATTATCCTCTTTACGCCATCTTTTTCTTCTAATTATCTTTATCAATGGTGGGCCCTACATAAAAATTAGTTTGCATAAATATTTGTGTGAAAATATAATGTGCAACTAAAATATATGGTACCGATGGAGTATCATCAATAATAGAAAAATTTTGAGAGCTTTTTGATCGAAATAAAACATCTAATTTGAGACAGATCAAACGAGTATAGAATTATCTAATGGTATCTTTTTTTTTTTTTTTTTTAAAATAAAAAAAAAAATAAAAAAATAGGTCAAAAGCTAGGCCTATTAATTATTGACTTTATTGTCCTTGACATACATGTAGCAAAAGAAGCATTATGTGACGGCGTACAAATATTTCAATTAAATGTTTAAATTGATGATTAATGAGTAGAAGCAAGTAGCAAAAGCCTTACGTATGGTACATGCATGCTTCAGTGCTTGTTATTATAGAATTGAAACTTGAAAGCTACAGAGCGTTGTTTTTGACGATGAAAGCTACAGCATTATTCATTAATGCCATTTGTAGTTGTCTGTGAGGTCATACTTTAATTTTATCTCCAAATCTGTCGATGAAGTACCCAATATTTGTAAGGATATCAACGTGTAAAGAACTTATTAATTTCTATTAATTAAAGGATCTCCCTTTTGTTAAACAAGCCAAACTGAATTAGTTTATTCTGTTGCGTCTCACAAACTCTCGTTGTTATTATTATTACTTCCTCCGCTTAATATTAGTTGCAACCTAGTTTACATGAAAACGAATACGAATACAGGTACTGATAGTATGATACGATACGGGTACGGAAAAATGCTAACTTAAAACTTAAGGATACGGGGACACAAGAAAATAATATTAAAAAATATATATTTCTATTTATTAAATTATTAGAAAAATATATAATGAAGAAGAAAATTTATTTTTAAAATTTGATTATCATTATATTGTTAATTTTAATGAATATTCGACAATGTTCGTGATTTCAATTTCACTTTTTGGAACTCACTTCACACATTATAATATAAATTCTCATTCAAACTATTTCACACGTATCTATTTTTTAGGGAGAGGTTTGATCGTGTAAATGAAAACTTTAATTAGTTACAATTATATCAACACAATTATATAATTAAATGAAAACTTTAACTATATGCTTCCGGAGCTAAAATTATTTTATTGAATTATATCGTTTGTAGGCTCAAATATTTTTTCCTATACATAAGTGGTAATAAAGATATATGTTGCGATTAATATGGAGCTTATGAATTTTTATTTTTTTTTATTTGGTAAGAAAGTCACTAGTTTTTTTTTTGCTGTTATGAAGGTTTGAACTTCTAAACTTTAATTTTTGATAAAAATTGGAAGTAAAACTATTGATTGGTACCTCACTCATAGACAAACTCTAATCTTTCCATCTATGTTAATCATATTTCCTGTTTCCTTTTAATGGAACATTTTTACTCAAAATTTAGTTAACATCCATATAAAGGAGTAAGGTTAGGAAAACTTTACTCACAAGTTGTTGGGATTAGGAGCGCAAGCGGAAGCACAAAACGATATAAAGAAATAAATAGGTAAAAGATGGACAAGATTAGTAATAATGGACACACAAATGTAACGTGGGAAAAACCCTCAAATGAGGTAAACAACCCACCAACAACGAGTACTAATTATCCAACATATAAAAAAGGGTACGAGAGTACAACCCCGAAGGGTACAAGAGTATGGTATGACTCTCTAAATAATATGTATGTAACGTGGGAAAAACCCTCAAATGATGAAAACTCTCTATGAGCATGTGTTGTATGTATGTATGTGTGTTGCCTTTTACAAGAGTATGAAGGGGTATTTATACTACTAGTAAAAGTCTTTACCTTGGAGAGCAAGTAATAACCTTGGAGGCCAAGGGTCTTCAATACTTGGAGGCCAAGGGTCTTTATGACTTGGAGACAAAGGATATTAAAGTAGTAATAATTTAATTTTTGATATAATTTGTGACATACCCAACATTCTCCACCTTGGCACAAATTCCATAATAGTGTGTACTCGTTGAAATGAACCCCGAAGGGTATTAGGCAGATATGTCACATGCTAAACCCGGTTGATCTTCAGGCTTAGAAATAGAAAGTGACATGTTTGAACTAGCTTGACTTGGAACCCAACGCCAATTCGAAGTATGGTATGATGAAGTCGAAATTGAAGAGCCTTGAAATACATAAAGATTTCCACCTTTAACGGCCTTCATAATTTCATGAGCACCTTTGGAGACTTTGAGAACTCCACCTTGAGCTGAAAACGTGCACCCCTTAGAATCAAGGGTACCCATTGAGATTAGATTCTGCTTCATGGCAGGAACATGTCGAACATTAGATAATGTTCTAATTTTCCCATCAACAGTCTTGATTCGAACAGAGCCTACTCCATGAATTTTACAACGAGAACCGTTGCCCATAAAAACAGAACCATTCTTTATTGACTGATAATTAATAAAGAGATCTTGCTGAAAACAAACATGGTAAGCACAACCAGAATCAAGAACCCAATAAGAATGTCTACTTCTATGATGGGAAGTAGCCAAAAGAACAACTTCAGAATCTGAATCAACAACATTAATTTCAAATATTTCCTTTTTCTTTTCATTTTCTTCTCTTTCGAGCTTTCTCTTAAGTTTGTAGCAATCAGAAACATTGTGCCCATGCTTCTTGCAGTATTTGCAGTTGGAATTATGTCCTGATCGGGACTGCTTTTTGGTACTTGAATTACTACCCACAACATACAAACCTTCAGAAGATTTGTCAACACCATCAAGATCGTATTTCTCTTTAGACAAAAGATTAGATTTAACATCCTCATATGACAAAGTTTCTTTATTCCCATAAAGCATGATTTCCTTGAAGTGTTTAAAAGATTTAGGTAGTGAGACAACCAACAAAACTGTTTTATCTTCATCATCAATTTTAACATCTAAATTTTCAAGATCAATTAAAATAGATGTAAACTCGTCAAGATGAGTTTGGATGGGAGTACCTTCTGTCATGCGAATTGTGTACATTTGAGGCGTAATTTGTTGGCAAGACTCTTGGTCATGTAAAGTGACTCCAGTTTCAACCATAAGGTTGTAGCCGAAGTTTCGTGAATGACTTCACGAAGCACCTCCTTGGATAGACAGAGTTGAAGAGTTGAAGAGTTGATAAGGCTTTCTCATCTAACTCCTCTCATTGCTCATCACTCATATTAGATGACTTTTTTGATTTGCCATCTAATGCCTTTTTCAAACCACTATGGGTAAGAATAGCCTTTATTTGGACTTTCCAAATGCTGAAACTAATTTTGCCATCAAACTTCTCTATATCAAATTTTGTCATCGAAGACATCTTAGAAAGATTAAAAAACGCTCAAAAAACCTTAGGCTCTAGTACCACTGTTGGGATTAGGAGCGCAAGCGGAAGCACAAAACGATATAAAGAAATAAATAGGTAAAAGATGGACAAGATTAGTAATAATGGACACACAAATGTAACGTGGGAAAAACCCTCAAATGAGGTAAACAACCCACCAACAACGAGTACTAATTATCCAATAAATAAAAAGGGTACGAGAGTACAACCCCGAAGGGTACAAGAGTATGGTATGACTCTCTAAATAATATTGGATCTAATTCTCAAAGAGAGCTAAGAAACTCACTAATGAGCTAGTAGATGAAAACTCTCTATGGGCATGTGTTGTATGTATGTATGTGTGTTGCCTTTTACAAAAGGAGTATGAAGGGGTATTTATACTACTAGTAAAAGTCTTGACCTTGGAGAGCAAGTAATAACCTTGGAGGCCAAGGGTCTTTATGACTTGGTGACCAAGGATATTAAAGTAGTAATAATTTAATTTGTGATATAATTTGTGACATACCCAACATAAGTCACAATGCAAACATCTTGCAATTGATGAAATTGAGTGAACTACTCACCCAAAGCAAGCTTGGGTAGGTGTGCGAGCTGGTTACTCCTCACTATACCTGGTAAAAATAAACCCGACTCAAAATCTAATCGAAAATCGATCTGAAAATATCATTGACCGATTCGTTACCGCTCGAACGACTCATTTGATCGAACCCGAAATCAAAAAGTAGAATTCAAAGCCCATTTTTTATAGAATTTTATTTTTGACTGAAAACTCCTTTAATAATATTGATCGACCAATCTAACCGATTTTTCAGGTATACTACTCATGTTGCCATTGTCTTTATCCGTGTAAATTATTTTCCATAAAAATCGTTTTACATTAAGACTGTTTTACATTCGAATAATTAAACATAGTTGATACTGCTGTCAGATTGGGTCAGAACTGATTTAACTGAATTGAACTAACTGAAACTGAACTATTTTGGGTCGATCTGAAATTACCTGAAACTGAAAGTGAACTGAACTGAATGAACTGATAACTGAAAGTCAACTGAAAAATATCAAACTGAACTGAACTGAATTGAATCTGAAACCAACTGAAACTGAAGTTAACTGCTAAATATCTGAAAATAACTGAATTGAACTGAAACTGAATTGAAAATCGGGTATCTGAAAATAACTGAACTGAACTGAAACTGAACTGAAAAGAGAATAACTGAAGCTAACTGAAACTGAACTGAAAAGATGATAACTGGATCTAACTGAAACTAAAAATGACTTGAAACTAATTTAATTCAAATATTACTAAACTGAATAAAAAATGATACAATATTATCCGAACAGTTTTGAACACTAAAAGAAAATGCTAAATTATGGAGGTAGGAAATGTAAAAAAATCGGTCGGTATTGAGGGGTAGGAAAACGTTGGTCGCTAATTGTACATTTCCGACCGATTTTCGGTCGGAAAAATTACCTACCGCATTTTACAACATTTCCTACCGACTTTTAGCGGTAGGTAATTTCCTACCGAAAAATAAAAAAAAATATTGGTAGGTGATTTGCTACCACAATTCTCAACATTTTCGACCGAAAATGCAGTAGGTAATTTTCTACTGGAAATATGAGTAGGTGATTTGCGACCGATTTTACACATTTGCATGGGACTGACTAGCTGTAGGAAATTTCCTACTGAATGTCTATCTTAAGGCTGGTTTGGAGTTACAAAATTATAATCTCAAATGACCTGAACTAAAGCTAATCGAACCAAAAAAACTGTAACCAAAACTGAACCGAACTGCCGACATTTTGAACTGAACTGAATTGCACCCGTTGGAATTTTTAACTGATTGGTTAAACTGAACAATTAACTGAAACTGAATTGAACTGAAATATGTCCGTACAAAAACTGAACTGAACTGAAATCAAAATTAACTGAACTGAACTGAACTGGAAAAAAAGTGATCTGAAATTAACTGAACTGAAACGACCCAAACTGATTGGTTAAAACCAAAACTGAATTGTTGACCTGAATTGACAGTGCTAATAGTCGATATGGAAAAGTGAAATGAGAAAAGGATGAGTAAGCATAAAATCCAAAGTTGGTGAAAAGGAAGATATTAAATTTATCATAATGGTACAATACAAGAAATACTGAGACAAACTTGATTGTGTCATTGTACAAATTATTATATCGCCATAATAAATTTTTATAACATTGGAATATTTTTATTCTATACTTTACAATAGATACACCATACTAATAGAATGATGAGAAATATAGTTGTAAACTTGTAATAGTGTTTAAAACTATATATAATTGGCTTGTACTTTGCTTCAATCAGATCGCATAATTTTCTTCTATTTTATTTTGTTTATTTATACAATTGTCTCATGTCACTTTGCTTATATATTTTCATAATGTATTATTATGGAGTCAGCTGATACTTTAGAGTGTTAAAGTCGGCTTGTTTACTTGTCAAAAAAAACTTTGATTATAATTAAATAAATTATTTTATTTGTAAAAAAAAAATTGTGGTAGCTGCCCAGTGGTTAGAGAATGTATATTAACAATAAAGTTATTAGGTTTCAAGGTCCAATCTTACAGATTAGTTGGCTTAAAGGGAATTTGCGTGTAGGTAAAATCGAGAGTCGGGTTGATTCTACGCTTATAATAATTGGTTCGACCCAATACCCGTTTAATAGGGATGCCAATTTTTAACCAGCATTAAATAAATGTATATGTGCCACACAATAACAACATACAATAGTCATACAGATTATAAGCTACATTATTCATTATTTATTTATACATACAAAACATGACAGTAACTAATAACTAACAACTTTTTTAGTTCTAATTTTCAAGATAAAATATTAAAATTTAAGGCATTACAACTATGTAAAACAATTATATTCAATAAAACTGAATAAAATGTGGAAGTAATACTTTAGGTTGCACATTAATGAACTTGAAACAATTGTGGTTGTAACGTGTTTACTTAATGGGTTAGGCGGATTAAAATTGGATTGAATATTTTAACCCGACCCAACCCATTAGTTAAACTGGTTGGATTGAGTCAAGGTATTTAGCTAAACAGTTGAAAAATCAACTCAACCCACTATTATTGGATTGGATTCGGGTTTGATCAATTATTGAATTGGGTCAGATTTTGCTACCTCTATGCTACCTTTTAATTAATTGTATAGATAGTCACACCTTTGTTTTAACTCAATATAATGAACCTTTGTTAGTTAAGGGGTAATTAAGGTGATAATTGTTTCCTTATTACAGGATTCATCAATGAAAATTACAGATAAAACAATCATGAAACTTATTTTATTTCGCCCCATTTTCATTTTACACATCTGCCAGTGTATTTTTTAAAATTTTAATATCTTTGACTTAACATTAGTAAAAATAAAAATAAAAATAAAATGATATTATTACAATGCTCATCGAAACGAATCCAGATACACCGCACATGATTATTTTCTTTTTATATGTTAGCACTAATTTAAAAAGAAGAGAAAAAGGAGGATTAAGGATCAATATGGAATTTTTTGCAAATACCAAGAATATAGAAGACATAAACAAGTGGGAAAATAATGCAAAATTTCATGTCTTAAAAGTTTAACAAATATCACAAATAATGCAATTTAAACCTCATCATATCTCCCAGATAATTAACAACATTATTGATTAAATTTGGCCCCAATAGTGTGTGTGCAGCCTCAAATAATGATATACTTGAAATGAGTTACAGATTTATAAATAGCGCTTTTAGTATCATATAGCAAATTTCAGGCTACTAGTTATATTGGTAACTCTTTGTCTTTAATTTCCAGAAAAATAAAGTATGAGAATGGTGATGTCAAAGCTAAAAAAGGTTCAGACCATTGCATACTTCTGAGTCCAGCTTCGAGCCATGGACTCGTATGCATTCCGATCGGTCTTGTACAGGTGAGCAAACTCCGGAACCAGTGGATCATCTGGGTTTGGATCAGTCAGTAGGGAGCAGATTGACAGCAGAACCTGCACAACCATACATCAACCACAGCCGTTGTTACAACTTACCTATAAGCTCTGTTTGACAGATAAAGTTTACAGTTTAGCTATCAGAGTATATAATTATTATTTTTTTTGTTTAATGGATTTGAGTGTTGGTTATGTAATTGTGTATGGTAACACTTAGCTACTAACTATTTAATTGCATGAAATGACATACATTTATGGACTTGTGTAAACACTATTTAATTTAAGGTTTCATGATTAAGTAAAGGTAAATTGTAATGTTTTACCAGTACAAAACCCTAATGAAAACTCTAGAGGTTTGGACCTTTTTAGAATGGAGAGTTTTTAGTACCGAAATTATATGTCAAACTCTCACCACCAAACACCAGCAATAGAGGTTTGGACCATATAGGTTGAAAATTCAAAACGTCTTTCAAAAAGCTCTTTGCCAAACAACCTCTATTGTTGATATAGTGAATAGTGATAACTGAATGTTAATCTTATCACTATAACAACCATGAATAGAAACCAAGAAGATGGATGTGTTCAGCAGTAGTATACAAAAATCCTAAACATGCTCAATCTTAATTGGATAAAATTGAAGTTTTGAGACTACTCATTTGGTGTACCAAAACTTGAAATGACTCATTCTATGTTACTTATACACCTTCATTAACTTCAAAATCGCGTGCTGACTCGGTCGGACACGACAAGATACTTCGATACTTCAATTTTAAGTTTTTAACAAAAAACTTGCTGCTCTTTCCCAAATTAGCAAAGTCCATATTTGGACATCCGGATCCGAATAGATGCTTTATTTGTGTCTGAGTAACATAGTTGGGGTTAATTTTATGGAATTTTAATTAACAAACAACAGTAAATGTTAGTGTGTGTTTATTTGATGCATCATGCATATGCAGAATATCAGGGATCATAACCTTGGATATGGTGAGTGCAGGGCTCCACTGTTCCTTTAGTATGTCAAGGCAAATACTCCCATTGTTATTAACATTTGGGTGGAGAACCTTAGTCTTGAAGGCCACCTGCAAATAGAGTTGTATTTTTATTTATAATTAATATCAATTTGATAAAATAAATAAATAAAAATATGACTGTAGTATCTACAGCACCATTAGCAGTGAACAGAAAGAAGAAAAAAAAAAAAAAAAAAAGGGGTTTGTGGACGAATGAACCATTTTGCTCCCAAATCACAATGAACCAAAAAGGTTCATGGATGAACGATTGTGAGATCGTTCGGTCTGTCGATCTATCCCACAAATGTTTAAACGCGTTCTCCTACGCTTTAGCGCAAGAAAACACGTTATGAGAGAGGAGAATTTTTTTTTTTGATGTGTATATTGTTGTAGGAAGAAAGAGAGAAAATCTGTTGATAATGACTTGGAGGGTTGAGAAATTGATGGATAGTAGATGAAACTTTATTTTTTTAGTCCATTGCTAATGATCGATTGATCGCCTTAAGAGCAGAAATGAAAATATTGCAGGAATTTGAAATGACAATAATACCTTAGGAGGCTTAAAGGGATAATCAGGTGGAAAATGGATGTTTACAAGGAAAATACCACCTGCATAAGGACTATCATGAGGACCGTAAATTGTTGCTTGCCAATGGAACATATCTTCTGCTAAAGGACCTGAACTTATCGAAATTTTTAACAAAATTACACAAGATGAAAACCAGAAATGAATAACCACTAATATAACAAATTTCAAAATCAGACAATCTGGCATAACTTTTCACTATAAAATTTTAACTTTTTACATAACTAGTGATTTTACCTGCACTACAAGAGCTAGGTGGGTCTCTTTCCAGCTCCTTGAGCTCCTTCAAAATTCTTCTGGAAGCCATTTTGAGTTTTAGGGCACAAACAATTGAAAAGAAACAAAGACTGATAATATAGTGTGATGCAATGTATAGGTGATTCAAACTAAGAGCAAGGTAGCACCATAAGTTTGTAGAAATAATATGATAATGGAGATGATGGAAGGAAAGGTGCTAATGCTTAATGCTGAAAGTGGGAATAGAACAAATTCCAGAAAAAAGGAGCAAGGAAAGAATCATATAGCAAAAGTTGATAGCACATCTTCCACAATGTTAACATAATAGTTTTCTGTGTAATAATAATAAACCAATAATCATCAACTAGAGAAGGTCAAATAGATCAAACAAAAGAAGGCCATTCATACTATAAACATTACTTTCAAAAACCAACCACTGTCCCCCACATCATGTATAAAGAAGAAAGGTGATTGCTCCAAGTTCAACCATTCTTTTGTTCCATTAGAATCTTGAACAAAATATTGGATATGGATTGAAGCATCAGATCTCTTCATATATGTATCCCATTCAAATGGGAAAATACCATCAACTGACTCTGTATAAATTTCATTTTATACAAACAGTACCTCACCGGAATAATCTGGCCTAAGCCGGTAAAATGCCGGAGAAATTCACCGGAAAAGCGGGATCAATTTCAGTGTCATTCTCAGAGGAGCAAAGATTTTTTTTTCAAATGCATAAAAATTACAATTGAACATATAATACAACCGAATTCAATAATGTATGTATAAGCCTCTTAGAGCTTAGTTTACAAACACTTTGTATTACAACATCCTCATAAAACGCAAATTTCTCTTAGGGCTCTCATTCTTTCTCATCTCCCTCTCTGTTTAAAAACATGGATGAATCTGACATAGATGATACATACTACAACAATGTTGAAATCAACCAATCCACCACCTTAATACTGCAAAGAGCCCCTCTGTTCTGTCAGTAACAAACTATCAGAGTCTAAAAAACAATTCCAGTAGTCTAGTATCATAGATGAGTAGTTGCAAGGAACATGAAACAGCAACTGGCAAGTGGATATTTGAAGCCAATATATTCTCCTTGTTATAATATTGAACAGCCTTTCTGTGACTTTCTCTTCTTTCTCTTCCTCTGTTTAGGAGGCTGAAGGACCACTTTGATTGCAGCATCGAACACGGCCTTTATGTTCTGTAAATTAAAACAATAATACCAAGAAATGTTGTAAATACTCACAATAGAGGGTTCAGATAAACTTCAGTTCTGAAATTTGTCAACGCATGAATTTACCTGCTGTGATTTTGCACTACACTCAATGTAATAAGCTGCTCCAATTTGCTTTCTTAGCTCCTCTCCCTTCAAAGACAGAAATTCAGGAAGATTAGACAACTGGGAACTGAAGACTTGATAGTCTTTGCAGGCAACATTTATTTACCTGTGCTGTCGTGATAGGAACTGCCCCTGGATGGTCTAGGAAAAACTGCTTATCATCTCGAAGATCTGGGGGGAAAATATTAAAATGCTTTAAGGAATAATACAACTTAGAGCATGTTTAGCCCTAGGCTTTATGATTTACAAGTTAATCCACTAATGTAACATTTTCTAAGCAAAGTCCGAGATTGAGTCTTGAAATTCTATAACTCAATTTAAGACTTGAGTTGAATCTTGAGAACACACACGACTACACGAGTGATGTTAACATAGTCTAAGCAAAGTCCGAGATTGAGTCTTGAAATTGTGTAACTCAATTTAAGACTTGACTTGAATCTTGAGAAGACACACAAGTGATGTTAACATAGAACTATAGAAGAGGATGATGTTGTAGTACATATTTTTAGAAGTCTTGAGTGAGTTTGAGAGCTAAAAAAAAAACAATGTGATTGAGTTTGAAGAAAACTAACAAGAGTATGACATAAAAAGATAATCAAATTTTATTCAAAAGCTGATGTTACATATGAATAATTTATTAAGACAAAAGAGGGCTAACCGGCTAAACTTGCCCTTGTCCGGCAATGCATTGGCTTAGCCTAGCTCTTGAGGACAAAGCACAAGGCAAAGTAGTTTATTTGAAGGATGAGGATTAGTGAGACTATAAAGTCAAAGTTAATCCATTTCAAAACTAACCTTAGTTAGCTAACAATTGCCCTTAGAGACGCCAAAATTCCATAATAACTAACAAGTAATTCAAGCGGCACATCCTCTCCTCTCCTCTCCAGTCTTCCCAACCCAAAGACAACTAAAATGTATAACTTTGTCACCAATCTCGAGACATCCTAAATTGTCTAGAGCACAAAATAGACCTTTTCATGTGATGTGTTTTAGTGTACAACAATATTTTCATATATGGACATATTATGTGGACACACTTAACTCCAATAATGGCTGTGCAAACATTTGTCTCTGATACTCCCCCCCCCCCTAAAGATATTGAGATTATTGCATGTTTAACATCTCTTTTCTTCCAGAGTTGTCCTAATCAGTCCCATTAGTCTTTGATAAGCTTAAAATCATGACAACAAACATTTTAATTGATAATGTCATCACCTATAAGTCTATAACAGCAATACATCATTATCTTTGTTACAGCAGCATTTCCTCTGCATCATCTTATTCCTTACATTGTATGAAGCAATGCATGAAAATATTTAACAAATTGAAAAACACTTTTCTCTAAGAAAAAATTTCCAAGCCTTTGAATATCTTGTCTTGAAGGTTAAAAAAGCAAATATATGCTGTATATCCAAGTATCCGGGAAGTGAGAAGGGCAAGTTTGGCACAGCATCTCAAAAGTTGAAGAGATGTTTACAACATTCTAGGAATATCCACGATCTTCAACTTTCCCATCCATGAATTGGAAGAAATCCAGATATATTGGCAAATAGTAAGCTTTTTCATAATTTCATTAATTTCTAACACATAAAGAGCACATATTACAATCCTCATCAGGAAAATTTTACTTTTTTTTTATAAAATCAAACAGATAGTCACATCCAATAGGAAGCTAGACGTTATTTTTAGGAGTTAGCAATATACATGACTCATATGAGTATACCTAGTGTCAGTATCTCGTAAAGAAACAATGAGAAGAAGCACGCACAACACCAAGACAGAGAGAAAGTAGCATGAGAAACATGTTATAATGTATGGGTAATGGCAAGATACAGCACTATACCTAGCTTTGTTCCAACAAGAATTATTGGCACACCAGGCGCATAATGCCTCAATTCAGGAATCCACTGAAAAATTGACAGACAAGGCAAACATCAGTAGGATGCACTATTGCACTCTGAACCCTGAAGTATCATCATACAGATGTTATATTATTATTGATCAGATATCTTACTTTCTTTGAAACATTTTCATAGCTTGCTTTGCTGATAAGAGAAAATGCAAGAAGAAATACATCGGCCCCTCGATAGCTCAATGGCCTCAGTCTATTGTAATCTTCTTGACCTATCATGAAACAGACCAAAGATCAGAGCAAATACACACAACATTCCATTAATAGAGGAGAGAAGACAGGCGTAACATACCAGCAGTATCCCACAACCCTAGATTAACTGTGCTCCCATCTACTACCACATTAGCACTAAAATTGTCAAAAACTGTTGGCACATAATCCTGTTCGAATGAGGGACAAAAAATAACCGTTACATATATTAGATAGACAAAGCATCTGGAACAAAGAAGGCAGCCTCTTGTTGATACCAAAATATATGTTTATAAAATAAATAATAATAAATATATTATATATATGTTCTGTAAAACCTGTAACAGTAGAAAAGGCAATTTAAGAAGTTGGCAAGTGACTTTCCACTTTGTATAAAATCGAAGAAACACATTCTTTCTGCAAAATTGAACACTTCCTTCCCTGAGAAGAAAAGACTAAGTCCACTATTCCATAAGGCTACCCTCACTAAGTAGGCCAAGATAAAACAAATACCAGAGATTTAATTTTAAGAAAAGATACACATTGAGAAGAGGAGCAATAGGCACTGATTGCCAGCTTAGCCAAGGGTGGATAAAATAACAATAGATTATCATATCAAGAGTAAAAAAACTCATACATCAATAAGCATCCAAAATCTCCCGACCACCTCTTACAAGAGTGAACATCTTGAACCATGCTCATCAGCTCATGAACTTTATCCATTTAAATTTAACTACGCACTCCAACTCAACACAATGAACTCCACAACCTTGAAAACCACAGTAAAAAAGTGAATAAGCATCCAACATCACCCATTAACAAAATACGACCTCCTAGAAGAGTAAACAACTGAACATCTTGAATCATGCTCATCACCTCATGACCTTTATTCATTCAATTTTCACTACGCACTCCAACTCAACCCATTAACTCCACAACCTCGAAAATCACAGCACAATTTCATTAGTAGCTCATGCTTTGCCTTTCATGTCTAGTAACATGAAGGGGAAAAAAAGCATTATTCTCCCAAAGAGCATTGTATTATTCTTTTTTCTACAGGATAGTGTCAATGATAAAATTTGAAGTTTGATTCAAAAAAACTAGAACACAAAGTCGTATAAAAAGTGTCACCTAATCAAATTTGTCATGATAAAGCTTGCTTCATTTAGGCGAAATTTGTACCAATAACACAAATTCTTATAAAAAAACAGTCACCTTTACAAATCCGTCATGCAATTTTGCGAGTTTTTAGTTACTATGAAGTATAGTTTATTCTCTGTGGATTACTACACTCAAATAAAACTAAATAACTTTAGATTCAAAAAAGAGCATTTAGTAGAAAAATTAACACAAAAAAACCATTAATTTTTTTTGACAGAAAATGCATCATTAATTATAAAAGGTGAAAACGATAATAAAAGTGATAATAGAGAAGGATTATTGATGAAAATTTCCCAAAACTAAAAGAGCTACTCCACCTTTTCAAAAACTTATTTACGTCTTCAGTGCACAGCCAAATTGACTGCAATGCAACTATGCCAGTATCATCTGAGGATGGAAAAAGCCATGTTCTGTACTGCTCTCCAGTTAATCTTTGATAACTAAGGAGACTCATAACTGCTAAAAGAAAGAGTCACATCTGGAAATGCCCAGATAATTTTTCTAAGACTCTTAGGAAGACATTAAATTTCAAAGCCGTTTGTTCGTGTATGTTTGTCACAAAACACTAGGAAGCCCATTGAAACTTACTTGACATAGGCTTCCACTGCAGATTACCTACCCTTATGTCTTACTCTAGCAGATGACTTCAAACAATCAAAAGAACAATACATAGATTGAATCCACTATGATATTATGCACCATAGCAATGCAAATCATCACCAAATCTCTATAAATTGCTGATCATAAATGCCATGCTTAAACACCCACAGATCTTCCTCTATTAGCCACATGAAGATTCAAGCCAAATCACTAGGCATCTATGATCGGTTTCAACGAAAAATGGCAAGTATAGGTATTGGGGACCAAAATTCTACAAAAATATAAGCCTAAATCCTGTTCTATAGCTCCAATGAGAAATCATAAATCTCAGCCACACCCTCCTCAAAATTCAGACATATAATACCAGGCAGCTCATGTTTAGTGAGAGCTAAATAGCAACTGTTTTTGGGCCTCAAACAAGGGCAAGAACAAAAGAAAGATTTCCATTTTCAGTCTTCGTCACAAAATACATTATCACTCTCAATACAAAAAGGTTAACAAATCACTCAGTCTTACACCTTTTCAAAGCTAACTCCACTTCCTCAAAGAGATCAAAGAGCAACCCAGAAAACAAAGAAGTTCATCAGAATCCAGTAGCAGGATGGTGAATTAAGTAGCTTTAAGCTTAAATTAGCTCCATCTTATCTAATCTTTATTTCAAACTAATAATTTATCTTGCTGCAAATCAACCACCAGCAAAGAAAAATTACAATTGAGGAAACACACAACAAATAACCCACCAAAACCCCCAATTAAAAAATTTATTAATTGATTCATAACAATGAAAGATATTATAAAGGAAACCCACAAATTTTAAAATGCAGCTATAGTTAGGGACGAATCAAAAACTTCAATTTACCAACAAAAAAAAAAAAAAGAGGAAAAGGAGAAAGAGCAAAACTAACAGTGGGGAAAGTGTTGCTGGTGTAAGAAATGAGCATACAAGTTTTTCCGACAGCTCCATCACCGACGGTGACACACTTTATGAACCTAGAAGCGCTCATTATGTCACAGTTGCTGCAATTTCAGCAAAAAAACAAAACAAAAAAACCTTGTTTCTGCCTTCCAAATGCTTTTGAATTTGAAGGTACACTTGAATTGCTTAATTTATCTTCAAATCTAAACACATTTTAGAAAAGCTATCAAAAATGGTCAAAAGTGAAGACAAGAAAAGTGTTGATGAAGCATAAGTAGTAACATTTAAAGAGAGAGATAGAGAGAGAGTAATTACCTCGGAAGTTTGGAGACTTGAGTGAGAGAGAAAGTTGGGGATTGAGAGAGAGAGGATTGAAGAAGAAGACAGATATTGACAACTTTCTTTGTTTATTAACCCAGAATTTAAAATTTAAAATTTTTTTTAAAGAAAAAAACAAGCGAAAAAGAAAGTGGTTTGATTTCGTTGTTATGCTTTTTTGTTGCTGAGGTCCTCAAATATTAGACCCCAACTCAACTCACCCACCTATAAGCCACCCACTCCAATTGCATAACATAACCCACTTAAAGTCACTAACCATTTCTTAAATTTTGAATTTGAATTTTTTTGTTACCAAATTATAAAGATTGTTGTGGGCCGTATTGTGTCGTGTCGGTGTTGATAGATGTCATGGCGTCGAGCTTGTGTCGTGTCATGCTTTTTATGTGTTGGATCGTGCCGTGCTTTAAGCTCACATAACAGTGTCATCCTTAAATTATTTGAAGCTTTTGCTTTTTATTTAGAAAATTTTGGATGTTGTCCTATCTTTAGGGCAACTACGAATTGACTCTAGTTAGTTATAAAAGGATGAACCAGACTGATGGATAATTGGCTCCTCCAAAGTCGAAATCAAATTCAAATTGACTGAGTTTTAAAATTCAGTAGTATAGTGATGTTTAAATTTTTCAAAACCTAAGGGAACTAATTTGTACTCGATTTTTTCCATTAAAATGTCTTCGTCGTGATGTTTAAATTTATTTATTGTAAAATAAATTCTAATGGATTTTTATTTGTCATGCTCCATGAGTTGATACTAGATATTCGCTTCTAGTAACGGGTCCAAATTCTCCAAACTCAAGATTAGAATCAATTTTGAAACTAGTTGATTTTTTATTGTACCAATTACAAGTTTAGTACCAATTCAATGAGTCTAAATGAGTCCAAATTAATTTGTTTCATATTCGATATTATTGGGTGTTCACTAATTTTGCTCACCCATGTTCACAACATATAGTGTTTTAAAGTATCTTGTCTTTTTGTCATTTTTTCAATTCCTCATGAGAAAATATTGTGTACATCAGTGTATGCTAAATTAGTGTACATCGTATTAAAATTTACCCTACTCACTTTCTTTTTAAAGATTTTTTTATTTGCTTATTCTCGACATTATTACTTAAATATAGTAAAACTTTATTCTTTTACAGTTTACACTTATTAATTTATGACTCTCAAGTCTTTTTTCATACTCTCGCTCTTACATATTTACCCAAGTTTATCAAATGTTACGTCAAACAAAAAAAAAACACAGATGATAAACTCGTTGCTTCTCCTTACTAGATCTAGCAAAAAAAATATCAACTTTAGAAATCTAACACTATTCATAGACACGTATATAATCATCTTTTGTGCTTTATACACATTAAAAAAATGTAATCATTTGAATAGCATTGTTAGCTAGTTTGCCCTGGTTAGGTGTGGGTTTGGAGGTGCTTAGAGGCATTTGTGTGTGTGTTTTTGTGCTATAAATTTTCTTACCTTTTTTCCAAAAAAAAAATATATATATAATCATGTGTGGTCTTTTTGGAATTGTCTCCATATATTCTCCGTACTTTATTATGATCTAATTTTAATTATTTTTAGCAAAACTGAAAAGAAAATCATCAACAGAATTGTGAAAGTTTTGTATTGCAAAATATTTTTGTGTTACACTCTCTGCGGCATCCTCCTGCCTTTTCCTATTTATAGGAACATCCAAAAAACTAGGTCATTCTAGGATCATGTGCCACTGCATAACAGGACAAAAGAAAATAATACAGTACCAATACAATAAAAATACAGCAAAGAAAGGGTACTGTAAATACAATCCAAAATACATCATTTTCTTTACACCCCCCCCCCCCCCTTCAAGTTGGAGCTTGGGATGAGTAATCAAGCCTAACTTGAAAGATAAAAAATGATGTTGAGGACCACTTAACCCTTTGGTTAGCAAATCTGCTAATTGAAGACTGCTCTTCACATATTCTGTTTTGAGGAATCCATCCTTTAGCCTTTCCCTTACATAGTGACAATCCAAATTGAGGTGTTTTGTTCTCTCATGAAATACTGGGTTAGCTGCTATGTGGAGTGCAGCCTTGTTATCACAACAAAGAGTAATTGGCTTAGGAACCTTTACTTTCAAATCCTCCAAAAGGCCATTCACCCAGACCAGTTCACTAGTTGTTTGTGACATTCCTCGATATTCTGCCTCTGCTGAAGATTTGGACACTGTTTTTTGCTTTTTTGTCTTCCAAGATACCAAACAATCACCCAGGAATACAGCATACCCTGTCAAGGATCTTCCACTAAATGCACAAGCTCCCCAATCTGCATCACAATAGCTTTTAATTTGCAGATCAGAGGACTTGGGGTAGAAAAACCCCCAATCCATTGTTCCCTTCAAATATCTCACAATATGTAAGGCAGCATCCATATGCATTTCTCTTGGAGTTTGCATAAACTGGCCCAATTGTTGCACTGCATAAGTGATATCCACCCTACTTAAGTTCAAGTAGAGCAATTTCCCTATTAATCTTCGGTAAGGTTCTGGGTCTGCAAGAATTTTTCCTCCTTCATTTGAGAGCTTCAATCCCTTTGGAAAAGGAACACTCACACTTTTACAGTTTTCCATGTGAGTGCTGCTCAGGATGTCTTTCACATATTTTCTTTGATTTAGAAGGGTCCCATGCTGATTTCTTGAGATTTCCAGACCAACAAAATAAGTCAACTCACCAAGGTCCTTAATAGTGAACTCTTGGTGCAGTTCTGACTTTATTGACTCAATCTCCTCATTGTCTTCCCCTGTTATCAACAAATCATCCACATAGACCAAAATTATGGTTTGCCTTCCATCCAGTTCAGCAAGGAACTTTGTGAACTGGATATTCCAGGCCCTGGAAGCCTGCTTTAGTCCATACTGACTCTTTCTGAGCTTACATACTTGTCCATTTTCACCTTTGTCATAGCCCTTGGGAAGCTTCATATAGATTTCTTCTTCTAGCATGCCATGAAGGAAGGCATTGTTGATATCCAAGTGATGCATCTTCCATTCTTTTGCAGTAGCCAAGGCAATCAATATCCTCACTGATGCAAATTTAGCCACCGGTGAGAAAGTAGATTTGTAATCCTTTCCTTCAATTTGCCTGTCACCTCTAGCCACAAGCCTTGCCTTCAGCCTTTCAACTGTCCCATCTGCTTTGTATTTAACTTTATACACCCATTTGTTATCCATGGCTTTGTGTTCCTTTGGTAGTTGAGTTAACTCCCATGTGTGGTTGTCCTCCAAAGCCTTTAATTCAGAATTCATTGCTTCTTTCCATCCTTCAATTTTCACAGCCTCTTCATAGCTCGAAGGCTCTATAGCTCTCATCACATTATTCATGATGATGTTGTATCTCTGTGGATATGTATCCACTTGCTTGATTTGATTTGCTGCAGAGGATAAAGATCCTTCAGCTTCTTCATTTACTTGTTTCATTAGGCCTTCAGGCAAATTCACATCATAATCTCTGTATTTTGCTGGAATCTTTTTTTATTCTTTCTGGCCTCTGTTCCCTTTGTTGTTCAGAACCAACAGCACCAACACCCTGAGTCTGATTGTTTACTTCCTCTTGTTCTTCATGATGAGTATCATCCTCTCCTATTCCTTCTTCTTCAAATTGCTCATTGATTTCTTGCATGCTGCTTTCAGCACCTTCTTCCTCTGGAATCTGATGCATTCTATCTTGCTGTTCAGGTTCTCCATCATCTTCTGGTTCCTCAACATAAATGAACTTTGTCATGTTTTTAATTTGCTTTGACCACCCTTGTTTTTCTGATTGAAATGGGAACACATCCTCTTTAAAATTGACATCTCTACTCACAAAAAGCCTTCTCCTTTCAAGATCAAAAAGTTTGTATCCCTTCTGATCCCTTGGGTACCCAACCAGCACAGACCTCACAACCCTTTCATCAAATTTATCACTACTATTGTGGGTTTTGCTAGCATAGCACAAACATCCTATAGTTCTTAGGTGTTTGTATTCTGGCTCTTTGTTGTAAAGTTTCCCATAAGGGGTTTTCCACCCAATTACCACACTAGGCATCAAATTAATTAAGTATGTTGCTGTAAGAATGCATTCTCCCCACAGGTATTTAGGAAAATTTGCATGTAATTTAATAGCTCTAGCAGTTTCTAAAAGAAACTTGTGTTTCCTCTCCACTCTTCCATTTTGGGCAGGCACACCAGGAATACTCCTTTGATGTATTATGCCTCTCTCTTTAAACATTTTATAACATTCATATTGCACTATTTCTGTGCCATTATCACTTCTAATCATCTTCACTGTTGTGTTAAATTGATTTTCTACATAAGCAAAGAAATAAGACAAGACTCCCTTGACCTCTTCCTTATTTCCCAAAAACACTGTCCAAGTGGCCCTACTATAGTCATCTACTATAGTAAGAAAGTATTTAGCACCTGTTATAGCCCTTACCCTATAAGGGCCCCACAAATCAACATGAATCAAGGAAAAAATGGAAGGAGCAATAGAAAGACTTGGTTTCAAAGGTAATATGTGATGTTTTGCCATTGAACAAGTATCACAATGATATCCCTTTAATTTCTTACAATAAAAAAAACTGAGATGTTTCATCTTAGACATAGAAATATGCCCCAACCTTTTATGGATTAGTGCATATTCCTTCCCTACTACATCATTACAATCATCATTTAGGAATTCTCTACTCAAACTATTTACATTATGTTTATTGTTGGACTTCACTTCAACAGAACTTGCTTGCTTTTCTCCTTCTCTTCTCAACTTGTAAACTCCATCCTTCAGCACACCTTCTGCAACTGTTCTTCTACTAGAAAGGTCCTGTATCATACAGTCCCTTTTATCAAATAACACCTTTAAATTTCCCTTTTCCACTAACTTGCTTACTGATAGCAAGTTATGCTTGAAATCAGGGACTAATAAAACATCATATAAAATCAAGTCTGAATTTATCCTGACCTCCCCTGTCTCCTTAACAGTTTTTTCATATCCATCTGGTAATCCCACCTTTATAAGAAATTTTAAAATTCTTATTGAATTCAATAATTCTTTGCATCCCACCATGTGGTCGGATGCCCCTGAATCAATGACCCAATCCTTACTGTTTTGTTTATCAACCACATAACAACTATTTGAGCATGATAATTTACCTGCGAAGTTGGCAGTAGTCTCCTTTTCTCCCATCAGCTTCATCACCTTCTGAGCAATGGCAGAGATCATTGAGTCATTCTTCACACCACTTGTTTCTCCAGGTTCTGTCCCTCCTTCAAGTGGACTGTCAGCAGCATCTTCCTGAATTTGTTTGGTTGCATTCATGGCAGATTTTCCTTGCTTCCCTTTCTTTCCCTTGAACCATTCAGGGTACCCCACAATTTTGAAACATTCCTCCCTTGTGTGGCATTTCATGTAGCAGTAGTCACATTTTTTGTTCATCTTCTCCTTCTTTATAACATCCTTCTTTGTCTGGGTTTGTTGTTGGTTCCTCCCAGCACTCATAGCACTCATATCCCCTACTGTCTGCAGAGATCCAGTGACCTCTCTCTGCTTCTCCAATTTCTGCACCAAGTGAAATGCCCTATTCACTGGAGGCAGTGGTTCCATGGCTAAGATGTTGCCTTTCATGTTGTCAAAAGCTTCATTCAAAGCCATGAGAAACTGAATGAGTTTGTTGAGTGCATCTGCTTCATACAGCTTCTTGAGAAAATTGCAAGTGCACTTCTCCATAGCTCCACATGTGCACTTTGGGACTCCCTCTATGGAAGCAATCTCATCCCATAGGTTTTTCATCTTGCAATAATACTCAGTGACTGTCTTGGTTTCTTGCCTCAAGTCATTTAGATCTTTCTTCAGCTTGTAAAGTAATGGAGCATTAGTCTGTCCATACCTTTCTTTCAGCTCATCCCAAAAATGTTTGGCAGTGGTCATGTAGATCATGCTATCAGCAATCTCCACACTCACTGATGCAAAGAGCCAACACCTCACCATATTATCATTCCTCACCCAAAGTTAATAGTTGGCGTGCTGAATATCAGGCTTCTTCAGACTCCCATCAATGTACCCCACCTTGTTCTTGGCACTTAGAGCCATCCTAACGCTCCTACTCCAGTTCATATAGTTATCACCCTTGAAGATTATACTCCCCAAAGGTGTATTGAATGAATCTGAGTTGGAGAGAAAATATGGATCTGCATATCCCTTCTAATCTTGAGATGTTTCCTTCTCAGCGTTTGCTGCCATTTTTGAAATAGTTTACTGCAATGATTTTTCT
Organism: Salicornia ramosissima; assembly: GCA_951394345.1. Lineage (NCBI taxonomy): Eukaryota > Viridiplantae > Streptophyta > Magnoliopsida > Caryophyllales > Amaranthaceae > Salicornia > Salicornia ramosissima. Next base: position 48,317,352 of record OX596233.1, read on the forward strand.
TTAATGCTCTGATACCATGAAAAGAAAATCATCAACAGAATTGTGAAAGTTTTGTATTGCAAAAATATTTTTGTGTTACACTCTCTGCGGCATCCTCCTGCCTTTTCCTATTTATAGGAACATCCAAAAAACTAGGTCATTCTAGGATCATGTGCCACTGCATAACAGGACAAAAGAAAATAATACAGTACCAATACAATAAAAATACAGCAAAGAAAGGGTACTGTAAATACAATCCAAAATACATCATTTTCTTTACAAAAACATATCTAAAAATGTTACGATTAAAAATAATACATTGACAAGTGTGAAAATGACAACGTTGCGATCAATATAGAGTAGACGAAGTATATTTTGATGAGCGCATCTATTCAAGAGAATTGATAAACTTGAAATAATAATGAGACATAATTTTTTATATTGTTGTTTTCTTAATTAATATTTATTTGAATAATTGCAAGCAACTCAACTTATTATCAAATTGCTCTATAAAAATTATTATCAAATCACAAAATATCCGTATGCTAAGCTACATTTAACCACTTTTTTCCAGTTAAATATCAATTTTATTACTGTACTAAAATGACACAAAGACATAGAATAGATCTAAGAAAAATACAGCATAGATATAGCAATAGAGGGAGAGTAAAGTATAGGTGCCATATTAATTTGAGCTTTGCCTCTCATCTTTCACCAAAAAAGAAAAAACCAAGTGTCATATTAAATGAGTACCAAGAAGATTGGCTTATAATAAAGGAAAGAATTCTACTCCGTATAAATTTAGGGGTGTAAATATGGTCAGAAAACTGTTTGACCGACCGTTAGCGATCGATACCGAACCTATTTTTGACCGTATTTTTAGTGACCGGATACCGACCGCTACCGAATCCGAATTATACCAAAACCGTTTCTGACCGATTTTATGCATACCGAAACCGACCTGTACCGAGTCCGTTTAAGACCGAATCCGTTTTCGACCAGTTTTTATTATACCGAGACCGACCGTTACCGAAACCGTATTGTACCGAATCCATTTTTTGACCGATTTTTGACCGACCGTTTTCGACCGACCGTTTTCGACCGAAATCTTATTGTACCGAACTTGTTTTTGACCGACCATTTTTTATCGAACCTATTTTGACCGACCTTACGACTGAAGTACGACTGACCCCATTTTTTTATCGAACTTATTTACATGATTGATGAGTATCATCATCGTTATCATGAGTATCATTATCAATTCGTTGTTGTTGTTAATTGTTATCAATATTGTTATCATCTTTGTTATTGTCAATTCATTATCATCCATCATCATCTTAATCGTCATCATAAGCTCATAACTATTTATTATTAGTGTCATAATCCATCACCATCATCCATGTCGTCATCATCATCATCATTCATGACCATCTATCATATTGATCATCAACATCCATCATCGTCATCATGCATCAGCATACATCATTGATGTCATCATCATCGTTGTCATCATATGCATCCATCATCAACATTCATCACCATTCATATACATCATCACCCATGATCATTATCATCACTTATTATCATCCATCATCAACGTTATCGTCACCATACATAATTGATGCCATCATAATTCATTACCATCATCAATCAACATCCTTCATGTTGGCCAACATCGTGATCAACACCAATTCACCATGCATCATCCACCATGATTATGATCGTCGTTGTTATTACCATCCATCATTATTATGATTGATCAATTGATTATTTATTTCATTGACTCACCATCATATCATTATTACTATTGTTAACATATATGTAGTATATTGCTTTTATGATGATGATGACAAGTTGACAACGATAAATCCCATCCTCATAGCCATTGATATTCTAATGATATATATTTTTATTGTAATCGCAGCCATCACACTCATCATAAATTGATATGGTTCATCGAGATTATTCTTTGATGTCCATATATAATATTTATATTAGTCACTTATTAACGTCGTTGTTATTCTCATAATTAAGGGATGGGCATAGTTTTCGATCCCAAGATTCTAAGCCAGATATTCTGAGCCAACTAACCCGAAATATCAAAATCTGATCTGGAGTTTTGAATTGACTAATTGTATTGTGATTTGTGTTCGATCGTTTAAGACTAACAGGTTACGTCCTACATTTGACCTTGATCGACCGATTATGACCCGCATGCTGATTTTGACCAACCAATTATGACCCGCATACTGATTTTGACCGACCGATTATAATCCGCATACCAATTTTGACCAATCGATTATAACCCGTATACCGATTACGACCTGTAAAAAACTGTTTTAACCGACCGAATGTGACCTGTTACCGACAACGACCGGACCGACAAGTACCGGACCGCAACCGACCGACACCTGTTTAGGAAAATACCGAATTCGACCGGATATCGAAGAAGTCCGACCGTTACCGACCGATACCGAAAGATCTCATATGACCTGTTTTTTACTAACCGTTTTTTACCGAACCTGTTTTTGGCCGACCAGTTTCCGACCGTTTGACCGTTTTTACACCCCTACGTATAATATACCTAACTACCTAAGCTAGTAAAGTATAGGTGCCATATTAATTTGAGCTTTGCGGCCTTGTTTGGTTAGGAAAGTTTTGATGAGAGTTTAAATTTTTGGAGAGAGTTTAGAGGTTTGACCAATCAAAACTCTAATTTTGGTGTTTGGTAAAATAGAGTTTAAAAGAGAGTTTTGTACCAAAAATTCTGATCAAAACTCTCTTTAGAAAAAGCTGGGTTGAGCAGCTTTTTCTTCAGAGTTTTGGAGAGAGAAATATTAATTGACTAATTTGTCCACATATTTAAACCTATTAAAACCTACCAAGTTATTTTTAAATGTTCATAAATGTCATTTTACACAACAAAACTCTAAGCAATCAGCTATATGTTACCAAATACCTTTAAACAATCAACTATATATAAATCAGCAGTCAAATCTTCTGAATAAAAAGTAATCATCTAACCACAAACTCTATACTCTGACCTCTAAACTCTAAACTCTAATCACCAAACAAGGCCTGCAACTTACTTCCTCTATCCAAAAATATTTACTTCTTATTACATTTGTTTTTTCGCATACATTTATTTCAAAAGTTGAGAGTGAGGGATAGCTCAGAGGTAAAAGCTTCTCTCCCAATTTTAAAAATCTTGGAATTGATTCTCATCCTGTCCTTATGACTCTCTAAACACTAAAAAATTAAAAAAACTACACATCCAGACGAATCTAATAAGATTTCATATCTCGTGTTTTTTCTTACGTATAATAAAGATTTTTTATCATTAAATTTCTCTATCCTCGTATGCGAAATACCAAACGCAACAAGCATTCTGAAACGGATGGATTAATAAATTACATTGATTAAAAAAAACTAATAACCAATGCTTTAAAATCAACCAAACACTCAAATATTCAATATGCATAGAGAGAGCTTAATTGATATCTCAAGTAGTCTTAAATGTAAAGGGTTAGATGGAAAGTAACACCTAATATGAAAAAAAAGAGCATATTATGGAGTACGTATTAATCAATAAACATTAGATTACATTTCATATCATATCATTAATTGAACTTACCAATATAAAGTGAAGGAGGAAATAGACACTCCAAGATAAGAGAGACAGGTAAAGGGTTAGTGGGTAGTTTCATAATATGACTTGTTTGTGAAGCGAAGGAGTTAATTGCAAAAGGATGCGGAATCTTGACTTTTAAGAACTAACAAACTAAGCTTAAAAGTCAAATGTATGAGTTTAGTATTGGATGCAACACAACAAATTTGCATAATTAAACTAATTAGGTCAGCGACAACATTACTTAACTTATCATTCTTGAATTTTTATTTTTTATTTTTTTGGAGGGAGAGATTTGCTGACCTAGGAAGAAACAATCCTTGTCAAGGAATAACTAATACACTTGGAATTATTCTTCCATCTTAATTCTAAGGAAAATGATCACATAATGTAATTGAAGTTCAATGGTGAAAGCACTATCACTATTCACTAACAAAGTCTCTTCTTATGATTCTTAGTTGAGCTTGTTTGACCTCAATACTCATAAGTCCTAAATCCTAATGCTCATCACCTACTAAAATGTATAACCAAGCCCTAATAGAAGATATACTTATAAGGGCATTTTTGACAAAACTACATTTAACCCTTGGTTGTTAGTTGTTGGTTGAAGAGAAAGTTGTGAGCTGTTAACTTGTATTTGTTGGTTGTTGGTTGTTGGCTGTCAGAGTAGTTCTACAAAATATGTGTATTCGATAAAATTAGCTATTAAAATTATAAAATTTAATGCTTTATACATCTAGCTGTAATAATTAATAATGTACTGTACTATTAAATTATGAACCTTATTATTAAGGGGAATAAATCAAACACTCCTATAATGAAAAATATCATCTAGATGATTATCGTAGGTAGAGAGGGCAATTGAGTCGTTAGAATTGGTTCCAGATATAGTCGAATTGGGTCAAGTCATATTTGAATGGATGATCATTTAATGTCGGGTCCGTCAAGTCATATTTGGGTGAATGACCATTCAATGTTGGATCGATTTTTGGTCAACATAACAAGTGAATTTTGGGTCACCATAATCATCAAACAACCTTCTTGTACTATCCTTGTGATACTAACCTTTCTTTTCATTATAGGAGTGTTTGATTTATTCCCCTTAATAATAAGGATCATAATTTAAGATTATATGGGTTGGTCTTTGGTCGGAGGCTAAATGACTTCTTTTCCTCCTTTAAAAAAAAAATTAAATAATATGTGAATTTCAAGTATGTGTTAGTTGGGTAACTTTCTCCACATCTTATATAACTCTGTTGTAGCTAGTCTCCTAATTTTTCAAAAAATTTCAAAAAATAACTATAGTTTTTTATCATTATATATATTTAACATCTATATCGACTATATGACTATATTGTCTCATATATATACATTACTAACAGATTATCTTTGCCAAAAAAAAAAAAAAAAATTATACTTCAAAAGTTTGACATTAAAAAGGCAAATGAGACATAAGAAGACATAAAATTGAAATCACAAAAAGATATATTGAGGATCAAAAGGTTTAGCCTTCCAAGAAAAGTGGGGTTAGACTTATTTTTCTTTTCTTTTCCTTTTCTTTATCTATTGAAAACATGAAATGTAGCCAAATCTTTTGCTTTACATCTATCCAAACTCAAGTCTCATTATTTTTAAGACTGTACTGTAGTACATAAAGTGCACTCAGATAGAGTATTGTACCAATAAAATGAATACTTCAGACCTGGGGTGGAGTTCCTTTGATTTTTTTCAAGCAATCATCTTTACAATATTCATTAGATATTAAAACAAAGTCTTCCTTTCTCAGACTCTAAGGACTAAGATGCCAAAACTTAATTCTACTTCTTTTTCAGTGAGTAGAATTTTATATAGGTACAAAACAGCTACTTGTTACTATACAATTCTAAAAAATCATCATCTGAGCTGACATATTCCAATTCAATCATCTTATTCGAAGTTTCCTTGGGTTTTTGAGACGAAGAAGCTTCACTTAGCTTTGTTCTCGCTCTTTTCGAATCTGCTCCTTGTTTTTTTTGTGCGACAGATGATCCTGTCTTGGCTGTAGGCAGCGTTCTGAATAACGGCAAAAACAATGTCAGCAGTATGAAGAGATGCAAGAGCTAGACGAAACTGAATTGTGGAGTCCAATTAATAATACCTTTTCATTGAGCCACTTTTCGCCTGGTTTTTCTGAGCATGTTCATTTTTTGCTGTTCTTGCATTCATGCTGACTGCAGTCACAAGAGAAATTTTAAGCAAACTAAGATAAAACTAACACGTATAACATCCGAATATGAGAGAATATTTAAGAATTCAAAACCTGTGATTTCGTTGAGAAATCTTATTCCTTGGGAGTGTGAGCCTGTTGTCACATTCCCTGCATTGCTGTTGAGATAAAGAGATTAGTTTACAAGAAGTGAGACACTGGTTTCCATTGGCATGGATGTATTTTGATGTGAACAAGAATACTTGCATAAACATTAATGACTCATCAACAATATGAAAAATTAAGTTTTTAACTTCACCCTATGAAGTTCCCAGTGGGGAGGTACAAGAAATTAAGCAAATAGAAACACATTAAGCTCAGAACATTTTTCCTAGCTTAAGAAAAACAGCAATTTGACCAATTTAATACCTTAGGGCCTTCTTTAATCCTTCAACAGACAACACTTTTGAAGAATTTTTTGGCTTCATTTTATTCGATCTGTCTGCCAGAGGGTCAATCATATAAACTCCTTCTGGCTGACGTTGATTCCTGAACGCTGTTCTTAAATTCCTAGAGGAAAAAAAAAACGAACAAATTCATTAGCAAGGGTAATAGATATACAAGAGAAATTCCAAACACTTTGTTAGCTTAATAAGGGATTCGATTGCACATAAAGGGGGGCAACTGAGTTGGGTTCAACTATATACTGGATTTAGGGTCCGCTTGGTAGGGCGTAAAACATTTTCAATGTAAATGGTTTTCATAGAAAACCATTTTACAACGGAAAACTCATTTTAAAAGAGTTTTCCATTGTTTAGTTGAATAAAAAATGAGTTATGAGAATAGAGAATACAAAATGGAAAACAGTTTTTCTTTGATTTTGGAAAGAAAACGTTTTCAACTATGGTGTAAAATCATTTTACACCCTAACTTTTCCATTTCAATTTTCAATCCAGCCAAACAGCATAAAATTAAATGAGAAAATTAGTTTTCAGTGAAATCATTTTAAACTCTATCAAACGGATCCTTAGTTTCTAAATTCTAACTATGAAAATGGAGATAGCTACTATGCTTATACTCAAAGAAAAAAGGAGGAATCAGATGAAGGCATAAAACGGAAAATGAACACATTATTAGACATCTCATATTCTGAAGTGAAGAGAGAAATCAGTTCTAGTTAATGAGTTGACTGAAAAAAACTATTATATATGAACAGGAATTGCTTACCCTCCTTTAAGCTCAGTACGTGTAGCAGTATATTTCTCTGAAGTTTTCTGCATGGTGAGTTTCATAATTAGAGCTAAATGTATATCAATAAGTTCAAAAAGGTCCATATTGGATACCAAATACTGAAATACTCACCACCCTATGGAAGCTGCAATATATCCCAAGACGTCTGAAATCACAGAATGAGGAAATATTATTGTTCAGACTCATGTATGCATAATTAACAAAAACTAATAATATACACAAGCAACTAAATAAAAATAGAGTAAAAGAGGTGGAAGATATGCCTCAGTTGGATTAAAGAAGATTTAGTAAACTAAATAATAGCAAGGCCAACAAGAGGGTTGCAACAATTTTCAATATTTTTGATTTAAAAGATGCAAAAGACGACAATCCCTTACTAAAATTTAGACAAGTACTTTGATCTTTTTCAATCTTCAATTCTCATCACTAATAATCCACATCAACAGTTTTTACACTAGAAGATCAGTTCTAACTTCTATAACGGTGTACTGTGAAGAGGAACATTTTACTAGCATGAAATAACATGGAGTAAGAAACTGCAAATGCTCCTCAATTTCACTAGCTCATTGTTTTACTCAATCTGCTGATCTGCTAGATTCAAAACCTCCATCTCACCATCATGTACTCAGGCACTTATATACCAACAACCAAGGGTATGTCTCACTCAATAACCCAATTCAATGCTCATTTAGAGAATTTCAATTAAGCAATGAAACACCCTTTTATGCTCATTCGGGAACCAAAATTTCATACGCTAGGTTAGTTTATGTACGTATCATGCATTCGCATTCCTAATACTGTCTATGAAGACAAACTATCACTATATAGCATAAAGTAGTAGTTCATCAATATATTTAGGCTGAAGCAAAGGAAAAACATCAAATCTGCCTAGCCTAAGCACTCTGGACCAGAGTACCAGACTAGTGAATATATATACGAGCATGAACTACAAACACTGCAGCTTTTACTAAAACAAAATACAGCTTTCCTCCCTGTCCATTATTATAGATCAGTACACAGAGTACATCATCAACAGAATAGTATTCGCTCCTGTTCTGTTTCTTCCACTTGAAACCAAAGGATTAAGATAACTAAGCTAGTCAAAGGAAGAAAAAAAAAACAATTTTGTTAAAAGTTGAAAGTCCACTATTTTTCCCAAATCATCTACATCTAATCAATGTATTGAAAACTGGACCTTCGGCCACCAAAAAAAACTGGACCTTTGGGTTCCTAAAACTAGAAAAACAAAGCCAATTTCAGCATTCGCTTAAAAATCAAAAACAATATCAAATACTCCAGCTCAAATGTAATTTGTAAACAAATAGACAATCCATATCAAAGATAACAAAAGCCAGCAAGAAATAACAGGCTAAATCATGGCTATCACAGAGGCAACATACTTATTTACTACTATAGAACACGGCAAACCATCTTTCCTCCGCCCTTTGCAAACTCCATAGTCAACGGAAGTACCAATCTTCAAGATTTGATTTGCATTAAAAACACTCAACTGGAAACCCGGACCCTGGTGAGTGGTGACACACAGTGATTAATGATTAAAACAAACTCAAAAACTATATTTTGATCAGGAATGACAGTTTCTTAGTTCTTACAGAAGCATCTTTACGAACACCCGCATTAAAAAAGGCAAAAACCGTGGAAGCCGATTCCTTGCTATGCTGCTTATAAGCATCACCAAACAAGAAAACAGTTGTAAGCTGCCCATCCAAACACCCAACTTTCCATATGCCATAACTCTTCCCAGTAGAGCTTGTCTTTGGACTTCCTTTATCAGTTAAAACACCAACAGTTGCCCAACAACCTGATAGGTTGTCACTATCCCCTTTTATCAAATTCCTATTAGCAGCAGTACATTAAAAACCAAAGTTAGATGCTTTTTCTGAAACAAATTACAGCTCAAGCAACAAGTGATTCCCAAGTTACAAGGAATTACTTTATAGCAGACAACCGAACAAATCGAATGTCTGAGAACTGGCTGCTCAGCTCTGCTGAGGAAACTACTTGATTTCTGGGAAAAAAGGGATGATTTTTAACAACTACTATGAGTTAATAAGTAAAACAAAATGTCAAAATTAATTGGGACATTCTTGTGTTTGAGTCTGACAAGTGACGAATCATACCGAATTCGAAGACCTGAGAATTTTTCGACACCAGGATCAGTTGAGTTCTTTGATTGATTCGATTTGATAGCCTTTTTAGCTGTTTCAACATCGTAGTCCATACAATCCTCAACCACATTCTTGAAGGCGGACATGTCCACATTTCCACTTGGCCTACGCTCTTCATCATCTGATGGGTAGCCTGCAAAATGAAGCTCATTTAATCGATACAAAAATTGAAAACAAACACTTAAACAGTACGTCCACCAGGTGTTTGGGTAAATGTTTCAGTGAAAGTTCTGGCATAACACAAGTAAACCTTACACACCCAGATGACGAATGGATAAAAAGATAGGTTAGATAAAATCGATTTCGATGAATAAACAGGTCAAGAAAGATAAATCTGAGAAAATTTACCAGGTGAACGAGGATGAGAAGGAGATGATGGAGGAGTTTCAAGAATACGATCTTGGAGAGAAAGAAGAAGATCGAGATCATCCTGTTGCTCAGTCGACATGGTTTTCAATAAATTATTTAACAAGAATGGTGAGAAAAATTGAATGTTAGGGTAATTCTTGTTTTTGCAGAAGCTAATTTCGGACAAAATAATGGAGGGAGAATCCATGTGTGGCGGGAAAATTGAAAATTTTACACCCTTTTGAAAAGATCTCTCACCGTTACGCACTTACGCCTGTAAAACGGGTCGGATCAGGTTGAACTAGTGTATAATAGTTGTTGGTTCGGGTTGTAACGGGTTGGGTATTAACAGGTTCGTGTCATTATTGGTTTTTTTTATAATCCAAAGTTATCGGATTCGAGTTGACTCAGCGGGTTGGGATATTTTATAACAATTTTTTATGTTTTAATGCAATATTTGTAATAAAATGTATTTTTCTTACGACTACTAAATGTATTTTAAATGTTATAAAAATACAAATTATAAGAAATATCTTTATTAATAGTCAATTTATGGCAAATAATTGATGTTTTGGTCCAATAAAATTAATTTTTAAATATAAAGATTTAATTGTATGAATTTTTTTGCCTAAAATTTCTCATAATATTATAAGTTTAATACATTACTAATTATTTTTGGGTCAGGTTGGGTTGAAAGCAGGTTGGTCGGGTTAAGATCGCATTGCATTTAACGAGTTTAAAATAAGGTTTCGGATCTTCTTTTTTGTCATAATCCACTATTTTCAAGTTGGGTTGACATCAAGTTGCAAGTCAGGTCGATTTTTGACATTATTTGTATTATACTTTGGAAATTTATATTATCACCTCCGGTTCCAATTACTTACAATATTTTTTTTTTTTAAAAAGGCTCACATTATTTGTATTCCGTAACATTTTTATTTTTCTTCTAACCTCACTCTTAGTTTTCTCTCTTTCTCTCACTTCTAATTACCCAATAAGAACTTTTATCTTGGGAAACATGCAACTAAAATTGTTGCAAGTTTTTGGAACCATAAGTAGTATATAGTTTGAATATTTATTTATGCTTTACATTTAGAGTTTTTTCTAATTTCTAAATTCATGTGGTTTAAATATGAAAGAAAATGGTCTAAATGATCAAAGTAAATATTCTATTAGTATATTTGATGAAGTTGTCGCTAACTTATAAAAATAACCTAACAACTAACTCTAACTAATATAAATAGGAAAGTAGAGTCTTCGAATCCACAGGGATGTTCATATTTTCTCTTATTTATAGAAAATTCAAACTATGCAAAAAGACCTTTGATGAGAAAGACTATTACAATAAAGAAAACAAATAAATAAAACTAAAAATTTAAACATTAAAGATCAATGTGATTAAGATGATTAAAATCCTGAATTGATTAAAGATCAGTGTTCAATAATTCACAAATAAATTTTAACCAAGATCTAACAGGTTATCGCAATTTATTAAATCTATAGAATTAATCTATTAGGCTCTCACAATTTAGTAGATGAATTCCACCTAAAATCTTAAATCTATATATATGGAATTTTCACCTCGCGACTGCCATCTCGATATTTACTCAAATTAAATCTATATGATAAAGTTCAGATTTTAGGAAGCTAAAATCAATCATGAAGTAAAGAACAAAGAAAATCAATCAACACATTATAATCAAATAGACCCCAAACCCTAGAGGGAAAGAAATCTAAACAGATCGAGAAAATAATAAAGAAGAAATCAAAAGATATAATAATTAAATCAAGATATATATGAACAAAAAAAGGAAAGAAGAAATTACCAAATTGAAGAACTAAAAATTGAATCTTGTAGCCCCAAAATTACTTACTAAAGCCCCCTTTTGTCAATTTTGCCACTGGCTACACGTGTGTTTGTTGGGCCGAAAAAAATCCCAACATAAACCAATGGTCTGATTCAATGACTCATAACTTTTTACAAATAATTCATTTTGACCTATTTAACTTAGAGAAGATTACTTGTTCCGAGAGCTTAGATTTGATATATTATACGTCCAATTTTACTGAGAAACGAAGGTGTTATGAGCATTTGAAAACCAACTGCACAGTTAGGAAGACAGGGGCACATGGGCTATGAGCCTCTTCCTAGGCTGGGGTAATTTTGGAATAATGAGGGTGTGTTTTAGAATAAGGATAATTTTGGAATAATGAGGGCTTTAGTAAGTAATAAGATAAAGTGAGAGAAAAGAAAGCTTAAACCTTAAAACTAAAACAAGAAAATAAAGAACGGTTCAAAGACAATTTACATGGGATTATAAAGGGCTATTTATAGGGAAAAAACTAGGAGCACACGCCATTTTCAATAGGCCCATGGTGGTTTCTCGTGCCCATGTTTGACTATCAACTTCAAGCGGTCGTAACTTCATCGTTTCAAGTCGAAATTGGACATGTAACATACTCTTGGAAAGCTCTTTAAATCTAGTTTCCAATGCCTCTTTAATAGCGTCAATCCAATGTATGTAATTCAAGATATACCCAAAATAATGAGAGCTAGTCAAAATACTTCAAACCAAATCGAACAACTTCAAGGCAATCCTTCACCAATTGTCACCACAACCTCGCTCTCCAACACTCATCGTGACTTCTTGTTGCTGCTCCGATGCCTAGCTTGCCTTACTTGGATGGTTTCTAGTTCATATAGAACATCTTTTATCCAAATCTTGTCAAAAACATTAAAAAGCTCAAATTGCTTTAAACGAACTATTAGCGGCAAAATAGCTCGTAAGAAGCACATTTAACATAATAAAACCATACAAAATATAGGGGGGGGGGGAGAACACGTATAAAACCAAGATATCAATATTAACTTTGAATGTTTTGGTTTAAGAGCGAGCGCATGGTGTTCGTTGCACACATGTATGCACAATAATATACAATTTACTTTAGCGGTTCATCGGTGGCAATTTATTTTCTACCTTTTTCACAGTTTATGATTTATGATTTTTGTTTATTTTTAATACTAGTATAGCACTCGTGCGATGGACGACTTAAAAATCTTAATACGAAGTATTAACTTTGTAAATAATAATATAAAGATTTACATGATTCATTAATGATGTGAAATAGTTCATTCTTTATTAAAAAAAATACAGCATTTAAATCTTAGACATTAAAATATTATTCTATCACTACACCCGCACATACAAGAAAGTAAGTATCGGTTCATTCACGTGTTTTCAATCATAACAAATATATGAGAAAAAAGTCATGTTCAATATTTTCTAGAGGTATTTTCTAACAAATTTTCCTAATATTAAATAAAATTTCATATAATTTGTATATATTTCATAAAATTCAAAACAAGTTTTACACCCGATATCATATAAGATAGATTGTTTTAAATAACACCGACTATTACATATGTTTCGTAAAAAGTGAAAATTAATTTTTTTTATCTACGGGCTACTTTGTCCTACTCTAGTAATTTTCCACCATTTTCCCTATTATTTTAGAAATTCATCGTGAATTTTGACATATAATTATTGTAAGGCAAATATATTATTTTGTAACACCCTACTTTTTTAAGTGACAAACTTTTTAATCTTCATCTTTACCAATCTCCTATAAAAAAACAAAGTTTGCCCCCATTTTATAAAAGGGTCGTTCATACTTGCTAACTCATATTTTCAATCACATATAAACTTCTAAGGCTTTTGGTATTCATGGCTATGATATAATATAAGTGCTCGTGCAATGATATAGCGTACAATTCTTACAAAACGATGATCGTAATTTTTTTAAAAGATTAATCATATTTTTAGTAATATTTTGATTGAAATTCAATTCAATAATAGTTATGCTTAATATAATGTTAAAATCAAGATCAATGATAAATAAGTAATAAAAGTTTATTAATTTTTTTCTTCAAATTATTTTAATATATGTATAAGAAAAAAAATTTGTGCGAAAAGTCAATGAAATCAACAAAAAAATATGGTGTAAGGTTATATTTAATATAAAATGGTCAAATTTTTTAGGTAACATCTCATGAACAAATTTGGCCAACTTTAAACAATTTAAAGAAAACCCTCAATAATAGTCATTAAATGTTAGTCATTAATTTTTAAAGCATAATTTTGATATACAACAATAAAATTACTTTTATATACATTATGAGTGTTTTTTTAATGAAATAGATGTAATATTAAACATGAAAAATTCACGGCTTAAAAAAAACAATAAGTTTTAGGTGGTAGTTTTGCTTCTGAATGCTTATCTTTTAGTATCTTTTTAGATTAATTATGTCATACAATTGCTCCAAATGCACATATAGTAATAATATAAATTCGAATTCATAAATTTATTATATGATCTTTTCTCGTTTATGTTCTCAGAAAACTATATTCTTACATAAAAATATAAAAATTATAATTCACTCAAAACTAAAACATACAAATAATTACTTTGAGCTAAAAATAAATAAGTTACTATGTAGATCCTTCAAATTATATAAAAAATCGAGTAATGCATGTCAAAATAATAAACCAATCATGATACTTATTGCCCCTAAAAAGTAGTGGGATTATATTATGAGAATATGTATGGGCAATAAATGTATAATGGAAGGTAAATTTTGATAATAAGAATATGTAGTAAATGAATATATGATCAAAACTATATTATAATTAAGATACAAAGTATTATTTATAGGAATTAAATCACATAATAATTCTAAAGGTAGAAAATATTTTAAGATTATATATAAATTATTTTTTTAGATTCAATGAAAAGGGGCGGAAATTTTTTTAATAAGAGCATGACACGTGGCAAGATGTTCTTTTAGTTACTTCTCTTTTAGTATATATATTGATTTTTAGCTACATTCATGAAAATATTGTCTATTTCAAAATAAAAAAATAAAAATATATACTTCATCTATTTCAAAATAAATGCAACCGTTTCTATTTCACGAAATTTCAAAATAAATACAACAATTTTAATTTTTCTATTTTTGTAAGTCTTTTTTCTTATCTCTCATATCATCACATACCCACTTTCTCTCTCTACTCTTACAATAAAAAAATTGTCTAGGAGTCTATACCTCACCAATTGTTGCGTTTTTTTAACGGAGGAAATATTTTATATAGTGTGCTCGTTGTTACATAAGTATATAACGTGACACTAGCAATTTTGTTAGCCTTTTTCTAATTCTATGTTTTTAAAAAAAAAAAGTTGTATACGTATAGGTTTTTTTTTTTTTTTTCTCCTGAGGTCTTTCACTTTTTAAAGTTGAAAATTAATAAGTTATTTGTAATAGTACTATCGATATTGAGATATATACAAAGTGCATATATTTAAAATCTATTTAACTCGTAAATTATAAAATCATACAAATTTCAAATGAGCAACACATTATTTAACACCAACAATTGATCGAGGGCATATATGAATAAATTAGTAACTATAGTTATTTTTTAACACCAACAATACATTATTTTTTAACACCAACAATTAGTTATTTTTATAATTATAATTTTTCTGATCTGATTTGAATTTTTTAATCTGGTCTGATCTCATATGAATTATTTTATTTGATCTTACATGATCTGAATTTTTTTTGATCTTGTCTGAACTTTTATTAAATAAGCACTATAATACTTAAATAAGTTGAATCAAAAACTCTAAAAAAAGTTGAATGAATGGCACCCTTAATTTGGATATCATGCCTTGGTTGCTTATAGTACACCTATTTGTCATTCAATTTGTCATTATTTAGTTATAGTTAGGTTTAAATTTATACAGAAAGAAACTCTTGTTTAGAGAGAAAGTGAGAAAAACTTGGTGAAAGCATGGAATTTGAAGAATTTAAGGAAGAAACATGGAGTTTTGAAGACTTTGGCTCTATTCTTTTCAAATTATTAAACCAAACTTATCTGAACTTATCTAACTTATAATTATATAAACTTGTCCGAACTTACTAAACCTTAGTTTGTTAAAACTTATTGAACATTACTTATTGGATCTGATTGGTCTAATGACCTTGGTTATAACAAAAAATTAGACCTTATCACACCTGGTCTTATTAAATGATAATTACAATTTATTTTTCCAATCACGGTTATGAAAGGCATCATGCATCCATCATCATCTATGAATTCCTTTCAATGATTCCAATTATTTTTGTAATTTGGAGTACTATTTTTAGCTAGTCTGCAATAAATTAAGAATAGATTTAATCTTTCAACCATTAAACATGTCTCAAAACGTTGTTTAAGATGAACCAATCAATGAATTAGAAAACTTTTAAAAAAACAAAAACTCATATGCCAAGACTTACCCATCAATATCCTCCTAATTTTTCTATGCTAATTAATGCCATTATTTGTTTATGTAAAATATAAACTTGAATTGAATGTACTAGGTTAAAGTCTTTTAGGTCTCTTCCCAGATGATTAGGGAAAATAAAATTATTTTATCGTCCATTTTTAACAATTAATATAGCCTTATTAATTAGCTAGGTTAATCAATAATCATGGCATTATGTAGTTACAAGTATATGCTAATGGTAGCTCTTATCTTCTTGTTTGTGACCGTGCATTGTAAAGAAGAAGACGATGACAACAACGACATAGTGCATGAACAAGGAGAGCCGTGCAATGTTACATATGATGGGCGGTCGATACTAATCAATGGCACACGTGAAATCATATTCTCTGGATCAGTCCATTACCCTCGTGTTCCTGTTGCGGTAATATGCAATAATATATTTTTGGGCTCGTTTGACACTGTTTATTGTTTACATTTTTATTTATAAAAAAGGAATCAGAAAATGTGATTTACACTTTTTGTTATGTTTTAAAAAATATAATAATTTTTCGGAACATATACCTGATATGAATATTAAAAATACAAAAACTAAAAACTGCAACAATATCGAACGGGCCATTAGCTTAATGTTCTGGTTTGACCGGAGATTTTGTATTCCATAAATGAATGTACTACTAATGGTAACTATTGTTGCATTTTTTGGGCTTAGTTGTGGGAGGATGTCCTTGACAAAGCTAAAGAGGGTGGGTTAAATGCAATCCAAACTTATGTCTTTTGGAACATTCACGAGCCTATTAAAGGCCAGGTAACTCACTTTTATAGACTTATAATTAACGATTTTTACAATTTTACAAGTGCAAAACAACTTTTGGCATGAATTTATAATGTGATGAAAATTTCACATATCCTTTTGCAGTACAATTTCACAGGCAATAATGATTTGGTGAAGTTCATCAAATTAGTGGGTGAAAAGAAAATGTGGGCTATCATTAGAGTTGGGCCTTTCATCCAAGCAGAATGGAATCATGGGTGGGTAATAAGCATACTAGCTATCATCCTAAATAATTAATTGAAATTCATCATTTTCTATAACAATGTGAAACTGATAAACTTAGACTTACAATATAGATAGATCACACACTTCTTCGAGCCAAGATTGTCCGCTCTATTAACATGATACAGTTCACTGGGCAATCTGACCATAAACAAGTCTGGTTGGATTCCCTTATACAACCAATTGGTAATATAAGGAGTAGCCCATCAAGCTTATATAACAGTCATCCTTTGTCTAATTTTTCAATGCGGGACACATGTGGGATATGTTCTCAACACCCCCTCACATGTGAGCCACCTTTAAACTTGCAATATAGATAGATCATAGAAACGCTACACTTGACCCTAGTTTTAACTAATTATGGCCCAAACTTGTAATGAAATGATAACATATTGCCCTTAACTTAAAAAAATTAAAACAACATCACAACAATCCCGATTACTTAGAAAACGACCTTGAAAACCATGCCATATTGCCATTGGACCACGAAGATGACGAACACCATCTATGTCGGAGATCATATTATAGTTGTTAATTTTTTGTGTGTAGACGCCCTGAACATGGTGTAGGTGCCTCGCTAGACGCTCAGACCATGGTTGGGGCGTCAGAGCGCTTGGAACTAATTTGTTTTGTCATCATGATCTTCGGCGTCAGTGGGGTGATGGTGGTGGTGGTTATCAAGGTTGTTGTCGAAATAATAGGGATTGTTCTAGTGTTGTTTTAAGTCGAGAACAATGTCGTCCTTTTATGTAAAATTTGGGGCCATAATTAGTCATTTTAGAGCGATAAATCACAAAACCGATAACATTTTACTGCTTTTTTTCTAAATTTCGAAGGTATGCATTACATACATGCATACATACATACGTGTGTGTATATATAATTCGTATTAGTATTTGAAATTGATGGTATTGTAACAGAGGATTTCCGTTTTGGCTAAGAGAGGAGCCCAATATCACTTACCGAACAGATAATCCAGCATACAAGGTATGTTGACTCTCTAATGTTAACAAGTGATATGTGGATAATATGTAGTTAGTTTAGTTGGTTAATATATTGGAAAGCGATATTATTCAAGATATGATATCGAATTCCATTAAAAAAAAGATATGGTATCGAATTCCATATACTCCATCCGTAATATAAAGATTTCAACAACTATTTTTTCACGCATTTTGAGGAAGCGATTTTTAGGTTTAAACGGCCAAATTAATCAAAATAATTTTGATATTAGTAACTTATAATCACATTCTTGTTTGTGTTAAAAATATTTTGATTAATTTCGTCGTTTAGACCCTTAAATCGCTTTCTCAAAATGCGTGAAAAAAATATTGATATCTTTAGGTTACGGAGGGAGTACATCAATTACCGTTACATTATTATTATTTTAAAAAGAGTTTTTTTTTTTTTTTTCTTTTTTTTTTGTTTGTTTGTTTTAACAAAATGCAGACAAATATGGAGAAATGGGTTACCAAAGTGGTAAATTTGATGAAGGATAGTAATTTATACGCACCTCAAGGGGGTCCTATCATTTTGTCTCAGGTGAACATCAATATATTAGTTTGATCATTTAATAAAATATGTTCTGATTAAATTATCACATTGTTTATCAACTATTTTATTTATTCCTAAATATTCATCATATTCTGTAACTATTAATTAGTAGTAACCAATACCTTTTTTTAAATATATATATATATAAAATAGATTGAAAATGAGTACGATCACGTAAGAGACGCGTTCAGTGAAGCAGCAGGAAGATACATCAAATGGGCAGCAAGCATGGCAATTGGCCTCAAAACTGATGTTCCATGGCTTATGTGCAAATCTAAAGATGCACCCCCTGATGTGGTATCAATATATTCATTTTTCTTTATTATTATTATTTGACAATCATGGTCTTTAATTACAAATTAATTAGTAAATATCATGAAGAAGGTGAAAACATTTCGTTAATACGAATCAAATAAGAGCCCACGTACTAATATTATATATTCCATCCGTATCAATTTAGTTGCTAAATTTACTTTTTCACATCTTCTGAGACAATATCTTGAACTACGTATGATGAAAAGTTATAAAAATTATATATTTGAAAAGTACATTTTGAGATGAATTAAACTAAATATAAACCAGCTTCAACCCGAAACATACCGTTTCTTATCGTTGACCCGTATTAACCTGAATCGTTTTGGAATGAACTGATATAGGCCTGACCGTTAATGACCTGAACCTGAACTGAACTGTAACCGAGAAAAAGGCAACCTGTTATGACCTGCTACCGAAATAGCCTGACCTGATGAACCGAACTGAACTGTTGGATGAGATAACCTGAACTGAAAATATTCCGAACCCGTTTGGGTCAACCCTAACCTGTATCATTAACCCGATTTGACATTCCTAATCATGACTATGTTTTTCCTTACAAGTCAAAATGTAGCAACTAATTAGTAAATTGGGACAAAAGGAGTAATATTGTTAAACAGATTTTCTTTATTTCTAGCTAAATAGTAAAAAATGGAGGGAAGACAATAATATATTTCCATTAGCAATTGTTATATTTATTTATCTAATATATTCTTTTGGTTTGAGCTAGATCAATGCTTGTAATGGGAGGCATTGTGGAGACACATTTACAGGTCAAAATACTACAGAAAAGCCATCTTTATGGACTGAGAATTGGACTGCTCAGTAAGCAATTTTAATTTATATGCATTGCATGCAATTTTCTTTCTACCATTACTCCCCTTTATTTATTTAAAAAAATAAAAAATGTAAATTTGTTTTTTTTTTTTTTATAATTTTATTCCACTTTTGATTTTCTTATTGGCTGGCCCTTCACTACTTCATTCACTAATAAGCTGATTGATGAACAGGTTCAGAGTTTTTGGAGATACTCCTTCTCAAAGAGCGTCAGAAGATATTGCCTTCTCGGTAGCTCGATGGTTCTCAAAGAATGGAAGCCATGTTAATTATTACATGGTATGCAATAAACTAATTATATAACATACATTATATAAATGACATTATAGTTTTCGGTTTTAGTTATACAAAAATTTCTATATATCGTAAACTAAATCGGTGTACAATAAATATAAAATTACCCTTGATAAAACTACTATTTGTATTATGAAAATGTTGCACATGAATGTTTGAGGAGATAAACATGGAAATTTTTATTTAAATTATAGATTTATTACACTGATTTATGCATGATTATGACATGCATTTTTAAATATTTATTCCGTACCATTTTAGAATGTATAATAATTGATATATAGCAATTAAAGCTACATATATATATATATATATAATTACCTTTTATTAAATGATACTTTCTTAAGATAATTTAAGAATAAATTTTATTTATTGTATACTAATTTAGTGTGCACTCGCTCGATGCATACACAAGATTTTTTCTTAGTTATATGACTCATGCTTATATATAGCTTGTTTGTGCTACGTGTAGTATCATGGTGGTACAAACTTTGGGAGAACGGCTGCTTCCTTTGTGACAACTCGCTACTATGATGAAGCTCCAATTGACGAGTTTGGTACTTAATAAACCTTTTTTCTTATGGTTGGCCGGCCTGTTTATATAATAATGGCTGAAAAGGATAGAAATGATATGTTAAGGATTTTATGAAGCTCCTCCACCACTAAAGTGATAATAATTGGTAATAAAAATTTGTGAAAAAAATTAATATTTATAGGGGATAATTATTAATTCCTATAATAGATATTGGCACAATTTGAGAAGAAAATTACAATTTTATAAGGGGACAACCTTTGTATTCAAAATTAATTATAAATTCGTTATCACCCATTAAGTCATTAACCTCAAACAAACCGTAACTGGTTATATTCATAGGATGTAAATATATTACACCAATCAATTCAAGTAGCATTAACTCTTTAGTATGCTCTAATGATTATTAGGTCTTGTAAGAGAACCCAAATGGGGTCACTTGAGAGATTTGCACCAGGCTCTATTGCTAACCAAGAAGCCTATCCTTGAAGGAGCTTACAATGTTCAGAAATATGGTGTTGATTTAGAGGTAATTTACAAAATTAGTATAATTACAACTTGGATTCATTATGTGTTCTACTTCATTTTCTACACAAAAAAAAAAATAATCAATGATATCAATGATCATGATCATTCATTTAGAAAAATTTATAATAAAAAACAATGAAAAAATTTTCTAGTATGACTACAAAAATATCCTAATTAGATGCATTAAATTTAAATGGGTTTAATCTGTCTCTATAGATTGGTTAAAGATGGATTTGACGAGAATTTTTTTATGTTTCTATAGATGGTGTCTCAATTTTTTTGAGAAAAATTAAATAACTATATCTCATATTTGAGCTATACATGTTAAATTAAGCATTAAATTTCGTCTCTAATATAATTTGAAATGATTTTATAGCTAATTTAAAATCCATCACTACATCCCTATAAATTTGCAAGGATAAATGGAATTTAATAATCCCACCTTTTGGTGGTCTGCTCAAAATAATCCAACCTTTAATTTATTTCAAAATAATCACACATTTATATATCAGTTGCTTAAAATAATCTCACCTTTAATTTTTTCTTCTCAAAATGAACCGATTTTGGGTGATATAGTCCATTTTAAGCAGATGATGTATAAAAGTAGGATTATTTTGAAATAAATTAAAGGTGAGATTATTTTGAGCATACCACCAAAAGGTGGGATTATTAAATTCCATTTTTTCAATTTGCAATGTATGTATATCCGGCCTTGAGGTTGGTAAAATAGTAAATTTTTATTACATATTTCTAAAGTGCAAAACTAATTAAATTAAAGTTTTCAGTGTGGTACTCAAGATTTATTTGGAACCAAATTTTGACAAAGTAGTAATACACACAAAATATGATTTAAATTATAACTGATTTTAGAATTACAAAGACATTCTAAGATAACTTTTAGCCAAAAAATTACGACTTTTTTTTAATAAATTTGTAACTTTTTGTATAACTAGTTAAACATTGTACAAAAAGTAATGTCGTTACATAAAAAAGTTACTATATTTTGATGAAAAATAATCTCTTGTAACTGTTAAACAGTCTGACAGGAGACTTCCGATCCTATTTTAGAATTGAGGGAATTTAACTTCATTTCTAAGTAGTATGTTAAATGACATGAACAGGCAAATTACTATGAGAAGGGAGATCTTTGTGCTGCCTTCTTGTGGAACAACAACACCCATATGACACAAACGTTGAAATTCAGAGGCAAAAATCATACCGTTCCGCCCAAGTCCATTAGCATCCTCCCTGATTGCAAGACTCTTGTCTTTAACACAGACTATGTGAGTATATATAGCTTTATTTGGCTACAAATTTATTCTACTTAATTTACTAGGTTAGTACTCGTACAATATAATACGAAGTATAATTTAGGATTTTTTAGATATTAAGTTATTCATGAACTAAGGGTGCGTTTGATTCAACTAATTAAATAAGCACCCATGTGCTTATTTTCAGAAAATTCAGATCGAATCAGAAAAATTCAGATCACATCAATTTGGATCAGATCTGAAAAATATAACTTTAATAATAACTACAATTAGAAAAATTCATATCATATCAGGTCAAGTTAGACCAGATCAGAAAAATTCGGACATTGCTACACCTACTCGGTGGGTAGTCTACCCACTACTAATATGGGTATTAAAATATTATTAAACTTATGAGTTGGATTCCACTACTAAAATTAATCACAACAATTTACTACTTGTGGGTAGTCAACCCGGTGGGTATACCAAGTTTTATCCAAATTATTTTGATTATAGAAATTAATGATGCCTAATATGTAAACAAGATTTATTATTTAAAATGCTATTATGATAAGTAGATGGTGGCGCAACATAGTGCAAGAGAATTTATTAGGTCGGAAAAGGCGCATGCAAATTTAAGATGGGAGAAAACTCAAGAGATGATACCAAATAAAGGTTTCTACTCAAGGCAACCAAGAGAACAATACTCTGCTACCAAAGACACAAGTGACTATTTTTGGTATAGAACAAGGTAATTAAATTAAAAAGCTATCTACTTAATTAGAATATTAATATTTAAATCCTTTTTATTTTTAATAATAATAATAAGGTAATTAAATATAAAATCTATATGCAGCTCTTTCTTAGGGCATAATATATATAAGGGGAATGATTGACTAATCCTAAGAGTTGTCAACCCTCCCAATTATGATTTTACATTGGTTAAAAATGCATTAAAACATTATTTTATTTTATTTTACTATTTCTCTCTTTAACTTATTATATATATTATTATTTTATTGTAATGTATCTAAGAGGGTTGACAATCTTGAGGGTTGCTCAATTATTTTCCTATATATAAATACAGAGTATATAATACATTTCTTGTATTAGTATTAGTTTGAGGGTTTACCAATAGTTCACAGAGTGAATCGATGCAATAAATGATTATTTAATGTCTATTCTTGTTTTAATTAAGTTGTAAAAGGAAAAATATATTTTTTGCTTTAGAATATAAACGATTTAACATTTGCCTAAAATATTTATTTTGGGTGTTGGTGGTGAATGAAATTCGGGGCTTCCAGTGTAGATTTGGATAGTTCAGACTTGCCCTTCAAAAAATCGCTCAGACCAGTTTTGCAAGTTCTTAGTCTCGGCCATTCTATGATTGCCTTTGTCAATGGAAGATACGTAGGTATGCTTATTCTTGTTATTATTATTATTATTATTGTGCATTTTTAATTTTGGAGGTGGAAAAATAATAATTCTCTTTATGATTTTATGTCATTATTAATTTACAGAACCAAACAACATTAAATAATACATTGGATCTACAAAACATTTATAAACCTAAGAAACAAATACAAATTTTGCAACTATATATATAGGAGGCACAAAATAAACACACTTTGTAATGACATCTATACATAACCATCTACTAAATTAAGAGCCCTTGTACATTATTTAACTTCGCATGCAATATCTTTTATTCTGAATTCCCGTAAACTAATACTTTGGTGCGTTTGATTCGTCTGAAATTTTTTGATCTGATCTGATCTGATATTTTATGATTTGATCTGATTTTTTCTAATTGTAGTTATTTTTATTGTTATAATTTTTCTGAGTTGATCTGAACTTTTCTGATATAATCTACATTTTTCTGAACTAATTTGATCAGGTATGAATTTTTCTGATATGAACTGGTCTGAATTTTTCTGAAAATAAGCACAAGATTGCTTATTTAAGTTGAATCAAACGCACCATTTGTGTTATTTCAGTTTCGTTTGGTAGGGTATAAAACATTATTAATTGAAATAAATTTTTATGGAAAATATTTTATGGTGAAAAACTCATTTTCATCGAACTTTTCTCTTGTCTGGTTGTAACAAAAATAATTGACATAGGACACATGCATGTGTAAGAAGGAGAAATACAAATGTTTTCCTTCACATTTTGGGGAAAAACACCTTCACTAGGCTGTAAAATAATTTTTTCTAACTCAAGTTTTGAATTAATTTTTTGGCCTAAACAAAATATTGTAATATAGGAAAAACAATTTTCAGAAAAAAATAATTTTCGTCCTACCAAAAGAGACTCTTCAATAGCTAGGCTGAATCAATTTAGGGTTATGCCTCTAGAACTACTGTACTTTTTGTTGCGATTAACCACCTAATGTGGTTTTGGTTATATATAGGAACTGGACATGGAATGAAGAGAGAGTACACTTTCCCATTCTCAGTAGCTATCAGGTTGAAGGAAGGATTAAACAACATATCAATCTTAGGTTGCACTGTTGGAATGCCAGTAAGTTCAACAATATATATATTAATGCATAGGATTTAATTAATTAATTAATCTTTATAAGTAGTCCATTTTTATTTAATTATTTTGATTTTAGAGTCCGTTTAGTAGGGCGTAAAACATTTTCAATGTAAAATGGTTTTCCATGAAAATCATTTTACAACGGAAAACTCATTTTGAAAAGAGTTTTTTCGTAATTTGGCTGAATAAAAATGAGTTATGAGAATAGAGGATGGAAAATAATTATTCTTTGATTTTGGAAAGAAAACGTTTTCAACTTTTACATTTCAATTTTCAGCCTAACCCAACAGTGTACAATGAAGAAAATAGTTTTCAAGAAAATCATTTTACGCCCTATCAAACGGGCCCTTAGTATGCATTATTGGATGTAAACTAATCATATAATGTAATAATCCATATAATTAAAGGATAGTGGAAGTTATATGGAGCGTAGATTCACAGGAGTCAGAACTGTTGAGATCTCAGGACTTGGTACTGGTAACCTTGATATCACTTCCAATGGTTGGCATCACACGGTAACAATATATATTTTAAATATTCAATACCTTATACTCCATTTAATTTGTTTGTCAATTTGTTTTTTTTTTTTTTTTTTTTTTTTTTTTTTTTTTTTTTTAATGAAATATATATGGCTTTAAAAAAAAAAAAAAAAACTGCCCCTAAAAAGTAAATTAAAATAATGCAGGTTGGTTTGGAAGGAGAAATACTTAAATACTTCACTGAGGAGGGAGCAAAGAAGGTTAAATGGACCCCTGTTAATGGACCTCCGGTACCTCTCACTTGGTATAAGGTAATAATAATAGCGGAAAATGCTATTTATTTAATTATATAATGATTACATTTAAAATTTTCATATCATTCGAGAGGAAAATGCTATTGATAATTTGATATAGTATATATTTGAAAGGTGGACATAAGGTAGAAGGCCGTAGAATCATACAAGTGAACAAATGTACCATTTTGTATATATTTATCTGGGACCACCACAATGACTATAACGAGTATATTGCTAGAGAGAAAGTGTACGTTGATGTTAATAAATGGGAAAAATAAATAATTGGCAATATGTTTTAGAAATTAAAGATAACAATTGTCATTAAAGATCGATATTGGTTCCGTATACATAGAGCTGACAATCCCTGACACCACAAGATAACACGACTCGAACCGACACAAATTTATTGAGAGAAACCCGAACCCAACACGAAATGACACGAAACTGACCCGTTTTAACACGATTGTCTTAGAAATCAAATATTTTACATTTGTGTAACTTTTAACATAATTGATGGACGATCCGAAACTGACACGAACACGACCCGTTAACCCATTTTGCCAACTTTACTTATACATGTAGGATAAAAACAAATTAATCATTTTAAAGTTATTCCGAGGATTTTTTTTTTTTTTTTTTTTTTAAAAATTTTTATTTACGGGAAGTGTTGATTTTTGAATGATGCATAAATGTAATAAAAATTTTCAGGCCTACTTTGATGAACCAGAGGGAGATGGACCGTTGTCTGTTAGAATGGAAAACATGACTAAAGGTATGATTTGGGTGAATGGCCACAACATTGGGCGTTATTGGTCATCCTTCCTCACAGTACTGGAGAGTCCTTCTCAGAAAGAGTAAGTAATTTAACATTATATTTAAGTTAGGGTTTCACGGGCTCGTTTACTTTAGCCGAATGTAGCTAAAATGAACTGAGCTGAACTAAATATAGCTGAAAGTAATATTTTATAAGAGAACGAATGAAATTGAAAGCTGAACTGGCCTGAACTGAGCTGAACTGAACTGAGCTGAACTGAACTGAATTTAAGCTGAAGTAAACAAGCCATAAAGTCACATTATATTTAAGTTAGGGTTTCATGTTGATTTTTCCTAAAATCAGTTTTTATTCTTGAAAAATCAGAAATTCTTTTCCTAAAATAAGAAATCTAATTAAAGTATTTAAAAAAGATTTTAAATTAGATTTAGAAATTAAAAATAAATAAAAATTAAAATCATGCGATCTTCCTTATCTACTACATACGGCCTGGTAGTCGGTAGTCATAAGACTACACTAGAACGAATCATCCGAAACATAACTGAGTAATTGAGAATAATTATGTACAGGTACTACCTTCCAAGATCGTTCTTAAAACCTAAGGATAATTTCATAGTGATTTTCGACGAGGCAGGAGGAGATATTAATACGGTACAAATTGAGACGATGAATAGAGATAGTATATGCAGCCACGTAACGGAGGATTGGCCAGCTGATGTATGGTCTTGGAAGAGGAAGAAAAATAAAATTGTGGCTGAAAGTGATGATGATGATGCTTTACAACTTAAGGCATCCCTCAACTGCCCTAAACACAAGGTTGTTAACCATGTTGAGTTTGCTAGTTTTGGTAACCCCATTGGTGTTTGTGGCTACTTCATTCTTGGCAATTGTACTTCTCCCAATACCGTTAAAGTCGTTGAAGAGGTGAATTTAATTTATCACTACTATACTCCTTTCAATTTCTATTTCTATTATATTATGAATATTGGAAAATGATACTTCGTGTGATTCGTTTTAATCGTAACAAATGAATGATTTATGTCTCACAAAAAAATTCATTTGCTGCGATTAAAACGAATCGAAGGAAGTATTCACCACGTTTCATTTTCAATTTCATTTTTCAACCATGACTAGAGGTGGGCGCGGGCCGTACTAGGATAGCCCAAGTTTCGTGCTGGGCCGACTTGTGTCATGTCGCCGTGCTTATGCAAATTTTATAACAGTATGAACTTTTAATCAAACTAAACGTGTCAACTTGTGGGCTGACCCGTGTAAGCATGGGTTCGTTCCAAAATATTAAAACGTTGTCTATATGAGGCCCATGACCCATCATTTGTGCCTTCGTGCCGTTCTCATAATGGGCTCGTGCTAGGCCGGTTGTGCCTTGCCATGTTGACCCTCGTGTTGGTCCGGCAATGCCCAACTCTAAACATGATGACTAATGTCATTTTACTTCCTCTGTTAAAAAAAAACGCAAAAAAATTATTTGCACGCATTTTAAGGAAGAAGTTTAAAGGTCTAAACGATCAAATTAATATATATAATTTTAAGACAAGTAACCTATAGTATCATTTTTACTTGTGTTAAAATTATTTTGATTAATTTGCTCATTTACACCCTTAAATAACTTCCTTAAAATGCATGCAAAATGATTTGTTGCTTTTTTTTTTTTTTTTTTGGGAACGGAGAAAGTATATCATTTGAATCATCTATCATGTGTTTGGTAATTTTTTTTAAAATTTTAAAATTGGGAACAGAAATGTTTGGGAAAAGAAAGATGCACAATTCCAGTTGATAGAAATCTCTTCGAGAAGGGCTCTTGCGCAGATGAAGAAGCAAAGAAGACATTGGCCGTGCAATTGAGATGTGGCCCCAAAGAATAATAGAAAGGCTTTTGTTTTGGGTTTTATATAAACGATGATCGAGTATGGCATTTGAGGGTTACTTTTATATAACATTTTTTTGTAGTTAGAAATAATAGTATATACTTGTATGTATTATATAAGTACGTATTGATTAGGTAGGAATTGAGTTTCCGAAACCATTCAAAGCCTACTCAATAGTAGAGTACTAGAGAGTATGTATTCTAATCAATCTTACTTTTATTTTTTGGTTCTTTTTTTGGGTATGATTAAGTTGAGGGGTTCGATTAGCGACTTGTATAATAATCATTGATTAGAAGGCTGGTTACTTTTAATATTGAAGCTTTGATATTTTAAAAGATTTTTCTACTAGATCAAATACATATATTAAGGTGTTCACTTCTCTATTAGGGTTGACAGTTTGAAGTTTATACTACCAAACGCTGGAATCCCGCGAATTCTTAGTTAGAGTCGGGTCCATTTAGCTTTATGAGCACAATCATATAATAATTGGATATTCAATTATTTCATACACAAAATTTTCATCTATGTACACATAATGTTCATTTACGAATAATGATTGTTCATCCATTGCTAGATTTTAGTATATGTTTTAATTAATTTTCTTTGATAATGAATGTTAAATTAATTGATTCCTCATAACACTATTTTAAGTTTACAATTGAACATTTCTTAAAAGGATTACTCAATTTTTGCTAATGGGTACGATATTTATGATGTCTTAATAAATATTCTGCTATTGAAAAATGAATATATATTAAGGATTTTCTAAATTTTAAAAATGAATGTGATAAACAACTACTAAAAAAATTGTAATAAATATTCATACTCTTCTAGATGAACTATAATCATTTTTATATATATAAAAAAATGCATTATGACCACTAAACAAATATGAAAATATTTAGATTTAGTAAGTAGTTGTTTATTAAGTGTTTGCTTTTGATCATTATATAGTAATAGTAGATGGTAGTATAATTATACATAAAATTAAATGAAACAAATATCCAAACTATTTATAAGTAATTTTTTAATAATAGAAAAACAAATATTCAAACTAACCAAATAATTATGTAATGTTAGTTTACGTAATAATTTTAACATTTGTAAACAAATGTATGCCGTTTTAAAACTAAATAAATATGTAAAATTATTGACAATGAAAATTCTTTGTACATATATGAGCATTATCTTTATATAAATAATGAAAATTATATCTAAAACGTTAAATCTTTGGTGCTTGCAATTAAGAATGGACGTGCATATAGAGCTATATTGCCAATATAGACCGGATCCATGATATAACAATTGTCATAAAGGGTATAAACCTATATGTTTATATTTATAGCTTCAATTGTTGACATGCCCATCTTGCATTAGGAAAGGCTTAATAGTTTCTACACATATAAACTAAACTCATTTCTTATAAAAAGGATTTTTTTGACGAGGTAACTTGATCTGAAGCTTCACAAAATTATGTTGCACCCTTAATATTTCAAGAATGCACACTAAACACCACTAAGATTTTAAATAAATATACTAGTTGCCCTTTTTAAGACTATGAACATTAAATATATATAATTAAGTATATTTATGATACACCCTAATTTTTTTTAATTAAAATGTATTGTATATAACTTATAATAATCAGTGTATCGAAATAAAATAATAATTCATATTATATTTTGAAAACAAATCATTTATAAATATGTGAGGTGAAAATTTGATTTCGGTACGTTGAAAATAATTAAGTTCGGGTAGCAACAGGTTGGGTAAAAACAGGTTTTGACAAGGCCAAAAACAAGTAAATATGTTGGTTCAAAATAAGTCAGTTGAAGTTTGATACAATAAATACCAATCCAAAACAAATATTTGGTAGGTTCAAATTAGGTACGGGTAGAACGCAAATTATTATATGGTTCTAGGACCACGTAGGTTTCTGTGGTTCCTGACCAAAACGACGTAGTTTAGGAGTAAAAAATAAAAAATAAAATGACAGACTTCCTACTTTCAAGGATTCTATTATGCAAATAGAGTGAAAAGTATCTGCTTTTAATGACGTATCAAAAAACTAATTAATAGATAACAACTAAAATCTTCGCTTCCACTTCCCTAAGAACAATTTGCAAATACATTCAATGGTTACCTGCACAAGCTAATCTTTTACTTGTACTCAATATTAAAATAAATGAATATTCAGTATTAAAAAAATGAATATTCAATATTAAAAAAATGAATATTCAGTATTAAAAAAATGAATATTCAGTATTAAAAAATGAATATTCAGTATTAAAAAATGAATAATCACTTTAGTTATCGCAAAAGTGAATGTAAATTTAGGTTCTTTGTGGTAAAATGAATATTTAGTATATAAAAAAATGAATATTCAGTATTAGAAAATGAATATTAAATTTAGTTGGTACAAAGTTGATTGTTGGTTCAGGTTCTTTGTGATAAAATGAATATTCAACATTAACAAAATGAATAATCAGTATTAAAAAATGGATATTCAATATAAAATAATTAATATTCATTTTAATTGTTGCCAACGTGAATGTAAGCTCGGATTTTTTTGCGGTTAAATGAATATTCAGTATTAAAAAAATGTGAATATATATTTAGTATAAAAAATGAATATTCAGTATTAAAAAATGAATATTCATTTTAGTTGTTAAAACTGACTCGTTGACGCGCGAGACCACAATTGTTCTATGTGCTCCCGGGAGCATTGTATACTATAGTATAAATATTAGTTTTAAAAAAAATGAAGCTTTTAGTTTTTTTTTTAAAAAAATTGTGGTTAAAAAAATGAATATTATAGTGTACAAAAATGAAGATTAAAGATTTAAAAAAAATGAAGATTGTAGAGTAAAAAATGAAGATTCTTAGGACCACAAAAAGCTACGTGGTCCTGGGAGCGCCATATAACAATTAGAAAGCAAATCTTATTATTCATCCCATTTTCACTCCACCAATACCACCATATATAATCATGCTATCTCCTATAAATTTCCACTATACTAAAAGGGTAAAATTTTTGTGTGACAAAACTATATCAATATAACTATTTTTTTTGATAGGGAGATAAAATTCATTCATAAATAGCCTTACGGCATTTACATCGAATATGAATACATAATTCAAGAAGATCTAAAATACGGAAACAAAATGCACATCTAATAATGCAACTAAATAAAAGCATACTCGAGCGTAGCTCCTGGAGGATGGAAACAAACAGATTCAAGCCTAAAGACGAAAACAATAACACAAAACTGCCATAAAGGCAGAACACAAAAAACCCCAAAAAGAGGACTGAAAACTCTCATAAAGAGAGACAGACTCGTTGACAAAAAAGCAACTAAAAAATTGCATGAACAACAAAATAAGATGGAGATTTGGGGCTTACCATAGAAATTTTCATCTATGGCAGCCCCTAAATTTTTTTAGGGTTTTATTTTTTGAGTTAGGGTTTTCAGGGTTTTGGGAGGACAGGAGAAAAGTGTACTGTTGTGGGTTATCAATATGACTATTTATTTGTAGAATATTAAAAAAAAAATTAGTTTTAATGTTTTTATTTTATTTTTTGAATTATAAATTTCGTAATATGTTTATTTCATAAATTAACTAAAAACTTTCCTTTGTAATTTCATTAGCTTTTAGTAGATAAGTTATTATTGTTATTTGAATTTTTAGAATTTTTTTGTGGTATTGCAGACTTTTTTTGGGGGATATCTTATTTTTTTGGGTTATCTGTTTTTTTTTTTTTTTTTAATTTAAAAAATCGGTTTTTTTTAATAAAACAAAAATATCTAAAATTCAAGTTCGTTGTTTTATTTATTTATAAGTACTCGTGTTCCAAATTCTATAAGTCATGTTCAAAATTTTATAAGCCATGTTCAAAATTGTATAAGCTTTGTTCTAACGTTTATATGCTATGTTTTAAAATTTAACAACCCATGTTTAAAATTTTATAAGTCATGTTCTAATATGTGTATATATGCAGAAAATTTTAGTTTATTGTTGGCTTTATTTTAAGTAAATGAAATATTGATAAAAAATATAAAAAAAATTTATAAGTCATATTCTAAATTTTATGATTCATGTTTGAATTGTACGGGTCATGTTCTAAATTTTTATAAAACATTTTAAAACCATATAAGATGGACCTAGAGCGTTGGTTTATTTTGTTCTAATGCCGAGTATTTTATGGAATTAGGATCATGTAAATTCCCCCCTAAGAAGTTAAAAACCTAAAAACTAAATATCATGGCCATAGATTTTTGTCTAGCCCATCTTGACCGTCGATTTAATTTTATAAAAAATCAGAGAAAAAAAAGAAAATGTTAAACAAAGGGGTACATATTACTCCATCTGTTTTTTTTTTTTTTAAAAATTTACTAACCTCACTTTTCACACGTGCCAAGGCAAAACTTTGAAAATTAGTATCTTTAATTGTGTGTTTGGAAAAATTATAAAAACTAGATTTTAAAAAATTACATGTTGAAACGAATCCAACGAGAGTCCACATGATGACTATCTTTTATCTTTTGTATAAATCCAGGCCCGTTCCTGAAAGTTTAGGGGCCTGGGGCGAATTTATGACTGTGGGCCCTATAAACTAATTCAAAAGAATTTTTGATATTTTTTATAGTGAAAAAAATACATGTATAAATATAAAAAATATATAAATTATATCTTACTTTTAAAGTGTATAAAATATATACTCCATATGTAGATACAAGTGATATGTTTATATGTATTCTATTTCAAGTTTTTGTAATTGGAAAAATTATATTAGATGTACAGACTGCGTGTCAAAATTTCACAAAAGATATGTAAAAAACACATCTAACTATCTAAGTACTACCTCAAGAATATATTGATGACAACGATTTGACATAAAATAAAGAGGAAAAATATCAAATCGTTGCCATTAATATATTACATAGGAGGGAGATATATTTTTATAACATGTCATCTTAAGTAAATCATTTAATATAAGTAGCTAAGCAAATTTTGGACCAAGTAAAAGCTAGAAATAGATTATATTGTGGGAATTAAAAAATTGTGATTTATATTGAATGAATTTAAACAAAGAAATTTTTATTGGTAAAATTAGTTATAAGAATTTGTATTAATTAATAGGGATTTAATGTGAAACAAAAATATAAGAAAGACTACTACGTAATAATAAGGCTCCGTTTGGTAGAGTGTAAAACATTATCAGATGAAAATGATTTTTCTATGGAAAACCTTTTATATTGAAAAATTCATTTTCAAAAAGGTTTTCTGTTGTTTGTTTGCATGTAAAATGATTTTTTATTGTTTGGTTGAACTAAAAATCAATTGCTTCAATTGTGAAAAAATATATTTTCCTTCCAATTGTGATGCAAAATATTTTTCTTAAAATTTGGGGGAACATGTTTTCAATAAGGTGGAAAATTTTCCAACCCAAGTTTTATATTTTAATATTTTACACCAACCCAAACAATGTAAAATGGAAAATTAATTTTCAGAGAAAATGTTTTACATCGTACCAAATAAATCCTAAGATAGGACATTGCAAATTTATATGCATTTGAAAGAAAATACAAAATAAGAAGAGTTTTTTTTTTTTTTTTGGCAAAGGAAAAATAAGAAGAGTTGATACATGAATAAAAAGGTTTAAAAAAAATGTTTATCTTGGGTATTGAACCCATGACTAGAGCTGGCAAAACTTGATCCAACCCGATAACCCAACCCGAACCCAACCCAATAATAACGGGTTGGGTTGAGTTTTTCAACCCGTTTAGTTAAATGGGTTGAACCAACCCAACCCGTTTAGTTTAATGGGTTGGGTCGGGTTGAAATTCTCAACCCGATTTCAACCCGCTTAACCCATTAAGAATAGTGAAAGTATTGGGTCAGACGGTCTGACCAAACAATCTGGTCAGACGGCTGACCCTTATAAACAATTATAATGGTGAAAAATTTCGGGAGGCTATAACTTTGCGCTCGGGTGTCGGATCGGGGCATATGATATGTCGAAATTGATTAATTTTTCGAGACGAACGTAGTTGCAAATGCCCGAAGGGGATTTTGGCCACCGGAAATCGCCAAACGAGGCCTCTAAAGGCCTAAAAATGCAAAAAAAGTATTTTGTCCAAGTTAGTTACAAAATGTGTCCATGTTTTACAATATTTGTCCATGTTTAAACAATATGTGTCAAGGTTTATAAATAGGTGTCCAGGTTTACAAATAAGTATCTAGGGTTAACAATATGTGTCCAGGTTTGTCCACATTTGTCCAGGTTTGTCAACATTAGTCCAGGTTTGCATGTCCAGGTGTGTCCAGATTTATCCAGATTTGTCCATGTTTGTCTAGATTTGTCCATGTTTGTCTAGATTTGTCCAGGTTTGTTCATATATTTGTCCAGGTTTGTCCACATTTGTCCAGGTTTGCATGTTCAGGTGTGTCCAGATTTATCCAGATTTGTCCATGTTTGTCTAGATTTGTCCAGGTTTGTTCATATTTGTCCAGGTTTGTCCGCATTTGTCTAGGTTTGTCCATATTTGTCCAGGTTTGCATGTTCAAATTTATCCAGATTTGTCCATGTTTGTTTAGATTTGTCCATGTTTGTCTAGATTTGTCCAGGTTTGTTCATATTTGTCCAGGTTTGTCCACATTTGTCCAGGTTTACAAATTGTGTCCAGGTTTCAAATGTGTCCATTTCTGTTTCCAGGTTTACAAGTGTGTCCAGGTCTACCAATACATGTCCAGATTTAACAGCATGTGTCCAGGTCTACTAATACATGTCCAGATTTAACAGCATGTGCCCAGGTTAAACACATATGTGTCCAGATTCAACAATATGTGTCCAGGTCCAGTGGAATGGTCTGACAGAAATGTTATTGTCAGACCGGTCTGACACAATACCTTCTCTTAAGAATATACGTTGTAATAAAATTAGTTTCAAGTTCAATTGACATAATAATCTATTATATCACTTTCATATTTTTATTTTTTTATTATGTTATAAATTCTTTATGAGTTATGTAGGTAGTTGTAATGTCTTAAAATCTAATGTTTTTATCTTGAACATTAGAACTCAAAAGGTTGTTAGTTATTAATTAATACCGTGTTATAATGTGTAAATTATGGACAATATGACTTGTAAGTTGTAATATATATGACTATTGTGGGTTGTTGTTATAGTCCATATATAAGTATAGACATATAGTGGTATAATTTTATTTGATGCTAATGAAAAAGTGATAATATTATTAAACGGATTATTGGGTCAACCCGTTTATTTATAAGGTTGGGTTGGGTTGAGAATCTCAACCCGTTTAACTAAATGGGTAGGGTTTGGATTGGAGATTTCAACCCGTTTATATTAATGAGTCAACCCGAACCCAACCCAGATCGACCCATTTATAGCTCTATCCATGACTTTCACACAAGAAGGCATTTCAGCACACTTCCCTACCGCTGAGCCACGCTGTCTATCAACATAAAATCAACAACGTTATTATATATAATGAATATTCGACAGCAACACTAATCTGAAATTTGGGCCCTGGGCTTGCGCCCTGCGCGCCCCGCCCCAGGGCAGACACTGTATAAATCACAAACGATAGTTAAAGTAGACTTTGCGAATATATAGTGACAAAATCAAACTGAGTAAACTAAAAAAACGGAGGTAGTACAATTAAGGGGTACATGTTAATTTAAGAAAGTACATATTAATTTCCAAATTAACATGTTAATTCAAATTTTACATGCTAAAGTAAGGGGGTACATGTTAATAATAAAGGGGTAATGCAAAGATACAAGGGTACATACAAAATCAAACACCAATAACTGCACTTAAAATATACTAAATTAAGAGGGTACATGTGAATAATAAAGGGGTACATGCAAAGATATAAGGGTACATTACCTTTTCTTGTGTTCTTCAGAATTCACAGCATAATATATTATATTCCCTCATAACATAACAATAACAACAATTGAATATTTTATCTCTCACAAATATTATCAAATGTTGCTATTATTATGTTATAGAGCTAGTACATAAATTAACGCAACCTTTAGCTCCTATCATTTATAGATTCGTCAGCTGTAGAATGTCTTTGCTTCCGGCCTATTTTATTATGCGTTTCCCAAATTTTTTCTTCCCTAGTTATTTGGGCCGAAATAAATCGAACCCTTTCCTTTTTTAATAGTTGATCTCAAGCTCAATTTAGTGCGTAGTATATTTTTGGTTGATTAGACCTGGTTATTGGGCGGGTCAGGCCGGGTTTGGGTCGGCTAAAAAGGGTCAATAGCGAGTCGAGACAAAGCGGGTCACAGCCTCACGGGCTATTACCGGATCATTAACAATCGGGCCAATTAAAAAAATAAATATAAATAAAATTCATGTTAGACAAAAGTAAAAACAAATATATACAAATATATTAATGTAATTATTTTTGTCTATGTATTGACCCTAACCGATAAGGGTTTGTCCGATAAAGGTCATGTCCAATAAATACCCTATAACCTTGACCCTAACCTCATTCTATTGGGCTATTTTGTCCAATAACCGGGTCTGGTTTAGACTGCAGACAATATGAATGATATGGATACGAAAGTGTCCTGTGAGGGTTGGAGCTTGGAGGTGCTAGCAAAGTAATTAACTCATTGCAATATTTTTCTATTCTTTTCACCTCTAATACATGAATCAAAAAGCTGATTGAAGAGCGCAAATTCAAAAGTGCACAATTTGCCATTATACTTTGTAAATGCAAGGGGGATTTGAGCTTTTATTTCAATATACATTACATTATACTTTGTAACTCAATCACAAATAATGTACATATACATTATAAAAACGAACCTTAAAAACTATTGATATACTCTTTAATTTCCCCACTAGCCAATTTGCCAAAAGGGAGGCCATAAAGGCATTGTACATACATAACGCCTAAACTTACATTCCTTCCACAAAGGAACATGTAACATAGGATAAAATGCTAAAACAAAAACAAAATCCCTCTAATCTACCTTTTTTTTTCCTTTTCTTTATCTTTTTTTTAGGTTAAGCACTATTCTATCTATACGTCCAAAACTCACCAAGAGAGGAAAATATATTTTTTTTCAATAAAAAGAAAGAAAGGAATATATTTAAAGCTATTAATCCTTGAGGCTGCACCTGACTTGCGCTGCGAGGACTTTAATCGGTACATCTGGGCAATTATTGTTGTTTCCTTTGTCAAGCGTGTCTCTATCAACCGGAATTATGCAGGTTTCTTTTCCCAAACATAACTGCATATAATATAAGGAAAAAGTAGTCATGTTTACATACCTTATCGTGAAACATTGTCCGCAAATTAATTACTATGCTAACATTATTCCAACACTACTCTTGTTCTAAAACACACTTTTAAACTAAAACAACCAGCCACTAATGGAGGAGCAGTCGTCGACGCCTCTAGTGTTGCCACCATACGAAGCATGTGCTAGTGCGGTGCATGAAAAATTAGACCCTGGCCTAAGCCAGGGTGCATAATTTATTGTATTATTGAAAAAACCTAATGTTCTAGTGAGACGGCTATATTGTCAAAAGTTAAGGAAAAACGAACAAAGATACAGTGACGGTCAGATCAATCATACCTCCTCGACAACCTTATAGGCAGTGGGAGAATTGCAAGTGCCAAGGAGAAAGAAACCACAAACACCACGGGCGTCGCCAAAGCTTACAAAATCAACACGACTGATAACTTTGTGTTTAGGGCACTTAAGTATTGCTTTAGTCTTTGGGTCTTCAGTGGCAACAATCTCATCACGTACATTTCTTTTCCATGTCATGACGTGGGGTGGCATGTCCTCTGTTATGTAACTGCATACTATATCCCGGTTCACCGTCTCTATCTTTACGGTGTCTATATCTCCTCCTTCCTCGTCGAATATCACAACCATGTTGTCCTTTGGCTTTAGGTATGATCTTGGAATGTGGTACCTAATACACGTACAATTTATTACGAAGTATATAATATCACATTTTTTCTAGTTGAGTATATAACATATTCTTGAGCCTCAATCATTATTTTAATCTCTTGGTTGAGATGGTCAGCTGACATGGCATCAGAGCTTACAGAGGTTACTCCTTCGAATCCCATCTACATACCAATTATATCCCTAAGATTTTAAATAACTGTACCAAATGTAAATCTTATTCGTTTGATGTTTTTCAATATTTTCAAATAAAATTAGGTACCAAGATGGGGCTTGATTGAAAAATTTAACAGACCAACATTTGTTTTGTTATAAAATGGTAAGTTGTACAATTTCTTAGAAATTACGGAATATGTGGTGAATTCCTAAAATAATAGGATTACCTTGTAAATTTTATGAAGTCTCATGGATACCTCGTGAAGAAACAAAAAATTTAAAACTACAGTACATTTACATGCATACACATGTTCCTTTGGATTGAATAGTGGCAACAAAACAGTTTTGGTCTAGGGGGCTATGACGTATGCGCGGTGATGCTTAGCTACTATTTCCTCTATTTGTCTAGATTCTCCTTAATTTGACTGCTTATATATGTTAATCCACACCATTAACAATAATAATAAAAAAAAAAAAATTGATATTCTTAAAAGTGTCAATTGTAATGGTTTGATGGATCAATCATGTTTCCTGGAATAACTTACTCGCTTTGGGAAGGTGAATTCCTTATTGTGAGGAAGCTTGACCAGTAACGTCCTATGCTCCTACCATTGATCCAAACCACTCCTTTGGTCATGTTCGCCATTCTGATGGCTACTGGATCATCTCCCTCTGGTTCATCAAAGTATGCCTACACGAAAATATTAGCTACATAATTAGAAGGATAAAACTAACCAACGCCTTATAAGCGCCACATAAAGTAGCTAAAAACGAAAACAATAAGTTAAAATGTTTATTAGTCATCCCGATCAACATTTGATTTTGACACGCAATTTAAAATTCATATTATATTAGGAAATACATTAAATGCTTATCTAGACATCCGAAACGTGAATTAGCAGAATTACCTTATACCAAGTAAGAAATTCCCCTTTTCCTTTAGCCCGTGTCCATTTGACCTTCTTTGCTCCTTCCTCTGTGAAGTATTGAAACTTCTCTCCATCCAAACCAATCTACATTTAATGACATTTTATTTCATGAATTCTTGATGTAGAATATAATAATGATCACTACACCATAATAATTTCAACAACATGCTAAGAAATTAGTACAATACTAGTTACTGCAACTTAATATGGAAGCAAAATTAGTCATTTAATTTATACCTTGTGATGCCATCCATTGGAAGAAAGATCAAGCTCTCCTGTACCTAAACCTTGAATCTCCAGGAATTTTAGCCCTGTCCACCTTCTTTCCATGTAGCTTCCACTATCCTTTATACCAATGGAAAAAAATGTAATTCGATTAGTTTTTGTCTTCACCCTTATTCGCATTTGTTAGACATTTGTACATGGAAACTCTATGTGTTTGGCTAAGCTAATTTATCAAGTAGCAAGGAAAATTATCTCATAATTAGACCTGATTATTGGTTGGGTCGAGTTAGGGTCGGCATAGACAATCATTAGCAGGTCATTTCAAAAGGGTCAATAGCGGGTCAGGCCCAAAGTGACTCGTGGCCAGTCGTTAATGATCGGGTATGGAAATTAATTTCTAGGTTTCAACCATCAGTTTCAGCTTTTGGTTAAAAGGATCATTTTACATGGCATTAGAGCTAAAATGCAAAAAAAGATAAGGATTTGAACCTTATGCAACCTTCATTTTAAAGTTGAATAGTTAACCCTAGGTATGAGAGACTCATGTTGCACACACACTTCAAGCCCAGCGGGCTCTCATATGTAGCAGTGTGATAGGGTATACAAATTAATTCTTAAGCTTCAACCATTAGCTTAATATTTTGGTTGAAATAGATGATCTTTTAACAATTAATAAACAATTGAAATCAAATAAGATAATATGCAGCCAAAAGTGAAGACATGTATTTACAAATCTATATAAATCTAATTACTTTTGTCAAATTGTTTTTTTTTTTGTTGTTGTTGTTGTTAGTACTATTAGGTTATCATTGACTAATTAGGCCATGTTCAATAAATATCCTTTTAATTTGACCGTAACTGCATTATTCTCATTGGGCTACTCTGTCAAATAACCACTCTCTATTCATATTATTGCTACTAAAAAAGGCTTTGTTGATATTATGTTGCCTTTTGTTACATCCTTGCTTGATAACCTTTTAATTTATGCAATCAAATAGCTAATAATGAAATTGAAAGTATGACATTCTTACCGGCATTCCCATTGTTTTGCTCAAAATGTCTATAGTGTTAACACCTTCCTTAAGTCTTACAGGTGATTGGAAAGTGAAGGCGGGTCCTCTATGGAATCCATGGCCCGAACCTTTAAAATTAGAGATAATCAAAATTACTAAGCAAGAAATTACAACAAAATAACCAATATAAAGATGCTTATTAATTACAAGAAAGAATACATACCTACAAATCTTCCATTGACAAATGCTTGTAAGCAATGACCAAGATGATAAAGTTGAATGACTGGTTGTAGGGATTTTCTGAAAGGCAAGTCAACGTTGTCCAATTCTACACTGGAAAATTTGGTAGTTCATTTCAAAGATGTTAAGCATATAGTTTTAGAGTAATATAAAGCTTGATTTTTTTTTTTTTTTTGATATTTAACTTTAAAAGGAAAGGTGCACATACAGTACCCGTACAAGGCTGTTATCTCAGGAAATTACCTTGACAGGAGGGGCGGGGGTGTCGAACCTGCCATATCCTTAAAGGATCACAGGGGGCACTTGGACCAACTGATCCAAGACCTTTCGACATAATATAAATAAAGCTTGATAGAAAGCAATAATTGAACTTGATCTAGTTTGAAATTAATTATTACCTAGTTTGGTACCACATATAGTCAGTTGTATCCTCAGCAGTATGAAACTGCTCCATAGGCATCCTTGAGTAGATATCAGTTTTCGTTGGAAGTTTCTCTCTGACCTTCTCCCATTTTATATCCTCATGTGCCTTTTCTGATTTAACAAACTCCCTTGAACTATGTTGTGCCACCATCTGTTTTTTTTTTTTTTTTTTTTAAAACAAAAAAAAAAACAAAACAAATCATTCAAGAAAACTTACAATCTTCCATTATTCATGCTCAGCAATTAGAGAGTGTGTATAGGAATGATTGGCTAAAAACTGCAAAGTTGCTTTAATTGATCGTGTTTACAGAGAAGCTAACCAATTTAACGGAAGATTATTTAGCAAATAAAAGACATCACCATCACACAATGACTTTTTGGTTTCATCTATGTGATCCTTATCTTTCTTTAATCATCTGTAAGAATGCTTGTGGTTGACCTTTTGAAAGAGGTAACCAGTTTTCTTTCCTTACAAACAAAAATCCAAAAGTTGTTGAAAACTAAATAAATGGGTACGTTGTACATTTAAAGGCGTACAATAGACTTTTAAAGAGATAAAAGTGGTGTTTAGCCATATTGTCAGTATTTACAAAAGTTTCATTAATGATCGATCATATGTGTACCCCTTTTGAAAACATTTTTAGCTGATCCTATTCCTATATATGTGTGTGAGAGATAATAAAATAGGCCAACTGTACCAAGTGCTCTTTATGGATGATTAGGGGAAGATAAGGCTAGAACCAACAAGTCTTGGTTGTATGATTATGTACAATATTTGCTAAATAATCAAGTGTTGTGCTTAGTTCTTTATTATTAGTATGGCTAGTATTAAAATAATCTAAATTATGAAGATAAAAAAAAGAGTAGATGTACTTACGGCGTCTGTATTATAAACAACAGTCTTGCAATCAGGCAAAATGCTGATGGACTTAGCAGGAAGAGTATGCTCCTTGCCTTTGAATTTCACAGTTTCTGAGGTATGTGTGCGGTTGTTCCACAAGAAAGCTGCACATAGGTTGTTCTTGTGGTAATAACGTGCCTGTTCATTGTATACATTAACAATTATATTAGTTAACATACTAACTATGATACGGGCCCACCCTTATGTGAGAGTACAGTTTATCTCTCAAAGAGGTGTGCCAATATCACTTCTCATACCAGATATCTACCACTGATTATTCATTATGTAGAATCCATATTAAAATTTTTGGCCCTCTTCGTTCTTTTGGACTTATTTCTAGTTCAAAATAACAGGGTCTTAAATGATAATGTGATAAGT
Organism: Salicornia ramosissima; assembly: GCA_951394345.1. NCBI lineage: Eukaryota > Viridiplantae > Streptophyta > Magnoliopsida > Caryophyllales > Amaranthaceae > Salicornia > Salicornia ramosissima. Next base: position 48,359,837 of record OX596233.1, read on the forward strand.
TTATATGCAACTATGTTTAACATAAAGTCTTAATTAATTAAGATAATGCTTTTGGAAATACTTGTATAACCCCAGTATCTTTTTTCCCTAGTCATTGATCACTAAAACCCTCTTCGGCTGTTCCATTATTGGACTTATTTTCAATTTTTTTCAATTCAGTTCAGTCTAAATGAACATGTATATGAAGCTATTATTTACTTATATACATTACAAATAGCTTACCTCCAAATCTGGGCCAAAGTTTTCAACATGATACTTTCCAAGAAACATGGCCTTCTGGCTTAGAGCTATGGCATAATGTAGATCCCTCAAGTGTCCCCATTTCGGCTCTCTTATCAATCCTATTAGTAATTAAAGCATAGAAACTAGCAATTTAGTTGTATATTCTCATTCTTGTTAAATATTTACTAAATTCATCATGTTACTTCCATAGTATTATTTGTATAGCCAAAGGGCTTACCAAATTCATCAAGTGGAGCTTCATCATAGTAACGGGTGGTTGTAAAGGCAGCAGCTGTTCTCCCATAGTTTGTGCCACCATGATACTACACCAACAACAAATACGATAAATGTAGGAAGATTAACAGCTTGTTTGGTTCGTTTTTAGTAAATGAATGGAAGGGAAAACGAAAGAACGGTAAATAATTTCTCATTTTTGGTTTGATTTTCTCTTTCCCCCCAATTCCTCCAGTTTTGGAAGGAAAGAAAGAAAATTTAAAATTATATTATTTCATCTGTTTTTTTTTTTTTTAATTTAAAAAATGCAACAATTGGGGAGGCACAGACTCTTATACAATTTTGGTTGTGAGAGTAAAAATGATTGGAAGAGAAAGTGAAGCATTTGATGATGTGAGAGATAGAAAGAAAATACTTACAAAAATAAAAAGATTAAAATTGTTGTATTTAGTTTGAAACTTCCTAAAATAAAAACTTTTGCATTTATTTTGAAATAGATGAAGTATGAAATTTTCCATTCTATTCTTTCCATTCCCTTTCACTTAAATCATAATGTTGAAACAAACACCGAAAACTAATTGAATTCCTTTCTTTCTGTTCCAAGTTGTATCTACCAAACAAACTGTAAAAGAACGTTTCAAATCATAACTTGTTCATTCATTATTTCTTTGCCAATTCAAGTTATTTTCATCCCTAAATTATGACATATCTGTAACAAAATAACTGCAACGATTTGACAAAAAATAATAAGAAAAAATGTCAAATTGTTGCAGTTAATATGTTACGTAATAGGAAAACTTTAATTCATTAAAAATTGGTGAAGATCAGAGGGTGTGACTTTAAGTAACTAAGGTGATTATATACATACCATGTAATAGTTAGTATGGCTTCCATTCTTGGAGAACCAGCGAGCCACTGCAAAGGCTGTATCCTCAGCTGACCTTTGAGAAGGTACATCCCCAAAAACTCTGAACCTATATTTTCAGAACCAGAGATAAACCAAAAAAAAAAAAAAAAAATTCATTATTTAGCTTATATATATGCAATTGAGATATCCATTAGTATTAATGAATGATTAATACTTACTGAGCAGTCCAATTCTCAGTCCACAAAGATGGCTTGTTAGGTGCGTTTGGACCTTCAAATGTTTCTCCACAATGTCTACCATTGCAAGCATTGATCTATCCCCATAAATAAATTAAAGGAGCAATACAATTATTTTCTTCATATTGTTTAAATTTCAGGAAAAATTGATAAAAACTGTTCCAATTATGACTAGTCTTCTAAAAATAGTCTACACTATTGATAATTATCTTATAGCAGTGCCAACTTTCAAGATCGAGCTACAAAAACAATTTCAACTATGAATTTTCTTCTAGAAACACAGTCCCAAATAGTTTCAATTTGGAATTGTACTGTTTTTAGAAGATACCATAGTTAACAACTTAACACCCATTTGTTAAAAGCTATGTCGAGTTTTGAAAAGAAAAAAAAAACATAAAAAATTACTCCATCTGTCTCATAAAATTTGTTCCATTTCTTTTTACTCTCATTTTTTTTTGTGGACGCTCCTGTTTATCTTGTAGTGAGTTAATGATCATGATTTTTTGTGATTTAATTATGTAGTTTTTTTTTTCAAGTTTTACCAAAATTATGTAATGTAGATAAAGCAATATATATATAGATATGATAGTATATACAACGCGTTTTTTGTGCAACTGGCCACACCATGTAGTAATGGTGCGGCGCGCTGATAAATAGGGGTTATAAAGTCTTAATTTTTGTATGGGTTACAAAGACTTTGTAACCCCACTTAAATACTTCATAAACCTAAAAAACACTTTGTAACCCCACTTTGTAACATCAATTAAACACTTTGTAACAAATAAAACACTTTGTAACCCCCGAAAAACACTTTGTAACCCAAAAAAACTTTGTAACCCCACTTAAACACTTATAACCCCAAAAAACACTTTATAACTAAAAAAAATACTTCATAACCCCCGAAAACACTTTGTAACTGCAAAAGAAATACTTTGTAACCCCACTTAAACCAAAAAAACCTTTGTAACCTCACTTTATAACCCCAAAAAATACTTTGTAACACCACATAAACACTTTGTAATCCCAAAAATACTTTGTAACCCCAAAAATTCTTTGTAACTCCAAAATAACACTTTGTAACCCCACTGTAACTCCAAAATAACACTTTGTAACCCCAAAAATACATTGTAACCCCACTTAAACACTTTGTAACCCCACTAAAGACTTTGTAATCCCTAAAAATGACCGCACCATTTGAAACAATGTAGCTGACCACACGGTTTACAAACCATGCGGCCAGCCGCATATAAAAATTTGTGTAGTATACAAAAAGAATAATACCACTTCACCAGGGGCATCTTTTTGCTCACACATGATCCATGGGACACCAGTATTCTGATTCATAGCCATGTTTCCTGCCCAAGCAATGTACCTCTCCGCAGCTCCTTCTCTGAATGCCCCTCTTACATGATCGTACTCATTCTCAATCTAATAAACCAAATTAACAGAATATTAACCACAATTCAATATTAATCCCATAATAAAAAAAAAAAGCAGTGGTGGACCCAAAATTTTGAACATGATGGGGCACTAAAGATCAACACATTATATGAGTACGATCATATGCTTGACATTATTTGCATGAGATCAGATGATGAGATCACCTGAGACAAAATGATAGGACCTCCTTGAGAAGCATATAACTTGTTTTCCTTCATCATGTTTACAACAATTGTTACCCATCTCTCTGTATTTTGCTGCATTTTGAATACATTCAACACTTTGTTAGTAACTAACATGTTAATTAATTAAGCTAATTTTATAAATTTTCATGGGTTCAACACCAACCCGCATAAGAGGTGAGTTAAAATGCATACAAGCTCAACAGGGTTTCATCCTAAATCAGGTAATTAATTAATTAACCTTTTCTTCTTCCGATCCGTTTTAGTTTAATTGTTACATTTTGAAAAGAAAAAAAAAAACATTTTTAGTCACTTTTTGGTTTGGTGTATCAAGTGGTTAAAAATATTGTTTTTTTTTTTTTTTTTTTAATTGTTTATGTGGAGCCATGTAAAAATAAAGTACAGTTAAGAAGGACAGAGAAGTGTTTTTGATTGTTTGTGTGGCACAACGAGTATTTAATATGATAAAAGCTTTATTATACAAGGAAAAAATGTAAAAACTATTTTGAAACATCTCAAAACTATAAGAAGTATAACGTTTAATTTGAAATGAATGAAGTATATATTGTTTAACATCTTTTGCTTTAATCTTTCAATATGGACAAATGTGAGTTATATTCATAGATCATATAACATAATCTTGAGCCCCAACCATTAGCTAATGCTTTGGTTTGAGATAGTCCTTTGATATTATATCAGAATTGAATCAACATAACAAAAAGGTCAAAGTTTGAATCTCATCCACCTCCCCTTTACAAAGTGAAATTAATTAATACCGGATATGGTAAGCATGTATTGCAATTACATTGCAAACCCATATGGCCTTTTATGTGAGGGAAGTGATAGACTTTATAACATAATCTTGAGCTGCAAGCATTAGCTTAACCTTTTAGTTAAAATAATATATACTCAACCTAATTTCTTACATTATCCACATAGTATATATAACAAAGGCAGTTGAGATTATTACCATGAATGTTGGATTATCTGTTCGATAAGTGATGTTGGGCTCCTTTCTTAGCCAGAATGGATATCCTCTGCCATAAGAATGAAAGGAGATTATACATCTAAAAATACAATACAATGCAATAAATAAATAAATTATATTGTTATTATTATTGTATGTAATATGGTATATATTTTTATTATTACCCGTTGTTCCATTCACCTTGAACGAATGGACCAACCCTAAGGGTTACCCACATGCCTCTCTCAGCAATTAGTTTAATGAATCTCACAACATCATTTTGCCCTGTAAAATTAAACTGCGTCCACATGCAAAGAGAGATTCAAAAGTTACATTTAGCGAAATTGGTATATATCTATCATATACGATTTATAATTCTACAAACTCTAAGAGAAACATTAAAAACCGTACTCTTAAAAAAAACAAAAAAAAAACAAATTGGAGTTTTTTTAAAAAATAAAATAAAAATTCAATTTTAAGAGCGCCAAAATCATTACTCTAAATACTAAATGACTTGTTCGAGATTATATGGTGGTACCTGGCCTTTAATAGGCTCGTGCACGTTCCAAAAGACGTAAGTTTGGATCACATTCAAGCCTCCTGCCTTGCATTTGTCAAGGATATCCTCCCATTCCTGATTTACCAACAAAAATAGTATTACTTGATATTATCATCATTCTCATAGTGTAAGGAAATAGCTTTATTCCTAAAAAGTTTTTTTTTTTTTTTCATTTACGTATATCAGATGAGCAAAAAATGACTTTAATCGGAGGCTTCAAAATCTACATTCTCCCAATGCACCAAAGATTTTGTAATAATAAGATGGATTTTATTTATACCTCAAGAGGAATACGTGGATAATGTACGGAACCAGAATAGAGAAGTTGTCTTTCACCATTGATGAACAAGGATCGTGCATCATAAGTAACATCAGTCGGTTGTTTCTCCTCACAATAGTGAGACCCAACTAAGAGTAAAAGGCTTATGATAAATATTTTTCCATAACATTCCACCATGGTTGGTCTTTTTTCCTATAACTTAAAATAATATAAAGCAAGAACGAAATTAGATGATAAAAAAAAAATAAAAAAGAAAATAAAATAATGGAAGTTATTAAGTTGTTTTAATAAGGAGAAAGACTACTATTACAAAAATTCATATGAACTTACCTATGAAAGAAACTCCAAAAAGTGTGGATGATTGGTTTTGATTCTTAATTAATAATATTTATTGGTTTTTACAATATGTTAAACTCCATTTGGTTCCTAGTTTTTCTCTCTTTGCTTCTTGCTCTATTTTTTGGTTGTAGGAGATTAAGAACAAACAAATTATTGGTGGATTTTGACTTTTTCTTTGTTCCCCATTATCCATAATTAGATGTATTGTTATTTATCAACATTTACTGCCGGAAATAGCTATTCTTCCATTTATATTTATATTTTTTTTTTTTGTAAAAAATAGTAAATTTTGCATGGTAGTAAATATTTCATACTCTGTAAAAATTTAGCAAAGAGGAAGAAAGGATGTCTGATCTGTTTCATTGTTTGGTACAAAGTATTTCTATTCAATAATAATATAGATTATCCATGGTTTCAACTTTCATTCTATTCAATAGAGAAACTAGTTTATTGAGGCCAAATAACTTTTTTTAAATTACGGGAATGAAACTATATCATTAATAATTTGTCATACGATATCTATAACAATAACATATTAACATAAATCTGAAAACACTAGATTTAGAGAAAATACATAACTCTTACAATCAATGCAAATTAAGCAATTTCTATTTTACCTCCTATAACACAACTCGTATTCCACCACTTCTACATTGACATGAGTAGTGGTTTTCAATGTCTTTGCATCTTCTACATACATAGAGCCCTCCCTATAATAAACCACTATCAATATTATATTGGCCTCACTTTTCCTATTTCACAACTCAATATTTTATTATTACTATAGGAGCGTGTGACCTAATTTTAGAAAGCTCTTTCAATGTAGCTTCCAATGACCATTGAATCGTGTCAATCTAATGTGGGTAGCACACGTTATGTCCAAAATACTGAGAGGTGGTCAAAATCCTTTGAATCAAATCGAACAACTTCAATTCAATTTTTCACCAACCGTCACCACAACCTCTCCAACACTCACTGTGACTTTCCGCTGATGCTCCGCTACCTAACTTGGCCTACTTTGATGGTTTTCAGACCATTTAGACATCTTTTATATATCCAAATCATGTCAAAAAATATGGAAAATACACAAAATGCGCAAAACAAACTTATTAGTGGCAAAATGGCTCCTAAGAGCACAATTAGCATAATAAAACCATATAAAATAAGGGAAAAACACGAAAAAATAATATTATTAGTTTTCTTAAGCACTTCAACGGCCAATTGCAAAAGCTATGGCTGGCCTTGTACCGGTCATGGAAAATATCAAACAACCTATTACCCTAGCATATTCCAATTGTGAAATTGGATTGTCTTCAGTAAGCAACAACTCTATGCTTGGATCCATAGGTGTTGAATAAAGGAAAAATCTCACTTACATTGAATATTTTAAGAACCTATGCAATGCATACAGTGAGTGTAAGATAAAATCAACGTATTGCCATCACTCTTTATTCTTATACCCAATATGACATCTGCTTCTCTCATGTCTTTAATGGATAACATTGAACTAAGGAATGATTTAGTCGCTTCCACTTGTGAGAAATCAGATCCAAAGATCAACATGTCATCAACATATAGATAAATGATCACACCTTAATCATGCTCATCAAATTTTCTATACACACGCTTGTTAGAATTATTCAAAACAAATCTATTTAACAAGATAACTTCATCAAAATTTTGATGTCATTACTTAGGTGCCTATTTTGCACCATACAAATATTTAATCAACTTGCTTGCAATCCTTGTCTTCATAACTTCCATGACAAACCCTTCTTGTTGTCGTATGTGAACATCTTCCTCAAGCTCTCGATTTAAAAACACGATCTTAACATCCATTTGATGGATAACTAGGTTATGAATAGTCGTGAGAGCTATTAATAACCTTATGGTGGAGATCCTTGCAAGGCTATATTGATTAATCGATATGTATCAGATTAATCCTTGCAAGGATCTCCACCATAAGGTTATTTTCCTTATCAATAGCTAATAAAAACCATAAGTATCAGATTAATCGATACTCAATTTTTGAGTAAAAACCACTAGCTAACCAGGCTATATATGAACTTATCAATCGCTCCATAAATCTTCAATTTCTTTTTGAAGATCCATTTGCATCCGATTGGTTTACATTTAAGCAACAAACTTGCTAAGTGTTATTTTCCTTGATTGATTTCATCTCATCATTAATTTCTTCTTTCGAAAAGAAAGCATCATGAGACTTCATAACCTTATCAAAGGTTGAAGGATTATCTTCCATACTAAAAGCCTATGGAAATTATGTTAAGAAACCATCTTTTAAACTTTCAATCAAGTATACATGAAAATCCGGGCCAAATGACTTTTCTTTCTTTGCCTTTTTACTAGGTTAAGTAGATGTAGATGCGCGCTTCATTCTTGAAACGATATTGATCATCTAAACTTTGATCATTCCCATGATCAAGCACTTGAGGCTCGGTACTTGGAATAACATCCTTTGGTCTTAGAATTGAAGAGAATCGATTTTTCATCGAGAATTCATTTCTATATTCGATGATGGTGTGAACTAACCAACAATCATTTCGTTCTAGGAAATAGAGCCTATAGGATTTGCTATGAATCGCATATCCTATAAAGATGTTGCGCACAACTCCCATTTCACCCAATTTCTTTTGCTTAGGTTCCAACACTTTTACAATTGCCTACATTCCTAAACTTTGAGATGACTCAAATTTTGTTTCCTTTTGTACCATTGCTCATATTGGGTTACATTATTCTTTTTCATCAAAACTCTATTCAATATATAATAATATGTTAACACTACATCTCCCCAAAATCCATCACTCAAACCCTATATATGAGCAATGGTACAAAAGAAAACCAAATTTGAGTTAGTTGTCTTAAAGTTTGAGTATGTAGGGCAATAATTGTACATATAATATATAAGCTAAACACTAGAGGGGATAAAGTGATTAAGCATCAAATCAAAAGCCACTAAGCCATGCACATGATATCAACTATTAAGTCAAAGTTTTCGAAAACAAGCAATTAAGGGCACAAGTCATCAGTTAAATCCAAAGTACCATAGTTCAAATCCTAATTTATTCAAACTAAGACTAAGCTAAACTAAACTAATCTAGAAAAGCAGTACATTTTTTTGTCACATGTAAACTCTCGGCCCTATTGGTCGGTACAAACCATGCAACAATCCTAAGAAAGCAGTAAAAAAAAAGAAAAAAACTATACTATGAAAGTAATAAAATGCTTACCTCCCCCAAGCCGAACTTAGCTGTGTCCTCACCCTGAAGGAGAGTAAGTGGAACTCGGGTTGCCTCCCGGAAGCGCTGGTTTAATATGGTCCCGCACGACCTCATTCATGCTCAATTCATCTCACAGAAGAGGGTGGACGTGTCACCTCCGTCCCCCTCACAACAATTGTATGTCCTCGCGGATCATCAGCCATCAAAGACTTTTCCTTGGCCTTTCGACCTCTCCTTCGGGGCTTAGACGTCTTGTCTGGCGGGTCAGATCCCGCTACCTCATAAATCTGCAAACCACAAAAACCTTCCACATGCACAATAGGTGCTGAAGCACCCTCACAAACAAAGTCAGTTTAAGTAGTTTTAGAGATGGTAGAACTACTATCAATAGTGTTAACTCTATGGCAAGTAGCCTTATGATCAACATTACTACTAGAAGTACTTGAGTTAAAGGTAAGTATTTCATCCCCTATTTTCAAAGTGAGGACTCCCTTGTTCACATTTATGACCGCTCCGGCAGTGTTTAAGAATGGTCGACCCAAGATGATTGGAACACGTGAATCCTCAGGCATGTCAGTCACAACGAAATCTACCGGAATGAAAAACTTACCAATCTTAACCAAAGCATTTTCCAATACCCCTACAGGGTTCTTATGAGAACCGTCTGCCATCTCTAAACCTAAATTGGTACATTTAAGTACACTCATATCAAGTTTCTTACACATAGACAAAGGCATGACACTAACACTAGCCCCAAGATCACACAAAGCATTTTCAATAGTCACGGGGCCAATGCTACAAGGAATGGAAAAACTATCGGGGTCCTTTAGTTTTGGTGGAGACTTATTTTGCAAAAGAGCACTACACTCTTCAGTGAATTCTACAGTCTCCACTACTGATAATGCATTTTTCCTTTTGAGAAGATCTTCTAAAAATTTGGAGTAATTAGGAACTTGCATTACCAGGTCAACAAAAGGAACATTAACATGTAAGTCTTTCACCATTTGCGAAAATTTATCAAAATGAGAATCAGACTTACCCTTGTTGACTCGGTCGGGGAACGACAATTTAACCTCCAATGGTGGTAATGTATCTGCTGCCTCCTCGTTCTTCTCCTCCTTCTCTTCCGCTTGCTTATGCACTGGTTCCTCATTTGCGGGCATGGGATGATCATCATAGCTTGCACCACTCCTTAGTGTCACTGCCTTGCAATACTCCTTCTGTTGGGGCTCTGGCTGGGGTGGCAACTGGCCTTACTGCCTCTGAGCACTTGATGTTGCTAATTGAGCTATCTGATTCTCCAATTGTCTAGTATGAGCTTGCAAGGCCTCAACCTGAGCCTTGTTATCTTTTTTAATTTGCAGCATTAGATTTTTAAGTTCAGAGATCTCATTGCTAGCTTGCTGTGGAGGGGGCATATATGTTGGTGGTTTTGGCCTAGCAAAGCCTTGTTGATGGTAAGGTGGAGGTTGATGATGTGATTGTGGTTGGTAGTTGAGTTGTTGATGTGGTGGAATGTATTTAGGGGGTTGGTTTTGTGGTGGTGGTGGTTGTGGTTGTGGGTTGAGGACATTGTTACTACGGTTAGAGAGGTATGGGTGGTTTTTGTAGCCTTCATTGTATGTGTTTGAATAAGGATTATTCTTGTAGGATTGAAAGGCATTTACTTGCTCCATGGTCCCAGTACAATTTTGTGCATAATGTCCTAGTGCCCCGCATCCATCACAAACCGGCTCGGTCGTTGTCATGGCAGCTACCGAGGTGGATTGAGAACCACCTACATTCATGTTGTCAAGTCTCTGAACAATTGCATCCATTCTAGCATCCATTTTTGCTTCCAAGCTTGCAACACTGTGATCAACCTCAAATTTCCCCCCCCCCCTTCCGTGCTTGGCCACGAGGATTGCCAAATTGAGCATTATGTTGTGACATCTCCTCTATCAAATCATACGTTGTATTTACCTCCAAACTTATGAATCTGCCACTCGCTGCAGAATCAAGAATGGTCCTTGAGTCATGTCCAAGACCATTGTAGAAAGAATGCACTAGAAGCCACTTCTCAATGTTGTGATGCGGGCAAAGCCGTTGAAGCTCCTTAAACCTCTCCCTTGACTCATATAAGGATTCATCGTATTTCTGGGAGAAATTTGTTATCTGGCTCCGAAGTGCTGCAGTTCTCTCAGGAGGATAGTACTTCTTGTAGAAAACTAGCACCAAATCATCCCAACTGGTAATTGAGTCCCAGTTCAAGCTATTAAGCCATGATCTTGCCCGGTCCCTTAGTGAGAATGGAAATAACATCCTGCGAATGTGATCCTGCGTGACTCCTTGTTGCTTGATTGTATTACAATACTGGAGGAAGTTAGAGATATGAAGATTTGGGTCTTCAGTGGGGCTTCCTCCAAATTGATTCCGTTCCACCATATTCAGCAATGCAGGCTTGAGTTCAAAGTTGTTAGCAGCGATTTCCGGCACTGGCATCCCGCTCGGTATCTGAGTGGCTGAAGGTTGATAGTAATCCTTCATAGTAGTCATCCTGACCCTCTCTTGTGGTTCTTCTTCTATAAATAAAAGATTGAGGTCAGGAATAATCGGACCAGTTTCCCGATTATTAGCTCGTTCTACTTGTACTTTCAGTCTTTGTCTTATAAATCTCTTTGGTTCAGTGTCGAACCAAAAACGCATAGAACCTGCACAACATGAAGACTAAAAGCGAACGTAAGAATTGTTGCGCCCCAAAGAACAATAGGGTTCCTTAAGGCACAAAAATAATAATAAAAAAAATAATAATTCACACCCGAATAAAAGATATTAACGTTGCTTCCCCGGCAACGGCGCCAAAATTTGGCAGGGCGTCGCAACCCGTCAAAAATAACCTATATATCAATACTAATGTAGCAGTGATAAGTAGGGTCGAAATCCACAGAGAAGCAAATTAATTCTTTTATTATTAAAAAGTATGAACTATATAAAGGGCCTTTGTGATTGAATTATCCTAAAAAAAAAACTAATAACTAAAGAAGGGAAAATAAAGATTGAATTTTTATAAGATTAAAGTGAATGAAGGAAATTCTAGGGTTTAGGGTTTTATGAATGAAATCATAAACTAATTGAATTCCAATGTTCAATAATTCATTAACAAATTCTAACCAAGATCTAACAGGCTTTCGCAATTTATTAGATCTACAGATTTATATAACAGGCTCTCGCAATTTTTTAAATAAATATGCCTAAAATCTTAAGTCTTAATGAAGTTTTCACCTTTCGACTACCGACTAGATTATTACTCAAATTTATATGATCAAAACAGATTTTAGGGAATTAAAACTAGTCATGAATTAAAGAACAAAGGATTCAATTAATTTAAATCAATCAAACATATTTTTCCCAAACCCTAGATCTAAAGAACTACTCACACATATTTACAAGAATCAAAGCAATAAACATGATCATAATAAAAGGCATAAATAAAATAAATAAGAAAGAAATAATACCAGAATTGGAAAAGGATTGAATCTTTAATTAACTTGAATTGAATTAAATTTAATGTGTTTTAACAATAAAAGAGAGAGAAAGAAACCCTAAAAGCAGAAAAGAAAACCTAAAGAAAGCATAAGATCTTTACAAGGGATTAAAACAGGTATTTATAGGCAAAATTGGGCTTAAACGGAGCCCGTAGCGCTGGCCCCGGTACGGGGTACATGCACCCCGGTACCGGGGTTGTCGCTGGAGTCAGATACGTACTTCTGGAAAATGTCGAGTGAAGAGATGTGCAGAGACCCCGGTCCGGGGTACATGTACCCCAGTACCGGGGTCGATGCTGGGAAATTCTGGCTTCAAAGCAAAGGAGAGGAGCAGGGTCAACAACCACCCCGGTACCGGGGTGCATGTACCCCGTTCGGGGTGCATGAATCCCGGTAAGGCTTGCACAGACCCCGGTACCGGGTCTGGTTTGACGCATTGACTTCGAACGTCTATAACTCCTTCGTTTCAAGTTGGAATTGAGCTTATGACCTACCGTTGGAAAGCTCTTTGAATATTCTTTCCAATGCTGCTGGAATAGCTTGAATCCGATATTCATAGCTCGAGTTATGTCCAAAATAGTGAGAGGTGGTCAAAATCATTCGAACTGAATCGAACAATTTCAAGCCAATTCTTCACTAATTGTCACCAAAACCTCTCCGACACTCACCATGACATCCTAATGCTTATACTTTGACTAGATTGGTGTACTTTGATGGTTTTTGTCCCATTTAGAGCATCTTTTATCAAAAACCTGTCAAAAACATGGAAAAGACACAAAACACTCCAAACCGACTTATTTATTATTAGCTGCAAAACGGATCCTAAGAGCACGATTAGCACAATAAAACCATACAAAATAAGGAAGAAAAACATATAATAAACCAAGTTATCACAAATCAAGCAATACATTGTCCTTGTCAATAATATTAGGAAATGATTTTTGTGTGATTTTAGTCAACATGCATGCTCTACAATTATCTATACTTGGATCAAAGAAGGAATCATATCATGTTTAGAAATAAAATAAAGCTTTTTATAACATGTCCGAGTCTATAGTGCCAAAGATCAGTAGAATCATTATCATTAATTACACACACATTGTCTTTAGAAACATTAGAAACACTTAAGTTAAACATTGCACCACACAATAATGAACCAAGTCCTACAAACAAACCACCCTTATAGAAAATAAATTTGTCCGACTCAAAAACCATTCTAAAGCCTAGACAATTTAAAATAGCACCTGACATGAGGTTTTTTCTTTAACTCCAATGCTTACATGACATATCTTAAAATACGAAATTTCTAGAACTAAACATCAACTCAACTTGTCCTATGCCGAGAACTTTTTCTGTCGAATCTTTCCCCGTGTATAAGATCTGATCTCTCCATCATCAATCTCATGGAATGACTTAAATAATGAGTTGTCCTTGCAAACGTGCGTTGATGCTCCTAAATCGATGTACCACCAACAATTATTCTGCACAAAAAGGCTTTCAGAACTCACACACACTGACACACATAATTCTAATTCATTGAAAATTTTGTACAATTACCTTGTTTGTCATGGGGATGTCTAGTACCGCACTTCCCCTTTTGAGCCGTCTTCTTGCTCATTTTCTTCTTCCATGTGATTTAGTCTTTCTTCATGTCATCGGGCTTTCTACATTCCAAACAAGCGCGTGGATTTGGAGTATCATTACCAACCTTTGGCTTCTTGCCATTGTTGTTACCATGATTATTATAGCCCCTCTTCTTTGGATTGCTTCTTGCCATTGTTGTTACCATGATTATTATGACCCTTCTTCTTTGGATTGTAAACATCATTATTAGACTTTTCATGTTCCACCATGTTTAGGTAGAAGAACTATGATATACCTCCTTTAGTCCTTCTTGCAATCTTATTCCCTCCTCAATCCGAAGATGGGAAACAAATTGCTCCAAATTCATTTCATCTTTTCTATGCTTTTAAGCATTTTTAACAGCTTTCCAATTAGGGGTAGTTTGTCATTATTGATGAAACAATGAATGTTTTGTCCATATTTGTACCCTGTTGTTTGAAGTTGCTTACGATTCTTTGAAGTTCATTAAATTTCTCCATGAACGGCCTACCATTTTATCATTGTTAAAGTTACTAACAAGTAACTTCTTGCTAGATGCATCTTAGGCCATATAATTGGCCTCTAACTCTTCCCATAAAACCTTATAGGAATCATGATATTTGTAAATATCAAACAATAAATCATCAGTAAACATACCATTGAGATTGTGACCTCATCATATGTAGTTATCGTTTTCCCTTTTTTTCTCCTTCACCTCATGGTCTTTACCATTTCCTCTAATGGCTTCAGGGTTGTCAATACATAGACCACACCAAGCTAAGAGAAGTAAGAACGAAGTGCATATTCTTTTGCCACTGGCGGAAACCGATGCCCTTGAATTATCAAGTTTTTAGAAATTTGGTGTCAAATCATTGGTAGTGTACATCTTTGTACATATTTTGCTTTTAGACTATTAACTAGGAATTTAGGCTTTTTTGGATGAATCAAACAATGAACAACAAAATTTTAAAACTTCGAGGTGTGTAATCAATATCTTACAAGCAAAATTCCAACCCTTAGAAAGTCGGGTATCATGATTTTCAATTTTGTGATACAACAATGAAATTCAAGCTTTCACTAAATTTCATACAATGTAAAGCTATATTTTTGGTGAGAAGTTGATGGTGGACGAGTAGAGGGAACTTTGCAATGAGAATGTGAGTAAACAACTCTAATTGAAAATTAACAATTAGCTCAATAACTCACAACTCACAAGTACCCAAAAGTCAAAAACTGTCAACTAAAATTGATTATACCAAATATGCCCTAACAATCTATTAAAATTAATATGTGAATGCAGGGAAGTCGTGAAACAGAATTTAAAGATTCACCTTCAATTCGTGGATAGGAGGTTCAATCAAGTAGCTGATAGAATGACGAATTTTGCAGCCTCAAGTTTACAAGAGCCATTCTATGTTTTTAGATCTAATTATCCACCAACTTGTATTATGGAATTATGTTATGCTTTAGGTGATGACTTTATATTTGATGATGCAGGTTAAATTTGTATTAACACTTAACTCTTGTGGCTCTTGCCATGCTTTTTCTATTTAATGCTTATGCCCCTTTTAACCAAAAAAAAAAAAAGAAGTACCATTCTTTTATTTATCCCAACTAGTTAGCAATAACATAACTCTCAAATTGCAGGCACTATGTTTAAGTTTGGAACTTGCAGGCACTATGTTTAAGTTTGGAACTTACCCCCTCCGTCCTAAAACAACTACTCCATTTTTCTTTTTCATCCATCCCAAATTATATGCTCAATTTTTTTAGCATAAGGACTCTATAGAAAGTATTTTAATGTAAATTAAATTGTAAATTAAATTGTATTAACCTTACTCTAGTTAGTTAAGGTTTTTAGGTTACTTTAGTTAAGTTTCTATTATTTATAAATAGGTTGTTAGTGCTGTAAGAGAGAACTACAGTTCTATCAAACAATATTCTAATACTCTGACTCTAATTCAATACAATGACTTTCTCTTTCAATTTCCTTAATTAACTTTCATTCTAATCAATTGTCTATATGGTATCAGAGCTGATTCCATTCTGGAATTAGGTTGTATTAATCACGGTTCTTGTGATTTTTTGGTGATTACAATTTTTCGCTTGTTTACTGATCTTCTTTGTGGTGATTGAGGGTATAATGGCAGATGTGAATACGAATGCAAATGGTGGATCTCTTGATTCAGGTAATAGTCTTGATCCATATTTTATAGCCAATTCAGATAATCCAACAGCTTCTTTAACTCCTGCTTTGTTTAGTGGGTCTAATTTCATACGTTGGATTAGGAATGTTAAGAAGGCTTTAGGTGCTAAACATAAACTAGGGTTTATAGATGGATCTATAGTTGAACTTGAAGAAACACATAAAGACTATGTTAAATGGAAAAGAGCTGATTATATGGTTAACAGCTGGATTTCAAGTTCAATGACTGCTGAACTTGCTGATGAATTTGCTTATTGTGAAACTGCTGAGGAATTGTGGAATGATATAAATGAAAGATTTAAGCAAGAAAATGGTCCTATGATTTTTCAATTAAAGAAAGAAATTAATTCTTTAAAGCAAGAAAATATGAATATAATGGGTTTTTTTGGTAAGGTAAAGAAACTTTGGGATGAATTGCAGAATTTAAGAGTTTTACCAACCTGTACATGTGGAGCATTTAAGTCTTGTACATGTAATTTCTTGAAAAGACTTGCTGATGTTGTGCAGGATGATAAGACCATGCAATTCTTGATGGGTCTTAATCCTAGCTATGAAAATACAGTAACAAACATTCTTACAATGGAGCCATTACCAAATATTAATAAGGCCTATGCTCTTACTTTAAAGATAGAGAAACAGAAGGAGGTAAGTGGGTCACAAGATGTTGTACCTGAGAGTAGTGCCTTGGTGGTTCATTGGTTTGGTAGGAATAGAGGTGTTACTGTATTTTCTGGGCAGTCTTGGTTTTAGCCTAGGAAAGATTTTAAAGATTTTAAAAAGGAGAAAATGGAGAGGTTTTGTACAGTTTGTAAAGGCAAGGGGCATGTGGCAGAACAATGTTTTAGAGTTACAGGATATCCTGATTGGTATCTTGCTCTAAAAGGGGTTAGAAAGGCCTCTAGTGCTGGGAATAATGTTGCTAATTCTGGGAGAAACAGGCTGGCTGCTAATTTTACTGCTGCAGGATAGGCAAACTTGCTCATGGATTCTCCATTTGATGAAGGATTAGGCCAAAATCTTGGTGTTGAGTCCAATAGTCTATCATTAGCTGAGACTACTAGCTATGCAAATGCTACTTTTGCAGGTATGACTTCTTATCTCCTAAGTTGTGTTAAAATAAAGCAAGATGATAGGCTTATTTGGATTGTTGATTCAGGGGCAAGTGATCATATGACTTTTGATCATACTTTGTTAATTAATAAACATAAATTGTTACAACCTATTAAGGTTGGTCTTCCTGATGGTTCTTTTAAATTTGTTGAGTGGGTTGGTAATGTGGTTATTAAACCTGGTTTGGTTTTAAAAAGTGTTTTATATGTGGAAGGGTTTAGACATAATTTGTTGTTTATATGAAGATTGCTAGAGCAAACTAATATTTCTTTGAGGTTTACTCTTGATGATTGTTTGTTTCAGGACCCTACTAACAGGATCTTGGCTATTGGACATAAACCAGAGGGGCTTTATTGTCTTAAGGCAGCAGAGAGCTTAGATAGGATGAGTAGTGATAGTTTGCAAACAGTTTGTAATACAGTTAGTACTGATAGTGTTCATTCAAGGAGTGAAGGTTGTATAGAAAATAAAGATAATGCTAAGGATGGAAAGAGTATAGATCTTTTTCATGCAAGGTTAGGACATGTTTCATTATCTAAAATGAAGCATTTAGCTGAGTATAGTTGTGTTGGTATTCAAGAGTTAAAGTGTCATGTTTGTAAGTGTGCAAAATTGCACAAGCTATCTTTTCAAAGAAGTATTAATAAAGCTACTGCTATTTTTGATCTAGTGCATATTGATTTGTGAGGTCCCTATAGAATTGCTTCTATTAGTGGTGCTAAATATTTTTTGACTATAGTAGATGATCACAGTAGGTCAACTTGGACTTTTTTACTTAATAATAAAATGCAAGTTCCTTCTACTGTGAGTCATTTTTTAGCCTATGCTGACACTCATTTTGGGAAGAAAATTAAGTTTGTGAGGTCAGATAATGGTACAGAGATAGTGCAAGAACAATGTGTTCAATTGTTTAAATCTAAGGGTATTGTTCATCAAAGGAGTGTAGTAGGTGTTCCTCAACAAAATGGTAGGGTTGAGAGGAAACATAGACATTTGTTAGAAATGTCTAGGGCCTTGAGGTTTCATGCTTATCTTCCTAAGAAGTTTTGGGGAGATTGCATATTAACTGCTACTTTTTTAATTAATAAGTTGCCAACAAAAGTTCTGGACTGGAAGACTCCTTATGAGGTTTTAACTGGAAAGTCTCCTGTTTATAATGATTTGAAAGTTTTGGGGTGTTTGTGCTATGCATATAATGCAGAAAGAAACAGGGACAAGTTTGATACAAGGGCCAAGAAATGCATTTTTCTTGGTTATCCTTATGTGCAGAAAGCTTATAAGGTTTATGATATTGATAATCATTGTGCTTTTGTGTCTAGAGATGTGGTTTTTTATGAGTCAATTTTTCCTTATATTGATTCTTCTGCTACTGTGGTGTCTACTAACAAGCCTGTTTTAGTTAGTTTTGGATCAGATGATTGTGGTATTGCAGGTGGTGGTCATCATAGGCCAGCTGTTAGTTCTGGCAGTACAGATAATTTGCTTGGTCATGGTCCTCATTCCATTACTTCTAATAATATACAGAATAGGATAAGTATTAATTGTGAGGAATCTCATTTTAATAATTCAGGTCATTGTTCTGCACCTCATGGGCAGTTAGTGGTAGATGATTCCGAGTCTGCTAATAGCTTAAATGATAATAATACAGTGGTTGGTTCTGTTGCAGAACAGACTAATCAAAATATTGTTTTCAAAAATTCTCTTCCTATCAAAACTTCACATAGACCTATTCAGAAACCCTCGAGGTTTGATAATTTTCAATGCACTTATGTTCCACATAGAACAGAAAATACTACTTCCTCACATCCTCTTTCTTTTGTTGTAAATTCTAATCAAACTGTTGATCCTAAGACCTATAATCAAGCTAAAAATAACTCTGAATGGATTGAGGCCATGGACAAGGAATTAAAAGCTCTTGAGGATAACAAGACTTGGGTTTTAACAACTCTTCCTCAAGGAAAGAAGGCTATAGGGTCCAAGTGGGTGTTCAAAACCAAATTGAACCCAGGTGGAACTATAGAGAGGTATAAAGCAAGGCTTGTGGCTACTAGCTATCAGCAGGTGGAAGGACAGGATTTCAATGAGACTTTTGCTCCAGTTGTTAAGCTAGCAACTGTAAGAATAGTCATTGCACTGGCTACTATAAAAAAAATGGCCAATATGGCAGTTGGATGTGAACAATGCATTCTTGCATGGTCACCTTGATGAGGAGGTCTATATGTTGCCCCCTTCTAGGTATTCTAAGGCTAAAAATGGAGAGGTGTGTAAGCTTGAGAAGTCTCTTTATGGACTTAAACAGACTCCTAGGCAGTGGAATAAGGAGCTAAAGATTTTTCTTCAATCTAAAGGCTTTGAACAGTCAAAACAGGATTACTCCTTGTTTACAAGGACTTTGCATGGTGAATTTTTGGTTCTTATAGTCTATGTTGATGATATTTTGGTGACAGGGACTTCAAAGATTCAGATTGATCTCATTAAGACAGACTTGGATAATTCTTTCACTATAAAGGATCTTGGTCAACTCCACTACTTTCTTGGAGTTGAGGTGACAAGAGATGAGAATGGTACTTTCTTGTCTCAAAGAAAGTATATTAAGGATGTTCTTTGTGATGCTGGTATGGACAATACAGAACCTGTTGTATGTCCTTTACCAGCAGCTGGGCTTAAACTGTCCATTGATGAAGGAGAAGTTCTGGAGAAGCCTGAAATATATAGGAGGTTCATTGGTAGACTCTTGTATCTGGGATTCACTAGACCAAATCTTTCATATGCAGCCCAACATCTTAGTCAATTTATGCAACAGCCAAGGTCTCCACACCTCAGGGCTTCCCTTCACACTTTGGAGTATCTAAAAGCTACTTCTGATTATGGTATTTACTATTATGCACATTCTGAGCTGGATATTAAGGCTTATAGTGATGCTGACTGGTCAGCTTGCATATTTTCTAGCAGATCTCTTACTACTTATGCAGTGTTTTTGGGTCAAAATTTAGTGTCCTGGAAGACAAAAAAGCAGGCTTCAGTTAGTAAATCCTCTACTGAAGCAGAATATAGAAGCTTGTCTAGTACCTCTAGTGAAATTACATGGATTAATGGTATGTTACAAGATCTGCACACTCAAACAACTCTTCCTATACCTCTGTTCTGTGACAATACTTCAGCAGAACATCTAGCTTATAACCCCATTTATCACGATAAAACCAAGCACTTAGAAAGGGATTTGCATTATGTTAGAGAGATGGTTGAAGATGGTTTTATCAAAGTGCTGCATGTGTCTACTGAGGATCAGCTTGCAGACATTGTGACTAAACCTTTTTCCTCTTCAAGGCATTTTTAGATCAGCAGCAAGCTTAGACTTCAATCTAGAGTCCAGCTTGAAGGGAGGGTATAGAAAGTATTTTAATGTAAATTAAATTGTATTAACCTTACTCTAGTTAGTTAAGGTTGTTAGGTTACTTTAGTTAAGTTTCTATTATTTATAAATAGGTTGTTAGTGCTGTAAGAGAGAACTATGGTTCTAGAACTATGGTTCTATCAAACAATATTCTAATACTCTGACTCTAATTCAATACAATGACTTTCTCTTTCAATTTCCTCAATTAACTTTCATTCTAATCAATTGTCTATAGACTCACATGTAAAAGAACGTACATACCCCTACATTAAATATAACAACAAAACAACAATTACGAACTTACCGTTACATGGCTAGCTAAACACACACACGCACACACACATATATACATATATATAACAACCCCTTAAAATAAAATTACTCCACTATGCAATTGTGTTCATCTTGTGAGCGTTTCCTTATCTTACCCTCGTAAGATGGATATTCAGTAAATTGCATTGGAAGTAACATAGTGTTGCATTGGAAGTAACATAATAGTAGGGTGGCTAGGTGGTACAGATACTTCAATTAGGTGTAGTCGTATGAATTGTTCGGGCAAAACATTTTCTTAGGGTTTTGCTTATTTTTTATCGTGCCTAATCGGGCGAATATGACAGATAAATGGAGCAAATTGTTATGTGTTTTTTTTGTGTACAATTAAATTTGATTGTGTATTTTTTATGGATAATGGTAACTCTTTATTAGACTTGCAAAAGGATAAATGCAGCCTTTCATTGCTTTATGAGGGGTTATAACTCTCCACGATTTTCTCGAGAACTTGTGGCATGTGTATGTGAGTTGATGCGAAAAAATTGATATTCATCTAAACTTGTTTCTTGGAACTATTTACTTAAAAAACATTCCTCTAATTAACGTCCATATTTGAAATAAAAACTAGTTCCTATTCAAAGATAAAAACTTGAATGAAAGTGAACTTATGTGTGCTTTAAAAAAGAATATCTAATTATCTACTATAACTTTTCTAGCGAAACTAGCAATTAATTGGAAAAATTACTCATAACAGCACGACCTTTAAGTTGGTACAAAAAACAGCATGACCTTATGCAAAAGGTGCAGGATATAGCATGACTTTGTGCACTCCGAGATCATTTATACTACATCATGAACCCTTTGCACAAGGTCATGCTGCACTTCGCACCCAATATAGGTCGTGTTGTCTCTTGTATCGGACCCAAATATTGCACTATTAAGGCCAATTTTTTCTTAAAATTTCAATTGCCAAATTTTCGGTCTACAAATTTTTACACAGAACGAACAATGCTTAAAGCTTAACATGGTTTTGTCTTTATGGGCACTTGCTACCACCTACAAATTAAAGCTATTCTTAGATTACGTTTTACTTGTTATTGCACACTGGATATACATACAATTTTTTGCGCAAAAAAAAAAATAACACATCAATACGAAATTTATTGGAATTTAAAAAGAACACGAGAGTCGAAAATGAAGACTAATATTTCTAAAATTTATGTACTTAGAAATATTTCTAAAATTTATATATGGAGTGAGTAACCACTCTTCTTAAACTAGGTAATACATAAATTCCCCCTCAAAACATTCTCGATCATTAATTAGCTACTTTCATTGTTTTCCCATCCTTGCTTCCCTTCAAAAGTGAATAAAAAGGCAAAAAAAAAAGGAAGAAGAAAAACCAAAAAAAGCCTTTCTAGTCCTTACGGTTGCATCTGACTTGCACGGCCAAAGTTTTTACAGAAAGTCCTGTACAATTGTTGTTGCCATTGCTGAAGAGTTTCCTGTCAACTGGAATTGTGCACCTATCTTTTCCCAAACAATGCTGCCCAAAACAAGGACCATGTGAGTATAATTTGGAGTAAGTATTTGCTCATAGCTGCTAAATGCAAATAGCAGCTGGGAGACCAATCATATTGCTCCATTTGTGTCAGAAACAAATGGAAGTGGTCCCGCTACAAGTAAAGCCAAAACAGTATGTGGACAATAAAAGACACCGTTGGGACAATACTTGTGTTACACAGAACAATAATTGCGTTGCACGGAAGAATAATTAAGACATTCATTCAAAAACTGCTCAATGCATATACCAGCTAAGTGTTTATCATTACTCGTATAATTTGTTGACTTATGTAAAATTTGTTCAAATATTTATTTCTAATCAAAAACTTAGATTAGAGACACCTTATAAAGCATAGGAATTACGATGTGGTAATAAGGGAGTTAACCTTATAAAGTGTTTAACTCTCGTTCTTTTATCAATGTAGGACAATCACATAGGAGTTGGGGTATGGCTTGGTGGTAAGCCCCTCACGTCCCATGACCAAGGCTATGGGTTCGATCCTTATCTCCACCATTATGCTGAGGTATTTCCCTCTTCCCCTTTGGGCTAGTAGCCCTATACCAATCCATAAATGATGGATTTCTTACCTAATCAAAAAAAAATGTGAGACACTCACATTTGTTGTCTTGGGATGAACATATTGGCTTTAACCCTCACACTGGGTCCTTTTTTTAGTTCGGACAACGTGTGATATTTCATGGGCCATAGAAAATTTACCAACACTCCCCCTCAGACATGTCATTAATTTAAGTTAGCCCACAATATTAGCCATTAAAGGCCCAAAGTCGTGAACCTAGCTCTAATACCATATTAAATATAGATTTGGGCCACACCCGTCAGAAAGAGAGCCACCTTACAAGCTTAGGAATTAGGATGTTTCACCTTAAAACAATATGGTTTTTAGATGAAACCCCGTTGTGTTTGTGTGTGGTCTAACTCTATTCTTTTGTTGCGCCCATGCAAAGTTATCTAGATGGTTTTAATCCCCATCTCATTCCCCATAAAAGATCTCATGTCCTATAAATTAAACAAACAAAGGCTAGCCTTAATAAGGATAAATAATCATTATCCTCATTCTTATCACTCAAAACAAACGCCCGTAAATGGAGTGAATATATGGTCATTTTCTCAAAATGTGGTATTGTACATAACAAAAATAATCAAATAGTATTTCAATGTAATTTTGAGGGTCTAAGAAAAAAAATAGAGGATATTTTAGAAAATAACGTGTAATTACCTGCTCAGCAATCTTTAGGGTGTCAGGAGATGTGCAATTGCCTAGGAGGAAGTAACCACAAACACCATAAGGATTACCAAAGCTAGCAAAATCAACACGGCTGATGACCTTGTCTTTGGGGCATTCAAGCGATGCCTTGGGCCTCAAGTCATCAACCACGGCAAGGAAATCGCCTTCGTCCCTCTTCCATGACATCACATTCGGAGGCATGTCCTCCGCTACGTAACTACATATGGTGTCACGGTTCACTGTTTCTAGTTGGACCGTGTCAATGTCACCCCCTGCCTCGTCGAAGATCACTAGGAAGTTGTCCTTTGGCTTTAGGAACGCTCTTGGAATGTGGTACCTATATATGGAGTATTCATTTCATTCATTAGGCAACCATCATCCATCATTCCAAACCCATGTCACAATTCACATTTATAAATTTAAAGGTGTATCAAGTCGACACCACTGGTGTATTTTTTTAATCAGAACGATTTACATATACGTGCAGTGGTATATAAAATCTTTTAATATACTTCAACAAGTTGCAGGTATGAGAACAATTTGTAATTACTTACTCTTTTTGAGAAGGTTCGCTCTTTACACTGAGGAAGCTAGACCAATAACGTCCGATGCTTTGACCATTAACCCAAACCATTCCTTTGGTCATGTTTTGCATTCTTATAGCCACGGGCTCATCTCCTTCTGGTGCGTCAAAATGTGCCTGAAATCATAATTTAATTAGCTCATACTCCTTTCATCTTCAAAATCAACATTCTCAAATGCATATGGGTTAATTTGACACACTGATTACATTGATTAGCATATATAGAGATAAAAAGTGTAAATGACAAATGTATATCAGGATACTGAGAAATTGAGAACGAAATTAATAGGACAAAACAAAATTCGTAAGTGTGAAAAAAAATCGAATACTGACCTAAATAATTGTACATTCTATATTATTGACACTATTTAGTAAAGGTTACAATTATCAATTTCAGGGGAAAAAATGTATGTAATTACCTTGTACCAAGTGAGATGATTGCCGGGGCCTTTAGCCGGGTTCCATTTGACCTTCTTTGATCCTTCCTCAGTGTAGTATTGGAGCTTCTCTCCTTCCATACCAATCTACATTGTATGACTACAATTTTTTAGGTTTCTTTCACTAGTATATACCATACATGATTTTGATTCTCAAATAAATTATGTCATAGCTAGAAAGTATTTGAATCACTGTGATTTAATTAAAAAATTTACCTTGTGATGCCATCCATTAAATGAGAGATCAAGACTTCCTGTACCAAGACCTTGGATTCCTAGATTTTTTACCCCTGTCCACCTCTTCTCCATATTGCTTCCACTATCCTTTTTTTTTTATCAATCAAGTAAATTCTTTTGCATTAGTTTGACACTATCTATTCTAAAATAAATAAATAAAAATTTAAAATTAATGTATTTAAAATAAGACTATATTAGAATTTTTATATATTTTTAGGAATCAAATTAAAAATAAATTAAAAATCGTGAGATCCTAGTCATCTACTACGGTAGTCAGTAGTCATAAAACTACACTACTAGAATTTTCATATATTTTTAGGGGGGTGGGAGAAATTGTACAAGTTAACCTATTTTTATATTTTATATTTTTTTAACCTTAATTTTTTAAAAAATTTAAAGTTGACAATGTTGGGCCCTCCATCTGCCTCTTTTGTTCCGCCACCATATATATATATATATATTTTAAACAGGTAAGGTGTATGGTCTCCACTCAAGGCTCATACACATACACATACACATGAGGGGGACATGAGGACTTGAATCGGGTTATCACTCCTGGGAAACATTGCTTCTACCACTAGATTTCTGGAGCAAAGTTGGTCCTTGTAAATAGACACATACACATCTAATGTATATATGTAAATATAAATTAGACTAGCCCATTTTGGCCTGCTATATATGATCTTTAATTACTGGCTAAAACTGAATTTTGTAAATGCACATATATAAAATCACGCATTATTGGTTTTCTTTCTTTGTTTATTTGCTTGCTCTTACCGGCATTCCAATCACACTGCTTAAGATTGTTATATTGTTGATACCTTCCTTCAATCTGATGGGTGCTTGGAAGGTGAAACTTGGTTCTCTGTGGACTCCATGTTTTTGGCCTTTATTAGGATAACAATCAAACAAACAAATAAGGTAAAAATGATCATAAAAAGTGCTTTCTTTTAATCAAGGTAAGACCGTCTCATCATCATGACACTATATCTCGTCAGAAAAGAAAAAAAAGCAATTTTTTTTTTATAGTTTTCCGAAAGTTTTTCGATTTTTTAAAAACTTTTATCTGGTGAGACTTATTCTTACCGTAAGACTGTATGTGTGAACAAAAAAGAATTTATATGACATAAATTATGAACATAATGAAAGGTAATAATCATACCTACAAGTTCACCATTGACAAAAGCATGCAATGCATGACCAAGATGCTTCTCCCATAGTACTGGTTGAAGGGATTTTTTGAAAGGCAAGTCAACACTATCCAAGTCTATCCTGTTGAAATTAATAAGTTCATACAAACATATTGTATAGTTATATATCATCATGATTTACAATAATAACATAGGTTGATTATTTAAGTAACAACTAATCAAAATATTAAACTAATTAAAATTCATGCCATTAAATGTAATTTGGATCACTTAATTAATAATACTCACTTGGTAGAGTACCAAAGATAATCACTTGAATCTTGGCCAACATAAAACTGCTCTTGTGGGTCCCTTGCGTAGAGATCACTCTTAACAGGTATACGTTCTTGTATCTTCTCCCATTTTAGTCCCTTGTTAGCAATTTCAGATCTTACAAATTCTCTTGCACTATGTTGACTTAGCATCTGTATTTTTATTTATCAGGTTAATTATTAAAAAATAAAATAACCCCCCCCCCCTACCCCCAAAAGAGTACGTTTGCTCTAGGGTTCATTTGGTAGGATGTAAAACGTTTTTCCTAAAAATTGATTTCTCGTTTTACATTGTTCGGTTTGGAGTAAAATATTAAAATGTAAAACTTCGAGCGGAAAATCATTTTTTCACCTTATTGAAAATATTTTCCCCCCAAATTGAAATGAAAACATTTTACATCATAGTTGGAAGGGAAACATTTTTTTCACAATTGAAGCAATTGATTTTCAGTTCAACCAAATAATGAAAAAAATGATTAAATTGGAAAACTCGTTTTACATACAACCAAACAACGGAAAACCTTCGTGAAAATAAATTTTCCAATGTAAAAGTTTTTCCATGGAAAATCATTTTAATCTGAAAATGTTTTACACCATACCAAACGGACCCTTAGGGTTTGGGTGTAAAACGTTTTCGATTTAAAATGATTTTCCATGAAAAACATTTTACCTTGGAAAACTCATTTTCATAGAAATTTTCCAATGTTTACTTGCACGAAAAAACGTTTTACTCCCAAATTTGGGGGAAAAATGTTTCCACTATGGTGTAAAATGAGTTTTCACTACAAATTTTACATTTTATTTTTTTCACCTAAAGTGAACGATGTAAAATGGAAATACTAGTTTCAACGAAAACATTTTACGATCTAAGTAAACGGAGCCTTAGTAGTGTAACATTTTGGGTTGTTAATTAATTAATGATGATAGTAGATTATTGCTTAATGAATATGATTAATTGGACATGATTACTGACATAGTCTGTGTTGAAGACAACAGTCTTGCAATCAGGCAAAATGCTGATGGATTTGGGAGGGATAGTGTGTTGTTTGCCTTTGAATTTCACTGTTTCTGCAGTGTGAGTTTTGTTGTTCCACAGAAATGCTGAACACAGTTTGCCCTTCTCGTAGTACCGTGCCTAATTTATTCCATTTGTAACAACAATAATAATTACATAATTAGATAATAAAATTCAATGTAAAGTCATTGTAGACTTGGTGCACCATAAAATCGTTGTGCATAGCCCGATGCACCCAAAAATTTATCAGAACTATTTATTTTTAACTACTCCAACTCCGTTCTATGCCTTTTTTAATATCTGGCAAAAAATTGTGAGAGTTTTTTTAGTTAAATATTAGGCAAGTCTCATGTTAGAGGATGTGTTCTTTTTGTTTTAATTTTTTTGATCCGATCTGATCTTATAAGATAAGATTTCAAAATGTACGAGAATTTAAACTTATATTATGAGATCTGATATGACCTGATCTGATATAAGTTAAATTAAACACACCATCTAATGTCATATTGTGTGACGGACTACCTATATGATTAAAACTCGTATCCTTTGAATGCAAAATCATAACTTTTTGAATTTTTATATAAAGTTTAACTATTTATACTAAAAAAAATTACTCCCTCCGTCCCAAATTACTTGCTACATTCTCTTTTTCACATCTCCCAATACACAACTTTAAATTAAAATATCTTGAACTACACATATTAAAAAATTATAAAAATTATATGTTTGAAAAGTAAATATTGAGACGAATCAAACTAGATCCATCATAACTATATTTTTCTTTATGTATATGAAACTATAAGCAGTAAAAGTTTACACATGAATAGTGTCATTTTTCAGAATGTAACAACTAATTTGGAACGGAGGGAGTAATTTTTTGATGGCAGATTGTCAGACCGTATCACAAAAACTTAGCAACTAAACAAAGATAGAGAGGATATTATATCTTTTTTTTTTATGGCAAGGATATTATATCTTGACAAACGGTAATTACCTCCAAACTGTCACCGAATGTCTCGACACCATATTTCCCTGCGAAAATAGCCTTCCTGCTTAGCGCTAGGGCACGATGCAAATCCCGCAAGTGTCCCCATTTAGGTTCTCTTTTCAATCCTAATTAACCAAACACGGCAATTTGTCATCAATTCTCATTGTTTTTTATTTTTTCGGCACTATAATATACACATTGACCGCAAATTTTTACATGGTTACGGGACCATGTAGTATTGTTTTTTGTTGGAAATAAACATTATATTGTATTGAAATAAACATTTTAGTGTATTGAAATGAATATTGTATTGAAAAGAATATTGTATTGTATTGAAATGAATATTGTAATGTATTGAATACATTACAATATATAAATGAATTGGAAATGAATATTGTATTGTATTGAAATAAATATTGTAATATATTGAATACATTACAATATATGAATGAATATTGTAGTGTATTGAAATGAACATAATATGTACCATAATATGTTGATTCATTTAGGTAATAATGGATGAATATTGTAGTGTATTGAAACGAATATCGTAATGTATTGAATAGATTACAATATATGAATAAATATTGTAGGGTATTGAAATGAATATTGTAGTGTATTGAGATGAACATTGTAGTGTATTGAAATGAATATTGTAATTTATTGAATATAATACAATATATGAATGAATAAATAATGTATTGAATACATTATAATATATGATTGAATATTGTTTACTGGAAATGAATATTGTAACGTATTGCAATGAATATTGTAGTGTATTGAAATGAATACAGTATGTATCATAATATGTTGATTGTTAATTCATTTAGGTAATAATGAATGGATATTGTAGTGTATTGAAATGAATACTATAGTGTATTGAAATGAATATTATAGTGTATTGAAATGAATATTGTAGTGTATTGAAATGAATATAGTCGCGTGTAAATTTGTAATATAATTGTCAACACCCCTCACGCGCGAGACCAGGTTGTACATACATGGTCCAGAGACCATGGTATAACAACTGCACATTGACACATTCTACATTAACGATTCGTTTGATAGCTGGATATAAATGACGGTATGTAAATTTAACCGGAAAAAAAAAATATCCATTCCCATGTTAATTGGTTTTATCTTACCCCAATAATTCATCAAATTTATTTCATAAGTATCAATTTACATCCAATTCCTAAAGGTAATAAAAGGTAATAGAAAATATAAAGAAAATTTAAGTTTGGGAATGAATATGTTTCCACGGGAATTATGAGGTTTTTAATTTCCACTTACTAATTTTATGTTTTAAGTTATTTATTATTCATTACTGCAATTTATTACCAACAACCAAATATGTCGTAAAAGTTTTATTAACATATACTCCGTATAAAAGAGAAATCAAAGAGTTTTACCATATTCATCAAGTGGAGCTTCATCATAATAACGAGTGGTACTAAAAGCTGCAGCACTTCTTCCATAATTTGTACCACCATAGTACTGCGTCAAACCAAATCATTGCATATAAGACTTGTTATAAAAGAAAAAAAAAACCAACAAAATTTTACCTTTTGATAGATCTGATTTTCATTCTTAGATTGTTAAGAAATGAAAGATGTCATATTTGCTAAAGTTTTGAATAATACCATGTAATAGTTAGTATGGCTTCCATTCTTGGAGAACCAACGGGCCACACCAAAGGCAGTGTCCTCAGTTGCCCTTTGAGAAGGTACATCTCCGAATACTCTAAATCTGTGAGGATTAGTGCAAAAAATGTGTTCATTGAACCATATTGACAGTATATAATATATTCCTGGACCTCAACTATCAGCTTAAGCTTATAGTTGAGATGGTCCTTTAATTAACACATATATGATGAGCAACATGTGTATCTAGAATAGCAAGTCTTCTATCTGACGGCCTATAGGATAACTTTTTGTTGAAAAATTGTATCTAAAGATTATTACTTACTGAGCAGTCCAGTTCTCGGTCCATAGAGCTGGTTTGTTGGGTGCGTTCGGACCAGCAAATGTATCTCCACAATGTCTACCATTGCAGGCATTGATCTACATCCCAACATTGAAAAATAAGTCCAGGAAAGGATTCCTAGCTATTTAGCTATCTCTTCGTAACGCAAAATTTTCAACAATTGTTTTTCAAGCATTTTAAGAAAACGATTTGAAGGTGTCAACGACCAAAATTAATCAAGATAATTTTGATATTAGTAAATTATAATCACATTCTTGCTTGTATCAAAACGAGGTTGATTAATTCCTTCGTTTACATAGTTAAATCGTTTTCTCAAAATGCGTGAAAAAAATAATTGTTAAAATTTTTATGTTCACAATAGATTTAGGCCTGGTTGTATATAGCATTAAGCTAATGGTATGGTATTCCCTAGAACTAGGAAAAGAGGTATACCACTTCGCCGGGGGCGTCTCTTTGTTTGCACATGATCCATGGCACACCGGTTTTTTGTCCAACAGCCATGTCTGCAGCCCAATGGATATATCTTTCCGCGGCACCAAACCTGTAGGCTTCCCTGATAGTGTCATATTCATTTTCCACCTAACAGTACGGAAGACATTGCCATACGTGCTTGGTGTTAGGACTATGTTTAAAGAACTAAAATGGATGGCTTTTAGTTAATTAAATCAAACATTTATTACATCGAATTACGAATGATTTTGCCTGCATTCAATTTTTATTATTTTAAGAGGTATAGTAAATGCTTATGTATAGCCCTAACATCTATCGTTATTTTTAAAGTCTAACATAATAACACCTGTGTTTCATCAACACAATGCTGTATAATCATAGACATTCACCTGAGAGAGGATAATAGGGCCTCCTTGTGAGGCAAACAACTTGTTTTCCTTCATCAAGCTTATGATCTTGGTCACCCATCTCTCCATATGTGCCTAGTCATGTACAAACTTGTAAGCACTCTTAATTAACATGATTTTTTAAAATAAATTTGTTTTTGTAATAATAGTAATTGAGATAATCTTGTATGTTTTACCTTGAACACAGGATTATCTGTTCGATATGCAACATCGCGCTCCTTTCTTAGCCAAAATGGATATCCACTACAATAAAAAAAAAAAAAGCCATTATTTTTTATCAACCATCTACTATCATCAGTCTACATTGTTTTGTGCATTTTATTTAAATTTGAATTTTGACGTTTGCTAATGCATGTTTTATATTACTAATATCTATAATTATATATTTGTACAAATATTTATAACGATTGAATATTAATAACATGCTTTAATTTTCATGTTTATACAATTATACAATATAGATTTTGTGTTGTAATTTGCTAGAACAATATACATATAAAATAGTTATCATTAATTTACCCGTTGTTCCATTCAGCTTGAACAAAGGGTCCAACTCTAAGAGTTACCCACATGCCTCTCTCGCCTATCAATTTAATGAATCTGACAATATCATTCTGACCTTTGAAATCATACTGCAAAAAAAAAAAAAAAAAAAAAAAAAAAAAAGTTTTCAAGATAAGAATTGCTATATAAAAATTACTGATCAACGATTAAAACTAATTTTTTTCTTAATAAAATAATGAAGCGAAATTTCTAACTTTATATTATTTATTTGTATATGTTACCTGGCCCTTAACAGGTTCATGCAGATTCCAAAATGCGTATGTTTGAATCAAATTAAGGCCTCCCTCTTTGCACTTGTCAAGGATATTCTCCCAATCCTAGCATACAAGAAAATCAACCTTTTAATTAATCCCCATGAATTAGCATAAATTGGTGTTTCTACATTAAATTAAACATAATCATGTTTTAGATTTTGTACAAGTTGATGGCAAATGCTAGCATGACCAAAATGAATTTATAACAAGACATAATTAATGTTTCACCCTAATTAATTTTGCAATGAAACCATCCTTATTATGATCCTATACATAATAAAAAATAAAAAAAAAAATACAGAAAATTACAAAAACTTACATTAAATTCTCCGTGTTTCACTATACGATATGATCCTATATATATATATATATAATAAAATAACTTTATTTTTTTATAAAAAAAAATGCATGATTTTATGGAAATGAGTATGTACGATTGATGTACCTGAACAGGAATTCGAGGATAATGGACCGAACCAGAGTAAAGAAGTTCTCGACTACCATGAACAACCAATGATCGCGAATCGTACGTAACGTCCTCATATTTTTTCTCTTCCTCACCTTGTACCGTAATAAATAGCACAAGGGCTAAAATAAGCGTAAGTTTATGGCTTTTCGCCATAATTATCCTTCTTAATTTTAATTTTTCCCAAAAAAAAAGGGCAAAATGGTATTAGGATAAAAATGTGAGTAGTCACTCTTCCCTAGGGGAGGAAGAGGATACCCACGGATAGAATTTAGGATTGGAAAGCACACAAAATTTGATTAATATAAATTAATTCAATTTATGTTAATTTGTGTTTATATATACATATTTTGATAAGATCGAACGTGAAACCTAAAATAAACAAAACCTATTATAAGAAAAACAAAAAAAAAATGGATGGTTGTTAGGACAATTGCCTAATTATTTTTACCTGGTTTAGCTTTGTTTGGCCTCCTTTGTTTTCAACATTATTTGTTTTACGTATGTAACAAACTTTTTTTGTAAGGGGAGCGAGGCATTCTTACTGCTTATGGATTACCACACTACGCTTACTCATGTTTCATAATTATTAGTCGAGTTGGGACAATTTTGTCATTTATGTATTAAAATCCTCCATAAAGATATTTGATTTTTTAAATCATTAATAGTCTTAGTTAAAACACGTCATCACAATTAAATAAAATGTAAGTATCATCTAATTGTAAAATTGTATTATTCAGATTCTCTTAAAACTCAAAGTTTATTCATAAATAATAAATCTTTTATAGAAATAAACTATTTACTCAATTTACAATATACTTACTATGTATAAGTGAAAGAACAAAATTAGATGAAATTAAAAAAAGTCAAAATATACATATATATATAAATTTTTTTTTTTTAAATTATGTGGGAACTTATTAATTTTATTGTAAGTTACCATTGTTAACGAATAATTTAAGATTATCACACGTGTGCACAAAAAAAATTGGTGATATATATTTGAATTATAGCAATAATTCCGTCAAATTAGGGCTAACCATCAAACTATGGAAAAATATAGGAAAAACACACAAAATATTGCGACAAACATATCAAAAATTAAGGGTGGATTTTTTATAGATAACTTTTTATATTCCGTATGTATTATGTAAATATATCCTAAATTCCTAATATTATTAGCTGATTTTTTTTCTTAACTTTTCTTTGGTTTAATAGTGAAACCACTTAATCAGAAAATCCATACTTGAACTGGATCATATTTGCCTATTTGGGATTTCCAATACAAAAAAAACTCACACAACGAGGGTAATATGAGTATTGTTTTACTTAATGATCCCTACAAAGGCAATTATTTTTGCACTCATTGATATTAACAATGAAGGCAATATGATTATTTTGCCCTCTTAGACTTTTGAAACTTTGTCTTATTTGACAATAAATAAAGTGTTTAAATCAAGGAAAGCAAAATTGATTGCCTTTGTTGATGATCAATGAAAGCAATTTTGTCTGCCCTTTTTGAATTGAATCAAAGAGGGCAAAACATCTAAAATTGGCTTTAAAACCTAATACAACGGGGTTACAATGGCAACATGAGGGCAATACTAAAATTGTCATTATAACCTAAGAAGACAAATTTTGTATCAAACAGGGCAATTTTAATTGTTCTTCTTGAACGCATTATTTTTTGTAGTGTTCTTATGGTTTTGTTTGCTGTCAACTTGTGAACAAATAATGATAGATGTTAATTTTTTCTAATGCTTAATGATAGCCAATATCTGGACTAGGGCCGTGCTACCTTGCCTACCTAAGTAGTATGAATATGTGTATGGAAACAGAAACTAGTATGAATCAGGTATGAAATATGTTGGTTTGGAAAAATATAGGAGACGGGTAATAAATAAGACAAATATAGATATTATTATCAAATACCTTAAGGTAGTGTTTGAATATGTGGAATTCATTTCAATTTGATAAATTCAATTACTGAAATTGAAATGTTGCAATTCAAATGACAATTATTTGTTTGGGTTATTTTCAGAATTTGAAATGACATGGTTTTGTTAAGTATTTGAAATACACAACATTTGCATGTTAAGCATTTGGATTGGGAATTGGGCCAAAACCAATTCCAAATTTTTTTACTTGCCAAATACTGAATTTGGCCTAAATCCATCATTTCAAATGAAATGCTTGTATCCAAACTAGCATAAAAAATAAGAAATTGTTGTTAAACCTATTCCATCCTCCTAGAATCTTATTCTTACCTCACCCCAAAGATTCACAACCTATTCCATCTATATGCATGATACAAACCCTAATTTTTTATATATAAAAAAAAAAAAAGGAGAAATGATGATTACATACCATTAAAAAATTGAATCAAACAATTTTACTTGAGTATGGGGTTGTAAATCCATACCACCCTAGATTCTATAGCCATTCCATACCCCCTTGGTTAACTAAACAAGTGAGGGGATTAAGGGTCCGTTTACTTTGGGGTAAAACATTTTCGATGTAAAATGATTTTCCATGAAAAACATTTTACGTTAGAAAACTCATTTTCATATAAATTTTCCATTGTTTACTTGCACGGAAAACAAGTTTTACTCCCAAATTTGGAGGAAAATGTTTCTAATAGGATGTAAAATGAGTTTTCACCCAAAGTTTTACATTTTATTTTTTCATCCAAAGTAAGCGATGTAAAATAGGAAAACTGTTTTCAGGGAAAACATTTTCTGCTCTAGTAAACGGACCTTAAGAGGGTTTTGCTTTACTTTACTTTCCTTTCCATTCTCTTTTTTTATTCCATTCATTTACTTAATTTTGAACCAAAAAGTCCCATATTGTGCAACTAATTTATTGTCGACCCTAAAACATAGAGGGTGGACAAATAACAATTAGGAAGCATATTAAACATGTTCCTTGAAGAATATACCCAACCAATATCTATAAAGAACTATTAGCAAAGCCTTGGAAAAAAAATATATTTCCTCCACTCCATATTAATGGCAATAGTTTGACCAAAAAGCTCTCACGTATGTAATCCTTCTATTATATTAGGTCCTTCTATTATCTCATGCTCTAGCGACTTCGCCGCGTTCATCATTCACAGTGGTGTTGACTTGTCAATGAAGTGGGATAATGTCATATTAACTACCAGTGTTATTTTGGTTCAAAATTATTTTGGTAATTGCAACAAAATTAAAAAGGTTGAACTAAAGTTTAACTGAAATCTCAAAGTGAATGGATAAACTTGAACTCAAAACTAAAATAAACTAAAAAAAATAAACTGAAACTAAACTAAAAATAATGAGCTAAACAAAAAATAATTGCACAAAACTGAAAAAATGACAACTAAAACTTAACCGAATTAAAAAGGATGAAAACCGATTTGAACTAAACAGAAGACCTGAAGTAAACTAAAATTGTAATTGATTTGACCCAATAACTTATTGTAATCAAAATTAACTGAATTGAAACTGTTTTTGAGTTTACCCGAAATCAATTTTAACCATAAATTGACTCAGACCCCGATATAAATCAATTTTAACCAAAATCAATAAAATACCTTTAATATGAATCAACTAAGACTTGATATGACTATATTTTTGTTCTTATACTCCCTTTTTTTAGATGTCACATGTTAATTTTAAACACTATTCATCCAACACACTTTGACTACTAATTGTTATTGATACATAAGGTAAAATATAGTCATGTAGGATCTTGTTGGATTCATCTCAATATACAATTTCCAAATATATAGTTTTTTTAAAAATTTTAAATTTATACTATTAAAGATAGCGTCAGTTAAAATTGTATCTCATCAAGTGTAAAAATTCCAATGTTACATTTTAAAAAAAATGGAGGGAGTATATTAGAAGAAATCTAAAAAATTCTTTGAACTCTTGTAATAGTGTCAAAAGTGCAAATGACAAAATTAGTTGGTCCGGATGATTTAATTCTTTTCAACCTAAATCATCCTTTTCAACCTAAAACATAATGAAGAAGTTAGGGGCAGTTAGAAAATTGAAATTAATATGAACCATACGATGACGTTTTTTATTTGTCGTGGTATAACTATTAGCAAAATGTGAAGAATACATAACTATTTGAGGTTAGATGGTTGAACTCACTAATCCAATACTGAAAATACAAATCAATTAAAAGCAACATAATAAAATCTAAAGAAAAAAAAAAGTTGCAATACACATTTGTTCTGGGGATGTGTTTAACTGATTGAGTATGATCTGAAATGATTGATTCTAAGTGAATTCAAAATTATCGTTGCAATACCTGTTTACTTACAAGTCGGTTTTCTTAACAAATCAATTTCATATCATTTAACAAGTCATTCAATCTTTTTTCACCTCTAATTTAGAGTTAAAAACGTGTAAAATTACATAGAACCCTTTTACTTTTTCTTTTTCACAAAAATACCCATGCAAGAGACCATTGCTGTCATTGATCCCTCTCAACGACAGATTCAACACAATGGGCAGACTTCTTATGGCAAGACACTGACGAGACGATGTCTACAAAACCAAACATGGTGTCGCGGCACGCAAGCCTCTAATGGATCGTGTGGCAGCACAACCCAGTGTCAGCTTTTAGATACACCAACATTATACCCTAGCATAACATAATGATATGAAATTAATTGAAATGCATATATCTAAAACAAATTATTTCCTATTCCATTGTTTGGAGTACATTAAATGTTCAGAAAATGTAGCAAAGTATCAAGCAAGGAAACTGATATATACATGCCAGCACAGCAATTTAAACCCAAAAAAGAAAAAAGAAAAAAAAAAGAAAAAAGAGAGAGCTCAACCCATTGCATCCAAAAGCTGCCGCTGCTCCAAACCAGTCGCCGAAAACGTTTTCGTCAGCAACCGAAACCAAGTTGGAATACCCTTGTCTTTAGTAGTAAAAAGGAGATGTTAAAAAAGATGGGAAAAAGGCAATAAACTTGGAAGACCACCTGAATCTGTGTGAGGTTTGAGGAGGAATTATATATACAAAAATGTACGGGCAGACCACCATTAAACATGTTTCAAAATACCTAAACAAACCCACATCAGAAAACCCCAAAATTCTTTCCTATATGCCCACCACTTTCACAGGACATATATATTACTCCAGTTCAAAGAACATATTCAGCCCCAAGCAAGAACTGCCATCACCCCACT
Organism: Salicornia ramosissima; assembly: GCA_951394345.1. Classification (NCBI taxonomy): domain Eukaryota; kingdom Viridiplantae; phylum Streptophyta; class Magnoliopsida; order Caryophyllales; family Amaranthaceae; genus Salicornia; species Salicornia ramosissima. The sequence continues at coordinate 48,397,366 of OX596233.1, forward strand.
TAGACCGTAGTGTTCCTTGAATATTACACACTTCATGTGCATAATAACTTGACGACCCAGGAACCCAAATGAATCATGACAAATCAAAAGATCCTTGGCCTTCATTAATAGCATACAGCAACTTCTTGTACATAATCTCCTGCTCAGCATTTACAAGATTCCATTATTATTATTTTGTATTCCTCAAAAATGAAAATCTTATTTATGAAGATGAATGGAAAGTAAACTGTGTAGTACCTTAGTCGAGTAAGGAGGAAGCTTAAGATAATTAGCACAGGTCATGACACTTGGCAGATCATCATCTGCAGATTCTGAAGGTTGTCCTGCACCGTTAGAAACTGGGGCCGCAGAGGAAGAATGCTGTCATAATACACATCACAAGAAAAGGCAACATTAAGGAAACATGCACCAATAAATAAAAAAGTTATCAATACATATTATCACAAGTGTCTATTAAATTCATTTTTGCTTAAGCATATCAGATTCAGAACGAATTAGAACCTAATTCAACTTTATTAGAACCTGTTTGAATCCTATTCAACTTATTTTTGCTTAAGCATAGCAGAACTTATTTGAACCTGATTCAACTTTATTAGACTTTAGAGTTTAGACCCAGTTGAATCCGATTCAACTTATTTTTGCTTAAAATTGTACTTATATGAACATCATTCGACTTTTATTTGGAATCTTTTTTTCCTGGGTAGATTTGTACTTATAGACCGACCTTATTTGAAATTATATACTCCATTTTTGTTATTTATTTACAGCAATTGTTTTTTTTGGAAATTTCATATAAACTGCGACAAATGTTTCCTTTCCTCTTTTGTAAACAATTTCTATATCTCAATAAACCAAACTCCCACTTTCTCTCTATCCCTTTTTTCCACTCACAACTAAATTTTATCTAGGAGTCCGTGAAAGTTCATTTGTTGCAAATAAAAAGAAACAGAGTAACTAATAAAAATAAGTAGAAGGAACAAAAAAAATGAAATCACTCTTGAAGTCCAATTATCAGTTTAGCTGAGGTATGAATATACTATGCATCCATTAAACAAATATATTACCTTCCTCACAATAGTTAACTTGGGGTTCAACACAGCCAAACCACCAGGAGGAAGGCGTGGAGCACCAGTGACAAATTGACAAAAGGCCCGTTGCTGTTCTGGTGTAAACTCGCCCATAATCTCAAGCAACTGTGAGAGTAAGAAATAATTTAGCTTTATATCTAGAGCACGAGTGAAAACTAATGCTGGAACTAGAATCTATTTAAACTGAAAAGAATACATTAATGATTGCAGGGCTTTTGGCTGTGTATCCATGATCAAATTTGATGTGATCGACAAGCGATTCAGGCTGCAAAAGAAAACAGTGATCAATCCTAATGCAATAGAAAATTCTTTAGCAAAACTACCCCAAGTTGATATTTTGCAAGGTTACCATCCACAATTCTCTGCGGCCACAAAGCAAGCAGTCAATCTCATCTGGAGAAAATATCAGTAAAGACGTGACGTCGAAGACCTGATCAAAAGCACAGAATATAAAATTAATAAATGTCATGTTACAAGCAATATCCTATACACCATGGGACTGGCCCAAGTCACTCTTTCAACAAGCCAATTTCAAAACTAATCACCAGTACACCACCTTAACATTTAAGGCCAGGACTCACATCACCAACTCCCACCATATAACTCCAAGTAGACTGGCAGAGCAGTTATAAATTAAGTAGATAATACCCGTGCAATGCACGATTTAATTCTTTATAATTTATTATTAATTTATTATAGAGAAAATCTCTATTATATAAGCCAAGGGGGGGCCATGGTGTCCCCCCTCAAAAAGTCCATAATACCCATTAAAAATTTATTAAAAATCAAATAGCATCACTCTTATTTATTATGGAAAATTATTACAATTTTTGAATTCTTTAAAATGAAAATATTACAAAATATACAATTCGTAAAAATTAAATAAAAAATTCAAAATTCAAAATTTTGAATTCTTTATAAATATAGACACCCATATTAATATAGTTTGTTACATAAAAAATTTACCTTTTTTATTATCGTAGAAATTTGATAGCCGATTTTGTTCATTGTTATGGAATGGCTGGATGAAAGGGGAAAGTTTGTTTACGATTATGTGAATGAGTGTGAATTTAAAAAATATTTCAATTTATCGAACAAAAACATTCGATTTTTGAAAATACATTAAAAATATCGTCGCACGCAAAGCGTGCACACAAGGCTAGTATGATAATAATGAAAGTGCACAAGTTGTGTCCTACATAAAAATAATGATTTGATTCAGTAATTGAAGCTCATATTATATTTGTAATAAATTAAAGAAAGAAATTATAACATAAAATTAAGGTGTTAATTTATTATTAACCAATCATATACGAAGTATCAATATTAGCCGATCAACCCTCAAATCAAAGTAGTTTTGAGGCTTTTATTTCCATCCTAATTAGCCCAAAAAATAATCAGATTTTTTTTATTTGTAATTGTATAATCAAATAATTAAAAATTATCGTAGACATATACATAAGCCATAATAATAAAATTGTTGCATATTATTATAGTGATTGATTAAACATTAGAGACCGAAATCAGTTAAAAAAAATGGTGAGTATATACATACATATATATACATGTAAGGAGACTAAAATCAGTTAGTCCAGTGTATTAAACGATTTAAATAATTTTCTTGTAATCATCTGTGTGGAAAACATATGTACAATCTCATTAATTTTTTTACCATAGTATTACTTCACTTTTGATAGGGCCGCCCCGAAAAATTTTAGGGGCCCTGTTCTGAAAATTAAAATTTTAGGCCCTTATATTTTTAAAATTAATATATTATTTATAACTTAAGTAATAATATACAATTTTAATAAAAAAAATTCTAAAACTTAGTTTTTTTTAAGAAAATTACGTGAAAGAAATAAACATTTTTATTAGGAAATATTAGAAAATTTAAAAATTTTGGGGCCCTCTTCATGTTAGGGTCATGATAGAAACGGCTCTGAGTTTTAAAACTTGTGTGAGGATTAAAAAAAAATTGATAGAATTAGTGGTTATAGAATTGAAATTTTGAAACTTGTGGGGAAAACATAATTTGGTTAGGAGAGAAAAACATTTATTCATTTTTTAAACTTGTTATGAATAAACTTTGTGAGATGATATAGAATTGGAAAAAAAATGATGTCATAATTTGGTTTGGAGAATAAATCTTTCTTAAGAAGTTGACATGTGTTTATCTATGATGTTAACATCGGTATGTTTTAATTTTTTTTTTTAAAAAAATTCCTTACTATATAATCCCTATGTTATTTTTTTAATTTACTCATTTATCTTTTTTGTTTTTTTTTTCAAATTTTGAAATTACCTAATTCATACATTATCTCAATATAACAAAGTTTTATTCTTCTACATTTATTAATTATGATTTCTAAGTGTTTTTTTTCATATTCTCTCTTTTTTTTACTAACTTTAATAAAATTACCTCTATTTCTATCTTTTCCATACACTCTCTTACTTTTAAAATCATCAATTTTTCTCTTACTAAGAAAGAATAAGAACGGAAACTGCAAAAAAAAAAAAAGAATAAGAACAGAAATATTAAATTTTTGAAAGCCACTCAATTGCATTAAGTTATTTCTTTTATTAATTTTAATTATTGACAAACTCAACTCGATTATCATTCCACCGTGAAAAATGTTAATAAGTTGGATATGACAAAGGTGGATGTCATTAAATAGTCATAAAGAAAACTAAAAAAATTTGCATTGGAAAACATAAAAGCTAGAAATAAAGAGGAAGGAGGGAAAATTTGGGAATTGGGAGGGAAAATGCTTTTGTTAGTGGCAACCAATTTAGTAGTATATTATTATAACAATTATATTATAAAGATTAAAGATAGATAGAAGATAAAATAGAATAGATGGATATGTTTTAGTGTAAAAAGATATTTATTTAGGATTATTTATTTATCAATTAGTGTATTAATTATGGTATTAAATAGAGAGAGAAAGTAAAAATATGAGTTTAGGAGGGAAAAAAAAGGTGGGAGGGAAATAGTGGTTAGAATTTTAGTAGTATAGAATAGATTTGAAGTAAAACTGGAAGTTTAACTGAAACTTATGTTAGAGATAAGTAGTAATGTAATCAAAGTGAGACTGGGAGAAAACATAGCTGTCGTATTATAAGCACAGAGAAAACCAAACCCCAAAATTCACTAATCACTACACTTTCCAAAATGACAGCTAGAGGTGCTTATGATGTGAGTTGAATTTGAATAATGGGATGCTCGAATCGACTCGTTTACATTTCCAAGTCGAGCTCGAGTTAAATCGACTTCAAACGAGTCCAAGCTTTGACCGAGTTTTGGCCGAGTTGAGCATTGACCAAGTAGAGCTTTGATCGAGTTACTCTTTTAGTAGCTCAAAATTTTATTGTCTTACTAGCATCCCGAATAAAGAGATTATATTACATTTAAACATTTTTTTATATAAAAGTACTTGATATTTAACTTTTCGAGCTTTGATCGAGTTACTCTTTTAGTAGCTCAAAGTATCGACTTGCTCAAATCAAATTGTTAACTTTTCGAGACAAATTCGAATTCGAGTCAAGTTTTGACCAAGTATTGGCTGAGCCGAGCTTAACTCACGGGTTAGAGCCATACTCATTTGTCGTTGGACAACTTTGTAAAGAAAGAAAAGGGAGTAAACACACTTTGAAAAAAAATATATGCCAATCATGTATGATAATAGATTTTCAAGTATACTGAAAATTCCATACAATACATTTGAAACAAACAATACATAATGGAATAGAAAGAGGGAGTACATGCAATTTCAAACACAACTTCTAGCACACCAAAGAACAAGCAAAATAAAAGGCAAAACAAACCTGGTTAAATCCTGCCTTAAAAGCTTCCATTTGTTTTATAATTCCAGTCTTTACTGTGGCATTCACCACTAATGATATATATTCCTCCAAATTATTTATATTCACCTGCAATAAGCCCGTAGAAAAACATAGGGTTAAAAAACACGCAGAGCCAAAAAAGAAACAAGCAAATATTAGGGAAAATACTAATTTAAAAATTAAAAAAAAAAAAAAAAAAAACTAGGATTACATTCTCATCCCCTTGTTTCAAGACGTAATCTGGATATCCAGGAAGAGTGAAATCCAAACATAGATCCTCAATTGGAGTTCCACGAAAGCACAGCTCCGCAATGACATCCGGATGATCACCACCTATTGATTCAAGATACTGCTTTCTGCAAACTAGGGCTTGTAATTCTCGTAATGTTTTCCCAATCTCCGGATCAAATGCAAGAATATCATGTAAATCAAGCTCCTACAATACAGGGAGAAAAGGCCTTCGGTAACAAGTTAAAAAGAAAACCCAAAACTAAAAAAAGACTGAAAGACAAAAAGGGATATCAACTCATGTCCAGGCCTTGTTCCATTATCCTGCACAGAACAAACCATGGTGGGAGGGACAACCTTCTTCCAAACACATACTTGCCAATGACTCAGTGATGGGGCCAGAGGATGCACAAGAACAAAAATTCCAAACACTTCTAATAATATCTACTATAATAAACCACTAGGTTACCTGTCCAAGCACAAGTTTGTAAAATGCTGTTGATAATGGTAGATCCAAAAGCCTTCCATCTTGAAGAGCTTTGGCCATGACTCGTCCAAGCAGTCGAAAATGTTCAATGACTTTGCTAAACTGGCCACCCTCTGAAGAGTCAGCACTTGGAGACCAAGGCCGAGGAAACAATCCAAGTGGAGATTGAACAAGATTTGCATTACCCCTAGAACTAAGTCCTGAGCCATCTTCAGATTTTCCATCTTTACTCTGATCATCACTATCAATTTCCATAGATGACTTGCCAAATGAACCATTTGTCCTCCACATTCCCATATCCACTTTCTGCAAGTCATGACTCAAAAGGGTATAGAACTCTAACGTTGGACCTAATCCTGTTCCAACCTCGCCAAAATACTCAACTTCAAGGACAGCCTTCTGGCTAGAGTACATTTCCATTACTTTTGCAGCAGAATCTAGAATACGATTTCTTGACACACGAACCTTCTGCCTTTGTAGCCTCCCGACTCGAACTTCTCTTTCATTTGACCCTTGACCATCACCCTGCTGTTGCTGCAACCGATACAAGGCTCTAGACAATCCAAATGCCGTAGAATAGAAAAACTGCCGACGGGTTTCAAAAGGAAACAAAAATGGACATGCTTTAGTCAGCTGGTAGCACCAGGAAGGCAAACTGCCACTACATAGTGCGAGTGCATCTTGTATCTGTCGAGCTAATTTTGGGGTAAGCTTGTTGTTCACAAATTCTGAGGTAGGAACCCTAGCACCAGTAGCACTCAACTCATTCAAGCTCGAGATCATCCCTTCAGAGAATTTATCAGAAGCTGTTTGAACCCTTAAACGGGGTGCAAGATGATTCAAACCTTCCAATACACGCAACAGTGATAAGATATTATACGTTGGGTTAGTTTTCTCCATGTCACAGGGAAGTTCCCCTTGCAGAATACCATCAAGAGGCGACCGATGAGAGGCAGCATCAATATTTGAACTGGAAGTAGATCCAGACTTGGTCGACTTTGATGGAGAGGCAGGATTCACAGCACCATGGGCCTTGTCAGCCTGACTTTCTGCCTTTTGATAGGTAATTGTATAAATATCACTCGATAGCCTGCTACCATCACTGGCAACGAGATCACTGCCATTGTGCCTCTCATCTTCTTCTTCATCCGTTACAAGCTGTCGCTGGATAGCTTGATAAATTGTCAAATTTGGGTTAAGTTGCTTGCCACCAGCAGAGAAAACTAACCTAGGAGGGTCGCTGGAACCACCAAGCGGGCGCCCATGACGATCCCTGACACCCCTAATGCCTCTACCATTAGAAGCGAGCCCAGCCATGGCAGCAGCAGCGAAAGACATTGCACCCCTAGAACCAAAAGAACTACCACTTCGAAAGTCTGTGGAGTCTGAACCCCTAACAGTGGCAGCTCTACTGCTGGAACCTGAAGCAGGATTGTTCTGACTATCACTGGTTGCAGGGGCAACAACACTGTCCTCAGCAGAATCACCCAATTTAACATCATGCACATTGTCAGTCATACATGCAGGAAGGGAATCCCTGAGTACCTACAAAAAAAAAATTACAGATGCATATTAGGAAAACAGAATAAACATCAAAATGACCCTAAGAATAATTTACCCACAAATCAGCAATTGAGAATAATATTAAACATGAACAAGAAAATCAGGAAAGATTAAATTTATGTTGATCTGGAATCTGAAGAGGATTTCAAGAAGGGAGGGGAAAATCAATAATTATAATTTTAAATGTTGCAAGTGCAACAGAAGGCATCTAAATGACTGGTGAAACTAATATAAGCTATCCAAGTTGACATACATCATCATGGCCATCCTCTTCATCATCAGAGATATCATCATCTTCAATCACCAATGCATCATCAATGTCAACAGGAGACATCTCCAAATCGTCATCCTGAAAATACCAATGAAAGAGAGTAATCAACTGCTAAAACAGAAGCTGTCCAAATGTAAGAAGCAGATAAATGTTTTATAAGTTGCTCAACAATGAAGCCAAGGTTTGAAAACATTTTACAAGGATAAAGTTATATAGTAAGTTCATTAAAGATTGCTTCCTATTCATATAAAAACTAAGGAGATCAGGTGGGTTTTTGAAGCTACTAAATCTCATATTGAGTTTCAAACAATTACATAAGAACGGACCTCGGAACTAGATTCTCCGGTTGGTGATTTTAGTTGGACGTCTTTATCTGAAGCAGCTCTTCTACGAGCAGCATTTCTCGTTTGAGGACCTTTTGATTCCTCCGATGCAGGTTTCAGTATTGCTTTGCCCTTCCCCTTCGAAGAGCTATTTGTTTTGTCCTGAGTGGCCTCTTTTCCAGAAGAGTCACCTATATTAACACCTGATCTGGATCTAGTTGACTGGCGACGTGTGCTGGTAGCAGGGGTAAAAGCGGATGGAGATGAAGCACCAGCTCCAGTAGGTGATGGCCCTGACTCAGAATTTCCCACAGAAGTTGACGGCTTCTGCCCAGAGTCTCCTCGTTGAACTCGAGGCCAAAGGAAATCCTCAACAGCTGCCAAACTTGCTAAAGGATCTATGAGCACGACAGTATTAGAATAATCACGAAGAGCCTTCTCTCCCGGAGCCCTACATAATCGCAACTTAAATGGATGCGACAGTGCACTTAAACCTGATGATAGCCTTGCACTGCCACCTGATGACCTAGCTGAATGACTTAATACAACCGGAAACCTTTCAAGTGAGGACAAAGCATTTTGAAGCTTTTGGACTAGAACAGTCATAGGAGTCATATCACTTCCATCAATACTATTTGATAGGGCAACTGAAATGAATAGTTTATATCTTTTCAGTGCCTGTTGTCTAAGCTTAGGGAAATTCGCCTCTGATATTTTCTCTTTATTAAAGTAACCACAGGAAAAATAGTTCAGTAAGGCAGCAACAACTCCACTACCAATAAATTCAAATGTGGAAACACCATCCCCTTTGCTAAGTTCCTCTAGCATCTCAGTAACAATTCCAACCAAACTCTCCTCCTTGCCAGCAGAAAAATCGGCAACATAAGCACTGACAGTCTTAGATTTTCCCTTGACTTTAGATTTCTGCTCCTCAACACCAGCATTCAACTTTGTACATAGATTCTTCAGGTGCAAGAGATCATCAGAAACACCAACATCAACAGCCCCAGGATCAGAAGGGAAGTACTTATCCTTGAAAGACTTGGCACAACCACTGACAGTTGTACGCAGGTTAGAGCTGACAGTTGGAATTTCAACCGAAGTGGGAGGTGAACCAACAGTGGCTGAAACGGTATTCTTTGTGTCTTCAACAGAGTTGGGTTCTTGGTGCTGGGTTCCACTTCGTCGCCTCAAGCGTCTAGCACGTGCAGACGATCCTGGTGTTGACTCAATATCTTTTTCAGCACTAGCAACATGAGCTGAAACAGAATTTGAGGGAGCAGTTATGAGTAAATCCACTGCATGAACTACACCTTCTCTCACAAACATCTTAGAGAAAGTCTCAGGGAGTTTTTCCATCAGTATCTCTGCAATTTGTAGAGCAGGAACTAATACTTGTGGATCCTTCCATGCCAAAACACCAGAAAGGAAACTGAGAAGAAGAGTTCAGAATGAGTGCAATCAGCAGACAAACCATGAAGACAGTTGCTGAAATTAAAAACTAAGCAAACCAAAGACAAGTACCTTGATATATTTGTCGAGTTATTCAGACATGAGATCATGTCTGCATTGCTGAAAAACATAAGTTTACCAATCACAGAAAGACATTTGTGACGTACGGGACCATTCACACTTGATCCATGAATCTGTGTCATATAAGTAAATCAAGAATCAATGCTACTGGGCCGGACATATAGAATTTAAGAAATAAAAAAGAATTAAGCAACTAAAACCTGAATTAGAACAGGAAGAAGGTCTGTTCCAAACTGCTGCAGAAGCTCAGGCTGATCATTCAGAAGTTTCTCTCTTGCTGACACGTCTTGCACATTTCCATTTGTCTCTTCTTGCTTGGCAGAACAGCTCATAGGTGACTTCTTAAAAAGTGATCCTCTCACAAATATGTTGGAGCTTGCAGGAAGGGAAATAGTTCCTTGTGGTAGCGGAGGAAGCAGCTCATTTGCCAAATTCACAATCTCAAATATCTGAAACAAAGTTTTAACATCAAAATGTGGCAAAGTTTTCTTTTTGGTAAGTAAAGTATTATATACCAAAGGAGAAGATTGTTACATCCTACCCTAAGTGCGTGACACAAAGCCACCACCAGAATGAAATCCTAAGACCATTAGGGACAAGCCCCTAATAGTCCTAATCAACCATCCAAAACAAACAAGAGAAAGTCTACCATACAAGCTTAAACAAAAGGACTACGTCCCTAATAGACAATACAAAGCAAGCAAGTATGTAACAAAAATAAAATATCCCAACTCCCAAATTCCACATTACATACACCACAAGCTAAAGCAAGGACTACCTCCTTAAATGTACATTAAGAACTAGCTAGTTTTGAATTAAGAGCACCATCTAACAACATCAACCATCACAAGTTGTTGAGCAGCACTGAGCAGCACCATTCGTGCAACCAGCAGGTGGCTAAGCAAGCTGCTGCCTTTGCAACCAGCAGCAGGCCAAGCACCTAGTAGCTGCAGTTGTACCTTGCTCCACCAGCAGCATCCCATCTCTTTACAGCAGCAGCAACAGATGAGCAGCACCATTCGAGCAGCACCATCCACTGACCTGCAGAGCCAAACAAGGGGCAGTCCATAGGTGGGGAATTACTTGAAGCACTTGAATAGGACAGCAGCTTGTGAATTGTAGAATAGCTAGGTCCCTCATCATGATATTAACACCAATCCCTTGAGCACATGAAGGCCTGAGTAGCTCCCCAAACTAACCCAATATAAAAGATGCTCATTAGAATTGATTTTGCCATCAACATTAGGAGCAGCAACACACCCTAAATTCACACCACCATCTTAGTAAGCAGACTTCATCATAACCCGTCAGACCGAAGGAACCAACATTCCCCAGCAAGAGCCCTCACCCAACCCTGCTCTTGTAAGTTTGCAGCCATACTTAGTCCCTCATCATGTGGCAAAGTTGGTGGACATCAAAGGACTAGACTTAATGGCTTAGGTAATCCTAATAATGTACTTTTTAATGCCTTTAAAGAGCATACCACATGCCTAGGAACAAGGATAATCCGGAAGACGCTAAAAAAACTTCAGAAAAGTAGGGTGCGGCGACCCAAATGCGCACCTTAGGTAGCCTTTGATGAGGCATGCCCATGGTTCAAAAATGTGGCCGAGTTGGTGTGTATCAGTCATATTGTAATGGATTTCAGAAATACCGAAACGATATTTACCGATTCATCAAGGTGTTTTCAAATACCCCGAATTTTCACCCGATTCAGCCGCATCATACCAGATTCGTCCGAGTTTTTCGTGAGAAGGTAGAAAAACGGAGCAAAAGGAAGAAGAGACAAGATTGAAGATGAAAAAAAACAAACTTTCTTAAAATTATATCCTACCTTGTTATTAAGATGTCAATTCAAGTAAAATCCATCAATTAATTGAAAGAAATAACTTCATTACCAACACAAAAATCCCAAATTATAGACTATTTTACGAAAGTGGAAACCTAATTTTGGAGTTGGTAGTGTCGAACATGAGAGAGGTTGCTCCGTTGCGGTGGTTTTCAGCTCATTGGTGGCGAATTGGCCATCTCGGGCCAGTTTTCTTTCTCTTTCTCAAGCCCCTCCTTTTCTCTTTCTTAAGTCGTCTGTTTCTTCGATCTTTTCATCTTCTTTCTTTTTAATCTCTTTTTTGTCTATAGTGTGCATTGCCATTCTGAGAGCTTTCTATCTTTCCTCCTTTTTTCACTTTTTAAAATACTCCCTTGGTCCCCACATGTCACCTCACCGTTTTTCACTTTGACCCATTTTTTCCTTTTTTCTGCTTTATAGTTTTATACTCATAGATCCACTATACTATGTAAAATGTACTGTCTGCACTACAAAAATATACAACAGGCCTAAAGTTTAATGATTTTATTTTCAAACAAGGATTAAATGTAAATAAAAAAAATTAATTCACTTTAGTAATAATAATAACAAATAAAATAAAATAAAAAGTAGGATTTTAATGATAAAGGTAAAAAAAAGTTTCTAAAAATGTGTAAAATAATTATAAAATACATAAAAGAATTGAAATTAAAATTTGTTCAGGACAACCGTGATACTGTCCACGATTAACGCATCAGTTCCGTTACCGTAACAATGTAACATCACGAATGTTTCCCCGATCACGACCGAAAGCGCATTTTTGAACCATGGGCATGCATGAACGGCATATCTCTGAATTCAAAGCCACCAAAAAAGATTAAAAGAAGAAAAAAAAAAAAAAAAAAATTCTTCAAGTTAACATTTACCTTGCCGCCATAAATGAAATCAACTTAAACCCTAATATAATACGAAATTTCATAAATAATAACCCTACTTCAAAACTAATCTGGGAAAACCGAAGTTGCAATACGTAGGCAGCGACTTATGCAGTGACAGAAAAGACCGGAAAGTAATGTCACATAAGCAAGGCCCCATGTCTCTGGGTCTGTACTGGGAAGCATTATTTAAGTTTTCTTCTCTGCAACCTTCCCCCCCCCCTCTCTCATTCTCTTCACATTCATATAGGTGTATCAGACTTTTATTACAGCAGACCTTCTTTTGACACTCCCTATCTTGCTCTCCTTTAGTTTTAAAGCAGTTTGAAATGTAAACCAGGTACACAACTACTGGAGTGAGGTACCAACCAGAGTTTAGTCAATGAGCTTCAATGCTTCCTTCGCATACCAATGCCGCCATAAATGAAATCAACTAAAACCCTAAAATAATATGAAATTTCATAAATAATAACCCTACTTCAAAACTAATCTGGGAAAACCCAAGTTGCAATACATAGGCAGCGACAGAAAAGACCGGAAAGCAATGTCACATAAGCAAGGACCCATGTCTCTGGGTCTGTACTGGGAAGCATTATTTAAGTTTTCTTCCTGCAACCTCCCCCCCCCCTTCATTGTCTTCATTCATATAGAAGTATCGACTTTTATTACAGCAAACCTCCTTTTGACACTCCCTATCTTGCTTTCCTTTTATTTTAAAGCAGTTTGAAATGTAACCCAGGTACACAAATACTGGAGTGAGCCACCAGCCAGAGTTTAGTCAATGAGCTTCAATGCTTCCTTTGCATACCAGTGCCAAGTGTAAAACAAGTGAAAAATGGCATGCGCTTTCTTTTAGTTGGTTAAAAAATATCTACATAAGAAGAAAAGAAAAACTACTTTTCCCTCTCTTCCCTTTCCCAAGCATCCTTTCTATTTTAATTTTCACCTTATTTTCCCTATCTTCCTTCTCATGTCCCAGGTAACCACCTAGCCAAATACCTCCTTGCTTTTGTGATCCAACACCAATAATCCTCTCTTGTGAAAAAATAGTTCTACTAGCACAACTCATTAATTCATTATGCAAGATTCTACTGAAAAGAAAAAAATGAAAATTTTATGCTGAGTATGATGAAGGCAAATATTCATTAAAACTTGACTAAACTATCCAATTAATTGCCTTTTAACCTTAGCTACCCTCAATTCTATTTCTATAGTAATTGAGAACCAAGAAAGCATAAGCCAACCTTCTGCCAATTTCTAAAAAAAATTCATCGGACTCTTAGAACCAAGTACGTGTAACAAAGATCACACATCTTCTCTGTTTTCACAATCACTAGGAATGATGGACGTGATAGAAAAGCACTGAAAGCAGTCATAAAACTCTGTTCATTCTGTGCAGTAAATATACAAGTATACAACTAAACAAGAACTCAGGCCTAAATGGACAGATGTCTGTAACCAGTCACCAAAGGTTTAATATTCATTATTCAAAAGCAAATTGATCTCTAAAGAAGGAAAGAGAATCACCATCAGAAACTTTTCAATTTTTAAACACAACTTATGAGGCTCCAACCAACATATCCTCTACTATACATAAAAATCGCTTTAAAAATTCTCTTCACTACATCTGAGAAAGCAAAGTGTATCAACAAGCATACCTGCTCTGGTGGCCTGCTAAGAGCAGGAGATACGGACATATTTCCTACAAGTCCAGATCCGGCCAATATATCTTTAAGAATACCACTTATTCCTAGAAGCATCAATGTTTTAGCTCCCACAGTAGACCCACTTGCGCACGTAGCGAGAAGTCGGACCAAGCCCTGAGATAAGCAAAATCAGATAAGTACAATGAACGATAACAAAGCAATTACTTCAGAAAATCACTGCACTCACTGTGTATGTAGACGTGCTCAGAGATGCCTGACCACCACCAGAATTACTTGTAGAGATAAGTGATGCAGCTTGGGTAACCAAACCATGATTGCAAAGCTCATCAAGCTTGTCAGGGAATAATGCAAAAGCCTCAACAATTCGAGTAAGGCAAACAGAAGCATGCTCAAGAACCTGAAAATTCATTTTAAAAAACAATGATAGGCATAATCAAATCAATGAAAAACAAAATGGCTTCAAATCCATCAAATACTTGAGAGATCAGAGAATCTTAATCTTGCAGCCCAACCTTTGCATCATGGTACTGAAGGAGATTTGTTAGGTGAGGAACAGCTTCCATCACAAAGTCAGCAGCATCTGAAGGGAGCTTCTTGCACATATTTGCAGCAGTAGCTAATGCCACTCGCTGAATTCAGATTAAAGAACATGGAAAAGAACAAGCAAAAAATATTAAAATGTCTATGTCACATCCAAAAATATCGACAAAGGGTGGAAAAGCTTACCTGAACTCCAGTTGAGAAGAAGTCAAGATAAGAGAGCACAGCCATAAGTGCACCAGCTCGCAAACATGCAGTTGGATGCTCTAGTGATATCTTTTTCAGTGCTTGCAAAGACTATCACATTCCAACATGAAAACAAACAAGTCAAAAACCATCTCATGAGTCGCTCACCACTTCGTTCAATCATTCATACATTAAGTATAAAATCACATACAAGTTATTGGGTATTTCAAAACATAAAACAAAATTATCTGAAACCATACCTAAAAGGCTAAAATATTCTTTATTAATTATTAGAGATAGGGTGATACAATCTGTTTCCTACCCCATTTATTGCAATTCAAATTGTTAAAAGTGTAACGAGCTTGGTATTGCTTTCCTGCTAATTTTTCACAAATATACTGTATTTTATAAACTGCACCACATATAAGCTTTCTATAAAAGAATAGCACGGTATAATACCTGCTCAGCCAAGTCCATATACTCAATTGTCAACAACCTAGCACAGAAACAATTAACTGCACCATAATGCACTACGGCAGCGCAAGAAGACGGCAATACATCTACCAAATGAGTAATTGCCCTTGCAGCAAGAAGCATTATATCAGGATTACTCTCATGATTAAGCAGCCCCACAAGAATAGGGACAAATGAATCAACAGAAAAAGTACTAAGCGAATCCTCAGTCCCAATTGACAGTAGCTCACACAACTGAGTCAAAGCTTCAACTTGCTTCCCATCCTCACCATCAGCCCTCAGCCCAGAAAGTATCTTTTTTAGCCTTCCATTCTGGTGAGACGATGAGGAGGCTGAACCCATGGCCGAGGAAGGGAGCAAATCGTCGAGGCCAGCACCGAGTTTCCGAAGCAAACCCTGAAGAGCACTGCTAGCAGAGGTGAGATTCTGGTGCAGAAGACCAACACCACCACCTCCTTCACTGTCATCGTTGTCATTATCATCATCGTCGTCATCAATTGTTAAAGCTAATCCTCGTTCATTTTCCCTTTCCCTTTCCTTCTCAACCTCATGCTCCTTCTCTTTACCCTTGTCATTATCCTTATCAGACCCATGATGGTTCCTGCCTCTTCGGCCACCGCGAGAGGATGACTCATCCATTGCTGTTGCCGGGGACAAACTTTGGTTCGAACGAGTTCGAGAGCGAGTTGCGGGTGTAGTAGTAGCGGTGTTGGTGTTTGTGTTGTTAGAAGACAAAAGGCGAGTACGTTTCGAGGCACGAGTTGTGGGACCTGTTGATGATGAAGGGGCTGATGAGGACGCCTCCGCCCGCTTCCGGCTACGAGTTTCCATACAAATTAACACACCCCCTCAAGCAATCGATCAATCGTTCGGAGATCCGACGACGATGATTTGTACCATTTCTGATTTATTTGGTTAAATTGAGGTAAAAAAGGGGGAAACCCTAACAATCGAAAATGAATCGCCGTTAATCAGCTTCACCTAACAGAAAACCTAAACCCTAGATTCCCTTCTCCCTATTTCGAAAAAGAAATTATTCTATACTTGATTAATCAGACAATAGTGAAGAAATCTTGAATCGATCAACTTCGTGCTTGCGAAATTTGGCCGCACAAAGAAAGCGAGAGAGTGGCGTAGTTTCTGAGTGTGTAAAAAAAAGGTAATTCAAGGAAAGAAGAAGAGAAAACCTGATTTTATATTTTTATATATAGTTCATAAAATTGTAAGATATCACCAAGTAGGGTTTGGTATGAAGTGATGAATGTAATAATCAGGATAAAAAGGGAAGATGAAGAAAGAGGAGGAAAAAGGGAAGTTTCATGGCGGTGAATAAATAAGCGGAGAGAAGGCCTATTTATCGGGGCGTTTTTAAGGGAGGTGGAGGTACAGCCAAGTAGACCATTCCTGCAAAACTTCATCATGAGCCCTAAATACATAAGTAATTAATTACTAATCTTATGTGCACGCTACGCGTGATTTAGGGTGCGTTCTCTTCACCTTAAAAAAACAAGTTTCAGGTTTAATAAGTTCAGATAAGTTCCAATAAGTTATATCAGGTCTAATAAGTTCGATAAGGTCTAATAAGTTCAAATGAGTTCCAATAAGGTCTAATAAGTTGTAATAAGGTCCAATAAGTTCCAATAAGGTCTAATAAGGTTTAATAAGTTTCAATCAGTTCTAATAAGTTCCAATCAGGTCTAATAAGTTCAAATCAGGTCTAGATTATTATTTTTAATTATTGATCAAATAAAATTAATTAAATTAATAATTAACTTAAAGCACTCTTACACAACATAAACCAATTTTATTTTATCATTCTTGTTTTATAATTTTTTAGAGAAACCAATCAGAGTTAGATTGAATTAAACTATTTTTTTATATTGTAAAATAAAACTTATTTTTTATTTTGGGTTTGATTTAATTTTGGTCCAAATTAAACTTTACCCATCCTCCATATTATTATTACTATTTTTGGTCCAAATTAAACTTTACCCATCCTCCATATTATTATTATTCAATCCGTTCTAGTTTGTTAATTTTACTACAAGTGAATTAAGAAAAATTAAATATGTAGATAAGTTGTTATTGGAATTGATAATATTAATTAATAATGGGTTTGAAAAAAGATATACTAATTATTATTACCTTCTTGAACCTAATTCAACAATAAAAAAAAAACATAGGTTCAAATGTATAGAATATTATCATCATCATCATTATTATTATTAATTTATTTTATTCAATCATATAAAATACGTTCCAATAAGTTTCAATCAGGTTTAATAAGGTCTAATAAGTTCCAACAAGGTCTAATAAGTTCTAATAAGGCCTAATAAGTTCCAATAAGGTCTAATAAGGTCCAATAAGGCCTAATAAGTTCCAATAAGGTCTAATAAGTTCCAATAAGGTCTAATAAGTTCCAATAAGGTCTAATAAGTTAAATAAGGTCTAATAAGTTAAATCAGGTCTGATAAGTTCAGATAAGTTCAGTTCAGATAAGTTCAGATAAGTTCAGGTCTAATAAGTTGAAGAGAATGCACCCTTAGTAATGTACGACTATTTTATATAATGTTTATATACGGAGTACATTATTTTTGAGCTTGTTGAAAATAAAATTATGATTGTTTAATTGAATAAAATTTATTTCATCCACTATACTATATCTGATCAAATTTTTAATGTGATTTGTGTGAAAAATATACCAATATGCGTATCTAATTGTAGAAAATTTAAAAATATGAATTTTGATGTTTGTGTTTTATTTTTTTTAATTATATATTTTGTAATATTTCATTTTAAAAAATACAAAACTTTTCTTTTTAATTAATATTATATAGTTTGAGTATTTAGAAATTTTTTTAAGGGTATATGTAGACACCTAAATGTGTCTCCCTAATGTAGAGACTAATGATGAACGTACCATGTTGTCATCAGATCTAACTAAGTGCAATCGACGATGAACGCATAATACACCTCAAACAATTCCCTAAGCCGTGTTCGAACTGCCTTGGAAGCAATTATTAGGTTTCACGGTGATTATAGGATTTTTTTTCATAATTTTTCACCATTTTTATGATTTTTTCATATTTTTCCGTGCATTTTTCATGCTTTATATTCATAAAAAAAAATTAAAAAAAATGTCATTTTGCATCATAAAATATTTTTAACAATCATAAAAATAATTTTATAATTTATTCATATTTTTTATCATTTTTTTAGAGATTTTTTAGCATTTTTGCATACTTAGTAGCATTTTCGTCATTTCCGAATGTTGAAAATTTTTCCGCAAAGCATATTAGTGTTTTTCATACTTTTCATAATTTTTTTTATAATTTTCTGTAATTTTTAGAGCTTCTAGAGGTTTCTATAACATTTTGGAACGTTTTGGGTCACCCGGAACATTCTGGAACATTCCGGAACATCCCGAAGCATCCCGGGACACCCCGGAATATTCGGGAATATCAAAGATTATAGAATATATCCGTAATCAAATAAAAGTCGGATCAAATCTCGTAAATCACGTGCAAAATCAAGCAAAATCGACCCCGGATCAGACCAGACCTGCGCCTAGACGCACGTCTCATATCACGACCTGCGTCTAGACGCAATCCACACAATATTGACCTGCGTCTAGATGCAGGTCATGTTACAGGACCTGCTCCTAGGCGGTCACTGGTTCCTCTGGGTCGTTCGTTGCTGATTCTGGCTTATAAGTACACGTCCTTCCAAGCATTTCAACACACGCCAACAACACCGATCCCTCCCTTGCATTACATACTTCAACTCCATACACTTATACCACATCAAACACCCCTCAACACTCATTTATACACATCACAACTCATCAACTCAATCAACTTCAAGCAAAACACACTTGTATTCATCATCAATCATCCCTTGGTTGTTTTGATCAAAGGCATTACAAGGTATAATTCCTGAAGTCTCTACTTCAAATCCATTCGTTCTAAGTTTATTGTATATTTATAAATTAATTAAAATGATGATTTATGATAATGGTTAATTCAATAATCAATCCGGATCATGTATACATATGTGCGAATTAATGCTTCAATCAATAATCCTATAACAATAATGCCATCATTTCTTTAATCGCCATCAATCTAATGTTTTGATTTTGCAATTTATATGCGTAATGATTATTAATCCATCGACGCATTTTGCATAATCATATATTAATACCGACTCTCATACAATTCGTTAGATCTAATTTCGCAAATTGAATAATAATGGTTTAATGGCAATACTTGTTGAATTTGTTTCTTTCATATGTGGTTTATATCACACGATTTCGATTTATTGAAATTCGTGTCATGAAATGATCGCTACATTTTCTTTTCCAACAATGTTGTTATGAATAATTTGATAATTACTTTTTATGCGATCATGAAGAAATGAATTTGTCAATTAAAATACATATCAAAAAATAATCGCCATGATTAATAAAAATCCAGAGTGATTGAATGTCGTTGTTCATGAGAGTCATATATTAAATTTCGGTTTTGATTAAGTAATAAAGATGACGATTAAAGTTGTTAATTCGAATACGGTGATCAATTGATTAAAGTATTAAATCGCACAAGAATCATTTTTGTCAATATCATCATTTTAATAGTGTTTTCTTCAATCTGCACATATTTATTTTTTTATTTATTTTGTATTTCTCCATTATGTGTTTTATTCATGATTTATTTTCCTAGGATTTTAATATGGACTTAATTCAAAGTGTTCACAATAATTAATTTTGACATGTAATAATTCAAACCGACCTAGTAATATGTGCTTTAGGATATAAACTGAGATATTTGTGTATTCGGGATTAATAATGAGGTGACCACAAAAAGAGACCTAATAGAGACCGCTTGTAATATCCCTAATTTTGATATGGATTTTTGAGTGATTTATTGTGATTTTATTTCATGGCTTTGATTTATTTTTTTGATCTTGGATTGTTGATTTATGTTTTTAATTTTTGGGCTTAGTTTTACTAAGTTGGAATTAATTGGCCCAAATGGCCAATCAAAGACCCATAGGGCCGGTTGTCATGGGGGTTAGTGTCATTTGATATGTTTGCTAAAAAAAATCAATTTGATTTATCAGATATCCCTCCCATTAACACCCATATTTCTCCATCCAAATTTATCACAAATTGTGCATCAAACTTCATGATTCAAACACTATTAGACTACATCTGTCTTGTAGTTTAATATTCATCAAATAATTCATCCAAGATCATTGGTTCAGGTTATTTTCCGGGTTGGGTTTGGACATGTGTGGTGGTCGTGTGGTTGCCCGTGAAGACCATGTGTATTATGGTGGTGGTCGAGGGTTGTGCAAGGTGGTCGACAGGGTTGGGTGGACCTGTTCGTGGTGACTGGACGGTGCTGGTCGAGGTTGTTCGTGTTGGGTCGTGCTGTTCGTGGCTGCACGGGAGGTGGTGTCGTGTTGATTGAGCCGTGTCGTGCGTGGTTCGTGTTGCTCGTGTGTGGGTCGTGTGTGGTTGAGTTCGTTAATTGTTCGTTCATCTTTGTTTGAGTGTCGATCTTGCGTTAATCCAGGTAACTAGATGTTAGAACTCGAATTTGGTAGTTAAGTTAACATAGATTAACATAGGATTGAATTGAATAAAATGATGAACATAATTCTCATGTTTTGCCATGTTATGCGTGTAAATTGGTTATGTATGTATGATTATGTCTTGATTAATTCATGTATGGTTTGATGATTTAAGGTTGATTTGAGTAATTAGATTACAAGTATTATGTTTACTTTGATTTAATTATGTTGTTGAATTAATTATACATATTAAGTTGGTTTATGCGTGTATTATGATGAGTATGAGTTCTTTAATTCTTGAATAAATAATTTATGGCTTAATTAATAGCTTTCCGAATTGATTTTTGAATGAAGTTATTTCTTGAAATTATATTTAGTTTTTGATTAATTTTCGTCGATTCTTGGTTTACTTGGTTTCTTGAATAAATCTTGTTATGGACGGTTTCTTGGAATTTTCGTAAAGATTGGTATTTTCGAAATGTTTTGGATTTATAAGTTTGAATATTGATCTTTACGGTCATGTCGGGTTTTTTTATGTATTTTCTAAGTCGTCTGTCTTAGTAACGTATTGGTTGCTATTTTGGGTTAAAATCATGGCCGTTGCCCTGTGTTCGATATTTGTGGGGTAGTTCTTGGTCCTAGGATGTGTTGTCGTCTAGGTTAGTGACGTATTGGTTCCTAGCTTAGGAGTCATGGCCATTACTTAGACATAGTACTCGCATTGGAGTGCTACGGGATTTGGACGCATTGGTTCGTCCCGGCATGTGTTAGGAAAGTTGGAAGGCGCATAGGTCGACCAACGAGCTAAGATTAGACTGTCGGTTGTTTTCGAGGTCGCATTGGACTCTTGGTTTTTTTTAAGTCGCATTAGACTGTCGGTTTGGACTTTCGAGTCTTCGGTTTTGGTTTTGATTTCGGTTTTGATTGATTTTCAGACTTGGTTTTCGGTTTCTGTTTCGATGGTTTTCAGTTTTGTTTCGATTTTGATATGTGATTGTATATTGATCCGCTACGATTGGTTGCCAGGTACGCTATTGTGTGATGATATTGATTCATGATGAATGATTTGTCGTGTTGGTTGTTTATTATTCTATTTGATGATGTCTCATGTTGTGTATGTGGCTTAAGTCCCACATTTGGGTTGAACAACCTAGTTGCTCGCCACTGATAGTGGACATATATATATATATAGAGAGAGAGAGAGAAAGAGAGTCAGGATCTGCTAAAAACCTATGATAAGTTGAAAACTAAAAACTTTTAGTTATGACCGTTAGATGTAGATCAAGGGTTATGATTATTTTTAGGATAAAAAACCTTAATCACCCAAAATTACCATTTTTTTTTAAAAATAGTTTCACGCAGGTTTTTCGAAAAAACTACTACAATTTGAAAATATGTAAACGAAAACTTGCAATTTGATTTAATTTCCAAGTCATTTTTCATTAGCAGTTTGATCTAAATTCTACAGTTCGATATTAATTTAAATGAAAACTTGTAATTTGATCTAATTTGATCCATTCGAATTTGATCTTAAATGTTTTTAGGTTGTTCGAAATGTTTTTGTGCATTTTTTAGAAAAGTTTGATTTTTTTAAGTGCAGTTCTTCTTGTTTAATTTTGTATGTACCCTTGTATCTTTGCATGTACCCCTTTATTATTAACATGTACCGCTTAATTTAGTATGTTTTTGTGCATTTTTTGGTAAATTTTGGATTTTTTAAGTGCAGTTCTTCATATTTGATTTTGTATGTACCCTTGTATATTTGCATGTACCCCTTTATTATTAATATATAACCCTTTATTTCATTTTTTTGTAAAGTTCGAATTTTTCTCAAGTGCAATTCTTCGTGTTTGATTTTGTATGTACCTTTGTATCTTTGCATGTACCCCTTAATTTAGTATGTAAGATTTAAATTACGTGTTAATATAAAAATTAATATGTACTCCATACCTCCTTAAATTAACATGTACATCTATAATATTAACATGTACTGTGACGACCCGACTCGCTTAAACCGGCGCGGAAGAAACCAACGAGTCGAATAGTCAGTTCTAACATACTAACATACTTAAAAATTAAAACAAAACCTCAAATTGAACATATACTAAATCCAAAAGTACAACACCCACAAGATTGTACATATCTATTATCCCAAATATCTCTACTACTAATAACTGTATTAACTCCAAAACAAATGTCAGAGTTAGAATATACAAGTATCACTACTATAGTCCAAACTAGAAATCGTAAAACAACAATACAAGATCTAAATAACATCGGCACTCGTCCAACCCAAAGCTAAGCAAGAATCTCATCATCAGAATTACCTGAAAATAAACAACAGTCCACCATCAGTGGCGAGTAACATTGTAACGACCCGACTCGCTTAAATCGGCGCGGAAGAAACCGACGAGTCGAATAGTTAGAACTACAACTCAAAACTTAGGAAGTTAAACTAATTCCTCAAAAATTATTATTAATAACCAAAAACGTACGAATACCCACAAGTTTGTACATACTAGTCCCAAAAGTCAAACTAGAAATACTAAACATACGAGTAAACTCCAACTACATGTCAGAGTCTTAAACAACGTAAAAGAGTCCAATAACAACGTATAAAGTCTATGTAACTCCATCACTATCTAAAACAACAGAAAACAGTAAATACAACAGATAACAGAAATAGTAAACGTCGCTCGCCCAACCCAAAGCTAAGCAAGAGTATCGTCATCAGAAGTACCTGAAAGAAAAACATACAACAGTCCACCATCAGTGGCGAGTAACATAACTGACTCACCCCAATGGGAATACACATGCACATAGCATAAACCAAATAACAACATCAAATCAATAATCTAGAGTACAAGATCAACCCAAACGTGAACTCGACTCAAACCAACCTAATCAACTATTTTTGGCGCAATCATTCATATTCTAGACCGGACTGTGCTCGTACGAACGCATCTTACGCATTCGAACTTTCTACTATGCTCGGATTTGAGAATCTTACTCCCAAACCCCATGAAACCAATCTTACTGGAAATCCATGTCCCGTGAAACCAATCTTACTGGAAATTCACAAAGATCACATAGTATGACTCCAACTATCCCAATACCGCGGATGGAATAGGGGCAACGTCTTAACCCAAATACAATGAATCTTACTCAAAGTATCAGGCGTCTAAAAATGAAATCAAGCTAATCATTAATTAATTCTTTAGTCATTTTAATCATGTTATTCATTTAATTATCTCAACTTAACTAAATCAAGTTCAAGAATTCGCCTCTAGCCTTGATTCTTGAAGATAACTAGTTAAAACATCGAAGTTATTCTCAAGAACTGCCTCTAGCCTTAATCTTGAGTCTAACCAATCATAATCCAACATTCTTTACTCATTCTTTAATCATATTAGACACTTTCTTTAACTTCCTTTATCATTTAAACCATTTTCTTTAACTTTCAAGATTCAACCAAGAACTCATAAAGACTCATCAAGAACTCATAAAGAACTCAAAGAACTCATAAAGAACTCATTCAAGATTCAAGATCTTCAATCAAGAACTCATTCAAGATTCAAGAACTCAATCAAGAACTCATACATACCACACGCATATCATCATCATCATTTCGAAAATTACCACTTATACTTATCCAAAACTCATCAAACTTTGACATAATAATCATGATCATAAAACAACATATATTCAATCATAAAAATCATCAAAACCATCATCAAAATATCATGAAAATCATATCAAAATCAGATTAAAAACAACACATAAAAATCATGGATAATCATCACCAAACAACCCATACATGCATTTAATCTATACTATAAACATAGTATACCAACAAGGTTGAGTAAGTATGTTACCTTATTGAAGATTACACACTAAAACAACACACAAATGTTGCTGCCCGGAAAGTCGACCCACACGATCACAACCACGCTCAACACGAGGCACACACGGCACCACCACGGCACTACTACGAACACCACAGCAGCACGGCTGCTGCCCCTTGCACCACGCACGACCACCCACACGAGCCACCACACGGCTGCACGAGCCTCACTGCACAGCCACCACGCACGAACCACCACCTTGCACAGACTTCACACACGAACACCCACAAATGCACACGAACACGAACCCAAAACCAATCCCGAACTAGTGATCTTGTATGAACTAATTGTGTTTAAGATTGTGTTTAGGTACTTAAAGATCAATAGAGTTTGAATCTTTAAGTTTGGGATTCAAAAGATGGATGAAAAATTGGATGGGTTTAATAGCCAAAAATGGCGTGTGAACTAGAGAGCAAATGGGAGAGATTTGTGCTTGAATTTGATGGCAAGAGCATTTGATGGCAAAAATGAGCAAGGGCCTTACTAACTCTCCTATATATAGAGTTAGTGAAGGTGTGAACACAAGGCAAGTGGCAAGCCTTGCCATGCCTTAGGAAAACCGGCCAAGAGGGTAAATAGGCCTAAAAATGGGCTCTCGTGATCAATTTGGCTAATTTTCGAAAACCGCATAATTAATCATGCACAAATCGATTTAGCCCAAAATATTAAATAATTAATTAGAAAATTAAATAAATAAAATTCTAATTAATTAAATAATAAATAATGTAATTAATAAAAACTGAAAACGAAGTAATTTGAATTAAATCGAAATTATTCACATAGAACAAGATAAATAGTTCAACAAAAAAAATTTGAACTAACACACAAATACACATAAATACACATGATTATCGGCAAAAATACCAATAAAAATCTGGGTCATTACAACCATAACCGTCCCACCCTAACGGGGATACACATGGTCATAGCATAAATCAAACAATCAAGTCAAACATACCAACATGCGAACCACACACCATAACATCAATGATAATAATAACCACAAGTAACCATGCTGACTCGACTAACTTTAACCATTAATTAACATTCTTAAACTTTGGCGCTGTAACGACCCGTAATTTAGCAGCGTTGTTTTCGGAGAAAACAACAATCACTGATCATTAACTTCTAAAAATTCAAAGTTAGGTTCATAAACTACAGCAGAAGCTCTAAAACTTAATCATATTATTCATTAAAAACTGTTATCTAATCCCAAAATAAATATCAAACCAATATCCTTTACTATTACAAAATAAAGAATAGACTACTAAATCAAATAAACATAATCTAAACTAGTCATCGAGTCACTTCTAAGCTGGCTAGCTCACAATCCCAGCCCATACGTAGCCTAAACTCAATCACCACCTGTACCTGAAATAGAATGGGGGGTCCACAGTCAGTGGTGAGTAATTAGATTGTTCTACTTAATCAGTAGAACACAATTAGAAAGATAATAATCAGAACAGATCATCTGAACTGTCGAACAAGTCATCATGCAAAGAAGTCAACAAGCAATCAAATCAAGTACGCAGCGGAAAACAATCATACAAGTCATCCTTAACAAGACCTTCAGCTCAGCTCAACCAATTCTAGACTTCTAATCCTCATCAACGACTCTTCTTTTCTGTTCTTTCCCAATCAGGTGCTAATCCGTGACCAGTCATATGCTCGTAAGAGGTCAACCACGAAGATCTACTCCCCCCAACTTTCCTTGCTCATGCCGGGTCAACCACAAGGATCTACTTCCCAAGCACTGGGATCAAGAACTGTCCCCAATCCGAAGATAGGACAGTGGCTTTGACTATACCTATGTTCATGGCACATGAGCCACTAGATAGGTGGTCACTTCATAGTTAATCATCTTTTCAATTCAATTCAATTCTGTTCTGTTCTATTCCAATCCTCAATTCAATTCCTTATCGTCATAGCTTAACTTCTAATCCAATCTTGTTCATCTTAACTTGACTCAAACTCCAAACTAAACTTATACCACTCGAAAATGACCAACATCATGCGGAAAAATAATGCGGAAATAATTGGAAATACGTACAAAAATACATACGGAATGCGTACAAAAATACGTACAAAATACATATGGAATACGTACAAAAATACGTACAAAAATACATACGGAATACGTACAAAAATACATACGGAATATGTACAAAAAAATACGTACAAAAATACATACGGAATACGTACAAAGTACGTATAACAATACGTATAAAATACCTGCAAAATACGGTTAGAAATACATACAATATACGTATACCATACAGTCACAGATACACGAAATTCATACTCTACACATATACAAAGGAAACCTTCCCCTGAAATACTTATCTTGTCATATTTTACCCATAACCCTTCCTTTATTCATATTATTACTTTCCTTCATATTGCGACTTATCCTTATTAATTCCTTTTAATGGTAATAATTATGTTGTTACTTTCCTTCGTATTGCAACTTATCCCTATTAATTCCTTTAATATTAATAATTATAATGCTTCCTAAAATTACCTTTTAATAATATTGTAAGTCAAAAGTTAAACTAAAATGGATCAAATAAAATATGAGACCACACAACATTTTAATCTAAAAATAATAATTAAATAAATTCATCATATCATCATATAAACATTTCAATAAATCATATAAAATGACAATTAGCTACATAAGTTACCTAAAACATGATAAAAATCCTATTTTTCATATTTCACATCACTCGACATTTGGAGAAATAATACCAAAATTAACACTTTAAATTAATTAAATACCTTTATCAATAATTAAATAAATTAACCTAATAAATAAATAAATTATGCAACAACATCAAGACATCAAGATTAATCAAGAACAAGATCAAAAGTTAATCCTTTAACTGTATAACATCACACGGCAATTATAGGGCCAAGATATATCAAGAAAATTTCAAGAATTAATAATAACATGTTTTAATAATTCAATCACATTATTTTACACAATCTGATTTAAAGAATTAAATTAAGATCGACCATCTAAAGGTATCAAATAATCTGGAAATTTTTATGGGAGTTAAAAATGGGTTCAAGGTTTAACGTACATAAATTTCGTCCAAAAATAACGTCATTTACTATTTTTAAGGGATTTTATAACTAACAAATCAGATTAGGTTGTAATCAGTTTCAGATTTTTCAGCCATAGAAAACGAACTTTAAGAATTACGAAAATTTAACACAAGCTGTAAAACACTATTACTGACTTCCACCTAAAATTTCGTAGCGATCCGAATTGATTAAGTATCTTAATAAATTCGTAAACTAAATCTGGACAGTTTTACCGGTTTGAAAGATTAAATTATTTCAAGCAAGAAAAAGAACGAATTTTGCCACGAAATAAATCATGATTCATAATGAAACAGTAAAGAAACTCCCTAAAATTATTCTAAGTGACTCGACAATTTAGAACAACAAGAAAAAAAATATTCTTTTTAATTTAAGACTTTAATTAATAATTTAAATAATCAAGATTCATCAAATTTACATAAAGAAATCAAGAAAATAACATCATAATATTCATCATATCATTCGAAAAATTTCAATCCTAAACATGATACTAATTCTAAGCAATCCTACATTGTTCTAAACAATTCCAAACCATATTCTAAAAACTATGAAACTAATCTATCCTAAAAATTAAGTAAAAGCAATCCAATTACCTTAAATTTGGAAGAAAGGTTCGGATAACGAGGTGTCACACGGTTCTTGGAGAGTTCCTTAAGCTTCTTGACCAAATTCTTGGTTGATGATTGAATGAAAGAGACTTAGGGTTTTCTTGAGACTGTTTTTGAACAATTGTTGAATCCAAAAAAAATATAGTGAACAATTGTTGAATCCAAAAAAAAAAGGCTTGGCCGTGTGGGATTAGTAGCAATAGGGGTTTTGGTTTCCTAAAGTTTAGCTAGTCAAACAAGAGAGGTTGAAGTGAAAATAGGTTTTTAGGGAGAAAGTCAAAACAAATTTAAATAAATGATTTTAGTGGAATAAATTAAATTAACTAATTAAGGAAGAAAAACAAGGGGGGCCGTGAGGTTCAATGAGGGAAGGGGTCATAGGCTTCCTAAAATATAGGAAGAAGAATAGGTGAGCAAGAGTAAAAGTAGGGTTTCTTTGGAATAAGTTAGAATAAGCAAGGAATTAATAATATTGGTTAAACAATTTAAATGAAATAATTAAAAGAAAAGTAATATGGGCTGTGGGGTGGAAAATGAAAAGAATAGATTGGGCTCGGGTTTTGGCATGACAAGATAAAAAGGTTCGGGCCAGGATTAAAAATAACTGGACTGCTATAAATAATTAATAATCAATTAAACAATAATCAATTAAATAGCCAATTAATTATATATTTAATTAATTATAAAAAATTTTAAAATATCCCGAAATTTCGGGGTATTACATGCGCAATCATTTACATATTAGACCGGACTATGCACGTACGAACGCATCTTACGCGAATGAACTTTCTACTATGCCAGGATTGAGAATCTTACTCCCAACCCCATGAAACCCATCTTACGGGAAATCCATATCCAAAGACGACATAGTAAGACCACCAACTATCCCAATACCGTGGATAGGATAGGGGCAACGTCTTAACCCAATTCTTAGAATCTTACTCTAAGATTAGGCGTCTAATAGAAAATCAAGCAAATCTTTAACCGAAATTTACATTCTTAGTTAATCTTAAGTTGCATCACACGCCTTGACTTAAGAATAACATGTAAATCAACAAATCTTGGAACCTCAAATATCATCCTTTGACTTTCTTTATCTTTTCTTTAATTATCTTTAACTTTCTTTAACTTTCAAGACTCGACCAAGAACTCATAAAGAACTATCAAGACTCATAAAGAACTCATAAAGAACTCAACCAAGATTCAAGAAACAATCAAGAACTCAATCAAGATTCAAGAACTCAATCAAGAACTCAATCAAGATTCAAGAACTCAATTAAGAAATCATCCATATACTTATCATCAAAATTCACGCATGAAACTACAATCTTCAATCAACAATTTATCAACTTACAAGCATCAAAACTTGAACATAATTATCAACAAACATGAAATTATCAAAAGTAAACATAATATACATAGAATCATGGCAAGAACATCATAAAACAACCACCCCAAAATCAGCCCAAGTTCACGCATAAACAAGGGTGACAATCATCAATACGATCTAATCTAATCATCTAATCTACACTATGAATCAAGGTATACAAACTAGGTTGAGATAGTATGTTACCTTAATGAAAATTAAACACAAATATACACAAAACTTGCTGCCTGGAAACGTAACCACATGGCCCAAGCAACACGAACACGACACGAGCAACTTGCACCACCACACGGCCAGACCACGAACCACCGTGCACCACCCGAACCACACACACGTACACTGCCCAACAGCACGGCCTTAACCCATGAACACGACCACCAAACGAACCTCACGAGCAAAACCCAAAGCTAACCCGAACAACTAATCTTGATTGAAACTAATGAGGATTAAATTGCTTTTAAGAACCTAAAGATCAATGGGAGATGAATCTTTAAGTTTTGGGTTGAAGAATTTGATGAACAAAAGTGGTGGTGGATTAGCCAAAAATGGCGTGTGGAATGGAGAGCAATTGGAGGGTGTTTGGCTTTTAATTTGGTGAGCAAGTGTGTTTAGAATGGCAAAATGAATCATAAGCCTTACTACCCCTTCTATTTAGAGTGGTTTAAGGTGTGAACATGAGGCAAGTGGCTAAATAGGCCACATGACAGGGGGGCGGTTCTAATAGGGCTCAAATGGGCCTAATGGTGATCAATTGGGCTAATTGCACTCATGCATGACTAATCATGCTTAAATCGCATTTAGCCCAAAAATATTAATTAACTAATTAGAAAATTAAATAATAAAAATTCTAATTAATTAAATAATAATAAAATAAATAATAATCGACAAAAAACAAAATAATCGAATTCAATCGAAATTATTCACATAAAATAAAATAAATAGTCCAAAATAAATTTTGGACCATACATAAAATCACATAAATAACAAATAAATAAATGGCAAAAATACCGAAAAACCTGGGCCATTACATGTACCCCTTTAATTGTAGTACGTACCCCTTTGTTTAACATTTTCTCTTTTTTTTTCCTGATTTTTTGTCGAGAGAAAGAAAATAAATTTTAAGAGAGAAAAATGTTTAATTGGTAATATGAGTTTAATTTTGTAAAATTAAATCGATGGTCAAGATGGGCTAGACAAAATCAATGGCCAATATGTACCCCTAATTCATTATCACTTACAAAAGATATAAAAGTGTACATTTTAAATTAAAGGGGTACATGTTAAATTAAGAGGGTACATGTTACCAATCAAAAGTTATTGTTTCAACTTTCAACCTTGAAAGATGAACAATGGATGATCTTAAACTAATATATGTACCCTCTCAAATTAATGTGCATCCTCTTTAATTAATATGTGTTATGTAATTATAATATGTATGCTCATAAAAACACTAAACAAAGAGCGAAGATTTCTGTTAGGCATTTCATCAAACACCACATATGCATCATCAATTATCAAACAATTGCATATTAAACATTCAAATTAAATATAAGATTCTCATAACATCGAACATTCAAATTAAATTAAAAAAATGTGGATCTGCAAGAATACAAGGTCGCCATCTTCATCTCTGCTTATTCTATATTGATCGTCACCTATGATCAACTCAGCATCGTCATCATCGAATTCATGAGCATCAATTAATCTTAATCGTTCTCTGCTTATTATAAGCATTTTCATTGAATTGCTTATTACATTCTTCTTCATTCTCTGTTTTTGGGAAGAAAAACAAAAAGGAAGAAGATGAAGATGAGAAAAAAGGGAGGGTAAGAGGATCAAAAGAGGAAGTAATTGATTTACTAATCAAGGGAATTGAATGAAAGAATGAAGGGTAACCACTGTGAATGAAAGGAGAAAGAAATGCACTGAGAGAAACCGTGAAACACGTTTATCTAATCCTAACTGATGATTAAAAAACAAACGGTTCAGATTAAAAGTTTTTAGTTTTCAACTTAAAGGTTAGTTTTCACATGATCCTATATCTATATATATATATATATACATATATATATATGGTCAGGATCTTGTGAGAAAGGTTCTTTAGGTGAGAATGCTTGTTTATGTGAGAAAAAAATCTTGAGCGTTGATTTATTTTTATCTAAAGGCTAAGATTTTATGGATTTTTTAATTTAAAACAATTTTTAAAAAAACCCTAAAATTTCTCCCCTCCCTTCCTTATAATACGTAGGATTAGGATTTTTTATTTTTATTTTTATTTTTTTCTTTATGACTTTCTAAAAAAAACAGTTTTTTTTTAATATTTTTATTTTTAAAATATCAATTTTATGGATTTTTTTTCTAGATTTGTTGTATTTAAAAAAAAAAAGATTCGAGTGTAATTTAGAGTATGACTAATGAAATTTAGAACATAGTTCCTAAAATTTAGAACATGGCTATAAACTTTAGAGCATATACATATATAACTCAATATTCAATCAAAAAATAGAAATTTACATTATTTATTAAAAAAATTTATAATTTTAAGGCTTAATTTTTTAAAAAAGTTGTAATTTGCTGTTTTTTTTTAAAATAAATATTTCAAGTTCATAAAATAATCAACATTAGATCAAAATAAATCAACGCTCTAGTTCTATTTTACATGGTCTGGAAACTATATTATAAAAATTTAGAACATAACCCGTACAATTCAGAATATGAATCATAAAATTTAGAATATGACTTATAAAAATTTTAATATTTCATATACTTTTTTTTATCAATAGTTCATATACTTTTTATTCATCAATAGTTCATATACTTAAAATAAATCCAACAATAAACTGACATTTTCTGCATACATACACATATTAGAACATGACTTATAAATTTTAAACATGGGTTGTTAAATTTACAACATAGCATTTAAAAGTTAGAATAAAGCTTATAAATTTTGAATATGGCTTATAAAATTTTGAACATGTCTTATAAAATTTTGAACTTGACTTATAAAATTTTGAACACTTATAGAATTTGGAACAAGAGTACTTACGAACAAATAAACAAATAACTTGAATTTTAGATATTTTTTATTTTATGAAAAAAACCAATTTTTTGAATTAAAAAAACGTATTTAAAAAAAAAACAGTTTTTTTTTTATTATAAAAAATAGAAATATACTACTTAAATTAAATTACCAAGTTGCCCTTACTAATAAAAACACAAGATCAAATAACAACCCTTAGATCTAAAATTATAAGCGGTGCATATGTTTTCTCACATAAAAGTCTTTCTCACCTAAGGCACCATTTCTCACACAATCCTATTCAGATAATGATGATGAGTAGCTGTGTACTTGTGCTTGGGCTGAGATTGAGTGCGAGAGACTTGTGGACTCTAATTTGTAATAGATTAGTTTTACTTTCCGCATGTTATAGTTTTGTACTCGGACTTTGGTGGTGTGGTTAACTAGTTAGGATGATGTACTTGAACTTTTGGGACTTTCGTACTATTGGTGTTGGCTGCAATTGGACTATGTTGGTTAAGTAATTTGTAACGACCCGACTTTTTAGCTTGTCGATTTACGAAGGGTAATCAACATTCGGATCATTACTTAATCTAATTAGACCATAATTCAATATTACAAAGGAAAGAATTAACCTTTATTAACTATAGCTGCTAGAATCCATAATAAACCTCTAATTAATATTACATCAAAGTCTGAAAAATACTGTCCCAACATGCTGGGATCTTAGTAACAAACTAAATAAAGGTTTAAATAGTTCTGACTAAACTAGAATACTTAAATAGAGGCCCAAACTCTCAAGCCCATCCGGCGAAGCCCGCTCTAATCTGCTGCAACGTCACCTGAAACTGAGGGGGGGGTCCACCATCAGTGGCGAGTAACCAGGCTGTCCCATTTAATCGAGGGACCACCAAACACATAATAGCATAGAAATTGTCATAAAAACTGTAAAGAACTTAATACATGTTTTACACATAAATATACAAATTACGTATAAATGTACGTATAAAAATACATATAAAAGAACGTATAGACGTACGTATAAATGTACGTACAGAAATACGTATACAAGTACGTATAAAGATACGTATAAAGATACGTATAAATACACCTGCGGAGATACGGTTAGAATACGTATAATCTTCGTATAGAATACGTACAAACAACCCTGCAGATACGGTTAGAATACATACAAAATACATTCAACATTCGCATACATACACACGCTAACATACTCGAATAATTACAGAAATATACACAGCGGAAGACTTATAATATACTGAACTTGTACTTTATATTATACAACTTAGAATTATACTTCACCACCTTCTTACATGATATCATCAGTAAATCCTAATCATATCTTTTCATAATCTTATCATCGAATTTCATATCATAATCTTATCATATCATATGTTATATCTTATCATAATCTTTCTTAATCGTAATTCATATCTTATAATTACATCTCATCTCATATCATAACATCAATCTTATAATAAGGGCATAATAGCTTCTTATCTTAACATATGCACTTATCATATCATTACATCAATCTTATAATAAGGACATAATATCTTCTTAACTTTACATATGTACTTATTATATCAACTTAACTTAACATATCATCTTTGCGGACTGTCTTCTTCAGCTCGTAGCGAACCTTTGCGTTCGCAACTTTCCTAGAACACGTCGGGGTGAACCTTTGCGTCCCACCCGTAGCCCTCCTTTGCGAGAACTAAGCCTAAGCTATGGCCATAACTCCTGGTAGCGGCTCGCAGATACGGTTACCAGACGGCTACATGTTCTAAGACCAAGAACTGCGCGGGGGAACCTTTGCGTTCGTCCCATGTGAGCAGTGGCATCGACTAAACCCAATTGATAACCTTTGCGTTATCGCAAGGGCGTCCTATCTTATTTAACCCGATTGATGACCTTTGCGTCATCGCAGGGGCGATCTTTATATTGTATCTTATATCTTTACTTAATCATATCATATCATATATTGGGAAATACTAGGTGGCCGTAATAGGAAATGAAATGTTCGGAGTCCCAGGAAAGAGAGGTGCGGCACGTATATTGGCCACCTTAAATACCAAGTCTTTCCTAGCCAGAGACCGAAACATAACATGTATATCTATTACTCTGTTTCCTTTCTTATCCCTAGTAATATCTTATATATCTTCAAAACTCATATAATATATTATCCTTAAAATATATATATCATATACTTATAATCTTACCCTTTCGGATACTAATTTTAATATTATATCATATACTAATTTGTAACCTTATCCAAAGTAAG
Organism: Salicornia ramosissima; assembly: GCA_951394345.1. Lineage (NCBI taxonomy): Eukaryota > Viridiplantae > Streptophyta > Magnoliopsida > Caryophyllales > Amaranthaceae > Salicornia > Salicornia ramosissima. Next base: position 48,432,217 of record OX596233.1, read on the forward strand.
ATAATTGTATTAATAACACTATTAGTATTTGGCCCTAATAAACATGTTACTAATATTATTATTCCTTTTTATCCCTACACTTTACAACTTATCCCCAATAATTATTTTATCCGTAACTTATATTACTAAATTATTCCTAAATTAATAACAATTCAAAATCAACTAAATTTGACTATTTCCAGCAATTTTACACGGCATTCCCAGAATGTTAACAAAATTTAATTAATTTCTTAATTTATTTTAATTAAACAACTAATTACTAAAAATTAGCAAATTAAAATAAAAATCATATTTTTCCTAATTTTCTTCCACACGACGTTTTAATATCTTTTAATAAAAATTATTTAATTAATTCATATAATTTAATCTACAGCAAACACTTAAATTAAATAAACAATTCTTACGAAAAATTATACTTAACATAACATAACAAGATTAAAATCATACATACACGGCATATACATATAAACAAGAAATAACACAACTTTTAATGTTTTAATCTTTAGCTCACTCGGGAGAATCCCGAGAGTAAGTAGATTTTAGAATATAATTCAAGAACAAATTTACATATTCAAGAATTTAAAGATTCATGGAATTAAATAAGGATTTAAAATAAAGATTCACATATTTAATCTAGCATGTTCAAGATTAGTATAAAAATAACATTTTTATTTCCTCCTTTAAATTTTGTACCACTCGAAAATTCAATAATTAATAATAGCATATTTTAATAATTCAATTGCCCTATTTTATACAATCTGATTTTTAAAGAATTAAATTAAAAACGACCATCTAAAGATCTCTAAAAATCTGGAAATTTTTATGGGAGCTAAATATGGGTTCAAGTATTTACGCGCATAAATTTCGTCTAAAAATAACATCTTTTACTATTTTTAAGTGATTTTATAACTAACCAGTCAGATTAGGCTGAATTCGGTTTCAGAATTTTATGCCATATCAAACGATCTTTAAAAATTACGAAACTTTAACACAAGCTGTAAAACATTATCACTGACTTCCATATAAAATTTCGTAGCATTCCGAATTGATTAAGTACACTAATAAATTCGTAAACCTATTCTGGACAGTTTTACCGGTTTGAAAGATTAAATTTTTATAAATAATAAACGGACGAATTTTGCCACGAAATAAATCATGGTTAATAATCAAACAGTAAACCAGATACCATGAAAAATTTATCAAGAAATAACAAGATTTGATTGGTAAATAAATTCATACAAGATCATACATAAAATCAAGAAAATACATAAAAATCAATCAAGAAATTCATGCTTCATGCTCGACATGTTCATATGAGAACAATATTAAACTTCCTACAATTTTCATGCTTCAATTCCCAATCAACTATGTGAATAGCTACCCGTAGATTAAATAGAAAAGCAAAGTTACCTCAAATCGCAACATTTAATCCAAGGCACTAAAGAGCTCGGCTGGTTTGAGGAGGAAGAAGGTAGAGAAATACTTTAGGGTTTTTGGGAGCAAATAACAAATAAGACCCAAAAGAAGTGGAGGGGTCATATATATAAAGAAAGTAAAAAAAAAAAAAAAAATTAAAAAAAAAAACAAAACCCTATGCCCACCCCACTGCCGTGTACATAGAGAAAGTGGAGGAGAATTAGTTGTGGTCAACTAACAACTTGGAATGGGTAAATAAATAATTCAAATTAATTAAATTAATTAATTATCCAAAATAATAATTAATATTTAATCAATTAAAACAAAATAATATTGGCCCAAATAAAAAGGAAGGAATCGGCCCAATAGAAAAGAAAGAAAAATTGGGTCTTTGGCCCAATCTGGAAGAGAAAGAGTTGGGCTAACAATAAAACAGTCCAATTTTAATGGGCCTTTTGGACTAAAACTGAATAAATAACATTAACAACCGCGAAATTTTCTGGCCCAAAATTCCGGGTCGTTACAAATTAGTCTTATTTTGGGTTGATAAGTAGTAGTAATGACTCGTTTATCTTGTGGTATTAGTTTTATGTTAGTCGGTAAAGACGGGTCGTTACACCGCTTACAGGCAGGCGGGCCCAATGCACGATTGACTCGTAATCTGTCCCCGCCCCCATACTCTGGTGCACGACCTATATAGGGCCAATCAATAGTAGAAAAAAGCCCTTTTGCTGCGGGGTTTTTAGGCTTTACTGCTGCGGTTTTGCCCCGCAGCAAAAGCAGGCGCAGCAGTAGCAAAAATGTGTATATGATACGGGGTTCCCCGCAGCAGATACCTTCTTATCTGATGCGGTTCTTCAAGAACCGCATCATATACAAGATTTTTTTACAAAAAAAAATACTATATGATGCGGTTCTTAGAAAAACTGCAGCATATAGAGCATTATATGCTGCGGTTTTTCTAAGAATCGCATCATATAGTATGTGAGATAAGATGCGGTTCTTGGAAAAACCGCATCATATAACATTTTTTTAAAAAATAAATTTAATGCGGTTAATTAATTAATATATTAAAATCGATCACAATTCATAATCCAACATCACATCTATATTATCATACACATCTATTATCATGCATATCAATAAGCGCAGCGCCGCGGCGCGCAAATCATATATCATCACCCCCAGTGCCGCGCCTTTGTTCAACAACTAAACAATCACTTTCAATTTTCCACCACATACTATATACTATATACACAAACTAAATTTATATAATTAATCCAACAACTCATCCATCATCATGTTATTATTACACCTGCCAAAACATAATACATTTAGCACACAAACGTGTTACCCGATGCGCCTTTGTCCAACGACTTACAAATCCAATGTAAATAATTTTTGAGAGTTTATAACAATTCCTACATAATATATCAAAACCTATTTTACAGAGAACAAATGCATTCGGAGATAAAGTCTGCAAATAAGTCTCGAACGACTTTGATTTCTTCAACACTGAAAGTTGTTTCCCTTGAAACCTTGTAAACCTAAAATATAAATCATATAAGAAAAAAATAAAGAGAACTTGTTAAATGGGTTAATTTGATTTAATTAAAAATGTTTAATTCTAATATGGCTATGATTGGTAATAATGTAAATAATTAGATATTTATGATCTTAAGCCCATTTTTGAAAATATCTTATGTAACTTTCAGCCTACATAGCCTATTTCAAGTTTTTAAGCTTCATTCATGTCCTAAACCATCTAATTTTGGATTATATTACTCATTTGAAAGGTTTAGGGGGCAACAAGGGCTTTTCGGAACGACAACAAGCCAAACCGGCCATTTTGGGTTGTTTAAGGGTGTTTTTGTTCCCAATTTCAACCTACATAGCCTATTTCAAGTTTGAAAGCTTCATGCATGTCCTAAACCATCTAATTTTGGATTATATATATGACTCATTTGAAAGGTTTAGGGGGCAACAAGGGCTTTTCGGAACGACAACAAGCCAAACCGGCCATTTTGGGTTGTCTAAGGGTGTTTTTGTTCCCAATTTCAACCTACATAGCCTATTTCAAGTTTTTAAGCTTCATTCATGTCCTAAACCATCTAAATTTTTATTATATGACTCATTTTAAAGGTTTAGGGGGCAACAAGGGATTTTCGGAACGACAACAACTCAAACCGGCCATTTTGGGTTGTTTAAGGGTGTTTTTGTTCCCAATTTCAACCTACATAGCCTATTTCAAGTTTGAAAGCTTCATGCATGTCCTAAACCATCTAATTTTGGATTATATGACTCATTTGAAAGGTTTAGGGGGCAACAAGGGCTTTTCGGAACGACAACAAGGGTGTTTTTGTTCCCAATTTCAACCTACATAGCCTATTTCAAGTTTGAAAGCTTCATGCATGTCCTAAACCATCTAATTTTGGATTATATGACTCATTTGAAAGGTTTAGGGGGCAATAAGGGCTTTTCGGAACGACAACAAGCCAAACCGACCATTTTGGGTTGTTTAAGGGTGTTTTTGTTCCCAATTTCAACCTACATAGCCTATTTGAAGTTTGAAAGCTTCATGCATGTCCTAAACTATCTAATTTTGGATTATATGACTCATTTGAAAGGTTTAGGGGGCAACAAGGGATTTTCGGAACGACAACAAGCCAAACCGGCCATTTTGGGTTGTTTAAGGGTGTTTTTGTTCCCAATTTCAACCTACATAGCCTATTTCAAGTTTTTAAGATTCATGCATGTTCTAAACCATCTAATTTTGGATTATATGACTCATTTTCAAGGTTTAGGGGGCAACAAGGGCTTTTCGGAATGATAACAAGGCAAATTCTCCCCCTACCCTTGCCCCTCCCCTCACCCCCTTAAGCCCCTCCCCTCACCCCTATAGACCTGCCCCACCCTCCCAAGCCCCTCCCCTCACCCCCATAGACCTGCCCCACCCTCCCAAGCCCCTCCTCCCACCCCTATAGGCCTTCCCCACCCCCCATCCCCCAAGCCCCTCCCCCACCACTGCCCCACCCCTATAAACCCCCCAAACCTCCTAAGTTTCATACTAATTTACCAAAAAATAAAAGTTTACGTACCTTCTCCAAATCATTTACTTCTGTGCAAGTAGAGACTATGTCGTGCAGAAATCTCATCACATAATAGCTGCAATCAAGACCAGTCTTTTGTTGTGCACACTAATCACGAAATAAACATGCAACAAAATTAATTATATTGTTAATATGCTACGTACTACTAAAAACTATATATGGAATAAAGATGAAATAAATTTAAATACAGAAATTTATTCGAAATCAATTACCTTGACAGATTTCCATTCAGGAATCGAGGTTCTACTAAGTCCTCTTCTTCCACTCATTTTCTTCATCCCACTATAATTTCACATGGTCAAATATATATGTTGCTTATTAATCAAGAATATATATGTTAATTAAAACTAGAGTATAAAATATTAACAGAAGGTAAAATAAAGTAATGTACCCATTTATACTTGTTTTGATTATTAGTTCCCGCGGTGGTTCTTGACGCAGGGAATCAAATTGATAAACGGTGTTAGTAGATGGTGCTAGAACTAGAAGCAACCAATGCACACTGCAATTACAAATTGTAGTTACGAATAACCATGAATTTTACGAAATGCTAAAATAAGTAAACTAGTTAATACATACTTTTGAAGATATGTCGCAATAATAAAACTGTGTCCAGCTTTGTTTGATTCATTGAAACTTTCTTCGATGTAATGCTTCACTTCAAGAGGATTTTGCATAAAATGTGAAGCACTAATCTCTTGTGGACAAAGCCATCCTACTTTCGCAGCAGATTTTCTTTGAATCAAATCATCATAAAGTTTATTGAACTCGTAACAATTAAAATAAGTTAGATAGTGATTAATAAATTAAACATGCAAATAATAATCATATAATAAAGTATATCACCTCATAAAAGCTTGTAATACAGATACATTCAACATTGCTCCGGTAAGGAATTCAGTAATGTCGCCCTTGCTAACCCATGTATGAGTATCCTCAAAATAGTTGAATTCAGTAATCCGCACCAAATTGTTCTTCATACACTCCCTTCTCACCATGATAGACCCACACGTGATATTGAGGCCTAAACCCATAATGAAGTATGTGCTCCCTAAGCAAATCAACACTATAAACCTTGGACACATTGCAACACTTAACACAAGGACAATAAAATCCCTTTACCCCTATCCTAGCCTGATGTGCAACAGCCGAATTACAAAACTCTAAAACCCCATTAACAAATTTCAATGAGCCAATGTCATCATACATCCATGAACGATCTTTTGCCATCTAATAAAAAATATTTTAGATAATTAAACATTATACCCAAACAAACTTTTTAAAAAGTAAAATAATTAAAATAACTACTATGAAAAAAAACCTAAAAAACTAAAATGAAATGAAATTCGAGCATCTAATATCATTAAGAGAAAACTAATATTCAGACAGTAATGCAACATTCATCTTCATAAAAAAATACACATATTCGGGTTTTATTGCTATCAATAGGACATAATGTGTGTACAAAAACAATTGAAACACAACAACAAAATATACTTCATAACTTCTCTTGTAATAATTGATGAAAATTCTTTGGTATTCATCTTAAAAATGACCACCAAAGTCAATGAAAGTCAAGATAATTATAGCCGTTTGATTGTGCTAGTTGTGATTAAGAAATTAAATGATCAACAAATTCATTGAATTTCCTAAAAATGTATAAAAATATTATTTTCAATTAAATTGGTAATTTTAGTAACTTACTTTTTATTACTTGAAAATAATTTGACAACTAAATCAATAAAATAAAATAAAAACTGAAAATCAGAATATCAATCTTCATCCCTTTCTTTGAATCTTCAAACACAACCCTTCATAGTTCATACTCCATCCAACAATGATGTCCTTGACAAATTTTTTTTTACAGAAAGTGAATTTATATAGTTCTATGTCTTCAACAATGCAAATTTAGACCTGAAAAATTAATCAAGTCTTGAATTATAGTCAAACGTTTGTTCTACCATTGAAGCCATTCAACGTTACTCTGATCTGAGAAATTTCAGAACCAAATTAAAATGGAATTGTTACTATTTTTAATGATTAAGCCACGAAATAAATTGGTTCATTACTCAATAGTTGATTTATTTATGAAATCTTTCATTGTTCAACCAATTTTAACAATTCATTGTTAAATCAATTCATTGTAAAGAAAAAAATCATTGAAGCATTTTAACAAACACCTTGTAGGCATGAACTACTAGTATGATTTTTCACATAAACAAAATAATAAGTGTAAATCTAAAGCATTTCACACTAAAATTCAACCACAAATCAACCATAACAATCAATTGAAACTAGTTGAACAATCAACAACAATAATTAACAACTTGATTAAAAGAAGTAAAAAACAGAATTGAACCTCAAAGAGATAGCGGTAGTTGCTGTTGGAGGTTGCGGCCGGAGGTGTCGGTGGTTGTGGCTGGAGGTGCGGCGGTTCGAAGCCTGGCTAGTTTGAAGTTGGCTGGTTCGAAGCTTGGCTGGCTGGCTGGAGGTGGCTGGCCAGTTGCTGTGGTTGCGGTGCTGTACATGGTGCAGTGGGTTAGTGGTTGCGGCGGTGGTACGGGTTAGGGTGGTGGTGGAAGGCGTGCAGTGGCCGGTTAGTGCGTGGTTACTAGCTTAGGGTTCTTCACGGAACTACTAAGGGCTTTTTTTTTTAAGATTACTGCTTGTTTGATTGCTATACTACTGGATGTAAAATGATATATGCGACTTTATTTTTTTTCTTTTTTAGTATATGTTGCGGTTCCTATAAGAACCGCATCATATAAATTGTATATGATGCGGTTCTTCTAGGAACCGTAGCATATAGTAAAAAATGTCAGTATATGATGCGGTTCTTTAAAAAACCGCATCCCTTAAATTGTAGTAAAAGCACTTTTTTCTACAAGTGAATATTGCTCATGGCATTGGTACTTCTTCGGTGTCCGTGGGCCGTAAAAACGCATGGTGGCGACTCCTACTAGACCACATTCACGTGTGGAGTTAATAAGCATTCAAAAACAACTCGTGACGTAGGCAGCCAGAAACGACCCCTACTGTAGTTTAGACTTTTCTAGGGGGACACCGTGGCTCCTCCCTTGGCTTATATAATAGAGATTTGCAACTATATGTAAATAGCAGCTGAGAGACCAATCATATTGCTCTATTAGTGTCAGAAACAAATTGAAGTGATCCCGCGTACAAGTGAAATAAAAACAGTACGTGGACAATAAACGACACCCTTGGGATAATAATTGTTACTGCCAATTTTATTGGCCCAAATAAAGAATTAGGCCCAGGTGGATTGAAGACCCAAAAGAACCCAGAGAACAGCCCAAATGCATTGACCCAAAAGAAGCCCTAAAGAAGCCTCAAAGGCTGCGTGGCGGGTCCCTACGAGTCCACTTGTTCGCACCTCACTGGTCCACGTGGTAGAATATTACAGGACCACGTGGCACTACCCTGCTCAGACACGTGGCAACTTGGATCTCAGACATGAGTATAGGCAAAACTTCATTTATTGAACTATGTACATAGGTATAGTTATCCCACATTGGAAAATTACCTTGGGATATGAAAAGATTCTTGCATATAGGTAATAATGTAATGATTGCAACACAGATTCCTAGAATTGGCTGATTTGACAACACATACTTGTAATTTTCGATTAACCCTAATCAATCCTGATTAGCAGCTAATTAAGTTATTATTAACTCCTTTACATTCTTTAATTACTTTCTCTTTTTGTGGTTCTATATTCTGGGTAAAGTTTGTAGCATAAAATTTGGTAGCCCTCCCAAAAACAAAAACCCCCCGAAACATTTGGCGCCGTCTGTGGGGAGAGCACGGTTTTATGGCGAACTTAGGAGAAAAAACTCCCGAGATACCCAAAACTACAATAGTAACAGTAGAGAACGACCATGAGTCGGACAAGAGAGAAACAGACCATGACCGACCTCCTCGAAGGGAGAAGACCGCACAACGTGCGGGTCAGACTGAGGCCCACTCTCCCGAGGAGGATCAACTGATCTCTCTCTCTCAACTGAAACATATAATGGTTGACCTAAGGAATTCAATTGTTACACAAGTGAAGGATATGATAGGCCAGGCCAACAAGACCGACGCTGGGCCATCTAGGCCGATCCCTGAAGAAGCCGGGCCCTCAAGGCCTACTAAGGACCCGACAAACCCAAAGGGTGACCTAGGAAAGAAAAAGGTCTCCAGCGCCACCAAGAAGAAGAAGACGCCTTCCAAATCAACAAAGGTTGACTGGAAGAACATCACCAAGCGGGTGAGGACGACCAAGGCTCCCATTCTACCAAGAAGGGAGCCCTTGATCAGCGAAACAAATCAAACTTTCAAAGATGCTCGAGAGTATCTGAAGGCAAAGTGGCAACAGTCACAACAACATTCTCAAGTCGACATCTCTGATACAGCTTCAACCCCAACAATGAAGGATAGCACCTTCCGAGGATCTCTACGAACCATGTCCCGCTCAACGCAAGTACAAACTCCCACTCCAATGCCCAAAGGCTCGTTCAAAGCCGAGCCCTTCCAGGAAGATATACAACCGGCCACTCAGTTTCAACAACCACCTCAACCATACCCTTCAGGAGGGGTTGCGTGGAATTCTCCCTTCTCAGTTGCAATCTTGACAGCCCCAAGGGCCTCCAAAGTCAAGGCACTTCACATTGAAGCATATGATGGCACTACTGATCCCGACGATCATTTAGCCACGTACAAGCACTTGATGTACGCCCAGTCAGTCGATGATGTGACCTGGTGCATGTACTTCCCCGCTACTTTGAAAGGCGTGGCTCAGAAATGGTTCAGCAGTCTACCGAATCACTGCATCCAAAATTTCACTGAACTCAGCATGGTCTTTGCACATCACTTTATGGCCAACAAACAGGAAAAGAAGACGAGCATGCATCTCGGCAAAATCATACAAGGGCCAAACGAATCTCTGAGGTCATACGTCAAGAGGTTCAATTTGGAGATGTTGCAAATACCCGGCCTCCCCGAGGGGGTAGCCTTTGACAACTTTGTCAAAGGGCTTCATCAGTCGAGGTTCAAGTTCGAAATGGTAAGAAAAAAGGTGCAATCCCTACCAGAAATCCTTATGGAAGCTGAGTCTTATATCCATGCCACGGAGATTTGTTCAGCTACAAAACCTGAGTAAAAAAACACACAGAAGCATGGGGAGTCTAGTCAGAAGAAGGAAGTGGTCCCCAAAAGAGAGGTTTGGACGGTGGACGGCACTCATAAGGAGCAAAAAGCTCCCAAAAAAAGCTGTGCCTACGAGGCGGCATATGAGTACAACAAAAAGCCGCACGCCATCCTAATGGAGATTAAAGATAAGTTCAATTTCGATGCGCCACAACCGCTGCGGGGCCCGTCCAAATACAGGAATGCTAACAAATATTGCCAGTACCACAAAGATGTGGGCCATGACACAGATGAATGCTTCAATCTGAAGCGATTGTTGGACAAGCTGGCTGCTAAGGGCATGTTGGAGCCTTATATTGTGAAATCCAAATACAAGTTTCAGCGGAGGACCCTTCAGAGGACAGAAGAAGAAGAAACCGATACCGAGGTGGTAGCCATGATATCAGGAGGCCTCGCCTCAGGAGGCCCGACCATCAGGGGTGCGAAGGATCACCTTCGTAGCCTCTCTTAGGTTATGAGTACGGAAGGAAAAGAAGACAAATTGCCAGAAATAATGATCAGCGAGAAAGATCGACCGATCATCCAGACTCCTCTTGACGACCCATTAGTCGTCGAGTTTAAGGTAACAAATCTGAAGGTTAGGAGGATCCTAATAGATACCGGCAGCTCAACAGATATCATTAGTTTTGCTTGCCTTGAGAAACTTAGGTTCCAAGACAATGCTCTCCAGCCCATAAACCACCCCATCATTGGGTTTGGAGGAGGTGTTATTCACCCTGTAGGCGTTGTCACATTGCCCATTCGGATGGGAACCAAAGAGATGCCACGTCATATGTTCGTAAAGTTCTTAGTGGTTAGAGAGCTGACAACATACAACATCATTATTGGTCGACCAACATTAAATGTGTCGAAAGCCATTGTTGTGCCCCATCTCATGCTGATGAAATTTTTATGTAATGATGGAAGTGTGGGGGCGTTATATGGTGACCACCAGACAACACGAGAGTGCTACCTCACCACTATCAAGTCCGCACCCACATTAGACCAGCAAAACAAGGTCCAACCATCGTCCAAAAGGAGAAAGAAAGAAATTGAAGGGCCGCACCAAGAGGTTTGCATGATTGGGTCGCCCAACCCAGATGAGTTGCGGCCCCAGCCTGTGGGAGATTTTTGTGAAGTTATACTAGATGCTGATCGTCCTGACCGAATTGTGCAAATGGGCTCCTCCCTAGAAAAAGATCAGGGCCAGAAGTTGGAGGCAATCCTGAAGGAGTATCAGGATGTCTTCGCCTTCACTGTTTAAGAAATGCCGGGTATTGATCCAAGCATTGTATGCCACGAACTGAACATACTACCCGGCATGAAGCCGGTCAGACAGAAGAAAAGAAATCACGGAGAACTCCGGGACAAGGCTGCTGCTGAGGAGGTGAAAAAGCTTTTGGAAGCTCGGTTCATCCGCCCTTGTTACTACCCTGAGTGGGTGGCCAACGTAGTTTTGGTCCCCAAACCTAACAAGGGATGGCGGATGTGTGTTGACTACACCGATCTGAATCGAGCCTGCCCCAAGGATGGATTCCCCTTGCCTAAGATCGACCAATTGGTCGACTCCACAGCAGGACATGTCCTCATGAGTTTCATGGATGCCAACTCAGGCTTCCATCAAATTCCCATGCACCCAGACGATCAAGAAAAAACAGCCTTTGTCACTTCACAGGGTTTATATTGCTACACTGTAATGCCTTTCGGTCTAAAAAACGCTCCTGCCACCTTTCAAAGGTTGGTAAACATGGTGTTCCAACATCAGTTAGGGCGAAACCTGGAGGCTTACATAGATGATATAATTGTCAAGAGCAAGGAGCCACTGGATCATTTGGCTGATCTAAAAGAGACATTTGATTCTCTTAGAAAATATAACATGAAGTTGAACCCCAAGAAGTGCGTCTTCGGGGTGGCCTCAGGCAAGTTCCTAGGTTTCATGATTGATCAGCGAGACATAGAGGCCAATCCTGATAAAGTAAAGGCTGTAAGTGACATAGCTTCCCCTAGGACAATCAAGGAAACACAAAGGCTGACCGGATGTTTGGCTGCTCTCGGCCGATTCCTGTCCCAGTTAGGGGATAAATGTCACTTCTTTTTCGATGCTATAAAGAAGAAGTCTAAATTTGAATGGACTGAAGAGGCTGAATTGGCCCTTACCAAACTAAAGGAGCATATGCACACTTTACCTAGGCTGATAAGCCCTATCCCAGGTGAGGTATTGTATATGTACCTAGCTGTTTCGGAATTTTGTTTAAGTGCAGTACTGGTAGCTGTCCGAGAGGGTGTCCAACATCCAGTATATTTTGTAAGCCATATCTTGAGAAACGCAGAGCTACGATATCCTCTCATAGAAAAGTGTGGGCTCGCGCTATATATGGCTTCCAAAAAACTCAGGCCTTACTCCAAAGCACATCCTCTTGTGGTTCTTACTGATCAACCGTTGAAACAACCTTTCACTAAGCTCGAGTCCTCCGGCCGCATGCTAAAATGGGCGGTGGAACTCAATGCTTTTGATATTTCTTTTGAGCCAAGGAAGGCAATCAAGGGCCAAGCCCTGGCAGATTTTGTTGTAGAAATGACCAGGCCGGACGACCAAAGCCAAGCAGAAAAGGGTCCCAAGGGTTGGAAATTGTTTGTTGATAGATCCTCGACCCAAAACGGGTGCGGCGCAGGTATCTTATGTATCTCGCCGGAAGGAGATGTGTATGAATACGCTCTCCGTTTCAAGTTTCAGGCCTCCAATAATGAGTCAGAGTACGAAGCTCTCCTTACCGGTCTAAGGATGTGTATTGCTGCAGGGGCAGAAGAAATTGAGGCTTCGTCTGATTCACAACTCGTTGTGAATCAGGTCAATGGAGATTATGAAGCCCGAGAACCGGCCATGAAAAAATACTTGCAGATGATTAAAGAGGTCAGTGCTCCTCTCAAGACATTCATTGTTCAGCATGTACCTAGTCGGATAACAGTCAGGCCGATGCCTTGTCCAAGCTGGCTTCCTCGGCAGTTAATGAAACCCCAAGGACTGTGTTTTGGGAGGTAAAGGAGAAAAGAAGCATAGACGAACAAGGGATCCTAACATTGGATTGGAGCAGTACTTGGATGGATTCCATCTTAGAATATAAGATGAATGGCATATTGCCAGCTGACAAGAAAGAGGCAAAAGTTATCGAGCGAAGGGCCGCTTGGTTCGAGGTCTTCAATGGGAAGTTATATAAGAAGGCTTATTCTTAGCCATTTCTCAAGTGTATCACACCAGAACAAGGACAAGAGGTTCTGGATGACTTGCATCAGGGACTATGCAGTTCCCATATTGGGGGACGGGCACTTGAGGAGAAAGCTATTCGAACTGGTTACTACTGGCCCACACTGAAAGAAGATGCTATGTGGAAGGTAAGAAAGTGTGATAAATGCCAAAGATACGCCAAGCTTGTACATCGCCTGTGACGACCCGACTCGCTTAAATCGGCGCAGAAGAAACCGACGAGTCGAATAGTCATAACTAACAACTCAAATACTTAAAAATTAAAACAAAACCTCAAGATATTATTATTATAACCCAAAAGTACAAATACCCACAAGTTTGTACAATACTAAACCAAAAGTCAAACTATAAATACTAATATACGCAACTCCAACCACATGTCAGAGTCCAAAACAAATGTATACAAGTTCACTACTATAGATCTACACTATCCAAAATCACAAAATAACGACAATACAACTAAATCAACATATCGGCGCTCGCCCAACCCAAAGCTAAGCAAGAACCTCATCATCAGAATTACCTGAAAAATAAACAACAGTCCACCATCAGTGGCGAGTAACATAACTGACTCACCCTAACGGGAATACACAAGAACATAGCACAAATCAAATATCCAACAACAACATCAAACATGCGAAAATCATCCCAAAACAGACTCGACTCAACTAACTTATCCAAACTTATCTTTGGCGCAATCATTCATAAACTAGACCGGACTACGCTCGTACGAACGCCTCTTACGCGATCGAACTTTCCAACTATGCCAGGATTCAGAAACTTACTCTCGCTCCCATGAAACCAATCTTACTAGAAATCCATATCAAAAGACGACATAGCGGTAATCACTATCCCAATACTGCGGTCAGGATAGGGGCAACGTCTTAACCCAAGCCTTAGAATCTTACTCTAAGGTTAGGCGTCTAGATACGAAATCAAGCTAATCTTACATCTTTATCTTTTAATCCGAAGTTTACTCACTTAGTTACTTCTTAAGTTGCATCTTACGCCTTGACTTAAGAAAATAACGCGTAAACCAAACATCTTACAACTTCTTATCGATTTCTTTAACTCTTTCTTTAACTTTCTTTAACTTAAAAGACTTAATCAAGAACTTATCAAGACTCATCAAGAACTCATCAAGAACTCAACCAAGATTCATAAAGAACTCATCCAAGATTCAAGAACTTCAATCAAGAACTTAATCAAGATTCAAGAACTTCAACCAAGAACTCATCCAACATACATATTCCACATGCATAACTCAAAGGATAACCATGAAACTACCAAATTACTAGCATCCAAAATTCATCAAACTTTAACATAATCAACATGAACTTAACAACAACATAATCAATCATAAAATTAACATATTCAATCACCAAAATCATCATTAAACCACATAAAATCAGATTTACATTCATACTCAAAAACATGATCAAAACTTCAACATAAACTAATCCTATGCATTTAATTCATACTATGAATCATAGTACACCAATTAAGTTGAGAAAGCATGTTACCTTATTGAAGATTAACACACAAAATCAACACAAACTTGCTGCCCGGAACGAGACTCACACGACCCACACGCACGGCACACACGGCTTGCACCACGGTTCTTGCACACGAACCCACGAATTGCACGGCTGCCCAGCACGGCTGCACGAACTAACCACGACCCACATGCTGCTGTTGCACGGCTGCTATGGATGCACACCACCACGGAACACCGTCTTCAACACGGCCCCAACACACGAACCACCCGGCACTATTCGAACAAGACCCAAACAACCCCGAACAAGAATTGTTGATCAAAGGCAATGAAGTTTATTTTGTGTTTGAACACTTAAAGATCAGAGGATGATGAATCTTTAAGTTTGGGTTTAGAAAAGATGATGAACAATTGATGGGTTTCAATTGGCCAAAATGGCGTGTGGAATGGGAGCAATGGAGAGAATTGTGTTGATCTTTTGATGACAAAGGCATAAGATGGCAAATAAGCAAAAGGATCATTAAGCTTTACTAACCCTTCTATTTATAGCAGTGGTTTAAGGTGTGAATGCATGGCAAGTGGCAAATCAAGCCACTAATCATTAAGGGGGCCGGTTTTCATAAGGCCAAAATGGGCCAAATTGGGCTTTCGAGATCAATTGGGCTAATTTACAAAAAGTACAAGATCAATCATGCTTAAATCGATTTAGCCCAAAATATTAAATAATTAATTAGAAAATTAAATAATAAAAATTCTAATTAATTAAATAATAATTAAAATTAATCATAATAACTGCAAATAAAATAATTCGAATTAAATCGAAATTATTCACATAAAATAAAATAAATAGTTCAAAAATAAATTTGAACTATACATAACATCACATAAATACACATAAACTTATGGCAGAAATACCATAAAATCAGGGTCGTTACATCGCCCCTCCAATGAGTTGGTCCCAATCACTAGCCCTCTTCCCTTCGCCAAATGGGGAATGGACGTACTTGGCCCCTATACTCCGGCAACTGGCTAACGACGCTACGTATTTGTAGCCGTCGACTACTTGTCTAAGTGGGTTGAAGCAGAAGCAGTTAAAGGTATCAAGACGAGTGATGTCAAAAGCTTCATCTGGAAAAACATAATCACAAGGTTTGGTGTACCATAGGCTATGGTATTCGATAATGGTCCACAGTTCGAGACTCCTCAGCTCAAGATTTGGTTGCGAGATCAAGGAATCGCACACTGCTTTGCCTCAGTAGGACGACCTCAAACTAATGGCCAAGTTGAGTCTTTCAACAAAATCATCTCAGATGGAATTAAGAAGAAGCTTGAAAAAGCAAAGGGTCTGTGGGCAGATGAACTTCCAAATGTGCTTTGGTCCATTCGGACTACCAGTAAGTCTTCGACTGGAGAGACTCCCTTCATGATGGTGTATGGGGCAGAGGCAGTTCTTCCTATTGAGATGTATGAGCCCACTCTTCGAGTCATGCTCTATGATGAAGATGCGAACTGGGAAGCAATGAAGTTGAACCTAGAATTTTTGCCAGAAACAAGGGGTAATGCTTTACTCAGACAAGAGGTATACAAACTAAGGATGGCTCGAGAATACAACAAGAGGGTCAAGCACCGTCCATTACGAATTGGAGATTATGTGCTCAGAAAGATGGAGGCACAGGGTCGAGCTAATGAAGAAGGTAAGCTTACTCCAAGTTGGGAAGGTCCTTACAAAGTCACTGAGGCAGTACACGATGGTACATACTGTAATACCCCGAAATTTAGGGCCAGAAAATTTCGCGGTTATTAATTTTATTTATTTAATTTTAAGTCCAAAAGGCCCATTAAATTTGGACTGTTTTAATTTAATCTGTTCTCTTTTTCTCAAATTGGGCCAGTGACCCAATTTTTCCTTTTCTTTGGACTTGGCCGGTTCTCCCACCTCTTTTGGGCCAAGTATATGTTTTGTTTCTATTTAATTAATTTGATTAATTAAATTAAATTAATTAAATTATTTATTTTTAAAATTCCTAAAACTTAGTCTAAGATTAACTAAGTCTTTCCCTATTTGTTAGCTCTCATTCACGGTCCCCTTACTAATCATTAGGGTTTGTTGTTTTTTTTTTCTTTCTTTTTCTATAAATAAGGCTTATATCATTCATTTGGTTCCTAATTGCAAAAATACTCATAAACCCTAAAAAAAAATATAAACTTTCTCTCCTTCCTCCAAAAAAGGGCCGTGCATTTCAATCACTAATTTAGTGATTTTTCCTTGGAATTTTAGCGTATCGAGGTAACTACGCTATCTTGTTTAATTTTGGTACAAGTTTTACACATAGTAAATTAGGATTAAAAACATGAAAATTGTAAAGGAATTAGTATCATGATTAGGTTTAAATTATTTCGAACCTTATGAATTTTATGAATATGATATTTCTTGATTTTATTTTAAGGTATTCTATGCATAAATTAATTTATTTATTTATGTATTTTGTATGAATAATTGCATGAATATTTTTGTTCTTGTTGTTCTAATTTGTCGAGTGACTTAGAATAATTTTAGAAGCTTCTTTACTGTTTGATATTTAATCAAGATTTATTTCATGGCGAAATTCGTCCTTCTCTTGCTTGAAATAATTTAATCTTTCAAACCGGTAAAACTGTCCAGATTTGGTTTATGAATTTATTAATATACTTAATCAATTTTTATGGCTACGAAATTTTAGGTGGAAGTCAGTAATAGTGTTTTACAACTTTTATTAAATTTTCGTAATTTTTAAAGATCGTTTGCTGTGGAAGAAAAATCTGAAACTGATTTCAGCCTAATCTGATTTGTTAGTTATAAAATCCCTTAAAAATAGTAAATGACCTTATTTTTGGACGAAAATTATGCAAGTTAAACCTTGAACCTATATTTAACTTTCATTAAAATTTCCAGATTAATCGAGACCTTTAAAGATTCGTTCTTAATTTAATTCTTTAAAAATCAGATTGTGTAAAATAGTGTAATTAAATTATTAAAACATGTTACTTTGAATTCTTGAATTCAATCTTGATCTTGTTTGAACCCTAGGATAGCCGTGTGGTGTGATGTAAATAAAGGAATGATTTTGATCTTGTTTTAATCCATGTTTTATGATTTAATGTTTAAAGTAAATTAAATTGTTTATTATTAAGTTTATTTGATCAATTGTTGTTAATTGTATTCAATTGATTAAAAGTATAATTTTGGTATTTTTATTCAAGAGTGTCGAATGGCTTGTTGTGATAAAAATAGGATTTTTATCATATTTTGAGTAATATATGTTGTTAATTGTTAAATTGTTTATATGATTGTTAATGAGCTGATCTGATTATTATGTTATAATTAAAGAAATGTCGAGTGGCCTTTTTATTTTGATCAACTTTAGTTTATTTTGGGACTTATAATAACATTGGGATAATTTTAGGAATTATTATTATTATTATTATTATTATTTATTACTTATTATTATTATTATTATTATAAGTAAGGAAGTCAGTAGGGATAAGTTACAATAAGGAATTGAGGATGATAAGACATTAAAAGGGAAAGAAAGGAAACAGAGTAAAAGGAATTTGAATTGTTTCGATCTCTGGCTAGGAAAGACTTGGTATTTAAGGTAGCCAATATACGTGCCGCACCTCTCTTTCCTGGGACTTCGAACATTTCATTTCCGATTACGGCCACCTAGTATTTCCCGATTTAAGAAAGATATAAGATTTGAAATATAAGATAAGATAAGGACGCCCATTCGATGATACACGAGTCGTCGGATTGGGTTAAGTCGAAGCCACTGCTCAATGGGACGAACACACGAGTTCCCCCGCGCAGTTCTTGGTTCTAGAACATGTAGTCGTCTAAGTAGTAGTACACGAGCTGCTATTTAGGGGTTATGGCCATAGCTTAGGCTTAGTGGTGCACACGAGATCCACTACGGGTTGAATACACGAGTTCACCCCGGCATGTTTTAGGAAAGTTGTGGTGCACACGGGATCCACAACGAGTTATAGTGACCGGTCCATTAAGAAGTAAAGATGAATGTTATGATATGATACGATAAGATGTTAAGATGATTCATATGATATAAGATAAGATATTTTCTTTAAGGTTTTATGAAGTGGTCACCCCACCGACGATGCACGCTTCGTTACCGGGGTTAAGTCTTTGCCACCGACCTGCCGAGGCTTTCTGGTCGGTTTACTGATTCTAGTTTGTGGTGTCGTCCGAATTAGTGGCACATGGGCCGTTAATTCGGGAGTGAGGGTCCCACTTAGACTTTGGGAAAGACACATGAGCCTGACCCGGCATATTCTAGGAAAGTTGGGGTCCACACGAGATCCCCTACTAGCATGTTGACTCGACCATGGATTAAGCAAAGTTAAGATAAGATGTTTATGTTATGTTATTATACGAAGATAAGATATGATACGATATGAAGTAAAGATAAGATGATATGATATAAGCTAAGGTAAAGATGATATGAAAGTACGATACGTTATGAAAGTTATGATAAGATATAAGTTATGTTATGATGTGATATAAGTTATAATATAAGATGTAAGATAAGTTAAGAAGATTAAGATAAGTTATGATTTAATGAAATGATGATAACCAGGTTAAAAGTATTTATAATATAAGATAAGTATGAAATGCATGTGCTACGAATAGTATAAGTCTTCCGCTGTGTATATCTGTATTTGTATAACGTATGTATGTATGTATGAATGTATGTATTCGTATGTTATACCCGAATGTATACGTATTCCATGATGTATTGTACGTGTATTTTGTACGTATTCTAACCGTATTTCTGCAGGTATTCTTATGCGTATTTTGTACATATTTGTATACGTATCTTTGTACGTATTTTAATACGTACCTCGTATTGATTTCTGTATAATATGTATTATGTTTTTGTGTGGTTTTCATGTATAATTCTATGATATTATGTGTTTAGCGGTCCCTCAATTAAACGGGATAGCCTAGTTACTCCCCACTGACGGTGGACCCCCCCTCAGTTTCAGGTGACGATGCAGCAGCTTAGAACGGGTTTCCGATGGTTGGGCTTAAGCGTGGCAGAGTTTAGTTTTACCTTAGTTTTACTAGAGTGATTTAAGACAATATTACTTTATTTTATATATATGATCCCAGCATGTTGGGAAGACAATATTTTCAGTTTATGTAATACTTTAGGTATTTTTACCTTTAATGACTTTTGGGATTATTTTCAGACTTTTAAGATAATAAAAGACGTTTTTATTTTTTTTAAGTTTATAATTAATGACTAATTCAATGCTTAAGTAATGATCCGCAAGTCGTTTTCCTTCGTCAAACGACAGCTTAAAAAGTCGGGTCGTTACAGATACCGACTTGAAACAATGCAAGGAGAAGCTGTACCACGGTCATGGAATATGGACCATCTAAGGAAGTATTACTTTTAGGTTGTACATCACTGAAACGACAATGTACGACTTAAGAGTCGAAACAATGTAATTAAGTTCCATATTAATGAAAAAGGGCAGGACTCGGTCCCAAAGGCCCCATCACTTTCCAAGTGAAAACTCTAAAGGCTAGTGTCCATAATTTTGTTTATAAAAACATAAGACCAAATGCCCTTGGTGCTATTCTAAGCACTAAGCTTTTACCCCCTGAATTGCCCTAAAAAAACGAGGCCAATAGTGACAAGTTTCACCAGGATGAAGGGTGGCCACCCATGCCCCCTAATTCATTTCCAATGACGAATTATCCGATAAATTAAAGTGAATCACTAAAGGGTGCCTCGATCATACTTTGGGCGAGTCATCCGATCAATTAAAATGATTCACTAAAGGGTGCCTCGACCATACTTTGGGCGAGTCATCCGATCAATTAAAATGATTCATTAAAGGGTGCCTCGATCATACTTTGGGCGAGTCATCCGATCAATTAAAATGATTCACTAAAGGGTGCCTCGACCATACTTTGGGGGAGTCATCCGATCAATTAAAATGATTCATTAAAGGGTGCCTCGACCATACTTTGGGCGAGTCATCCGATAAATTAAAATGAATCACTAAAGGTTGCCTCGACCATATTCTGGACGGGTCACACGATTAATCAATGTACTTCACTTAGGGATGACTCGGCTCTGAGTATGCCGAGTCCTTCGAGAATCTAATATTGCTTAATAAAGGGGTATCTCGATCATAGGTAAAATGAGTCATGCCACAAAAAATAAAATAGATAACTTGAATAAAATAGGATATTTCATATATAGTAAATTCGATTACAAAAGGGGCAAGGCTAAATACTTGCCTTGCTACAATAAATCAATGATAACAAATACTGCTAGGTGCCAATACCCTAATCACTCTCATCAGGGTCGGGTATCACTGGAGTAGAAGGACGAGGTCGACCAGTTCGGTCACACCAGCTCCTCTCGTCAGCCCAGTCAATAAATTGACTAAAGTATCCAAAGTCTTTGTCTGGATACGCTCTGTCCCAAGCCAACTCTACCCTCTCCCTATACACCGTTTCCTCAGCAGTTTGTGGGATCGTCTCCAGATGTTCCCTCTCCGGTGGCAGCTCCTCGGCTCTCCCAGCACGCGTCAAACCCTCGCCACCACGTTTCTTTATTGCCTCCCACCTCTTCAATCGCGCTTCATACTGCATGTGCAAGAAGTATTCTTTACCTATAAAACCTTCATGCTCCTCCTCTAGCAGCTTTCCCGTATGACTCGAGCCCTCACCCCCTGGGACATACATTTCTCCCTCGTCCCAAGTCACCTTCCATGTGTATTTATGGAAGTCTTCTTCAACCGCTGTAGCCGACCCTCACTACCCTGAGAGTGCTGCCCGGCCCCGTCCTGTTTCTTTTCCCTGGGAAGTTTGCGACTGCTCCCTTTGTTCTTAGGCCAGGGAAGCTTACAACTGTTGTCTTCCTTCTTGGGTAACCACTGGCCAGACATCTTTTCTTCTCTTCTTTCCCTCACAAAGCTCACTAAAAACCTTTTTTTTTAGAATCTCTCCCTTCTTTTCTCTCTCAAGGAATTGAAGTTGAGTTGTGAAAATATAATGGAAGCTGGTGGTATTTATAGAAATTTTATCATTTTACCTTTCCAATTTTACCCCTACACCTAGTCAGATGCATTTAATGTTACTTGCAACAGGTTGGGGGCCAAAAATCAGTTTCTGTTATAATTAATCTTGAACCAATTTTGCCTAATTATTTTAAGCCCATTACAACGGCCCAATTTTGGAATCAAGTTCCACGTGGCAGACCTGCTTCAGGGCTGCTTCAGGCCCAATTTAATGTAGCCTTTTCAGGGCCCAACTATAAGTTAGCCTAATAATGGCGAGCCCTGTACAGATTGGCTTTGAGCAATGTATTTGACAAAGAACTGAGGTCTCGGCTTTTTTAAGGCCAAGGCATTATACCAATAAGCAAATTGGCAACGATTCAAATAAACCATAAGATAAAGCTTTTATAAAGTAAATACCATGCAATACAAGTTAGGCAAGGGTCAGCACTCGCCATGGCTAAAAGGCCACACAAAAAAAAAAAAACAACAATCCACTCCTAGGTGCAGCTGCGCCTAATCACTTTCCTCTGGATCAGGTACCACAGGAGTCGAAGGACAAGGCCGGCCAGTTTGCTCACACCAGCTCTTCTCGTCGGCCCAGTCCAGAAATTCACGAAAGTACCCAAAATCCCTGGATGGGTACGCCTTATTCCAAGCTTCTTCAACTCTTAGCCTGTACTCCGCCTCATTGGAGACCGACCGAGTCACAACTCGTCGGTTATTCTTCTCCCGCGGCCGTCTCTCCCTTTTCTTGGGGCACCTCTTCCCTTGGCTCGAGCCCTCTCCATCTGGAGGACATTTCTCTTTCATCTCTTCCCATTTTTTCAGCCGCGCATTATACATCATATTCAGGAAGCGCTCTTCGTCCATGAAACCTTCATGTCCTTCCACCGGCAGCTTGCTTGTATCAGGTGATCCCTCGCCCTCATGTTTCTCTCTTGGAAGCTTGTTGTTGTTAGACATTCTCTCTCACAACGATGGGAAGACTTCTAAACTTCCCTCTCTCTTCTTTCTCTCTCAAAGAATTGCAATTTATGTTGTGGGAAATGGAAGAGAAGCAAGTGGTATTTATAAGCGTTTAGCATAATTCCACTATTCCAATTTTACCCCTGCAGCATTTATTGCTCCTAAAACCAAGTTGGGGGCCCAATATAAGTGGTTTTCTATAAAAACTCGTAAAAATTAGCCCTATTACTTTAGGCCCAAAACAAAGACTCACTTTTGGAATTAAATTCCACGTGGCAGTTTAGTAATTTTATAATTGCTTCCCAAGTCAAAAGCTAACCCAACCAAGATGGGACGAGCCCTAAAATGTGTAAAAGTCACATTGAGCAATACACTCGGTTTAAGGGCAATCAGGTATCTGATTGATTGCCCTCCAACTTATTTGGCAAAGAACAATTGCCAAGATAAATTGCCGAGCAATCACTTAGACTTTCTAAACCGACTGCATTGCTCAGGGGCATAATACACTACTAGAAATAAATGTAGTTACTGAAATAAATTAAAAAGTCGAGATCTGATGAAAAGAAAGCTTTGACTATTCACTTTTAATTATTGCTATTACAAACTATGGCGGACCAGCCGCCTACAGAAACTAGAAATTAAACAAAAAATCAAGTCTAAGCTAAGCTAATTTCTTCAGGTCTCGGCCCCATCATCGTCATCCTCTTAGCCCTCGTTCTCTCCTTCCTCCTCTTCTCCTCCTTCGTCTTCAGTATCAGACGGGTAGGGAGGAGGGGAGCGACCAGCTGCCTCGGCCAGGCCTTTCATATCCACCCAGTCTATGGCACGACTGAGATGGCCAAAGGAGGAGCCAGCATAGGCCACTTCCCAGGCCTCGGCCACTTTGTTCTTGTAAGCCTGCTCAACCTCCAAGATCTTCTGCACCAACCCCTTTCTTGAGGAGGAAACCTCTTCCTCCAACTCCTTCTTTTCAGCCTGGAGCTGGGTGACCTTTGCCTCGGCCTCAGTAAGGGCTGCCTTGGCAGAAGAGCTTGCCTTCTTGGCCTGCTTCTCCACCTTCTCCTTCTCTTTCTTCAAATCATCGCGCTCGGCGATGAGGGCATTGATCTTGGACAGATGAGAGGAACACTCGGCTTTAAGATTGACGATGGTGTCAGCCTGTGATTCCACAGTAGCACCGGTTAGTTGGTCTTGTCGAAGTGTAGTGAACATAGCAGTGTCTTTTGTTTCACTAACCTCGACCCTAGACTGCTTAACTTCGTCTACCATGGCAGTGCACCACTGTCTGGCGCCATCCAGTCTCAACATGGCCTGAAATAAGAATATTAGCTTCAAACAAAAGTTAACTTAAAGATAAAAAACTGAAACAAGTGCATAAAGCATACCTCGGCCAAGTTGTATAAAATGGGCATGATATGCCCATCGTGAAAGCCCTTCATATTGTGGGCTACCTCCTTGGGAGCTCTCTTGAGCATCCCTCGGACAATCTCAAGCTTCTCCTTCCCGGAGTAGCCGGGAAGATAAGAGCCGCCAGGCATGCTCTCGGCCTCCTCTTCAGTAGGCCCTCCTGAAGGGTCAGAAATGGGAAGCACTATTGAGTCTGGATGAGAAGTTGAAGATGAAATAGTTTTACCTGACACAGACCGCAGGGTCCTAACACGGTGAGGGTAGTATTTACCTCCCATCTTATTCGCCAAGTCCCTGATGGATGGCGGAATATTTCTAGAAACCGACTGAGGAATGCCGGCTAGAGCGTCTGGAGGGGCCATGACGCTGGGGGTATGCTTAACCCCTGGTTCGTAGACCGACATTGCAGCAGTCGGTCCCTTCCCCAGAATGGGGGTAAATTTTGTTTCCAGCTCCTTGAGCTCCTCAGGAGTCATCTCCTGCTTCCCTTTACCAGTAGGAAGCAGGGGAGCCTTACTCTTCTTCTTGGTGCCTGAAATGCTGACACCCTTCCTCTTGGTCCCCTTCCTCTTGCCTACAAAAAGTTGCACATATTAGCCAAATTCTCTAAGATAGACAACAACCCCCTCGCCGCAAGTGGCCGAGTGGGGTAATTGTTTGAAGTTATTTACAACACCCCCTCTCGGCTTCCAAAAGAGCCAAGGGGGGATGCTGCAAACAACATACCATGTAAGACCCCCTCGCCGCAATTGGCCGGGTGGGGCAATAGTTTGAAGTTATTTACAACACCCACTCTCGGCTTCCAAAAGAGCCGAGGGGGGATGCTGCAAACAACATTCCATGTAAGACCCCCTCGTCACATATAGTGGCCGAGTGGGGCAATAGTTTGAAGTTATTTACAACACCCACTCTCGGCTTCCAAAAGAGCCGAGGGGGGATGCTGCAAACAACATACCATGTAAGACCCCCTCGTCACATATAGTGGCCGAGTGGGGCAATAGTTTGAAGTTATTTACAACACCCACTCTCGGCTTCTAAAAGAGCCGAGGGGGGATGCTGCAAACAACATACCATGTAAGACCCTTTCGTCACATATAGTGGCCGAGTGGGGCAAGTGTTTGAAGTTGTTCACAACACCCCCTCCTGGCTACCAAAAGAGTCGAGGGGGGCTGTTGCAGACGACTTCCAAAAAACGGTCTCCTCGGCTCATATAACTGTTGAATGAAATGGATATGGGGCGAGTGAGGGTATTGCTAACCACAAAGAGAAAATGACCTACTCGGCATAAATAGAAGGGAATATGTAAATATATACCTTTGCTTCTTCTTTTCTCTCTGACCAAGCCTTAGACTTGGCTTGATACATTTCGTCGAGATAGTCGTTGTAATGACCTAGATTTTATCGGTACTTTTGCCGGTATTTATGTGTATTTATGTGTGTTTATTTGCTAGTTCAAATTAATTTTTGAACTATTTATTTTAATTTTATGTGAATAATTTCGATTTAATCGAAATGTTTATTTCTTAGTTTTTATTATTTATTTTAATTATTATTTAATTAATTAGAATTTTTATTATTTAATTTTCTAATTAATTATTTAATATAATTTTTTGGGCTAAATCGATTATTGCATGATTATTCATGTAAAGTTCAATAATTGGCCCAATGGATCACGAGAGCCCATTTAGAGCCCAAGCAAGGCCCATAGTCCTCATGTGGCCGGTTTTTCTAAAGCAAGGAGTGGCTTGCCACTTGCCTTGTGTTCACACCTTAGCTAACTCTATATATAGAAGAGTTAGTAAGGGCTTAAACTCATTTTTGCCATCTTAACTCTTACCATCCAAAGCAAACACATCTCTCCCATTTGCTCTCTAATTCTCACGCCATTTTTGAACTATTGAACCCATCAATTGTTCATCATCTTCCTTTGCCCAAAACTTAAAGATTCAAACTCCATTGATCTTTAAGCATCCTAAACACAATCCTAAACACATTGTTTCATTCAAGATCATTGGTTCGGTTTGGTTTTTGGGTCTTGTTCGTGTATGTGCCGTGTGGGAAGCCGTGTGTGCAAGTGTGGTTCGTGTGTGAAGCCGTGCTGCAGTGATCGTGGCCGTGCTCGAGGTGGTGCAGTGGTGTTCGTGGTGTTGCCGTGGGTGCAGGACCGTGTTGTGGTCGTGTTCGTGCCGTGCAGCAGCCGTGTGCGTGTTGTGTGTGTGCCGTGTTGGTGATTGTTCCGGACTGCATATTTGTGTTGATTTGTGTGTTGATCTTCAATAAGGTAACATACTAACTCAACTTAATTGGTATACTAGGTTTATAGCGTTGATTAAATGCATGTTTGGAATGATTTGTTGATGATTGTTCATGATTTTGATTATGTTTTTATAATCTGATTTTGAAGTGTTATAATGACGTTTTAATGGTGGTTTTTTTTTCATGTTTTAAGGTTGTTTTTATGATATTTTGAAATCATGATGATTGGGTTTAAGTTTGATGAATTTTTGATAAAATGTTGTTGAATTTTTCGTGTATAATGATGATGAATATGCGTGTGATGTTGAGTTTGTTTGAGTTCTTGGTTGAAATTCTTGAATCTTGATTAAGTTTTTGATTGAAGTTCTTGAATCTTGAATAGTTTCTTTATGAGTTCTTTAAGTGATAGATGAGTTCTTTAAGGTTCTTGATGAGGTTTGATTGAGTTCTTTAGAGTTCTTGTTGAGGTTTGATGGAGTTCTTTAAGAGTCTTGGAAGTTAAAGAAAAGGTTGAAAAGGTCTTGAAAGTTAAAGATTTGGGATATGTTGATTAAAGAATGAATTAAGATTGATGATATGATGTTTGGTTAGTCTCAAGAGTATGGCTATAGGCAATTCTTGGGTTAACTTCGATGATTTAGTTGATTGAATTCAAGAGTATGGCTTATTCTTGTATTTAATTTAGCTATGATGAAAAGATAATGATGATATGATGATTAGCTTGATTTCTTTTCTAGACGCCCTTGACTTTGTGTATGGCTTATGCTTAGTTTTTGGGTTAAGACGTTGCCCCTATTCCGTCCGCGGTATCGGGATTGTTTGGAGTCTCACTATGTTATTCCTAGTACGCTCAGAAAGATTTTGGGGATTAGGGACACGGATTTCCAGTAAGGATTGGGTCCGTGGGATTTGGGCGTATGGCTTATACCCGGTCCTGACATAGTAGAAGTTCGGTTGCGTAAGATGCTTCCGTACGAGCGTAGTCCGGTCTAGAATTAGAATGATTGCGCCAAAGTTAGAATTTGGGATGATGATGTCGTATGATGATGTCGAGTGATTTGTCGAGTTTGGATTACGAGTTTGAGGTTGTCTCGTGTCTTTGAGGATTTTCGTGTGATGTTGTTTGATTGATGCTATGTACTTGTGTGTTCCCGTTAGGGTGAGTCAGTTATGTTACTCGCCACTGATGGTGGACTATGTTGTGTTTTCAGGTACATCTGATGACGATGCTCATGCTTAGCTTTGGGGTTGGGCGAGCGGCGTTATGCTTATTTTGTTCCTTTGTATTTTCGTTCATAGTATTGGAACTGTTAGTAGTTGTTTTGGATTTATGGACTTGTATATGTTGTATAAGACTCTGACATGTGGTTAGAGTTGTTTCTTACTTTTATTAGTTACATTTGATTTTTTTTTTTTGGACTTAGTTTGTACAAATTGTGGGTTATTGTACATTTTGGTTTAATAATAATGATTTGAGGTATTAGTTTTAATTCCTAAGTATTGAAGTTGTAGATTTATAACTACTTGACTCGTCGGTTTCTTCCGCGCCGATTTAAGCGAGTCGGGTCGTTACAGTCGTCGCCTGTGACCTCTCCTGTCTTCTCTTTAGTGAGCTTCGACATAGCTCTCTTTATAAATATATATATATATATATATAAAGAGAGTTAGATAAAAAGCAATATAAAACACAGGAAAGCAAATAAGTGAAGGCTACCTCTATCAATGGCCTGGCTCAGGCCAGCTGCGGACAAAAAATTATTATCCTTAAAAAATGTCCAGTCCGGCACCCACAGTAACTGGCATTTTTTGCCAGTTGTATAAACAACTTTTGTTTTGAAGTGGTCCCCCCTGAGTACCACATCATCCTCATAGGGGGTTGGAGGCAAGTCTACATCCCAGCCACAGAGATAAGGGTCGGTATTGTGACGACCCGACTCGCTTAAATCGGCGCGGAAGAAACCGACGAGTCGAACAGTCATAACTAACAACTAAAATACTTAAGAATTAGAACTAATACCTCAATATTATTATTATAATTCCCAAAAGTACAAATACCCACAAGTTTGTACAATACTAAACCAAAAGTCAAACTACAAGTCTAAAATACGATAAACTCCAAACACATGTCAGAGTCCAAAACCAACGTATACAAGTCCATACTACGATCTAATACTATCCAAAATCAATAAACAACGAAAATACAATCATATCAAAATATCGGCGCTCGCCCAACCCAAAACTAAGCAAGAGCCTCATCATCAGAATTACCTGAAAAATAAACAACAGTCCACCATCAGTGGCGAGTAACATAACTGAATCACCCTAATGGGAATACACATGAACATAGCACAAACCAAATAACCAAATCATAACACCAAATCTACGAAAATCATCCAATAACAAACTCGACTTAAATATCTTATCCAAACTTATCTTTGGCGCAATCATTCATATACTAGACCGGACTATGCTCGTACGAACGCATCTTACGCATTCGAACTTTCTACTATGTTAGGAAATGAGAATCTTACTCCCAAGTCCCGTGAAACCAATCTTACTGGAAATCCACATCCGAAGACAACATAGTAAGACTCCAACTATCCCAATACCGCGGATGGAATAGGGGCAACGTCTTAATCCGAAAACATAGAATCTTACTCTAAATTTTAGGCGTCTAGTTACGAAATCAAGCTAAATCATTAATTACATCTTTAAATCTTAATCATCTTAATCATAACATAATTAATTTCAAGAATTGCCTTTGCGCCTTGATTCTCGAAAATAATCAGTTAAATCACGAAGTTATTCTCAAGAATTGCCTTTACGCCTTAATCTTGAGTCTAACCAACACTTAACCACTTTCTTAATCCATTCCTTAACTTTTTTTAACATTATCTTTAACTTTCTAGACTCAACCAAGAACTTATCAAGACTCATCAAAACTCATAAAGAACTCATCAAGATTCATAAAGAACTCATCAAGATTCAAGATCTTCAATCAAGAACTCAATCAAGATTCAAGAACTTCAATCAAGAACTCATTCAAGAATCAAGAATTCATCCATACTCATCAAATTACACGTATAACTTCAACAATTACAACAAAATAGTTCATCAACTTCCAATGATCCAAAATCCACCAAACTTGAACATGATTAACATTAAACCAAATACCAACATAATAAATCATAAAATCATCATAATCATCAAGAAAACATCATAAAAACCACCTCCAAATCAGATTGTAAACCATACACAAAAACATGATCATACTTCACAAATAAACCCATACATGCATTTAATCTATACTATAATCATAGTATACCAATTAAGTTGAGAAAGTATGTTACCTTGATCAAGATTAACCATATTAATACCAAAAACTTGCTACCTGGATTCGTCCCATACGAACCCAAAGTCACGCATCACACGAGCACCACCTCGGCCTTGCACACAAGCACCACACGTCCACCACGAGGCAGCTACGAACCAGCCACGGACCAGCCATGATCCAGCCATGAACCAGCCATGATCCAACCACGAACCAACCATGATTCAGCCACGAACCAGCCGCGATGCTGCTGCCACACGGCTGCCTTGCACGAGCCCCTCCACGTGAACACCAACTTGAACACGAACCCAAAACCACCCGAACACACGATCTTGAATGAACCAAATAAAGTTTAGGTTGTGTTTTGATACTTAAAGATCAAAGGATATAGAATCTTTAAGTTTTGGTTTAGAAAATATGATGAACAAATCTTGGGTTTATGATGCCCAAAATAGGCGTGTGGAATGATGGGCAAAGGAGAGAGTGTTTTATAATCGATAATTATAAGTATGTGTTGTCAAATCAGCCAATTTTAGGAATCTGTGTTGCAATCATTACATTATTACCTATATACAAGAATCTTTTCATATCCCAAGGTAATTTTCGAATGTGGGATAACTATACCTATGTACATAGTTCAATAAATGAAGTTTTGCCTATACTCATGTCTGAGATCCAAGTTGCCACGTGTCTGAGCAGGGTAGTGCCACGTGGTCCTGTAATATTCTGCCACGTGGACCAGTGAGGTGCGAACACGTGGACTCGTAGGGACCCGCCACGCGGCCTTTGAGGCTTCTTTAGGGCTTCTTTTGCGTCAATGCATTTGGGATGTTCTCTGGGTTCTTCTTTTGGGTCTTCGATCCACCTGGGCCTAATTCTTTATTTGGGCCAATAAAATTGGCAGTAACATTTGCCCCTCAAAAGGAGGAAAATTAGTCTAATTTTCCCCCTTTTGAACAGTTTCTTTTTAATTAAGATCCCTAACCAAGCTTTGGTGGGAAAATAAGGAAAATTTTGAATTTCGAAATGATGAGAGGTCTATAAATACCCCTGTTATTCCCGTAGGAACACTGCAAGAGGGGGGGTGAATTGCTGTGTGGAACTTGTAGCACAGATTTTCGTCAGAATTGAAAACCTAAAGGAACTTTGTAAAAACGAAATGTAAAGAGTCAAATTTCAACGAGAAAAACTTCCTGGCCCACGGAAGAAAAACTCCACTTTTATATAAAGGCCTTGTAAACTATTACAACCCTAATTTCTCTCTGGACCTCGTGAGTTCCTGTAGGAACTTACGATTCTATTCTCTTTCTTTCTTTCTTTTTCTTTCTCTTTCTCACGACTCTTTCTTCTCTGTTCTCTCTAAGTTCTCACACACTTCTCTTCTCTTTTCTCTCAATTACAACTCAAATAATAACTCTAGTATATTGAAATACAAGTAAGAAACTGGATTGGAACTTTGGAACTTTTGACACAAACTCTAAATAATATAAATCTGAAAGTGTGTTCTCTTGTTGTATGTGTCTCTCAAATCAGAATTGAATGTGTGTTTATATAGAAATGAATGGTTATAAAATTGCTTGGAGAAGAAGCCTAATTAACCACCCATAAACACCATTACACGACCACCACTCTCACTCACACACCACTAACTTTGACTCACTAACTTAAACAACCCACTAACTTAATTAATAACCTAAAAAATCAGAATTAATAAGTTAAATAAAAAGATTAATCAAAAATAAAAATAAAACTAACACTCGGTTTTTTTCTTTTTTAAATTTACCGAAAAAAAAAATCTTTTCTTTCTTTTTTTTAATTCTAAAACTTTAAATTAATTTTTTTAAAACCAGAAATAAATTAATAAATTAAAAGGAAATCAGAATTAAGAACAACTAATCTAATCCTAAAATTAAGGACATTAATTTGACTACTAACTAATTCAAACAATACCTACCCACTAATTCTAAAAATGGGCTGCACTAATCCAGTCAGTTTTTGACCATTTAAAAAAAATTAAAACAGTCAAGGAGTGATTTAAACAGTCCCTAAAAAATAGCAACTGTCGTGGACTAAAGTAACTAACAGATTCGACACAAGTTCCTCTGGGAACATGACCCAGAGTTCCTCTGACAGACACAACTAAGTTCCAACCAGACTTAAATGCATTAATATGCTTACATTTACCCTAGAACATTACATTATAACCGGCAGCATAGAACCGGCAGCTTGTGAAGTAAAACCGGCAGCATAAACCGGCAGCATGTGAAGTAAAACCGGCAGCATAAACCGGCAGCATGTGAAGTCCAAGACCGGCAGCTTTGAACCCTAAAACCGGCAGTCTTAAAATCCAAGATGGCATCTTCAAGATGGCATCTTCAAGATGGCAGCCACATCTTCAAAACTGGCAGCCTACTTTAAGGTTCCAAAACCGGCAGTTTGTAGAGGAATACAAGAAGTCATCCATGCAATCAAAACTACAAGAAGCTTCAAGAAACCTCACTTGACAGCACCATCTTTGATTCATGATTCGAACCTCCACTTGAATCACCATCTTGTTTCTTCAAATGATTGAACCTTCATGCTTGAATCTTCAATGCTTATTTTATCTTCAAGATCTAAAATTCTCCAAGAACTCAAAGATACTTATTAGTAATTAAGTTTGAGGTTTATGTCATCATCAAAACATAAAAGGAATATGTTAACAATTTCCCCCTTTTTGATGATGACAAACCAAAGCAAACTTAATTTAAAACTAAACCAAATATACTCGTTGAAAAAAGGATTTTTTAATTTTTTTTTTATTTTTCCAAATTTATAAAACATAAAAACATTCAATTAAATATTTTGGAATTTTCAATTTTTAAAATTAAACTAATTAAGAACTAAAGTATACTACCCAAGTTATATACATCTTAACTCCACATGGAATCAAGAAAGTTAGTTAACTATTCACAAGTTAGTAAATTATTCACAAGTTAGGAACGTCATTTCATATGAGAATAAGATGAAAAATAAGACGAAAAAGAATAAAGTTAGTTTGCCAATTATTCTTCCCCCTTTTGGCATCATCAAAATCAAAATCATCACGCCTCAAACATTTTTCATCACAGCACCATTAAACCAGTAATGGCAGATACCTGATCTCTAGAATAAGAAAATAACTCAAGTAGCAATCTAGCAATATTAGTCATCATAAGAGCATCAAGGATGAAATTGCAAAATATAGCATATATATATATATGTTCCAAGGACAAAAGAAAAATAGAAAGTAGCTACTACCCGACTACTAAGACGCAAAAGAAAGAAAGAAAATGTCAAAGAAGAAAATAAAATAAAACCTAAACCATGTTCATAAATTATAACCAAAACGAAGTAAGAAGAGGCTAGGTGGCAGGTTAAGCATCATCAGGAACTTTCGTGGGGGGAACATTAGCAGATGCTCCAGAAGTTCCTGTAGTATCATCAGGTGAAGTTCCAGCAGCAACTTTAGCTCTTGGAGGCACCCCATGATTTCATTCATTCCCTTTCTACGAAGTAGTAACCATGCCACTCAAAGGCTATCTTAACATGAATGTTTTCCCCTCAATATCTTATTAATAGTCCTTTAACATCTCAAGTTCCTTCAGAATTTTCAGAAGGACTTCCTCCTCTACTTGTTCCTTCAGAATTTTCAGCACTAAGAACAAGTAATTTTACTACACTCCTATCATCATCAACATCTAAATTCACAGTATGGACCTCTCCTTTTTTTTTTTTTTTTTTTTTTTGTCCAAAAAACCCAACTTCAATTCATCAAGGGTTGATCTTTAAATACATTGTTCCTTGTTTTTTTTTTTCATCCCTAATTTCAATTCCCGTACATCTCGAGTAGAACAGTAAAGCTTAATAGTTGAATCATCTACTTCTTTTCTTTGCTTGGATTCCCCCTTAGATGATGCTAGGGTTTTGATCTTGTTGTGTAGGTTCTTTGGGTTTGATTGGAAGAGTTGGTAGTAGAGGAAAAATAATTGAAGGTTCATGAAGTTTTTTTTTTTTTTTTAATTTAAAAAAATGGATAAAATGAATGTGGTTTTGGAGATAGATAGAAAATGACGTGAGTGAGAGAGAGAGGAATAGGTGGATGGCTTGAGGAGAATAAGAGTAATTTGTTTAGCTAGTAAAACATTCTCCCATTTACTCTCCTTATTTTTAGGTAGAGGTTTAAACAAGGTTGAATTAATCAGTTATAAAATTTTGAACATGATGACTCTTCTAAATTGCCTCTCCTAATGGGTAGATTTCTTTAGCTACAAAAGAAAAATAATTTGTGGAAAATAAAATTAATTTGTGGAAAAATAAATTAATTTGTGGAAAATAAAATGAAAATAAATTAATTTGAGGAATAAATTAATTTATATAAAAAGAAGAAAGAAATAAAATAAAAACCATAGGAACATATTGATGCACACATTTAATTCGTCATCCAAATAGAAATCATGAAATAAGAGTAATATTGATAGACATTTACGAGTATAAATCTCAAATTCCATCAGGAACATGCTTTCGCACCATAATTGCAATGAAAATTATTCTAGGAACTTTAATCATTGAGTTGACGTACCTGGAGGAACTTCTTAGCAAATTACTTTAATTTGATCATCCCAAGTTCCATCCGCAATTTCTCATATCTTTCTCTATTCAATGGCTTAGTTAATATGTCAGCAATTTGATCTTCAGTTTGACAAAATTCAAGTTTTATCAGACCTTTTTCTACATTGTCCTTTAGAAAATGATGACGTATGTGAATGTGTTTCACACGTGAATGGTGAACTGGATCCTTTGATATACAAATGGCACTAGTATTATCACAATATATAGGAATACAATTATAATTAATACCAAAGTCCCTTAGTTGTTGTTTTATCCAAAGCAGTTGTGAACAACATGCAGCAGCTGCTACATATTCGGCTTCTGCAGTGGATAGAGCAACTGTGTTTTGCTTCTTGGAACTCCAAGAAACTAAACACGTTCCAAGGAACTGAACCATACCTGAAGTGCTTTTCCTATTCACCAAATCACCGGCATAATCTGCATCAGCAAATCCCTTGAGTTCAAACGTGTCATTGTGAGGATAGAACAAAGTTAGATCATCAGTTCCTTTCAAATATCTCAATATCCTCTTGACTGCCGTGAGATGTGACTCCTTTGGATTTCCTTGGAACCTAGCACATACACCAACACTAAAAGAAATATCTGGTCTACTAGCAGTTAGATACAATAAGGAACCTATCATGCCTCTATATTGCTTTTCACTCACACTAGTTCCTTTGGGATCTTCATCCAATCTGGTGTTAGTTCCCATAGGAGTGTGATTTATTTTGGATGTTTCCATCCCAAATTTCTTTAGAAGTTCCTTTATGTATTTTTGTTGATGAATATAAATTCCCTTTTCAGTTTGCTTTATTTGCAAACCAAGAAAGAAATTTAACTCACCCATCATGCTCATCTCGAATTCCTTGCTCATTAAATTTGCAAATTCCTGACACAAAGATTCGTTAGTAGCACCAAATATTATATCATCTACATAAATTTGGACAATGAGAAGATCAATTCCTTTTGATTTTAAAAATAAAGTTTTATCAACTTTTCCTCTTTTAAATTCATTTTCCAAAAGGAACTTGGACAACCTCTCATACCATGCTCTAGGAGCTTGCTTCAACCCATAAAGAGCCTTGTCAAGCTTGTAGATATGGTTAGGAAATTTAGAGTTTTCAAAACCAGGAGGTTGTTCCACATAAACTTCCTCATTTAAAAATCCATTTAAAAAAGCACATTTAACATCCATTTGATATAATTTAAAACCCATGAAAGAAGCAATAGCAATTAAAATTCTAATAGCTTCTAACCTTGCTACCGGAGCAAATGTTTCTTCATAATCTATTCCCTCTTGTTGATTGTATCCTTTTACAACTAACCTGGCCTTGTTCCTGACGATTGTGCCATGTTCATCTAGCTTGTTCCTGAACACCCACTTCAATCCAATTACCTTTTGGTGTTCCGGCTTTGGTTCAAGGTGCCATACCTTGTTCCTTTCAAACTGATTGAGTTCATCCTGCATGGCTAGTATCCAATATGCATCCTCAAGTGCTTCTATGTGATTTCGAGGCTCAATGATGGATAGGAACACACTATGGGCACAGAAGTTCCTGATCTGAGTTCTGGTCTGTGTTCCTTTCCCTATATCACTTATGATAAGATCAAGAGGGTGGTACTTCTGATATTTCCAAGGTTTTGGTTCAAAGTCTCTGATTGGAACTGGTCTTTCTACAGTCTCTTCAGGAACTCTGATCTCTTCTTCTAAGTTCCCCTCAGTCTCTGGAACTTCCCCCTGAGTTCCTTCAGGAACTGGCTCTTCTTGTCTTTCAACATGAGGTCGTTCTTCTGGGATATTTGCTCTTTCTTCATTATTGGATGTTAACTCTTCTTCATCTGGATCCTTTCTAACCAAGCCTATCTCTAAGTCCTCAAGTTCCTGTAAAAAGTTAGTATCACTATTTACATAAGGGTTAGTTTCATCAAATAAAATATGTACACTTTCCTCGACACTTAATGTCCTCTTGTTATAAACTCTATATGCTTTACTATCAGTGGCATATCCTAGGAACACAGCTTCATCACTTCTCTCATCAAACTTCCCTAAGTTCCTTTTACCATTATTGTGCACGAAGCACTTACAACCAAAAGATCTCAAGTGAGAAATGTTAGGTTTTCTTCCTTTCATTAGTTCATAGGGAGTTTTGTTTGTGATGGGTCTTAACATGATTCTATTGATTATATAACATACCGTATTAACGGCTTCAGCCCAGAAGTTCCTAGGTAATCCACTTGCAATGAGCATTGTTCTTGCCATGTCTTCTAAAGTCCTGTTTTTCCTCTCCACAACACCATTTTGCTGTGGTGTTCTAGGAGCGGAAAAGTTATGATCCATGCCATTTTCCCTGCAAAACTCATCAAACTTTTGATTTTCAAATTCAGTTCCATGGTCAGATCGTAAGTGAATTAGTTGACAACCACTCGACTTTTGTATCTTCTTAGCAAAGCAAACAAATTCTTCAAAAGTCTCATCTTTGCTATGAAGGAACATTGTCCAAGTGAATCTTGAGTAATCATCAACTATGACTAAGACATACAATTTTCCACTTCTACTTTGGACTCTCATGGGCCCACACAAATCCATATGAATAAGTTCCAATGGTTTTGTGGTGCTCACGAGCTTTTTGCTTTTAAAGGAACTTCTAACATGCTTGCCTTTAGCACATGCATCACACAATTTATCACATTGGAACTTGATGTTTGGTAAACCAACAACTAGTTCTTTTGTTCTCAATTTATCCAGTAGAGAAAGGCTAGCATGTCCCATTCGCTTATGCCAAAGTAGTGGATCATCCTCAATGACACTTAGACAAGTAAGAGTAGTTTTAGGAATTGCTTCAAGGTTCACAGTATATGTGTTCCCATTGCGTTTCCCTTCAAGAATGATTTTATTAGTGTCATTGTTGATGATTCTACAACACTCATTAGTAAAATGTACAGAGTTTCCTTTATCACAGAATTGCGAAATACTAAACAAGTTATGCTTCAAACCATTTACAAGAAAGACATTATCTATGCTATGGGAACTCGACTTACCTACCTTACCTACGGCAATAATATTACCTTTCTGATTGTCACAGAACGTCACAGTTCCCCCTGAGTAGGCTACTAGTGAGAGAAAGTTTGATTTGTCTCCAGTCATGTGCTTGGAACATCCACTGTCGAGGTACCATGTGGTGTTCCCCCTCACTAGTTCCTGCAAGAATAATTAATGGTTAGGTTGAGGAACCCAGGTTTCCTTGGGTTCCTTTGTAGACATATCATCATAAGTTTTTTCAATCCATTTAACATGTCTATGATTCTGATTCAAGCTGTTGTTCCTCTTGAAACACTGGTCTTTCAGATGACCTGAGTTCCCGCAGAACAGACAGACTTTGCTGCTTGGAAGTTCCACATACTTTTTCTGATTGCTCCCTTTTTGTTTATAATTAAAACCTAGACCTTCGGTCCTCTTTGCTTGGGCATTCAGAATCCATTGTGGAACTTCTCGTTGATTATCTTTATCCCTTTTTATTTCAGTAAGTTCCTTTGTCAATTTCTTATTATCAGATTTTACTTTTTCCAGATCAGTCTTGAGTTCCTTCAGATCAGAAACCCTAGAGGAACTTTCATTCGAATTTTCAGATTTCAAACTAAGATTAATCAACTTATAGCAGTTAAGTTCCATTGTTGTTTGGCTTAATTCTTTTTCAAGATTTTTAACCTTAGTCATTAAAACATTGTTTTTATCAAATAGGTCAAAGAATCTATTTTCAGTTTCAACTTTATTACCCTTAAACCAATCACTATGTTCCCTGCTTACTTTGAGTGCGTTTTCACACTCATTCTTTTCTTTCTTAACAGTCATCCAGTTCTTATGAAAATCAATAACTAAATCAACAAGTTTTTGTTTAGGCAGAGAATTTAAATAATAAGGATTTAGGCTTACCTTCTCGTCGAGTTCCTGTGGGAACTCTGGCACATCAGATCTTGCCATTAAACACAATTGGGCCGTTTCCTCTTCAGGCTGTTCCTCCACCTCTTCTTCTGATTCAGAATCACCCCATGCAGCTATCATCGCTTTTCGAACATCATTTTTGGAAAACGAAGGCTTGTAGTATTTTTCTTTGTTGTAATCCTTCTT
Organism: Salicornia ramosissima; assembly: GCA_951394345.1. Classification (NCBI taxonomy): domain Eukaryota; kingdom Viridiplantae; phylum Streptophyta; class Magnoliopsida; order Caryophyllales; family Amaranthaceae; genus Salicornia; species Salicornia ramosissima. The sequence goes on from OX596233.1 coordinate 48,470,479, forward strand.
TTCCTTAAATGATTCCTTCCCTTTGGACTTGGTTTTCTCATTTTCCCATTGTGGACATTCCTTGATGAAATGATCAGTGGAGTCGCACTTGTGACATCCAAAGTCCTTTTTGGAACTCGTCAGTTTCTTTCCAGAGTTCCTGAAGGAACTTCGGTTTCTGTTGAAGGCTCTTTTGAATCTTCTAACGAGCATAGCAGTCTCGTCATCTTCTTCAGTATCACTCTCTTCTGCCTTCAATGCTAACCCCTTGTTCTTAGAACCTTCTCCGCTGGTTCCCAGATGTAATTCATGAGTTAGCAAGGAACCCGCCAATTGTTCAATGTTGAACTTTGTCATGTCCTTTGATTCCATAAGTGCTGTTACTTTAGATCTCCATCTATCGTCTTGTGGTAGACTCCTTAAGATCTTTCTAACCTGTTCATCAATAGGTATTTCTCTTCCAAGGGAAACAAGCTCATTTATGATGTTAGTGAAACGAGTAAGCATATCTTGAATAGATTCCTTAGGCATCATCTCGAACCTTTCATATTTAGAGATCAATAAATCAATTTTAGACCTTTTAACTTCATTAGTACCTTCGTGAGTTACTTGGAGTAAATCCCAAATTTGTTTTGCGCTCTTGCACCCCATAATACGATTATGTTCATGGGGTCCAAGACCACAATGAAGCAATTTTATGGCCTTTGCATTAATTTCCATTTTTTCAAAGTCTTCACGTTCATATTCAGAAATTTCTTTAGGAACTATCTCATTATTGGTATTAGTTTTAGTTACCTTATAATCACCAACTTCCACGACTCTCCATACCTGATAGTTCTCGGCCTTGATGTAGATCTCCATACGATTTTTCCAGTATGCATAAAATTTCCCATTAAACATGGGAGGTCTCTGAGATGAGTACCCTTCTTCCAATTTCTCGCAAGTGTTCATTCTGCCCGGATCTCTCGTCAAGGTGTCTTGAACGGTTTGAGTTCCTGCTCTGATACCAATTGTTATTCCCGTAGGAACACTGCAAGAGGGGGGTGAATTGTTGTGTGGAACTTGTAGCACAGATTTTCGTCAGAATTGAAAACCTAAAGGAACTTTGTAAAAACGAAATGTAAAGAGTCAAATTTCAACGAGAAAAACTTCCTGGCCCACGGAAGAAAAACTCCACTTTTATATAAAGGCCTTGTAAACTATTACAACCCTAATTTCTCTCTGGACCTCGTGAGTTCCTGTAGGAACTTACGATTCTATTCTCTTTCTCTCTTTCTTTTTCTTTCTCTTTCTCACGACTCTTTCTTCTCTGTTCTCTCTAAGTTCTCACACACTTCTCTTCTCTTTTCTCTCAATTACAACTCAAATAATAACTCTAGTATATTGAAATGCAAGTAAGAAACTGGATTGGAACTTTGGAACTTTTGACACAAACTCTAAGTAATATAAATCTGAAAGTGTGCTCTCTTGTTGTATGTGTCTCTCAAATCAGAATTAAATGTGTGTTTATATAGAAATGAATGGTTATAAAATTGCTTGGAGAAGAAGCCTAATTAACCACCCATAAACACCATTACACGACCACCACTCTCACTCACACACCACTAACTTTGACTCACTAACTTAAACAACCCACTAACTTAATTAATAACCTAAAAAATCAGAATTAATAAGTTAAATAAAAAGATTAATCAAAAATAAAAATAAAACTAACACTCGGTTTTTTTCTTTTTTAAATTTACCGAAAAAAAAAAATCTTTTCTTTCTTTTTTTTTAATTCTAAAACTTTAAATTAATTTTTTTAAAACCAGAAATAAATGAATAAATTAAAAGGAAATCAGAATTAAGAACAACTAATCTAATCCTAAAATTAAGGACATTAATTTGACTACTAACTAATTCAAACAATACCTACCCACTAATCCTAAAAATGGGCTGCACTAATCCAGTCAGTTTTTGACCATTTTAAACAGATCAAAACAGTCAAGGAGTGATTTAAACAGTCCCTAAAAAATAGCAACTGTCGTGGACTAAAGTAACTAACAGATTCGACACAAGTTCCTCTGGGAACATGACCCAGAGTTCCTCTGACAGACACAACTAAGTTCCAACCAGACTTAAATGCATTAATATACTTACATTTACCCCGGAACATTACATTATAACCGGCAGCATAGAACCGGCAGCTTGTGAAGTAAAACCGGCAGCATAAACCGGCAGCATGTGAAATAAAACCGGCAGCATGTGAAGTCCAAGACCGGCAGCTTTGAACCCTAAAACCGGCAGTCTTAAAATCCAAGATGGCATCTTCAAGATGGCAGCCACATCTTCAAAACTGGCAGCCTACTTTAAGGTTCCAAAACCGGCAGTTTGTAGAGGAATACAAGAAGTCATCCATGCAATCAAAACTACAAGAAGCTTCAAGAAACCTCACTTGACAGCACCATCTTTGATTCATGATTCGAACCTCCACTTGAATCACCATCTTGTTTATTCAAATGATTGAACCTTCATGCTTGAATCTTCAATGCTTATTTTATCTTCAAGATCTAAAATTCTCCAAGAACTCAAAGATACTTATTAGTAATTAAGTTTGAGGTTTATGTCATCATCAAAACATAAAAGGAATATGTCAACAACCCCTTAATCATTTCTCACAATCATTATCCAACTTCCGAGATTCTAGAGAGAAGGTAGAGCGAGATTCCCTGGGCAAGAACTTCAAAGCTTTGAACTTTCCTGCGGATTTTGGATTGAGCTTCAGGATTGTGGCAAAAACTTGGTTGATTTTTTGAAGAACTTTGATTTGATCCGAAGTTGTTGTTTGCAGGAACCCTTTCAACCTTTCTTAACCCGAGTCGTCAATTCTTCAATCAGGTATTCATCTCTTCCTTCTTCCTTTTCTTTGTGTTTTGTCTCTTGCATTCGGCCTTCTAAACCCAATAGTATGGTCGAATCTTCGAATAGTAAAGAATCTAGGGTATCCGGACCCGTCTTCTCCTGGTCGAGCTATAAGACCCATTCTCTGAATACTCCTCCCTTTGTACCTATGCAGGGTACTATGGCGAGGTTGAAGCAGACAATGCGATACAGCCCTCCTCTAGAGGAGTCGGTTGGGATATCCAACCAGGAAGAATATGAGGAAGGGCCGACCGGTCCATGACTTGAGAGTTCTGAGCAGCCAGAGGTCGAAATAGCTGAGTCCAAATTGGACGAGGAGGAGAGACCCGATGTCCCTGGGTCATCTAGAAAGAGGGCCGATAAATTTTATGACCCGAACATGTGTGGAATGCCAAAGGTTTGCCATGACCTATATGCTTCTAACTTGCCCCATGCAAGGGCGGCCTTCGTTCATTGTGAAGGTTTTGAGATTATCGTGCCAGAACCTGATGCAACTGTGAGAGCATTGCCTAAGAATGCTTTCCCAGTTTATGAAGCTGTGTTTGAGCTTGGGCTCCGTTTCCCTCTTCATCCCTTCATACTGGAGGTACTAGAGGGGTATGAGCTCGGCATCTGGCAGCTCACTCCTAACTCCTGGGCGATTTTACATGGCCACCTGTGAACTGAAGGGTTATCGGATGTCCTTCGGCATCTTTTCCTATATGCATCATTTGAACAAAGCTGAAAATAGCTGTGATGCCTGGTATATCCTTAGCACCCGGCCTACGTACCAGATGACCGTTTCAAAAAATAACAAGTGGAGGAACTGGAGGAATAGGTTCCTTTATGTAAAAGCTGATGACGAAGAGCTTGCCAAGAGGCTGAGCCGTATGAATACCGACCCTTATCTCTGTGGCCGGGATGTAGACTTGCCTCCAACCCACTATGAGGATGATGTGGTACTCAGGGGGGAGCACTTCAAAACAAAAGTTGTTTATACAACTGGCAAAAAATGCCAGTTACTGTGGGTGCCGGACTAGACATTTTTTAAGGACAATAATTTTTTGTCCGCAGCTGGCCTGAGCCAGGCCATTGATAGAGGTAGCCTTCACTTATTTGCTTTCCTGTGTTTTATCTTGCTTTTTATCTAACTCTCTTTATATATATATATATATATATTTTTTTTAAAGAGAGCTATGTCGAAGCTCACTAAAGAGAAGACAGGAGAGGTCACAGGCGACGACTATCTCGACGAAATGTATCAAGCCAAGTCTAAGGCTTGATCAGAGAGAAAAGAAGAATCAAAGGTATATATTTACATATTCCCTTCTATTTGTGCCGAGTAGGTCATTTTCTCTTTGTGGTTAGCAATACCCTCACTCGCCCCATATCCATTTCATTCAACAGTTATATGAGCCGAGGAGACCGTTTTTTGGAAGTCGTCTGCAACAGCCCCCCTCGACTCTTTTGGTAGCCAGGAGGGGGTGTTGTGAACAACTTCAAACAATTGCCCCACTCGGCCACTATATGTGACGAGAGGGTCTTACATGGTATGTTGTTTGCAGCATCCCCCCTCGGCTCTTTTAGAAGCCGAGAGTGGGTGTTGTAAATAACTTCAAACTATTGCCCCACTCGGCCACTATATGTGACGAGGGGGTCTTACATGGTATGTTATTTGCAGCATCCCCCCTCGGCTCTTTTGGAAGCCGAGAGTGGGTGTTGTAAATAACTTCAAACTATTGCCCCATTCGACCACTATATGTGATGAGGGGGTCTTACATGGTATGTTGTTTGTAGCATCCCCCCTCGGCGCTTTTGGAAGTCGAGAGGGGGTGTAACGACCCGACTCGCTTAAATCGGCGCGGAAGAAACCGACGAGTCGAATAGTTATAAACTACAACTCAAAACACTTAAGAATTTAAAAACTAATTACTCGAAATATTGTTAATAAACCACAAAAGTACAAATACCGACAAGTTTGTACATAACTAGTCCCAAAAGTCAAGCTAAAAGCACTAAAATACGAGCAAACTCCAACTACATGTCAGAGATATAAACAACGTAAAAGAGTCCATACAATACTCCAATATTACCTAAAAACAACAGTAATAGAAAATACAACAGATAACAGTAATAACAACGTCGCTCGCCCAACCCAAAGCTAAGCAAGAGTATTGTCATCAGAAATACCTGAAAAATATACAACAGTCCACCATCAGTGGCGAGTAACATAACTGACTCACCCTAATGGGAATACACATGCACATAGCATAAATCAAATAGACAACATGTAATGACCCAGATTTTATCGGTACTTTTGCCGGTATTTATGTGTATTTATGTGTGTTTATTTGCTAGTTCAAATTAATTTTTGAACTATTTATTTTAATTTTATGTGAATAATTTCGATTTAATCGAAATGTTTATTTTTTAGTTTTTATTATTTATTTTAATTATTATTTAATTAATTAGAATTTTTATTATTTAATTTTCTAATTAATTATTTAATATAATTTTTGGGCTAAATCGATTATTGCATGATTATTCATGTAAAGTTCAATAATTGGCCCAATGGATCACGAGAGCCCATTTAGAGCCCAAGCAAGGCCCATAGTCCTCATGTGGCCGGTTTTTCTAAAGCAAGGAGTGGCTTGCCACTTGCCTTGTGTTCACACCTTAGCTAACTCTATATATAGAAGAGTTAGTAAGGGCTTAAACTCATTTTTGCCATCTTAACTCTTACCATCCAAAGCAAACACATCTCTCCCATTTGCTCTCTAATTCTCACGCCATTTTTGAACTATTGAACCCATCAATTGTTCATCATCTTCCTTTGCCCAAAACTTAAAGATTCAAACTCCATTGATCTTTAAGCATCCTAAACACAATCCTAAACACATTGTTTCATTCAAGATCATTGGTTCGGTTTGGTTTTTGGGTCTTGTTCGTGTATGTGCCGTGTGGGAAGCCGTGTGTGCAAGTGTGGTTCGTGTGTGAAGCCGTGCTGCAGTGATCGTGGCCGTGCTCGAGGTGGTGCAGTGGTGTTCGTGGTGTTGCCGTGGGTGCAGGACCGTGTTGTGGTCGTGTTCGTGCCGTGCAGCAGCCGTGTGCGTGTTGTGTGTGTGCCGTGTTGGTGATTGTTCCGGACTGCATATTTGTGTTGATTTGTGTGTTGATCTTCAATAAGGTAACATACTAACTCAACTTAATTGGTATACTAGGTTTATAGCGTTGATTAAATGCATGTTTGGAATGATTTGTTGATGATTGTTCATGATTTTGATTATGTTTTTATAATCTGATTTTGAAGTGTTATAATGACGTTTTAATGGTGGTTTTTTCATGTTTTAAGGTTGTTTTTATGATATTTTGAAATCATGATGATTGGGTTTAAGTTTAATGAATTTTTGATAAAATGTTGTTGAATTTTTTCGTGTATAATGATGATGAATATACGTGTGATGTTGAGTTTGTTTGAGTTCTTGGTTGAAATTCTTGAATCTTGATTAAGTTGTTGATTGAAGTTCTTGAATCTTGAATAGTTTCTTTATGAGTTCTTTAAGTGATAGATGAGTTCTTTAAGGTTCTTGATGAGGTTTGATTGAGTTCTTTAGAGTTCTTGTTGAGGTTTGATGGAGTTCTTTAAGAGTCTTGGAAGTTAAAGAAAAGGTTGAAAAGGTCTTGAAAGTTAAAGATTTGGGATATGTTGATTAAAGAATGAATTAAGATTGATGATATGACGTTTGGTTAGTCTCAAGAGTATGGCTATAGGCAATTCTTGGGTTAACTTCGATGATTTAGTTGATTGAATTCAAGAGTATGGCTTATTCTTGTATTTAATTTAGCTATGATGAAAAGATAATGATGATATGATGGTTAGCTTGATTTCTTTTCTAGACGCCCTTGACTTTGTGTATGGCTTATGCTTAGTTTTTGGGTTAAGACGTTGCCCCTATTCCGTCCGCGGTATCGGGATAGTTTGGAGTCTCACTATGTTATTCCTAGTACGCTCAGAAAGATTTTGGGGATTAGGGACACGGATTTCCAGTAAGGATTGGGTCCGTGGGATTTGGGCGTATGGCTTATACCCGGTCCTGACATAGTAGAAGTTCGGTTGCGTAAGATGCTTCCGTACGAGCGTAGTCCGGTCTAGAATTAGAATGATTGCGCCAAAGTTAGAATTTGGGATGATGATGTCGTATGATGATGTCGAGTGATTCGTCGAGTTTGGATTACGAGTTTGAGGTTGTCTCGTGTCTTTGAGGATTTTCGTGTGATGTTGTTTGATTGATGCTATGTACTTGTGTGTTCCCGTTAGGGTGAGTCAGTTATGTTACTCGCCACTGATGGTGGACTATGTTGTGTTTTCAGGTACATCTGATGACGATGCTCATGCTTAGCTTTGGGGTTGGGCGAGCGGCGTTATGCTTATTTTGTTCCTTTGTATTTTCGTTCATAGTATTGGAACTGTTAGTAGTTGTTTTGGATTTATGGACTTGTATATGTTGTATAAGACTCTGACATGTGGTTAGAGTTGTTTCTTACTTTTATTAGTTACATTTGATTTTTTTGGACTTAGTTTGTACAAATTGTGGGTTATTGTACATTTTGGTTTAATAATAATGATTTGAGGTATTAGTTTTAATTCCTAAGTATTGAAGTTGTAGATTTATAACTACTTGACTCGTCGGTTTCTTCCGCGCCGATTTAAGCGAGTCGGGTCGTTACAGTTGGTATCAGAGCCGAATAGGTTTAAGTGAAGTTTCTAGGATTTGAGTTAAACCCGGGAGATGAGAGCTTTATTTTCCCGAGTGATTCAACCAATTCTAGGATTATGTGAAGGGAGAAGAGTTGGGTAGAAAGACCGGGATAGGATTCTTTCTATTTTTCCTTTTCTTCTTATTATTTTTAGTATGTTTTGGTGGGGTAATTTACTGACTTGCTATCTCTGTTATGTTTGTTGTTGTGATGCGTTGCAGCATGTCTACACCTCGCCGGTTGCATACTGGACGACAGAGGTTGCGGGCCCTCGAGGAGGCGATCCTTACGTTGGCACACCATAGTCGTCATACGCCGAGTACGCAGTCGACGTTCGATCGTATCGCACGTCATCGACCTCCTACTTACGATGGGGTTGCCGACCCTACTACCTTAGAGAGCTGGACCCGCGAGATGGGGAAGCTCTTCGATGCGACGTTTTGTCCCGATCACGAGAGGGTGCAGATCGCCGCATATTACTTACGTGGAGAGGCCGATAACTGGTGGGCATTAGCTAAGGACGCGTACCAGCCGTTGCATGCGATGACTTGGACCGACTTTATCGATAAGGTCCAGGAGCGTTTCTACCCCGACGAGTTGCGGTGGCAGAAACAGGAGGAGTTCCTTACTCTTGCACAGGGTAAGATGACTGTCCAGGAGTACACTGATCGATTCACGGAGTTATCGAGGTTCGCTACGTTTGTGGTTCCGTCGGAGAAGGATCGGGTCAAGCGCTACATCAAAAAGCTAGATCCGAGGATCCGAGTTCACGTGATTAGTAGTGGGGCGACGACGTTCCAGCAGGCCTATGATGTGGCACTCGAGATACAGTCATCGATTTCCGAGGAAGATTCGAGCAAGAAGAGAGCTCCGATTCCGACGACTACATCTTCGTTTAAGAAGCCCCGTTTCAGCGCACCTAGCAGTACCCCTCCGACCACGAGTTCGCGTAAGGGTAATGGTGGTTCGAGTTGTCGAGGCTGTGGCAAAGACTTCCATCCAGGGAAGAAGTGCGACGGTTCTCCGATCACTTGCTTCACTTGTGGTAAGGTAGGCCACAAGTCGACGGTTTGTCCCGAGAGGAGGCCAGATTCAGAGGTTAAGCAGCTTCCAGCACCGACGAAGACTCCGGTGAAGAACCGAGTCTACTGTATGACTGAGGCGGAGGCCGAGGTTCAGCCTGACGTTGTATCAGGTAGATTTCTTGTCTCTGGTGTGTTAGCATTAGTTCTTTTTGATTCTGGTGCTACTGTGTCTTTTGTGGCTAGTAGTTTTGCCTCGAGGTCAGATCTTCGTGGCAGTTTACCTGTTCGTTCAGTTATTACTCTCCCTTCAGGAGAGGATTTTACTTGTCAGCGAGAGTTCCGAGGAGTGCCTATCGTGATAGCAGGGGAGCAAGCGACGGCCGATCTGAAGGAATTCCCGCTAATGGAGTTCGACGTTATACTTGGTATGGACTGGCTATCGAGGTATCGAGCGATCATTCGTTGCCGAGATCAGTCAGTGACATTCCGAGGATCTCAGGGCAACCGAGTTACCTACTCTGGGTTCGTCCTTAAGAAAGGAGTAAAGGTAATCTCAGCCTTGAAGATGAGAAAGCATCGCCAGAAGGGCGATATGGTGTTTCTTTGTCAGGTACGAGACTTGACTGATGAGTCTCTGTTGGACGATATACCTGTAGCGAGGGATTTCAGAGACGTATTTCCTGATGAGCTACCAGGCATTCCACCTGAGCGCGACGTCGAGTTTCATATCGACTTAGTACCCGGCACAGCGCCAATCTCAAAGGCACCGTACCGGATGGCACCATCTGAGTTATTGGAGTTGAAGACACAACTCCAGGATTTGATCGATAAAGGCTTCATTAGGCCTAGTGTTTCTCCGTGGGGAGCACCTGTGCTCTTCGTGAAGAAGAAAGATGGTAGTATGCGTCTGTGCATAGACTACCGAGAGTTGAATCGGGTAACTATCAAGAATAAGTACCCGTTGCCTAGGATTGAGGACCTGTTCGATCAGCTGCGAGGAGCAGGAGTGTTTTCGAAGATAGATCTTCGATCTGGATATCATCAGATTCCAGTTAAGAAGGAAGACATCCCGAAAACTGCTTTTCGTACTCGTTACGGCCATTACGAGTTCGAGGTGATGCCCTTTGGTCTTACTAACGCGCCAGCCGTGTTTATGGAACAGATGAACCGGACATTTCATCACTTACTCGACAAGTGTGTCGTAGTATTTATTGACGATATCTTGGTCTATTCTAGAGATGAGTCTGAGCATACGGAACATCTCCGGATGGTACTCGAGATATTGCGGAGTCATAGGTGGTTCGCAAAACTCTCCAAGTGTGAGTTCTGGCTTCGCGAGGTAGCCTTCCTAGGTCACGTGATCAGTAAAGAAGGCATTAAGGTAGACCCAGCCAAGATTAAGGCGGTAGTTGATTGGAGTAGCCCGAGAAATGTGGCGGAGGTTCGTAGTTTTCTTGGCTTAGCCGGATACTATCGACGATTCGTCTAGGACTTCTCCAAGATAGCTAGGCCGATGTCTAATCTCCTACAGAAGGAGGTCCGATTCATTTGGACAGAGGCTTGCGAGCAAGCTTTTCAGGAGTTGAAACAGAGATTAGTCTCTGCTCCGATTCTTACTCTTCCGAACGATGAAGAGGGCTTCGAGGTCTATAGTGATGCTTCGAAGAGTGGCTTAGGTTGCGTGCTCATGCAGGGTGGGAAGGTCATCGCTTACGCATCGAGACAACTAAAGGTGCACGAGCGTAACTATCCTACGCATGACTTGGAGTTAGCAGCTGTCGTGTTTGCGCTTAAGATTTGGAGGCACTATCTCTATGGTGGTTCGTGTAGAGTATTCACGGATCATAAGAGTCTCAAGTACATCTTCACTCAGAAAGACCTCAATATGAGGCAGAGGCGGTGGCTTGAGTTGATTAAGGACTACGACCTGACACTCAACTATTGCGAGGGCAAAGCGAATTTGGTTGCAGATGCGCTAAGCCGCAAACATCGCTTGAGCTTCAGTAGAAGCCGTGGTTCCGTCAGACTTCGTCTGACATCGATGAGTGCTGAACCTGATTTGATTCGGGAAATGCGCGAGGGTCAGCAGAACGACCCGCAGCTTGCAAGGATTCGAGAGGCTATACGGCAAGGTAAAGCCATTGGTTTCACGATCTCTTCTGATGGTAGTATGCACTTTCGAGGGAGATGGTGTGTACCGGACTGTTCTGATCTTAGGAACAGGATCATGTCCGAGGCACATAACTCGCCTTATTCTGTTCATCCCGGTGGTAATAAGCTTTACCAGGATCTCAAGGGCCAGTTCTGGTGGCCTAAGATGAAGAGGGATGTAGCGGAGTTTGTTGCTCGGTGTCTGACCTGCCAGAAGGTCAAGATTGAGCATCAGAGACCAGGAGGTCTGTTGCAGCCACTACCTATTCCGACCTGGAAGTTTGAGTCTGTTTCTATGGACTTTGTAGTGAGCTTACCCACTTGCAATGGCTTGAATTCTATTTGGGTCATTGTGGATAGGTTGACTAAGGTCGCTAGATTCATTCCGATGAAAATGACCTGGTCGATGGAGCGTCTAGCTGAGGCGTATACTCAGGACATAATCCGACTTCATGGAGTTCCGAGGGAGATTGTTTCTGATCGGGATCCGAGGTTTCTATCTCGTTTCTGGAAATCGGTTCAGGAAGCCTTTGGGACGAAGCTGAAGTTGAGCACCGCTTTTCATGCGGCGACTGATGGTCAGACTGAGAGGACCATCCAGACTTTGGAGGATATGCTTCGAGCATGCACTCTGGAGTATCATCAGTCTTGGGTGCGTATGCTTTGCTTGGTAGAGTTCTCCTATAATAACAGCTATCACTCTAGCATTGAGATGGCTCCGTACGAGGCCCTGTATGGCAGGAAATGTCGGAGTCCGATTTGCTGGAATGATATCAGTGATACTGTGGCTTTAGGACCTGAGATGGTACGCGATACTATCGAGAAGGTTCGAGTCATTCGGTCTAAGATGCAGGCCGCTCAGAGTCGTCAGAAATCTTACGCCGATAATCGACGTAGACCACTGGCTTTTGAAGTAGGTGACAAAGTCTTGCTTAAGGTTTCACCTTTCAAGGGAGTTGTACGCTTTGGTCAAAAGGGTAAACTTCGACCGAAATATGTGGGACCTTACGAGATATTAGAACGAGTTGGGGAGGTGGCTTATCGATTGGCATTACCACCTAGATTGGCTAATGTTCATGACGTATTTCATGTTTCCCAGCTAAGGAAATATGTACATGATCCTACTCATGTGATCTCAGTGGATCCGGTCGTAATCGAGCCGAATCTGACTTATGAGGAGCGACCCGTCCAGATCTTGGATCGGGAGGAGAGGACCCTGCGGCGTAAGCAGGTACCGCTTGTCAAGGTGTTGTGGAGAAATCAACACCATGAAGAAGCGACTTGGGAGACGGAAGCGTCTATGCGGCAGAAGTACCCGGAGCTTTTCGATGAGGAGCGATCTCCTGCACCTTGAAATTTCGGGACGAAATTTCTTTAAGGAGGGGAGGTTGTAATGACCCAGATTTTATCGGTACTTTTGCCGGTATTTATGTGTATTTATGTGTGTTTATTTGCTAGTTCAAATTAATTTTTGAACTATTTATTTTAATTTTATGTGAATAATTTCGATTTAATCGAAATGTTTATTTCTTAGTTTTTATTATTTATTTTAATTATTATTTAATTAATTAGAATTTTTATTATTTAATTTTCTAATTAATTATTTAATATAATTTTTGGGCTAAATCGATTATTGCATGATTATTCATGTAAAGTTCAATAATTGGCCCAATGGATCACGAGAGCCCATTTAGAGCCCAAGCAAGGCCCATAGTCCTCATGTGGCCGGTTTTTCTAAAGCAAGGAGTGGCTTGCCACTTGCCTTGTGTTCACACCTTAGCTAACTCTATATATAGAAGAGTTAGTAAGGGCTTAAACTCATTTTTGCCATCTTAACTCTTACCATCCAAAGCAAACACATCTCTCCCATTTGCTCTCTAATTCTCACGCCATTTTTGAACTATTGAACCCATCAATTGTTCATCATCTTCCTTTGCCCAAAACTTAAAGATTCAAACTCCATTGATCTTTAAGCATCCTAAACACAATCCTAAACACATTGTTTCATTCAAGATCATTGGTTCGGTTTGGTTTTTGGGTCTTGTTCGTGTATGTGCCGTGTGGGAAGCCGTGTGTGCAAGTGTGGTTCGTGTGTGAAGCCGTGCTGCAGTGATCGTGGCCGTGCTCGAGGTGGTGCAGTGGTGTTCGTGGTGTTGCCGTGGGTGCAGGACCGTGTTGTGGTCGTGTTCGTGCCGTGCAGCAGCCGTGTGCGTGTTGTGTGTGTGCCGTGTTGGTGATTGTTCCGGACTGCATATTTGTGTTGATTTGTGTGTTGATCTTCAATAAGGTAACATACTAACTCAACTTAATTGGTATACTAGGTTTATAGCGTTGATTAAATGCATGTTTGGAATGATTTGTTGATGATTGTTCATGATTTTGATTATGTTTTTATAATCTGATTTTGAAGTGTTATAATGACGTTTTAATGGTGGTTTTTTCATGTTTTAAGGTTGTTTTTATGATATTTTGAAATCATGATGATTGGGTTTAAGTTTGATGAATTTTTGATAAAATGTTGTTGAATTTTTTCGTGTATAATGATGATGAATATGCGTGTGATGTTGAGTTTGTTTGAGTTCTTGGTTGAAATTCTTGAATCTTGATTAAGTTCTTGATTGAAGTTCTTGAATCTTGAATAGTTTCTTTATGAGTTCTTTAAGTGATAGATGAGTTCTTTAAGGTTCTTGATGAGGTTTGATTGAGTTCTTTAGAGTTCTTGTTGAGGTTTGATGGAGTTCTTTAAGAGTCTTGGAAGTTAAAGAAAAGGTTGAAAAGGTCTTGAAAGTTAAAGATTTGGGATATGTTGATTAAAGAATGAATTAAGATTGATGATATGATGTTTGGTTAGTCTCAAGAGTATGGCTATAGGCAATTCTTGGGTTAACTTCGATGATTTAGTTGATTGAATTCAAGAGTATGGCTTATTCTTGTATTTAATTTAGCTATGATGAAAAGATAATGATGATATGATGGTTAGCTTGATTTCGTTTCTAGACGCCCTTGACTTTGTGTATGGCTTATGCTTAGTTTTTAGGTTAAGACGTTGCCCCTATTCCGTCCGCGGTATCGGGATAGTTTGGAGTCTCACTATGTTATTCCTAGTACGCTCAGAAAGATTTTGGGGATTAGGGACACGGATTTCCAGTAAGGATTGGGTCCGTGGGATTTGGGCGTATGGCTTATACCCGGTCCTGACATAGTAGAAGTTCGGTTGCGTAAGATGCTTCCGTACGAGCGTAGTCCGGTCTAGAATTAGAATGATTGCGCCAAAGTTAGAATTTGGGATGATGATGTCGTATGATGATGTCGAGTGATTCGTCGAGTTTGGATTACGAGTTTGAGGTTGTCTCGTGTCTTTGAGGATTTTCGTGTGATGTTGTTTGATTGATGCTATGTACTTGTGTGTTCCCGTTAGGGTGAGTCAGTTATGTTACTCGACACTGATGGTGGACTATGTTGTGTTTTCAGGTACATCTGATGACGATGCTCATGCTTAGCTTTGGGGTTGGGCGAGCGGCGTTATGCTTATTTTGTTCCTTTGTATTTTCGTTCATAGTATTGGAACTGTTAGTAGTTGTTTTGGATTTATGGACTTGTATATGTTGTATAAGACTCTGACATGTGGTTAGAGTTGTTTCTTACTTTTATTAGTTACATTTGATTTTTTTGGACTTAGTTTGTACAAATTGTGGGTTATTGTACATTTTGGTTTAATAATAATGATTTGAGGTATTAGTTTTAATTCCTAAGTATTGAAGTTGTAGATTTATAACTACTTGACTCGTCGGTTTCTTCCGCGCCGATTTAAGCGAGTCGGGTCGTTACACAACATCATTAACCAAAGTACGAGAACAATCCCAAAACGTGAACTCGACTCAAACCGACTTAACCAACTATCTTTGGCGCAATCATTCATATTCTAGACCGGACTGTGCTCGTACGAACGCATCTTACGCATTCGAACTTTCTACTATGCTCGGATTTGAGAATCTTACTCCCAAACCCCATGAAACCAATCTTACTGGAAATCCATGTCCCGTGAAACCAATCTTACTGGAAATTCACAAAAGATCGCATAGTATGACTCCAACTATCCCAATACCGCGGATGGAATAGGGGCAACGTCTTAACCCAAATACAATGAATCTTACTCAAAGTATCAGGCGTCTAAAAATGAAATCAAGCTAACTTAATTAATTAATCTTTTAATCATGTTATTTATGTAATTATCTCAACCTAACTAAATTATATTCAAGAATTGCCTCAATGCCTTGATTCTTGAAGATAACTAGTTAAA
Organism: Salicornia ramosissima; assembly: GCA_951394345.1. NCBI lineage: Eukaryota > Viridiplantae > Streptophyta > Magnoliopsida > Caryophyllales > Amaranthaceae > Salicornia > Salicornia ramosissima. The sequence continues at coordinate 48,485,572 of OX596233.1, forward strand.
ATACCGAAGTTATACTCAAGATTGCCTCTATGCCTTGATCTTGAGTCTAACCAACCTTAATTCATCAATCAATAATCATTCTTTAATCATATTAGACACTTTCTTTAGCTTTCTTTATCATTTAAACCATTTTCTTTAACTTTCAAGATTCAACCAAGAACTCATAAAGACTCATCAAGAACTCATAAAGAACTCAAAGAACTCATAAAGAACTCATAAAGAACTCATAAAGAACTCATTCAAGATTCAAGATCTTCAATCAAGAACTCAATCAAGATTCAAGAACTTCAATAAAAAACCCATCCAAACTCCACACATCACACGCATATCACCATCATCAAACCTTTCGAAAACTCAACTTATACTTAACCAAAACTTATCAAACTTTAACACATTAATCATGATCATAAAACAACATAGAATCAATCATAAAATCCTACAATCCATCATCAAAATATCATGAGAACCACATAAAAATTCAGATTAGGAACAACACATGAAATCATGAATAATCATCACTAATCAACCCTTACATGCATTTAATCTATACTATACACATAGTATACCAAAAAGGTTGAGAAAGCATGTTACCTTATTGAAGATTACACACAATTCAACACACAAAAGCAGCCCGGAAAATCGACCCACACGGTCACACAACACGGCACAAACCGGCACTTCACACGAGCAACCCAGCCACGGCAACCCCACGCACGGTGCTGCTGCACGTTCGCACCACCACGCTCACACGGCCCACGAGCCTGCTGCACCACCACGGCACACGAGCACCACGGCTTCACACGGCACCCACACGGTCACCTCTCGAACACGATCAACCCAAACCCGAACCACAGATCTTGAATGCAAATGAAGGTTTAGATTGTGTTTGAATACTTAAAGATCAATAGAGTTTGAATCCTTAAGTTTTGGGCTAGAAAGATGATGAACAATTAATGGGTTCAATTGCTCAAAAATGGCGTGTGGAAATAGGCAAGAGAGGGAGTTTTTTGGTGCTTTGAATTTGATGGCAAGTGCATAAAATGGCAAGGATGACCAAAATGAGCAAAAGCCTTACTAACTCCTCTATATATAGAGTTAGTTAAGGTGTGAACACAAGGCAAGTGGCAAGCCTTGCCATGCCACTACGAAAACCGGCCAACAAGGGGAAAATGGGCCTAAAATGGGCTCTCGTGATCAATTGGGCTAATTTGCAAAAACCGCATGACTAATCATGCAATAATCGATTTGGCCCAAAATATTAGATAATTAATTAGAAAATTAAATAATAAAAATTCTAATTAATTAAATAATAAATAACATAAACAATAAAGACTGAAAATAAATATTTCGAATTAAATCGAAATCATTCACATAAAATTAAATAAATAGTTCAAAAATAAATTTGAACTAACACCAAAAATACACATAATCACATATAATTATCGGCAAAAACACCAATAAAATCTGGGTCATTACAGGGGGTGTTGTAAATAACTTCAAACAATTACCCCACTCTGCCACTTGCGGCGAGGGGGTTGTTGTCTATCTTAGAGAATTTGGCTAATATGTGCAACTTTTTGTAGGCAAGAGGAAGGGGACCAAGAGGAAGGGTGTCAGCATTTCAGGCACCAAGAAGAAGAGTAAGGCTCCCCTGCTTCCTACTGGTAAAGGGAAGCAGGAGATGACTCCTGAGGAGCTCAAGGAGCTGGAAACAAAATTTACCCCCATTCTGGGGAAGGGACCGACTGCTGCAATGTCGGTCTACGAACCAGGTGTTAAGCATACCCCCAGCGTCATAGCCCCTCTAGACGCTCTAGCTGGCATTCCTCAGTCGGTTTCTGGAAATATTCCGCCATCCATCAGGGACTTGGCGAATAAGATGGGAGGTAAATACTACTCTCACCGTGTTAGGACCCTGCGGTCTGTGTCAGGTAAAACTATTTCATCTTCAACTTCTCATCCAGACTCAATAGTGCTTCCCATTTCTGACCCTTCAAGAGGGCCTACTGAAGAGGAGGCCGAGAGCATGCCTGGCGGCTCTTATCTTCCCAGCTACTCGGGGAAGGAGAAGCTTGAGATTGTCCGAGGGATTCTCAAGGGAGCTCCCAAGGAGGTAACCCACAATATGAAGGGCTTTCACGATGGGCATATCATGCCCATTTTATATAACTTGGCCGAGGTATGCTTTATGCACTTGTTTCAGTTTTTTATCTTTAAGTTAACTTTTGTTCGAAGCTAATATTCTTATTTCAGGCCATGTTGAGACTGGATGGCGCCAGACAGTGGCGCACTGCCATGGTAGACGAAGTTAAGCAGTCTAGGGTCGAGGTTAGTGAAACAAAAGACGCTGCTATGTTCACTACACTTCGACAAGACCAACTAACCGGTGCTACTGTGGAATCACAGGCTGACACCATCGTCAATCTTAAAGCCGAGTGTGCCTTTCATCTGTCCAAGATCAATGCCCTCATCGCCGAGCGCGATGATTTGAAGAAAGAGAAGGAGAAGGTGGAGAAGCAGGCCAAGAAGGCAAGCTCTTCTGCCAAGGCAACCCTTACTGAGGCCGAGGCAAAGGTCACCCAGCTCCAGGCTGAAAAGAAGGAGTTGGAGGAAGATGTTTCCTCCTCAAGAAAGGGGTTGGTGCAGAAGATCTTGGAGGTTGAGCAGGCTTACAAGAACAAAGTGGCTGAGTCCTGGGAAGTGGCCTATGTTGGCTTGTCCTTTGGCCATCTCAGTCGTGCCATAGACTGGGTGGATATGAAAGGCCTGGCCGAGGCAGCTGGTCGCTCCCCTCCTCCCTACCCATCTAATACTGAAGACGAAGGAGGAGAAGAGGAGGAAGGAGAGAACGAGGGCCAAGAGGATGACGATGATGGGGCCGAGACCTGAAGAAATTAGCTTAGCTTAGACTTGATTTTTTGTTTAATTTCTAGTTTCTGTAGGCGGCTGGTCCGCCATAGTTTGTAATAGTCAGTTAACGTGTTAAAGTTTATAAATTATTTTACTTTTAGTTGGTGGGAGGTGGTAGAGGTTACGAAAGAGGAGGTGCTGGAAAATCTGTCCCCCCTGGGTTACTTTTGCCTACAAATTTGGATGATTCTGGTCCTTAACATTTGCATAGTCGAAATGTTACCGCTTCTGTCAGGAGGGATCGCGGTCCCTCTATTCGTATAAAGCCACCAAAGGCTCCGTCTGTCCAACATGAGTTTGCTTATGGAGATGATCACGATGATGACGCTGATCTATAGTTTGATGATGAGGACGACGATGAGGCTACTATTGATAGTGAATATAACTTGTTGGGCAATGATGACGAGGATTTGCCCCGTATCGAGCCTACCACTTGGGTTGCGCCTAAAAGGAAGGGCGGTAAGTTTGCTCGTGCTAGTCAACCTGCATGTAGCACTGATAGTCGTAGGCAGAGTAAGATGAAGAAGGATGAGAGTTGGTTGGTTAAGGAGGCTGTTCCTGGAGGACCATCATCTGCCTCTGTCATACCTAGTTTTAATGGTCATGTTGTAACGACCCTGATTTTTCATGATATTTCTGTCATGACTTATGTGTATTTATGTGATGTTATGTATAGTTCAAATTTATTTTTGAACTATTTATTTTATTTTATGTGAATAATTTCGATTTAATTCGAATTATTTTATTTGCAGTTATTATTATTTATTTTTATTATTATTTAATTAATTAGAATTTTATTATTTAATTTTCTAAATTAATTATTTAATATTTTAGGCTAAATCGATTTAAGCATGTTTAATCATGCGGTTTTTGTAAATTAGCCCAATTGATCACGAAAGCCCAAATTTGGCCCTTTTCTCTTGCTTGGCCGGTTGGCCCTAGTATTTGGTGGCAAATTTTGCCACTTGCCTCATGTTCACACCTTAACTAACTCCATATATAGAGGAGTTAGTAAGGCTTTTGCTCATTTTTGCCATCCTTACCATTTTATGCACTTGCCAACAAAGGTTCAAACACAAAACTCCCTCTCATTTGCTCCCAAACCCCACGCCATTTTTGGCTATTGATCATCACCAATTGTTCATCATTCTATCTAATCCCAAACTTAAAGATTCAAACTCTATTGATCTTTAAGTATCAAAACACAATCTAAACCCAATTATTTCATTCAAGATCTATAGTTCAGGTTTAGTTTTGGGTCTTGTTCGTGTGGGTGTTCGAGTGGTGGTCGTGTGGTGCCGTGCAAGGGTCGTGTGGACCGTGCAAGGGACGGTGGTGCTCGTGTGGTTCGTGATAGGCAGCCGTGCTAGGTAGCCGTGGTGCTCGTGTGGTTCGTGGTGGTGTTCGTGCCAAGGCCGTGCCGTGCGTGGTGGTCCGTGTTGTTAGGGCCGTGTGTGTCTCGTTCCGGGCAGCGATTTTGTGTTGATTTTGTGTGTATATCTTCAATAAGGTAACATACTTTCTCAACTTATTTGGCATACTATGTTTCATAGTATAGATTAGATGACTAGGATTGATTTTAATGAAGTTTGATCATGTTTTTGTGTATGGTATCAACTTATTTGACTAGGTTGATTTTGGCAAGATAAAAAGGAAAGGTTAAGGCTAGGCTCAAAATAATTAGATTGCTACACAAAAATAATAATTAATTAAATAATAATCAATTAAATAGTTAATTAATTATACATTTAATTAATAAATAAAAATTTTAAAATATCCCAAATTTTCGGGGTATTACAGATAATGATGAACATGATGAAACAAATGATGATGATGATAATGATGATGACATACCGCTTGCCATGTTCACTGATGATGAAGAACGTCCACGTCCCATCGATGATGATCCAGAAGGACGACCTCGACCACGACCAAGTGTATACTCAAATGCGCTACGATCTCGTCGTGTAGCCGACGATCTAGGCCTCCCTCTTACATTCTCGTTGACTCGGGGATCTTCAAATTGGAGTTGTTCCGGATGTAAGTTATTGCACATGAATTGAGACACACCTCGCATCATCGATACATCCTGTTGCTCTACCTCGTACACCATTGCCAGAAAAAATGCTCTATCTTGCTCCCATTCTGCAAAGAACTCAGGAATATCTAGACCATCCGAGATCCGCAGTTTATGAAACATACGATGAATCTCATTCAAATAGATGCCTCGTCTAGTACGAATGATCCGATCCAAACGACATGCACATGGCACTCTATACGCGGTGTACTTTTTACAATCGCAACGTTCCTCTACATAAAGATCAAACCCATTCATCCGATTAATCTCCTTCTTTATATGTCCCAAAGCAAACAAAGACACACGACCATTTAGGTGCTGAAATGGTGGCCCGTAAAACTCTGTTCCATGTTTACATCGGGAAGCTTCAAAATTAGCTCTTATTTCCACCAGTTGCATTTCGGTTGTTGTGTTGATTGTTTCAAACAACGTATCCATTGAAGATGTAGGAGATTCAATCCATATTTTCAACGTTGCATGTGTACTCTCAACTCTGCACGTTGTAGTGTTTCCAAAATGAAGAACTTTGTTAGTCCAAGCCTTCACGAACTTTTCTTTGTAGCTTATCCATGTCCTGTTACAATAGGGAACGAGTCTAGGTGCCCAATGAAAAGTTTCCTGAAGCTGTATCTAAGCTCTATCAAAATCCTCAATTGTCCTAGATTTTACAACTTTAGCCCATTTTCCATTCGTAAATCTTTTAGCAGTTTCATGACATTTCCCGAGGTACTTGTACGCCTGCTTCTCCACATCTACATCAATGTGCCATGTACATAGTAAATGAGCGGCCTCAGGGAAAATATCTTCTATTAGTTTCATTAAAGCTAACTCTCGATCCGAGACAATAGCAGTCGGTTGTACTCGAAAACCGATCAGATTTTTCAGTTGCTGAAGTACCCACCGATAACTACGCTGTGTCTCATCACTCATTAATGCCCAGCCAATTATGAAATTCTTGTTAGTTGACGTCATCCCAATAATCTCCAAAAGCGGCATACCATATTTGTTTGTCTTGTACGTTGTATCCAAGGCAATGACATACGGAAAAGTACGCAACAAGTTCACCGATGTTGGATGTGCAATAAATGTGTGGGTCACCACACCATCATTAGTGGCATCGATCCAAAAAACATAGTTATGTTTCACCGCTAGATGAAGAAAATTTTCAGCCGGATTTCTTCCTTCTGCCTTCTGTTTCCTCAACTGTGCTCTACAATTGTAGATATGCCTCCTGTTTGGATTGAGATCGGGAAATTGTTGTCTAATAGCAGTTAAGATAGCATGTGGCTTGGCTCGATCATCTGACATGACATGAACAACTTTCTTAGCTGCAAGGTTGAGACCGCTAACTTGGCGATGGCCCTCCATGTACACCATAAGCGGATGGTTATGGAACCCTCGTTCATTCCATCCATCAATTACAAATCCACCCACTACTTGTACTACCTTTACCCTAAACTTGCATCCCACACCTTTCCCACTTGTATTTCTTCGAACAGCATTTTCCAAATCCCTTGGTTCTTTTTTCATTTGCCGATCACAATCTAAGAAAATTTGAACAGTGCTATCTCTTCGAACTTTGTGTGTAGATATCACCAAAAAAAATCCAAAACTTTTAGCCCCCTTTCTCGCCCATCCATAAAGTACGGAAGATTCAGCGGAAGGATGAGCACTCGGGCGAGGAGTCAATAATAAAACTAAAATTAACAATACTAGAATAAGGTAACTGGAAAGGTAATCCAAAATTTCGATATAAATTCGAATTTTTTTTTAAACGGATACTACAAAATCCAAACACATAAAACCATAGTTAACATGGGTCCAACCCGAGGTGTAGTCAGCTCTACATTAATCCAAACTCAAATACAATACTTAAAGAAAAATTATAATGTAAAAGTCTTTCTAACCCCCACATGATTAAAATAATCTAATATTGCTAAAGTGACGGGAAAGTCCCTAAATCCAACTCTCAAAACTCCCGCCCAAATCGTGAGGATCCGATAATTAATTACCATCTGGAAAAAAATGACAACAATCCACTATTAGTGGCGAGTAACTAACAGTTCTCCCCAACACAGAAAATCACAAAATTAGGAACACCGAATTCACGCATTTCACAACACAGTCAGGCATCAAGTTAATCTATTCAAATAAATATTCATACAAAGGCTTACCTCGAATTATTCCTCCTGCAAAATAAAATTATTATACAAGACATTACTTAACACAAGCAACACACCAGGCACATCTTGATCCAAACAAATAACGCGATTCAGGAGTTAAGTATTTACTGACTCTATAGGCTACTCTATTACAATAGAAGGAAATAAAACAATATTAATATTAATAATTTATTATTATTTTTTATTAATAATGTTAACATTTTTTTTGTTATCTAAAATTTAATTAGTTGTAGAAGGAACGATCAAGAGTGGTATCCCGCAGTACCACTTCCTAAGGTTTGTCAAGTAACCCTCAGTCGGTTCCGTAGCCGACTGGTCTAAGAATGGCCAAACTCCCGGTGCCGGACGGATGCCCAAAATATGGACTTACACCTCCTGACCTCCCGGACGACAACAATTAACCCAGGTAAAAATAAATAAAATAATGTCTTGGATTCCGCAGTCCAAGAAGATAACTGATCTAACCATTGAATTCCGCAACCCAATGGCTCCAAACTATTAACAAGTCATTTTAAACTTATTATTTTTTTTACACTTAGTAAAATATTGGGGTAATAATAATACCCTTAGAATAAAACTCAAATTTCAGATTGAACCACAATCATCCAAATATCATGGGCAAATTAATTCCCAACATCATCATACATAAACCCAAATCATTCCTTAGTATTATCATCCAAGGCCGAATAAAAATAATTTAAATTTTTTTTACCTTCACAAAACCAATATAATTTTTATCGGGACATCATTTACAAAGTGCCAATTAATCCAATTTTTCTTTTAGACAAGTCCTAGTAACTAGCAACGATTACCACAACATTTAAGGGTCTAAAAAGATAAAAAAATAATCAATTTTTAGCCTTCAAAAGTTGTTGTCCAGATTTAATAAAAGCTACTAATTCAAGCCAAAAATTAATTAAACTTGTTCTATTTACGTTGTAATTTACCGGTAACACTGCCAAACAAGTATTAGTCCTAAAATAAAATCAAAAACATGCTTCACACACATATAGGCATAAGGCCAACAACATTTTGGGCAGAACATTTTTTTTTAAACCAAATTAATTCACAATTTAACAATTTATACAATTAAGTATAAACACTCATCGAAATCATGAAAAATTCAATATACAAGCTTAAAAGTAAGAATATATGTCCACTTATAATTCACTAAAAATTTCGGCAGCATTTCGCCTCTTTTCGGACTCATATCGAATTGGTTGAAATGACCGATTCGACAAAAATAATTATATTACAAATAACAATATCAACAAAATATTAAAACATGATAAAATCAAAATTTGATCACAAAACATGCTAAAATTCGTCCCTCCTTACATATATACCACACGAAAATTTTGCCACAAAAACAATTCCAACAACATTGTTTAATTCAACAATTCCATGAATTAATATATGTATCATGCACATAAAATAAAATTAAACCATGAAATTTACACACCCATAAAATTCATAAAAATAATCCAAAACCTCATATTATCATACGAAATTTCAGAAATATTCCCAACTAAAAAATATGTCCAAGAATTACACTATTATCATATTTACCAATTAAAAATTGTTTAACCTAAACTACTTCATTCCTAATCATATTGTGATCGAAAATTCCATAATACTAATTAAGTGACTACTAGTGAAGGGAATCACGTTAGTTACCTTGTTGATTAGTGATGAAAAAACGCGCGAAATCACTTAAAAAAACACCCAAATGCACCTTTGAACACCAAGGAAAAACTAGAGAGAGAAGTGTTTTTTTTTTTTGGTGAATATGGATGAGTGGAGAAATGAGATAATCATCACTCCTCATCCTTATCAGAGTAATTATTTACTATTAGCTGCTATGTACATTTAGCACCTTCCCAGCCAATGATATTGATCCATTTGTGTCAGCAATAAATGAAAGTGGTCCCGCATACAAATGAAAACAAAACAGTATGTGGACGTACAATAAGCGACACCCTTGGGACAATAATTGTGTTACACAGGACAATAATTGCGTTGCACGGGACAACAATTGTGACATTCATTCAAAAACCGCTAAATGCATATAGCAGCTAAGAGTTTATCATTACTCATCCTTATCAACCGACCAACAAGGGTAATGAGGAGTTTATTATTTTTTTTAATTAAATTAAATTAATTAGTTAATTAGGCTTAAATAGCACCATATTGAGAATTAACTAAGTAGTTAAGTAGAAATGCCAAAGGTTCCAATTCCCTAAATAAAAATACTTAATACCCATATTTACATAACTATATATATGTAAATATAAATATCACTTTAGCATAACGCATATATGTATTTTAACGTCGAACGCTAAAATTCGTTTTTAAAATAAAATAAAAATATACTTAACACGCAACTTTTAATTACATGTCGCAAATAAATATATACGTATATATATATATTCTGAAATCAAGTAAATAAATAAGGTTGAATAAATGAATTTTAAAATAATATTTAGCACATATCCACGTAATCATAGCACAAAATTTAGAGGTGTTACATGAACACCCCATATCCTTTTATTTTCTTTTTCTTTTTTTTTATAAATATTACGAGTACTTTTTAAATTTTCCTTCTTTTTCAAATTTTAGTACTATATACCCGTAATAAAATAACTACAATGGTTTGACATAAATGAAAGTAGTTAATATGTTGCGGATGGAGTATAACTTTTCTATTTTACCTCACCCATTTTCTAACCCACTCGCTTTCCTACCTTTTACTTTCTTCATTTTTTTGTAGATTTTAGAGTATTCAAAAAAATTTGAACTCTAAAAAAATTCACTTCAAAATAGTTACTTCTACTATTTATAACTATAACTAGTTTTAACCCCGTGCCTTGCACGGGATTATTTTTTTTTTTTGACTTATAAATTGACTATATAAGAGAAAAATTACAATATTTTACCGTAAATATATATATATAAGAAACATTTATTCATATACACCAAAATGTATATTAAAAAAATAAAGAAATTAAAAATGCATGTAAATAAGAGCTTGTACTCCATAAATAAGAGTTTAAAAGTATACATTTAATATTAAATTAAGATATAAAAAAAATTATGAATTCAAAAAAGGCAATGTAAGGAAGTTAAAGAGATTAGAAAGATGGTTAGATAATTTATCATTAAATTTCTTATTTTTTTTAGAAATTATAAATTCAATATGTTTTGAAAGAATGCTACGTGGATTAACAAATTCCGTTTTAAATATTTAGTATAGATTATAGATATAGATTTTATATAGATAAATATTAAATAATAGTAGTTTAATATAGCGTAGTGTAAAATAGGATCGAAGAACAAAACTAAGGGGTTGTTTGGTTAGTAAGGGGAAAGGGAAAGGATTAAGAAAGGGAAAAAAAGAGAATGGAAAGCTATACCTTTAGATCTAGAAAATTGTTTTTTTTGGATATTTATAATAATAGAAATCTCTCTTCCTCTCTCTTCAATTGTCTACTGCCATAATTCCACAACCAAAGGGTTCAAAACTTCAAGCTTCTACCATTCTTCACCACCCAATCGCCACTGCCCCTCTCCACCACCGCCGCTCCTCTTCACCAACTTTACAGTACAAGCAATAAAAAAAACCTCAACCACCATTGATAAACCTAAAAGAGAGCTTCAAAAAACTTATTAAAAAAATGTTAAATCTAAACTGTGAGGATGTTGGCCTTGTTGATGGAGTTGGTTTTGACAGGCTTTGGTTGTTTTGTTGGCAATGATCTGGCTATCGACGCCGTGCTGCTGGTCTTCGAGAACGGAGGTGGGAGATGATGGCATCTTGGTCGCCGATGGAGTAGTAAGATCGAGTTGATGCTGAGGTCTTCGAGAACGGAGGTGGGAGATGATGGTATCTTTAAAGATTTGAAGAGAGAGACAGTTTTGTTGGTCGGAATTGTTTGGTGGTTGGATGTGAGAAGTGGTGGCGGTCAAATGTGATGTGGTCCCGGCGGGAAGGAGATGGTTATGGTGGTTGTGGTTAAGTATCAATCTGTAAGTAATGGTGGAGGAGGCGGTGGTTGAAAAGGGTAGTTATGAAGTATTGAAGGAGTGAGAGTGAAGAGGGGTAATGGGTAATCGAAGTTCCAGTAGTGTAGAGGCTGGGAATGAGAAAGCATAAAAATAGGTAACTCTAATCCTAAAAAAGGTCAAAGGGAAAGAGAAAAAATACAAAACAAACAACTAGTAAGGAAATTAAAGGCCAAGATTCCCTTTCCTTTTCCAGATTAACCCTAACCAAACATCCCCTAAGAGGATAAATAATTATTAAACTAAGAGGATAAATATTAAATAATAGTAGTTTAATATAGTGTAGTGTATAATCTCGTGTGTTATATTATACATCAACTATAGCTAGTTTATAATTCTTGAAATCCTCTTTTCAAGTATAAGGATGAGAGATAGACTAATGGTTTAAAGCATTAGTGTGTGAAAATGAGGTTGTGAGTTCAAGGCTTGTTATACCTTTTTTTATATAAAACAATTTTAGGCTTAATGACATGGCGCAATAACTGGACGCCTATGTGGCGCAGCATGGTGCGAGAAAATGACATGTGGCACCTTAAAGTTCCTGTTTTAAATATTTAACTAGTATTGTGGCTCGGGTGTTGCCCCGGCCCCCAGGTCTCAAACCGAAGAAATATAGTGAGTTTTGAAACTAAATACAATGAGAAAATATTATAGTCTTTTTAAGGAAGCTTAATATTAAAAAAAAAGTATTGTTTGATGATGATGATGATGATGATATTGTTGTTTCCTTTGTTCTTGCCTCCAAAAATAAACAACAAAAGATATTATTGTGATGGTTGTAAAAATTTAACAATAATATCAATACTTCGTATATATTTTTTTTCAAAGTTTAAATAGTTGACATGGAATAAAGCATTATCGTTGAATAGTAATATTTTCTACTTATGTTAGTGCCTAAAAAATAAGGGACACAAGATTTTATCAAAATTATTGTTATACAATAAATTCCCTAATAAATTGTCTAAATCTGTGGTTAGAATCTAACTTGATTTGTCAAGAGGGGTCAAATAATTTGCATGGAAAGAAAGCATTTGAATGAAATTACTGAATTAAATGACATTTAGTGCACTCTAACAATTGAACAATATGACTTAAAAAGGTGAATATTTAGACAATAAATAATGTTGGTTGAGTCGATAAGGGTGTATTACTTGTGTGATATGGTCTTGAGTTCGAACCTTCATATGAACATATTTTTTAATTGAACACCTAAACAATAATCCTACATGGCAATATTGCATATGTGGTGAACTCTAGTGAAAGAATGATGCTTGCATGTCGGCTTATGTGTCAGCTTACTTGTCGTGTAGATGGTGCTTCGCGTACCTTTTAATATATTGTATAGATTATAGATTTTATTACCTTGACATATTACATTATTTTAATCCGTTAATTACATTATTTTAATGTCGGATAGGTAAATTTCTCAATATTAATTTACTTAATCCGTTAATTACATTATTTTTCGTTAAATATTTTAATTTGTATATATGTTAATGTTTGTTTGTCCATGTTATTCTATGTCTAGTTATGCAATTTTTCGAATTATATTTTTAATTATTCATTGTATTAAATATGAATTTTAGTTTTTAATTTATGTGTTTAAATTTAGCTTGAATTATTCGTTGCGTATATTTTTATGTTAGCTTAGCTTGAATTATTTATTACATTTTAAATTTGATTTTTAAAAAAAAATATTGTATGTTAAAAATTAGTTTGAATTATTCATTGCATATTAAAATTGAATGTTTTTTAAAGTGGGTTGCTAAACGTCATCCACGTTTTACTTAAAATCGCCCACTCAATATATTAAAATTACCTTCTTGCCCTTATTATTCACATTAACCCCAACTTCACCATTTCACTCACTCCACTCTTACACTCCACTATTAAACTCTCTGACTCTCTCACTTCAGCTACTACCGGCCCTTGGCACAACCACCAGCACCACAACCATTCCTACTACTACCACGATCACTAACCACGACTACCACCACCAGAAGCCGCTGGACAACGACGACAGCAATGTCGAGAGAGGCGTCGCCACCGCTAAGAGATGTACATAATTTTTTTTTTAAATTCAATAACGGCGGGGTGTTTGATCTGGACGCCCCATCCATGGTTTGGGCGTCCCAGCTGGACACCTCTACCATGGTGGGGACGTCTGATCTGGACGCCCCATCCATGGTATGGGCGTCCCAGCTAGACGCCTCTACCACGGATGGGGTGTCCAGATTAGACGTCCCCCACCATGATAGAGGCGTCCAGCTGGGACGCCCAAACCATGGATGGGGCGTCCAAAATTCCTTTTATTGCATTTTTTTTTACAATTAAGCATTATATTTTGCAGGATTTGAATGATGGTGATGGAATTAATTATTTTGAATATTTTGTTCATTTCGAGCCCTTTAATACTAGGGAAGAAGCAATTGAATGGGCGAGAGAGGTGGCTAAAAGTTTCGGATTTTTTTTGGTGATATCTACACACAAAGTTCGAAGAGATGGCACTGTTCAAATTTTCTTAGATTGTGATCGGCAAATGAAAAAAGAACCAAGGGATTTGGAAAATGTTGTTCGAAGAAATACAAGTGGGAAAGGTGTGGGATGCAAGTTTAGGGTAAATGTAGTACAAGTAGTGGGTGGATTTGTAATTGATGGATGGAATGAACGAGGGTTCCATAACCATCCGCTTATGGTGTACATGGAGGGCCATCGCCAAGTTAGCGGTCTCAACCTTGCAGCTAAGAAAGTTGTTCATGTCATGTCAGATGATCGAGCCAAGCCACATGCTATCTTAACTGCTATTAGACAACAATTTCCCGATCTCAATCCAAACAGGAGGCATATCTACAATTGTAGAGCACAGTTGAGGAAACAGAAGGCAGAAGGAAGAAATCCGGCTGAAAATTTTCTTCATCTAGCGGTGAAACATAACTATGTTTTTTGGATCGATGCCACTAATGATGGTGTGGTGACCCACACATTTGTTGCACATCCAACATCGGTGAACTTGTTGCGTACTTTTCCGTATGTCATTGCCTTGGATACAACGTACAAGACAAACAAATATGGTATGCCGCTTTTGGAGATTATTGGGATGACGTCAACTAACAAGAATTTCATAATTGGCTGGGCATTAATGAGTGATGAGACACAGCGTAGTTATCGGTGGGTACTTCAGCAACTGAAAAATCTGATCGGTTTTCGAGTACAACCGACTGCTATTGTCTCGGATCGAGAGTTAGCTTTAATGAAACCAATAGAAGATATTTTCCCTGAGGCCGCTCATTTACTATGTACATGGCACATTGATGTAGATGTGTAGAAGCAGGCGTACAAGTACCTCGGGAAATGTCATGAAACTGCTAAAAGATTTACGAATGGAAAATGGGCTAAAGTTGTAAAATCTAGGAAAATTGAGGATTTTGATAGAGCTTAGATACAGCTTCAGGAAACTTTTCATTGGGCACCTAGACTCGTTCGCTATTGTAACAGGACATGGATAAGCTACAAAGAAAAGTTCGTGAAGGCTTGGACTAACAAAGTTCTTCATTTTGGAAACACTACAACGTGCAGAGTTGAGAGTACACATGCAGCGTTGAAAATATGGATTGAATCTCCTACATCTTCAATGGATACGTTGTTTGAAACAATCAACACAGCAACCGAAATGCAACTGGTGGAAATAAGAGCTAATTTTGAAGCTTCCCGATGTAAACATGGAACAGAGTTTTATGGGCCACCATTTCAGCACCTAAATGGTCGTGTGTCTTTGTTTGCTTTGGGACATATAAAGAAGGAGATTAATCGGATGAATGGGTTTGATCTTTATGTAGAGGAACGTTGCGATTGTAAAAAGTACACCGCGTATAGAGTGCCATGTGCATGTCGTTTGGATCGGATCATTCGTACTAGACGAGGCATCTATTTGAATGAGATTCATCGTATGTTTCATAAACTGCGGATCTCGGATGGTCTAGATATTCCTGAGTTCTTTGCAGAATGGGAGCAAGATAGAGCATTTTTTCTGGCAATGGTGTACGAGGTAGAGCAACAGGATGTATCGATGATGCGAGGTGTGTCTCAATTCATGTGCAATAACTTACATCCGGAACAACTCCAATTTGAAGATCCCCGAGTCAACGAGAATGTAAGAGGGAGGCCTAGATCGTCGGCTACACGACGAGATCGTAGCGCATTTGAGTATACACTTGTTCGTGGTCGAGGTCGTCCTTCTGGATCATCATCGATGGGACGTGGACGTTCTTCATCATCAGTGAACATGGCAAGCGGTATGTCATCATCATTATCATCATCATCATTTGTTTCATCATGTTCATCATTATCTGTAATACCCCGAAAATTTGGGATATTTTAAAATTTTTATTTATTAATTAAATGTATAATTAATTAACTATTTAATTGATTATTATTTAATTAATTATTATTTTTGTGTAGCAATCTAATTATTTTGAGCCTAGCCTTAACCTTTCCTTTTTATCTTGCCAAAATCCGAGCCCAATTGTTACAATGCTTCCTTAATTAATTTCCTTTTATTATTCTATTTAATTTGTTTAACACATATTATTAATTCTTTGTCTATTTTAACCCTATTTCCAAAATTCTATTTTTATATCCTTGCCCATATATTTTCCTCCTACTATTAAGGAAGCCTATTGTCCCTTTATTCATTTTCATCACTCTTAATTATTTTATTTATTCTAAGTCCAAAGGGCCCATTAGTTTGGACTGTTGTATCTTTATTTTTCTCTCTTTTTCTCAAATTGGGCCAATGACCCAATTTTTCCTCTCTTTTATGTCATGGCCGGTCCACTCCTTGTTTTGGGCCAATGTTATTTCTTTTGTTTAATTTAATTATTTAAATTATTTTTAATTAATCAAATTAATTAAATTAAAGAATTAATTTAAATTTCTAAAACCTAGTCTAACCTAATTTGCCAAGTCTCCCCTAAAATCTCTCTTTTTCCCTACTCTTTCTCTCCCTCACGGCCCCCCTTTATGTTTTGTTGATTTTAATTTTTTTTTTCTTTTTGTTCCTTATATTATAAATAGGGAACAAGCCTTAAACTTATGTTTCCTTTACTCATATTTTCTATACTTTCTAAACTCACAAAAAACCCTAGTATTTTACTCAAGAGAACCGTGTGGTTTTCGAATCCCGAAGGGGAATTTTTCTTGGAATTTTAATGCGATTCAGGTAACTTTGCTTTCTCTTTTAATTTTGGGATAGATAATCACATAGTTAATTAGGATTGGTCATGAAAATTGTAGGATTTTATGTTTGTATTGATTCGAAAATGTCGAGTACATGATGATTTGATTTTTGATTTGTTTTATGTATTTTCTTGATTATTTTATGTAGTTTCTTGAAATCTTTAATTGTTGAATAATTACTTGTATGAATTTATTTATTAATCAAATCTCGTTATTCCTTGATGAATTTTTCGTGGCAGTTTCTTTACTGTTTTATTATGAATCAAGATTTATTTCGTGGCAAAATTCGTCCTTTTATTGCTTATAAAAATTTAATCTTTTAAACTGGTAAAACTGTCCAGATTTAGTTTACGAATTTATTAATATACTTAATCAAATCATATGGCTACGAAGTTTTAGGTGGAAGTCAGTAATAGTGTTCTACAGCTTGTGTTAAATTTTCGTAATTTTTAAAGATCGTTTGATATGGCAGAAAAATCCGAAACTGATCTCAGCCTAATCTGATTTGTTAGTTATAAAATCTCTTAAAAATAGTAAATGACATTATTTTTGGACGAAAATTATGCACGTTAAACATTGAACCTATATTTAATTTCCATTAAAATTTCCAGATTAATCGAGATCTTTAAAGGGTCGTTCTTAATTTAATTCTTTAAAAATCAGATTGTGTAAAATAGTGTAATTAAATTATTAAAACAAGTTATTTCGAATTCTTGGAGGAAGATTAAATCTTGTTTTTCTCTTTGAATGTGTCGAATGGTTTGAAGAATAAAAAGATGATTTTTTGATCTTGTTTTATATTCAATCTTGATGATTTTATGTTAAAAACATGATTTTTATTATTGTTGTTTGGTTAATTAATTGAATCTTGTTGATTGTAGTTATTTAAATTAATTGATAAAATTGGTGTTCTTGAGTGAAAAATGTCGAGTGAACAAAGGAATAAAAAAAATGGAATTTTTATCATGTTTTAAGTAATTTTAGTGATTAATTGATTAATTAAAATAATTTATGAATTTATTTAATTAAAGTTGTTTAACTAGAATTATCGAGTGGCCTAAAAGTATTTAGTCAATTTTTTTGTTTAATTTTGAATTATAATATTTTAGGAATAATTAATTATAAAAGTTGCAGTTAAAGGGATAAGTTGTATCAGGAAGGGGTAGATAATAATATTGTTATTATTATTATTACAATTACACGAGTATTATTATTAATAATATTAATATTACGATTATTATTAGTATTATTATTAATATTAGGAATCAGTAGGGATAAGTTATATAAAATACAATAAGATATTAAAAGGGTAAGAAAGGAAACAGAGTAATAGGAATATGAATTGTTTCGATTTCTGGCTAGGAAAGACTTGGTATTTAAGGTGGCCAATATATGTGCCGCACCTCTCTTTCTTGGGACTTCGAACATTTCATTTCCGATTACGGCCACCTAGTATTTCCCGATATAAGATAAGATATAATATTGAAAGATATAAGATAAGATATAATCTTTGAAATATAAGATAAGATAAGGACGCCCACCTGATGACTCGAGTAGTCAAACTGGGTTAAGTCGAAGCCACTGCTCAATGGGACGAACACACGAGTTCCCCCGCGCAATTCTGGGTCTTAGGATATGTAGTCGTCTAGTAGTAGTACACGAGCTGCTATTAGGGGTTATGGCCATAGCTTAGGCTTAGTGGTGCAAACGAGATCCGCTACGGGTTGGGTACACGAGCCCACCCCGACATGTTCTAGGAAAGTTGTGGTGCAAACGGGATCCACAACGAGTTATAGCGACCGGTCCATTGAAAGATAAGAATGATATGAAATGATACGATATGATATGAATGATACGAATGATAAGATATGATATGAATGACATGTTCGATAAGATATAGTATAAGTTAATGAATAATATAAGATATGATATACATATTGTAATATGACATAAGATGTATAACATAAGATGTAGGTTATGATTTAAAGGAATTGGAATGATTGGGTTATAAGAGTATAATGTTATAAGGATATGTATTGAGAATAGTATAAGTCTTCCGCTGTGTATTTCTGTATTTGTATGAGATTGTATGTAAGTATGTACGTATGTATGTATGCATGTATGTATGAGTGTATGAGTGTGTTATACGTGTATTTTGTACGTATTCCTAGCCGTATTTTGCAGGTATGATTATACGTATGGTATACGTACATTATACGTAGATTCTACGTATTCTAACCGTATTTCTGCAGGTATTTTTATACGTATTTTGTACGTAACCGTATACGTATTTTTGTACGTATTTTATACGCACCTTGTATTGTTATTTGTATAACATGTATTAGATTATTGTATGGTTTTTATGCTCTTTTCTATGATATTATGTGTTTAGCGGTCCCTCGATTAAACGGGACAGCCTAGTTACTCGCCACTGACGGTGGACCCCCCTCAGTTTCAGGTGAAGATGCAGCTGATTAATTCGGGCTACCGCTGGATGGGCTTTTGAGAGGCTGTTAACCCTAGTACACCTTAGTTTAGCTAGAGTTTTTAATAAGACTTTATGTTATTTCATTTATTAATATTCCAGCATGTTGGGACGGTTCTAGCACAATTAATGTAATAATGATTCTTTTGAGAATATTAGACTTTGGATGATAGTTATATTTTATTTATTCAATAAAGGTAGTTTAATTTAATTGATTAATTTAATATTTAATTTAGATAGTTTTGGTAATGATCCGTTTGTCGATTTCCCTTCGTAAATCGACATGTCCAAAAAGTCGGGTCGTTACATTATCATTATCATGTTCAATTTTTTGCCGATATTCAGGACGATCCACCGAGACTGATGAATTTCCATACCGAGACAGAGTTTCGGAGTGTATTCTTCCTTTTTTGACTGGTTGGAATGATGTTCAAGGTGATGGTAATTGTGGATTTTGATGTGTCGCCGATGCATTTCATGGTGGTGAAAGTGATTGGCTCACTGCTCGTCGAACTATTGTGAATGAACTATATGCACATGCTTTCATTTACACAGGGATCTACTTTGACGGATTAGATAATGCGATTAATCGTATTGATTGGCGTGGTACATGGTGTGGGGAAGAACACTATATGTTTTAAATAATTGATGGATTAGCTAACTTGCACATGTATTAAATATTATTTTTTTTCGTTATTTAGTTTTTGTATATGTATTAATATGAATTTAATCAACAGGTGTGCTGTGATGTGTTTTACGTTATCGGAGAATGGGTTAAATCCGAATTGGTCTTGCACTGTTCTACCGTGGGATGTTGAGCCTAATTTGACTCGACCAAGAACCGAGTTTACAATAGCACATTTGGAAGCTCGGTTTAAGCATTTCATTCGACTACACTTAGAACCGAATTTTCCAGTTCCTCCAATATGCACTATGTGGCATGATATACATACAGATAGTGTTAATGGTTGGGATCTGCTTTACCAAGAAAGGAGGGAACGATGGGACCGATTAACGAACTTGAGACATTCTCCTACCCACGTTGACCTTACTTCTGATGATGATTAGTGCTTTTGTGACTCTAAGTAAATGTAATCATTTATTTTTTATTCTTACTTGTCTAAATGTAAAAATGTCAGTTTTTTTAGTTCTATCGGCTACATATTCAAATTTCTACGATAAACATAGCAAATCCATCAAAGTCTAAAAATATTGCAAATCTAAAAACATAGCAAATCCATAAACATATCAAATACATAAACATAACAAATACAAAGAACAACTACTACGAATCATCATCATCAACATCATCATTATCAACATCATCATCATCAACATCATCATCTTCTTCTTCCGCATCTTCGTCTTCTTCTTCTTCATCATCTTCTTCTTCTTCTTCTTCTTCCTGGTTTCCTAGTGCGGTGTTCCACATCACAACTAACCTATCAACTTCATCGCAAGCCAGTTTGCATGCTGTAGCAGGCATCTGGTCTCGATATTGTAAAAATGGCTGAGTTGCGTGCATCCATAATCCAACCCACTGTTTATCAATTACTAAATTATTAATAATTTTGATATAATAAATAACATTATAAATGATATAAAAAGCAAAAATTAAACACGTACTTGCTCAGTAGCAGATCGATTAGGTCCTCCATAACTCCTTCTAGTAGTATCCCTCAACAAGCGGGGATGCGAGTGACGTAAATACCAAATCATATAGTCAGCGACACACTTACTTGGATCTGTTGCAAGATGATAATTTTTCAAATTGACAGAAGAACCGAACGGAAAATTCTTCCAAGCCCACTCAGCAAAACTTGAGCTGTGCTTGACCTCGTATTTCGTAACATTCTTACTAGGTTTCATCGCATGATCAGGAACAATAATGTTCATTGGATCAACTTGAACTCGTCCCAACTGACGCAATGCACGATCAGGCATGTACAGCTCAATGATATTACGGTACCGAATCCCACCAACCAGTAAAGTCCTAGGAACATCCTTAGAAACATTGGTCTGATATGGCATCCAATCAACCTAAGAACACAATAAGCACAACTCATATATATTTATTAAACAAATACAATAATAAACAAATACATTAAATTTATTTAATGATAATAATAATAATAATGTACCTCTGAAGCCTGCAAGGAATCCAACCGTTTTCTGATAGACTGGAGTCGGGATGAACTCTTATCCTCGCAACGAACATTCCAAAGCATGGAGTGAGGATACTCAGGTCGTATAATGTGACGTTCCCTGTGTGGCCTAAAGTAGGGGAAATACTCGTATATCCAGCACTGTAAGAGTGTCAAACAACTAGCAATTCCTAAAAAACCAGACCGAGATGCAATGCCTAATTGCCGATAAAGATATGCAAGCGTGGCGGAACCCCAGGAGAACTTATGCATATCATCAGGTACCAATGGCTCAATAATGTCTCGTGGGCGAATCTTGTTCCCACTCTTATCGATAAATAATGTGCATCCTAACAGAAGAAAGAGCCATGCAGTCAACTGTGTCTCCTCACATTTTTGAGGTTGCTTACGCCTACAATGATAGTCTATAGAATCAATGATAACTCCTCCACCAACCCAATGACTGTCTCCACCATCACGCTTAACTAAACTAGAAACCGACATACCAAACAACTCAGCCACATGACCCTTAAGGCTACTAATGGACGACACATCACTGACTGGATTGCCTTCAATTTGTACTTTAAGAATGTACCATATATCGTGCAACATAATTGTCATCTCTCCAAAAGGTAGGTGGAATGAATTTGTATCAGGTTTCCATCTCTCTACAAATGCAGATATCAAAGGAGCATCAAGATGAGGCAACATATACATCGACAGGTGAGATAACCAAGTCATGTCAAGGCGTCAAGAGGCATGCTCATTCATTGACGGTTTCCAATAAAACAAAGTACGACATGTTTTTTCCCGACTATGACATTTCAACTCCCCT
Organism: Salicornia ramosissima; assembly: GCA_951394345.1. Classification (NCBI taxonomy): domain Eukaryota; kingdom Viridiplantae; phylum Streptophyta; class Magnoliopsida; order Caryophyllales; family Amaranthaceae; genus Salicornia; species Salicornia ramosissima. The sequence continues at coordinate 48,507,503 of OX596233.1, forward strand.
ATCCTCTGTTCCAGACCATAAAATCAAAGCAACATGACCATTAAAACTAGGTATGACAGAGGCAGATGATGGTCCTCCAGGAACAGCCTCCTTAACCAACCAACTCTCATCCTTCTTCATCTTACTCTGCCTACGACTATCAGTGCTACATGCAGGTTGACTAGCACGAGCAAACTTACCGCCCTTTCTTTTAGGCGCAACCCAAGTGGTAGGCTCGGTACGGGGCAAATCCTCGTCATCATTGCCCAACAAGTTATGTTCACTATCAATAGTAGCCTCATCGTCGTCCTCATCATCAAATTGTAGATCAGCGTCATCATCGTGATCATCTCCATAAGCAAACTCATGTTGGACAGACGGAGCCTTTGGTGGCTTTATACGAATAGAGGGACCGCGATCCCTCCTGACAGAAGCGGTAACATTTCGACTATGCACATGTCGAGGACCAGAATCATCCAAATTTGTAGGCAAAAGTAACCCAGGGGGGACAGATTTTCCAGCACCTCCTCTTTCGTAACCTCTACCACCTCCCACCAACTAAAAGTAAAATAATTTATAAACTTTAACACGTTAACTGATTATTATTTAATTTGAATAATAGCACATGTATCGAGATGAACGTTCTATTGAATCAATTTTTTAACACCCATTTAAATGATCAAAATAATTGTCAAATAATATGAATAATATCAAAATTAGTTGATGCAAAAAAGTGAATTAAAATAATTATTAACGTGTCAAATAATTATTCAAAATTGATTATTCAAATAATTATTCAATTTTTCTACTTACGTGCTATTATTCAAAGTTGATTATTTTGCTATTATTATTTCAAACAATTATTCAAAAAAGTAGATGCACGTTAACTGATTGTTATTCAATTTTGAATAAATATTCAAGTAATTATAGAACGTATTAATTCAATTATCAAGATTCAAATATGCCATACACCAAACACAAATTCAAAAATTCAAATATGCCATACACCAATTATAAAACAAACAAAATTCAAATATGCCATACACCAAACACAAATTCAAAAATTAAAAAAAAAAAATTAATAAGAGGCCCACGCCATGGCTGGGACGTCCCAGCCATGTCGTGGGCGTTTAGATCCCATTTACGAACCGCAAAAAAACTTACTGGAGGAGGAGAGGGGGCGGCGGTTGTGGCGATGGTCTTCTTGGACCTCTTCTTTGGTATACTTCCCGCCACTTCCTTACCAGGTCTTTGACTCATGCCGATTTTGTAGTGCTGGTAGTATAAGATGGTGGTGTTGGTAGTGGTGGTGTTGGTGTTGGTATTGGTGGTGAGTTGAGATAAAGTGAAAAGATTAATGGAGAGATAAAGTGGATGGTGAGGTGAGTTGGGGTGGATGGACTGATAAGTGTAGTGTTAGGGGAAATAAGGTAATTTCAAAATATTCAGTGGGCGATTTTAAGTAATTTGTGGGCGATGAATAACAAGTCCCTTTTTAAAAATTAGTTTGAATTATTTAAATTCGTTCCTAACATTGACAAAACGTGTACTAAGCACATCCAACCCATGGACAGAACATCTGCAAAAACACATTTTGTCCATGGGGTGGAACGTGTTTAGTACACGTTCTGTCCTAAGGTGAAATGAATTTTACACACGTTTCGACCTAGGGTGAAACGTGTGCACAACACGTTTTGTCCTAGGGTGAAACATGTTCTACACACGTTCTGACTAGGTTAAAATGTGTGCACAACAAGTTTTGTAACACGTTCTGACTAGGTTAAATTATGAAATTTTGATTTTTATAATTTAAAATAACATTTTAATTTGAAATTTATGTCTAAAATTCAAATAAATAATCTAATAGTGTAAAAATGTTGATTATTTACAAAAATATTTCAAAATTACGATGCATTACACGTTTTGTCCTAAGTTAAAACGTGTACATAACACGTTTTATCCTAGGTTGAAATGTGTACTATACACATTATGTCCAAGGCTGAAACGTATAGAGTACACGTTCTTTCTATATGGTAATTTGTTACTAATTAGAATAGTTCTTTGTTAATCTCGATAATAATGGAGACGGTGTGGACTATAGCTCCTATTTTGAAACTAATCATGTTTTTTGTAGCCACCTTGAGGCCCGCAAATGGTGTAAACTGATAGTAGGGAATTTCTCACCAAATAAAAACCCCCGTCGTAGTATGAGTGGGGGTGTCGAACACGGGGAAGGTACGCTGCACTAGTCTAGGCATGAGCGTCGAACAAGCTAGGTCAAATGATGGTCGCGAGAGGCGAAGAGAACTACGGGAACTAACTAATACTAAATTACGAAAGCAAGGATAAAAAGGACTAGGGTAACAGATCCACAACTCATACCACCATGAATTATGAATCAATCGAAACTTAGACTTAGGTCATGGATAAGGGGAGGTCGTTCTAAGATCACACTACTCTTTCAAGCTAGTGTGACGACCGGTAAGACGTACACAAACCTACTTTCGTGGCGGGACATCTAATAGTCATAAGCACAATTAACGAAGACCGGTAACTTTCCCTTGATCGAAGGCCCAACTTTCGTGGTGCTTCCATCAATCGGGCGAAGGGAGTCATCACCCACGTTCACCTTTCGGTCCTTAGGTGGGGATTGTTTTATGAGTCCAATGTTAATTAGGCACGAGACTCAACATTATCGAACCTTCGGTACCAACATAATCACAACCAAAAGCCAAGAAACAACTAAACCACATTCATGGGGGATTTGAGAGGTTTCACTCAAACCCTAGAAATTAACTACTCACAAATAATTAATAAAAACATAACTAAATCAACTAAACCAAGAAAAACTAACTATAAATAATAACATAAAACTAAGACAACAACTAAACTAACATCAAAACAATAATAAAACTAGCTAAGAACTTAAAACTAAGTACAAGAACATCAAAATATGAAAATAAACTAAAGGAAACAAAGCATTAAAATGTACCTTGAAGAGAAGAACAAGAAAAAGAAGAATTATACTACTTGCATAAATTGAAGAACAAATTGTAAATTACAAGAGGAATTGAAGAAGAAAGCACTAAAAACTAACCTAACCCTAACTTGGAGCTTCTAACATTAACCCCCGAAGAAATGGGAAGAGGGGACTATTTATATAAGTCCCCAAAAGTCGAACAAAACAGCTCAAAAACACTAAACAAAACGAACAACAACGCGTCAGCGGGCGCTGAGGCGATGACAGCGCCCGCTGACCCCTACTTTCATAGGCTTGCAGGATGGAAGACTTATGGTAGCGTGCGCTGAGTTGGGGTCAGCGGCCGCTGCCAACCTTTGTGATGCCACTGCCTGAATACAGGGGAGGGGGACAACGGGCGCTGAGGTGGGGGTCAGTGGCCGCTGTTCTTCATTTTGTGCGCAAAAATGCCAGGTAGCTTCATAATCAGCGGCCGCTGGAAATCCATCAGCGGCCGCTGCCTTGGCCTAGATAACCTTCTGCCTTTTTTTCTTAGAAATTGCCTTGAAACAAATAAATCATCTCAGCGGACGCTGAGAAATTCCCAGCGCCCACTGAGGCCTTCTTGGCTCCAACATTGGCAAATGACTTTGTGGCTTCCTCGAGGTTCCCGGCTTGCCTCCTCTGGTTCCGAAATAGACTCGGGACCTGCAAAATGGGAAGAAAACGCAGAAACAAAGCAAAATAGAGGAAATCACATAGAAAAAGGGGAAGGGAACTACCGAAACAAAACAAAACTAAAAAGCCTAAAAAAGTTAACAAAAACTAAATAAAAATAGAAAATAAATTAATAAAAACTACGGAAAATACTAACTAAATACAGACTATCAAACTCCCCCAAGCTAGCTCGTTGCTTGTCCCCAAGCAATTACCGCACGAAGAGTTCGACAAATCCCTCAGGAGAGGTATTCTACAACAGGCTAAGGATTCCTATTATAGTCTTAAGGCGCACAAATCCCAATGCTAGGAACTAACTAAACTAAGGAGTGAAACCTTTCACACATTAGAACCTTAAAGGACTACGAGGTATCCAAGCCTAAACAACCTAATAACCGTTAAACACCCTTGAATAATCTCAGACATAATTCGGTGGCGGGAAAAATACTCCATGAGGGAGTCATGAAGAACAAAGGAAAGGACACTCATGTCTCGCCGGAGTTAGCGTCTCTCGAAATTTGACAAGTGACGCCGCATACCAAAGATGAGACCTTTCGAGAACATGAAATCAATAGGGCTTAAGGTCATAGCATTTTACATGCAAGGTCCGAAACTACAACTAACTACCGACCGACTGTTAGGATAAATTACAATAGGACACTAGTCGGCTAAGAAAACTACTATCTCCTTCTCTAATTATGCATATTTTTTTCTCTTTTTTTTTTGAAGAAACAAAAAGAACAAGCGTATAAACAATTAGAACTAAAAACATGACATAATAAACATAAATAATTAATAATTAATTTTTTTCTCTTTTTTTTTTCTTTTTTTTTTAGAGAAAGAGTTACAATACTCGAATAATTACACTATTACAAAATTTACAAGGACCGGAAATAAAACTCGATGCTATGACGTAAGATGGTGCCTAAATCATGTTCCAAGTCTCGAAAGGGCGGTAGCAATTCACAAGTCAAAAATCAGAGCCAAAAGAAACAGATAAACTAAAACCGACGAGGAATACAATGTGACGCTCAGAAATGAATAACCCTAAAAGGGTCTAATTAAGGCAGGAGCTCGAAACCTCACCTAGGTTCAAAAATCACCGACTCAGCGTCAACTAAACAAGGGACAACCTCGTACCACAAACCGACTTGGATACACATCTAGTCCTAAAGGGTTCTCCTAATAGGGAAAACCAGAAAAGTATTCTATCCTAAGAGTTAGTAAAAAGCATTGAAAATTGTGAGGACTCGAGACTCTAAAGGAAAGAAAAGTCCCTATAAGGATTCCCCTAGTTTCTTCATCGGGAGACGACTAAACCTAGAAAAATAAAAGGGATAAAAGAAAATAAACTATGAAAAATAAGCTACATGCAAAAATGGAGAAAAATAAAAGAAAATAAACTACAAAAATAAACTAGTACGCAAAAACTAGTAAAAAGAAACTAAGGAAAATAGGAAAAGAAAAATGAACTACGAAAATAAACTAGTATGCAAAGCATTAAAATGCATTTGGATTTTCAAAACGGGAGCAGGACCTGGATATCACCCCAATGACCACTATATATCACACACACTAAGAAACACAGCCACAAACAAGCACAATCAAACATACCCCAAGAGCAGCTCCCCCAAGCTAGCTCCTCTATCCCAAGACCACGACTAAACCCAGGTTCACTTAAATACAATTGAGAACTTACCTGTAGAGGACATGATTCGGTTTGTCGGGAAACCTGTAGTCCAAGTGCACCATTAACACTATTAAAGCGCCTTTAACACTACCGAAATCATGCCTCGATCGAGGCTCTAGTGTTTCACCCTAACTAGCTACGGGTCCAAATAAAAAAAAGTAACCGGACCCAAAGAGTCTAACCCCCCCCCCCCAAGTTGGTACGAAAGCATCGTCCCGAGGCTATGGGTGGAGAGGTCTAGAGCTCGGGGTCATCCTTGGGGGGGGGGGAGGGAAGTGTGTCGGAAGAAGTGACCTTCTGACACGTGATAGTCGTACATCTGGTCAGATTATATACGGAGATAGTTCAAGTCAGAACGCATCTCCATAATGTTCGCATTAATGGACGCATAGGCAGCGTTTTGCTGCTGGGACAGGGCCTCGAAGGCGGCCGCAAAGTCAAATTGCGGCTGGGGTGGGTTGGGTTGTGCGTATGGTGGTTCTGGTTTTGGTTGTTCGATTTCCTCAACAACAACAGCCGGGGGCCCCTGAAATAAATCTGCATCACGCTGGGCTACGGGTTCTGCAGGGATTATGAATGGGTTATCCCGATCAAACCTGGTTATCTCGGGATTGGGCAAGTAATAGTGGTGTCTCCCGCGGACCAGGGCACTTTGCGTGCCTTCCCAGCTGGTGTTCTTAATGAAAGACTGGTTGAGGAAATAGTATTTATCAAAATACCGGGTTTCAGAAAATTTTTCTAATTGATCAATGAAGTGCGAATACCCCAGTTTCCTAGCTAAGATCGTTACAAAACCTCCTAATGTGATGACGACAGTCATCTTTGGGTCTCTTGTTTGGGCAAGCATACGCTTGACCAACAAGTGACTCGTGTTCACCTTACCCAACGGGGATGGAGTTGTTGCTAAGTAAATACAAAGCAACTCATCCTTGTTGATCTTCCCAACCTCCTTTTTGGAGAAGATTGAGTAGGTCAACAAGCGATGGAACAGTCGGAGGGCAAGGTGATGGATCGCGCTGGCAACCGCCCATGTAGACTCAAAACGATCCTCACCCATAATCGCCTGCCAAAAGGTAAGTGGGTTAAAGTCAGGAAAGGTTTTAGGACTAAAATCAATAATGGGGTTGGCCAGGTCACATCCTATAAATTCATTTAGCTAGGAAATGGTAATTGTATGTCGATCAGTATAGGTCAAGGTGCTAAGGAATTCACAGGCCAATGGTGGGTATGTGTAATCAGCCATGTTGGGGTCAGTCAAGTTCTCCCACCCAAAGTTTGTGAACAGGGTTTGCATTTCCCTGGTGATCTGCAGCGCCAGACAAGGGCGCGCATCGTAAAATCGGGTAGGGCGAAATGTTCGCCTCAAAGGTTATCATACTTGGCCCAATTGGCCTGTGGAATCCTAATGGCTGGTGGTCGTTGTGGTGGTGCAACATCATGTTGGTTTTCGTCTGAGGTACCGGGTCGGTCATTTCTTTTCTTTTTGCGGGGCTCAGACATGATTGATCAAATTAGGGCCGAAAACTAACTAAATAAAATAAAATAAAATAAAATAAAAATTCAGCTAGATTACTTCCCTAACCAGTCAATGAACAAGAGGCCTAAACCCAAGTGCCTTAAGTTCACAAAATCACTATTTAACCATGTTTGATTTGATGGATGACAAACCAGTTCTCTACACTTGATTGTTATGCATGTTTGTAATTGAATAGGTTAATTCAAGTGAGAACTCTTCAAGGCAAATCTGAAGACCTTGAGATACTTGAAGAATCAGAAGTCAAGAGCTTGAAGTCTTTTAATTTTTGTACTTCTAGGATCTTCTTGTAAAATAGACTTAGGAGAATATTCTCTATGTTTTTAAGTAAAGAGCAAAAAGATTTTAAGTTTATATCCACTAAAGATAACAGGCCAAGAACAAGCTAAGAACAGGCAAAGAACAAGCTTGGAACAGTTCTCTCTGCCAGATATAGACTTAGTAGTACTGAGACCACTGTGGGAACAAACCTCAGTATTACGCACGTGCACTTAAGTGATTCGTACAAATTTCTGTGTTTAAAATAATTTTTGAAAATTTATTTGAAAAATATTGGTCACTTATGTTTTAGAAATCTGCCAAATTGATTCACCAAATCAGCTTTGCAATGTACTTGTTTGGACTCTAGTGTACTTTCCACTACATGTAGTGTAACGACCCGACTCGCTTAAATCGGCGCGGAAGAAACCGACGAGTCGAGTAGTTAGACACTACAACTCAAAATACTTAAGAAAATAAAACTAATTCCTCAAATATTATTATTAAACCACAAAAGTACAAATTCCCACAAGTTTGTACATAACTAGTCCAAAAGTCAAATGATGTGTTCAGTTTGTATTAATCAATTAGCTCATTTTGATGTATAGTTTGTAATAGTTTAGAACGTGTTTTGTGATATTAATTAACTTTAAGCTTAAACGAAAGTTTATGTCTTGAAACTTAATTTAATATTGCATTTCATAATTTAATTGCTTTTTAGGACTTAGTTTATTTTTGTTGTTTCAGGCTCGTGTTTCTTTCCATATTTTGTCTGTATTTGGGAAGACTGAGACTTATTCGGGACTTGGAAAAAGTGTGATAAAGTCTTGAAGAATGTAGGGCGCCCCCAGCGCCTGTATGATCAAGGAAAAATAGAGCAAGTGGCCAAAGAAGAAGGCGCTCCTCGCGCCTATGGGGCGCTTCCCGTGCCCATATCACAGTAGCTTGCCAAAGGGAGGCGCTCCCCGCGCCTGTGGGGCGCTCCCCGCGCCCATCTCACAGTAGCATTTCACAGGGGAGCGCTGTAACGCCCCAGATTTTGGGCTAGTCTCGTAATTACTTTATTGTAATTATTGTGGTTGCGGTGCATGGTCTAAAATTTATTTTAGACTATTTTTAATGTTTTAGTGTAACCATTATTTTTAATGGTTTATTATTTCCTTATTTTATTTTATTTTAATTAATTAGAATTTTATTATTTAATTTCTAATTAATTAATTATTTTTGGGCCAAGTGCAAAATAATCATGATTAGTCATGAATTAGTGCAAAAGGCCCAAATGATCAATTTGAGCCCATTTAGTAAGCCCAACCGGTTTTCCCTCTTTATTTGATGGCAAGTTTTGCCACTTGCTTCATGTCCACACCTATACTAACCTCTATAAATAGAGGAGTTAGTAAGGCTTTGAGTTCATTTGCTCATTTTATCACTTGCCATCACTTTTAAAAGGCAAAGGCTCTCCTCTTGCTCCATTGCCAATCTCACGCCACATTTGGCATCTTCAACCCCAAGGTTGTTCATCCATCTTTCTAATTCTAAACTTAAAGATTCTATGTCCTTTGATCTTTAAGTATTAAAGCATGTTTTAAACCCCAACAATTTCTTACAAGATCACTAGTTCGGGGTAGTTTGGGTTCGTGTTTGTGGCTGGGCGTGTGGCTGATTTCTGGGCAGCAACCGTGGCTGGGTGTGGCTGATTTCTGGGCAGCAACCGTGGCTGGGCAGTGGCCGAGACTGGGCAGCAACCGTGGCTGGGCAGTAGCCGTGTGGGGCTGCAGTGGCAGCCGTGTTGATTGGTGCAAGATTGTGTTCGAGTGCGTGTTGCTGCGTGGGCTTTGTTCGTGCAAGACTCGAATCTGGGCAGCGGGTTTTATGGTCTTAATGTGTGTTGATTTGTGTGTAATCTTCAATAAGGTAACATACTAACTCAACTTAATTGGTAATACTATGTTTATAGCTTTGATTAAATGCATGTTTGGTTGATTGTTGTTGATTGTTCATGGTTTTTAAGATATTTCTATAATCTGATTTTGGAAGTGTTTTAATGGTGTTTTAATGGTGGATTTTCGTATTTTAAGATTGTTTTATGATATTTTGGAAATCATGGTGATTGGGTTTAAGTTTGATGAATTTTTGATAAAATGTTGTTAAATTTTCGTGTATGATGATGATGAATATGCGTGTGATGTTGAGTTTGTATGAGTTCTTGATTGAAGTTCTTGAATCTTGATTGAGTTCTTGATTGAAGTTCTTGAATCTTGAATGGTTTCTTGATGAGTTCTTTAAGTAATAGATGAGTTCTTTAAGGTTCTTGATTGAGTTCTTTAGAGTTCTTGTTGAGGTTTGATTGAGTTCTTTAGAGTTCTTGAAAGTTAAAGAAAGTGATAGAAAGAGTCTTGAAAGTTAAAGATTTGGAATATGTTGATTAAAGATTGAGTTAAAGATTGATGATATGATGTTTGGTTAGTCTCAAGAGTATGGCTATAGGCAATTCTTGGGTTAACTTCGATGATTTAGTTGATTGAATTCAAGAGTATGGCTTATTCTTGTTTTTAATTAAACTATGATGATATGATGATAGTATGAGGTCTTTAGCTTGATTTCTTTTCTAGACGCCCTTGACTTTGTGTATGGCTTATGCTTAGTTTTTGGGTTAAGACGTTGCCACTATTTCCGTCCGCGGTATCGGAATAGTTTTGGAGCCTCACTATGTTATTCCTAGTACGCTCATAATGATTGGGGATTAGGGACACGATTTCCCAGATTGATTGGGTTCGTGGGATTTGGGTGTATGGCTTATGCCCGGTCCTGACATAGTAGAAGTTCGGTTGCGTAAGATGCTTCCGTACGAGCCTAGTCCGGTCTAGAACTAGAATGATTGCGCCAGAGATTGAATTTGAGAGTAGTGATGTCGAATGATGATGTCGAGTGATTAGTCGAGTTTGGATTACGAGTTTGAGGTTGTCTCGTGTCTTCGAGGATTTTTACGTGTGATGTTATTTGATTGATGCTATGTGCTTGTGTATTCCCGTTAGGGTGAGTCAGTTATGTTACTCGCCACTGATGGTGGATTATGTTGTGTTTTTCAGGTACATCTGACGATGATGCTCTTGCTTAGCTTTGGGGTTGGGCGAGCGGCGCTTTGTGTGCTTTGTTGTTGTTTATTACAGTTGTTTCATAGTATTAGATTCTATAGACGTTGTTTCGGACTTATGATATTACATTTGTTGTATAAGACTCTAGTATGTGGTTAGAGTTGCACTTTACTTTGTTTTTAGTTCATTTGACTTTTGGACTTAGTTTGTACAAGATTGTGGGTTATTGTACACTTATGGTTTAATAATAATATTTTGAGGTATTAGTTTATTTTCTAAGTGTTGAAGTTTTAGTTTTATAACTACTTGACTCGTCGGTTTCTTCCGCGCCGATTTATGCGAGTCGGGTCGTTACAGTTGGTATCAGAGCCGAATAGGTTTAAGTGAAGTTTTTAGGATTTGAGTTAAACCCGGGAGTTGAGAGCTTTATTTTCCCGAGTGTATAAACCAAATTCTAGGATTATGTGTTGGGAGAAGAGTGACGGGTAGAATAATCCGGGATAAGACTCTTTTTCCTATCCTCTTTTGTGTGTATTCTTGACTTGAGTGTGATTTTTGATTAACATGGTTTGCTTATTTGTGTCCTTATCTTGTTACGTTTCGACGTGTTCACACCTCGCCGGTCGAGTTCGGGACAACAGAGATTTTGAGCGCTCGAGGAAGCGATTTTTACGCTAGCGCATCTTAGTCGTCAGCTATCGGGATCGCAGTCAACGTTCGATCATATCGCTCGTCTTCGACCACCGACTTACGATAGGAAGCTACGATGTCGACCCTACGATGTTGAAGAGAAGAATCCACGAGATAGGAAGCTCTTCAGCGTTATGTGTGGTCCGAGCACGAGAAGGACCAGTTCGTCACCTTCCACTCGCGAGGAGATGTCGATAACTGGTGGAGCATAGCTAGGAACGCGCGTTTACCCCGCATTCGATATCGTGGTACGAGTTCGTAGCTAAGGCCCAGAGGAGGTTCTACCCCGACGAGTTGCGGTGACGGAAACCAGAGGAGTCTCTTACTCTTATCCGGGGTAAGATAATAGTTCAGGCGTACCCCGATAGGTTCGCCGAATTATTGATGTTCGCTACGTCAGTCGTTCCATCCGAGGAAGAGCGGGACAAGCGTTACGTCAAGGAGTTGGATACGAGGATTTGCATTCGTATGATCAGCAGTGGAGCGAAGTCGTTACGGCAAGCTTACGAGGTAGCACTCGACTTTCAGGCGTCTGTTATCGAGGAGGATGCCAGCTAGAAGAAGACCCCGACCCCGAGGATGTTGCTATCCTTTGGGAGGCTCGATTTAGTACTCTTAGCAGTACCCCCTCCGACCGCTTGATCGCATTAAGATTTCGACGGTTCGAGGTATAGAAGTTGCGCAAGAACTTCCACCCAGGGAAGCGATGTGACGACACGCCTATGGCATGTTTCATCGGCAGGAGAGGAGCTTCCGACATCGGCTAAGTCTCCAATGAAGGATCGAGTCCGTTGTACGACCAAGGCAGTAGTAGAGGTCCAGTTCGATGGATTCTCGGATTTTCCGTTCGTTTGTTTATGACTCTTCCTTTGGGAGAGGATCTTGTTTGTCAGCTCGAGTTCCGAGGTTTGCCTATCGTGTTAGCTGGTGAAGCAGGCGACAACCGATTTGAAGGATTTCCCGCTGATGGAGTTCGATGTCATTATTGGCATGGACTGGCTGTCAAGGTATTGAGCGATCATTCGTAGCCGAGATCAGTCAGTGACATTCCGAGGATCTCAGGGCAACCGAGTTACCTACTCTGGGTTCGTCCTTAAGAAAGGAGTGAAGGTAATCTCAGCCTTGAAGATGAGGAAGCTTCGCCAGAAGGGCGATATGGAGACATTTCGAAGACCGCTTCTTCGTACGAATACGACCACTACGAGATTTGAAGTGATGTTGTCAGTTTCGTTTACGCTTTACCCGTGTTCATGGATCGGATGAACCGGACTTTTCATCACTTACTCGATAAGTGCGTCGTAGTCTTCGTCGATAATATCTTAGTCTAAACGAGAGACGAGTCTGAGCTTGCAGATCATCTCCGTATGGTACTAAGGATATTATGGAGCAGCAGATGATTCGCGAATATCTCCAGGTGGGAGCTTTGTCTTCGCGAATTTGTATTTCCGAGTCGCGTACTCAACAAAGGAAGGAGTTAAGGTAGACCAGACTAGAACTTATAGGGGTGTAATCGTGGTCAGGAAACCGCTTGACCTACCGTATTCGACCAGAATCCGATTGAACCAAACCTATTTGATTATCCTTCCAATCGATTTACGATTAACCTTATCTCCGTTGTTGAACCTATTTTTGTGAGTACTCTTATTATTAACATAAGTAGCACTATCGATTCGTTGTTACTTCTAATTGTTAACAATACCGTTATTACCTTGTTCTAGTCGATTCTTTAACGTCCATGATGCCTTCATTATCGTTCAGGACAATTTGTTATATTTATTGTCAGTCCTTTATTCGACATCATAAGTTCTTAACCCTTGATCATGAGCGTCGTAATCCATTATCATCATTCTTGTCGTCGTCATCGTCGATCATGATCGTTATTGTCATCTGTGATCATCCATCTTCGATGTTATCATCATCATATCTAATTGAGGCCATCATAAATCATTAACGTTATTCATGTTGGCCAACCTTGTGTTTAACATCATTTCACCTTGTGACATCTACCGTGTTTTTGGCCATTGTTTTTATTAATATCATCCATCGTCGCTAGGATTTATCGATGGATAATTTATGCCATTTACACACCCTCGTATCGTTGTTTCTATTGTATCCATATATATATATGTATATGTATATATATATATTTATTTATTATTTTGTAATCATAGTTATCTTATTTCTCGTAAATCGATATACTTATCGAGACGTTCTTTTCTTCGATATTCATATCAGGCATTTATTCACATCCTTGTTATTCTTGTCATTCAAAGGTGGGCATTGTTTCGATCCCCGCATTCTAATCCAGATATTCTAAACCTGATATGGAATTTTGAAATTAATTGTTTGTTTTGGAATTTTATTCGATCGTCCAAGACAACTGATTGTTTCCTACTTTTACCTTGATCGACCCATTGTATCTGCATTTCAATTCTGATCAATCGATCATAACCTATATACCAGTTTTCGGTCATTTGATCGTTTTTACACCTCTAAGAGTTAAGTCTGTAGTCGAGGGGAGTAACTTGAGTATGTGACCGAAGTTCGTAAGTCTGGGTTCGTCGTTGGAGTAAAGGATAGACTTGCATCTATCTTGACCTTCTAAGCAAGGAGGAGGATCCCGAGGTCTTTAGTGGTGCGTTGAAGAGTGTTGGAGTTTGTTCAGGACTTCGACGAACGCTTCTCGATCGTGCAGGCAAGTCGAGTTGAGTGGCTGAAGCATCAAGTCGCGAGGATCGGTTGATCGTTGGTTGAAGCCGAAGTTCTGTCAGTTTCCGTCTGACTTTTTGCGTGTCGAGCCCGAATTACTGATGGTGAATAATCTCCCTTGCTTGAATTTCGGGACGAAATTCTTTTAAGGAGGGGAGATTGTAACGCCCCAGATTTTGGGCTAGTCTCGTAATTACTTTATTGTAATTATTGTGGTTGCGGTGCATGGTCTAAAATTTATTTTAGACTATTTTTAATGTTTTAGTGTAACCATTATTTTTAATGGTTTATTATTTCCTTATTTTATTTTATTTTAATTAATTAGAATTTTATTATTTAATTTCTAATTAATTAATTATTTTTGGGCCAAGTGCAAAATAATCATGATTAGTCATGAATTAGTGCAAAAGGCCCAAATGATCAATTTGAGCCCATTTAGTAAGCCCAACCGGTTTTCCCTCTTTATTTGATGGCAAGTTTTGCCACTTGCTTCATGTCCACACCTATACTAACCTCTATAAATAGAGGAGTTAGTAAGGCTTTGAGTTCATTTGCTCATTTTATCACTTGCCATCACTTTTAAAAGGCAAAGGCTCTCCTCTTGCTCCATTGCCAATCTCACGCCACATTTGGCATCTTCAACCCCAAGGTTGTTCATCCATCTTTCTAATTCTAAACTTAAAGATTCTATGTCCTTTGATCTTTAAGTATTAAAGCATGTTTTAAACCCCAACAATTTCTTACAAGATCACTAGTTCGGGGTAGTTTGGGTTCGTGTTTGTGGCTGGGCGTGTGGCTGATTTCTGGGCAGCAACCGTGGCTGGGTGTGGCTGATTTCTGGGCAGCAACCGTGGCTGGGCAGTGGCCGAGACTGGGCAGCAACCGTGGCTGGGCAGTAGCCGTGTGGGGCTGCAGTGGCAGCCGTGTTGATTGGTGCAAGATTGTGTTCGAGTGCGTGTTGCTGCGTGGGCTTTGTTCGTGCAAGACTCGAATCTGGGCAGCGGGTTTTATGGTCTTAATGTGTGTTGATTTGTGTGTAATCTTCAATAAGGTAACATACTAACTCAACTTAATTGGTAATACTATGTTTATAGCTTTGATTAAATGCATGTTTGGTTGATTGTTGTTGATTGTTCATGGTTTTTAAGATATTTCTATAATCTGATTTTGGAAGTGTTTTAATGGTGTTTTAATGGTGGATTTTCGTATTTTAAGATTGTTTTATGATATTTTGGAAATCATGGTGATTGGGTTTAAGTTTGATGAATTTTTGATAAAATGTTGTTAAATTTTCGTGTATGATGATGATGAATATGCGTGTGATGTTGAGTTTGTATGAGTTCTTGATTGAAGTTCTTGAATCTTGATTGAGTTCTTGATTGAAGTTCTTGAATCTTGAATGGTTTCTTGATGAGTTCTTTAAGTAATAGATGAGTTCTTTAAGGTTCTTGATTGAGTTCTTTAGAGTTCTTGTTGAGGTTTGATTGAGTTCTTTAGAGTTCTTGAAAGTTAAAGAAAGTGATAGAAAGAGTCTTGAAAGTTAAAGATTTGGAATATGTTGATTAAAGATTGAGTTAAAGATTGATGATATGATGTTTGGTTAGTCTCAAGAGTATGGCTATAGGCAATTCTTGGGTTAACTTCGATGATTTAGTTGATTGAATTCAAGAGTATGGCTTATTCTTGTTTTTAATTAAACTATGATGATATGATGATAGTATGAGGTCTTTAGCTTGATTTCTTTTCTAGACGCCCTTGACTTTGTGTATGGCTTATGCTTAGTTTTTGGGTTAAGACGTTGCCACTATTTCCGTCCGCGGTATCGGAATAGTTTTGGAGCCTCACTATGTTATTCCTAGTACGCTCATAATGATTGGGGATTAGGGACACGATTTCCCAGATTGATTGGGTTCGTGGGATTTGGGTGTATGGCTTATGCCCGGTCCTGACATAGTAGAAGTTCGGTTGCGTAAGATGCTTCCGTACGAGCCTAGTCCGGTCTAGAACTAGAATGATTGCGCCAGAGATTGAATTTGAGAGTAGTGATGTCGAATGATGATGTCGAGTGATTAGTCGAGTTTGGATTACGAGTTTGAGGTTGTCTCGTGTCTTCGAGGATTTTTACGTGTGATGTTATTTGATTGATGCTATGTGCTTGTGTATTCCCGTTAGGGTGAGTCAGTTATGTTACTCGCCACTGATGGTGGATTATGTTGTGTTTTTCAGGTACATCTGACGATGATGCTCTTGCTTAGCTTTGGGGTTGGGCGAGCGGCGCTTTGTGTGCTTTGTTGTTGTTTATTACAGTTGTTTCATAGTATTAGATTCTATAGACGTTGTTTCGGACTTATGATATTACATTTGTTGTATAAGACTCTAGTATGTGGTTAGAGTTGCACTTTACTTTGTTTTTAGTTCATTTGACTTTTGGACTTAGTTTGTACAAGATTGTGGGTTATTGTACACTTATGGTTTAATAATAATATTTTGAGGTATTAGTTTATTTTCTAAGTGTTGAAGTTTTAGTTTTATAACTACTTGACTCGTCGGTTTCTTCCGCGCCGATTTATGCGAGTCGGGTCGTTACAGTTGGTATCAGAGCCGAATAGGTTTAAGTGAAGTTTTTAGGATTTGAGTTAAACCCGGGAGTTGAGAGCTTTATTTTCCCGAGTGTATAAACCAAATTCTAGGATTATGTGTTGGGAGAAGAGTGACGGGTAGAATAATCCGGGATAAGACTCTTTTTCCTATCCTCTTTTGTGTGTATTCTTGACTTGAGTGTGATTTTTGATTAACATGGTTTGCTTATTTGTGTCCTTATCTTGTTACGTTTCGACGTGTTCACACCTCGCCGGTCGAGTTCGGGACAACAGAGATTTTGAGCGCTCGAGGAAGCGATTTTTACGCTAGCGCATCTTAGTCGTCAGCTATCGGGATCGCAGTCAACGTTCGATCATATCGCTCGTCTTCGACCACCGACTTACGATAGGAAGCTACGATGTCGACCCTACGATGTTGAAGAGAAGAATCCACGAGATAGGAAGCTCTTCAGCGTTATGTGTGGTCCGAGCACGAGAAGGACCAGTTCGTCACCTTCCACTCGCGAGGAGATGTCGATAACTGGTGGAGCATAGCTAGGAACGCGCGTTTACCCCGCATTCGATATCGTGGTACGAGTTCGTAGCTAAGGCCCAGAGGAGGTTCTACCCCGACGAGTTGCGGTGACGGAAACCAGAGGAGTCTCTTACTCTTATCCGGGGTAAGATAATAGTTCAGGCGTACCCCGATAGGTTCGCCGAATTATTGATGTTCGCTACGTCAGTCGTTCCATCCGAGGAAGAGCGGGACAAGCGTTACGTCAAGGAGTTGGATACGAGGATTTGCATTCGTATGATCAGCAGTGGAGCGAAGTCGTTACGGCAAGCTTACGAGGTAGCACTCGACTTTCAGGCGTCTGTTATCGAGGAGGATGCCAGCTAGAAGAAGACCCCGACCCCGAGGATGTTGCTATCCTTTGGGAGGCTCGATTTAGTACTCTTAGCAGTACCCCCTCCGACCGCTTGATCGCATTAAGATTTCGACGGTTCGAGGTATAGAAGTTGCGCAAGAACTTCCACCCAGGGAAGCGATGTGACGACACGCCTATGGCATGTTTCATCGGCAGGAGAGGAGCTTCCGACATCGGCTAAGTCTCCAATGAAGGATCGAGTCCGTTGTACGACCAAGGCAGTAGTAGAGGTCCAGTTCGATGGATTCTCGGATTTTCCGTTCGTTTGTTTATGACTCTTCCTTTGGGAGAGGATCTTGTTTGTCAGCTCGAGTTCCGAGGTTTGCCTATCGTGTTAGCTGGTGAAGCAGGCGACAACCGATTTGAAGGATTTCCCGCTGATGGAGTTCGATGTCATTATTGGCATGGACTGGCTGTCAAGGTATTGAGCGATCATTCGTAGCCGAGATCAGTCAGTGACATTCCGAGGATCTCAGGGCAACCGAGTTACCTACTCTGGGTTCGTCCTTAAGAAAGGAGTGAAGGTAATCTCAGCCTTGAAGATGAGGAAGCTTCGCCAGAAGGGCGATATGGAGACATTTCGAAGACCGCTTCTTCGTACGAATACGACCACTACGAGATTTGAAGTGATGTTGTCAGTTTCGTTTACGCTTTACCCGTGTTCATGGATCGGATGAACCGGACTTTTCATCACTTACTCGATAAGTGCGTCGTAGTCTTCGTCGATAATATCTTAGTCTAAACGAGAGACGAGTCTGAGCTTGCAGATCATCTCCGTATGGTACTAAGGATATTATGGAGCAGCAGATGATTCGCGAATATCTCCAGGTGGGAGCTTTGTCTTCGCGAATTTGTATTTCCGAGTCGCGTACTCAACAAAGGAAGGAGTTAAGGTAGACCAGACTAGAACTTATAGGGGTGTAATCGTGGTCAGGAAACCGCTTGACCTACCGTATTCGACCAGAATCCGATTGAACCAAACCTATTTGATTATCCTTCCAATCGATTTACGATTAACCTTATCTCCGTTGTTGAACCTATTTTTGTGAGTACTCTTATTATTAACATAAGTAGCACTATCGATTCGTTGTTACTTCTAATTGTTAACAATACCGTTATTACCTTGTTCTAGTCGATTCTTTAACGTCCATGATGCCTTCATTATCGTTCAGGACAATTTGTTATATTTATTGTCAGTCCTTTATTCGACATCATAAGTTCTTAACCCTTGATCATGAGCGTCGTAATCCATTATCATCATTCTTGTCGTCGTCATCGTCGATCATGATCGTTATTGTCATCTGTGATCATCCATCTTCGATGTTATCATCATCATATCTAATTGAGGCCATCATAAATCATTAACGTTATTCATGTTGGCCAACCTTGTGTTTAACATCATTTCACCTTGTGACATCTACCGTGTTTTTGGCCATTGTTTTTATTAATATCATCCATCGTCGCTAGGATTTATCGATGGATAATTTATGCCATTTACACACCCTCGTATCGTTGTTTCTATTGTATCCATATATATATATGTATATGTATATATATATATTTATTTATTATTTTGTAATCATAGTTATCTTATTTCTCGTAAATCGATATACTTATCGAGACGTTCTTTTCTTCGATATTCATATCAGGCATTTATTCACATCCTTGTTATTCTTGTCATTCAAAGGTGGGCATTGTTTCGATCCCCGCATTCTAATCCAGATATTCTAAACCTGATATGGAATTTTGAAATTAATTGTTTGTTTTGGAATTTTATTCGATCGTCCAAGACAACTGATTGTTTCCTACTTTTACCTTGATCGACCCATTGTATCTGCATTTCAATTCTGATCAATCGATCATAACCTATATACCAGTTTTCGGTCATTTGATCGTTTTTACACCTCTAAGAGTTAAGTCTGTAGTCGAGGGGAGTAACTTGAGTATGTGACCGAAGTTCGTAAGTCTGGGTTCGTCGTTGGAGTAAAGGATAGACTTGCATCTATCTTGACCTTCTAAGCAAGGAGGAGGATCCCGAGGTCTTTAGTGGTGCGTTGAAGAGTGTTGGAGTTTGTTCAGGACTTCGACGAACGCTTCTCGATCGTGCAGGCAAGTCGAGTTGAGTGGCTGAAGCATCAAGTCGCGAGGATCGGTTGATCGTTGGTTGAAGCCGAAGTTCTGTCAGTTTCCGTCTGACTTTTTGCGTGTCGAGCCCGAATTACTGATGGTGAATAATCTCCCTTGCTTGAATTTCGGGACGAAATTCTTTTAAGGAGGGGAGATTGTAACGCCCCAGATTTTGGGCTAGTCTCGTAATTACTTTATTGTAATTATTGTGGTTGCGGTGCATGGTCTAAAATTTATTTTAGACTATTTTTAATGTTTTAGTGTAACCATTATTTTTAATGGTTTATTATTTCCTTATTTTATTTTATTTTAATTAATTAGAATTTTATTATTTAATTTCTAATTAATTAATTATTTTTGGGCCAAGTGCAAAATAATCATGATTAGTCATGAATTAGTGCAAAAGGCCCAAATGATCAATTTGAGCCCATTTAGTAAGCCCAACCGGTTTTCCCTCTTTATTTGATGGCAAGTTTTGCCACTTGCTTCATGTCCACACCTATACTAACCTCTATAAATAGAGGAGTTAGTAAGGCTTTGAGTTCATTTGCTCATTTTATCACTTGCCATCACTTTTAAAAGGCAAAGGCTCTCCTCTTGCTCCATTGCCAATCTCACGCCACATTTGGCATCTTCAACCCCAAGGTTGTTCATCCATCTTTCTAATTCTAAACTTAAAGATTCTATGTCCTTTGATCTTTAAGTATTAAAGCATGTTTTAAACCCCAACAATTTCTTACAAGATCACTAGTTCGGGGTAGTTTGGGTTCGTGTTTGTGGCTGGGCGTGTGGCTGATTTCTGGGCAGCAACCGTGGCTGGGTGTGGCTGATTTCTGGGCAGCAACCGTGGCTGGGCAGTGGCCGAGACTGGGCAGCAACCGTGGCTGGGCAGTAGCCGTGTGGGGCTGCAGTGGCAGCCGTGTTGATTGGTGCAAGATTGTGTTCGAGTGCGTGTTGCTGCGTGGGCTTTGTTCGTGCAAGACTCGAATCTGGGCAGCGGGTTTTATGGTCTTAATGTGTGTTGATTTGTGTGTAATCTTCAATAAGGTAACATACTAACTCAACTTAATTGGTAATACTATGTTTATAGCTTTGATTAAATGCATGTTTGGTTGATTGTTGTTGATTGTTCATGGTTTTTAAGATATTTCTATAATCTGATTTTGGAAGTGTTTTAATGGTGTTTTAATGGTGGATTTTCGTATTTTAAGATTGTTTTATGATATTTTGGAAATCATGGTGATTGGGTTTAAGTTTGATGAATTTTTGATAAAATGTTGTTAAATTTTCGTGTATGATGATGATGAATATGCGTGTGATGTTGAGTTTGTATGAGTTCTTGATTGAAGTTCTTGAATCTTGATTGAGTTCTTGATTGAAGTTCTTGAATCTTGAATGGTTTCTTGATGAGTTCTTTAAGTAATAGATGAGTTCTTTAAGGTTCTTGATTGAGTTCTTTAGAGTTCTTGTTGAGGTTTGATTGAGTTCTTTAGAGTTCTTGAAAGTTAAAGAAAGTGATAGAAAGAGTCTTGAAAGTTAAAGATTTGGAATATGTTGATTAAAGATTGAGTTAAAGATTGATGATATGATGTTTGGTTAGTCTCAAGAGTATGGCTATAGGCAATTCTTGGGTTAACTTCGATGATTTAGTTGATTGAATTCAAGAGTATGGCTTATTCTTGTTTTTAATTAAACTATGATGATATGATGATAGTATGAGGTCTTTAGCTTGATTTCTTTTCTAGACGCCCTTGACTTTGTGTATGGCTTATGCTTAGTTTTTGGGTTAAGACGTTGCCACTATTTCCGTCCGCGGTATCGGAATAGTTTTGGAGCCTCACTATGTTATTCCTAGTACGCTCATAATGATTGGGGATTAGGGACACGATTTCCCAGATTGATTGGGTTCGTGGGATTTGGGTGTATGGCTTATGCCCGGTCCTGACATAGTAGAAGTTCGGTTGCGTAAGATGCTTCCGTACGAGCCTAGTCCGGTCTAGAACTAGAATGATTGCGCCAGAGATTGAATTTGAGAGTAGTGATGTCGAATGATGATGTCGAGTGATTAGTCGAGTTTGGATTACGAGTTTGAGGTTGTCTCGTGTCTTCGAGGATTTTTACGTGTGATGTTATTTGATTGATGCTATGTGCTTGTGTATTCCCGTTAGGGTGAGTCAGTTATGTTACTCGCCACTGATGGTGGATTATGTTGTGTTTTTCAGGTACATCTGACGATGATGCTCTTGCTTAGCTTTGGGGTTGGGCGAGCGGCGCTTTGTGTGCTTTGTTGTTGTTTATTACAGTTGTTTCATAGTATTAGATTCTATAGACGTTGTTTCGGACTTATGATATTACATTTGTTGTATAAGACTCTAGTATGTGGTTAGAGTTGCACTTTACTTTGTTTTTAGTTCATTTGACTTTTGGACTTAGTTTGTACAAGATTGTGGGTTATTGTACACTTATGGTTTAATAATAATATTTTGAGGTATTAGTTTATTTTCTAAGTGTTGAAGTTTTAGTTTTATAACTACTTGACTCGTCGGTTTCTTCCGCGCCGATTTATGCGAGTCGGGTCGTTACAAGCGCTCCCCGCGCCTTTGAGGGCGCTACCAGCGCCCATTCCACAGAACATTACTTCCAAGGAGGGGCGCGCCCCGCGCCTATGGGGCGCTGCCAGCGCCCATGTTACAGTAGTTCTTCCAAGGAGGGGCGCGCCCCGCGCCTTCAAGGGCGCTGCCAGCGCCCGTCTGCTCTGTTCTGCACGCGGCTTCATCCACTTGATTTCTAGGTTATAATTTAGTTTAGTATAAATAGAAAAGTGGATTCTCATTGTAAAAAAATCTAGTTTTTCATGTTCAAATAGTTCCTTAGCTTAAATTCTCTCTAGTTTCTCCTTAGATTACATAAAAACTATTAAATCTTTAGTTTGTAATTTTGATATTTAATCATGGAATCAATGAAGAATATTTGTTCATCAATGCAAATGGTAGCTTAAACTTGTTCTTGGGATTGGTTTCAATGATTCCAAAAGTCTCCTTGTGAGGATTCTCTAACTCTAAACTATTTCTTTACTTCAATTATTTACTTGCTCTTATATGAATTGTTATTGGTTTTGTTGAATGTTTTAGCTTGATCTTTGTCTTGTTATTATATTTTACAAAATCATTACTAGGGTTTGAACACAATCGATTATTGTGTTCAACCTCGAGTAGCAACTATCTTGTTCATGCTTAAGCGTATTCTTATTGTGAACAATTTAGTAGAGCTTGTTTAAACGATTAATTGTTTATTGCGTATTCTCTAAACAATTGCGTTCTTATTATGTCTCCGTTCTTAAAGCTTTTGTTCACTGCGTGTTCTTTGAACATTAAGGGTTTTAGGCAATTTACGATTTATCTTGCCTAGCTAATTAAGGGGACTACAAGAGTTTACTCTTGTCAATAATTAATTGAGTATTGAAATGGTTTGGTAATTGAGAGTCTAATTCAATTAGCCGAGTCAGAGTCGTTGTAACCGAATCCTAAGATTCTTTAAAACTAGAATTTTCCCGTAATCAATTAGTTGTTATTTTATTTTATCACTAAAATCTCCAATTTCCCCCCCCCCCCCTTTGTTAACAATTTCACTAAGGAATTAGTGATTCTCCCCTTTAATAATCCAAATATATATTAACACAATTAAACCTACATAAATCCGTTCTCTGTGGATACGAACCTTACTTGCCCTTTACACTAGTTGTAATTGGAGAGTAGGAGAAATTTACTTTTGATAAGTCTTTTATTTTTAACGACATAAAAGGCCTACCATCAAACTAAAAGTACTAAAATACAAGTAACTCTAACCACACGTCAGAGTTCAAAACAACGTATGAAAGTCCATACAATAACGTATAAATTCTATACAATACGTCAATACTATCTATAAACAACTGAAATGGAAAATACATCAGGCAATAGAAACGATAAACGTCGCTCGCCCAACCCAAAGTTAAGCAAGAGTATCATCATCAGAAATACCTGAAAAATATACAACAGTCCACCATCAGTGGCGAGTAACATAACTGACTCACCCTAATAGGAATACACATGCACATAGCATAAATCAAATAGACAACATCAAATCAATAATCTAGAGTACAAGATCAACCCAAACGTGAACTCGACTCAAACCAACCTAATCAACTATCTTTGGCGCAATCATTCATATTTTAGACCGGACTGTGCTCGTACGAACGCTTCTTACGCGCTCGAACTTTCTACTATGCTCGGATTTGAGAATCTTACTCCCAAACCCCATGAAACCAATCTTACTGGAAATCCATGTCCCGTGAAACCAATCTTACTGGAAATTCACAAAGATCACATAGTATGACTCCAACTATCCCAATACCGCGGATGGAATAGGGGCAACGTCTTAACCCAAATACAATGAATCTTACTCAAAGTATCAGGCGTCTAAAAATGAAATCAAGCTAATCATTAATTAAATCTTTAATCATTTTAATCATCTTATTATTCAACCTAACCAAATTAAGTTCAAGAATTCGCCTCTAGCCTTGATTCTTGAAGATAACTAGTTAAAAACATCGAAGTTATTCTCAAGAACTGCCTCTAGCCTTAATCTTGAGTCTAACCAATCATAATCCAACATTCTTTACTCATTCTTTAATCAACTTAGACACTTTCTTTAACTTTCTTTATCATTTAAACCATTTTCTTTAACTCTCAAGACTCAACCAAGAACTCATAAAGACTCATCAAGAACTCATAAAGAACTCAAAGAACTCATTCAAGATTCAAGATCTTCAATCAAGAACTTAATCAAGATTCAAGAACTCAATCAAGAACTCATCCAAACTCAATCAAACTACACGCATAACATCATCATCAATCAATCGAAAATTCAACTTTTACTCATCCAAAGTTCATCAAACTTTAACATAATATTCATGATCATAAAACAACATATAATCAATCATAAAATCATGAAAACCATCATCAAAACACCATGTAAACACATAAAAATCAGATTATCAAATCATACATAAAATCATGAACAATCAACAATAAACAACCCAAACATGCATTTAATTCATACTATAGACATAGTATACCAAAAAGGTTGAGAAAGTATGTTACCTTATTGAAGATTACACACAAATTCAACACAAATATGCAACCCGAAACTCGACACACACACGGGCACACACATGGCACAAGCACGAACAACACGGCACACTTGCATGGACTGCACCCACACGAGCACACACACGGCCTGCTGCACACGGCACCACCACGAGCACCTCTACCCAGTCAGCACGGCCACCACTGCTGCCCCACTGCACGGCTGCACCTGCACGGCACCACCACTCTGCACACACGGCCTGCACGGCTTCACCACACGGCTGCCACCACACGAACCCCACCCTTGCACGGTCTTCAACACGACACACCACCACGAACCCACACACGAACACGATCAAACCAAACCCGAACCAACGATCTTGATTGAAATAATTGGGTTTAGATTGTGTTTAGGATACTTAAAGATCAATAGGGTATGAATCTTTAAGTTTTGGGTTAAGAATTTGATGAACACTTTGATGGGACCAAAGTGCCAAAAATGGCGTGGAGTTACAGCAAATGGGAGGGAGTTTTGGTGATTGAACTTTGATGGCAAGTGCATTAGATGGCAAATGAGCAAAAGTCTTAAGGCTCACTAATCCCTTCTATTTATAGAAGTTGGAGTAGTGTGAAAACAAAGCAAGTGGCAAGGCATGGCATGCCTTGTAAAAACCGGCCAAGGGCCTTGAATGGGCTCAAAATGGGCTCTCGTGATCCATTGGGCTAATTAACATAATCTACATGACTAATCATGCAATAATCGATTTAGCCCAAAATATTAAATAATTAATTAGAAGAATTAAATAATAAAAATTCTAATTAATTAAATAATAAATATCATAAATAATAAAAACTGAAAATAATTATTTCGAATTAAATCGAAATTTTTCACATAAAATAAAATAAATAGTTCAAAAATAAATTTGAACTAACACATAAACACACTTAAATACACACAAATATCGGCAAAAATACCAATAAGAATCTGGGTCATTACATGTAGTGGAAGGGGGCAAAGGTCTGAAATAGGTGCCTTTATACTTGTGTCAGCTGAGCTTGTTTGCACAATTTAGGCAAGTCTCCAAGCACACTTCTAGGGCACGGTTTTTCTTTGCATATAAAAACAATCTTTGCAAAAACCCTAGTAAGACTTTTGCTCTCAAAAGAAAACCAAGCTATATTTTCTTAGAGTCTATCCTTAGAGAAAAACCATCTCCATATCCATCTTTAAGAGAAAAACTTAAGGAGATTTAAGTTTGTAATATTTGAACCACTTAGAGGGAAGTGGTTGGGGAGTGTTCTGTGAACACTGAGTGAATTGTTAGAGTTAACAGTTGGGGAATTAAGTGTTACAGAGTGATGTGTCCAGTTTGTACGAGCTATTTAACTTCTTTTTAGTTCCTTTATGTAATTAGTTTAGCATAAGATTGCACATTTTGTTACTTTTGAGTTTAAACGAGAGTTTGGCTTGAAATGTAAAGTTGTAGTGCAATTTACAGTTTTTAATGCTTTTTAGGATAAGTGTAGTTTGTAGTTGAGGTTTGGTTTTATGTGTTCTTGTAGTCTTGAGCTATGAAACATCATTAGGACCATTTTTGGAGTCATTGATCATGCGCCAAGCACACTTGAAGAAATCATTAAGCATTAGAGGGAAAGAAAAGCCTTATTGTGAACCTTCAAATGCAGTAAGTCCAACTTGAAATGGACATATCTCCCAATATACTCATTGGATTTATGTGATTCAAATTGGAGGCTGTAGCTCTCTTCAAGAGCTTTCCAATGGTAGGTCATAAGCCGTATTTCGTTAAGGAACAAGAGAGTTATGGCTATTTTAGTCCGAGCTGCACAGACAGTCTACAGGGGCGCGCCCCGCGCCTCAGAGGGCGCTGCCAGCACCCCCATTGCAGTGAGCATCAAGAAGAAGGCGTGCCCAGAGCCCCCATCACAGTATCCCTCCAAGGAATGGCGCGCCCAGCGCCCCCTCTGCTCTGTTTTGTACGCGGCTTCATCCACTTGGTTTCTAGGTTATATTTTAGCTTAGTATAAACATAAAAGTTGATTCTCATTGTATTTCATCTAGTTTTTCATGTTCAATTAGTTTCTTAGCTTAAATTCTCTCTAGTTTCTCCTTAGATTACATCAAAACTATTAAATCTTTAGTTTGTAATTTTGATCTTTTATCATGGAATCAATGAAGAATCTTTGTTCATCAATGGAAATGGTAGCTTAAACTTGTTCTTGGGATTGGTTTCAATGATTCCAAAAGGCCCCTTGTGAGGATTCTCTAACTCTAAACTATTCCTTTACTTCAATTATTTACTTGCTCTTATATGAATTGTTATTGGTTTTGTTGAATGTTTTAGCTTGATCTTTGTCTTGTTATTATATTTTACAAAATCATTACTAGGGTTTGAACACAATCGATTATTGTGTTCAACCTCGAGTAGCGACTATCTTGTTCATGCTTAAGCGTATTCTTATTGTGAACAATTTAGTAGAGCTTGTTTAAACGTTAATTGTTTATTGCGTATTCTCTAAACAATTGCGTTCTTATTGTGTCTTCGTTCTTAAAGCTTTTGTTCACTGCATGTTCTTTGAACATTAAGGGTTTTAGGCAATTTACGATTTATCTTGTCTAGCTAATTAAGGGGACTACAAGAGTTTACTCTTGTCAATAATTTATTGAGTATTGAAGTGGTTTGGTAATTGAGAGTCTAATTCAATTAGCCGAGTCAGAGTCGTTGTAACCGAATCCTAAGATTCTTTAAAACTAGAATTTTCCCGTAATCAATAAGTTGTTAGTTTCTTTTATCACTAAAATCTCCAATTTCCCCCCATGTTACCAATATCACTAAGGAATTAGTGATTCTCCCCTTTAATAATCCAAATATATATTAACACAATTAAATCTACATAAATCCGTTCTCTGTGGATACGAACCTTACTTGCCCTTTACACTAGTTGTAATTGGAGAGTAGGAGAAATTTACTTTTGATAAGTCTTTTATTTTTAACGACATAAAAGGCCTACCACAGAGTTGTAGCATTTAATTGAGTGTGTAACCTTGTTATTATTCAGAGTTGATTAATAACATTGGTGAGAGTGTAATGACCCAGATTTTTATTGGTATTTTTGCCGATGATTATGTGTATTTATGTATGTTGTTGTGTTAGTTCAAATTTATGTTTGAACTATTTATTTTATTTTACGTGAATAATTTCGATTTAGTTCGAATTATTTTATTTTCAGTTTTATTATTTATGTTATTTATTATTTAATTAATTAGAATTTTTATTTAATTTTCTAATTAGTTATTTAATATTTTGGGCTAAATTGATTTATACATGATTAATTATGCGGTTTTCGCAAATTGGCCCAATTGATCACCAGAGCCCATTTTTAGGCCCATTTACCCTCTTGGCCGGTTTTTCTAAGGCATGGCAAGGCTTGCCACTTGCCTTGTGTTCACACCTTCACTAACTCTATATATAGAGGAGTTAGTAAGGCTTTTGCTCACTTTTGCCATCTAAAACACAATTGCCATCAAATGCTCTTGCCATCCAAATTCAAACATAAAACTCCCTCCACCTCCTCCTTGCCCCACGCCATTTTGGGCATTGATCACCATCAAATTGTTCATCATTTTTCCTAGCCCAAAACTTAAAGATTCAAAGTCTATTGATCTTTAAGTGTTCAAACACAATCTTAAACACAATTATTTTTATTCAAGATCCTTTTTCCGGGTTCGGTTTGGGGCTTGGTTCGAGTGGGTAACGTGTGGTCGTGCCGTGGCCGTGTGGACAGCCGTGCGTGGTGGTGCAGTGGCCGTGCGTGGTGCCGTGCAAGAGCAGCAGCCAGGCCGTGCAGGTGCAGCAGGCTCGTGGGTTCGTGTGTGTGCAGTGGCTGGGCAGCCGTGTGGTGCGTGGTGGTGGTGCCGTGTCCGTGTTTGCTTGGGCCGTGTGTACTTTGTTCCGGGCGGCAACTTTTTGTGTTGTTTTAGTGTGTAATCTTCAATAAAGTAACATGCTTTCTCAACCTTTTTGGTATACTATGTTTATAGTATAGATTAAATGCATGTATGGGTTATTTGATGAAGTTTATTCATGATTTAGTGTATTGTTTCTAATCTGATTTTGATATGGTTTTGATGATTTTATGATTGAATATATGTTGTTTTATGATCATGATTATTATGTCAAAGTTTGATGAATTTTGGATGAGTTTAAGTTGAAGTTTTCGAATGAAATCATGATGATATGCGTGTGATGATTATGTTGGATGAGTTCTTGATTAAGTTCTTGAATCTTGATTGAGTTCTTGATTGAAAATCTTGAATCTTGAATGAGTTCTTTATGAGTTCTTTATGAGTTCTTGATGAGTCTTTATGAGTTCGTGGGTGAATCTTGAAAATTAAAGAAAATGGTTTAAATGATAAAGAAAGTTAAACAAAGTGTCTAATATGATTAAAGAATGATTATTGAATGTTGGATTATGATTGGTTAGACTCAAGATTAAGGCTAGAGGCAGTTCTTGAGAATAACTTCGATAATTTAACTAGTTATCTTCAAGAATCAAGGCATTGGGGCAATTCTTGATTGTAATTTAGTTAAGTTGAGATAATTAAATGAATAATATGATTAAGATGTTAAAATGATTAATTAATAATTAGCTTGATTTCATTTCTAGACGCCTAAAACTTAGAGTAAGATTCTTTGTTTTTGGGTTAAGACATTGCCCCTATTCCATCCGCGGTATTGGGATAGTTGGAGTCATACTATGTGATCTTTGTGAATTTCCAGTAAGATTGGTTTCACGGGACATGGATTTCCAGTAAGATTGGTTTCATGGGGTTTGGGAGTAAGATTCTCAAATCCAAGCATAGTAGAAAGTTCGAATGCGTAAGATGCGTTCGTACGAGCACAGTCCGGTCTAGAATATGAATGATTGCGCCAAAGATAGTTGATTAGGTTGGTTTGAGTCGAGTTTACGTGTGGGTTGATCTTGTACTCTGGATTATTGATTTGATGTTGTCTATTTGATTTATGCTATGTGCATGTGTATTCTCATTAGGGTGAGTCAGTTATGTTACTCGCCACTGATGGTGGACTGTTGTATATTTTTCAGGTATTTCTGATGATGATACTCTTGCTTAGCTTTGGGTTGGGCGAGCGACGTTTATTGCTATTGTTGGTTGTATTTTCTATTACTGTTATTTTTAGATAGTATTAGACTATTGTATGGACTTTCATACGTTATTTTTAGACTCTGACGTGTGGTTGGAGTTACTCGTATTTTAGTATTTCTAGTTTGACTTTTGGACTAGTTATGTACAAACTTGTGGGTATTTGTACTCTTATGGTTTAATAATAATAATTGAGGAATTAGTTTTTAATTCTTAAGTAATTTGAGTTGTAGTTTATAACAATTCGACTCGTCGGTTTCTTCCGCGCCGATTTAAGCGAGTCGGGTCGTTACAGAGAGAGTGGAGGACGTAGGCTTGTTTAGAAGCTGAACCTCGTTGAATCCTTGTGTCCCTACTCTTTATTTATTGTTCTATCGTTGTTCTCACAAAAAGATAAACAAACTTTGAAAACGATTGAAAAAACACACATACTCAATTCAACCCCCTTCTTGAGTATACATTGAACTTACAATCGCAACAGAAAAAATCACCAACACAAATCCAAATCACAAAATTCAACAAACACAAAACAAAACAACAATCTAAGACTACTATTAGAGACTCAAAAATTCAACAAACAATTGCAAAGTATAATGAAAACCTAATATTCGAACTGAGTTTAAAATAACAAAGCTAGAAAACTAGGGTTTTAGAAAATACCCAACTAGAGTATGAAAATACTCTAGATAAACCTCCTTGTTATTGTTGTTAATGAAATGAGCCAAAAGTAACCCATGATCTGTGTTGCTCGTGTTTTTTGTTTTTTTGAATTTTCGAACCTAGGGTTCGAATTTGTGGGGAGAAATGGAGAGAAAAGTTGGATGAGAAGGAAGAAATGAAGTAATGGAGTGATAATGAAGATGAATGATGGTGTTTGAGAGAGGTTTGAGTGACTTTGAGTGAGTTTGAATGTTAGGGTTTTGAGAGAAGTGAGAGAGAATTCGCAAGTTTGGTTTTTTTGTTCATGAAAAGTGACGAAATCTGCCTCCTGTTCTTTTCTATTATTCGATCACAGCGGGCGCTGACTTAATCCCAGCGGTCGCTGACCCCTTCTGAAGTGATTCTGGAGATTTTAATAGAGCCCATCAGCGGGCGCTGACTTGTTTTCAGCGGGCGCTGCCCCTCTTCAAAAAAGTTTCTGCCTGTTACATGAAGCTCCTCAGCGGGTGCTGAGAATGGGCCAGCGCCCACTGCCATCAATTTTTTTGGCTACTGGAAAAATGGTACATGTTTCTCAGCGGGCGCTTCCCCAGTTGAAAACTATACTGTCTTTTCCAAGATGCCTTTCAGCGGGCGCTGAAAATGGGCCAGCGCCCGCTGCTACCAAAAATGTTTTTCACTGGAAGAAATTTGGCATTGTGCAAGCGGGCGCTGATGGAAATTCAGCAGCCGCTGCACCTAATCTGTAGCCTTTTTTTTTTTGCAGCAAATTGAAGTCAAAAATTTCACCAGAATTTCAGGTTTAGAACACTTTCTCTTGATTGCATCCTAAGGGATACATCAACATGTATAGTGGCCCAAAGGGCCAAAATCACACTCGTTGATGTATTCGGAAGTTGCAATCAAGGAAATCTCTCGCTTTCTTTTAAACTCACCCATGATATTTTTTTCTCGAGTGCTCCCTTTTTCTAACACACATTCATGGACATATGTAAAGATCACATATATGCACAAATGTGTGAAGGCACTACTCAATCTAAACTCTCATCATTTTTTTTTTTTGAAATAATTACAATGCAAAGAAATAAATTAAACTATCCTAAAAAGCAATAAAATGGAACTCAAAAATCATAAAATAAA
The DNA here is from genome assembly GCA_951394345.1 of Salicornia ramosissima. Taxonomy (NCBI): domain Eukaryota; kingdom Viridiplantae; phylum Streptophyta; class Magnoliopsida; order Caryophyllales; family Amaranthaceae; genus Salicornia; species Salicornia ramosissima. The sequence goes on from OX596233.1 coordinate 48,538,877, forward strand.
AGCAAAAACAAAAATTTACTCTAAAAAGCATTAAACTACGGGTTGCCTCCCGAGAAGCGCTTGTTTAACGTCCCGAGCCTGACGAAGGAGCTGGACACAGGGACTACGACATAGAAGAAAAACTATGTCAAAGTCATCCAGCCGGAACAACCACCTGGGGCTCAGTAAATAGCCCCGCAAAGCTCGCAAGAGCTTGTCAAACACACTGGCACTCAACTCACTAAAAACCACATAAGCGATAGTTAAATTAAGCAAAGGAAACGGTTTAAAAAACGGCATCCTATGCTTATGTGGGAGTGAGTGCCCACAGGGAGGTAAATTAAAATAAAAAATACAAAAATAAAAATCAAATAAAGTAGGGGGAACACCTCCATACACATCACTTGCCTTGGTTTCTGGAAGAGAAACATGGGAGTCAAGACAAGAGATGATGCCCTCGGATGGAGGTGATATGAGCACGGATGGAAGTGGTGTGGGATGTGAATAGACGAGGTTAAATCCTCCTACGAAGGGAATAAGAGAATGTGGTATAACCACATCCTCCACATTAATTACCTCGTCGGTTTCACTCGACTCTGCTATGAGGGCCTCAGTCTCTATAACATCACATGAAGATATGAAAGTGTCATGATTCTCATCACAACATTGCCAATAAATGTCATCGTCTATGCGAGTCGGGATGGTGTGCTCGATTATGAGGGGTGAGGGATCGAATTCATGACTAAGGTCATCATCGAAGGGCTCACCTAGGGGAATATGAGGTGAATCAACTATGTTCATGCCAAGACCTTGTAAATACTCATCAAAAACATGATTAAGCGAACTCGATTCATGTGAAAAATGATGAGAAAAATCAAAGGTAGTGGCATGAGGTGATGGTTGATTAAAACCATATTCCTCAAGTGCACTCAACTCATGACTATAATCATATATTCCTTGGCTAGTTATATCCCACTCATAGGTGTCCTTAGTGAGACACTCGAATAAGAGCCAAGCTCTATCCAAGTCGAGAGCTAAGAAATCGCCATGAGATAGGTATTTTATCCAATTTCTCGTCTCATAGTTCAAACCCTCATACAACATATTGCATATATCCCACTTACCAAAATCATGATTAAGCGGAAGAGAGATTCTGATCCTATCATAATACACCCAAAACGGCTCATGCTCAGATTGGGGGTCGATCAAAGGAGTGGCCATAAGGCCCAAATATTCACAAAAATAAAGGAAAAGAAAGACCTAGAACCATTCTACTCAACCTAAACTAATGGCATTGCCTTCCCCGGCAACGGCGCCAATTTGATAGTAGGGAATTTCTCACCAAATAAAAACCCCCGTCGTAGTATGAGTGGGGGTGTCGAACACGGGGAAGGTACGCTGCACTAGTCTAGGCATGAGCGTCGAACAAGCTAGGTCAAATGATGGTCGCGAGAGGCGAAGAGAACTATGGGAACTAACTAATACTAAATTACGAAAGCAAGGATAAAAAGGACTAGGGTAACAGATCCACAACTCATACCACCATGAATTATGAATCAATCGAAACTTAGACTTAGGTCATGGATAAGGGGAGGTCGTTCTAAGATCACACTACTCTTTCAAGCTAGTGTGACGACCGGTAAGACGTACACAAACCTACTTTCGTGGCGGGACATCTAATAATCATAAGCACAATTAACGAAGACCGGTAACTTTCCCTTGATCGAAGGCCCAACTTTCGTGGTGCTTCCATCAATCGGGCGAAGGGAGTCATCACCCACGTTCACCTTTCGGTCCTTAGGTGGGGATTCTTTTATGAGTCCAATGTTAATTAGGCACGAGACTCAACATTATCGAACCTTCGGTACCAACATAATCACAACCAAAAGCCAAGAAACAACTAAACCACATTCATGGGGGATTTGAGAGGTTTCACTCAAATCCTAGAAATTAACTACTCACAAATAATTAATAAAAACATAACTAAATCAACTAAACCAAGAAAAACTAACTATAAATAATAACATAAAATTAACACAACAACTAAACTAACATCAAAACAATAATAAAACTAGCTAAGAACTTAAACCTAAGTACAAGAACATCAAAATATGAAAAGAAACTAAAGGAAACAAAGCATTAAAATGTACCTTGAAAAGAAGAACAAGAAAAAGAAGAATTATACTACTTGCATAAATTGAAGAACAAATTGTAAATTACAAGAGGAATTGAAGAAGGAAGCACTAAAAACTAACCTAACCCTAACTTGGAGCTTCTAACATTAGCCCCCGAAGAAATGGGAAGAGGGGACTATTTATATAAGTCCCCAAAAGTCGAACAAAACAGCTCAAAAACACTAAACAAAACGAACAACAACGCGTCAGCGGGCGCTGAGGCGATGACAGCGCCCGCTGACCCCTACTTTCATAGGCTTGCAGGATGGAAGACTTATGGTAGTGTGCGCTGAGTTGGGGTCAGCGGCCGCTGCCAACCTTTGTGATGCCACTGCCTGAATACAGGGGAGGGGGACAACGGGCGCTGAGTTGGGGGGGTCAACGGCCGCTGTTCTTCATTTTGTGCGCAAAAAGGCCAGGTAGCTTCATAATCAGCGGCCGCTGGGAATCCATCAGCGGCCGCTGCCTTGGCCTGGATAACCTTTTGCCTTTTTTTCTTAGAAATTGCCTTGAAACAAATAAATCATCTCAGTGGACGCTGAGGAATTCCCAGCACCCACTGAGGCCTTCTTGGCTCCAACATTGGCAAATGACTCTGTGGCTTCCTTGAGGTTCCCGGCTTGCCTCCTCTGGTTCCGAAATAGATTCGGGACCTGCAAAATGGGAAGAAAACGCAGAAACAAAGCAAAATAGAGGAAATCGCATAGAAAAAGGGGAAGGGAACTGCTGAAACAAAAATAAACTAAAAAGCCTAAAAAAGTTAACAAAAACTAAATAAAAATAGAAAATAAATTAATAAAAACTACGAAAAATACTAACTAAATACAGACTATCATAAACCGATTGCAAACAATATTGGTTTACCTACTTGTTTTGCTTTACCTACTTCGTTGCAACAGGGGGAGCGGTATCGTGGTGTTGGCAGAAACTTAAGTACTGCCCAGAGACCCAAAACGGGCACCAAGACACGTGAATGCCCTATAACAGCCCAACTTCTAATCTATTTTATTTGGTTAATTAATCTATTATTAGCAGCCGAATCCTAAATACTTGGTACGTCACATGCAGTGTCTCTTCATTTAGAGACACAAGGTGCATAAATAACTAACATAACTTTCTAATATTATATTAAAGAAACACAAGTCTCATAAGAAGCTAAAATATTCGGTTACAAACTAACCTAAGTATAAAATTCAAAGCTAGAATTTAACAAAATAATTAACCAATAGAGCTCATTTATTTAATCAGAGAAATGTAACTTTACCGTTTATCCTCACACTAATTTCCCCCATTGTTCTTTACGGTACCTAAAACCAAAAGGCAATATCATGAGCTAAGGCCAAGTAACATATTACCTTGACAACGTAAATTCATTTCAATTCATTTTATTTTCAAACAGAGAGAGAGAGAGAGAGAGATTAACTAAATTATCATTAAAACTTTAATGTGATTTATGAAAACATATTTAAAATTCATTTTTAGTTTCGTTAAAAAAATATATGACTCTATAAATAAAATAAGACAATAAATTAAAAGATATAGTTTAAAATACGTTAATTAGACTCGTAAAATAATTAATATTAACTAATTAGATTTTGAAAATTCTGGATATTACATGCCCGTTTCAAATCAAAGTCTTTGGAAATCCATATGTTCATGGCACACCAACATCGATCACCTTGTTGTACACGTTTCCATATGTTACAGGCATGATGTAATATCCCTAACTTTTAGTATGATTTTTAGATGATTTATTGTGATTTGATTTTATGGCTTTGATTTATTTTGTTTTTGATTTGTTGATTTGCATTTTAATGAAGGAAAATTTGTGAAAAAACACCTTTTAAAGTAAACTTTTTATTAAAAACCACCTTTAATTTTTTTAATTTTTTTTTTTGCAAACAACCACCTTATTTGAAATATTTTTTGTTGAAAGCCACCTTGGTCGTATTCCGGTACCTAATATTCGTTTTCCGACGGTCCATTTCACATGAAAGTCAAGTGACTTTGATAAAGCCCAATTTTCACTATTATTTCCCTATTATTTCCCCCAAATTTATCCCCAAATCAAATCCCTCACTCTTTCTCTCTCTGTTCTCCTCAACATTCATGTTCTTCAAATTACATCAACCAAACTCATATTCTCCTCAATATTATTCAGGTTCAATGTTTTATTTCAAATTACATTTGCTCCTCAACATCTGATGAAGACTTAATTGAAGCTAATCTGCTCCAGCCTCCTCCTCGTTGAGAATCGTTGCTCCAGCTGCTATCCTGGCGGTGAGTCACTGGTCCAGTTGTTGTCCTCACGGTGGGTCGCTGCTCCACCGTCGTCCCTACTCCACTATCGTCGATCCATTCCTGAATCGAAGCCAATCTACTCTCCTCGTTGCTCCAACTTCTGATGGGTTTTTTTTAAAAAAAAAAAAATACTCCAACTTATGTTGGTTAATTGTAAATTATTGTGTTGGTTATTAGGATTATGCTCTACTTTATGTAATGGTTTCACACCCTATTGCCTAATTTATGAATGGATGAAAATAAAAAAATTTCCAGTTGTTATTTCATTTTTTTTAGAGATGTTGTTTCAGAATATAATTGTTCTATTCAAGATTTGTTTGTTTGTTTGTTTGAGTCCTAGCTGACAAAATCATCTTCAAAAGTGCATTTTTTTGTTTGAGACCAGATTTTGTTTTAGCAGCACAAACAAACCAAGACTTGCAACTAATATGCACAGTCAAATTTTGGCAGTAAACCATTCTACAGTAGCAGCAATGTAGAAGCCTGCCACCATACTTGCAACTAATACCTCATAACAGGCATAAATCAAAAGTGGCCCAATCAAAGGGCAATTGTGCAGATTACAAACATACAACTGATTTTTGCAAAAACGCATTGCACTTTCCATTCATAAGTAATTGGCTAAATTAAAGGGCAATTGTGCAGACTACAAACAAAATATGAAGTGAAATATTCTAAAATGAAAAAGTTTCATGTCCTAAAAATTCAAAAATTGCAATCAAAAGTGGTGTTATTCTTGTGTCAATTGAGAAGACATGGCTAGATTGTTACTGTTTGAAGCTTGAGAGTAGATGGCATTTAGGGTTGCTACTCTTGGCTTAGCCATAGGGGGCTTTTTCATTGCTGATGTACTTGGCTTTATCGACCTCCCACCAGACATCTTGGTTGGAGGACCCAAAGACATGTTTTGGCACTTGCTCATGTAATGCCCAACAACCCCGCATTTAGAACAACAGTTTTGTTTCTTTCCCCTTTTTCTTTCTCTCCTCATCTTCCCCTTGTTCTTTCACCCTCTTCTTCTTGCTCGGTCTTCCGGGCATCTTCCTGTATGGTGGTGGGAGTGGCTCGGGGTATGGTGTTTTCTCCCACTGAGCTAGTCCTTCCATGGCTCTAAAAGTGGGGGAATAAGTTGCTGCATATGTGGTGACATGGTATGCTAGGTGTACAAAATCTTCATACTCCAATCTCCTCTTTACTATGCACCCCAATGCATGTGTGCACGGTATCCCCATTAGGCTCCACCTGTAACATCCACATTTCCTTGACTCAAGGTTGACTACATAAGTGTCCCCCTCATCATCCACCTCAAACTCATACAAATCAGCTTGCATGATTCTCAAACCACTCACCAGTGTCAAACCCTTCTCAATCATCTTTGTAACAGATGGCATAATATCCCCATCAAATTTTTTCAACCCTTCCCTCTTTGCATTACACCTATTCATTATATATCTCCTTATCCATTCCATTAAAGACAAAATAGGTTTGCTTCTAGATTCCCTAAGAACATTGTTGAAGCTCTCACAACAATTATTAAGCAACATACCACTCTTAGATGAACTTCCAAAAGCATGTCTTGATCAATTACATACTGGTATAGCTTGGAGGTAGTTGTATGCGTCGATATTGAGCTTCTTAATCTCTTCCATATGTTGCATAAAGTGATGCTGAAATATAGAATTATGATATTTGTTATGTAAAAAATCCAAGTAACTCAACATAACAAGCATGAATTTTTCTTGAAAACCTTACCTTTGTAGAACTCCTTGCAGCTTTCCAAAAGTGTTCTCTATATACTTCTCCAGGAAATTTGTTTCTGAAATTTGTCCAAATATGTCTATAGCAAAACCTAATTTCTCCATTTGGGACAATCGCCTTGAACGCATCAAACAAACCCTATTTCCAAAAACAATTAAGGGAAATTCCCACTAGTAGACTTAAAACATTGACAATTCCCAGTGGTATACCAGAAAGTTTAAAATTCCCACAATTAAACCTGAGTTATTTGGTAATTAGAAACGTAGATTTAACGATGATTTTGGTTAAGTTATTAACCACGGTCAGAGTTAAAATTCCCATTTACTTCATCATTTCACGCCTCTAACCATTTACCTAAGAATTACCAAAAAAAAATCCAAATCCCCCCTGCTCACCCAACGAACCAAACTCTTCGAACACAATATACTCATCTCAGTCCTTTTCCCACCATTGTCAGTATGATGAAGCTTCACAATGCCCTTATCATTGATTTTTATAGCTATCAATGGCACCAGAATCAGTCAAAAAATGTTGGACTAACCCATTTACACAAGGCTATAAATCAGCTGGCCAACTAGATGTATTCTATTACCAATATATAAAAATTCATTAATTCCATAGCTATCAATTGAAAGAATGAAAGACCAAAGTCTCTGGGCACCAAATTTTGAACAAAAAAAATCAAATTTTACATCAAAAATTTTACCTGTTGGAGGATTAGGCCAAGCTAAGAAAAAGGTGGAGGAGTAATATGAACAAAAAAAAGGTAATTATCTCTATATATTTTTTTTAACTCTAACCATTGATGAGCTTAATCATAGGATTGAAACATGGGGATGGAGAAATCAGATTTAGAGAGAGAAAAATTATAATTGGAGACGAAATTTGGAGAGTTGAATTTCGAGATCGAGTTACTGAGGAGAGAGAATGAGTCTTCTGAGTCAAATTGCGGGCCAGCGGAAGCCACTAAGAGAGATGCAGAGCTGGAAAGTCAGGTTGTGCGAGTTGAACGGTTATTATTTGTCCGCGATAAACACAAGCGAGGAGATGAATAGCGGAAATCGGGAGTTTATTATGTGAATCAAGGAGAAAGAGAGTGAGATCAGTGAATTCAAGAGCGAAAAGAATCAGGATGACAAATCAATTGGTGAGCTTCAAAATTTATTGAAGGAATCTGAAAAAACAGTGCTAATAGAGAAGAAAATGGATGAGTTGGTGAAGAAATCTAAGGATTCTGATAAATTAATTGGTGGATTAATGGAGAAACTTTTTTAGAGCGAAGATATATGGAAGATGTTGATTTGATTAGAATTAAGCCAAGCAAAAGATGGAGGGATACATACATTAATATGAGCCAAAATTGGGTGGTAATATTTTTGAAGTCTAGCCATGGTCAATAAGTTAACCAAGCAAAAAACCTACTTAACAGACATAATATAAATCTAACCCCAAAAACATCATTAAGTCTACGTTTTTAATTATCCCATAACTCAGGTTTATTTATGGGAATTTTAAACTTTCTAGTATACCACTGGGAATTGTCGATTTTTCTAGTGTATCAATGGGAATTTCCCAACAATTAACTATGTTACTTCAGTTGCATATAGTATAAAAAGCATATAGAGCATAAATGAAATATGAAATAGAGTTTATTATTTACCTTCTGTCTATCAGACATGTAAGTAACTACATCATCATCCTTTTCATGAACCCATTTTACAGATGCTGCAACGGAATCAAGGTCCTTAACAAGTAAATCCAAAAACCATGTCTAGGTTTCAGAGTTTTCTGTCTCAACAACAGCCCAAGCAACCGGAAATATATTCTGATTTCCATCTTTCCCTACCGTAGTCAACAATATTCCTGGATATGGACCTCTAAGCTGTGCCCCATCAACCCCCAATATAGGCCTGCAACCAGCCATCAACCCTTCTTTGCAAGGTTGTAAGCAAATGTATAACTTTTGAAACAAGGGTGAGGGATTATCATTCCCATCTACTTTCACAACTGCAGTGGAACCAGGGTAGTAAGTCCTAATTGCTTGGGCATAACTGTAACGCCCCAGATTTTGGGCTAGTTTCGTGTTTACTTTCTAGTAATTAGTTTGTCCTGGTGCATGGTCTTAATTTATTTAGACTATTTTATTTGCTATTGTGTAACCATTTTATTTAATGGTTTAATATTTCTTAATTTTATTCTATTTTAATTAATTAGAATTTTATTATTTAACTTTCTAATTAATTAATTAGTTATGGGTCAAGTGCAAAATTAATCATGTTTAGTCATGAATTAGTGCAAATGGCCCAAGTGAACTTTGAGCCCATTTTGAGTAGGCCCATGGCCGGTTTTTCCCTCTCTTTTAGTGGCTTGATTTGTCACTTGCCATGCTTTCACACCTAACTCACTTCTATAAATAGAAGTAGTTAGTAAGGACTTAGGATCCTTTGTTCATTTGCTCATTTAATCATCCTTGCCATCATTTTTTTTAAGGCAAACTCTCCCTCCATTTCTCCTCTTTGCCACACGCCTATCTTGGCTATGGTAAACCCAACTTGGTTCATCATTTTTTCTAAACCCATACTTAAAGATCCTTCATCCATTGATCTTTAAGTGTTAAAACATAATTTAAACCCCAACAATTTCATTCAAGATCACTAGTTCGAGGTGGTTTTGGGTTCGTGTTCGTGCTTCAAGTGGCGGTGCTCGTGGCTGGTGGTGTGGCCGTGTGTGTGCTGCTGGGCAGCCGTGTGTGTGCTGCTGGGCAGCCGTGTGTTTGCTGCCATTGGAGGCCGTGTGGGGCAGCAGTGGTGGGGGCTGGTTCGTGGCTGGTCCAGGACCGGACGTGGTGGTGGTTCGTGATGGTGCAAGCCTTGTTCGTGTGCCGTGCCGTGTGCGTGTTGCTGCGTGGGTTTTTGCCGTGCAAGACTCGTTCCGGGCAGCAACTTTTTATGTTGAATTGGTGTGTTAATCTTGATTAGGTAACATACTTTCTCAACCTTGTTGTTATACTATGTTTATAGTATAGATTAAATGCATGTTTGGGTTGTTTGATGATGATTATCTATGATTTTATGTATGGTTTATATTCTGATTTTTATGTGTTTATATGATGTTTTGATGAAGGTTTTTCATGATTTTATGATTGGTTATATGTTGTTTTATGATCATGATAATTATGTTGAAGTTTGATGAATTTTGGATAAGTTTAGTGTTAATTTTCGAATGGTTCTTGAGGTTATGCGTATGATGATGATGGTTTGGATGAGTTCTTGATTGAAGATCTTGAATCTTGATTGAGTTCTTGATTGAAGATCTTGAATCTTGAATGAGTTCTTTATGAGTTCTTTGAGTTCTTTATGAGTTCTTGATGAGTCTTTATGAGTTCTTGGTTGAATCTTGAAAGTTAAAGAAAATGGTTTAAAAGTTAAAGAAAGTTAAAGATTGAGTCTAAATTGATTAAAGAATGGTTAATGAATGATGGATTATGGTTGGTTAGGCTCAAGATCAAGGCGCAAAGGCAATCTTGAGTATAACTTCGATGTTTTGACTAGTTATTTTCAAGAATCAAGGCATAGAGGCAATTCTTGAATTTAATTTAGTTATGTTGAGATAATAAGATGATTAAATGATTAATTAATAAAGTTAGCTTGATTTCATTTCTAGACGCCTAAAACTTAGAGTAAGATTCTTTGTTTTTGGGTTAAGACGTTGCCCCTATTCCATCCGCGGTATTGGGATAGTTGGAGTCATACTATGTGATCCTTTGAATTTCCAGTAAGATTGGTTTCACGGGACATGGATTTCCAGTAAGATTGGTTTCATGGGGTTTGGGAGTAAGATTCTCAAATCCGAACATAGTAGAAAGTTCGATCGCGTAAGATGCATTCGTACGAGCACATTCCGGTCTAGAATATGAATGATTGCGCCAAAGATAGTTGATTAAGTTGGTTTGAGTCGAGTTCACGTTTGGGGTTGCTCTCGTACTTTGTTTAATGATATTGTTTATTTGGTTTATGCTATGTGCATGTGTATTCCCATTAGGGTGAGTCAGTTATGTTACTCGCCACTGATGGTGGACTGTTGTATGTTTTTCAGGTATTTCTGATGACGATACTCTTGCTTAGCTTTGGGTTGGGCGAGCGACGTTTATTGTTTCTGTTTTGGATGTATTTTCTATTTCTGTCGCTTATAGATAGTATAGGACTGTTGTAAAGGCTTTATACGTTATTGTTGGACTCTTTTATACGTTGTTTTTGGACTCTAACATGTGGTTGGAGTTACTCATATTTGAGTATTCCTAATTTGACTTCTGGACTAGTATGTACAAACTTGTGGGTATTTGTACGTTTGTGGTTGATTAATAATAATTTCGAGGAATTAGTTTTAATTTCTTAAGTATTTGAGTTGTAGTTTATAACTATTCGACTCGTCGGTTTCTTCCGCGCCGATTTAAGCGAGTCGGGTCGTTACAATAACCCCACACCCTCTTGTACTCAGTAGAAGCATCTCCAAAAATCATTTTCAATGCCCTAACTTTAGCGTAGTAAGCTTTGTAGTAACCAATCTCACATTGAACCTCCCTTTTTGCCCTTTTCATGAATGGTTCAACCTTCATGTTGGGATCATCTCTGAAATCTTCCAAATATCTCTCAGCTAGGTATTGTGATGTGCATTTTGGATTCACATGTTGATGCCCGCATATGTGATTAAACCTAGCGCTCTTGATTTGGAATGTTTCCTCGCCTTTCAGCTTCTTACAGTGGATCTTGAACTTGCACTTCTTTTTTCTGTTACATGTGCAACTGTGTATCCTTGCATGAGACCACTTACAATGACACCGGTTTGCACAGTATACCGAGATTCTCTTACTTGTATTGTGCAAGTAGTAGAAATCATAGCCCTTGCTTAGGGCATGATGTACTAAAACCTTCCTAAAAATCTTATTGGATGGAAACTTTAAGCCCACAGAGAACTGTATGTTTTGTTTCAAATCCACATCAGGGTTGAAAGTTGGATAATTGTCCCCCCTCATCATCAGATCTCACTATGCTCACCAACTCATCATCAGAGTCATTCAAATCTTCATCACTGCCAAGCCATGTCCACCAGTTTCTTCATCAACATACTCATCTTTCAAAGTTTCATATTGCCCCCCTCCAAAGCTTGTTTTCACCAATTCTGTTATGTCATAATTAACATTTTCTGCAAATATATCATCATCACCCTTATCATCATAGTCCTCATCACTCAATAATGCACCATCTTCATCCAAATTCACAAGCTCGTCCTCATGCACAAAAACTGTATCCTCCTTCTCTGAACCACTATGGTCATCCTCCTCTTCATGTTGGTATTCAATAACAGGCTTCTTTTTTTCGGTAGAAAAGGTAGGAAGTTTCTCTCCTCTCTTGAGTTGTGAAGAGACATGGAGAATAGGGTGAGCAGAGGTTAAACTTTGGGAATCTTTCTCTTGTGGACTTCTATTTTCTTTTGCTTTATTATATATATTAGCTGATTGATCACCCATTGTTGTGGTCCCAATGGTCCCCCCTTCTAATTTGTTCAAATTTTTACCCCAACCCACATTAGAATTCTTCTCATGTGTAACATAAAGATGGTGTCATCCATCTTTCTCCTTTGACAATAAAAACTCAGCAATATCTATATCACTCCTAATCTCTTTCCTTCCGGAATAGAGGCTACATCCACATTTCCTAAACCATATTTGACCTACATCGTCATATCCTAATTCATCCTTAATCCAGTAAACAAATTCAAAATAGGCAACTTCATCCACATTTGGGTACAAAGCTACCCCTGCTTTGACACTACCCCCTCTTGTTTCATAGGTTGTCTTGTGATTGGTGGTAACAAATTTCCCACCATGGTATAACCTAATGTTGATCTTCTCCATAATTTTATACACAAATCACAACAAATTTATCCTTAAATGTAACCTGGAACCAATCATTACAACATACATATCATCACATTAAAAAAAAACTGAAATTACTTTTAAAAAAAAACATAAATTACAGATTTTTAACGAATTTCTAAAAAAAAATATGTGTACAATTTAGCAAATAATATTTTCAACGAATTTCCAAAAACAAAATCCCTAAAAAAACGAATTTCTTCAAAATGCTAAAATAAAAAAAAAAATTCTAAAACAAAAATAAAAAACAATGATGACCAAAGAAGTCAAAATTCCAATCCTAAACGAAATTACAATCCTAAATGAAAAACAAAGCAATAGTTTAAAACAAAATGAAAAAACAAAGTCACAATTGATTACCTGTGTGTATTACTTGATGCAAGCCATGAGAAGATGAACAGTCTGATACAAAGAGAACTAAGAAGTGAACGGTTAAATTTTTTTTTTGGACAGCAAAGTGAATCTGATTTGGGGGAAATTGGGGGAAATAGGGTAAATTTTGGTTTTTAGACAAGTCACGTGAAAGTCACATGACATGGGCCACCGGAAAATGAACATTAAGTATCGGGATCCGACCAGGGTGGCTTTTCACAAAAAAAAAAATCGATTAAGGTGGTTGTTTGCAAAAAAAAATAATAAAAAATTAAGGTGGTTTTTGACAAAAAAATTGTTATAAAATGTGATTTTTGACAAATTTTCCTTTAATTAATTGGGCTTAGTTTTTCTAAGTTGGAATTAATTGGCCCAAATAACCCATTTGGATCCCATAGACCGGTTATCATGAGGGTTAATACCCATGATTTGGCTCCTTAATTTGTCTCATCCTCTATATATATGGGTCTAGAGGAGGATTTGGACTACTATTCATTTGCCACTACAATTGCTAGTAAACACTTCTATCTTTTGATAAACACTCTCTAATCATCATCATCATCGTGTGGTGGCCGTGTTGAACGTACGTGGCTGCGGTGGTGCTATCGTGTGGTGGCCGTGCGGTTGTTGGGCTGTCGTGTTGATCGTGGTGGTTGAGGGTCGTGTTGGCCGTGTATTGTTGATCGTGAATCGTGTTCGTTGATCATTCGTTCATCGGTTGATTGTTAATCTTGCGTTAATCCAGGTAGCTAGATGTTTGATTCAAATTTGGTAATTAAGTTGACATAGATAAAATAGGATTGAATTGAATAAAATGATGAACAATTCTCATATTTTTGCTATGATATGCGTGTGGGACGATGTATGATTGAATGATTAATTATTGATTAATTCATGTATGATTTAACGATTAAAAGTTGATTTAGTAATTGGATCATGAGTATTATGATTGTTTGGTTTAATTATGAATTGATTTTATTGAATTAATCTCATGTTAATTGGTTTCATGCGTGTGTAATAATGAGAATGAGTTCTTGATGAGTTCTTTAAGTTCTTGTAAATCTTGAATAAATATTTTATGATTACATAAATGACTTCTCAAAGTTGATTTTAAATTGAGTTCTTTCTTGAAATTATATTTAATTTTTAATTAGTTTTCATAATCTTTGATAATTCTTGGTTTTCTTGAATAGTTTTGATGAAATCTTGTTTGGGTCGGTTTATTGGATTTTCAAACCATATAGGTGGTTTTCATGAGTTTTCGTTGGTTTTGGTATTTTCGAAATATTTTGGATTTTACTAAGTTTTGAATATTGATCTTTACGGTCATGTTGGTATTTTTCGTATTTTCTAAGTTGTCTATCTTAGTAACGCATTGGTTGCTATTTTGGGTTAAAGTCGCAGCTACTGCCCTGTGTTCGATATTTGTGGTGTAGTTCTTGGTCCTAGGGTGTGTTGTCGTCTAGGTTGGTGACACATTGGTTGCTAACTTAGGAGTCATGGTCATTACTTAGACATAGTACTCGCATTGCAGTGCTACAGGATTTGTACGCATTAGTTCGCCCCGACATGTGTTAGGAAAGTTGGAAGATGCATAGGTCGACCAACGAGCTAAGACTAGACTGTCGGTTGGTTTTCGAGGTCGCATTGGACTCTCGATTTTTAAGTTGCATTGGACTGTCGATTTGGACTTTTGAGTCTTTGGTTTTGTTTTCGGCTGATTTCGGATTTGATTTTGAGTTTTCAGATTTGGGTTTTCGGTTTTCAGAATTGGTTTTGACGGTTTTCGATTTTAGTCTCAGTTTTTTGTATTATATGTGAACGTATGTTGATTCGCTGCGATTGGACGCCAGGTACGTTATTACGTGATGATATTGATTCATGTTGATTGAAGTGTTGTGTTGACTGTTTATTATCTTATTTGATGATATTTTATGTTGTGTATGTGGCTTAAGTCCCACATTTGGGTTGAACAAACTAGTTACTCGCCACTGACGGTGGACATATATTTTTCAGGTAATGATGACAAATAGCTGTCTACTTGTGCTTGGGATGAGATTGAGTGCGAGAGACTTGTGGACTCTACTTTGTAATATTTTAGATTTACTTTATGCATTTATAGTATTGTACTCGGACTTCGGTGGTTTGGTGATTAGGTAGGCTGTAACATGGACATTTGCACTTTCGTACTATTTGGTGTTGGTTGAACCATACTAGTTGAAGTGTTCAGACATATAGTTTTTGGGATAATAGTTAGTAGTAACGACTTGATTCTTGTGGGTATTAGTTTTATTTTAATCGGTAAAGTCGGGTCGTTACACATGGATTTGACATGCAAGACGAATCGATATGGAATGCCATTGTTTGATATGATTGGAATGTCATCAACCAATCAAAACTTATACGCTACAGTAGATGTACGCTCCAACATTTTTGGGGACCACTCCAACAGTAGATGAATACAATTTCCATCTTAGAAGCATGAGAACTAATTGGGGACCACATTATCCGCGAGTCATGGACTACGTTGAGAACATATGGCTTGTGCACAGGGAGAAATTTATGGACGCCTGGGCTAACTCGGTCCTGCACTTCAAACACAACAACATATCGGGTTGAAAGTTTAAGACGCACGAGCACCTCCGTTGCTAAGTTTATGGCGGGCCACATTTCTTTATTGAAGCGATTAGGCGTATTTGTTGGACATGTGGAAGTTGTGGGAGAGACCATTGGATGGAATTGATGTAAGACGAGGCCTAATTCTGTTCGGACCTAGGCTAAAACGTAGAAGAATCACGTTTCAGCCTAGGACGGAACGTGTAACAATCACGTTTCGGCCTAGGTCTAAATGTGATTCTTATACGTTACGTCCTAGGCTAAAACGTAATTATGACACGTTCTGATCTAGGCTATAACGGATTTAGGGTATGTTTAGTCCTACGTCGGAATGTGATTCTTACATGTTTTGGTCTAGGTCCAAACATAATTTGGAAATGTTTTTATTCTATTTTTGTTTTAATTGAATTAATTTAATTTTAAGTTGTAATTGAATTAATTCAATTTATATTTTAGTTTAAATTCAATCAATTAAATTTAATTTTTAATCTAAGTTTTAATTCAATTAAAATAATTTCATTTTCAGTTGCATTAATTGGAACAAAACGCCTATACAATTTGGAATTAAAAATATTTATTTCCTTTGCATAAACTAAATGGAACTAAACAATGTGCTATTTCGGGCACATTTGTTGTACATTGTTTTAATTGAATACGACTAAAATAATGAAAACTAATGGAAATTACCAATGAATAAAATTAAACAAATTAAATTAAAAAGCAATTTTAACTATTTAATAATGTAAAAATAAAAACTAAAAATTAAAACAAATTACAAAGAAAATTAAAACAAATTAAATTAAAAATGTCAAATTATTACATTACAAATTAAAGTAAAATAACACTTTAATCTTGCCATCCAGGAGATCGTGCAGAGGCCCATGATGTCGTCTGCTGACAATAGTCTCATACTGCTGCATTTATAGGCGCAGTCTATGCAGCCCAAACCATGCTTAACCTAATGTGTCGCGACGATAAGTTGTCTAGATCGGGTTAAACAAAACATCCAACTTGTCCAGCAACCTTGCCATCCACTGCACACCCAAAAAAAAAATCAAATGTAAATTAGTTTGTAAAATAAGAACACAAGAACATAAAATTATAATTGATGGACAAATACTTACATGATTGTGCATCACACAAATTTCACACATAAATAACCACTATACAATTGTAATAAAATCCATAAATTTACACAAAAATAGTCATAAACTCATAATGTCCAAATGTCTAGATGATTAATGCCTTGAATTCGCACGAAATAAAATTTTAATTTACTAAATTAATAACAAAATATTAAATTAAAAATAAGAAATTAAATTAAAACAACATGCGTCCTTTTAACTTTCACCACAAATTCTTGAAATAGAAAATTTTGAAAATTACAAATTAGGAAAATAAATTGGCATTATTAACAGTAATATAAAATGGGTATTATTAAACAAAATAATTTGAAAGTTAAAAATCAGGAAAATAAAATTCAACAAAGTTCAAAAAATAAAATATTACAAAAAATCAGGAAAATAAAATTCAAATTCAGATTCTTCACGAGTCACGTCATTCTTTTAAATATAACAAAAATTCAGGAATAATAAAAAAATCAGGAAATTAAAACTTTTCAAAAAAAAAAAACTCAAAAGATTACAAAAAATCATTAAAATGAAATTTTAAAAAAATTCTGAAAATTTACTACATACTTCCTATGTTAGAGAACCATCTCAACCAAAAGCTTAAGCTAATGGTTAAGGCCCAGGAATATGTTATATACTCTATCACTCCCCCTCACATGAAAGACCCTTTGGCTTGAAATGTGGATGCAACACAGGCCTATCATAACCCTTGACCTCTGCGTCACGTTGGCACTTGATACGCGCAAATTATTATATGGTCCCAGAACCACGTAGGTTTCTGTGGTCCCTGGCCAAAACGACGTAGTTTAGAAGTAAAAAAAAATAAAAAAAAACTAACAGACTTCCTACTTTCAAGGATTTTATTCTGCAAATAGGGTGAAAAGTAACTACTTTTGATTACCTATAAAAAAATTTAATTAGTAGGTAACAACTAAAATCTTTGCTTCTACTTCCCTAAGAACAATATGCAAATACATTCTATGGTTATTTGCACAAGCTAATCTTTTGCTTGTATTTAGTATTAAAAAAATGAATAATCATTTTAGTTATCGCAAAAGTGAATGTAAATTCAGGTTCTTTGTGGTAAAATGAATATTTAGTATAACAAAATGAATATCCAGCATTAGAAAATGAATATTAAGTTTAGTTGGTGCAAAGTTGATTGTTGGTTTAGGTTCTTTGTGATAAAATAAATATTCAACATTAACAAAATGAATATTCAGTATTAAAAAATAAATATTCGATATACAATAAGTAATATTCATTTTAGTTGATGCCAACGTAGATATAAGCTCGGATTTTTTGTAGTAAAATGAATATTCAGTATTAAAAAATGTGAATATTTAGTATAAAAAAAAATGAATACTCAGTATTAAAAAATGAATATTCATTTTAGTTGTTAAAACTAACTCGCAATTGTTCTATGTGCTCCCGGGAGCATTGTATACTGTAGTTTACAAAATTAGTTTTTAAAAAGGAAGCTTTTAGTTTTTTTTTTTTTTTTTTGGAAAATTTGAAAAAATAAGTCAACCTTTAGGCGATCTTCTCAAATTAAGTCAACCTTTTGATTAACTCAAAATAAGTCAACCTAATATACATGTCTTCTCAAATTAAGTTTTTTCACTAATTATTTATTGATTAAATTAACATTTTCAATGGAAAACCATGTTAATGCACCACTTTAATTTTGCATTGAAATGGTTAACTTTCTCCACCAATAAATTAGTGAAAAAACTTAATTTGAGCGGATATGTGTAATAGGTTGACTTATTTTGAGTTAATCTAAAGGTTGATTTAATTTGAGAAGACCGAATAAAGGTTGACTTGTTTTTTTACAATTTTTCCTTTTTTTAAAAAAAAATTGTGGTAAAAAAAATGAATATTATAGTGTACAAAAATAAAGATTAAAGATTAAAAAAATGAAGATTATAGAGTAAAAAATGAAGAAAACGCGTAGTTTTGGGAGCATCATATAACAATTGCTTGATACCAAGAGAACCATCTCAACCAAGAGCTTAAGCTAATAGTTAAGACCCAAAAATATGTTATATGGACTATCATCCTAAATACTAAATATAACAGCAAATCAGAAAAATATAACAGTTAGAAAATCGAAATTCATAAAATTTCACCCCAAATTTGTGCTTGGTGATGAACAAAGGCTAATGAAACAAAATTTATACATTATAATTTCCTTTTCAAGAAAATTTATACAATTGTACTTGTAATGAACAAAGGCTAATGAAACAGCTAAACACGTTGTTAAGACTTAAAGAGAGAGAATCAGAGAAGACAAGCGGGTCGTTTTATTTCCTTTTCAAGAAAATTCAGGGGCGGTGTCGAATCTCTGCTTAATCAAAATCAGGTTCCGGAGTTCTTCTTCATTTGGGTTTCAACAGAAATTTTCTGGGTTTCTCTTTGGTTATTTGTGAAAGAGAAAAATTCTGAGAATAAACAGGGGAAATTGAGAAAGAAAGAAATGGGTATGTTGAGTCCAATACTTCGTATACTCAGTGTTATATTTGGGTTTGTTGGATTTGGTATTGGTATTACGATTGGTCTTACCGTTGGATACTACTGTTTCATCTATTTTCAGACATCTGATGTCAAGGTAATTTTGCTTCACATAATTTATGCGTTTAATTTAATGGGTTTAATGCATGAAATTTGATATAATACTGATTGGGAATTTTGTTTTTTGGCAAAATTGAGAATTTTGTTATTTTGTCTTGTTGTTTGTTTGGGGGTATAATGCAGAACTGTGAATTTCGGAGATTGATGATGATTGATGGGTCATAATAGTATCATGTCGTTATCAAAATGATCCCACACAATAATTTTCATTTGTTGCAAATTTAGGTGCTAACTCGCCAATTAGAGTTTGATGTTGATGTGTCCTTGAGGACGAATGCACCCTTGCATGTTCTTTTTACTTTATTGTTTTAAAAGTTATACTTTGCTCTGAAATTTAATTAACAAAAGGGTTTCAGGGGGGAGGGTTTGGAGTTTTAGAGAACTTGATTAGATGAGCTGCTTGAAGTGGAATGTAATTAATGTTCATAACAAACACTTGAACATGGAGAATATATTTGTCACTTAGACAGACAGAGACAAAGGGGAGGGGAAAGAAAGCAACGGGGAAGGTGGAGCTCCATTTCCCGTCTTCTCTATTAGGTGAATGAATTTCAAAGTTAATAAATGAATTTTTTGATTTCCAAAAATGTTAATTATTTTTTAATGAAAATGTAATAGTTAAGGATTGAGTTTGAGAGGGAAAAGGTAGAAATAGGAGGGAATTTTAGTGGTTTGTATTTTAGTAGTATATAGGAAGAAGATTAGTAGCAACACCTGAATATTTTATTTTATCACAAATAATACCAAACGTTGTTACTAATTTTGTGTAACGAAGTGAGTAGTTTATAAGCTTACAACTAGTAATTAAAGAATTTATTTTGGGGGTTTTGAATTTCATAATTATGAGGAATATGTTAGATGATTGTTTAGTTTCTTATTTAGAGTATGTTGTTCTTGTAAAATGTAAATCTCAATATTATTGTAAACCTTTTTCAAAATATGATAACCCGAAGAGAACAACTGTAATGATTTTGAAATAATTTTTTTTTTGTAATTGTTATTTTGAATTGTAGAATTTGGTTTGTTTTGTGTCATTTTTTTTCCGGTCTATATATATTTGATGAATGGCTCTACACATATTAAATTTTTTAGGTCCGCCCCTAGGTAGTATTACATGTTAATAGGCAAATTATCATACTTCATCTACTCATAATTCTTGCAACGTTTGTAATTTCATGCTTGCCAATGCATAATTCATAGTCTTAATATCTTTAGTTACGTTTTATAAAAAAATATAAAAATTAGATTTTAATAAATTACACATTGAGATGAACCCAATAAGATCATACATGAATATATTTTCTTACACGTATAAAGCACAAAAAAGTAGTTATGTGAGCGACCATGAATAGTGGCAAATTGCAAACGTTGCAAGAATTATGGAGCGGAGGAAGTATTATTTTGTAGGTAAATTTTAATTTTCTTCAACAGTGTTATTTAGTATAATATATATAGAAATTCCCTCAATTAACTCATCATGGACTGACTAGCCAACAATATTCAAATCCTTGAACATTAATTGTTTCTTAATCAATTTATCATATTATTTTTTTAACATGATTTTAAGTTATAATTAGGGTCGATGATTTGATGAGGATGTCTAATTTTTAATTTAGGTTCAAATTTGATGATTGTATTGTTGGATCTTGTGTTTCCTCAAACAATTATGGCGTCAAGAATATGTAGATTTTGTGTTAAATGGAGTGAGATGAATGACTTAAATATAGTGTTGACAATGATGCTACCTTTTGTTTCATTAGTGGAGATAAAAATACTATTGAAGGTGATGTTGTCTTTGTGTTATTATGTTTTATGCTATTGTTTTGCTTATTTTTTTGTTATAAATCCCCTAATGGTGTGTTTGGATTCTAGAATTTCATTTGAAATTCTAGAATTGAGACAATTATAGTGTTTGGATGTCCAAGAATTTCAAATGATGAATTTGCCCAAATTCTACAACTAACAAGTAATAAGCAATGAAGGTAAGGATTTCAAATGACAAGGTAAACCATGTCATTTGAAATACTTAAATTCTATAATTCAAATGATGTATTTGAAATGAAATCTATTTTCCCAAACACAACCTAAAGTATTTACACCCGATTTCATTCCATCCCTCAAATTTGATCAATTGATGGTGACCCACCATTATAAAAATCCCGGGGTCGCCATTGTTTGGGGGGCTTTATAAATTTTCTGTCTTGAGGTCAGTGTTCTCTGGTTGCATGAGTTGTGAATGGTGCCATATTACCTGGAATTGTTGAATAATGGCCAAGTTTTGAGAAGTGAAGGAGGAACATGTATTGCACTAAATGCACTTTTAATGAGATTTACTTATCATGTTACTTTAGTATCCTTACCAAAAAATTCATTTCAAATCTGAGGAGAAAAAGTTATTTGTACTCATGTATACTCAAGCCTCAAGGTTGATGCATAAGCTTGCATTAATTTTGTTATAGACTTTTTAGTGTTATACACTTTTTAGTGTTCTTTAAATCTAGTATTCTTGTTTGGCTTTATCCATCACAAGGATATGTGATTCAACATGAAAGAGTAACATGGTGGTTTCTATGCCATATCAGACATGCAGGTTTGTGTGGAAACCTGAGACTTATAGGCTAGCAATGCCTGCGTATGAATTTACAGTTAATGCAGCATGGGATGTAGCAAATTTATCAGTAATACCTGTATGACAAATCGATAATATGCATTTGAGAGCGTTCTTGTTTAGAGGGCGTTGGGAACTCAATTAGTGCTCCACTACCACAATTAATAACACACTCACACACCATCACCACATGTGTATCCTTACATTATTATTAATATGTAAGAAATAATAACGTATGGTAAGAAATAATAACGTATGGCAATTGAAAATGTTCCAATAAATACATTTGTTGCATTTTGGATCAAGAATTCAATGGAAGCAATATTTCAGCTACCAGAGGTTGGCTCCATGCATCCAACCCCTTCACTCCGCTCGGACTGGAACCTCTTTAGGTGATGTTGATATAGCATGTATGTTACTTTGAGTAGCTAGACCTAATTTCTTGTGTTAGTGGCTTTTTAAGTCACTCTAGATAATATTAAAGATTTTAATGCTACACCATGTCTTCATAAGCTACTAATACTAATGTAGGCTGCCTTCTTTCAGTTACAATGAAGGGGCATAGACAATCATTTGTGTCTTCTTTTCTGCTTGTAGAGAGAGAGAGAGAGAGAGCGGCAAAGAGTTATTGTCTCTTGGTTGTTCATTTTGATCTAATTGTTTTTTGGTAATTTGATGCTATTTTCACAAAAGCAGTGTCAGTTTAGAAGGATGTGTAGCAGTTGCTTTTTGTTTATACTTTATTTGTTGGCATCCTCTATTTTCTAATTATGGTACCTTGATTCTGATAGGATCCTGATATTCATCCATTGGCTGAGCAAGATTCAGATAAGTTGCTGCGGCTACTTCCTGAAATACCTCTTTGGGTGAAAAACCCTGATTTTGACCGTGTATGTATTTTGTATTTTGTACTCCTGGATTATATTATTAACTTTTGTCTAGTGGTTCGTGGTTCTGACTTTGTGTTGTGGTTTCTTTATCTTTTTTTATTAAAATAGATGGACTGGCTGAACAGCTTTGTTGCTCAAATGTGGCCTTATCTGGACAAGGTATTTTCTTTAGTGATTTGAGTTTTCTCTGTTTATGTCATTTTCCCTTGGTAGTACTAATAGATGGGTTCTACTTGTACACAGGCGATATGCAAAACTGCAAAGGATATAGCAACACCTATTATTGCTGAACAAATTCCAAAGTACAAAATTGACTCTGTTGAATTTGAGAAACTCACTTTAGGATCCTTACCACCAACTCTTCAAGGTCAGTGATAGCTCATCCTTTGGGAATGCTAGAGATTTTTTTCAGAAGGTTTAAAAGCCTTTTCTTAAAGTTTATAAATAGTCTACTATCATGTGCCTAGTGAGAAAGGTTTTGAAAGTTACAATGTCCTCTCTGCATCTACTCACCATCAATTTTTAAGAGGACTTCGAACAGTTTGCTGCATGGTCTAAGGGATCCGCTATGACCCACTACTATGATCTATAATATGGGCAACCAACATGTTTTTATCAGAAAACAGGAAAGGAGTAATAATACGCCCCGCTCCACCACCCATCAGCCAGGAGTCATTCCAAACCTTGATGCTTCTTCCATTGCCAACTCTCCATCTAGCACCTTTGAGAAGAACATGATGAGCCCCCAACACACTACGCCAAGCAAAGCTAGCACCCTGTTTCAAAACACAATCCCAGATTGAACCAAAAGGAAAATATCTTGTCCTCATAATTCTAGAAATAAGAGCATTAGGGTATAGATGAATTCTCCAAAGTTGCTTGGCAAGCAAAGCATCATTAAAAGCCTCAAATTACAAGGTAAAAATTACATCCTAAGAACTATTGAAGTTTAGGGAATTTAATAGTTCTTAGGATGTAATTTTTACCTTGTAATTTGAGAGATACAATGCGCATTATGATAGCTAATGTCTCCTGATCTGTTTCTGAGTCTGTGAAGAGCTGAAAGTTTTTTTTTTCTTTCATTTCTGGTTATGGAGGTGGGAAATCTATTTTGAGAAGGTGCAACCAGGAACTGTCTACATGAAGTTTGACATCTTTTGCACCTTGTTGATTACGAGGGTATTGGTGATTGGTAATGTGGCGGATAACTCTGGTTTTAACTGTAATGCTTATGGGAACTTTTGTGCCAGTCAGGTATTTAGGTTTTGATAAGTTGTTGGCTGGATGTGTTTATCTTCACTGCTCAACTGATGTAAAAATTTGTTGACTTATCGTAGACTCGTAGTGTCGTGTGCACACATTTAGTTGTTGCTGAATCTTAAACACTGCCTTTAATCTGAGCATGAACTAACAACACAATCAAAAGCCATATATGCTTTTGATGATATGATGGCATTCAAAAAATTATATATGTTCATCCTTCCTATATTGTAGGTATGAAAGTCTACGTTACAGATGAGAAGGAGTTGATAATGGAGCCATCTTTAAAGTGGGCAGGGAATCCTAATGTCATGGTTTCTGTAAAAGCATTTGGCTTGAAGGCAACTGCTCAGGTACCTGACTTGCCTTTGTTATTATAGTGAAACCAGAAAAGGTGGTTCCTTATTCTTCCTCTGTCCTAACGATAATGTTCATGTTAATCTGTCACAATTCAGGTGGTTGATCTTCAAGTATTTGCTTGTCCCCGTGTTACTCTAAAGCCCTTGGTGCCAAGTTTCCCATGTTTTGCCAACATATATGTTTCACTTATGGAAAAGGTATGTGATATTCTGATTTTAGTGTGATAGAAGATACTTTAATATTAGTTGTGTTATCAATTCATGCCCTTTTTATATACCTTTGGAATTTGGATGTAATGGTTGTGAGTTGTGACCTTGTGGGAGTTGTGTGTGAGCGTCATGCAAAATTCTCTATGCTGGAATCTACTGTTCAGATTTTGAATCAATAGTTGCACAGCATGGAAAATGTTAAATAAGTTGTTAGTTTTTGTTTAGGATGATGAAGTCGAACACTGGTTTAAAAAGTGTAACTGTATTATGCTGAAGGTGAGTTTGCGCTAGTATTTTCAACTTGGAGGATAATATCAAGGTATTATAACTATTAGGGTGTGTTTGGTTGGGGGTAATAATCAAAGGGAATGGGAATCAACTGCCCTCATTCCCTTTGATTGTGTTTGTTATGCCACTTTTTCCATTCTCATTCCCCTCCCCATTCCCCTATTCTAACACTTTCACAAACGCTCCTCCCCCCTATCTTTTGCATTCCCTTTCCTCCACACCCACCCACAACCCAGCCATCCCACCCACTCACCAACCCACAACCCAACCACACCACCCACCCACCAACCCACAACCCAGCCCAACCACCCCACCCATCCACCGAGCCCAGCCAGACAACCAACCGTCCAGCCCACCGAGCCCAACCAGCCAAGCCACCCACCCCATCCACCCACCCGGCCTCCACCAACCCACAGCCCAGCCACCCCACCCACCCACCAAGCCCAGCCAACCACCCGTCCAGCCCAACCACCCACCCCACCCACCCCCGGCCCCCACCCAGCCACCCCACCCACCCACTGAGCCCAGCCATCCAACCACCTATCCAGCCCAGCCACCCACCGAGCCCAGTCACCCGCCCCACCCACCCAACCCCGGCCCCCACTCGCCCACCTTCGCCCCACTTGGTTTTTGAATTGGGTGGGCGAGGGTGGGTCGAGTGTGGTGGTGGGCGAGAGTGGGTTGGTGAGGGTGGGTCGGTGGTGGTAGTGGGCTGGTGAGGGTGGGTCGGTGGTGGTGGTGGTCGAGCGAGGGTGGGTCGGTGGTGGTGTGGTATGGTGGGGGTGGTGTGTATCATTCATTGTTTTTTTATTTTTTTAACAAACAACTAACTAAATCTAACACTTTTCCTTTCCATTCTCCCTCATTCCCATTCCTAAAGTGATTCTCTTTCCCCTCTAACAACCAAACGGCCCCTTAATTGATTCAATTTTCGAAGACTGTTGTAACTGTCTATCTGAAGGAATTGCCTAATACATCTAGGTCAAAAACTGGCATAAGTTTTTTGTTTTTCAAAAGAGTTGATAATTTTTATACCCTTTTAAATTTTCATACCACTTGGGCTAATTTTTTTTTAATGTTTGTTTATTTATTTTAATTAAATTTGGTGAAAAAATTATTTGTGTAGAATAAGGGACCTCGGTTAATAGTGAAAAATGACCCATGATGTATAATTCTAATTATAATCATGTCAACGCCACTGAGTTATATTCCCTTCAAGGACAGCAAAAGGATAAACTTATACATCAAGAGCACAATTTTTTCATATAGAAATCAATACCATTACATTTTGATATGTTACTGAATACGGTGCATCTGTTCATATGATCTTAATTCTTTTAATCATATTGAGCATTGGTCCAGTGCATGCATTTGGTCGTTTTGGATATGTAGCTCTTTGAAGAGGTTGTTGTTTTTGGATCATTGCTTCCCTGTTCCCCATTTGCCTGTGCAAAATTTTATTGCTCTCCTATTTTTATGTGTGAGGTAAGCATGGTTCATGTATTACCTTGCAGCCGCATGTTGACTTTGGACTAAAGCTTCTAGGTGCTGATCTCATGTCAATTCCAGGGCTGTACAGGTTTGTCCAGGTATGTTGTATCTGGTGCCCTTATTTTCATCTACTTTGTATTTGATTTATACTCAATTTGTATTGGGGAATTGGAATTAGGAGTTTAAATTGCATTTTCAATGAACTTGATTGGGGATTCAACTATTTCAGATTATACATTTTCTTCCCATGTCTCAATCATTTCCATCAAAGTTCGAACATTACTTAAAATATTTTGCACTCTATTTTTGCTTATATAAGAAAAAGAAAAGTTAAGATAGTTTCAAATAAGATTTAATAGGTTCTACTAATTTCAACGAAGTAAAAATAAGGTATAACCCTCGTACAAAAATAATTAGGTCTAATAAGTTTATATAAATTCAAATAATTTAAGTGAAGTTTAGGTAAGTTTGAGGTAAGTTCAAATAAGTAGAAATTCATTGAAAATGGGTTCTTTTTAAAGAGTGAATATAGCTTTTTTTGTTGATTTATTATATAAATGGTATGGTTTGTGAATTGTGTGATTGCAAAATGTGGTAAATTCTACAATTTTTGTGAAGTGATTTATAAGATGTCTTTCAATTATGACTGTAGTTGAAGATCAAATTAATATCTCTGTTAGAATTTTTTTATTTTATATTTTTTATCTCCATAGCCTCTAACTTGTTCTCTTCGTTGTTGAAATATTTGTATGATATGTCTATTAAGAAATTGTTGAGCCTCAGTTTAGAATTGGATTTAATTGTTTTAGCAACTCAGTTCGTTTTCATTTTTTAAATTCAGATTCAGCAATTATTTTTCATTTTAGAACAATTAAGTTTCAGTTTAGAACAAAAGGAATACATCATCATCAATTATGCCAAAACACTTTATTTGTTACTTTTTTCTAGGGTAAGATTGTTTATTATTTACAAATGTCTTTCCATTCTTTTCTTTTGCTGCAGGAGCAAATTAAAGAGCAAGTGGCTAATATGTATCTATGGCCACGTACACTAGAAGTACCTATTCTTGATCCAACAAAGTATGATTGATTCCTTCTATGTGGCCTTTATATATTGACATTTCTATGGCACTGCAGCCATTGATTTCTATTAGTTATGTGTGTTGAAAACTTTTCAGAGCTTTAAGAAGGCCTGTAGGCATTTTGCATGTTAAGGTTCTGAGAGCAATGAAGCTGAATAAGAAAGATCTTCTTGGTTCATCAGATCCATATGTAAAATTGAAGCTCACTGATGATAAAACTCCATCAAAGAAAACCACTGTGAAGCACAAAAACCTGAACCCTCAATGGAATGAGGAGTTCAATTTCACTGTTAGAGATCCACAGTCCCAGGCTTTAGAATTCAATGTGTACGATTGGGAGCAGGTATTCTGTGATGGTTTCTTAATGCCTCTATGTCTATGCAAGGCTAATTTCTGATTTTCCTATTTTCTGTTCAAAATTTCTTTCCCACACTCTGGTCTGCTCTTAATATAGAACAATTTAGTTTTAATACTTTGTATCTAGAACATTTATGCTATATATTTAGAACATTCACACTTTATTACTAGAAAACACTTATTTTATAAAATTTAGTGGTCTAAATATAAAGCTTGAAATGTTTTAAAATGCATAATATAGATGCATTGTTATAAATGTAGGTGCATGATATCATGGATTAATTTTATGTCTGCATTAGGTTGGGAGCCATGATAAAATGGGTATGAACACTGTTCCTTTGGATGGCCTTACTCCCGATGAGCCAAAGGAGTTTACTCTTGATCTCCTTAAAACACTTGACCCTAATGATCCTCAAAATGAGAAGTCACGGGGACAGATTGTGATTGAGCTAACATACAAAGCTTTTAAAGAGGAGGATATGAACAATGATTTTGACGATTCAGAACAGCAAGCACCAGAAGGAACACCTGCTGGCGGAGGTGTGCTTGTTGTGAGAATACACGAAGGTCAAGACTTGGAAGGAAAATACCATACAAACCCGCATGCACGTGTTACGTTCAGAGGAGAGGAGAAAAAGACAAAGGTTAGTGTATTGCTGATTATTTGCTTGAATATATTGTCCTTTGTCTTTGATTTTAGGCAATGAGAAATTTCTACCGAGTCTGCTAATGAGGACGATATGCTATGATGCTAGTGCAGACTGTCAAGAAGAACAGAGATCCGTTGTGGGAAGATGAGTTTCAGTTTGTCTTGGACGAACCTCCAACAAAAGATAAACTTCATGTTGAAGTTTACAGTACCTCGTCAAGAAAAATTATGCATTCCAAGGTAGATACACTACACACGCATGTATAAGATTGTCCTTACGCCTTGTTCTTCTGGATTGAATGAATTTGAACTACTCCGTATATTAAATTAAATTTTAGACTCAGGAGGAGCTGAGCTAAACTAAGATGGACTATCTTTGTTTGAAATTAAGTCTAAAGCCTTACACTCCATGGGTTATGAATTTATGATGAATTTTACAATTTTCCATGGGTTTCAGGAGTCCCTGGGCTATGTCGATATCAGTCTCAATGACGTCATTACCAACAAGCGAATAAATGAAAAGTATCACCTGATAGATTCAAAGAATGGCCGCATCCTCGTTGAGCTTCTGTGGAGAGCTGCCCCGCCAAAGTCGTAAAACTTTGGCAGTCCTTTATACACAGTAAACCCAAAAAATAAACTTTGTTAGTCCTTTATACACAGTAAAAAAAAGTGCTGCTTTTTGTTACCAGAACAATCTTCCACTTCTGTAATTCTGTAAATGTATAACACAATGGTAGTTGAGATTGAAACTAATCTGGACTTTTACGTGAGAGATTAGTCTAAATTTTAGCGATCCATAAAGTTTGTTTTTTTTTTTTTTTTTTTTTTTTTTTTTTGAAGGAAACCTATCAAGGGCTAATTATAGATAAATCAGCAATAACAGCAAAACTAATACAATCAGGATAATCCCTAGGCCAAAGTGTATCACCAATGACCCAAGGAGAGAAATGACACAAGGTGTGAGTTACCCTATTGCCAGCTCTTTTAACAAAAGACCATTCTACAAAATCAAAACAAGGAATCAAATCCCAAATATCATCCATGATCAAATGAAAGTCATTGTTGCCCTTCTCTTTTTACTCTTCAAAGCATCCACTACAGTCTTGCAATCACTCTCCATCATCACTATCATGAAGCCCCAATGCCTAGCCAACACCAAAACCCACCAAATAGCCTTAGCTTCCACCACCGCAGCCTCCCACTTTGCCACCACTTGCTTGACAACACAGCCCTTAATGTAGCCCCCTTCATCGCGGGCCACTACATCCAAACCCACGCCTAACTTGCCACACAATCCAACATCTTACAATATTCCAGTAAGAGGGAAAATATAATGGACACATACCATCCGGACCCAAAGCTTTAATGGGTTGCATTTGATTTAGCGCTTCTTTGATCTCATCCTCCTTGTAATCTGCCCCCAGAATTGCATTCATCTCAACAGTAACCCTCTCCTTTACATCCTCCATAGCCTCCTCAATCAGAGAAGGGCACGCCGTAGTGAATATTTTAAAAATAGGCAAGGGTCACCCTACCGATTTCCTCATATCCTCTCCTCTCCTAACCGCCATCACCAACAATCTTCTTAATGGTGTTTTCTTCTTTCTCTGTGTGGCACGTTGATGAAAAACTTGGTATTTCGATCACCTTTATGCAACCAAAGAACCCGCGACCATTGCTTCTAGTAAGCTTCTTCATGTCGCACCAAGCCTTCAATATCATGAAGCAGTTTCTTTATCCTCTCCAATTGTCCACAAGTCAAATCATGCTTATTTTTTATTTAGTTTTTTCCTCTTTTTATACATCTCTTTAAAGGTAAAACCAAATTTGTCATCACTTCATGCCTTGAACTCCTATGCGCAGGCCTTTAAGGAAACACTCCGCGATTTCAATGCTTAAACATTCCGATTTCGATTGCAATAGCAATTTTTCTTTCTTCCATTGCTTAAACTGGAATGTCTCGCATTGCAATCGGAATGTTAGAAGACAAGCGTTTTTCTTTTTAGAAGAAACCTTACTTTAATCCTCTCCAATTTTTATAAGAGAAATTACTAGAAGCAATGTTAAAAATTGAAAAATTCCAATTGAAATAAAACCTTACTAGAAGACAAGCGTTTGGTTTAAAAGGGTCAAGCCTTAATAGAAGACAAAATTTGGTTTAAAACCTTACTAGAAAAATTGCCATTGGAATGTTTCCTTACAACAAAATGTTTTTAGAAGAAACCTTACTAGAAGCAATGGTAAAAATGGAAGCATTCCAATTGATGTAGTCATGTCTCACAAGTCTTAATGCTAAAGTATGTATGGTGTAAGACATATTTGACTACAACACTTGGTCAAAACAACTTCATGTAATTTTTAGTTTAGCCTTATTTTGTTTTAGTTGGGTCTTGCTTTATTTCAGTTGAGTATTGTTTTATTTCAGTTAGGTTTTATTTTATTTTATTTTAGTTGAGTTTTGTTAGTTGGGTCTTACCCATTTCTTCAAATATGTTGCAACATTTTTTTTAACTGAAACAAAAATAGCGGGATCCGAAATAAAATATATCTAAAATTAAACTAATAACTAAAACATGTTTCTTTTTTGTTTCAGTTGTTGCAGCATATATTTTTCCGATCTGAGGTAACATTTTTTTTTTATACTATACTTTATAAAATTTTAAAAAGATTGAAATTAAAAAACTCACATTTAGACGAATTCAACAAGATCTAATATGAATAATTTACCTGATATATAATGAAATTTTTTCATTCTTTAGCTGTTTTCTCTTCTTATATCCAAAAAATAAATGTAAAAAATATATTGAGTTTCCAAATGTTGTTGATTAAGGGGGACAAAGTGGAGAAATATTCAATTGAGAATTACAGTACATAATGTGTTTAAGACTTTAATGAAAAAGTTATCCTAAAAATATTTTTAACTTGGGCTCAATATGTAATTTCCAAATCAATGGAACCTTATATTACACCAATGAGACCCTATTCATTTGGACTTATTTTCATCATCATTATTATTATAATAGAATAATTCTTTCTAGTCTTGCTATTCATATCCTCTCTACCTTCAAACTCACCAAGTATATTACCACATCAGGATCCACATTGCAACCCCCAGGCCTATGAGGAAATCATTGATGCAGTTATCCACTTATCCCTAGATATAACGACAGTAATACAATAGAGCATGTTCAGGTTTTATTTTAGTACTCTCATTAATTAATGCTACCTCCGTTACATAAAAATGGCAATGGTTGTTTTTGCACGCATTTTAAGGAAGTGATTTGAGGGTATAAACGATTTAATTAATTAGAATATTTTTTATATTAGTAACTTATATTCATATTCTTACTTGTGTTAAAACCATTTTGATTAATTCATTCGTTTACACCCTTAAATCGTTTCCTCAAAATGCGTGAAAATGACATTGTTGCCATTTTTATGGAACAGAGGGAGTACTTCCTTTGCTTCATATCAATCGCAATGTTTCCATTTTTACGCTTGTTAATGTATAATTTATGTTCGTAATATAATTAGCTATGTTATACCAAAAAAATATAAAAATTAGATCACAATAAGGTACACGTTGAGACGATTTCAAAACGATCCACATGACTATATGTTTACATGTATATATAAAGCTCAAAAGTTATTTATATTAGTGATTATAAATAGTGCCCAAATTACAACGTTGCAATTATTTAGGAGCGGAGGAAATACTTAGCTCTCGGGCTTCCTGCTAAGCTTGGTTTGTTCTTCTTTCCAAAAAAAACCTTAAAAGGTTTATAAAAAATTAGTGGAAAGCTATTATTGTTGTTGTTGTTGCTGCTGTTGCAGACCTGTAGTAGAGATAGTTGTGGTCGTGTGGGGATCTTATGTGTACTATGGGTCTGTTATGCTTAACTTATATTTACTTATTTTTTCAAAAAATAAGTTCAAATAAGATTTGATAATAAAAATAAGATATAAAGAACAACTTTATTATTTATCTCTGTCACAAAACAAACTACTCTTCCAATTTGTTTATTACGTTTATTTTTTGCACAGCAGTTTTCAATGCACATGTTTAAATGTTAATATCTTATATTACACTTTATAAAAATTATAAAAGTACTTATTAAAAAATTACACATTTTGACAAATCAAACAAGATCTCATATAAATATGTTATTCCTTATATATAATTTTTTTCTTTTTTTACTTTCTTTTGTCCTCTTATCCTAAAAAGCAAATGAAAAAAAAAAACTCCAACAAAGGAATAGATAAAAATAAAAAGGCTGCGCTGCCTAGTATCTAAAAATTGGCTAATTGACCAAATGGTAAAAAAAAAAAAAAAAAAAAACTCTAGCGATAATTTGGTTGAAATGAATAAATTTTGTGGTAAAAAAAAACTTTGATTTGATTGACAAATTGGTAAAAAAAAAAATTAGGTTCAGATGACAAATTGATAAAAATATTAATTTGGCAACAAATTGGTAAAAAAAAAATTAACGATGACATTTAGGTAATATATTTTTTTTATTTTTTGCATTTTTCATTATAGTCAACACATGATATATATCTACTAATTATTTTTCAAATGTTTTTTATTTAATTATTAAATTTTAACTTGTTTTGAGAGTCTTTCTATATGAATCTATTTAATAAACCATTTCTAATAATTATTTTTTCTATTCTCTTTCCATACAAATTGGGTCATTTTTTGCAAATTTTGACCTCAAATTCGACCCATAAGAGTTAAAATGTTGGAAGTTCTTGAATGTAAAGAGAGAAAAAAACTCTTATAGAGGGAATGCGTGTAGGCCAAGAAAGGAGAGGATACAATCCCACATTGGAAAATGAATAGCGTTTTCACTTGTTTATTAATTAGAGTCTCTTGGTATAATTTAGTTAAGTGAGCCAAGGATGAGATTCCATGCATCATTCACACACGCGCGAGAAGCCGAGCAGGTCGGGCTTGGGTCTTGGGAATGTGGTCGCGGGGAATGCAAATTGAGGCTAATTTTTTTACCAATTTATCGCAAATTTTATTTTTTTACGAAATTGTCGCTAGTTGTTCAATTTTTTTTTTACCAATTTGGTCAATTGACATCTAAAATAATAATTATTATAAATAAGTGCATCATTTAAAATTACTAAAAGTTGCAGTTGTTTACTAAAATTACCATTTTAGATGTGTTTTTTTTTTTTTGGTGTAACCACCCGGTTCACCCTTTTGGGCTAATCCGGATTCGGAGCGCGTCCCGGGGTTAAGGTTTTAAACTCCTCCCAACGTGCTTGCGGGGGATTGAACCGTGGTTCTCCCTACCAAGTCTAGCCCCTGACACCACTAGACCAAGACAACGTTGGTACCATTTTAGATATGTTTATGCATCTAAACTTAGATACTACAGTATTTGGGGACGAGGGAGTATAAAATCATAAATAGACCCGCATTTCCCAATAAAACCTTGTAATATCTTCTTTCCCTCGGACACTGTGTGACCAGTAAAGCTCCATCAATGGCGATGCCTGTAGTAGACACTGATTACCTCAAGGAAATCGACAAAGCTCGTCGCGATCTTCGTGCTCTAATCACCAATCGCCACTGCGCTCCTATTATGGTTCGCCTCGCGTATGTTCTCTCTCTTTTGACTTCTTTACTTTCGTCACAATTATACCTCTCTTTCTCATTATTATACTTGACTTCTATCTCTAGGTGGCATGATGCAGGGACGTACTGCGCGAAAACCAACACTGGTGGTCCAAATGGTTCGATTAGGAACGAGGAAGAGTGCGCTCATGGTGCTAACAATGGTTTGAAGAAAGCTGTTAATTGGTGTGGTATGATTGCCTCTCTTTTTATTTTTTGACGATGTTGTTCGTTGTTATGTGACTGAAGGCGTTAACGTGTGACTGCGAGAAATTTTCGTATTGTTTGGTCAAATTATGTGAAAAATCTAAATTATAAATGGAATTTGATTATAAAGTAACTGTAAATTTCATCAAAAGATAGCCTGTATTTGTTTTCTACTGAATTTTGAGGTTGATATATGTGATACTCATTCCTTTGGTTCACTTCCAACTTTCAATTATTGTATCCTGCAATATTGATTTTTACTAGTTGAAATAAGTTTAACATTACTTCCTCTAGGTCTTGCTTTCTTTACTGTTCTTGTTACCATCGGGTACAGTGCTTGGAATTCTTGTAGCTTTCATTTGGTTCGAGCCTTTGAGGTGCCTGCATATCCGATATTAATCAATCTACAGCTAATCTTCACGGCTTGACAGAAGAATCAAGCTTAACTTTTACCCAAAAATTCACAACTTTTTATCATAAAACCTTAAACTTTTTAGTTGTTACCTAAACAACATAGTTATTCACCTTAAAAGTAATATTTATAGCAAACGTTGGACTTTTTAAGGTAAAATTTTCTGAGACTGAAATTGTATAATCAGAAAGTCAGATATTGGATGGTGTTATTTGTATATAATTGTGTTTATTGGAGAAAAATAGCTAAACATTATACTAAGTAGTATTTGTATATAAAAGAAACCTTTCTTGTTTCGTAAAGGTGTATCTAATCATTGGCTTTGACTTTTGAGTTTCAAGTTTAGGAGGCTTAAATTGGGGAGGTTGGTTGATTGATGGAAAATCTTCCCAAACATGATCATTAGCTGGCAATTGATAGGGTAAGTGTGGAATAGTAATTAGGCCTCGAACCAAACTAGGTATTGGCACTTTGGCTGTATGTCTTGATGATTCTGAGAGGATTTGTGGTAGGGCATGTTTTGCCTGTTAATTGGGAGCTGTGATCACTTATACTGCTAAGTTGTTCCTATTCTCATGGACGATGTACCTGAAAAGTTTCCCTAATATCTAACATATGTTGTTCTCCAAGAATAAACCATAACATCCACTGAATTCCGATATCCATCCCCAATAACATGATTCTTCCTCACCTACTAGGTTTTTTGACCTATTACAGTTCTCTTACCATTGAAATAGTAAGGCGTGAAGTTTCAGAACCAGTATAGATTCATTGATGATACAAGGATATGCCAGCCTGAATTTTATCTTGACATGAAATACTAGGAGTCTGGGACAGGAAAGCTTTATAGGAGGTTTGGACATACTGCAAAGCTAGGATAGATGGAACAGGGTAATTAAAGCCACTAAAATTACAGGGTTGTTTTTTAAAAAGTGCTGAGTGCATATCGCTTTTTTTTTGGGTATATTTCGCTGCTTGATATTGTATTATGGCCCTGTTTGACAATTTTTGACGATTGTTTTTTTTTTTTTTTTTGACAAGTTTGATGATTGATAGTTGATTTCAGTAACTGATTTATAACTTCTGATTTTTTTAGATAATTTGTCTAGAATTCCAAAAATGACGGTAGTTTTTGTATAAACATCTATGATAATTAATATCTTTTTTACTCTTTTTCTCTTCCTCTCTTTCTTTTGCCGAGAGGAATGTACTGATTGTTGATATCTACTTTCACTCTTTCTAACTGTTTGACCCATTCCTCTTTTGGCACGTTTGTCATTTCACATATTTATATATGTTTCGAAAACTTATCAAAAATAACTACAAGTTTGAGGCATCTTGATCATTAATTCTAAGTTCTAGTTTTTCCAAAATAATCCGAAGTTGGTATGGGTTCTTCTCATATTGGTCTAAAATTGTTTCCAAACACAGAAATTGGGATTTTTTTTTGTCTATACCAACTTTGACTTTTGTTTTGATCATTAATGGCTAAAATAATCCCAACAACATTTATCTACTCATTTTCTTCCCCATTTTTTACCTTTAATGTATGTCACATTTCACTTGGGACCAATGTGGGAAGAAATTGTAGTATTGTACCGACTTCAGATTATTTTAGGAAAAATAAAACTTGGGATTAATGGTGGAAAACACCCCAAACTTTGGATTATTTTTGACAAATTTTCCTATCTTTAATTATGTGTTAGAAAACGTTATATAATTTTAATATTCTTACAGAAGTTGTTGAGACAATCAAACAAAAAAGTAATAGAGGACTGAGGGAGTATTTTGGAGTAGTGACTGCGTAGCTATTTGCTCAATTGGCTTAAAAGCACTTGAGCTTATTTTCTTAATTGGATCATTCTTATTAATAGTTCGTTCAATGAAAACTATTCCAAAAATAGTAATTTTAGATGTAATCCAATAGTTTCATGATCTCATTTTCAGTTTAGTTTAAAAGAATATGTTGTATATTCAGCATAAATATTTTGGATGAAGCTAACTTCTTCAACGGTTTAAGTATGTATTTGCCTTGTTATTATTGGTTTCAAAGTGAAGTAACTTAGCCCTCATTTCAATAGAGAAAACCTTCTTAAGTCATCGTTTTTCTAGCACACTCTTTCTCTTCATTTCAGATATTTTTATAAAGTTTCTTTTCTA
Source organism: Salicornia ramosissima (assembly GCA_951394345.1). Taxonomy (NCBI): domain Eukaryota; kingdom Viridiplantae; phylum Streptophyta; class Magnoliopsida; order Caryophyllales; family Amaranthaceae; genus Salicornia; species Salicornia ramosissima. The sequence continues at coordinate 48,575,380 of OX596233.1, forward strand.
TATTCTCTAGCCTTTAAAATCCTATGTGATTCTCCCTTCCCTTTTCCCATTGCAAGTGATTGTCTACTTGTGTGCTGATATCATCAAAACTTTCCTGTGTCATGCTAGAAGCATTTGGTAATGAAAATAATCATGGTTCACGTGTGAGGCATTGGCATTTTGCAAACTTCCTATATATAGTTAGAGTGTCGATAAATAAGCTTGAATACCAAAGTTAAAAGGATCTGAGTAATGACATGCAAGGTCCTGATGCCCCCCTGTGTTGGTTTGCAGTTTGTGGGACTGTATTTTGTTTTATAAAGTAGTTTAAAAGTACTCCTTTAAAACTGCTGGGAATAGAAGTTGTTTCCAAGTTGGATTTAGGTTAATCAACTCCTTCAATCCTATTTGAACATTGATTCGAATCTGCAGATTGCTTTTTCAATCCACTGATTTCTCCTCTAACCCATTGCCAAATCAAACTTATATGTATTTCTTCATTTATTCATTTTCTATCATGTTGAAGAGTTATATTGAACAAGTAGAATCAAATATTGGAGTTTTAGCGTGTGTCAAAAATGTTGAATATTCCCTTAAATATGATTAATAGCGATTGTTTACCTGATAGTAAAATGAAGTAGCTTGTGATTGTTTTCAGCGTACAAAATCCAGAGGATTCCATTATCAATAATAGGTAGCCGTGTAGCAAGGTTCTTTTGGGATTTTGGCTGATTAAAAGGGTGTTTTTCAGGCTACTGGGGGCATGCAGCTTTTTTGCTCAGTCTGATAAAGTGATAAATCTAATCTATGATGATTAACCATGATTGAAATAGCCAGCACTCAGGAGAGTGAAGATGGCCATAGCCTCACTTATCCCCCACCCCAGTTTTATGTGTGAAATATCGGCGTGTTCAATTCATAAAGATGCTCAGTATTCGCCTCTGCTTATCAGTGAACCATTTTGTAGCTTAGTGTCTGTGATTTAAGTCCATCCATTAGCTGGTTTTAATCACTTGACGAATTTATTTAATTTTGCACATCTTTCTTGGTCTATGGTGAAACTTCTTGAATGAGGTAGGACGGTAATGATTGCTCTCCAGACTGCCTATTGTGGTCCTTCAAAAACAATTGGTCACGCAGTCTTTCACTAATTCGGATTAAGGTTAAGAATTGAGACATTTGAAACTCCTAAGATCTTGCTTTAGTGGGAATAATATATGGCAGTTTATTGTGGTGAATTGTAGTAGTGTGCCTACCATGCATTTTTTTCACTGTCTCTCTATCTTTATCTTCTCATATTGCATTTCATGTCTTCACTTCGATTTATCTCACTAGTTTTCTACGCTTTCTGTTTTGCTAAATTTCAGAGGAGGTGAAGTCTAAACACCCAAAGATCACCTATGCAGACCTCTATCAGGTGATTATACCCTTTTGTATTTCAGAGGAGTTATTATTAGTGATTACCACTAAATCATATAAGTGGGGCTTTAGATTCTAGTGGTTTATTTAAGGTAGTATGTAATAATGATAGCTCTCAAGTCTCACGTCATTTAAACTTCTTTCTATGTAGTTCTTGTATGTCTGTATAGATTTGCTCTGTTAGAGTGTTTGCAATTTTGTTACCATATAGAAGCTGGAAGGACACTGATATTGTGGGCTGGCAGAATACATTTTATGCCTTTTTGTTTCTTGATAGATCTTTTAGCATCCCTGCTGTCACTTTTTTAAAACTACTAGAACGCTTTGGAGTTTGTTAGGGTTATAATATTCAGAAATATGTTCACTTAATGCTTCTTTACTTTGCAGCTTGCCGGCATTGTTGCAGTTGAGGTAACCGGAGGACCGAACATTGACTTTGTTCCTGGTAGAAAGGTGTGTAATTTTGGGATTTTAGGCAGAACCAATAATAAGGGTCAGCTTAGCATGCTAAGATTTTCCGTCCTTCGTTTCAGGACTCAAATGTGTGTCCCAAGGAAGGGCGACTTCCAGATGCCACTAAAGGTATTGATCAAATTTTGTCGGCAGTTTAGTTTGCTGGGTTTCTACTGCTGGGAATGTTAGTACTATACGTGGTGTTCATTGTCTATGCGAGTCATACTATACTAGTGACCTAGTATCAATAATAACTGAGAAACTCTAACTTTTGTTTTGGGAGTATTCAGTATCTTCATGTTCTCTTTTTGTGCTTGTGGATAGTACCATCTATTGTATTTTTTTATCTGGCTTAATATGCATAAGAAATACTAGGCATCAGATGTTTTTGTTTCTCCCTTCAGAAACACACCATTTTCATTGATCTTGATGGGAAATCTGTTGAGGTGTAGAACTTGATGAGGTGAAGGAGGGTTGACTGGTTGTGTTCATCGCTATCTTGAAGAAGGATGTGAAGCCCATAGATCTTAGGCACAGTGGTTTGCCATCATTCACTTGCTTCACTATTTGCAAGTATACTGGAAGGGTTGCAAACAATTTGACTAATAGAATTGGTAAAATCTTAGTGGTCTTTAGAGCTTGAAGTTGCGCTTTTCATCGGGGCTGCTGAAACTTTCTGAAGTAGTGTACTTGTTTACTGGCATGGAATGCCTTGTAGAAGAAAAACAATCGATACGATAAGAGTATAATATATCTTGCTACTATTTAATTTTTTTCACAGAATTAAGTTGCTCTCACTGGATGATGGTTCATTTTGTTGGTATTCTTATAGGTCCACCACACCTGAGGGACATATTCTGTAGGATGGGTCTCACTGACAAAGACATTGTGGCCTTGTCCGGGGCTCATACTTTGGTAATATACTTGTTAGCCTTTTCAGTATCTCTTTGCCACAGGAATATGCACTTACCATTGGCTTTATTTGTGGCGACATAGGGAAGGGCACATCCAGATAGGTCAGGCTTTGATGGCCCTTGGACCCAAGAGCCACTCACTTTTGATAACTCCTATTTTGTGTAAGATGAATTTGTAATTATTTTTGTCTGTCTCTCAATTAGAGATGTTGGGCTGTGTATTGAGTCTGTTGTATTTGCATCAAATAGCAAACCCATCTAATATATCTGCTCTCAGGGAGCTATTGAAAGGAGAATCAGAGGGACTGTTGCAACTTCCTACTGATAAAGCTTTGGTGGAGGATCCTGCATTCCGCCCTTTAGTTGAGCTGTATGCTAAGGTATTGAATCTGAATTTTGAATAATGTAGCATTTTCTTTGTTTACACTTGTATATGGTTTATTTAAGTAGATCACATGGAGTTCAGGGGAAACTGTCAAAGGATGTTCCTCTAGTTCCTTTTGAAATTCTTAGATTGTTCAATGCTTGTTTCTCTGAAGGTGTGTTGTATTAATGTTTTTTGCTGACTGAAAAGTCCAACATATGAATGTTCAATGGTCCTTGGAATTTGAACAGGATTCCCTTTTGTTGCACCGAGCCATTTCTCCCTGAAGAAAGCCTTTTATTGTTTCAACAACCAGTGTCACAAAAGAGAACTATGGTCGGTTTTGGGGTATTTTTGTCCCATTTTAGGCGAACCGCGAATTATAAAAGTGAACTAAAATGCGAACTATGTAGCATTGGTTTCAAAAACTAGCTAGTTGTCTTCTTTGTGATCAATTCTTCTTCAGGTTAATAAAGACTAATATGGTCTCAATTTTACTCCAGATTAGGATATATACATAACTGCTAATGTTCTTATAAATGAATAGGCAAGCAAAGGCGTTCTTTTCAGCCTTAAAATTTGATCATAAATCAGGTAAATTACCTGGTAGTCATGATTCATCCTGAGCTGATTAGTGATTACTCTGTATTGTATGTGTGTGTATCTATATAAATAATACGTGCACTCACTTGTTGTGGGGTTGCTTTGCTAGGATGAGGAAGCCTTCTTCAATGACTACGCTGCTTCACACAAGAAACTTTCAGAACTAGGATTTAAGCCGAGCGGAGCCAAGTCAGGCGGCCCCAAGGACAGCACTGTATTGGCTCAGAGTGCAGTGGGAGTGGCAGTTGCTGCAGCAGTGGTCATCCTGAGCTACATATATGAAATTCGCAAAAGAGCAATTTGAAGAGATTCCCAAGTAAACAGCCATTCATACCTCCTCGTATTACAAGCTTTCTGTACGAAACAGTAACATCATACTGTACTGAAGTATATCATGTTAAAGTTCATTGTTAATGCTATTTCTTACATCTAGGTATATAATAATTATATATATATATATATATCCGTACCAACTAACCTTCTATCTTGAATTTAAGTGGCTTTATGAAGTGTCTAGCAACTAGAGGTAGAATCATGGAGAATGTAAAATAAGTTTGCTGTGGGGATTCCCGTACTATTTTGTACTTCTGCTCTTTACAGAAAATTATTACTCCGTATGATCTATCTTGCGCATTTCATGGTGATCTTGAGATAAGTCAAACTTGAGCAGTATGTATCTTTTCATACGCACCCCCACTTCCCAGCCAGCCCCACATGCTAATTCATTTTTCTTTTGCCCCTTTCCTCCCACATAATGATTGTAGTGAATGATTGGATAAATATAAAGAAATAATTTCAATTCTGCCATTGAACTTGCTTCCCCCAATAATTATTACCATAGGTATAAAGGAGAATTATTAGAGCAATAGACTGAGGTTTGTTTGTTCACAAATCACAAGTTTATAAACCGACCTTTTTTTATTGTTTGTAAAAGTTATTATGAATTAGTTACAATTTAGTAACTGTTTTTTTTTTTTAAAATGAGTCTTATCATATATATGTATTGATAATGGGTCCGCACTAATAGAATATATAACATATTGCTGGACATTAACTATGAGTTTAAACTTTTGGTTGAAATGGTTCTTTAATATGGTATCAGAGTCAACGTGACGCAAACGCACGAGTTTGAATTCCTACTCCCTTTTCCTTCTAAGTGGAATTAATTCGCGTTAGGTATGATGGTGCTTGTGCTGCGTCCATATTTCAAGTTCAAAGGATTTTTCATGTGAGGGGAGTGATAGAGTATATAACATATTGTTGGGCATCGACTATGAGTTTAAGTTTTTGGTTGAGATGACCCTTTAACACGCACAATACGGATTATTGTAGAATAGATTTAGGATTGTTGAATGATGTAGAATAAGAACAAAATGAGTTTTTTCTTTTGCCGTTGCCCTTACTATTGGAAGATAGATACATGGGTTAGAATGTTATACTCCGTATGCATTAATCAATATCAGATTTTGACTAATACAAATAATTGAGCAATGTTTATGTTGTACAGGATATTTTCAATGTGTTGTAGTCACTAGTCATTGTCTGGGTTCCCAACTCTTCACCCTAATCACTTTCATGACGATGGAAAATAAGTATCATTACACTGCCATTAATAGATATTTTGATTTATCGTTTACTAAGCTAAATTACTGAGGTGCACTAAAAATGAGTGAGATCCAAATCTCAAGGAGATGTCCTAATCAATTTCAGTTATAGTGGTAATAAGGTAGATGGAGAGAGAGAGAAAAGACTGGTTAAATAAAAGAAAGATTTGGTGATTAGATATGAAGAAGTCACGTAGAAGCTTTATTATGTTCCCTAATACAAACTTTATTCTTTATGAATTCATGTGGGTCATTTGTTGCAGAAAAACCTGATTATTCTAACAAATTTTTGGGTGTCTCACATGGGCTAAAAGCCAAAAAGACAACCTAAAATTATGTTAGGTAAGGTGTTTAGTATAAGAAAGGATATTTTTTTTCCTTTCTTCTTACTCAACAAAAATGTTTTTTCCCCTTTCTAATTAAAAAAAATCGTTAGAGAAACAAAAGACTTATCCAATCGAAGAAGCGATGTAGAACAAGTGGTGCTTACACCCATTTTGCATTTTAAAAGTGCAAGATTCGATTCTTTTCCCTTACTTGAGGATTCCTCTTATCTCCTCTTCAAGTCCAAGGGTTACTGTATTCATATGAATTAGTAATTCATTATCAGTCAATGAGCTGGTAGAATTTCATGTCGTATAAAAAAAAAAAAAGACATCTCTAATCTAATCAATCTTAATTTCCCTCCTAAAGCTTTGAGTCATCTTCAAATGCCAAAGCACATGACGTCCACGTGTTGCTGAGCTGGGTGTCACCAAATATTATCACTTGGTAGGCCAACCCCCTACCCCCCAACCTCTTCTTCACATTCTTTGACAAAGATTTGTATATATGTGGTGTATTAACGGAATAAAAATTATTTTAAAACTCAAAAAAATTATTACTTTATAAAATCAAATAAAATGGTATTTTTTAAAATGATTTTAAGAGTAACTTCTACTTTCTTCATAACATATATAATACTTGTAGGGTGTAATTGAAAGAATTAGTCAAAATAATTTTAATACAAATAATAATGTGATTATAAGTTATTAATATTAAACTTATTTTGATTAATTATCTTGTTTTCACCCTTAAATCGTTTTCTTAAAATGCGTGCAAAATAAATTATTACAAGTATTATGTTATAGAGGGAGTATAATTTTTAAAGTGATTGTTAATCTATTGTAGACTATTTTAGTGTACACTTGATGTATTATAGAATAATTTGTTACGTTATTTTCTATGCTTTTTTTTATCCTCCCCTCTCGTCTCGTGCATGTCCTACTTGCATTACATTCTCACTTGTGCGATCTTCTTTGTAAAACTCTTGTCTTTTTAATTAATCCAAAATCGAAAATGTGTACCCCTCCTCCACTAAACTCCCATCTTCATGGGATTTTTGAACCTCTACTCGTTTTTTTTGTTGGCGTTTACTCTATTACTTACTACCTTTTCCAACCCACTATTATTGATATTAGCTTTTAAGACTATATAGTCTTAAACTAAGTAGGTTTTGTCCATTTGTTAGTTTTTTTTTTTTTAATCGAATAACTTCTCATCTTTTATCTTTCAACAATCTATGTAACCAATATCACTATAAAAAATGTATTCAAGAAGGACAAAATTGCCATATTTGATACAAAATTTGTCTTCTTAGGTTATAATGACAATTTTAGTATTGCCTCATGTTGCCCTTGTAACCCCGTTGTATTAGGTTTTAAAGACAATTTTAGATGTTTTGCCCTCTTTGATTCAATTCAAAAAGGGCAAACAAAATTGCCTTCATTGATCATCAATAAAGGCAATACATTTTGCTTTCCTTGATTTAAACACTTTATTTAGTGTCAAATAGGGAAAAGTTTCAAAAGTCTATGGGGGCAAAATAATGATATTGTCTTCATTGTTAATATCAATGAGTGCAAAAATAATTGCCCTTGTAGGCATCATTAAATAAAACAATACTCATATTGCCCTCTTTAATCATGATAAGTTTGTTGGAGTAAGATAGTGGTTGCTTCAAAAGAATTTGGAAAGTCCACTATCCCACATTGATAGTGTGAGGAGAAGTTGTATAGTTTATATACAATTACTTCTCCCTTATACTTTGAGTTGAGTGACTTGGAGGTTTTAGTGGGCTTGAGAGAGTGTGGATCACCACACGCGCGCGCTGCCCGCCCGGCCCGGCCCGGGCCTTGGGACTTAACTTAACTAAGTTCTGGACTTGGGCTGATTATTTACTTTATTACCGTTTTGTTAATAACGGTTACAAAATTAGTCAAACTGATTAACACGTTTTAGTCAGTTGTTGCTGAATTAGTCCATGATTAATTCTTACCGTTCAGCAACGTCTCTCCTGCATTTTAGCCACGTTTTCATTACACATCCTCTATATATATCCTGCCCCAACACAGAATACAAGAGACAGTTTTCTGACGATCTCTCTCTGCCATTTCTCTCTGCTTTACAACTACACAAATACATTAAACACTTTCTATTTCTGGGTAATATTCAAGAGCATCTCAACCTATTTCCCTGTCGACACCGGTGAAATAGCGATCGTGTAACCCTGGAGGTTGTTTGCCGAGAGTCCGCGTGTCGTAGCGGGGCAATTTCAACTTTAGGGCAGTGATTATCTTCACGCCACGATCTTCTCAGATAAGCTACTTCTCGTTTTTATCAGTCTTTGTTCCTACATTCTAAAGTTGAAATTTGTTTATTCCCGTAATTCGTTTCTGAACAATGGCTGATGAAAATCCTGTTATTAATACTGATCAAACTACTAATAATGTCTCTGCTTTCCCGGAAAATAATTCTGTTCTAAATTTTACCCCTTTTATTAATCCAATCATTCCTGATATGTCTAAGTTAGATCCGTTTGATGGGAAAAATTTTAAGATGTGGTCGGATAAAATGGAATTCTTTTTAGGTCAGATTGGAGTCGATTACTGTCTGTTTAATAATTCAGTCCCTAAGGATTCTACTAGAGATTTTACTAAAGATAATAAAACCTGTCGAGGTATGCTACTGCATTATATGACCTCTGCCTTATACCTAATTTACAGTAAGTCAAAAAATGCCAAAGAAATTTGGGATGCCTTAACTACTAAATATGGGACTGATGATTTCGGAACAAAAAAATATGCCTGTAGTCGTTGGTTAAAATTTTCTATGTCTGATGAGAAATCTGTATTAGACCAGGTCCATGAGTATGAAACTTTATGTTCTGAAATTGTAGCCGAGGGTATGTCTATTTCTGATCTTTTTCAAGCCAACTGTCTCTTGGAAAAATTACCTCCTTCGTGGGATAACTTTGTCCATTCTCTTAAACACAAACAAAAAAATTTTACTCTACAAGAATTAGTGTCCCACATTAAGATAGAAGAACAGAACAGAATTCAATCTAAAGGGAAATCAGTAGATAATCCTTCCTTAACTGCTAATCTGGTAGAAAGTAAGACTGCAGGAAGAGTTCCTACAGGAAAGGGTTCGAATAAGTTCCTGGGTACCCGTTCAAATCAGTCGAATTTTAAAGGTAACAAGCGTCAGTTCAAGGGTAATTGCTTTGTCTGTGGGAAGTTTGGACATGCTGCAAAAGAATGTCGTCAAAGAAAAGAGCTTCATCCAAAATCCAAAGACAATAAACCTCAAGCTAACCTGGTTGAAGATGAAATTATTGCTGCTGTGGTTTCTGAAGTGAATTTGGTAAGCAATGCATCTGAATGGGTGGTGGATACTGGAGCTACACGCCACATCTGTGCCAACAAGGAGATGTTCCAGGAATATAACAAAGCACCAGAAGGGGAATGCATTTTCATGGCAAATTCAAGCACTGTGAGTGTCTCTGGCAAAGGGAAGGTTTTTCTGAAGCTTACCTCCGGGAAAACCATTGCTTTGCAAAATGTGTTACATGTCCCCGATATCCGCAGGAACCTCATTTCTGGTTCTCTTTTGAACAAAGCTGGAATAAAATTAACTTTTGAATCTGATAAACTTGTATTAACCAGAAATGGTGATTTTGTGGGTAAAGGGTTTTGTTACAATGGACTTTTTGTTTTAGATGTTTTTATTGATAATAAAACTTCATCTTTTGTTTATATCGCTGAGTCTATTTCTTTATGGCATTCGATACTTGGTCATGTTAATGTTGCATCTATTAAAAAACTAAAGCATCTTGGTATTATTACTGATTTTAGTAATAATTATTTTGATAAATGTGAAGTGTGTGTGGAGGCTAAGCATCCAAAGAAATCCTTTCAGAGAAATGTGTCTCGCTCTACTAATTTGTTAGAACTGGTCCATAGTGACTTAGGTGATTTTAAGAGTACAATGAGTCGAGGGGGTAAAAAATATTATATTACCTTTGTTGATGATTTTTCACGTTTTACTAAGGTGTATTTATTAAGTTCTAAAGATGAGGCTGAAGAAAAATTCTTAATTTATAAATCTGAAGTTGAAAATCAGTTAGACCTTAAGATTAAACGCTTAAGATCAGATAGAGGTGGTGAATATTATGGTAGTCCCCTTAAAAAATTTTGTGAGTCTAACGGAATTATTCATGAGGTTACTGCCCCTTATACTCCTGAACAAAATGGAATAGCGGAGAGGAAAAACCGGACACTTAAGGATATGATGAATGCAATGCTCATAAGTTCTGGTATGCCTATTAATATGTGGGGTGAGGCTATTTTGTCTGCATGTTATGTTCTAAATCGAGTCCCTCATAAAAAACTAGACAAAACTCCCTATGAATTGTGGAAAGGACATAAACCTAATTTAAATTTTCTAAAAGTGTGGGGGTGTTTGGGTAAAATAGGACTCCCGGAGTGTCAAAGAAGTAAGATTGGACCTAAAACTGTTGATGGTATTTTTATTGGGTATGCATCTAATAGTGTAGCTTATAGGCTTATTCTTAAGGATGAGTATGGTTTCGGTCCAATTAGGGAGTCAAGGGATGTTGAATTTTTTGAACATATATTTCCTATGAAAAACCGGGTTCAATCTTCCTTGCTTTCTACTACTTCATCCAATGTGTCAGATTCTGAACCGAGTGAGCCAATGGAACCGAGAAGGAGTAAGAGAGCTAGAACTGAATCTAGTTTTGGACCTGATTTTATAACTTCCTTTTTAGTTGAGGAAAATGGTTTACATGAGTATGATGTTTGTGCTTTAATATTAGAAGAGAGTCCTAGAACCTATTCCGAGGCTATGAGTTCTGTGGATTCAAGTTTTTGGCGAGAGGCTATAAATAGTGAAATAGAATCAATTATGAGTAATAATACTTGGGTTTTGTCTGATCTACCAAGGGGTTGTAAGGCCCTGAGTAGTAGATGGATTTTTACAAAGAAGTTAAAGCCTGATGGGTCTCTAGATAAGTATAAAGCGAGACTAGTGGTTGGAGGTCATCGCCAGAAAAAGGGTTTGGATTTTTTTGATACTTATTCTCCTGTCACAAAAATTTCTACAATTAGATCTTTAATTGCACTTGCATCTATTCATGATTTAATTGTTCATAAAATGGATGTAAAAACTGCATTTTTGAATGGTGAATTAAATGAAGAGATTTATATGAAACAGCCAGAAGGATGTGTAATTCCAGGTCAAGAGGACAAGGTATGTAAGCTTATTAGATCACTCTATGGTTTAAAGCAAGCACCAAAACAGTGGTATGATAAATTTCATCAAACTATTATTTCTAATGGCTTTATAATTAATAATTCTGATGCTTGTGTTTATTCCAGAATGGGTAATGATGGTTGTGTTTTCTTATGTCTATATGTAGATGACATGTTAATTTTTGGTACTAATATGGACATAGTAAATGCTACTAAGAATTTCCTAAATTCACATTTTGAAATGAAAGATTTAGGTGAGGCTGATGTTATTCTTGGTATAAAGATTACTAGGACTTCATATGGGATTTCTCTAAATCAAACTCATTATATTGAAAAACTTTTAAAGAAATTTGGTCAGTTTGATTTTATTCCTGTGCGAACCCCATATGATCCTAGTATTCATTTGAAGAAGAATAAAGGTACTAGTGTTTCACAAGAAGATTATGCTCAAGTCATTGGAAGCATAATGTTTTTGATGAACTCCACTAGACCTGATATAGCATATGCTGTTAGTAGACTGAGTCGATACACTCACAATCCTAATCAAGAGCATTGGAATGCTTTGACTAGATTGTTGAGATATTTAAAGGGTACAATCAATTGGGGGTTACATTATGTGGGAAAACCTACTGTCCTTGAGGGGTTTTGTGATGCTAATTGGGTGTCAGATAATGATGAGATTCAGTCTACTAGCGGTTATGTTTTTACCCTAGCTGGAGGAGCTATTTCATGGAAATCTTCTAAGCAAACTTGTATTGCTAAATCTACTATGGAATCTGAATTTATTGCTTTAGAGTTGGCAGGACAAGAAGCTGAGTGGATAAGGAGTTTGCTAGCAGATATTCCATTGTGGGGGAAGCTAGCTCCTTCAGTTTCTATGAGGTGCGATTCGCAAGCAGCTATTGGGGTAGCAAATAATCAAGCATATAATGGTAAAAGAAGACATATTCGCTTGCGGCACACCATAGTTAGAAATTTGGTTAAAAATAATGTGATATCACTCGAGTATGTTAAATCAGTGAGGAATATTGCTGATCCTCTTACTAAAGGCCTGTGTAGAAAAATGGTGCTGGAGTCAGCACAAGGAATGAGTTTAAAGCCTATTGTGGAGTGAAATGTGATTGATACCCACTTAGAATTTTCTAAGTTCAAGGGTCAAACGAAGTCACAAAAGATCTCATGTTAGTGTATACTACTACCATTCCTTAATTAAATTTAATATATTTTTATAAGTGATGTAGTATTTTAATTTGTTTATGCTGTTATGAGTAAGGCTGAGCATTCGGCTCTTAATAAGTTCATAGCCTTCCTTTTTGAGGTGGTTTGTGGCAGTACAAACTTGATGGACTTACCTATGTGAATGTGGGGGTTACGCCCAATCCCCTATGAGAGTCCAAAGGCTTAGGCTCTCTAGAGCGTTCACGAGAATCCAGGCAATGTGTGGGGCATTGAGATATTATATATTGCGAGATTGCTTCTTGATTTGAGAAAGGTTGAGTGCGCGATTGTATCTTACGAACCCCGTGAAAGGTTCAAAGAGAAATCTACCAATCACGAAAGTAAGACACACTTGTATGCGCTAAGTACCAATTCAAGTCTACTAGACATTGGTGCTTCGAAACTTAGTATCTATTACCCAGAATTTCAGTTTCCTTTCATTTTCTTTCTAATTAGCTTCTTTTGAATCATGTGGGGGATTGTTGGAGTAAGATAGTGGTTGCTTCAAAAGAATTTGGAAAGTCCACTATCCCACATTGATAGTGTGAGGAGAAGTTGTATAGTTTATATACAATTACTTCTCCCTTATACTTTGAGTTGAGTGACTTGGAGGTTTTAGTGGGCTTGAGAGAGTGTGGATCACCACACACGCGCGCCGCCCGGCCCGGACCGGGACTTGGGACTTGGGAAATATAACTTAACTTAACTAAGTTTTGGACTTGGGCTGATTATTTACTTTATTACCGTTTTGTTAATAACGGTTACAGAATTAGTCAAACTGATTAACACGTTTTAGTCAGTTGTTGCTGAATTAGTCCATGATTAATTCTTACCGTTCAGCAACGTCTCTCCTGCATTTTAGCCACGTTTTCATTACACATCCTCTATATATATCCTGCCCCAACACAGAATACAAGAGACAGTTTTCTGACGATCTCTCTCTGCCATTTCTCTCTGCTTTACAACTACACAAATACATTAAACACTTTCTATTTCTGGGTAATATTCAAGAGCATCTCAACCTATTTCCCTGTCGACACCGGTGAAATAGCGATCGTGTAACCCTGGAGGTTGTTTGCCGAGAGTCCGCGTGTCGTAGCGGGGCAATTTCAACTTTAGGGCAGTGATTATCTTCACGCCACGATCTTCTCAGATAAGCTACTTCTCGTTTTTATCAGTCTTTGTTCCTACAAAGTTGTCCTCGCTGTGTAAGTTTTTTGTAGTGTATAGACATATAGTTGTAATAAGGGAACGAAAATAAACTTATAGTCAAAATTTATTTGTGAGTGTCAAATAAGTAAAGAGAGATTTAAAAAAAAAATTGATAAGGAGAGTGATAAGAAAACATGATCACCCACTAAAGGGAAAAAATATTTATGATACGTAGTTTTCTGGATAAATGTTGTAACTAAATTGGGGCGATGGTAGTATATAAATAAATTAAAAAAAAAATCTTTTCGTTTCTTTTTAGTAGTCACGTTTTATTTATTTTTTTCCCTCTCATATTTTTTTTTTTAAAAGGAACGGGCCAGCCCAGTAGTATATAATTGGGTGAGGGAAGTTTGATGCGATGCAATTGAAATTGAAGTTTATTTCTTAATTTGTTCAAATCTCAATTTAAGTCATTATTGTATCCAATCTATAGTCATAGGATTGGTATTGAATTTAACAACTATGAATAAAAGATGTTTTTTGTTGTGCGTGACAAATTGGCAATACATATTTCTTACATGTTTGAATAAAAAAGAAGACATAATATGTGTTTAGAAAATTCAAAAGAAAGAAAATAAGTAAAGATGATGAGTTTCCTAGGAAATAAGAATGTGGAGGAAAATGAGTGTGAATGTGGGCTGAGGATAAAGAAGATTAGAAGAAGATGAAAACAAGTTTAGGGTTGCAATACATTAAAAATAAAATACCTAATTGATTGTGACTTAAAAATATAGTCATCTTCAATTCCTGAGGAAGATAGATGGTGCATTGAAAAAGCAAGATAAATACGTGAAGCTATCATCTTTTGAACAGTCAATTCTTTCTCAGTTTAGTTTGATTTAAGGCCCTTTTTTTTGTTACAACACCAAATTAGTATTTCCATTTATAAATCGGAGCCTATACCTATTTCGTAGCAGTATTAGGTGAAGGTGAGGGTGAAGGAAATAATAACCATAATAATAATAACAACAATAATTCGTAGCAGTATTACATATTTCGTCTTTTAGTTTGTTTTTATAACGGTTGATTCACCTAAAATGGGATACAAATAGCCCAAAATTGACCAAAATTTCCTTTTTTCAGATAGTAATTCGCAGACACTTTAGGAAATTATGTGACACTGATTCGTAGTAAAAGGAAAGGGAAAGGCAGGGTACATACAAGGGGTGCTTATTGAGCTAAGCAGCTCGCGAGCTACTCGAGCTCGACTCGGTCAAAGCTCGACTCGATATGGCTCGTGCTCGCTCGAATTAGCTCGAAACTCGACAATTTTACAGGTTAATCAATAATTTTCTATGTGAAACCATTGAAAATAATTTAATATAATAAATAAAGAAAAATTTGTTTGACACTTAATATAATAAATTAATACACTTTAAAAATAAATAATTTATCTAAAGAAAAAAGGAATATAATCATTAATTTTCTTTAAGAAAATTGAAATTCAATAGGGCAAAAACATTAAACGAGCAACTCGTTATCGACTCGAGCTTGACTTGAAACCTAACGAGCACAAGTCAAGCAACCCTAGCTCGAGATCAACTCACTCGATAAGCACCACACCCTATTTTAGTACACACATTGACACATTACATTACATTGCACATCTGAAGAAAGAATCCAGCCAAGATAGAGAGAAGTGGACAGTAAGATGTGGGTGAAGTGGTAGGTGAAAAACGAACTACTGCAATTAATTACCCCTTAGCTTCCTCTCCTCTTCTCTCTCTCTCATCACTTTCCTAGCAGCCTCCACCTTCACTCCCCTTCTCTTACTAAATTTAAGTTTAATAAATATACTTGCTAGTTTCTATTTGTTGTTTTGTATTCTTGAAACTTTAGTTGTCCTGAGGGATGCATATAAACATTAAATAATTATTCGTTTTTTTAAGTTGCTTACATTTAGGTTTTTACGATTTTTAATGGACTTGTTTAAACATAATTATCTACTGCTATACTTTAAAAGAAATTTTAAAAAGTTGATGTAAGGAAAAACTTTACATCGAGACTGTTCTAACAGGATAGTGATATAGACACTCCAAAATTAATTCCAACACTTCGCTTTCTTTAATGTTTTAGTTGAGAACATATTTTTAATTAAAGTGGAGTGTGATAAGTAATTTTGGAGTGCTAATATCGATCACTATCTGTTCTAACAAATTCAAATATGACTATATACTTTTCCTATATATCACCTTGTTCCATGATTTCAAGCATAACTAACTCATAGGAACGGATGGTGTATTATTTTATGAATTAATGACAAAAAATATACATTACTTAATATAATTAATGTTTTTTCAAAGAAAAAACAAATCTTTTTATCTTCTTATATGCAACCCTAATATAAGCACTACATATAGCTTTTTTCTAGCTTAATTTAATAATGCCATAATTTTTCCCTTATGGATTAAGAATTATAGAGTTTCTCTAGCACCATAATTTAATTGACAATAGAATAAAATCTATAGAAAACTATAGTAAGTTATGTTAGCATTGATTGAGGTTTTTATTTATTTAAATAATTGCATCAATAGCTTGAAAAACAATTCACAGTACGTTGACTCAGATCAAATTGGCCTGGCAAGTTGCTTGTTTTGGTGGTCAGTTAGAAGTAAACAAAACAATCCATTTGAGAAATTAAAATCAAGTTGAGAGAAAATAGTTGGGAGATAAGATATTGAGATGAGGGGAATAGTAGGTACCTTTTTTTTTGGGTAGAAGGGTGGGAAACACAGGAACAAGTACTTTTCAAATAAAAGGAGTTTGTAGGAAAAGAGCAAATGCATATGTGGTGTTAGGTAACATTAACTAATGGGTAGTTTTATATACAGTTAGGTAAGAATAATTAATGCATGGGTAACAACTAACTTTATATACTCATTAGAGGTGTATTTTATAAGCCATTACTATATAAACCTAAGGTGATAAAATTGTTAAACTGCATCCTAAAATCACATGTTGTTCAGTACGTGTAATTAATACTTATTTTAAGTTAATATTTTCGCTTTTGACATTTTATATAGGTACAACAAACCATGGATTGTATTTAACATTTTCCATAACTAATTTTGTTCATATTAATAAAAATAAATAATGACATTAGTATGAAACATTTATCTAGTTATTTGGGATTATTATCTCTCCAATTAAGGATACAACCATTGCTAAGAGCGACAATTGATCATTGTAGTTAGTTTTGATCTACATATCCTTTTTTAAAAGTAAGAGGGTATATGAGAAATGTCATTAATTCATCTATGTTGAACCCCATATGATGCACTAGTGAGTGTCCCACACCGGAAGATGAAGATATACTAAACTAACTTATAAGTCTAGGAGTTACTCCTCCTATTACTAATTGGTTTTAGGATGGAACCTCATATGTTTGTAAGTGACCTAACTCTCCTCTTCTATATTGGGTTGCTCAGACCCGTTTCTAATATTCAATCAAATTTAGTATGGTATCAGAGCCCAGAGGGGGAGTGTTGAACCCCATATAATGCACTAGTGAGTGTCCCAAGTGACCTAACTCTCCTCTTCTATATTGGGTTGCCCAGACTCGCATCTAATATTCAATCAAATTTAACAATCTACATAATTTTGTCATTTTTTAAAAATTTATATAAAAACAGAAAATTATTTATTTATTTCAAAATTGAGGGACGGAAGTAATTTTTTTTTAAATTTAAAAAGAGAGAAAAAGAGTGACAAAAAGGGTAAGTCAACATCCTTTTGAAATCCTCTAGAACCCTTACCTACATGTCCAACTTGCACAATAATGAGGGAGTAGATGAAAAGGGAAAGAAAAACAAATAAACGGATTAATAAAGTGGAATGTAGCAATGGTGAATGGCTCATGTATATGACCTTGATCCACTTAAACACAATCTATTTACACGACTACATGAGTTTGGTTCTAATTTTTTTTAGACCAATGGGTTTGGATCCTATTGGTCGAGTAGGAGTGTCGATTCGGGTTAGACGTATATGTTTGTGTTGACCTAATTGGATCAGAGTCACTTCAGTTTAGTGTGTCCTAAGTTATTACATCATACTTCGTATTAGTTTGGTTCAATTTAGTTCAAGTACGCCATTCGGGATTAAGTTGAAGCATATTGTTTATCTTTTGGGAACAGTTCAGTTCATACTCAATTAATTTCGGACGAATCAAAATCAGTTCAATCCAAAACAATTAGTAATATAATGCATTATTTTCCCCCTGGTTTTATTTAAGTTGTTTCGGTTTTGCCTACAATTATTTCAAAGGAAAATCAAGTTTATTTTAGTTCAGTTCAAGATGGTCAAATTTGTGGCAATTTGATTATGATTCATTTCAGTTTAATTCAGTTCATCATAACACTTCACAATCCTCTTGACTATGGTACTATAGGTATGTGGACGTATCTGCTTGGTACGTAACAAAATCAAGACTGGATTCAAGACAAACAATGCAACAAGCTGAATAGAAGTATGTGATGGTTGCTCTAGAACAAGCACTGCAAGGCAACTCTCTACATATCCAAATTCAAACCAACACATTGCAATACTATAAAACCATGACATGAGCAAGGGCACCACGACATTGTGACAGCAATATTGTTACTCATGTTACAGAATTATTTCAGTGGTGTCATTTGTGTAGTGCTACTTTTTATTGACCACCTTAATCGGATTGACATGTTATTCTATCAAAAAATAATACTCCCTACGTCCCATTTTACTTGCTACATTCCATTTTGAAACAAATTTTTATGCAAACCAATTTTTATGTGGGCCCACCATTGGTAAAGGTAAGTGGAAGAAATTGATTGGCTTAAAGAGGATAAAAATGACAAAAAAAAGGGTAAAAATGTAAAATATGTGTGGGGCCCATAGACTATAAAAGGAAATGTAGCAAGTATTTTGGGACATCCAAATAAGGAAATTGTAGCAAGTAATTTGGAACAGAGGGAGTACAAGATAAAATCTAGACTCAAATAACCTAGAACATGTCTGCATGACTGAGTCTATATATAAAATAAACGGAATTTGGTTTGGCTGTAGATAGACCCGACCCATTGCAATCCTAAGTGGGATGTGAAGCAAAAGCCCACACACCAAAAACAATCAAAAGTAAGAGTAAATCCCATCCCATACCCATAATAATAATATTGCCTTTTTTTTAATACTGTATACTGTTGTCATCAAAATAGATAGCTACTTTTCTTTTGTTGTATTGCCCTTTTAACCCAACTCCTCCAACCCCTCTTCTAGAAACCTTCTCTCTCTTTTCACTCTAACTTCCCACACTAT
This sequence comes from Salicornia ramosissima, assembly GCA_951394345.1. NCBI lineage: Eukaryota > Viridiplantae > Streptophyta > Magnoliopsida > Caryophyllales > Amaranthaceae > Salicornia > Salicornia ramosissima. Next base: position 48,594,032 of record OX596233.1, read on the forward strand.
AGTATCATACATCATCAAATCACCAAATTTTTAATTTAAAAAAAGGAATTGAATCACAACAACCCCTATATTTACTGTACGGATATTTGTGCATGTTCCTCTCTAATTGTGTAAATTTTGGTTCTATAATATTATAATAATAATAATAATAATATAGTTATTCCTTAAACTCCTATTTAAATTTATGTGGCATTTCTAGCTTCTTACTATACATAAATTTTAAAATGATAAAATAAGATAGAATAAGATAAAATAAAAATAAATACCTACGAGTTCGATCACTATATTATGTTTTCATGACCATCAAACCATGAATTTGACCCACAATAGATTATTAAGAGATTAATTAAGAGAAATTATAAGGGCTAATATATAGATTAAGAGAAAGTATACAAAAAGTATTTAAAGTTGATATTAGAAAATGCTTCAGAATATAAGAGCTAATAGGTCAGGAGAAATCATACATTATCCCACGCACATATAAGATGTTTATATATATATATATATATATATATATATATATATATATATATATTAATAATTGGTAAAAGATAAAAGCCAATGAGCTCCTTTGGGGCATTAAGCTAGAATTTTTGGAAAAAGGCAAAAAAATATAAAATAATAAATATTTATACTATTTTACAAATGATTTTGGTATATATTCTAAACTTAATATACTCATCAATTTAGAAAATAATATATTTACTTTGTACCGACCAAGGAGACCATTATAATATCTAGGATTATTCCCATTGGTATACCTGAGAATTTGCGTATTCCCAGTGGTATATCTAAGTTTTAAAAAATCCCAGTGGTATACCTAAATAAATAATGAAATTCAATAACCACTTTTAAAGGCTGTTTCAGGCCATTAAATACCACTAATTCGATCATAAACATACTTAGGTTAACTATAGGTAGTTTTTTTGGATAACCACCGTTGACTAAATAAAAAAAAAAAAACCGATTTTTATAGTTGTTAATGTCCTAAAACAACCTTTAAAAGTGGTTATTGGATTCTATTAATAATATAGGTATACCACTGGGATTTTTTATAACTCAAGTATACCACTGAAAATACGCAAATTCTCAGGTATACCAATGGGAATAATCCTAATATCTAAGGTGCCTCTAACATGATTCTTGATAAAATCTGGTCTAAAATTTCACCATTTGAGTAACATAAATTCTTATATAAATCGGGTGTACAACTAACATAAAGTTGCCCCAAATAAACAAAAAATTAGCTTTTGAAAAAGTTCCTCTATTGTCTTTTTATTAAAGGGTGGGATTAATGAATAGTTTTTAGGATAAATTTTAAACCTTTACACTAATTTAGGATACATTTAATGTACAGAAGACTTATTTTTTTGAGTAATTAAATAAATGAATTCAATTAAAAATACTATAAAAATTATCTTTTAACTAAATGGTAACGGGAGTGTGGGATCAGAGGGAGTAGTATATATATTTGTTACAGGGTAGAGTAGAATGAACTCTAGTTATATTCTCCGGTGGTGGGAAAAGAATTCATTATTATTAATAATGAGAATCGAACCCTGCACCTACCCGGGAATACAAGGTTGATTTCAGCACTAAAAGCAATGGAGTTCAATCATCAAGTAATCTAGAACATATAGAGTGCATTTAAAATACTCCCCTTTTTCAAATTTTTTAAAATATATTTCTATTTTTCTCATTCTTCTAATATGTAGTCAAATCATCTCCTTGTTCATTCAACAAATACATATAGTCTCACTTGAATTGCTGACATATTCAAAGGGAAAGGATTATTTAGACTTTAAATTAGAGTTCAATTAAAACTGCTTTAGTTGTTCACTAATAACAGTGTTATTTATCTTTTATTCAGTCAAATTTGGTTCTTAATTAATGTCTATGCATGCCATAGTATTCTTCTTCTATCTATTTACAATTTTTTTTTAATTAAAAAAATGTCACCAGCACTCGGCAAATAGAAACAAATATTATCATGAGGAAGTCAAGAAAAACTTCTTAGACAGACAAATGAGGAGAGACCACCTCGAAATGTTAGAATTACCTACCGTTTAGGTCGTGTTTGGCAAGGTGTCTATTAATGTTCGTATTTTTCGTTTTATGTTGTTGTATATTTATGTTTATACTTTATTTTATTCTATATTTGGGTTATAGGTTTTTTTTTTTTTGGTAATATAGCCAAGCGTTGGAGTTACGGATATGATAGACTGGCACATGGGTCAACTCAGCCGGGTGCAGATCTATATAGGGTCCTGACTCCTGAGTAGCACTTATTCTTGAATTATCTAAAAACTGTTGAAGTTTGTATTTTAAAAAATAAAAAAATATACATATATAGTAGATTGTGCCTTGTAATAGAATATGTTGATCTTTCATGTCCCACCACGATTAAAATTTTGGTTCCAACATTGAATTGAGCATGGCACGAGTTGGGTCCAGCCTTACATGAACCTGACAGTGGCATGACATGAAACGAGAGACATGTGAGCGCGCTATAGGTTGAGCATGCATACTATTTAAAAAATTTGGAATGAACCCGACACAAACACGTACGTTGGACTAATCCACATTAACACATGTTATGGTCTAGCTTTTAAATTAAACATGATGGATTAGGATACAAATATTATTATTAATATCTTTATGAAAATATTTCTATATTAATGTTTAGGAAAATTTAAGTTATTTTTGAAAAAATTAATACCCTATTAATATTTGTAATACACATGGTGTAGCTTTTAATTTAAAATTGTATAAATTAGGAACATATATAATATATAAAAATAGTACTGAGTAGTGTTGAGTACTCGAGCGGATTTTTTATTTTAATGATAATGTGTGGGATAATAGGCCTTGATACCGGGCCCTGCTGCAGGTCACCTGACTTAATAATAGCCAACACACGCATCTGTAAGGGGATAATAAGAAATCCTCGCAAATGCGTGCGGTGAGAATCGAACCCAGGACTTCTTGCCTGAAATTCTGAAGCCCTAACCACTGGGTTTATGACTTGATCCTCTCGAGCGGATCTAAATGTACCTGTTAGTATAAATAAAATGTATAAACCGTACCGTATACTACATATGATTTCTTGAACTTTTTACACACAATAAAAAATAAAGATGGGAGAACATTCATTCCCCCACTAACCTAAAAGGCTAAAATGGTGTTAGTTCCAACTAAAAATAATAAAATAGAAGAAACAAGTTATTTGGTATACTGGTAGTTTTTGCTGCTCACTTAATCATGATCATCATCATCTAGTGAGAGTTTAAGAGCATACTTTGAGGGCCTAACTATATATATTGTTAATTATTCTTAAATCCCAATTCCAAAAGTGATTTAAACAAACCTTTTTAAAGGCATAGAAAAAGGCTGAAATCTCATACGTTGTCTCTACTCTAGCCTCTTTTCAAGCACTACTATTTACTATTTAGAGGTGGTCTCACCCAATTCAATAAGACAAAAACCCAATTTGAACCTAACTCAATTGGGTTGGAATTTTCATCCGGTTTAACTAAATGGATGAATCCAATTCAACCCGTTTAATTTAATGGGTTGATTCAGGTTAAAATACTCAACCTGATTTTAATCTGCCTAACTCAGGCAATTAGAAAATAGATTGTAATCAAATTAATTTCAAGTTTAGCTAATGTACTAATTTAATATATTACTTTCATTTTTTAATGGGTTAGCCGGTTAGCCCAAACTCAATTCAGGTTGACCCATTGCCAACTCTACTCCGATCCTATTTACTCGTACTTCCAAGTTCCAACCTAGTTAGCTAATATTAATTTTGTTTAATTTTTTGATATTTCTATTCGTATTTTTTACACTATTCAAAGTGTGATGAAGACATTTTCAACTCTATGTACTAAAAACATAGCCATTTAAAATTTTTGTTTAATTTATTTCGACAAATATATTGTTAATGGCTAATTGTTGTAATTTTCACTAGATATTATCTAATGAAAAACATTTACGTCCATTTAATTATTTGTACTAAAACATAATAGGGTAACCAGAATGGATTTAATGTATAATTTATCAAAGAAAGAAATCTTGTAATTCCCACATAAAATATATTCTCATCAGTTCAAGATTAATTTTTCTTCATATTTTTTTTTTATTTCCATTCATTACTATTGGAATATGCATGGTGGTATTGGATGAAAATTGATATTTAATTTGTGAATAAAAATTACATAAATAATCAGAGGGAAGTTAGTACCACAATGGGAATGAGTATTGATTTTTCTTCCAAAGTCACCGATAAGCTTAATTCTATTACAAACTTTGATGATCGGTTATCAAACAGGCTATTAAGGCAAAATAATGCAATGGAAAGGGATTAGAGCTAAAATAGGAAAAAGGATAGAGAAAGGAAGGAAATACACAAACAAAAAGACATGGAGATTTGCCCTTATTTTTGTCATAAATTACATCATGTGCCATGGTATCAATATAACTCATTGATATCTGGTATCCACTAGCACTTTCTTTATGATAAAAGGGATAAAAATGGTGTAAACTTTACATTGCACCTAACTGAATGTTACCTTTACTTGATGACTGGCTCTTTTTTCACTCTTGAAATTTGACTTACAATAATCTCTCATGTTGAATTTGAAAATGATAATAATAAATATCATGAAAAAAAAAAAAAGCAACCCCACCAGCCACTCTCCTCCTCTCTAACCTGTCTCACCAACTCACATCTAGAAGCTCTCTCTCTCTCTCTCTCTCTCTCTCTCTCTCTCTCTCTCATATGTTCATTATATTACCTTACATAACATAACAACATACCCTATAAAACCCCCTTTCATTTCCTCTTAAGAATTCAACTTTGTTGCTTCACCCAACTCCCTTCATCAACTTTCCTCCTCTTAATTAGCTTCCTCATCATCATCAAATCACACCTTCAAAATTAAATTAAATTAAATTAAATAATCCAAACTAAACATAACAAAGAAAAAGATATATATAGTGTTCATAATACTATCACATATATATATATATATATATATATATATACACCTTATTATTATACTACTAATTTAATTATAAAAAAATCTGAAAATAGAAAAAAAAATAAAAAAAAATGGGGAGATCCCCATGTTGTGAGAAAGCACATACAAATAAAGGAGCATGGACAAAAGAAGAAGATGATAGGTTGATTGCATACATTAAAGCTCATGGAGAAGGGTGTTGGCGTTCTCTTCCTAAAGCTGCTGGCCTTCTTCGTTGCGGTAAAAGTTGTCGTCTTCGTTGGATTAATTACCTTCGTCCTGATTTGAAAAGGGGTAACTTTTCTGAAGATGAAGATGAACTCATCATCAAATTGCATAGTCTTCTTGGTAATAAGTATGTCTTCTTTTCATTTTCCAATTTTGATCTTCCCAATTTTCTTATTTTATTACTACAAATTCAAGTATATGTTGGTTTCAATTTTCACGCAATTTAGTGGGATTTTTTAATACTTATTTGGTGAAATTGAGAATAGTATAATAATGGGTTTCTCCTCACTTGTTATGTTAGTTGACCTGACCTGATATGACATGTTCACAACTGATACGGCTTGCTCATAGATAAAATAATGATTTTTTTGAAATTTATTAGCCTTGATCTGGTCACGGCTCATAATCCTTGTTCACTGATACAATGAGGAATATCAAGTTTTTAAAATTTAGATAAACTTTGTATCTTAAAGTGTTATTTTAGTGTAATTTATCTCAACTTTAGGGACAGGGATCCAAGCACAAACTCAATAAAGGTGTTTCGGTAATATATTTTCAACAAAATTACAAAAATGTTATTTGATATGTTTTGAGATACTTTTTTTTAGAAACTGGAAATTTCCCCTGATAAAATAAGTCGGATAAAACCATCTTAAAATTGATGAGAAGCACGAGTAAGATAATTTATGAAGAATGTCAAATTATCCAATTTTTTACACACCCATTTTGTGGAATTGAAATTGGGTATAGAACTAATGGAATTTTTTTATGGGTGTGTTTTTTTTTTTTTTAGGTGGTCTTTGATAGCAGGAAGATTACCCGGAAGAACAGATAATGAGATAAAGAATTACTGGAATACACACATTAAAAGAAAGCTTTTAAACAGGGGAATTGACCCTGTTACACATAGGCCTCTTAATGTGGTTGCATCAAACCCAGATCCATCATCACCAACAACAACAACAGCAACAGCAGCAACAACAATCTCGTTTTCTGCAGCAACAAAAATTCCCAAGAAAGAAGAGGTTTTGGGGTTGAAAGATGAAAGCTTCAATCAACAAATGAAAGAAGCTAAAATAGAAAGATGCCCAGATTTGAACCTTGATCTGAGAATAAGTCCACCATATCAGCAAAATTCAGAGACTTTTAAAACAGGGACAACAATTTGTTTCACTTGTAGTTTGGGGTTGGAAAGTAGTCAAGATTGTAATTGTAGTCAAAATATTGTTGGGTACAGTACTACCAGCAGTAATGGTACCAGTTTGTGTTATGATTTCTTGGGGTTGAGGACTACTAATGCTGCTCTTGACTGTAGAAGCTTGGAGATGATGTGAATTTGGGTTTTGGGATTTTTTTTTTTTTTTGGTTAGAATTTTTTTAATTTTTAATTTTACTATATGAGTAACTTAGATGGGAAAGATATGATGAAGGAGGAGATCTTGGGGATAGTTGTGGACAAAAGCTGCTGCTTTCTCTTTTGTGTAATTAGTGGTAGAATGTATTAAACTAATTTGGATGATTATTTAGTAGTATATGGATGGATTAATATAACCATACAGATTAGGATCAAGTTGTTCTTCAGAAGCCAAAAGTACATTTTTTTTTTTTATATGATAAAAAGATGAAATACAAAATTAGGTAGCCCTTCTAATCAGGGTAGTATCTAACCTTTTCCGATGGTACTATCGTGTTTTGGCAAATTGTCAATGGTACTATCGTGTTATTTTTAATTCCGACGGTAATACCTCTTTATGATTAAATTCCCAAATGTGATGTTATTAATTAAAAAACCGTTAAAATTAACAAAAAGAAATACATTACTTAACAAAAAGAAATACATTATTAATCAAAAAACCGTTAAAATTAAATTCCCAAATGTGATGTTATTAATCGAGGTGAATTGGGAATGCAAATTAGGGGTAATCAAGTCATTTTTTACAAATTCCGACCTCAAATCGTATCCCATAAGGCCTAAAATAACCCGTAAAATCTTAAGCAGACTATTATTCTTTACGTGTAGATCAATGTGCGAGAATCGAGGCGAATTGGGAGCATAAATTATGGCTAATCGGGTCGTTTTTTGCATATCCCAACTTCAAATCGGATCCCATAAGGATTAAAATGACCCGTAAAACTTTGAGCAGACTATTTTCTTTACACGTAAATCAATTTGCACAAATTGAGACAAATTGGGAACGCAAATCGGGGCTAATCGGGTGTTTTTTTGCAAATTCCAATCTCAAACCGGACCCTTTATGGGCTAAAATGACCCGTAAAACCTTGAATAAGCTATTTTATATATTATTAGTTATTATTTTTATTTAATTAATGGAATATTCATCAACGATGCTACATTTGGGAATTTTAATCATAATAAGTATTACCTTTGGGATTAAAAAAAAAACTCGGTAATACCATTGGAAATTCGTCAAAACACGATAGTACCAATGAGAATTTCCCTAGCATCAATGGTGAAGATGGTAGAATACAAAATCGAGTTAGGACTCCAGAACTCATTTATGTGTGGTAGCAAGCCCCTCATCCAAATTGGTGGGTCCTCAATACCGACGGGGCTGCTAAGGGATCACCAGGGTTGGCTGGTGGGGGTGGTATCCTTTGAGAGAATAGGAGGGTTTCATCAGAGCTTTCTGAACCCATTTTGGTGTCTAGCAATCTGCACATCTTATAGAGTTGAGCTGATGGCTGTAGCAACAGGGCTGGACATGGCCTTAGCACTTCGATGTGAAAAGATTGAAGTCAAGATGGTTAATGAAGCTTGTATTCATTTCCTACTAAACCATGACTTTCAAGGCGGGGAATGTCACCACATTATCAATCACTGCAAGCTTTTATTACTATACGCTCAAACAATTGCGAAATCAAGTTAGAAACATTGCTACAGATCGAGAATTGAAGGAAACAAGGTCGTGGACAAGCTTGCTAATTTGGGAGTTTATCAAATTAATAGTTGTAATTTTTTTTATGAACCTTTTGATGAGTTGTGTCCCCTCTTAAGGGATGATCTCATAGGTGTTACAACACCCCGTATGATTTAGTTTTTAGTTTTTTTTTTTTTCGGGGCTTAGCCCCTCATTTGCAACAAAAAAAAATTGTAGCTTGTGATTTTTGTAACAGTTGTATGTGATATTTTTTTATTTTGTAGATTTAAAATCAATTACATAAATTAAGGTAACGTAAAATTAAGAAAAAGTTCTTAAAACAACTTTGAATGGTGAACATACAACCCCCATAAAAAAAAAATAATGTTTCCATGCATGAGATCTTTCTATAGTTGCAACAGTAGTAGAATTATTAGTTATATACTTTGCACTTTATATTATACAGAGTATTTGAAGTTGTTTTTTTAAAATACTTTGTCCTTTACTGCGAAAAGATTTGATTGTTGATGTCATGAGATGAGGAAAATGAGACACGAAGAGGTGTTGTATACATAATGTCTCACTCTCACATGATTAATTAATTATTTAAGAGCAGACCAATAGTTATAGTAGATGAAATTTATTTAATAGTACTAATATTCGCCCCCCCCCCCCCCCCAAAAAAAATGTGTCCACATTACAGTTGCTTGATTAATCTGCCGAATGTATGTTATGCTCCTTTTATGATTTCTATCATCTTACATTCTTACCTAATCATCATATTTTATAACTTTTTTTTTTGGTAAACATCAAATTTATAACTTATTATTGTATAATTTTAAAATATGTTTCAAACCTAACTTATCATTTGGCTATATTGGAGCATGTGACAAATCCTTTCAAGCTCTTATAATTTATTTAAGAACAATTTTTTACAAGTGTTGTTTTTAAGCTTAATCTAGAAACAACAAGGGATGTGACGGGAACGATTTATGTACTTTTTACTTATGTTTGTTCTTGCTGTCAAAAAAAAAAAAAGGCCCGGCCCCTGCGGCCGCCCAATCCCCCGACCCTTTTTTTAAAATTGAGCCTTGTAGGTTTTTAGTATATATATCAATAAAATCATTTAGGTTTAGTTAAACTTGTCTTTGATCAGTGATAAGGGAAGGAAGGAGAAGTATATAAGGTCGCATGATCAAATTCAAATTGTATAAGATTACAAATCATAATTGTCTGTTTGTCTTTTACTTTAGTTCATTCTTCACGTACTCCCCACTAATCAACTCCATATCTAATTATTTTATTCCCTACTAATCAACGCATGCGCACTCCATAATTCTTTTCGCCTTCTAAAAAAAATCATCTTCTCCATAATTCAAGTCCTCAATTCTTCAAGGCTTCGTATTCATATCATGTATTCTTTAATCTTTTTTTTTATTATTATTATTTTCATTTTAAATTCCTAATATATATATATATATATATATATATATATATATATATATATATATATATATATATATATACAATGAAATAATGAATTTTGATTTTTATTAATCTTTTGGGTTTTATTAATTAAAAAATCATGTCAAAAGTGGTCTAAGTAGATTAGTTGATTGATTAAATTCCTAGAATTACATTGAATTGTTCCTTTAGATCGAAATAGTTGAATTTGTAAATTGTAATTGTTTTGGTACAATAGTGTCGGTAATGTGTTCATTGGCTTCATTGTTTGTTTCTTTAGATTTGGCCCCTAATTCCCTTTAATTTTTTAATCAATTTTTAGATTATTGTTGATTGAATTTGTTCATTTGTTGTTTGCTTAGATTATTCGTTTCTTTTTAGACTTATTCTTGACTTATTTCTATAATACAGACATACACCGGTCCTTATTAATTTTTCAGAATTATTCAAGTAACCATTATTTTTTTTATATAAAAAAATAAAGTTATGGACAAAGATTTTTGTGTGTGTGTTTAGGGGTTTTTAATTTTTAGATTGATATCAAAAGCATGCCCAAATTGATAATTATAAATTTATAATATGACAATGTCTCATTAGAAATATTAGCTTTTTAAAATATTCTTGGCTCCGTTAGATTTTAATTCTTGATTCCGCCCCGGAAACAACTCTAGAATTTAATATCAAAATCTGAGAATTCTAAAGTCATCAGCTAATAATAGTATAGCTAAATTTTAATCTGATTATGAAGTTACTCTTTTTATTTTATTTGGGAATAACTTTCAATCAAATACATTGAAAAATTCGGATCTAATCTGAAAAATTCAGATTAGATCAAATTAAAAAAAATTATATCATATTAGATTAGAAAAATTATAACTATAATAATAATTACAATCAGAAAGATTCAGTTCATATTAGAAAAAATTCAGATCAGATCAGAAAATTTCATATGAATCAAATGCACCCTTATTCTACATTCATTCTACGAAAGATTTTTATATAATCAATAAATTGTTGTAAACTTGCAATACAATAATAACGAAATTTGTTGAAACCGTGGTCTCCATAATCAAGCACATTTAAACATCTATAGTACAAATATTTGTATGTATATATGAGAGACTTGGTAATCTTCAAAATGATTTCGCTAATCAAGTAGAATATTCATACGAGTAACTGTTTTTTTTTTCCTTTCTATTACTATATATGTATTATGCAAATGTGGACATGTATGTAGTTTAATTTGTGAAATTGAGGGCTTTTGTCTTACCTACTTATTTTGAAGTCAATAAATTGACCTTCAAAGTGCCTTCAAGCTTGATTCTCCTTCTTCACTTTCCATGCCAAATGACCAATTTGGTTAAAAAAATTGACATTTAATGACAATTTGGTAAATAATTTAGTTTCAGTGACGGATTTGTAAATTTGGGCGACAAATCGGTAAAAAAAAAAAGAAAAAAAAATTTGGGTTACAAATTTTTATAAATAAAAGTTAAATTTGACGATAATTTGGTAAAAAATACAACACAACTATGACATTTATTCGGTCAACGCATATATTATGCAATCCTAGTTTTCAATGATTTTGTTCAGCGTTAATTTTTATTCCCTTTTATCATTTACCCAATCATCCACAATTGTTTTTCTCTTTCTTTTAATTCCGTTCTAATTAACATTGAGAACAATAACATTTGTATTCAATAAGTATTGAAATATATTTAATATTTTTGTGGATAATTTATAAGACAAATACAATCTTTTAATGATATACTCCGTATGTGACAACTTTGGGGACAATAATACATAAAACTATCACTAAAAGTTCTCAAAAATATTAAACACATTAAATACATTTGCACTCCAAATGTGAGAGAAATTTTCTTTTTTCCTTCTTGTAATAATTAGAATGGAAAGAATATAGGGTAAAATAATTGGATTAAATGTCACACACGTTTTTTTTTTTTTTTTTACCAATTTGTCAGAAAATTTAACTTTTTTTTTACCAATTTGTCACCCAACATTTTTTTTACTAATGTGTCATCCAATGTTATTATTTTTTTTATCAATTTGTTACTAAAACTAAATTATTTGCCAAATTGTTAGTAGGGGTGATCAAATCAAATAAAAATTGAAGAAAAAAAACACTTGATATGGTGAAATCATAATATCCTAAAACAGTGGCCTTTCCCAAAGCGAAAAGAGCACCTGGCTCACTTTTCTAACTTTGTAAATCACTCTTTCAAAATTTTCTTATGCAATTGAGCTAGGTAGGTAGACATTAGAAGTTTCTTCTCTAATGAATATGGGATATTTTTGTTCACCCTCTTGAGAAGAATTGTGTGACAAGGCTAACAATATAATATAATATAATTAATTATTTCATATAATTTACTTATCTCATTACATATGTGCACCTTTCATTGTCAATATGTGAATAATCTGAGAATTGCAGAAGAAGAAATTAAATCTTTTATTATTGGAATAAAGAAAATGAGAGACAAGAGCTACTCTTAAGGTGCCTTTAGTCCATATAGCAGGACTATATTTATAAAAGAAGAGGAAAAGCTACAGCATATTAATAACACACTTAACTAACTACTAACATAAGTAAACTAACATAAGAGAGGAAAAATACTATTCCCTCCGTAACATATAATTCTGGCAACAAATTATTTTTCACGCATTTCAAGGAAGCAATTTAAGGGTGTAAACCAACAAATTAATCAAAATGGTTTTAATACAAGTAAGATTGAGATCATAAATTACTAATCTTAAATTTTTTTTGATCAATTTATTCGTTTACACCCTTAAATCGCTTCCTTGAAATGCGTGGAAAAAACTTGTTGCCAGAATTATGTTACGGATGGAGTACCTCTAATACAATAGGTTAATGATAGAATGAATAGTTGAATACTCCCTTGAGGAGCCTTTGCATTCCACCCATATTATATATATACATGTACAAAGATATATTACAAGAGATTATGGAAGATTGTAGAAGATTATAGAGGATTACAAGATAATGCATAGAATATTACATGATACTATATAATATTTACATCCCTAAAATAATGATAAAGAATATTTGCATAATATATTCTCTAACACGCCCCCTCAGTCTGAGCGGGAGAAGCGCGGACGGTCAAACTGGACCGAAAATCAAGAAACAGAGGTTGAGGGAACCCCTTGGTAAATATATCTGCATATTGGTAGGATGATGGAACATGTAAAACACGAATATGACCAAGTGCAACCTTTTCACGTACGAAATGAATATCCATCTCAATGTGTTTGATGCGTTGATGTTGTACGGGGTTTGAAGACATATAAACAGCACTAACATTGTCGTAATAAACAATTGTGGCCCGTGTTAGAGGACAATGAAGTTCAAGTAATAAATTGGAGAGCCATGCAGTTTCTGCAACAACATTTGCCACACCTCGATATTCAGCTTCTGCACTAGATCGTGAAAGAGTAGCTTGTCGTTTAGAGGACCAAGAAATAAGGTTGTCACCAAGAAAGACACAATAACCAGAGGTTGAGCGACGAGTATCAGGACAATCCCCCCAGTCAGCATCTGTATAGGAAACAAGGCCAGTAGTCGATGTCGGAGAAATGTAGGTGCCAAGGTCAAGGGTGCCCTTAATGTATCGTAGAATACGCTTAAGGGCATGAAGATGAGGCGCACGAGGAGAATGCATGAATAAGCAAACCTGTTGAACTGCATATGAGATGTCAGGCCTTGTAAAAGTTAGGTATTGAAGTGCACCTGCTAGTTGTCGATATAGAGTAGGATCTTCGATGAGAGGTCCATCATTAGAACTCATCTTGGACTTAGTATCCACAGGAGTAGCAACAGAATTACATGATGTCATATTAGCACGGGCCAAAATTTCCTGAGCATATTTCGTTTGACTTAGAAAAAGGCAGTTACCTTTACGAGTGACAGAGATACCAAGAAAATAAGACAGCGGTCCAAGGTCAGTCATAGCAAACTCAGACCGAAGAGAAGAGATGATATGTGACCGAAGAGTATCGGTAGAGGCAACCAATATAATGTCATCAACATATAATAATAAATATGCCATATCAGAGCCCTGCTTATAAACAAATAAAGATGGGTCACACTTACTGCTGGTAAATCCAAGAGAGAGAATATATGCGGCAAAACGTTGGTACCAGGCCCGAGGGGCTTGTTTAAGTCCATATAATGATTTGCGGAGTAGGCAAACATGCTTAGGAGCAGATGGATCCACAAACCCTGGAGGTTGATGCATATATACAGTTTCCTGAAGATTACCATGTAAAAAGGCATTCTTGACATCGAGTTGGTGAATGGGCCATTTGTGGGAAACTGCTAGACTGAGAACAATGCGAATAGTGCTTGGTTTCACCACTGGACTAAAAGTCTCATCACAATCAATGCCAACCTGTTGAGACCTGCCATTAACAACCAAGCGAGCCTTATGTCGCTCAAGAGAGCCATCAGAACGATATTTATGTTTAAAGAGCCACATACAACGAATGACATTAACACCTGGGGGTCTAGGTACTAAGTCCCATGTCTTATTTTTAATTAGCGCACTAAATTCATCTTGCATGGCAGCTTTCCAGTTAGTGTCTTGGAGAGCAGCAAGGTGAGACTTAGGGAGAGGAGATATAGAATGAGAGGTGACATTAAGGTTTAAGGGTAATTTTGGTTTAAAAATACCATCACGGGTCCTTGTCTGCATAGGGTGAACTGATGTGGGTTGCTGAATTGGAGATGCAATTAGTGGGCTTGTAGGGGAGTGAAGGTCGTGACTTTGCTGGTTTCCAAGAGAAGGTGGGTTGTTGTCAACATATATGGGTTGTTGTCAACAAATATGTGGCCATATGTAAGGCTTCAACCCAAAAAGAAGGGGGGAGAGAGGCACGATAGGGTAATGTGCGAATGATATTATTTGTGGTATGTATTTTTCTTTCGGCTTTGCCAATTTGAGAAGAAGTGTTTGGACATGAGAGACGAAAAAGCATTCCATGAGTTGAAAAATAAGATTTTAAGGGAGTGTTAACATATTCCGTACCATTGTCGCATTGGATGGTTTTAATAGAAATGTTAAATTGTGTTTTCACATAGGTATGAAATTGGACAAATGTTGCATAAACTTGACTCTTTTGTTTAAGGGGAAAAATCCAAACAAAATTAGTAAAGTCATCTAATAAGAGAAGATAATAACGAATGCCTGTAGGACTAGAAATGGGAGATGTCCACAAATCGGAGTGTAGAATGTCAAATGGAGCATACGTTACATTGGGAGAGGGGGAAAGGGAAGGCGGCAATGTTTGCCAATTTGACATACATGACAGGTAGATGGACATGAGTCCTTATTACAAGAAATGAAATTATTGTCTTTAAGAAAGCTAATGATAGAAGGTCCAGGATGACCTAAACGATCATGCCATTGGGATGGAGAAACAGCTGCACACACAAGATTAGAGACAGAAGAATTTGTGGAAGATAAAGGGTAAAGCTCCCCTACGCTATTGCACCTTATCATAATTGCCCCCGTCCAAATATCCTTCACAGAAAAGCCAAATGGGTCAAATTCGACAGAAACGTTATTATCACGAGTAAATTAACGGACGGAAATCAAATTCTTAATAATTTGGGGTGCATAAAGAACATTATGTAAAGTATAGGGTGGATGGGGAGAGGGTAAGGGGGAGCTGCCAGAACCACAGACACTAATCTTGGTACCATCGCCAACAAGAATATGTGAATTAAAATTACGCCAATTAAAAATAGAGGGAAGTGTACCTGTATTATTCATAAGGTGAGCGGAAGCGCCAGTGTCCATATACTAGTTGTCGTCGGGATTTTGAAGCGACATGGCATTAAAGGAATGCGGAAGAGTAGTTGGCATATGATAATGTGGTGTTATGAATGCTTGACCAGTGGGTCGTGGAGCAGGCCTTAATATTCCTTGCCCATTATAGTTGTTGTTGTTGTTGGAAGATGAAGGTGGGCTGCGGAGAGGGATGGAAGGAAATGGGCAGGGAGGATATGTCCAAGTAGGAGGGTAAAAAGGCATATTCCAATAGCCAAATGTTGAGGAAAAATTATTAGATTTACTTCTGCCATTATGGGACGCATGTTCATTGCCTCGACTTCGTCCGCCGCGATGACCACCACGATTATTATTGTTTCGACCACCTCTGCCTCTATCATTTCGACCACCACGACCACCACCACGGGAATAAGATGGAGTAGGAGTAGAATGTGTGCCATTAGAGTTGTTAGATTGATCATCCATTTGAGTAAGGAGAACAGTAGCAGGGGAAGATGACGTACCCCCGTCGTTGCTCCGTTTGCTCAAGCGAGTCTCCGCAAGGGTGAGTTTAGATCGAGCTTCAGAGAAGGAAGGTAATGGAGTGGCTTGTTGGATGATGCTTGCAACGGTATCGTATTCAGGTTTATCGATACCTTTAACTAGTTGTAAAACTAGGCGTTGGTCGGAGACGGTTTGGCCCATACTAGTGAGTTGATCAGCAATGCCTTTCAAGGCTTGACAATAGGCAAAAGTGGTGGTGTAATCACTGAGATGGATCTCCGAAAATTGGTTTTCAAGATAAACAACTCAAGTATGTTTGTTATCTTGGAAGAGGTGTTTCAATGTGTCCCACGCCGATTGCGCCGTATTGTTCTCGTCAAGAATAGAGGAGATCAAGTCGGTGGATATGGTGCCATAAATCCACTGTAAAACAATGGCGTCAAGTCGAGAGTACAAGACATCATCGACATCGGCAGGGCGAGGGACTTTCGAATCAATGTGGTTGAGCACGTTGTATGCCTTGGTAGTGTTTTTGAAGAGCGTTGCCCATTCATGATATTGTACCTTCTCAACATTAATAATAACGGGAATAAGATTGCGGATATTGGTCATTGTAAGGGCAGGGTGAAAGGTTGGCATGGATGGCTTGGAGGATTGTTCTTCATTGGAAGACATGATGAGAAAGAAAAAAAAAATACAGTAGAGATGAATGCTAGCTACTGTACTCATGAAGAAGAAGGTTTGGTTTATTTATTTATTTTATTATTATTATTATTATTATTATTGGTTGAATAAAGGAAATGAAGAGGAGAAGAAGGGTTATGAGAAGGCTCTTGATACCATGATAGAATGAATAGTTGAATACTCCCTTGAGGAGCCTTTGCATTCCATCCATATTATATATATACATGTACAAAGATATATTACAAGAGATTATGGAAGATTGTAGAAGATTATAGAGGATTACAAGATAATGCATAGAATATTACATGATACTATATAATATTTACATCCCTAAAATAATGGTAAAGAATATTTGCATAATATATTCTCTAACAGTTAATTATTGATATGCCATGTAATTACGAAGTATAAGCTAATGCTTCAACTCTCACCAACATCATCCTCATGCATGATATATTGATATGGGCCCTTAACAAGTTCTCATATTTTACTTACACTTTTAAAAAATGTTACGTGATTATTTAAAAAGTTCAAAAAATTTTAAGGATTATTTATGTATTTAATATGAAAGTACAAAATAAAAGTAATAGAGAGAGAAGAAATTTCAAGGAAGAAAGAAAAATTAATAAAATAGTATTTACAGTCGATAAGTTTTTAAAATCTATATCATATATGGTTAGGGAGGCCGCGGCGCTGTTTAGGTGGATTACCACAATATCTCCTTTAAATTTGTTGATCAATTGAGAGATAATTTTGTCATTTATGTATAAACGAAAGGCAAAAACTAGATTAATTTTTTTTTTTTTTAAAAAGAATTTAAAAGTCTTTAAATTAAAATTGTGTGGAAACTTATTAATTTTATTATTAAGGGGTTGTTAATGTATATTTTAAGATGGCACGCATTGCGTGCAAAAAAAAAAAAAAAACTTGTTTATTATGTTTTAGTCAGAAGAGCGAAAGGAAACAAACAAATAATAGAGTTGGATGTGTTTCAGAATAAGATAAGAATTAACATAGATTATAGTGGATTAGGCCTTAAAAAATTACTAAAATAAAAATTCTTAATGTGACATACCATCAACTAATGGTGTGAGTGTATAATCGACTACATTTAAAACCAAAAAAAAAAAAAAAAAAAATCCTTCACATCATGTTTAGTATTGTGGTTACTTGCTGGGTACTAGCAATAGAACAAAATTCTTAGAGGCCAGGTTTGTTCTCATAACACATCATATTTAATAAAACTCAACTCAAACAAACTTATTACCAACAATAGACAACCCTCTATTAAGTTTTGTATTGGGACCCAATGTAAAAAAAAGGAAATCAACTCTCACAAAAGAATAAAAAAAAGATGACAAACCTATTGCACAAACCTCAAATGTTGTAACTTCTACTAGTAATAGAAAAGTTTATGAACAAACCTCAAAAAATAAACACAAACCCCAACACAAACCTTTCTATTGCTAATGCCTTATCGCACTTTGTATTTTCTATACGTAATGTAATGTTTTCAATTGGGGTACTAGGGTACTGAGAGCTCGTTTACTTTAGCTGAATATAACTGAACTGGACTGAAATGAAGTGAAGTGAACTTAATTGAACTAAACTAAACTAAACTTAACTGAATTGAACTGAATATAGTTGAAAGTAATATTTTATAAGAGAATGAAATTGAGAGCTGAACTGAACTGAACTGAACTAAATTGAACTGAATTGAACTGAGCTGAACTGAACTGAACTGAACTGAGCTGAGCTGAGCTGAACTGAACTGAGCTGAGTTGAACTGAATTTAAGCTGAAGTAAACAAGCCCGAGTATTTTCAACTAGTGTAACTTAGGGATTTTATATAAGAGTTACCAAGTGTTTATTTTTGAGGTTGTGTAGTGTTTTCTATTTCAGTTATATAGTGTAATCTATCAGGGTCACTAAGGCTATATTTGATTCACCTGATATGTTGATCTAATTTAAACTTATTTTTCTGATTTGATTAAACTTTTATTACGTATACAAAATATTAATCCATAAGGAAAAATATCAATTGAGGTCTTATTTTATTGTATTAATGAGTAATTTTTTAATATCTAATTTTCATAATAAATATCTAAGTTTTTTTGAAAAATTAAACAATCTGTTTTGACAAAATTTTGACCGCGAGAGTGATTTTCTAAAGTAGTGCAAACCCCTTTTTAAATATCCGATTTTTTTTTTTGAAAAACTATACGATTTTTTAAATTCGGAATGCTCGTTTCGGATATAAGATTAAGTGCATAACAATTTTAAAATCGTATATTTTTTTAATAAAAAAACGGATATTTGGATCGAATATCTGAAAAACTATCGAATTGGATACTGATAACGGATTTTGAGTTTTTGGATATCTAAAAAAATATGGACCAGCCTTAAATTTGGACTTTTTAAGTTGTTATGTACTTAATCTTATGCGCTTCTTGTACTCGCATCCTTCCTCCCAAAATAAAAATAAAAAACCCTAAATCTCACTTCTCACTGTCACACTCCTTTTTCACTTCTCAGTTCGGCGCCACCGTACTCGTCTCCCTGCACTCCCTCCCAATACAATTGATTGTTTTTGTTTACATTTACAAATGAGAGGAGAAATAATATGCTGTCATCTTGTTTATTAATTAATTACAAAAGGGGATTAATTAATTAAAGAGTAACGAACAACCAAACAACATCATCCAAACAATACAGTTTCTAGCCCTGATCATCAAAAACAAAATGATCCCCTCTTGGTCGAAACCAATCAAAAATACAATTTGGGGGGATATTAAGAACAAAGATATTCATTCATTCTATTCTTGAGAGAATATTTTTTTTTTTCTTGGAGAAAATGTAAACATTTAAAAATTAAGATCTCTTCCTCTCAAAGAGAAAACCTGATTTATCTAAAGCTAAGAAATAGGAGAAATTAACATTAAAAAAAAATCAATATCGATGTGCGTGGGTCCAATGCCCGGGAAACGTAATATTATCCGTAGAGTGGTTGGCTTCCCTAAATACGTGAGATGAAGAGTAGACCGCAAAGTCTCGGAGGATGGAGCGAATATCATCCATCAGCAGCTGGATTTTCCAGTGAAATCTAAATTTACCTTGCAAAACACGGATAACTGTTAGATTAACCTTCAATAAAAATGATGATCATATTATGTTACCTAGCTAATAAAAGACCATTCCGGAGTGTCGTGGTCTCAGCAACAAGGGGAGAAGCATTGCCCAAAAATGAGGCTCAGGCTGCAATGCAAGTATCATTGTGATCCCTAAGAACAATACCTACAGACAAAGAGTAACTAGCAGCAAAACCATCAAAATTTAATTTAATCGTACCAGGAGGAGGGGGGGCGCCAACTGACAAAAGAAGGCCCCTGGGGAGTGCAGTAGACGTAAGGTTGGCATTACTATCGATAGAATGGAGAGAATCTTTTGAGAGACGGGATTTCCACAAATAGAATGAAGACACCAGCCAAATGTCATTTACGAGGGTTATCCACCTTTTTGAAGATCGAAAACAATTGAGGACTTGTTAAAATTAATGAGTTGACTAGAAAGGGATATAAATTCTTTAAGAATAGAATGAACATAGCAACGGCTGATTGAGTGGTGTTACAAAAAATGAGACTATAATCTACAAAGAGAAGACAAGGAATAATTGGTCTAGCAGGGACAATTCTTAACCAAATAGGGGAACATGGATCGAATTGCTGATTCCAAAGCCAACTTACGAACTAAGACTTCCATACAAATAATAATAAAAAAGCAGGGGAAAGAGGATTCCCCTTGACGAATGCCTCACGTAGGAAAAATTAGGTTTTCAGTTTGACCATTAACCGACGGTGAGAAGAAAACTATGGTGACGCAAGCCCGGATCCATGAAACCCATTTGTGATTAAAACTAAGAATACATGTGTATGTTTAAATATATTTTTTAATTTCGATTAATATGTATATTTTTTATTTCTAATTATGCTTTTTTTTTTTCAATTTATAGGTTTATATGTATTTTTTATTTCGTTTTATATGTAATAATTATGTATGTTATTATTTAATAATTAAATCATAGAAAAATAGAAAAAAGGCTGAAAAAGATATTTCGGGTCATCGGATTGATCCGATTCATTTATTTTGGATATTTCTGATCGGATATCCGATTTATTTCGGATCGGATTTGAATCACGATTTGACCGATCTAAATTTTTTAAATATCCAATATTTCAAATCGGATCGATCCTAATGATCAACCCTAAAACTATGTAGTGAAGAATTTAGAAAAGTGAGGCAAAGTCAGATGTGGAGAGAAGCCAGACATTTTATTTTTGTTTAAAAAAAAGAAAAGAAAAGAAAGGGAGGGAAAGCAAGAATAGGATGTGGGTTGTACACTTGTACGTGACAGGTTCACATGTACCTCAATCTAAAATCTGTACCTAATTCCCAAACTTTTGCTCACAAAATATTTGGGCTTGTTAGGTTGAAGATTAAATGCATAGCAATTTTCAATTCCTAGGAAGTACTCTATAAATTTGATGAATTGTTTGGTTGACATACATCAAAGGAGAAAATGAATATTCTTTGAAAATTTAATATTATTGTACCATGAGAAATAACTTACAAACTTACTAAGCCCTCATTGGTAAGTCACAATTTTCATGATTATTGTGGGACCAAATCAAATTAGTAGTTTTAACAATTAATTCCTTTTCTTTTTAATCTTGAAAAATGTAAGCTTATATATATAAAAATACTACCCATTCTAGTTTGTTTTTTACATTTTGACTTTTGCATGCAAATTAAAAAAATTAATTATGTAGATGTGTTATTATTGGAATTGAGGATATTAATTGTAATTGGTAAATAATTGATGAATTATGTTAAATTTGGATTAGTGCTTAGTGATGTAGATAGTAGAATATATAGAGAGGCAGTAGATGGAAAAAAAAAATTGGATTAAGATTTGTATTTTAATTAGGGTTTTCTTAGAGTGGATTGGCCTGATACCATGTTAAATTGTGTTTTATTTTTATTTTGTATTACTGTCAATGACACACACATTGACACATATATACAAAGTTATAAGGCCTTAAACACTGGTTCGTTTACTAAGTATAATATTAGGGTTAGGGTTATTAGTTTATTAACACATCATTGATCTGATGTCATTATTTTTATAGAGAGAGGGGGATTAAATTAGATGAGTGAAGAAAAATAGATAAAGTGTGAAATAAGTGAGAACATTTAAGAGAGTTAAATGTAAAGTTTGACATAGAGAATATAATGTTGAAAAATGGAGAAAATGAGTGGTTGAGATTAAAAAAAAGAAAAAAAAAGTGTAAAGAATAAAAGGGAACACCAAAAATAGAAATATAAAAAACAAACTATAACGGAGATAGTATTAACCAAGTGAATAATATTAAAACATAAGAAAACAATTCGTATATATACATAAAAAGTTTTTTTTTATTTTTAATTTTTGGTGAACCAAATATGAAATATGGACTATGTATGTTCGGATTTTGGCTTTAGAATTTTGGCTGTAGGAAAACGTTATTGGTTGTCCCAAATAAAATTATTGAAGCTTGTAAATCTAATTTTTCAATGGTGATGTATAGGTATAGGCCCGAATCTTTAGTTAAAAGAAATTGAATACAGTAAGACACCATATATAGATGGACATGATTTGAAAATAAACAAAATAGAAATCAAAAGAAGAAATTTAAGACTTGAAAGGCTTAAATAATAAGAAAAAAGGAGCACCACCCTTGGATTACATCTGATCAGATCTATTATTCCCTTAGAATTGTGTGGTTGTGCCCTTGTCGATCGCCACATTTTTTGGTCTATCTATCTATCTATCACTGGGGAGTACGTGTGGGGACAATCATCAACTACTATACTAATTGATTGAAGTTAGATATCCTGTCAAACAACAATTGCATACAGTAATCCTAACTAACCTTATATTATATCATCATACTATTATATAATAAAGTTCCTTTCTTTTTTTTTTTATTGTTCTATTCTAGAAGCTCATTAATTAATTATTATTCAAGTGGGTGATCGACTTAGTGATCGAGCATGTATTAGGCCAGGGCACACTTTGCTTTTTGCATGAATATATATATATATATATATGAATTAATGAATATATACATGTATGTTAGTATGTATATATATGTTGAAATCAAAATGGCTTTCTATGGTCTAATGGGCGATCTAGCCATACCATTAGACATGGTTATTGGATAGGGTAATCTAATAGTATGCGATTAGGGTCAAGGTTATAGGATCTTTAATGGACAAGACCTTATCGAACAGAGCCAATACATAGGGCAAAAGATAATAGCCTAATAAATTTTTTCATAAATCAAAATACTGTTATAAAACAACCACCCCCCCCCCCACTCCCCAAATTGAAAATTCTAATTAATACTCACACCATTATTTAGTTTGTATAAATTTTACAATTATATAATAAAAAATACTTACTTTAAAATTTTATCTCGGCAAAATAAAATTATGTAGATTAATAAAACAAACAGAGGGAGTACTTACCTTGGATGTGCTTACAATTAATTAATTACAATGATTTTTTTTTTTACTACTTGCAATATACTCACTTCGCTTAACAATTAAATCTTCAATTATGTGTCCATAAAAATTTAAAATTTTGATGATATTTATTAAGACAAATCAATTATATGTTCTCACGTTATTAGATTTTTCCTTTAAATCCTCAAAATAAATACAGATTTCAGTAGGTGAATATTATAAAAATTTAAAACATTGTAAATTTGTAGTTATAACTTATAAGTATGGTTGAATGTAGGATAGATACAAATTAAAATACATTGTTGTTGCGAACACATTAGAGTCTTGGTGTATTTAAAATAGCATAAAAAATAGTTTATTAACTTGTAAGAAATCTCAACGTGGTTGAAATTTTAATTATGAGGACTTTTTCATATTTTATTGATTACTGAATATGGTTGAAATTTTAATTAATGGGATTTTGAAAGGAAAATAAGAAGAGCATAAAAAAACCATTGCATAGCATATTAGCATAGATGGAATGTTTTTGAAAACTAGTGGGCTTTAATAACTTCTGGTGTTTATTTTTAGTGAGCTCCTATATAAATATATATATAATTATATACTACAATGTGTTGGAGTAAGATAGTAGTTGCTTCAAAAGAATTTGGAAAGTCCACTATCCCACATTGATAGTGTGAGGAGAAGTTGTATAGTTTATATACAATTACTTCTCCCTTATACTTTGAGTTGAGTGACTTGGAGGTTTTAGTGGGCTTGAGAGAGTGTGGATCACCACACGTGCGCGGCCTGGACCGGGACTTGGGACTTAACTTAACTAAGTTTTGGACTTGGGCCGTTCAGCAACGTCTCTCCTGCCATTTTAGCCACGTTTTCATTACACATCCTCTATATATATCCTGCCCCAACACAGAATACAAGAGACAGTTTTCTGACGATCTCTCTCTGCCATTTCTCTCTGCTTTACAACTACACAAATACATTAAACACTTTCTATTTCTGGGTAATATTCAAGAGCATCTCAACCTATTTCCCTGTCGACACCGGTGAAATAGCGATCGTGTAACCCTCGAGGTCCGCGTGTCGTAGCGGGGCAATTTCAACTTTAGGGCAGTGATTATCTTCACGCCACGATCTTCTCAGAGAAGCTACTTCTCGTTTTTATTAGTCTTTGTTCCTACATTCTAAAGTTGAAATTTGTTTATTCCCGTAATTCGTTTCTGAACAATGGCTGATGAAAATCCTGTTATTAATACTGATCAAACTACTAATAATGTCTCTGCTTTCCCGGAAAATAATTCTGTTCTGAATTTTACCCCTTTTATTAATCCAATCATTCCTGATATGTCTAAGTTAGATCCGTTTGATGGGAAAAAATTTAAGATGTGGTCGGATAAAATGGAATTCTTTTTAGGTCAGATTGGAGTCGATTACTGTCTGTTTAATAATTTAGTCCCTAAGGATTCTACTAGAGATTTTACTAAAGATAATAAAACCTGTCGAGGTATGCTACTGCATTATATGACCTCTGCCTTATACCTAATTTACAGTAAGTCAAAAAAATGCCAAAGAAATTTGGGATGCCTTAACTACTAAATATGGGACTGATGATTTCGGAACAAAAAAATATGCCTGTAGTCGTTGGTTAAAATTTTCTATGTCTGATGAGAAATCTGTATTAGACCAGGTCCATGAGTATGAAACTTTATGTTCTGAAATTGTAGCCGAGGGTATGTCTATTTCTGATCTTTTTCAAGCCAACTGTCTCTTGGAAAAATTACCTCCTTCGTGGGATAACTTTGTCCATTCTCTTAAACACAAACAGAAAAATTTTACTCTACAAGAATTAGTGTCCCACATTAAGATAGAAGAACAGAACAGAATTCAATCTAAAGGGAAATCAGTAGATAATCCTTCCTTAACTGCTAATCTGGTAGAAAGTAAGACTGCAGGAAGAGTTCCTACAGGAAAGGGTTCGAATAAGTTCCTGGGTACCCGTTCAAATCAGTCGAATTTTAAAGGTAACAAGCGTCAGTTCAAGGGTAATTGCTTTGTCTGTGGGAAGTTTGGACATGCTGCAAAAGAATGTCGTCAAAGAAAAGAGCTTCATCCAAAATCCAAAGACAATAAACCTCAAGCTAACCTGGTTGAAGATGAAACTATTGTTGTTGTGGTTTCTGAAGTGAATTTGGTAAGCAATGCATCTGAATGGGTGGTGGATACTGGAGCTACACGCCACATCTGTGCCAACAAGGAGATGTTCCAGGAATATAACAAAGCACCAGAAGGGGAATGCATTTTCATGGCAAATTCAAGCACTGTGAGTGTCTCTGGCAAAGGGAAGGTTTTTCTGAAGCTTACCTCCGGGAAAACCATTGCTTTGCAAAATGTGTTACATGTCCCCGATATCCGCAGGAACCTCATTTCTGGTTCTCTTTTGAACAAAGCTGGAATAAAATTAACTTTTGAATCTGATAAACTTGTATTAACCAGAAATGGTGATTTTGTGGGTAAAGGGTTTTGTAACAATGGACTTTTTGTTTTAGATGTTTTTATTGATAATAAAACTTCATCTTTTGTTTATATCGCTGAGTCTATTTCTTTATGGCATTCGATACTTGGTCATGTTAATGTTGCATCTATTAAAAAACTAAAGCATCTTGGTATTATTACTGATTTTAGTAATAATTATTTTGATAAATGTGAAGTGTGTGTGGAGGCTAAGCATCCAAAGAAATCCTTTCAGAGAAATGTGTCTCGCTCTACTAATTTGTTAGAACTGGTCCATAGTGACTTAGGTGATTTTAAGAGTACAATGAGTCGAGGGGGTAAAAAATATCATATTACCTTTGTTGATGATTTTTCACGTTTTACTAAGGTGTATTTATTAAGTTCTAAAGATGAGGCTGAAGAAAAATTCTTAATTTATAAATCTGAAGTTGAAAATCAGTTAGACCTTAAGATTAAACGCTTAAGATCAGATAGAGGTGGTGAATATTATGGTAGTCCCCTTAAGAAATTTTGTGAGTCTAACGGAATTATTCATGAGGTTACTGCCCCTTATACTCCTAAACAAAATGGAATAGCGGAGAGGAAAAATCGGACACTTAAGGATATGATGAATGCAATGCTCATAAGTTCTGGTATGCCTATTAATATGTGGGGTGAGGCTATTTTGTCTGCATGTTATGTTCTAAATCGAGTCCCTCATAAAAAACTAGACAAAACTCCCTATGAATTGTGGAAAGGACATAAACCTAATTTAAATTTTCTAAAAGTGTGGGGGTGTTTGGGTAAAATAGGACTCCCGGAGTGTCAAAGAAGTAAGATTGGACCTAAAACTGTTGATGGTATTTTTATTGGGATGCATCTAATAGTGCAGGTTATAGGCTTATTCTTAAGGATGAGTATGGTTTCGGTCCAATTAGGGAGTCAAGGGATGTTGAATTTTTTGAACATATATTTCCTATGAAAAACCGGGTTCAATCTTCCTTGCTTTCTACTACTTCATCCAATGTGTCAGATTCTGAACCGAGTGAGCCAATGGAACCGAGAAGGAGTAAGAGAGCTAGAACTGAATCTAGTTTTGGACCTGATTTTATAACTTCCTTTTTAGTTGAGGAAAATGGTTTACATGAGTATGATGTTTGTGCTTTAATATTAGAAGAGAGTCCTAGAACCTATTCCGAGGCTATGAGTTCTGTGGATTCAAGTTTTTGGCGAGAGGCTATAAATAGTAAAATAGAATCAATTATGAGTAATAATACTTGGGTTTTGTCTGATCTACCAAGGGGTTATAAGGCCCTGAGTAGTAGATGGATTTTTACAAAGAAGTTAAAGCCTGATGGGTCTCTAGATAAGTATAAAGCGAGACTAGTGGTTGGAGGTCATCGCCAGAAAAAGGGTTTGGATTTTTTTGATACTTATTCTCCTGTCACAAAAATTTCTACAATTAGATCTTTAATTGCACTTGCATCTATTCATGATTTAATTGTTCATCAAATGGATGTAAAAATTGTATTTTTGAATGGTGAATTAAATGAAGAGATTTATATGAAACAGCCAGAAGGATGTGTAATTCCAGGTCAAGAGGACAAGGTATGTAAGCTTATTAGATCACTCTATGGTTTAAAGCAAGCACCAAAACAGTGGTATGATAAATTTCATCAAACTATTATTTCTAATGGCTTTATAATTAATAATTCTGATGCTTGTGTTTATTCCAGAATGGGTAATGATGGTTGTGTTTTCTTATGTCTATATGTAGATGACATGTTAATTTTTGGTACTAATATGGACATAGTAAATGCTACTAAGAATTTCCTAAATTCACATTTTGAAATGAAAGATTTAGGTGAGGCTGATGTTATTCTTGGTATAAAGATTACTAGGACTTCATATGGGATTTCTCTAAATCAAACTCATTATATTGAAAAACTTTTAAAGAAATTTGGTCAGTTTGATTGTATTCCTGTGCGAACCCCATATGATCCTAGTATTCATTTGAAGAAGAATAAAGGTACTAGTGTTTCACAAGAAGATTATGCTCAAGTCATTGGAAGCATAATGTTTTTGATGAACTCCACTAGACCTGATATAGCATATGCTGTTAGTAGACTGAGTCGATACACTCACAATCCTAATCAAGAGCATTGGAATGCTTTGACTAGATTGTTGAGATATTTAAAGGGTACAATCAATTGGGGGTTACATTATGTGGGAAAACCTACTGTCCTTGAGGGGTTTTGTGATGCTAATTGGGTGTCAGATAATGATGAGATTCAGTCTACTAGCGGTTATGTTTTTACCCTAGCTGGAGGAGCTATTTCATGGAAATCTTCTAAGCAAACTTGTATTGCTAAATCTACTATGGAATCTGAATTTATTGCTAAGGAGTTTGATAGCAGATATTCCATTGTGGGGGAAGCCAGCTCCTTCAGTTTCTATGAGGTGCGATTCGCAAGCAACTATTGGGGTAGCAAATAATCAAGCATATAATGGTAAAAGAAGACATATTCGCTTGCGGCACGCCATAGTTAGAAATTTGGTTAAAAATAATGTGATATCACTCGAGTATGTTAAATCAGTGAGGAATATTGCTGATCCTCTTACTAAAGGCCTGTGTAGAAAAATGGTGCTGGAGTCAGCATAAGGAATGGGTTTAAAGCCTATTGTGGAGTGAAATGTGATTGATACCCACTTAGAATTTTCTAAGTTCAAGGGTCAAACTAAGTCACAAAAGATCTCATGTTAGTGTATACTACTACCATTCCTTAATTAAATTTAATATATTTTTATAAGTGATGTAGTATTTTAATTTGTTTATGCTGTTATGAGTAAGGCTGAGCATTCGGCTCTTAATAAGTTCATAGCCTTCCTTTTTGAGGTGGTTTATGGCAGTACAAACTTGATGGACTTACCTATGTGAATGTGGGGGTTACGCCCAATCCCCTATGAGAGTCCAAAGGCTTAGGCTCTCTAGAGCGTTCACGAGAATCCAGGCAATGTGTGGGGCATTGAGATATTATATATTGCGAGATTGCTTCTTGATTTGAGAAAGGTTGAGTGCGCGATTGTATCTTACGAACCCCGTGAAAGGTTCAAAGAGAAATCTACCAATCACGAAAGTAAGACACACTTGTATGCGCTAAGTACCAATTCAAGTCTACTAGACATTGGTGCTTCGAAACTTAGTATCTATTACCCAGAATTTCAGTTTCCTTTCATTTTCTTTCTAATTAGCTTCTTTTGAATCATGTGGGGGATTGTTGGAGTAAGATAGTGGTTGCTTCAAAAGAATTTGGAAAGTCCACTATCCCACATTGATAGTGTGAGGAGAAGTTGTATAGTTTATATACAATTACTTCTCCCTTATACTTTGAGTTGAGTGACTTGGAGGTTTTAGTGGGCTTGAGAGAGTGTGGATCACCACACGCGCGCGCCGCCCGGCCCGGACCGGGACTTGGGAAATATAACTTAACTTAACTAAGTTTTGGACTTGGGCTGATTATTTACTTTATTACCGTTTTGTTAATAACGGTTACAGAATTAGTCAAACTGATTAACACGTTTTAGTCAGTTGTTGCTGAATTAGTCCATGATTAATTCTTACCGTTCAGCAACGTCTCTCCTGCATTTTAGCCACGTTTTCATTACACATCCTCTATATATATCCTGCCCCAACACAGAATACAAGAGACAGTTTTCTGACGATCTCTCTCTGCCATTTCTCTCTGCTTTACAACTACACAAATACATTAAACACTTTCTATTTCTGGGTAATATTCAAGAGCATCTCAACCTATTTCCCTGTCGACACCGGTGAAATAGCGATCGTGTCACCCTGGAGGTTGTTTGCCGAGAGTCCGCGTGTCGTAGCGGGGCAATTTCAACTTTAGGGCAGTGATTATCTTCACGCCACGATCTTCTCAGATAAGCTACTTCTCATTTTTATCAGTCTTTGTTCCTACACAATGCACTCAGGCACACATAGAGTTACATGTATTTATTTTACTAATCTAGTATATATATATATGTATTTTTTTTCTTTTTTTGGTGCAAATGAGGAAAAAATTCAATAAAACAAAAACACAACTAAACAAAACGGGGTGCTGAGACACGGATGTTTCTTCTATGTCGTCGAAAAAACGACCACCAAAGTCAAAATAATTAAGTTAGTAATTAGATTTGACTTTTTTAAAAAATAAACATTTGTATATTGTTTTAATGTAACATTAATTTATTTTTAATTTTATTGGATTTATCTGAATTAATTTTGGATTTTTAATTTAATTTTTAAAATAAAAAATCTAAAATTAATTTAGGAGTATCCAAAAATATTTAAAATGAATTAATATTGCAAAAAACTGCATAAAGTCCTCCGTCAAGAGATTGTTTATTATGTTTGGTAATCACATAGTAAGCAATAATTGTTTCGAGAGAAACCCCTGTGTTGGCTAAGATATCCACTACCTTATTGCTTTCATGATAAATATGAGAAACATTTCTCATTTGGCAGTCTATATTGCTAATTTTCTAAACTGCATACTAAGTGAGGAAATTATAAACATGTATATACATACACTGAGGTTTAAAATATAAATTCTAGTTTTAGTTGTTTTATACTTTGAATTTTACAACCGGTTTGATAGTGATAGTAAATTATGATAACCAGAGTGAATTTTAAGTATAATTTAGTAAGAAAATTTGAAAATAATATTATTTTTAGTAATTATTAGAAGATAATATGGAAATGTTAGATAAAGTGCGTAGTAGAATTAAAATTTTCTCATTACGATTAATAAAAGTCATGTATGTGGTGTCATCTTCACCCATGCATCATCAATTTATCATATATTTTTTCCGTTTCAAAATAAATATAACAATTTCAATCCTTTTTTAAAAGTTTTTTCTTCCTATCTATCATATCATCACATACCCCACTTTCTCTCTCTACTTTCACAACATAAAATTGTCTAAGAGTCTGTGTCTCGTTAATTGTTACGTTTTTTTTAAACGGATGAAGTATATAATATGGTCCTTGGATGATACCAGAGCCGTGTCAGAGTTATCGGGGGCCCTGTTCTAAAATTATACTTAGGCACTTCAGAACTTAATAAATACTAATATGTGATATTATTTTGACAATACATGTGTACATCCAAAAAAAATTTAGTAGAAAATCATTAATTTATATACAAAATATAAGAATAATTTAAGACAAATGACTAAGAAAAACAAAAAAAAATAGGCCATTTATATAATGGGCCCTGTAAAGTGGAGCTTTTTGCACACCCACCCGACATCCCTCGATGATACATACACATACCAAATTTCACTCGGAGTAGATACGCATACGCTACAAACACAAGCCATATAGGATACAAACAATAAGTGTGCACCTAACACTTGTACTAATGTAATAATTACCACTCTACCTAATTAATCCTAAAAGTGGGTATGTTATTATCGCTGCTTCCTCGGTTTTTATTGTAACTAACTTCAATTATTTTTTTTTGAGAAAGTAACTAACTTCAATTATTGTATTACTTTACTCTAAAATACCTATTCCTTATAAATTCTTTCATCACATCCTAGCTTAATTCCTCTTATATTATACTTATACTACCTCATTTTTCTTATTCTAAGCAATTTGGCTTTTAATACTGTTTACAAAGTTAATTTGCTCGCTGTTTTGATTATTCATACATAAGAAAAATAAATAAATATTTGTACCAGATTTTATTTGATTGTATATAGTTTCCAAATATCAATTTTCTAATTATTACAAATATTAGGACTTCGTAAATAATTAGAGTCCTTAGTTATAGTTGGAGTTCATCATGTTCGAACAACTTTTTAAGAACGTTATTAAAGTTAAAATTTCACAACTAATATAATAATGAATGGGTCCAATTTATACTTTTATTCATCCTTAAAAGGAAATTTCAGATTAACTACTATAAATTGAAGGTGTTTCCAGCCTTAAATCTTCACCTGATATTTCATGAATTTACTTAATTGAACTAAACCTACTTGAACGAACTAATTAGACACATGAATGAAATTATTAAATTTATCCGGATATTTTATCTTGATTATATATTACTCATGTTATTTTTTGTTTCTAATTTATACGCAACGGCCAGTGGCTTTCTTATCAAACCGAAAATAGAAATAAAAAATTAGGACATGATAAAATTAGTTTCTTATCAAACCCAAAATAGAAAACAAAATTAGGACATGATCATATATTAAAATAGATAACCACCAAAATGTGAGTGTGTGTAGGTAGGTAGGTAAATGTTGTTAAGCCCAACTGATGAAATGATGCATAAACAAACGTAAACCACAAGCGCAAGATAGCAAAAGCAAGGATGGTAGCAGATCAGAAGGCAGTTAAAACAAAAGGGTTGGTAGGATATAAATGTACATATATATAGTGTGTGTGACTTTTTTTTTATAAAGAAAATACAAAAAAAAAAAAAAATTAATAATAATAATAATAAATAAGAGGAATGAGGTATCCACAAGATAGAAAAAATCGGTGATTTTTTTTTTTTTTTTTGGATGTGGGAGACCATGAGATCTGGGTTTGGTGACTCATTTGATGGACCTACCACATTATTATTATTATTATTATTATTATTATTATTATTATTATTATTATTCTTATTACTATTATTATTTTATTTTTTTTGGAAAGTAAGTACTGTAATTATATTTCTCCAAAAAAGACCAACACAATCCTTAGCCAAGGAGGCTAAGGAGCACAGTACATAGCTCCTTGGGCTTAATCAACCATACAAGTTATGCATCCAATCAACATCTACACTCTTACTTTTCTTCCCATTTAATTGCATACACCCATTTTTTACAATACAAATGATATGATTTATTGTACATCTACCTATAGGAACTCTCAAATTCCACACAGCTTCATTTCTAACATGCCAAATCCCATACACCACAGCAGCAGCCATTGCAAGCAGAACTTTCCTTCTAAAGCAACTTCCCTTGTATCTGCTCCTGACCCAAGCACAGAATTCCCATATTGAACTGCTAGTATGCTGCACACCCACCCAGTCCAGACAGGCTTGGAAGCAGCATCTAAAATACACACAATCACAATCTCTGAACAAGTGCACAATGGACTCCTCTGCCCTTCCACATATAGCACAACAGTTATCCTCCACCCATCCCTGCTTGTGTTATCTAACCCTGGTTTTATTATTATTATTATTATTATTATTATTATTATTATTATTATTATTATTATTATTATTATTATTGTTATTATTATTATTATTATTTAAAACTAAAAGTCAAAAAGTCTACAAGAAGTTAGTGGGAAGCCTAGATACAATCTGGGCCCCCACTCCCCTAGCTACAGCAAAGCCAATACGAGTGAAGATGTGAGCAGCAGCATGCGCACCAAAATCATGCGCTTTAGAAAACATCTGAATCCGTTTCAGCAGTGCAACAACATCCTCCTCGAATTCGCCAAAAGTAGAGAAAGAGAAAGGAAGGAAACCATACCCCAGAGCAGTACATCGATCTGCATACTTACACCGTTTGCGAGAAGCCACATCCTGCACAGCACGACCAGGAACAAAATCAGCCATACCAGACTGAGTCAAAGGTGAAGACCCCGTCAAATCCACACAAACATCGCGACCATGATCCCATGAGTAAAGCAGCAAATCCGCAGGACGAAGACCCCCGTTCTCTGTGCACATCCCAATATCAACCTCCTTACCAGCAGAAATCCCCGAGCGATTGCAGATATCATAAAGAGTGTCCCGCACCACATTATGACGATGCTTGACTCCCACAATCCCAGTACACGACACAGCATGATCCCTGTAGATGTCACCCACAAAAACCCTCGAACAAGCAGAACAAGGTCCGGAAGCAGAAAATAAAGGAACACCCAACCTGTAGCAGAGCACACACCGATACGTCCTATCATTCAAAACTTGACCCAACCCTGAGATCGGAACCACCCTAAGCCAATCAGAAGTATGATCCCGCTGTTGCGATTTCCAAAGAGCAACCTGTCGTGGAGATAAGGAATAAGAGGTTTCGACAGTCCGAGTAACCTTAGTGAAATATTTATCTGCCAATTTCTTCATGAGTTTGGGGGCAGCGATCTCACTAGGATTACCAAGAATGTCCTCACCCACAAAACCAGTAAACGTGCCTAATGCATCATCAAAGGCAGGCCCTGGATCCATAACACCAGCACGACGGAGAAGCTTAAGCTGCAACTCAGCAAACTGCAGTCGCGACGCAACAAAAGCATAATACAAAACATCCGCAACTGAATAGACACCTAAGCCACCTAAAGTAAAGGGTAAGGTGGCTAGCCTCCATTGCCAATCCCCAAAACCTGGCCCAGACGCAATGACAATACGCTCTAAAGAAGAGCGGAGTGCACCATCGAACTTCTGCTGCGCCCCCGCAAAGATGCGAGGAGGACAAGTACGCATCGCAAAGTAAAGTTTTGAAACCCCAGTGCACGCACGAAGAAGCAACAACTCACACTGCGGATCTTCGAGCCCAGCTACAGCATCCATAAGCTCAATAGTCTTGTCCACACGCTTCACCACAAGCTCACTACTGAAATCAGATTCTGCACTCACTATTGGCCCACCAAGCAGCTTCACACCACGTAAAGGCCGAGCAATGTTGGGTGGGAAAACCCCACCTAACCTACTCCGAGGATCCTCTGTCGGCCAAAACACTTCAGTCTTATCAACATTGAGATGGAGGCCGTAAGAGGGCCCGTCCTCCATAATCAGGTCCAAAACCTTACCCACCACCAAGGTGTCACCAACAATAGTCCCATCATCCAAATACCATGCATGGAGACATAAATCAAAAGAGGCCCTAACCTTACACACCAAGGGATGCAAAACCAAAGCAAAGAGCAAAGGGCCAAGCGGATCCCCCTGCTGCACTCCCTGAGAAGACCATAAGACGTGCTCACCATAATACAACCTAGCCGGGCTAGTGTAACAGAACTCAACCCATCTCGAAATAGCTGGACATCGGAGTCGCACCTCACGTAACATAACTTCTCGATCCACCAAGTTGAAAGCGTTCTTAAAATCAACCAATAGCATAGACAAACCAACAGTGTCCCCACGATCCTCAACCAACCGGTTAACAGCATGAAGAATAGCCTCACTACCCCCTGGGACGCCAACACCGTATTGTAGATCATCAAAATAACCACTCAACAACAGGGCCAACTGAAGCGGCACACACCTTAGAAACCAGTCGCCTCCATACAGTACCCACAGCTATAGGTCGAACACCACCTCCAGGCTTCACAAGAGGTGTAAGAGGAGCACTAGCTATGTACCCACCCAATTCCTCAGGACATTTCCCACATAGAAAAAGATTGACCACATGAGAAATAGAATCAACAAATTCATCACAAACGGCCATAGCAGCACCACCCAAACAGTCCATGAGGTGTTGCGCATGCAAACCATCCCTTCCACATGAAGTGCCACGTGGAAAACTCTTAATTTGATCCGAAACAACGGCAGGGGTAGCATGTAGCGTATGGTGATCAGTAGAGATATCAGGTAAGGAGGGTGGTGAAGAGTATGGGTGCTTAGCCTGTAAATCTGCAAGAGTAGCCGCATTATAAGGAGCAACACCGGAAGAGGAAAGAACACGGACTGCCGCAGTATAATGGCCATCATGAATCTTCTTCTTGCACTGCTTAATGTTACGATTACCGGACCCAAAGTCCTCGTCAACATCCCCCCAAGAAGGTGAATCCCCAGCCAAAGTCTCCTTAAAAAGCTGTAAG
Source organism: Salicornia ramosissima (assembly GCA_951394345.1). NCBI lineage: Eukaryota > Viridiplantae > Streptophyta > Magnoliopsida > Caryophyllales > Amaranthaceae > Salicornia > Salicornia ramosissima. Next base: position 48,629,517 of record OX596233.1, read on the forward strand.
CTTCCCCCAGGCTCACCCCAAGAACGAATCGCAGCAGTAATACACTCCTCCTGTCGCTGACGCCTGGTAACAGAACGGCGCTCCACATTGCTTCGCGGACTGAATGTCTTAAGAATACAAAGTGGTAACACAAGCAGAGCAACCCAAGTAGAGACGTCCGAAGGCCTACTAGAAACCTTATCAAGAGCTCCTTTCAAAACCCGAGAAAAACCCAACCGACATTTGGGCGGAATAGATTTAACTGTACGTAAACGCTTAGAGAGCAAACGGTCTAAAAGCGCAACAGTAAATCCTTGATCTTGCTCCACATTTGCAGCATGTTCAGACGGTCCAGAAGAAGGTGCTTGTGGTTTAGGCAAACCGTATAGCACATACCGAACAACACCATCCCCAACATCAGGAGGCTCCACAAACGCTGAACCCGGGCCATGTCTACACTTTGAACGATGAGCATGAGTCTTAAAACACACTCCACAAAGCCAAATCCCCATAAGCCGAAAGGTCATCTCGGCCTCCAAAAAAACATCCAAGTTAGTAAAAAGAGCTTGTTTAGTAATTTCCCGGGCATCACCATTACAATGTCGATCACGTAGATGAGTGATTAATGAATTTCGCGTAAGGCCATTCCCACCACCATCACGACACCCACAAAGCCCCATAAAAGGACAATGAAACCGCACAAGAGGAGTGGACATAGGATGCACAAAACCCCAAAACTGCACCCACAAACCTGCAACAATTCGAACACCACAATTCGAACCACCACCACCAGTTGTAACACTGCAACAATTCGAACCACCTGCTAAACTGTACCACCACCACTTGCAATATTCGAACACCACCTACACCACCTGCAGCAATACGAACCTGCAACAATGGAGGCAACCCCAATTCGAACCTGCAACAATGGAGGCAACCACAATTTGAACCAGTAGTACCAATTCGAACACCACCTGCACCACCAGCCCCACCCAGAAACCACCAGCAGAAAACCGCAAAGCCCAAACCACCTGCAACTCGCCACTTGCTGAGTCCAAGTCGCCTGAAGCCCACCGCAAAAATAAATAAATAAATAAAAACCCAAATTGAAGCCCTAAAATCGCTGAGTCGAACCACTTGCTTGAAGTCCAATTCGCTTGAAGTCCACAGCCCCGACGGCAGCCTGAGCAAATTCCGACGGCTTGAAGCAGAGCAGGCGCGACGACGGCGGCCTGAGCAAAGCCCAATTGCAGTCGCGTCCTCTTTCCCCTGCTTTCGTCTCCCCTACGCCCGAGTATTATTATTATTATTATTATTATTATTATTATTATTATTATTATTATTATTATTATTATTATTATTATTATTATTATTGCATTGGTTTCAAAATAAATGTACGGAGTAACAATTTTTATTTCAGAAAATTTCAAAATAAATGCAATAATTTTCATCTTTTCATTTTTGTAAATCTTTTCTTTCTATATTTCACATCCACTATCTCTCTCTATCCATTTTACTCTCACAATAAAAAAATATCTAGAAGTCCATGCATCTTGAATTGTTGCGTTTTTTTCGAAACGGATGTAGTGTCAGTATTACTCCCTCCGTCCCATTTTAGTTGCTACATTCCATTATGGCACAAATTTTTATGCAAACCAATTTTCATGTGGGGCCCACCATTGGTAAAGGTAATTAGAAGAAAATGATGGCTTAAAGAGGATAAAAATGATAAAAAAAAGGGTAAAAATGTAAAATATGTGTGGGAACTCATAGACTATAAAAAGAAATGTAATAAGTATTTTGGGACATCCTAAAAAAGAAATTGTAGCAAATAATTTGAAACAGAGGGAGTATATCATACGGACTACGGAGTATTATGATTAGGTAGGCTTTTTATTTACGAGTATATTCTCTCTGTCCACAAATAAGTGCTCTATTTTGACCAAAATTGTGAAAAGCTTTTTGGTTAAATTAGAGCACTTATTTGTGGATTGAGAGAGTATTTATTTTGTTTTCCTGACAGAGGTCTAGAAGCAAAAAAAAAGTAGCTGAAAGTCAAAAGTCAAGGAAAAGGCTTTGGTTTGGTATGGTATGATTGAAGTTGCCCATTCTGGATTTAATTTCAAAAACGTGGAATTGTTTGTGTTTCCATCACTTTCAAGTCTTTTTTTCTATTTTTTCCCCAGTTTAAATCAACCCCCAACTTGCCACTGACTACTTCCTTCCCCCATCAATTTTATGGGACCAGGCCAATCTCATTTAATTCACCTACCTTAATACAGTAATAGGATAGGTTAAAGAGATTAGGATTATATATAGTACTCCTAATAACAAAAGTTAGAAGATATTGATGTTTAAATGTGTATTCAAAACTGTGAAAAAAAAAAAAAAAGCAACATAAATTTTGAAATTGTGGGAGTATCATTTTCGCAGCGCAAAATGATATATAGAGCTCTAGCACAGTAGTCTCTTAGAACACCATATAATTATACTGATTTTTTTATGAACACCTTAAGAAAAAAGGTTCAAATATGCCCATAAGACAACAAGCCCATGTGGAGTGAGAAGGAATGGAAATGTTTTCCTGTGAAATTTGAGGGGATGTTTTATAAATAGTTAGGGTGTAAATTAATTATTCAAAAAGTATTTTCTTTTAATTTTCGACCATGCAAATCAAAATATAAAACGAGAATCATAAATCATTATGGGCTCAATATAAATCCGCACAAAAGGAGAGTTAAACTATACACAAGCAATGGGGTCCCATCAATAATCCATCCTAAAACCAAATTTATTTGTTGGTTTTACTCTCTTAAGCTTCTAGTGTTGCGTGTAGGTTATACTCTAAACACGAGCACCCTTTTACATGTGAGACGCCTTTAATGTTGCAATTCAGACATGTCAAAAAAATATCTCATTGGTTTAATCTTGATATTTTGATAGATCACAAACATTTCTTTGGGTCTTCTTTGAACTTCCAACATGAGTGTAGCAAGCTCAATTTTATTAGGCCAAGATAATCCACTCTATTACCTTGCATATTAATTAATAAGAATTTCTCATTTTAACTCCCTTTTCATACACCTTTAACCCCTATGTATCACTCAATCAAGAAGATAGTACCAAGTCTTTCAAAAAAGATGATAGTACCAAAGAAGTAACCTTATAGTTTCCCCTCAAGGCATAAGAAACTTCTCCTTAAAGCACTCATATATCAATCCTAAACTCACTCCTATAAAATTGTATATAATATCTTATAAAGGGTCCGTTTACTTTGATGTAAAACATTTTCAATGTAAAATGATTTTCCATGAATAACATTTTACGTTGGAAAACTCATTTTCATATAAATTTTCCAATGTTTCATTGCACAGAAAACGTTTCAAATAGGGTGTAAAATGAGTTTTCACCCAAAGTTTTACATTTTATTTTTTTACCCAAAGTAAAATGTAAAATAGGAAAACTGTTTTCAGGGAAAACATTTTTTGCTCTAGTAAACGGATCCAAAATCTCATAAATTATATTTTTCTAACATAATACATGCTCGCCAAACGGAGGAAAAAATTTGCAGAAAAACATTTTTCGTCATATAAAAAAGAGACTTAATCATTTTCCGATCCTAATATTTTGTTTTTTTTTTTTAATGAAGTATCCTGGATTAAAGTTTCATATTGTGTTTGAGTTCTTCTTTAGATTGTAAAAAATTGCTTAAGTATCTATCATCCATTCATCCATCAAGCTTTCATAAGTTATGTGACACATCATAGATAATGATAACCTCTGATCTATTTTTAGGGCCTGTTCACTTAAACTGAATCTGACTGAACTGAACTGAACTGAACTGAACTGAACTGAACTGAACTGAATTGAACTGAACAAAACTGAACAAAACAAAACTGAACTGAACTGAACTGAACTGAACTGAACTGAATAAATAGAGTGATTTAAGATTTGGATTAGTGATTTGTAATATTAATTAGTATTATTTGTAGGTTAATTAAGTAATGGGTAATGAATTAATTATTATATATCTTAAAATAATAATGATTAATGGTAGTTACTACTGTCAACGTTCATTTTGTTATTTTTTTTTTTAAACTTGTTTTTGTAGGGTAATTTTGTATTGTTACTTGTGGATTTGACTATTCAACCCTTTTTACCTAATTAATGTTTCAAAAAAAAAAAAACAAATATTAATAATAATAATAACTTCTTACCTAAAATCTCATCACATATCCTCATTTGGCCGCCTCCTCTCACATCCTCATCTCTCTTTCTTGCTTTTTTTTAAAAAATAAAATAAATTAATAAATTAAGATTTAAAAAAAAAAAATAGAACATCGGAGAATAAATAGATCGGTGACATCATCGGAGGATAATCAATTCGGCGGCATCATCGAAGGCGGATAATCAGATCGTATTCAACCCATCTTCTTCCAAGCAAATACAGGTAAATTTCTAGAACTTTTATGTTTCAATCTTCTGATTTTATCTTGTTCAATTTTTGTTGGTAAGTCGAATTTTCTGAATTTTTTTTGTTCAAATTATTTTGTTCAATTTGCTTAATTTTTGCTGGTTACTCGAATTGAGTCGATTTTTTTTTTTTTTTTTAATTATGACTTCAGTCGATTTTTTTTCAGAACTTTTTTTTCCTATTTTGTCGATTGTTGTTGGGACTTTCAACAGTTAATTGTCTGAGAGAATATTTGTCATTAAATCGACCTTATGCAGTCTTTGTTGTTAAATTGTTGTTGCTGAATGTATGTTGTTTGAGTGGAGATGAAACTAAGTCATCATTTTGTTCAATGTCTAGCTTCATTTGGTTGTTTGCAATGGCACAACGGGTACATTTCACCACAGACGTTAAATTGGTACTTTTTTCAATCCTGCCTGACCATGTTAGCCCCTCTGGGTCGAAAATTGAGTGGCCTATTGTTGCTGAAACGTTAAATACACGAAAAGGATTGGATATTCCATGGCTTTCGATTAAGAATTGGTACGCATATGCAAAAGAAAAACACAAAGCTTGGAATGAATTAAAACAATGGACTGGTATTGGATGGAAACAAAATGGTTGTCCTGATGTTGATGTTACCAGTGAAAAATGGAAAGCCTTTCATAAGGTACTTGGTGACTGCCTTTTATTTTTATTCAATTGTTCCATTATGTGTGAAAGTAGTATATTGTTTTTGAAACTTCATTTTATTGCAGCGATATAAAGCCATAGCTAAAGGGTTTCTTAAAAATCCATTAGAATTTGAGGAAGAATGGGATAAGATTTTGCGTAGTGGTTATGCAACGGGTGAAAAATCTTATACTCCATCATCGGTACCAGAGAAACAAAAAGAAGCTGAAACTGTTGCTGAAGGGGAACGTGAAGAATCTGCTGACTCTGATGATGTGCAAGAAGTGCAAGAACTGACAACACAAAACAAAGAAGTTGCCCGCACCGAGCCAAAAAAGCGTACGAGTGTTGAAACAAAATCGCAGCCCTCTAAAAAAAGTTCTAGAAGTTCTAGGGAGGAGGACATTGATACATGTCTCCATCAAATGAAGAAATCTTCCGCGAGTCAATCTTCAAAACAATTTAATTCATTTGATGAAGTTCAAAATAAGTTGGAGTCCATGGGGATTGTGGAGAAGTACGGGGATGAATTTGTGGTGGATATCCTAGATAGCTTTCGCCGTACTCCGGGGGCCGTTGATCTTTTTAACTCTCTTCGTTCTGATGTTGGCAGACTTCATTTCTTGAGGAAGCACTGTATGCTTGATGACGAAGTTTATAGGCCACTAATGCCTATGGATGAAGATGAAGGTGCTTTTAATGGCTAAAACGAATCTGTTGTTCCAACTGTAACGAATCTGTTGTTTGAAATTGTGTTTCTTTATTAGTTACTTAATGTTTATGTATTTGGATTTTAGTTGAGCATTTGAGTTTCATGTGTTGTTTGTTGTGGATTTGAGTTGCAGCAGTAGTTTCTTGTGGATTTGGATCTGTGTTTGAAGTATTGTTATGTATTTGGATTTGTTGTTTCAACTGTTGTTTCTTGTCGATTGAACTAATGTTATGTATGAGCTTTCTTGTGTTTCTATGAGCTTTCATTAAGATTATGTATGAGCTTTGTGTGCTTGTGTAGAATGGATGATGAGTTGCAGGAAAGTTTGACACGTGTAGCGTTGCATGAGCTAAGGAGATTGACAACTGGAGTTCAACGGTTGCCTCTTCATTGTGGTGGTGAATCAGGTCATCAGTTCATACATAGGATGCTCACAGGCCATCACAACTTGTGCAAAGAACAACTTCGGCTAAGTAGAGAAGTGTTCATAAATCTTGCTAATGTCCTTAGAGAACAGCAATTGCTGAAAGATGGCAATGGTAGACATATGGGAACTGAAGAGCAACTTGGGATGAGTGTGTACATGCTAGCCAAACCTGCTTCTGTTCGTGACAGTGCAGAAAGATTTCAACACTCGGTAAGCACCGTTTCAAAGTATTTCCATGAGGTATTAGGTGCTTTAGAGACATTGTCGACTCAAATAATTCGACCATATCAAAGTTTGAATGAAACTCCTCATGAAATTCAGAACAGCAGCAGATTATGGCCTTTCTTCAAGGTACTTTCAATGTCATTTTTAATATTACTTAACAATAACTTTCTAATTTTATATTAATGTGTAACTAACATTTTTGTGTCAGGATTGTGTTGGTGCCATTGATGGTACCCATATACCTGCAGTTGTTGCGGATGCTCAAAGCAAAGCCTTCAGAGATCGTCATGGGAACAAATCATGGAATGTGTTGGCAGTGTGTTCACTAAACATGTTGTTCACTCACATCAATGTAGGCTACGAAGGAAGTGCACATGATTCAACCGTATGGAGGCGAAGCTTAGGAAATGCAAAAATGGGCTTCCCTCATCCCCCGTCTGGTACAAAATAAGCTTAATTACCTGTATAAAATGTGCAAAGAACATCACTTTGATAAACTAACATCCATTCTGTTGTATAGGAAAATACTATGTGGTCGATTCGGCGTATCCAAACACAGTCGGGTACTTGAGTCCACATGTAGGACATGGGACGAGATATCATTTGCCTGATTTCAGACGCGGGACTCCACCACAAGGAAAGTATGAGCAATTCAATTACCGACATTCTTCGTGTCGAAATGTAATTGAGAGGATCTTTGCGGTTCTAAAAAATAGGTGGAAGGTCCTACAACCTAAGGGGATGCCACAGATGACTTTGGATTATCAATTGCAAATTATCGTCGCTTGTTGTACTCTACACAACTTCACTCGTTTACATGATCTAGGGATTCCTTTCACACACCAAATTGAAATGATTGAACCAAGTGAAGATCATTCTATGTACGATGATACACGAAAACAAACTATGAACATTGTACGAGAACAAATAACTAATCAAATATGAGAGTCAATTCAGGCAAATATCCCGGAACCAGAGGATGTTGATGGAGAAGACCAAGATGATGATGATGAACTAACCGACTATGAAGACTAGTAAATATAAAAAATTAGTCGATGTAATAAAATTAGTAGATTATGGAGACTAGTAGATGTAAAAAAAATATTATTGTAAATCTTATTAGAATCATATTAATATCAATATTATTATTATTAGTTTTATTATAATTATTATTACTATCATTAAAATTATTATTATTACTATTCTTGTAGCTTATAGTTACAATAAATTTTATTATTCTTAATTATTATTTTCTCGCAAATTTTAATGATAAAATGTGAATATTAAATATTATAACACAATATTAGAACACAATAAATATTAGAGTTACAAAATAAATATTAAATATTAATACAATGTCAACATTGTAACTTGTAGCTTAGTTTGTGCAAAGAATAGAAAACAAAATTAACAAAATTAACAAACTAATTAACATAATGAAGGAAAATGTCAGAACTGAACTGAACTGAACTGAACTGAACTGAACTGAACTTATGATAAGTTTAAGTGAACAGGCCCTTACTCCATACTCTTTCGACCATACATATCTTAGTTAGATATACTTCCTCTGTTTTTGAATAGTTGCAACAAATGAAAAAATACTCACTTGTCTATTCAAAAAAGTTGAAGTATATAAATTCCAAAACTGAAAATTTTCTAGTAAATCATGTTTACGTAATTAATCCTTTCATCGTATCTAGTACATATGCATTTCATAGTGTCATTCTATTAAACTTCACTTGGTCCTCATTCCGTGCATAGGCCGGACGAGAGCGGAGAGTCTAACTATATACAAGCTCAGTAGAGTTCTATTATAAAACTTATATATTACTCATCAAATCATCTACCTAATTTTTCAATGTGGGACACATATCAAATATGCTCTCAACACATTCATCAGGTCTATCAAAGTTTGATCGTAACAACAACAACAAAAAAAAAAAAAAAGGTTTGAAGACAATCTCTTAAATAACTCAAATATAACTTATAATAAAGGTAAAATCTTTTATCTAGTATTTGTCAAGATCATGAACTCAAGATCTACAACAACTCTTGTGTCGGAAAGGATTTTTTTCCCCAAAAAAAGTAGAACTTTTAACTATAAAATTAATCATAACTTTTAATATAACAAGATTAATTTATCAGTAAAATGTAGATTTATGGTAAAAAGGTTATAATTTTTTAGCTAAAAAATTCTATTTAAACACTTAGAAGCTCTAATAATATAAGATAAAAATAGCAAGAAATGATGATTTTATGTTACCAAATTAAAAATTGGATGAGCTCTCTTTCTAATTAAGAATAGACAATTATTGAATGATGAATATTATCCGCACGCATGGATGAAAGCTATGTACACCTTAAAGGCCGGAAGCATGTGATTTTCTACCAACATTGAGTCATTGAGTAGGAGTTTAGGGTTCTAAATTTCTAATCTAACAGTACATCAACACTATTTTCTACTTACTTTATTCTCTACCCTCAACTTATTATATTTACTAGTTTTTTTTTCATCTTAAAATATTCATTAATAATATTAGTCTGACAATAAAATTAATAAGTTCGCACACAATTTTTAAAAACTTTTAAATTAATATTTTTTAAAATTTATTCTAGTTTTTCTCTTTCGCTTATACATGGTAAGTATATTGCAAATTAAGTAAATAATTTATTTCTCTAAAGAATTTATCACTTATGAATAAAGTTTGAGTATTAAGAGAATTTGAATAATACGATTTTACAATTAATTGTACTTGTGATTTTTTAAATTGTGATTACTTGTTTTAAATAAGGTTATTAATAATTTCAAAAATCAAATATTATTATGGAAGATTTTATTACACAAATAACAACATTGTCCCCACTTGTTTAACCGTTATGAAAGATGAGTAAGGGTAGTGTGACACTTGAACACCGTCGCCACCTTCCCTTCCCTTATATAATAGAGAAATAATTATTGATAACTTTCCACAGGACCACAATGCCTTTTCCAATTAAATTTCTCCCCTTCTTTTTATATACTTTATTCCTCATTTTGTTCTGTATTTCCGTATACTCTAAATATATATTTTTAAATTAAAACTAGAAACACCATAAATTTGAATTTCTAATAAAATTCTGGTTTTTTTTTTAGAGTTTTTTTTTTATATATTTTTTTTGTAAGAAAAGCAATTAAAAATTAAATGTAAGAATTTTGATGCAGGGAAAATACATTATTAAATATTAGGCTGATTTTATATTTTATTTATCGACAATTAAAAACATGACTGATGATAAGAGTTTTTTTTTTTTTTAAATAACTTGTCAAATTATTATTAAATCCAAGTAACTGTTGTACAAATATTACAAGTTTTAATTTCAAAAATAAAGTAAAAGGAAAAAAAAAGAAGAAAGAAAGGTAGCAATTTCATTCTTTATAGTTTATACTAAAGGACGTGACTTTTGGTTAAGGGGATAATAAGGAATCCTCGCAAATGTGTGCGGTGAGAATCGAACCCAGACCTCGCGCCTGGAATTCTGAAGCCCTAACCACTAGGCTATGACTTCATCCTCTTGCAAACATGCAGATCCTCTTGCAACATGTACGAAGTATCATATATACTGTATGTTATATTATAGCGTATTGAAACTAGAAAGTGGATCATTGAAGATGAGTTTTATATAGAATCTTAATCATGCATAATTTACCTATTTTTTAAAATTTATAATGTGGGTGTGTGGGTGATACTAGACCTTGAACCTCCTACGAGGCTATGTCGGAGTTATCGGGGCTCTGTTCTAAAATTGTACTTAGGCCCTTCAAATCTTAATAAATACTAATATTTGATATTATTTTGACAATACATGTATACATCCCAAAAATATTTTAGTAGAAAATCATTAATTTATATAAAAATATAAGAACAATTTAAGACAAATTGACTAAGAAATACAAAAAAATAGGCCCTTTATATAACGGGCCTCTGTGCAGTGGGGTTTTTGCACACCCACCCAACACCCCCTGAGGCCCTGACCTCCTACTACAAGTTATCTGACTCAATTTGGCCAACAACATCTGAAACGAGAATATAAGAAATTCTTACAAATGCATGCACTGAGGTTCAAACCTAAGAGATCAGGTTTGAATGTTGGAGTAAACTCTTACTTCGCATAATTTACGTAGCTAATAGGAGTTTCACATATCTTATGTATGTAAGAATTTTACATTTAAAACATAAAAAGGGATCATTCTTCCGTTAGAATATTATAAAATTGTGAAAAATGGATAGGTATTTTTTTTAAGAGGCCAAATCAAGTAGGGGTATTATGTATTACTTCCTCTGCTTCATATTAATCACAACATTAGCAATTTTGGCACTATTCATAATCACTCGTTTAATTCACTTTGTGCTTTATATATGTAAGCAAATATAGTCATGTGAGATCTCTTTTGAATCGTATTAATATTTACTTTATTGTGATCTAAATTTTATAATTTTTGGTAAAGCGAAATTAAAAATATTATGAATATAAATTATACATTGGCAAGCGTGAAAAATGAAACGTTGCAACTAATATGAAGCGAAAGAAGTATAAATTTATAATCATACCTAGGCCTACTACATCGAACATTTAAGGCGCAAATTATTATATGGTCCCAGGACCACATAGGTTTCTGCATGTGGTCCCTGACCAAAACGACATAGCTTAGGAGTAAAAAAAAAATTAACAGACTTTTTACTTTCAAGGATTCTATTCTGCAAATAGAATGAAAAGTAACTGCTTTTAATTACATATCAAAAAAATAATTAGTAGGTAACAACTAAAATCTTTGCTTCCACTTCCCTAAGAACAATCTGCAAATACATTCTATGTTTACATACACAAGCTAATCTTTTGCTTGTATTCAGTATTAAAAAAATAAATATTCAGTATTAAAAAATGAATAATCACTTTAGTTATCGCAAAAGTGAATGTAAATTCAGGTTCTTTGTGGTAAAATGAATATTTAGTATAACAAAATGAATATTCAGTATAAGAAAATGAATATTAAGTTTAGTTGGTGCAAAGTTGATTGTTGGTTCGGGTTCTTTGTGATAAAATGAATATTCTGCATTAACAAAATGAATATTCAGTATTAAAAAATGAATATTCGATATACAATAATTAATATTCATTTTAGTTGTTGCCAACGTGAATGTAAGCTCGGATTATTTGCGGTAAAATGAATATTCAGGGTTAAAAAAATGTGAATATTTAGTGTAAAAAAAATGAATATTCATTTTAGTTGTTAAAACCCACTCGCGAGACCACAATTGTTCTATGTGCTCCCTGGAGCATTGTATACTGTAGTATAAAAATTAGTTTTAAAAAAAATGAAGCTTTTAGTTTTTTTTTTTTAAAAAAAAAGGTTGTGGTTAAAAAAAAAAATATTATAGTGTACAGAAATGAAGATTAAAGATTAAAAAAAAATGAAGATTGTAGAGTAAAAAATAAAGATTCCCAGGACCACAAAAAACTATGTGGTCCTGGACTCCTGGGTGCACCATATAACAATTGCATTTAAGGCCACAATATGAGGCCTACTACAGTAGTAATAGTACTAGCCCATCTCTAATTATTGAGTTGTTGGGTGAGTGGTATACTACTTAAAACTACCAACTTCATTAGGAGTTAGTCCCATTTTTAAGGCCCAAACTTGAGTCCTGAACTCCTTTGATCTTTTTTGTATCATAATGGGAATGTGTTGGTTAGCAGGTGTTAGACACTCCCTTCCCCCTCAACGTTAGCTATACTTATTAGGGCTTGTGTGACAATTAGCCGTTGTTAGCCCTTAGCCGGTGTCTATTTTATGAATTTATGTTTTATAAACATGTTTGGTAAAATCGGGTGTTCGTTGTTAACATGTAGAATGCCGTGTAAGGATATGAGAAATTTTTAGGATTTTAGGAAGAATTTTTTTAAAAAGTAGAATAGTAATTTCAGCATTTAAATGTTAGTGTTAGCTTGTTAGGATCCAAATAGGCTCTTTCATTATTGGACCTTCAAATAATAATAATAATAATAATAATAGTAATAGGCTCTTTCAGCATTTAAATGTATGTGTTGACTTGACTGGCTCATTGGCTTTAACACAATCGGCGTTGTCCGATTTCACGGCCGGTCGCATTGTGATTAATGCAGCCCATCGCAAGCTTGTCAAATATCAGGCGAAATGCGAAGCACTAAGATATGGGTTTCTACCTTTCTCGTTCTCTTCAGTTGGAGAATTAGAGGCGGATGCTGTTTCGTTGCTCAAACGGATTCAGAACTTCTCTCTGGCTCAGGACATCGGAGCACGCGCTGCTGCTCATATCTTCACTAGGATTTAGTTTTGCTATTGCTAAAGGAGTGGGTGCCCGGCCTGATAGTATCTCGGCTGCCCACTAATTTCTTGTAAATTCTTTACACTCTTGTTATATAATAATAATAATAAAATAATAATAATAATAATAATAATAATAATAAAATAATAATAATAATAATGATAATAACAATAACAATATAAGAGCTCATGCTGTTGCTCACATCTTCAATAGGCTCAGGTTTGCTATAACTAGAGGGGTGAGAGTCCAGATTGTATCTCGACTCCCCACCGATTTTTGTAATTTATTTGACTATGTAAGTTTTTGATTGTTTTTAATAATAATAATAATAATAATAATAATAATAGTACAGTATAGTTGATGTTTTTGTCATGCATATTTATAATAAATTTAACAAGACCCCATATAATAATTTTATTTTTTTGGTGTATCTACCCGATTCACTCTTTTGGGCTAATCCGGATTCGGAGCGTGTCCCGGGGTTAAGGTTTTAAACTCCTCCCAACGTGCTTGTGGGGGATCGAACCGTGGTTCTCCCTACCAAGTCTAACCCCTGGCACCACTAGACCAAGACAACGTTGGTTATATAATAATTTTTTTAATTAGTAGAAATTACCATCAAGTTTGTGAATGTTGACAGTCTTAGAATAAAAATGTACTTTTATACATTGGTTTAATTTTAGGGAAATTCCCAGTGATATACCCGAACTTTTTGGAAATCCCACTGGTATACCTGAGTTTTTTTAATCCCAGAGGTGTACCTAATGTTAAACATAATTCCCAAAAGTAACCTTTTTGGTTAAAAATTGTTAAAAACACTAACCATGGTTAATAAATTGAAAAAAAAAAAGAACAAAAAAAAATAAAGGAAAAACAACCACAAATTGGGGGCAATCGGATCATTTTTTGCAAAATCCGACCTCAAATTGAAACCCTTAAGGATAAAAATGACCCGTAAAACCTTGAGCGGACTATTTTTTTCACATAAATCAATGTGCGCAAAACGAGGCAAATCGGGAACGCAAATTGTGGGGCAATCGGATCATTTTTTGCAAAATCCGACCTCAAATCGGACCCCTTAAGTGTAAAAATGACCCGTAAAACCTTCAGCAAACTATTTTTTTATGTAGATCAATGTGCGCAAAACGAGACGAATTAGGAACGCAAATTGGGGGCAATCGGATCACTTTTTGCAAAATCCCACCTCAAATCGGATCCTATAAGGATAAAAATGACCCGTAAAACCATGAGCGGACTATTTTTTTCACGTAGATCAATGCGCGCAAATCGATGCGAATCAGGAACGCAAACTGGGGGCAATCGGATCATTTTTTTTGCAAAAACCCATTAATTTAATATATTATTAGTTTTAAATTTTATTTTTTTTAAAGAAAATTAAAAAAATTGTTAACCAAAGTTAAATCTAACCTTAAAATAGGTATATTCCATTACATTTAGCGGAATATACCTTCTAAATGTAACGGATGGGAATTAGACATAATTTCAGGTATACCACTGGGATTAAAATAAACTCGGGTATACCGGTGGGATTTCGAAAAAGCTCGGGTATACCACTGGAAATTTCCCAAAATATCGTAAATCCGTAGAAAACAAGTCTAGGAATGTAGCTCAAATCGTAGAGCGCTCGCTTTGCATGCGAGAGGTACAGGGTTCGATACCCTGCATCTCCATTTCCTTTCGTTTTTCTTTTCAATGCAACATTTTGTTTGTTGAAGTTCAGGGTGTTTATTGTTCAATGCTAAATGGTGGACTGAAATTCTCAAGTTTCATAGACTCAAGTATTTTGTTTTACAATAGGGTCCAATTTTAGGCTATTTTAGTACCTCGTTAAACTTATGCTAATAAGTAATATTTCTCTTTAAGTTGTTATTTGATGTAAATATGTAATACTTTGAACCATCAATTCATTTTAGAGTTTTTTGTTCAAAACTACCTTACTTACACCACTTTTTGCAAAAGACTACCTTACTTACAAAAGTTTGTCCAAAACTACCTTACTTAGCAAATTTCTGGTTGACCACTACTTTATTCACTATTTCGGCGTTGACTTTGTCTTTGCTGGCCAATCTGGTCGTTTTTTTGCAAATTCCGACCTCAAATTTGATCCTTTAGGAAAAAAAAGTACCACTAAAACCTTGATAGGGATAATTTTTTGTAGCACGCAAACCAATGAACGCATATTGAGACAAATTTTGTAATGCGAATAGAAGCTTATGTGACCATTTTTTGTAGATCCCGACCTCATATTTAACCCTTTTAGGACAAAAATGACCCCCAAAACATTGATTTGGCTAATTATTTTCGAGAATAAAGCAAAGTCAACGCCTAAACAACGAACAAGGTAGTGGTCAACAAGGAATTGGCTAATAAAGGTAGTTTTGGACAAGCTTTTGTAAGTAAGGTGGTTTTTTTACAAAAAGTGGTGTAAGTAAGGTAGATTTGGACAAAAAACTCTTGATTTTAATACTTTAACTGGTGTCAACTCTGTGCGACAATATTAGACTCAACCAAAAGTTTTGAATCTCTTGTATATGGACCGGATCCCAGATCAAAAACCTTGATCCAATCCGTCTACAATGATATCTTGTTTTGATAAAAATTTTAATTTGATTCCAACCAGAATGTGTGCACCCCTATGAAAATTAGAGAAAACCTGAGTTCGTAACAAATTTTCACCGCATCTTCAAAATCAAGAGATAATATGTACATACAGTATAACATATACAGCTATGAGTCTATAAACTATTGTATGTAGTCTCCACATACATATAATGATCAATAGAATATATTAAAAAAAAGGGGCGGGATCATTTGGATCAAGGAGGGAGAAAAATAGATAGGGATTTTGGGACCCACATAATTAACCAATGCAAAGTCCTTGTATGTGAGATTTTCATATAGTATACCATCATAGCACAATAATAGCCTACACCCGGCCAGTAATTCAGAAGCTTAGGAAATCACTTGATCAAACACAAATCATACCATTCATGTCAAACACAAAAGGCTTAAAAATTCTGCCAAGAGAAGTACAATGTAGCATAATAACCTTAAAACTCTCCTTTAGTACAACAGTAAACAAGCAAGAACCAAAAAAGTTGGAATCTCGTGATATTAATCTAGGAAGCTTTTTTGACCTTGGCAGCAGCAGCTTTGGCAAGAGCAGTGGGTTTAAGAGCCCTCTTTGGATTCAAAGCCTTCCTTAATTTGAACACTGTCCATGCTGTTCCCATTGCATGTCCTGCCGCATCCAACCCTTCGCTCGTCGCTCTTGCTGCTTCCTCTCCATACCTACAACAACATTTTCCATGCATTTCACACTACATTCAATCTTTTATAACATTTTTAGAGTTGTCCGCGTAATCATCTAGATGGTATTTATATCATTGAGGTAGTCATACAAGTATCAGATGCTTATGCTGATACTTCTAGATAGAAGGATACCGATACTTTACTCCAGTTTCGCATTATCCAGAAAAAGATCGATGAATTAAAACATTTTGAATGAAATTTGAATTATTTTACTACCTCTGTTATTTTTTATGTGCAAATGGGCTTAGGCATTTTTACTCTTGCTTTATGCCATATCGTTGCACATAAATATCAAGTTATCAACTGGGATAGTAATAAAAAAAAATTTCATTTAAAAAGTATTGAATACTATTTGTTTGTCATACCCGAAATCTATATTTTACAAATCAACTTATCCTGTACCCGTTTTATACCCGTGTCCGTATTTGTATATAACTGCGCTGCTAACTTAGGGTATGTTTTTCTTCAATTTATATCAGATCAGATTAGATCTCATAATATAAGTTCAAAATCTCATACATTTTGAGATCTTATCTTATCATTAGATAAGATCAGAAAAAATAAGACGAATTGAAGAAAACACATCCTGATCACATTGATGGTGAAGTGAAAACATTAACTAGGGTCAAATGGACAAAAGAAATTAAGTTATACCTCTCGGTAACAAGATCTGTAGTGACAGATGAGGATGTTGACATAACATTCTTCCCAGCAAATTCAACAGCGTCGCATATCTTCTCTGTTTTAATTAAGAACAAACCATGAAATGAATGTGTTAGAAAAGCAGGCATTTTGTGATTTTTCAAGTTAATTACTTGAAATTAGCTAGAAGGTTAGGTTGAAGACATACGAAAACCATCAAAGGAGGCTAAGATGATTTCTCCAGGCGACATGTTAAAGAAGAGCTTCCCCATTCTGGAGTTCACCACTGCGCCTGTGACTGTCTCAGAAACCCTTATTACCCCTGACAGGATTGCAGTGGCTGCATCTTCTGATCTCTTTGTCAAGCTTTTCACCCTAATTAATCACAATTTCATCTTTTCATACCACATAAATACTGTAACATAACATATAAAAACATGTGGTTTGCTATAATTTTAAAAAATCGCAATTTCATCAAATTGCGGTTGAGACTACACCAAATCGCAAATCAAACTATTTTTAATGATTTTTTTAGATTGTAGATTGAAAAAATGCAGTTTAATTTATAAAAACATGTGGTTTGCTATAATTTTAAAAAATCAAACCAAGCCAAACCACAAACCTCAAACCTCAATTATATAAAGTTATAATTTAGATCTAAACTCCCTTTATTATACTTAACTAGGGTAAACACGGTTCGATTGTACAGTTTGAGCACCAAACCAAACTACATAATATGTTTTGGTCAAATTTGTTAGAGATTAATCTAGAAAATTCTAGATGATTCATGAAAAATCTAAGAAAATGGAAATATCTAGAGATATTAGTTAGTAGAATTCTCTAGTATTGGATTAGTTTAGAATATTCTAGAATTATGTATGTAACTAATATAAATATGTAATATATGAGCCATAGAAGTGAGCCAAAAAAAAAAAGAGCAAATTAAGAGTGCTCCCAAATAAAAATATTGAGAGGGTAGAAACAAGTGTTCTACCAAGTTAAAGTGAGAATGAGAGACATGAACTCTAAAGAAAAAGAATATGTAGTAAGCAATCAATTACTATCAATGAAAATACAAGTCCATCACATAAAATCATTCGGGTCCATCAAAACTTTCGCCTGCGTCCAAATTTCCATCAAAATTTTCAAACCAAACCAAACTATATTATTATCCAAATCAGACCAAACCAAACCACAATAATATTTTTTGGTGCAGTTTGATTTGCAGTTTATAACGAGACTATATTTTCTAAAAAAATGGCAAAAGCTACTTCATTAAGTTACATCAAACAACAAGATCTAAATTAAGTATTGAACCCTAAATTTGATCGTATGTTATGTTTTGATAATTTAAATATTGATAAATATATAATAATATTTTTAATTTATTTAAAAATTATAGAATTATGTACACATAAGGCTTGCCGAAATCCCAATCCAAACCATGAACCGATTTTGCTTAAAAACAAAACTAAAACAAACTTTTTTTGTAAATGAAAACCAAACCGCTAAAATATGGCTTGGCCTGGTTTGGTTATGGTTTAGACCCAACTTTGCTCAGTCGTATACCCGTATATATAATTACAATTGGAATTTTTTTTTTTTTTTGTTGATTGAGCACTTGTTTGTAACTTTGTAATATGATTTTTCTTTTATAAATATTCCTTCCGTCCCTTAAAGATTGCCCCATATTGACTTTTGCTACTGTTCATTTGATAATTTTGATTCTCTCTAATTTTATACATGTAAGGAAAAATATAGTTAAATGGGATCTTGTTTGATTCGGCTCAATGTGTACTTTTTTAATATGTAATGCTTATAATTTTTTATTATACGTATCTTAAGATATTTTCATATAAAGATGTGACTCGGGAGATGAGAAAAAGTAAATGGAGCAATCTTTTAGCACAGAGGGAGTAACGTTTTTTGATTCCACAATTTGCGGTATGACTTTATACAGGGTGATGAAATTTGTGGTGTCGCGGTGCAAAACCATTCATTGTGCAACTAGAAAAATATTTTCTTCGTAATAAAATAACTGCAAGTCTGCAATGATTTGATATATTTTCTCCGTTTTAAAAAAATGCAACAGTCAAATTTTTGCACTATTCACGTTGTATACTTTGACTAAGTTTTGAGCTTTACATATAATAAAAAACATAGTCAAGCGGGATCTTGTTAGATTCCTCTCGTTAAATACTATATTAATATCAACTTTTTATATTTTTTAATTATTCATAATTATAGATATTAATGGTCAAAATTTCATTTCGTCTTTTGTAAAATGTTAACTGTTGCCTTTTTTTTTTTGAATGGAGGAAGTATAAATTAAAGATAAAAAAAATGTTAAATCCTTACTTCATTTTGAAAACGACGTGTCATTGAAAAACCGTGCATTTCATAATATTTTAATTTCATGCAATAAAAAAGAGTGTACATTAATTAAGAAGAAGAAGCGGCAAACCTTCGAATCCTGGATAAACACTGAGGACTAACTTGCAGTGCAGCAGCAGAGTGAGATTTTCCAAGTCTGTTCTTCAAAAACTGATTCCCCCAATTCAACCTATCCACCGTGACCTCTCCACACCACAATATCCCCTTCACCACCATCCCCGACCCTGCCGCAATCTTCCTAGCGACACATCCACTATACTCCTCCACATTAGGAGCCAGCGTCGTCCAATACGCCGCCGCACTCTCCTCCAACTTCTCCCTCTTCTCCTCGTCCTCCTCCACCTCATTTGGCCCCACCTCCCTAGCTGCCACCCACCATTCCAACTCTACTTCCCCCTCCTCCTCCTTATTATTAAACCACCCGCTGTACTTGTCCAGCACGGCGTCCAGCTTGCTCAGCAGCTGCTCCTGCCCTTTTGAAGGGATGGTTATCCCGTAGTTTAAAACGACGTCGTCGTCGTCGTCGTTGTTGGGTAATGAGAGGGTGAAGAAGTAGTGTGAGTTGTCGAGTTTGAGGGCGGCTACGTCTTTGGTTAGGGGCCATTGGAGCTGGTCTCCGATTCGGGCGATGACGGCTACAGCGGCGTTGTTTTGGGTGAGGAGGAGGATCTCGAGGTCGCCGTATGCGAGCTCGATGCTGGTTTGGTTGTCGATTAAGTGGGCTATGGTGGATGGGATCTTTATTAGGATCTCTTCTGTTGCTTCTATGGCTCCTGCTGATGAGGATTGTTCTGAAATACTGTTGTTTCCATTATTATCCATTTAATTAGTGATGAAAGAAAGTTAATTAATTAAAGCGGGAATTTTATTGTGTGTAAATGGATCGGGTGGGTTAAGGATATGGGTGACAGGGTGAGGGGTATATTATATATGTGGGGTTTCGTGGGAGAAGAAAAACGAAAGAGGTTTGGCTTAGTGCCTAAGACAATGGAGACTAGGAGAGGAAGGAAAGTTACATGCTCTTACATTAGGCTGCCGCGTATTTATTTATTTATTTATTTTTTTTTTTTTGCAACGAGGTTAAGTTTTCCTCGATTCGGTTTCTTCCTCCCGCGCTTTCCCCAACACGTTCACTTGTTGCCTTTGTTGGTTCGGTTAGTTTCTGTTCGGTTTGAGAGTGAGGTATTTTTAAATAGAGCTCTTAAAATCTGATCTAACCTAAATACCTAATAATCCAACCTAAATTCAACTCAGTAATATTTTTACACAACAAAAAAAATAAGCCACAACCGACCGTCTTTTACCGACCGTTAACGGTCGGCATTTCAATTTACCGATCGGAGACGGTCGGTAAAAGGAGGTCGGTGTATAATTAGTCAGTAAAATTTTTTTCCTAACCGACTCTCCGTCGGAAACAATTTACCGACCATGTACCGACTAAATAAAAAGTTAAAAAAAACTTGGGGAGCTATGTTCCGACCGCCTGGCGGTTGGTATTACCGACCGACACCACAGCAGTCGGAACATAGCTCCTTCCAGCCATTTTTTTTTTGCGCTTAATAATTTACCGACCGTGTGTCGGTCGGTATATTAATTTTCGTGGTTTTTTAATTTTAATATTTGCCATTTTTTCAGTTTTTTCTTTTTGGATACCGACCGTTTGTCGGTCGTTAAATTGTTATGTCTTTTTTTTCCTTTTATTAAATAACAAAAAGCCTTTACAAAAGAAATTAAATTATTTATTAATGAAAAACAGATTAAATATACGAAATAATATTTTATATTATTTATATAAATAATTCGTAATACACAATAGTATGTAATACATATTACAGTTTCCAAAAACGTAAACTATAATAAACCGAAATATAACAAACAACTACACTACGAAGGATCCAAAACCACCAGAACCGTCTGTGCGATCGTCGGGGGGTCGTCGGTGAATGGAAGACTGATCGCCGAATTGCCTCATGAAAGCGTCCATCTGCGCCTTCATCTGCTCGAGGTAATCCGCTTGCTTCTTCTGATCCTCCTCCAGACGGCACTGATGCTCCTCCCGTTGGCGGTCTCGCTCCTCCAGACGGCGCTCTCGCTCCTCTAACTCCGTCCTCGCACGCTCGGACTCCTCCAAACGCTCGGTCATCTTTGCCAGTTGAGCGGAAACTAATGGAGAGTAGGCAGATTCAACGTGCCGCCGCGAGGTTCTCTCATAATAGAGAGAAGCTCCGACTTTGCCGAACCCTAGAACCTCGCCCTTCCGGAAGCCACCAACTGTATCAAAGAAGACCTAGTTGGGATCCGTCTCCGAGCCACTAGCCTGAGGCTCCGAAAGGTTCTGGTTATATTGTTCCTGCAAATTATGGATGGAGTTAGTTCAAACAATTCAAAATAAAAGAACAATAAAGTTGACATTATAAATAAAAGAACACTTGTCATTTTAGGCCATTTTAGGTGGTTTTTTCGGCATTTTCGCCCCTAACTTGTCACTTGTCTATCAATTGCTAGATTTGAAACCTTACACACGTCCTATAACACAATATTATGCTTACTAGGAGCTGATCACGTTGGATATAACGACACAACAACATTTTAGGTAAACACTTGTCATTTTAGGCCATTTTAGGTGAATTTTTGGCATTTTCGCTCCTAACTTGTCACTTGTCTATCGATCAACCTAGATCATGTTTTTAAGGTTAATTCACAACTCATAACATTGATATAAACATTCTATAACTTATTTGCATGTTTTTGGGAAAGTTTAGAGGGTTTTGGAACCAAAAACAAACCAAATACACCATTTTTGGCTCGTTTTGGTAGTTTTCGTTCCCATCTTCTCACCAATCAACCTAATTTGTATTTTTAAGTGTCATTCATGTCCTATAATATTCATGCAAACTTTATATAACTTATTTACATGTTTTTGGTAAAAGTTGAAGGATTTTGGAACATAAAACAAACTAGCTAAATAGGACATTTTTGGCTCGTTTTTGGTGTTTTCATTCCCAACTTGGCACCGATCAACCTAGATCATGTTTTTGAGGTTAATTCACAACTCATAACATTTATATAAATATTCTATAACTTATTTGCATCTTTTTAGGAAAGTTTAGAGGGTTTTGGAACCAAAAACAAACAAAATAGGCCATTTTTGGCTCGTTTTGGTAGTTTTCGTTTCCATCTTCTCACCAATCAACCTAATTTGTATTTTTAAGTGTCATTCGTGTCCTATAATATCCATACAAACTTTATATAACTTATTTACATGTTTTTGGTAAAAGTTGGAGGGTTTTGGAACAAAAAACAAACTAAATAGGCCATTTTTGGCTCGTTTTTGGTGTTTTCATTCCCAATTTGGCACCGATCAACCTAATTTGTATTTGAAGCCGAAATTCCGCTCTAAACATCAATTGCAAATAATAAAAAATCAATCATATTCGTACTCTTCGGCTTTAAAGCCGGAATTCCGCTCTGAACATCAATTACAAATAATAAAAAATCAATCCTATTCGTACTCTTTGGCTTTGAAGCCGGAATTCCGCTCTAAAAATCAAATGTATAGTAAAGAAGAAAGCATTACCATCACTTCCTTGGCCTTCTGGCTAATCGGAATCGGATCATTTCCTGGTTGCTTCTTGAAGTGAGTATCAAGCACTACAAGAAAAACGTGATTTAGCAACCGACCAAGTTGGTCGCTAAACAACCGAAATCGGTCGCAAAAATGGAATAGCGACCGACGGAGACCAATCTCTTGGTAGTCGCTAAACCCTTGGTCGCAATTTCATTTTAGCGACTACTTTTTGGGGTGGTCGCAAATTTGCAACTACTTATCGACTACTTGTGTGAGACCAACCAAATGATGGAGACTACATGTAGTGACTACCATTTGATTTTAGCGACTAACGTGTGTCGGTCGCTAAAATCAAAATTAAAAAATAAACAAAAAAAAGAAACCAGCAACTATGCTAGTTGCCAATTTCATTACTAAGCAAAACAACTGCATTTAACAATGAAAAGGAAAGGCAGAAAATTACATTAATTAAAAAAAAATCTGAATATCCATTAACATATGTTTGTCCATTATATACAAAACACAAAATTACAGAGATAAATGTACATGAATAAGAACTTCACAATACGAATACTAACTACAAAAGGTTACAATATTAACAAAAAAAATATATAAATCACAAATCTGAGCTCTCTTGTAATAATACCTGCAAAAAATGAGGAAAACTAAATAAATAATATTATTAGATTCGAAAAAAAATGACAGAAAATGAGCACATATTATGAAATGTTGTGTGTTGTTGTTGTTTGGATACTCCGTATTATAATATATGGGGACTTGGGGTATTATTTTTTAGACCAAAAAAAAAGAGTTTTGTTTTTTTTTTTTTTTTAATAAAAAAAAACAATAAGACTACCATAAAATTGTCTCTAAAATAAAATTTTGTAGTCTTTTAAGTTATTAAATAAAATATTTTACTACTAGTTAGTAGCAAGTAGTCGCTAAAATATTAATTCGGTCGCTATTTAGCGACCACTTAGAGACCAACAAGTTTTTAGTCGCAAATTATGAGACCATTAGTGTGTAGTAGTCGCTAAAGTGATTTTTGCGACCGATATTTATGTCGGTCGCTAAATTCGGTCGCAAAATGGCCTTTTCTTGTAGTGAAGGAAGAGATCCGCAGCATCAAGTAGCTTCCCTCCTTTCGCCTTAGTCAACAGAAACAAATGTGCGTAAGGGTAGGTGATATAAAAAAATGTTAACGAACGAGCATTTACAATGATTTAATGAAATAGTAAACTAACCGATTGCTTAGCTCGCTGAGTGGTGGAGACAGATCCCGCGCAGTGAGAGGTCTGGGCCTTGCCATTAGCGTCGCCGCCTCTCCTGTTTTCCTTCGCTCGAGCCGACCTTTCCCTGAATAGCTTGTCATTGAGCCTGTCCTTCATTGCCTGGTACATCTCATCACCAAGCCAATTTGGTCGGTCTTTCCGCTTGTGCACTGTGTCGTTGAATATGTCCTTCAGCCGTAATCCAACCTTGGTCTCATACGCATCCCGAACAGTGCCCTCGAGCTCAGGCCTCCAAGTGTATTGTTTCTGCATTAGACCAAAGACAATCAAATATGTTAATGTAAGAGATTATATTTATAAAAAAAAAATTGTATCAAATTACATAATTCGTCTTACTGACCTTCCACATGTCCCACCAATGTACCTTGGTCGCCTGATCTACCTCAGTGTAGTTCTTCAAAGGCTGATGGAAGTAGGACTTAATGATGTGTGTTATTGATCGAACAACAACGCCCTTGTCAAACCTTGCACACAAAACATTGTAAGATTAAACAAGATATGAATACAACTTAATTTCAACAGTCAAAACATTAAAAAATTACACAAAAACTCACCATAGGCCATCTGGGTCCAATTCTCGAACCCCAACTGTGGACGTAGAAGCTTCGCCCTGATCCTTGTCGCCACCCTCAACCTGACCAGTTTGTCCCTCGGGTTCTCGCGTCGTAGTAGTCACAGGCAGAGGAGTAGAGTGAGATAAAGGAGTGAGCTAAGGCAGCGATGGAGTAGGTTGAGACGCTGAAGTAGTCTCAGACGTAGGAGTAGGATCAAACGGTCGCGACGTAGGCTGAGACACAGATGGCTGAGGACAAAGAGGACGATGTCGAGTCCGAAGCTGTGGTACTGGAGGTAACGTAAACTGTGGTGGTGGAGGTAACGTAAACTGCGGCTGATAAGGAAAGGACGGTGAAATCACCGACCGTCTCCTAGACGACTCAGCACGACGATGAAGGTCACCAGGACGCAATATCGGCGTAGATCGACCCAGTAGGACGAACCGAAGACTGAGAGGGAGAATGCTG
Organism: Salicornia ramosissima; assembly: GCA_951394345.1. NCBI lineage: Eukaryota > Viridiplantae > Streptophyta > Magnoliopsida > Caryophyllales > Amaranthaceae > Salicornia > Salicornia ramosissima. Next base: position 48,654,580 of record OX596233.1, read on the forward strand.
GCGGGTCTGGGAGTTCTGGCTCTGAGCCTCCGAATCTGACATGTTCCTACATAAAGTAATGAGTAAATTATTTGAAAATAAATACAACTCAACTTTCAACCATCATATTTCTTGATTTATCACCACATTGAAGTTTATTATCATTATTCTATAAAACTACCATATGCTAAAATATTCAATAAAAATTCAATTAATTCAATAAAAATTCAATAAATTGAAAAATAAAAAAAATTGCAAAAAGTCATTTAATCACTACTCAATACTCACTAAGGACTAAGGTTATATCAAATTATCAATTATATATCAAACAAAAAATAAAAATAAAATCAGATTAAAGTACTAAACTAAAAAAACAATTCTAATGTTCAAACTAAAAATTCCAGTGACAAACAAATAATTAAACAAACACAAACAATTCCAATGTTTAAAATAATAAAAATGACAAACACACAAAAAAAATGTATAGAAAATTAGAAATAAAATAGCATAAACAAACAAACAAATTATCAATTAAACACATGACAAACAATGCTTATAGACATTCAAAATGCATTGAAGAAACTAAAACTCCAAAAATCTGCAAATATTCAAATTACAGTGAACAAACACAAACAAATAAACTGAAAAAATTACAAAAATTCAGACATAATTTATCCAAAAAAATTAGGATACATTCAAATAAAATCCAGCAAGCTAAAATCCAACAAAACAGCTCAAAAAATCTAAAAATTGAACAAACAAAATTAAAGTAACAAATTTCTAGCAAAAAAGGAAAAAAATTATACCTGCAGACTAATAGACTACTGGCGATGGAGTTTGGAGACGCGGCGGACGGAAGTTGCAACCGGAGTTATAGCAGCGCAGAGGAGGGAGAAAGAAGGAGAAGGAGAAAGAAAGAGAAGGAGAAAGAGAGAGGCCGGAGGGGCGGCGAATGGCCGGCCGTACGCCGTACGCCGGATGTTCGAGGGAGAGAGAGAGTTAGGGTTTGGGGTCGCCGGATGCTCGAGAGAGAAAGAGAGAGTGGAGAGAGAGTAAGGGTTCGAATGGGTTAAGAATTTTAGGATTCGTGTTTAAACTGATTAAAAAAAAATTCCGACCGTCCTAACGGTCGGAAGATGTCGACCGCGCATAGACGATCGGTATTTTCCGACCGTTACTGACCGTTAGGACGGTCGGAAAACTTTTTACGACCGCCAGTACGGTCAGTAAAAAAGTCCCGACTGTGTTCAGTCGGGAACGGTCGGTATTTGGCGACTATGTAAATGTCGGTCGGAAAAAGCGGTTGGGCGAGAGAGATTTTCTTGTTGTGTTAACTCAATAATATTTTTAATTCAGTAATAACAAGTTGGGTTGAGTTTTTTTTACCCGTTTAGCTAAATGAATTAATGCAATCTAACTTATTTAGTTTAAGGAAAAATGCATATGAATAATCCCAACTATATATTCGAGGTCTTTCAATATTAATCCTAACTATAGGTTATTATATTATAATCCAAACTATAAAGGTAGTTTTATGATGTTAGTCAATATTAACTTTTGACCGGCTCCGATTCCCTTCGTAAAAAGGGAGGAAGATCGTCATGCTCGAGCGGTGTGGGTTCAGTGGTACTCTACCTAATATTTTTTTCCTACCAGGCCAAGAGCCTATGTAAATTAAACGGATTGGATAGTGTTGATTGAGACATGACCCTTTTAATAAATGGTTCAAAACTCAAAAGCTGATGAATCCGAGCTGACCGGTATAATTATTTACTTTTATATTGGGGTTTCAAAATCAAAATTTATAAAATTATAATGCATAATAAATTTAAAGTTTGGTTCAAATATCCACAAAAATCGCAAATTATCACAGTAAGTTTTAGTAACACATTTACGTGCAACAAAAACTCCGATCCAAAAAATTAATTAGAACAAATTGGAAGGAAATAACAAAGAATGAACCAAAAAACAAAACAACAATGAGCAAATATTTCGAATTGAAAAAAAATACTAAAAAAGAAAATTTTAAAAATTTAAACAGTATCGAAACATATACTCACTCCGTCCCAATTTAGTTGCTACATTCACTTTTCACATCTCTTGAAATGCGACTTTAAATAAAATATCTTGAACTATACATAATAAAAAATTATAAAAATTATATGTTTGAAAAGTACATGTTGAGACGAATTAAATTATATCTGTCATGACTATATTTTTAATTTCTTATGCTTATAAACTAAAAGCAGTCAAGATCACATGTATCAGTGCTACAAGTCAAAATGTAGGAACTAAATTAGGACAGATGGAGATAGAGTAACATATTAACATCACAAATTTCAAGCAAAAAAATTCGAAAGTAAATTCAAACAAAACCCCAAAAAATTGAACTACATTCGAGACGCCCCCCACCCCCATGGACCCACCCCACACCAAAAAAATACGGAGTAATAATAAAGCACATTTGAACAAGTTCAACCCAAAAAAGAGAAGAATCCAATTGAACGAGATTTTGGTGTAGCAAAAATGAGAGAGTGGTAGAGTGAGAGTCTCATATCTATAAATTAGTCCTTTGCTCGAGTTATGGTTATTATATATTTTCTAAATAAATATTTATTCATGTTTTTTTTTTTTTTTTAAAAATTATGTTTAAAGGGTTTCTATAAATATTTATTTAAATTATTTGTTTAGTTTGAATTACGGCCCTTTTGTTTATTAAAAAAATTATATAAATATTATTATAATCCACTATTAGTGTATAATGTTCAAACACAAAAATTTAAATGACCACATACTAAATCTAAATATTTTCATTTTTGCTTAATGGTCATATGCATTTATTAAAAGTTGATTAAAATATTTACTTAACGGTCATCTAGAATTATGAATATTCATTGCAATTCCTTATAGAAGTTGTTTAAAATATTCATTTTTTAAAACTTAAAAGTTTATTAGTAAAATCGTAATATTCATCATATCATAAAAACAAACTGCAAAGCATTTTACCAACATCTGCTTTATATATTACACACTACTACTAGTCTACTACTACTAACTGTTTTCTGTCATTATACAACATTGCCTTTTTTAATTACAACAACATCGTCATTATCAAGACAGAACCCCATCCCCTTCATCCTTCCCTAAAGCATCTTCATCATCATACTTTTTCATCCCTACATAACATAACATAATACTCTTATACTATAAATATTTTACTCCCTCAAAAGCAAAAGTTGCCCCATTCATCAAACGGCTACAATCTATCCTCATTTCATCATTTCTTTCCATATTATACACCCCCCCACCTACTAGATTACAATGGATTTACTTGGGTCACTACAACGGGGCTCCGAACCACATGCTTTCCATCCACCCATGAAATCGACCCAAAACCCGCACCCGCATCACCCAAATTCAAACTCTTACTATCCGCTGTTACTGTCACTGTGTAAGTCATCCTTTTGGCTTTCTCATTGAACTCTAATGTTAAGGGTTTCACTTCCACTTTTACTCCCTTTGTTGGAACCTCTACTTTCACCTTGTACACCGAATTCACCTCCCCTACATTCGTCACCGTCCTTATGAACGTCTTCCTCATTCCCTTCGACCCTGAGGTCGGTATCACTGCTGCAATCGACGGATAATTCAAGTTTTCCGGCGATGCTTTTGTCTTCTTATCGCAATTCGCTGGGGTACGAGTAATTACTTGAATGGTCTTCGGACCGTACCCAATTGCGCACAAGAAGTCCACATAGTCATCATTAGTGATATCATATACAAGACCCGGGTCAAGTGCTTGATCCAAATTCAAATGACCCGACCCGAAATCATAGGGAGTGGAGGGTTTCCCAGGGGTTGATTCATCCGTCATGAGGTTGAGTTTGTTGTTGGTTACACTTGCTGTTGTCATGATCGCCGACTTGATCATAGCCGGCGACCAATCAGGGTGCGCAGATTTTAACAATGCCGCGGCCCCACTAACGTGGGGACACGCCATTGAAGTGCCCGAAAGAATGTTGAACTCTGTTCTCCGGGTGTCAACGTCTAGCCCAGTGGGGCCCACTGCCTCGCTCCAACCGGCTAGAATGTTGACACCTGGAGCAATCAAATCGGGTTTCAGTATCTCCGGGTTTAGCCCGTTTGGTCCTCTACCGGAAAACGCCGCAACCACAGGCGCTGGTTTGATTCCCACGACTGTTCCTTTGAAGTTAATCCTGGCCGTTGGTCTCTTCCCTGAAGCGTATGCTTTGATTAAATCCCCTTCGTTGGATCCAATACCAACGGCTGGGATTATGTGAGCATCTCCCACTAGCCCTTCTCCGTTCACAGCTCCGTTGGCGAGGATCATTCCAACACCACCGGCTTTCTGAACAACAACCCCTTTCGCAACTCTTGGGTTGCTTCCTCTATCACAAATTACTATTTTACCTTTCACTTCTTTCGGGTTAAGTGAATTCTCCATACACAGAGACACAGACAGGGTGCCCGTTTTACCCGGGTAAACAACCGGGTACGTCTTATCCAACGGTTTACCCGCGTAAAGCGAAACCCCTGAAATTCTTTTATCATTTCCCAACACAATTTCCGACGGAAAATTCCTATCAATTGTCCCTGCACCAACCGTCGTAATCCACGGCGCTAAGTTCGTCACCGACATTGTATTCGGACCGTCGTTTCCGGCGGAAGATGAGACAAATACCCCTCTAGAAACAGCACCATATGACCCGATAGCAATCGGGTCTAAATAATAAGGTGAAGAAATCCCATCCCCACCTCCAATTGATATGGAGATAACATCAACACCATCATTAACAGCAGAATCAAAAGCAGCTAAAATATCAGAATCAAAACAACCTGAATTTTTCCAACAAACTTTGTAAACCGCTAACCTCGCTTTAGGAGCAACACCTTTAGCAACCCCAGAAGCATAACCGCTCATATTAGCTCTAAAAGAATACCTTCCACCAGCAGTTGAGGCAGTATGGGTCCCATGTCCGTCGGCGTCTCTAGCAGACTTGAACTCCAAAGACGACGACGTATTGGCGACACCGATGCCGGGAAACGCGGCCTGATGTCCCTTGTTGAAGAACCTAGCACCGATTATCTTGCGATTACAGTTATGAGGGCCGAATTTCTCACCGACTTGACAAACACCTTTCCAGCGTTTAGGGACAGGGCCGAGGTTTTGGTCGGAGAAGGAGCGATGTTCGGGCCAAATCCCGGTGTCGAGGAGTCCGATGATGACGTCGGATCCATAATCGGACTCCGACCAGAGTCCGCGTTGGATACGGAGGCCGAGGAACTGTGGGGACCGCGTCGTGTGAAGGTGACGACGGCGGTCTTCCATGACGGCGAGGATGGAAGAGTGGTTGTTGAGGTAGTCTGCTTGAGAGGAGGAGAGAACAGCGGAAAAGCCATGGAAAACGGTGTCGTAAGTGTGGAGGATTTGAGATTCGGTGGTTGTGAATTCCGAGGTGTACCAGTGGTAGTGAGTGGGGAAGATGGAAGGTTTTGAATTCCTGTCGACCCGAATTAAGTAGGTTTTCCGGGTTTTAAGGTCGGGTTGTTGGGCTGAGGTGAGGGTAAACAGGAAGAAGAGGAGTGACGGGAGGAAAAATTGATTAAGGTTAGCCATGGTCATGGAGGAGAGAAAGAGAGACAGATTGAAAGGGGAGAAGTGGGAAGTGAGGAATTGAGAGTGGAAAGTGTGGAGAGAAGACTGTTAAGTAGAGTGTGAAGTGTGAAGGATTATTGCCCTTTTTCGAAAATAGTACAGTAAAATAATTATAAATGTTATTTTTAATTAGCACTTAAGTAAAGGTAGTTTAATACTTTAATGTGAGTCATAGTATTTTATTTGTATTTTTTTTTATAATCTATAATTGTATAGTAAAACAGAATATGATCATTTTATCGAGCTTTACGTGTTAAATTCTCGTGCAATTTTTTTCCTCCAAAACTAATTATGACATCACTTTTATTCTATTATAAATGCACTAGCAATAGGAACAAACATGTTCTCATGACACATCATATTTAATAAAACTCAATTCAAACAAATTTATCATCAATAATAGACAAATCTTTATAAAGTTTTTGATGCGGCCAATGTAAAAATCTTTAAAAAAAAGAAGAAGAAAGAAATCAACTCTTATCAAAAAATGACAAACCTAGGTTACTCATTAGTAATTTCAACAAACCTCATATCAGTCATATGTGTAACAAACACAAACATCAACACAATCCTCTCTATTGTTAATGCCCTAAATAATCCTTCCAAATTTCAAATATAATTAATAAATTCTTTCTTTCAAGACTAATTTAATACCAAGAACAAAGTAAATTAATGAAAGTATGTAACATTTTCTATCCTAAACTGAGGGAGTATTAATTTAATACGGAGAACAAAAATAAATTTTTTGATTAAAAAAACCGAGGGAGTATTAATTTACTTTGTTCTTCGTATTAATTTAACAAAATGTTACATACTTTCTAATTAATAAATTCGAAACCCTAACTCTCTATCCTCCTTCCTATACTTCATCTTCTCCACACGATTTAGTGGGGTTTGTGAGGGTTTTTCGAAGATTGATTGAAGGTAGGCGGCGGTGTTTGGGTGCTTATTTGGGTGGCTAGGGTTACGATTTGGGTAGCTAGCGTTGCGATTTGGGTGGCTAGGGTTGCGATTTGATGTGTGGTGGTGCTGGGTCGGTTGTTGGGGTTGCGATTTGTTGTGGAGTTGTGCGGCGGTCCTAAGTCGGTTGTTGGGGTTGCGATTTGGGTGGTGGTGTGCCTTTGGGTGGTGGTGTTTGGTGAGAAGTGGTGGTGGTGGTGGATGATTACTGATTAGGGCTGATTAATTTTTTTTTTGGAGAATTAAGGCTAATTAGTGCTGTGTTAATTAGAGTTGATTAGTGCTTTAGAAATTGTCTAGAGAAACGTGTGCGGTACAATTGGTGAAAGTTTTTAGTTAGGGAGGGAGTAAAATATAACTACTTTTTTCATAAAAGTATGTAACATTTTGTCATAAGAAAAAACTAAATTAATACTCCCTCGGTTTTTTTTAATTTAAACAAATTTTTTTTTGATGTTTTTTTTTGGTTTACTCATTTCTTACATTTATACTTCTACGGCTATTAATTTATAATTTTCAAGTACATTTTTTTCATACATTTTCTCTTACTTTTGACTAACTTCAATAAAATTATATATTTTTTTTCTTTGTTTTTTATACGCTCTCTTACTTTTTATACAACTTATAATAATAATTTTTTCTTTTTATCCAATTACCAATAATTTCTTAATTGTAATAAAAACTCATATGAATACAATAAAAAAAAGGGAGGGAAGTAAAAGGTATGATATTGTCGTTCAGGAGGAAATTGATGGGGATAAAGTCATAAAAAAGCATTGATATTTTAAGATGCTTTATTGTAAACTTGCTTTTTCAACACATCAGTCTTTGGGTGGGTTGATATTTTGACTCGGAGTCTTTAATTTGTTGTTGGGCATTATTGGACAATTAGCAATAGGAGCTGCAAATGAGTCGACCTGATTTGAATTTGTGTTTGATCGGAATCCAATTTACTTCCTCCGTTTCGAAATAAACGCAACAATTTCTATTTTAGTAAGTTTTAAAATAAATGCAACAATTTAATCTTTTCATTTTAATATGTTTTTTCTTCCTATCTCTCACATCATCACATACCCCACTTTCTCTCTCTATCCTTTTTACTCTCACAACAAAAAAATGGATTAGGAGTCCATTCTATCCAATTTGTTGCGTTTTTTCCGAAACGGAGGAAGTATATAATTTTTAAAAATTTCTAATTTTTAGCTAATAAGGATATAAATTCACATAATGATAACTTCATATAACTACAAACCAAGGCATACAGAAGTATATACCTTGCCTTACTGCATGCAAGACACATTGTCAATTTCCCAAGACATACAAATCACAAGTTCACAACTTCACAAATCCAAAGTGTCCGACCATACATTTTATTTCAATATGATAATATGTGTGGCACTGAACCTTGGAGTCGAACCTTATTGTAGGTCACTAGTTTAATATAGCCAACGCACAAATTTACAAGACGAAAAATAAAGAATCCTCACAAATGCATGAAGTGGAATTCGATACATTGTGGATAATCCTCCACCACCACACCAAGGTCTCCTAGTCAGTATCCAACCCTACGTATTAAGTAGGTTATACTAAATAGTACTCCATGCATTTTACTTTATTTATTACTCTTTTACCATTTTTGTCTCATTAAATATTCAAAATGTAACAAAGCAATAAGAGGGGGGGGGGGGGGGTTGTCTTCAAAGGCCACACAATATCTAAAAACATTAAGCATTGCTCCATAGGTGCATCTATATATATAAATATTGATTTTTGGAGTCCTGAGTTCCAAGAGAAATTCCATAAACCGTTTAATTATTAAGTTAGGCGGGTTGAAATTAGGTTGAAAACTTCAACAAGAATTCCAACCCAATTTAATTAATTGGGTTAGAAACTTCAACTCAACCCATTCTTATTGGGTTTGGTAAGGGTCGGTTCGTTGGATCGAGATTTGTTAGCTCTAATTGACACTATGGGAGTATAGGTTTTATGCAAATTAAATGTGATACTTGTAGATAGGGTGTCGATTCAGGTTAGCGATATAGGTTTGGATTGACTCAATTGGTTCAGCTTACTTCAGTTTAAATTGCAACAGATCGTTACGTCACCGTTCAATTCAGTTCATGTCATTACGGGAGCAAGTCAAAATAATTTGTTCATTTTTCAAGATTAGTTCAGTCTAGGCTTAAATCATTTTAGGCGGATCAAAACCAATTCCGTCCAAAACAGTTTAGGTTAAAATAAGTTATCGATAGAGTATAGTATTTTTCATGTTTTATTTAGGATGTTTCAAGTTCAAATAGAGTTGCTCAATCGGCTAATAATATTATTATGCTTTTCAGGTGGATTTTGGTTACATTAATACTAGTTTTTTATGCACGCTATGCGTACGATCTTAAAATATTCGTTAACAACATTAACCTGACAATAAAATTATTAAGTTCCCACATAATTTTGAAAACTTTTAAATAAATATTTTTTTTTGACTTTAATATAGTTTTTTCCTTTTTGCTTATACAGAGTAAGTATATTATAAGTTGAGTAAATATTTTATTTCTCTTAAAAATTTATTATTTATGAATAAATTTTGAGTGCTAAGAGAATTTGAATAATACAATTTACAACTAAATGTATTTACAATTTTTATAATTATGAGTATTTGTTTTAAATAAGGCTATTAATGATTTCAAATATCATGATGGAAAATTTTAATACACAAATGATAAAATTGTCCTCATTTGATTAACATTTTTTTTATCGCATTTGATTAACAATTATGAAGGATGAGTAAGAGTAGTGTGGTAATTCAAGTAGACACCACCACCACCTCATCCCTTGACTTATATATAATAGAGATATATATTGCGTTCTATTTTAATATATATTTAATTTAAAATTGAACTCATTTATTTATTGGTCAATAATTCATATCATTTTCGGTTCAGGTCATTTCAGGTTATTGGATATATATTTTTATTAGTTCAGGTTATTTCAATTTGGATCACTTGCAGTCCAGCTAACCCAAGAGTTCCAACCTAAAGTAACACCGCCCCTACTTATAAATTTTTAATTGTATGTAGCAATGTCAAATTGGGTTGTGAACTGATGGATTGGCCAACACTATTTGAAAGCTAAACTGAAATTGTCTGAATATCAACACACATGAAAATAACTGGATTGAAAATGCTTGAACTGTTATTAATCCGTAAAATTACAAACTTGAATTAAAGGTGACCCAAATTGTTGCTAACCTGCATCAATCTAATCCAGATGGAATTGATTTGAACCAATTAACCTGAATTGAAATTAAAATTGTAACGTAATTTAATTTAAACCTCTCTGATTCGAAATTAAAACTTTAACCTGATCTAAACCTCACTGAACCAAACCCGAGGCGAATTGATTTGAACCGAACATAATATGAACTAAAATAATCTCAAATCTGACATAATCAAATCTAATAGTGATTATCCTACTTTGTAAGACTTGTTACTTATAACTTATTAAGAAATTATAATTGAATTATTATTATTATTATTATTATTATTATTATTATTATTATTTCATTATACATGAATAATATAACATAAGTACACATTTTTGTGATATATATTAACAATTTGGACTTATTAATTAATATTTAAGAATTTATTTTCATCATATTTATTATTATTCTCTAATAATAAATATATTTTTCTATATTTAATCTATTTACTTAATAAAATCAAATGACATTTGCACTTTTTAAAATCAACAAATACAAATATGTTTACAAAAAGTGTAAAAAATCAAAGAAAAATAACCCGCATCCATCACCCTATAATATGTTTGACCTATCACCTGTTTACTATCCGATATACTATCCATATCTCTATTATATAAGCCAAGGGGGAGCCATGGTGTCCCCCCTCGAAAAGTCCATAATGCTCATTAAAAATTTATTAAAAATCAAATAACGTCACTCTTATTTATTAAGGACAGTTATTACAATTTTTGAATTTTTTTAATTAAAATATTACAAAATATACAATTCGGAAACATAAAATAATCAAAATTCATATTTTTGAATTCCCTATAAATATATACCCATTTTAATATAATTTTTTACATAAAAATTTTACCTTTTTATTATCGTAGAAATTTGATAGCCAATTTTGTTCATTGTAGTGGAATGGCTGGAAGAAAGGGGAATTTGTTTTTACGATTATGTGAATGAGTGTGACTTTAAAAAAAAATTCAATTTCTCAAACAAAAACCTTCAATTTTTTAAGATACATTAAAAATATCGTCGCACGCAAAGCGTGCACACAAGGCTAGTACATATATAGAGTAGGAACAGGATCATGTAAAAACCTTGTAAGAAGTTAAAAACCTAAAAACTAAATATCCTGGCCATTGATTTTTGTCTAGCCCATCTTGACCGTCGATTTAATTTTACAAAAAGCTGTTTTTTTTTTAATTTATTCACTTCACTTTTCACACTTGTCGAGGCAAAACTTTGAAGATTAATATCTTTAATTGTGTGTTTGTAAAAATTATAAAACCTAGATATTAAAAAACTATATGTTGAAACGAATCTAACGAGACCCCACATGACTATGTTTTTATGTATGAATCACAAACGATAGTCAAAGTAGACTTTGTGAATAGTGACAAAGTCAAACTGAGTAAACATAAAAAAACGGAGGTAGTATAATTAAGGGGTACATGTTAATTGAAGGAGGTACATATTAATTTTCAAATTAATTCAAATTTAACATACTAGGGGGTACATGTTAATAATAAAGGGGTACATGCAAAGATACAAGGGTACATACAAAATCAAACACGAAGAACTACACTTAAAAAAATTCAAACTTTACAAAAAAATGCACAAAAACATACTAAATTAAGGGGGTACATGTTAATAATAAAGGGGTACATGAAAAGATACAAGGGTACATACAAAACCAAACACGAAAAACTGCACTTAAAAAAATTCGAACTTTCCAAAAAAATGCATAGAAACATACTAAAATAAGAGGGGCATGGTAATAATAAAGGGGTACATGCAAAGATACAAGGATACATACAAAATCAAACACGAAGAAATTGCACTTTAAAAAAAATTTGAACTTTATAAAAAATGCACAAAAACATACTAAATTAATGGGGTACAAGCAAAGATACAATGGTATGTACAAAATCAAACACGAATAACTACACTAAAAAAAATCGAACTTTATAAAAAAATGCACAAAAACATATTAAATTAAAGGGGTGCATGTTATTAATAAAGGGGTACATGCAAAGATAGGGTACATACAAAATCAATTACGAAGAACTGCACTTTAAAAAAAAATTAAACTATATTAAAAAATACACAAAATTTTTTGAACAAAACCTAAATTGTTGCTTGAAATTTGCGTGAAATCTGTGAAATTAGCGTGAATGAATTGGTTCAATCAAATAGTTTTTAATAAAAACCCGAGTGAAACTATTTTTTCTAAAAAAAAAAATGGTAACTTTGGGTGGTTAGTGTTTTTTACCCCAAAATTAATCACAACCCTAGATCTACATCTAATGGTCGTAATTAAACGTTTTTAGTTTTCAACTTAACATAGGTTTTTAGCAGATTCTGACTCTATATATAAATCAATATATATATATATATATATAATATAAGAGAAGCAGCTAAATCCACAGCTATTGCCACATGTCACGCCCTCATTAAAAAATTTCTCGCCCTTTTCCCTTAATCTAAAAAAAGCAACTTTTTTTATTCTACCTTAATATATTTTCTACCTTAATAAAAAGTGATATATAATATAACATATCTTTAGAAATATTATGTGATTTAATTTCCTATAAATAATACATGTACCTTAATCCTTTTGTCATAAGTAATTTATTTTTTATCATATATTAATTTCCTATATATTTTTATGATCAAAAATTACTTTCGATATATTATTAATTTATTGCTTATACATATTCTCATGATAAAATTTCGCTACTTTTTTTGGGGGGAAATGAGTATCATTATTGATTTATTATTTTGACATGCATAACATGACTTTTTATATAATTCGAAGAATCTCTATAATAACTTATCAATTTTTTAGGATTATAATAATTAGAAAATCAACAAAAAAAATGTACATTTTAATTTTATTTTCCCCTAATAGTTGTGATAAAACAAGATTTAGTTTAACTTAGTTATTTTGTACATTTTAATTTTGAGTGTATTATAATTTCTTTTATTTATATTTATGACTATAATTTTCATAGATTATAAACGAGAAAATAAATTTCTAAAATTGAATCTATGTATATTTTTTATGGAGAATCTATATTATTGTTATATGTTTAATTAGAACAATTTTATAACATAATTGATCCATATATAAAAATATACTAAAATAGAAGTATTTAGAAAAAAAAAACTATTATAATCTAATACTTCATGTTTTATTTTTTAATCCGTAAATTTTTATTTTAATAAGATATTATTTCAAAAAAATACTCATAACATATAAAAGTAATTTTATTCTCTTTTATTAAAACTATCCTTTAAAAATTAATAACTAGCTAGCGTTTGATAACGATAATTGCTGGTTAAATTTTTTTCTAAAATTGTGTTTAAATTCACTCCAAAATTTGTTCATACATCATGTTACCGTAAATTTAACCATTTTGAATTAAATATAATGTATCACCTTATACGATATTTTTTGTTGTTAATTTCGTTGACTTCTGCCACAATTTTTTTTATTCTTATCTATATATTACAATAATTTGAAGAATTAAATTAATAATGTTTTATTTCTTTTTTATGCATTGATCTTGATAAAAATTTAGTTACTTTTTTTGGGGGAAATGAGTATCATTATTGATTTATTATTTTGACAGGCATGATATGACTTTTTATATAATTCGAAGAATCTCTATAATAACTTATCGATTTTTTTAGGATTATAATAATTCGAAAATCAACAAAAAATACTAAATTTTTTATTATATATGTACTATATATATGAATTACCGAGTGTTAGTGTAATACTTACTTAATGTTCTGTATGCAGGTTAGTCAAGATTTTGTATAAAGATTACTCATTGTTTTGTATGGGTTTTTTTAATTAAAAAAACTACGAAAATATTAAATTAATATGGGTTGCTATATATAAAGTAAAAATTTTAATATGATGTTAAAGTCACTATATCAGGAAATGAATTATACAAATCATTACATTACTATTTACAAAGTTAATATTAAGCTTTCCAAGCCGTGCATCGCACGGGCGCTATGCTAGTATATATACTATTTAATTTTTGTTTTTTACCCATTTTATTTTACCCTCAATTTTGTCATCTTCTCAATAAATACATCTAATTTTTAATGGGTTCTACCACTTTACATATTTCTTCTAAAAAATTGTACTAAAGGAAGTGTAGCTAGTAAAAAGGGTTGGAGGGAATATTTTTTGGATGAATCTAGTATTTTTATCATATTGGCATGCACTCTATGCATATACATCCTTTTCCATGCATAAAAACTACTCCATTTATTTCAAAATAACTGTTTCATTTTGACCAAAAAATTCTCACAATTTTGATCAAAGTAGAGCAATTATTTTGAAATGGAGGAGTAGGGTTCTAGCTAGGCTAAAAAATAGTAACTCTACGATCTTGGCCTCTTGGGTTGAGCATCTTCTTTTCGGTTTTCATCCTAACATCCACTAACTTGCATCATTGCATTTTCAGCAATTATTACAAACCTTTATGCATGTCAACATATAGCAATTAGCAACTAAGATCATTGATATAGGGCCACTTATTTCCGCACATATAAATTTGATTTCAGCACTATCATCTTCATCACCTATTATCAAGAAATTTTTGCTTTCTGAGAGTATGATGAAAACAAATTTGGATGTGCAGAAATCAGTGGCCTTATATACTCTTGACTCTGATATATGTTCAAATTACTTCAATTATTTCATTCGGACATGGTTAGCTAATTAATAATCAGTTGAAAATTTAGTCTAGGGTGGAAATGGTCTAAATTTAATACTCCATTAGCTTCTTTTTTATAGTTACATATGTTTAGAACCTTTTTATGATAAAAAAGTCAAAATAACATTGCTAAAAATAAACGATAGAAGTAGGCCATGTAATACAACAAAAGCACAGATTATTAGAATTATCCTGTAATGGGCCATGTGACTAGGGATAAATTGATCATAGGTTATGCCGACTGGTTGTAGGTCTAAGATGAATATTAATTGGGAGGTGCGTCTAAGGCAATCCCTCTATCATTTCTTGTGTTTTTTTTTTTAAATTTAAAAAAATATGAAATAGAAAATGTTACAAGGCAACATAACGAACAGATAAACTTTTGCTTGGTAATAACTTCATAATAAGGCGATGAAGCTGGGGTAGCTCCTCCAAGGCTCCAATTTGCATGAATTAGGTGATGAGAAGTATGTATGTATGTATATGAATTCAGATGAAATGAACACGTACTATTCATGCAAAAATTAATGGCTTTAGTTTTGGCACATTGTATTGTGGGACTCAGACGTTGCTTCATGCTTCATTCATGACTTCATCATGCCTTTTTCCTCCTTAGCTAGCCTTTTGCAGTGCTTACACCAAACATACATTGCATGCATTTTTTCGACATGATTAATAAGCTACTGGCTAGCCACACTTCATTTCGTTACTGTTTGTGTTATAAGAAATGCGACAAATGTGATAAAGATTAGCAAGAATAAACACAGAATTTACATGATTTGCTGACTAATAACAATGCGCTAACTATGTTCACAGGTAGAGGAGAGGAGTTTTGTTAATCTTGAGAAATTTTTAATATAGTAATAGCTTAATATATAGAGATTAAAGTTATATATGGTACTCTTAATTCTAACTTTGTAATAAAGAAACTAGAAAAGGTCCTAAAAAATAAGCCCAAAATGGAAATTACCGATCACCTCATTTAATATTATCTACTAAAATCGGTAACTGATTTTTAAGGGTCTTTTTTATAAACGGTTTCGATTTTAGATACGGTCAATAAATTTTGTAAAATGGACGGGATTTTGGTACCATATTTTAATCTAATGTTGAATTCATATGGCGATCGGTAATTATTGCTTTCCTACTACATTTTATGCGGTCGGTGAAGTTCGGTTGGTAAACTGTCATTTTCTTGTAGTGTTTGTGCCCCTGAACCCCAAAACCAGTGCATTTAATCCTTGAACCCCAACTCACTGACCGGACAAACCCGTCATGTACTCATGCATCATAGGTTATACAAATTAAATGGGTACAAAACATATTCAAGACATAAACTAAAAATTTGTACACTTGATTTAACCTTTTATTAATTTGAATTAATTCAATTAAAGTTAAGATTTTATATTCTTTGTTTCAAAATTATCAGGCCAGGTTGTAAGAAAATCTTACTTGTCGTTTTGTACATATGATTATTACAGTTATAAAAACTTTACTATAGCTGCATATAAGGGATTGATATTGGCAAATCAATAATTGATATGGGCACACCCTTTGTGAGAGGAGCATAGAAAAATGTGTTCTCACAATAAGGTATGCCTGTATTAATTTTGGTTGTGTCTTTATCATTTTTCGTACATATATTGTGAATATAATTGAAACTTCTTATCTAAACTAACTAAGCTGAATTGATGATTGAAATTTGAAAGACATGATTGCATTCGATTTTACTATAGCTTAATTAGCTCTTAAAATCTTCATTCCGTGTTCTTCCAGCCTTCAGGTTGAGATCGAAAGGGACAACCTTTTAGCGGTTAATGCGGTAAACAATCAATGTCGTCCACCCCGGAAGCTTGCTAATCTTGTCACCGAGATTCAGTTGCTTAGCTTCTTCTTCACTTTACGTCGATCTTCAATACTTCGTCACATCTACAGAGAAGGTCGGCAACCGAGCGGATGATTGGGTCGTCAATGTTGGTCATTTAGTTAACTCTTCTCTATATGTATTTCATATGACCATACTTCTCACTTATATACTATACTTGAGGATGATAGATTAGATAGTAGGTACTACCCTATTAGAAGAGCTAACTAATTTTGTATTCAATCTTTTTTATCATATTAGAAAATTAGCTCTTAAAATATAAATATGTACATATATAGAGACAATAGAGTTAACAACGATTTGTGTTGCTAAGGCTGTCATTGAGTGACCCAATTTGATGCATTTCTCATATGACACAATATTAGAATCTTACCTTAACTATTTTTTTTAATAGCATACGATCCCTCTGTTTTTATAATGGTTGATTGTTTCATTTTCATTCCTTCTTGAGATATTAATAAAATTAGATATTCCATTCCTCACTGAAACTTTGCGTGCGCCATTTTGATATGGGACACCAAAAATTAAAAAAAACGAGGGAGTATTTTTTTTTCTAGTGCTCTAACTTTTTGATTTTTTTGTAATACTAAGATAACTCCTCTGTTTTTATGCGTAATAATTGAATTTGTACATGTTTTAAGAAATAGTTTTGAGCATATAAATGAATAAATTAATAAAAAGTATTGGTCACCTATGATCTTTCTTTTGCTTGTATTTAAATTCTACTATTAATTAAATTGTCAGCCTACACCCTTCAAAAATGTTCCATCAAATGCATGCAAATTGATTTATTGAACATAAAAAATAGAAGAAGTATAACTTAACAACAATTGTAAGTTTTTCTCAAATTTCTAAAAATATTATGTAGTTTTAATTTAAAATTAACGTTTAATTTGTAAACTCTTTTTTTTTTTTTTTTTTTTTTAAAAAAAAAAACTACACTGGTTAAAAGTGAGAGCCTAAAGGTGGCTTGGGCACGGCCGTGTCGGGACAACCAAAGTGCCTTGTGCAACAACAAGACGTGCTTATAACAAGCCAAAAAAATCTGTGTCGTGCCATCCTTGTGCCAAGTTAATTATAAAATATAAGTTCTATGTACCACATGACCCACGTTGTGTGTCGTGTCGTAGTGCTAAAGATTTTATATTCCTTAAGAAATTTCAACCTATATAAGAGTGCCAATTTGTGTGTTGGCCCGTCTTCTCGGGCCGGATTCGTACTAAACTTTTAAAATGTTGTTCACGCATGGTCTATGACCCATCATTCGTGCCTTCGTGTTATGCTCATAGCGGATTATTCCTGGGCCCGGGCCCAAGTTGTGTCGTGACAAGTTGGCCCTCGTGCCGACCCAAATCATGCCCACAACTAGAAAAAATGCTATTGCGACGGGATTTCCCATCGCAAGTATGTGATCCCGTCGTAGAAAAGAGAGGTCACAAATGTTTTTTCCGTCGTAAAAATATGACTCCGTCGCAGAAAAAGGGGTCGCAAATGATTTTCCCCGTCGCAAATGAGTCATTTCTAATAGAGTTTGGGTTAGATATTAGGTAACTTTTAGCGACGGGATCAAAAACCGTCACAAAATATCTACATTTGCGACGTGATTTAGGCCCGTCATTAATGTGTACCCGTCGTTAATGGAATAATGTTTTGTAGTGCCCAACAATCAGTGAGACACACACAATATTATAAGAAGTTATACCCAACTTAATAAACTTTTACGGCCCGTTTGGTTGTTAGTAATAAATTGTGGTAATGGTAACGGATTTAAAGTGTAATTTTCTGAAGGAAGAACCCTATAATCCCTATGAAAAACATTTTTTCATACCCAACCATAAAATTTCTTTTTATTATCTATTACCATCCATTACCATGGGAGAGGGCCGGGTGGTATTAGATGGGAATGGATATGTGTGAAGAAAATTAGATAAATCGGAGTTAAAATAGCACCACCATGAGAATGGATTTTGATTTTCCTTCCAAATTTAGTTACAAATTCATTCCTATTACCACTTATTATAAACGGCGACCAAACGTGCCCATTAGGTTATACAATTAGAGTTATAGTACCGCAAATAAGGTGTTCTTAACCATGGAAAAAACTAAAGATTTTACGGCTCGTTTGATTGTTGGTAATGAATTGTAGTAATGGCCTGGTAATGGATTTAAAGTGTAATGTGTTAAGGAAAAACTTCAAAATCTCCATGGAAAACATATTTGTCATTCCCAAACTTGAAAATTCTTCTTATTTTTCATTATCATCCATTACCATGTGGAAGGGTGGTATTAGATGGGAATGAATATTTGTGAAGAAAATTTGATAAACTGGAGTAAAGCTAACACCAATTACACCACCATGTGAATGAATTTTGATTTTCCTTCCAAATTTATTTATAAATTTATTTCCATTACCTCTATTTATATCCGGCTACTAAACGGGCCGTTAGAGTAATTTGACAAAGTAAAAACTAAAAGAGCAAGAGCTAATTAGCTTGATCAGTGGCAGCAATTATGGGAAGAGCGAGGATGGTATAATAGTGATCATTGGATAGTGCAATGTAACTAATTAGGAACAAATTATCGGACGGTTGTTGGATTACAGACTACAGAGGTTCACAAATGCAGCGATTAGTGGCAGACATGCGATCATTTTTGTTACTATGCATGCATTGCATGTCCTTTAGAAAACTATCAAATTAAGAATTTCTTTCACAATTATTGTTTTTGATTTGTTTGTTCAAATGCTTAGTTATCTACCTATTTATACTAACTCCCTAACTTTTTGTTTAATTTGTATTATGTCAAATCAGTGTAAATAAGATGTTACAGAGGTATTATATGAATATATCATCATATTGTATCGGTTTGAATCGTTTGTTAGACAATTACATTATTTGACAAGTCAAAAGTCAACAAAAATTCGCTTATAGCCTTTTTTTTAAATCATATGTGTAACTTTTTTTTTTGAAACAAGATTAATTCATTGATAAAAAAATTATCAAACTCAATAAAACTACGATCGTCGATGAGATTTAACACTGATGAATTCCCTCGTCTTTCACATATTTGTTCTTTGCAACCTTCTACGAGGGGGTCTTGCAAACTGTTGTAGTTTTTGAATTGAATACAACTTAACTCAATTAATTGCACATGTAGATTTGAGATATGATTCAATACGAACCGCCTAAGCTTCCATCAAAGAACTAATTCCTCCAAATTCTAATCTCTCATAAAGGAACAGAAGAAACCCAACTCCAAATTACTCCCATTAAAGGAGAGAAAGAACCCAAAATTTGGGCAAAAAACTCTCATAAAGATAAAATAAATATTATTAATGATAAAAAAGGAAAGCAGAAGACTAATTAAAAGGAATATTATTAACGACAAAAACAAAAGAAACCAAAAGACTAATTAAAAAACGATTTGGGGCTTACCATTATAAAAAAAATGATAATGGTAGCCCTTTAAGGTTAGAAAAAAGGCTAGGATTTTTTCTGTAGAAAGGAGATGGAGAAATTCGTAACTCAAACATAATTCTTAATTAGTTCTCCGGTGTAACCTTTTTAATAGTTGTTTACAAAATCCTTAAATTATTAGTTGGAAGTTTATTTTACTATATTTAGGTAATGAAAATGAAAATACTAACCTTTAGGTAATAGGAGATGAACAATTATTAGTTGGCATATAACTTTACTATCTATATTATTTTACAATATGAAACCGCGAAAATACTAACATTTTGCTGAGCATTACCCTTTAATTTTAATAGTTAGCACATTAAGACATATCCCACAGAATAAAAAAAAATGTAATTTTAATTTAATAAATTTACTCTAAAATAAGAAAGATAGTATAAAAAAAAAGACCTGTGAATCATAAATTAATAGTAAGAGTATTTTTCTTTTCTTTTCTTTTTTTTGAGAAGAAACTAATAGTAAATTTGTACAAGTATAAAACCTTACTATATTAGATAATGTATGAATTAAGCAATTTTTTTTTTTAAAAAAAACAACTCAAAAAGCAAAGAAAGTGAGCAAATTTGGAAAAATGGAATGATTATTATTTTATATTTATTTAATTAAATTAATAATACTTAAAATACTAAAAATGAGATGCAAAAATAGATAAATTAACGGTTTTTTGACCAGGTACCCCTGACTAATTTCAAAATGTATGGGGTACCCCTATGTTTTTACGAATGCACCAAATACCCTTGAGTAATTCGTAAAATGCACTGAATAACCTTACTAATCAAAACCCGTTATTGTTCCTGATAATTTATGCACTGAATACCCTTACTGATCAAAATTTGCCAAAAAAAATCGAGTAAATGATAAGACAAAGAATGATGATAGGGTTTTTTCCCATTTTTTGGGGATTACTATAGGGTTTTTCTTTGGGTTTTGATTTTGGGGCGTAAGAGTAGAGCAAATGAAATAGGAATATGAGTATCAATGGCCAAATATATGAACTGGGTTAACTTAAGAGGTGTAATAGTTAAACAATTTGATACTCAATTAACTCCAGTTACCCATTAAGGGCATTAAGTGCATTTTGTGAGTTACCCAAGGGTATTTGGTGCATTCGTAAAAACATAGGGGTACCCCATACATTTTGAAATTAGTCAGGAATACCTGATGAAAAAACCGATAAATTAAAGATGCCTACACTTAAATTTGGATTGGTAGAGTCCGTGTGGCTATAAAAAAAATTGGATTGGTAGTTTGCTAGCTACGAGAAATAGTGTGTAGTATGTCAAAGAGAAATTAAAACAAACGATGGATTTTTTTATTTATTTAAAATATATTTTCAAAATACTTTATATTTCTTCAGGTCAGATATATTTATCCCATATTTTATTCACAATTAGCACACCAAAAATATTATTTAAGATTCAAAATTTGTATCTCATTTTAAGTACGTAACCGGGAGCCCTAAATTTGGTACCGTCTAATATATATGGGGCGTTAAATCAGATATTCAAAAAAATTGTATAATTAGTTTTCATAGGAGTCACACATATGTACCATCAAAATAATTGCCCATTCTTTATAGATGTATGTGTACGTTTTTGGCATGACTTAGCTACCTCTTTTCTTCTTGAACACCAAGTCAAAAAATGTACATATCCCTCAAGCCCCACGAACAAAAAGAGAAGAAAAAAAAAAATCTAACCCCACACACTAAAGAAAACAAAATCACTATATGTAATTTAGTGCCATAATACTATAATAGTAGTAACATCCTTAATCACAGGAAAAAAAAAAAAAAAACAGAAGCATGTCCTTTTCGACAATAATAATCAACACTTGCGATAATAATAATAATAATAATAATACTTCCTCCGTTCCGAAAAAAACGCAACAGTCAACATTTTGCACTATTCACAATATATTCTTTGACCAAGTTTTGAACTTTATAGATAATAAAAAATATAGTCAAGTGGGATCTTGTTAGATTCGTCTTGTAAAATATTATCTTAATATTAACTTTTTATAATTTTTAATTATTCATAATTATAGTTATTAAGGGTCAAAGTAATGTCTTAACATGCGTGAAATGTTGACTGTTATTATAAACCTCGTTTAAAAAAGTCTAAATAATGACAATTGAAAAGAGCATTTTTGCACCCCAAATCAATGATTAAAGGCATTACCTTAATAGCGTGGCCATGTTACTTAACATCTTCATTGTTGATTGTTGAGCGGTGCAATCACTTTTAATTTTGTGAAAGTAATGAGCCTACTTACCAATATGCGAGAACTAGTGTTATACTCCGTATTTAATTAATTTATAGGAACACTTGTTAAAACCTGCAGTTATACGTTAGGAGAAAATAGCTGTCATTCTATTACGCCCTCTCAATTTGTGTTGGGAAAATCATGTGCAAATTAGATTTTAGAAAATTCAAAACGTTCATTAGATAAAGATTTGGTGAAAAGTTCTCCAAGCTGAAGTTGAGTAGAAACATATCGAACTGCATGATCATAATAAGAAACTTGTTCATGAAAAAATGATAGTCAACAGAAGTGTGTTTACTACATTATTCATGTTGTATTATTGGATTAGATATGAGATAGGTAGCCGAATTATTATCACAAAGTAACTTTACAGGACTTCGAATTACTAACCCAAGTTTTGCTAATAAGAAACGGAGATGGAGAGTGTCAGTAACTGCGTGTGCTACAACTCTATATTCTACTTTTGTAGAAGACTTTGAAACAGTAGGTTGTTGCTTTTTGGAACACCGGGATATTAAATTATCTCCCATAAAAATGGCATAACATGTAGTAGAGCAACAACTATCTCGTTAAACAACCAAATCAGCATTAGAATAAGTAGGGGTGGACAAATTCAGATATCTGGATTTTCCTTGTTGCATTTTTTTTTTACCCTGATGAAGGGGTTTTTGGGCTCTTTCACCAAACAAATAAAACCCCCGTTGTAGTATAAGTGGGGGTGTCGAACACGGGGAACAAGTCGTGAATCGTGTTGTGCGATTTAGGTCGATTAAGGATCTTGGTTTTGTTGTTGAAATGGAAGCTAAAACTATTGCAGAAAATAAATGCGAAAAATAATAAACTAAATTATAAGGTTGTCGGATCAGGGTTCAATTGATTTCGGGGGAATTACTTCAAAAAGTCTAAAGAACGAACTAAATCAAGGAAGGGGAATTAAACTCTAATAAGGTACCTAAACCTCCTCCCGGAGTGATTTAGGAGTTGACACATGAATATAACAATAACGACTTCTCCCGAATGGACGTTATCAATACATTCAATGATCACAATTATACCAAGGTTTAACTAGAAGTAAATTCCTAGTTCGACTACCGACTCCCGTTGTAATAGTCTCACTAACAACGAACCTAAAGTGGATTCCTAGCTCGACCACCGACTCCCGTTGTAATGGTCTCACTAGCAACATTGGGCAATGAAAATCAAAGCATAATTAACTCATAGACAAAGCCCTATTATACTTCGAAAATACCAAGAAATTAACTATGACCTTTAGCTAATGTCTAAGCTCATTGACACCAACATTAACCAACCATGAACACAATTCAACCAAAAACTATATGAAAACCCCCAATTTCAAGTCATGAACCCATCACCTTCAAACCCTAGAAATTAACTACTCACTAAACATGAACAAGAGCATTACACTAATAAACAAGCATAAAAACATGAAATTAAACACTAAATCTATCAACAAGCAAGAAAATAAACAAAGAAAACTTGAAATTGCATAATTTAAACACTATACTGGGCTCGAGCTGGGCTGGGCGTTGCTTTCTTTGGGGGCTGTCGCGGGTGATGGTCATTTAGCGTGGGCACGTGTTTGGCTCTGTCCGCAACCATCACATGACCCAAATGCTTCCAAATTTTTCTCGGGCTTCTTGGGGCGGGTCGGCACGCCTCCCGAGACATCGGGCCTTGGGCCCGACAAGCCTTAAAAATTACAAAAATGCCCTTTGGGTGCACTTTGCCTTGTCATGTGGTCTTGGCTTTGCGGCATGCTTCTCTAAGCTTCTTGGGACCTCTCACGACCCTTGACGGCTTTCGAGAATCACTTGGAAACCCGCAAAACACCTACATTAAAGAACAAAAGGCATAAGTAACACAAAATAGCTCAATTATTGACGAAAACAACTATAAAACGACATTATTCAACGAAAACTCTAAATAAACTAAAACTAAGCTAAAAAGGCTTAAAACTTGGAAAACTAAGCCTAAAATGCGCGGAAAACAAGCGAAAAGAGCCGGGAAAATTGGTCCTAAAATGGACTGATCAAACTCCCCCAAGCTTGCCTTTTGCTTGTCCTCAAGCAAATAAGAACAAGAAAAACTAAAAAAGTAAAAATCTAACTCACTTTCGTAGGAATCACGGTTGCTTTTAGCGAAAGCAATAAGCCATTTAAACCTCAAAGTCGCCCAAGAGGACGAGTGTGCTCTCGTAAGGGTTCCAAAGAGTTTAACCCATAACTCTTCTAAAAATAAATCAAGGCAAAGATTCACGAAAATAAAGAAGGGAGAAAACAAAAACAAAGAAAAGAAAAGAAAAGAAAAGAAAATAAAATAAATCCCTAGTTGGACTTGTAAATGGACCGGATCAGTGAATGCAAACCTTTCTAAGCACTAGCGGAAAACATGCTCAAATATTTCAAAGGTGGATAATCAAATAAAACATGCTAGATAGAAGAGCTAGAGAAAAACAATCCCCTTTCACTCCACAACCAAATAACCACAAGCTATGCTAGTTTCGTATCCACCCTGAAAGGTAGCTCCTCATGACTCCACGAAGGAGCCGGAAAAACAAAAAGGAGAAACAATTTAGGCTACCCAACATCTCATCATAACAAAACCGCTCAATATGCTTGAACCATGACTTCCATCACCGAATATGACTCAACTCTCTAGGATCAAGAGGACTTAAGGGTTGTAATGTAGGGCTAGGGGTAAGGTAGGAATCAATTTGGCTTGTGGTGCTCAAAACCTAAATAGTGAAGCAAATAAGCGCCAATGAGCAACAAAAAGCAAACAAACTCCTAATACTCCACACACATACATACAAAATCCCCCAAGCTTATTCAAAGAACTAAACAAAAATTTGAAAAATTCTACACAATTTTTCGCATTACACCTCCTCCCCCAAGCTTAAAGGACATAATGTCCTCATTATGAAAAAGAAAGGAATAAATGCTCACTTTTTTTCAACTTTTCATTTTTTTTTTCAAAGTTTTTTTCCAGTTTTTGGCCAATGTTTCCCCCTTCTTTTTTTTTTTTTTAATTATTCAACATGACCTTGCCTTATTCAACTTAGGTCAGCTTTTGCTTGCAAAAATATACAAATCATACACCTTAGCTTGGAAAACTTCCCTACTTCTCCACAAATTTTCAATACAAAATATATTATAACCAAGATGCTCCAAATGCTTCACTACACCTAAAATGTATAAAACAAAACAAAGTGGATACAAGGCTATTAATGTGGCTAGAAGAAAGGAAAGGTCAAGCTCAAAGGGTTCCAAACGGTAAATGTAAAGCAAAAACCTAGAAAAATTTCAAGAAGCAAGACACTAAAATAAAAAGGAAAATGCAAAAGGGAAAATGGAAAATAACTAAGAAAATGAATGCCTCCGTACTCCCCTAGAGTAGCTCGATCGCGGTCTCGGTGAGTCATGAATCAAGTTCTTGATCAAGCTAAGCTATGACAAGGATCCTATTGCCACTCAAACAAAACAATGCTGAAGGCTTGAAAGATTTGACAATTCCTCACATGTTAAGGGTAGTGGATTGTAAATACTACCTCTAGGGATTCAACTAGCTAGCAAAGCATTACCAATCATACCACAACCCAAGAGTTTAAGTTTCATGAACTCTAAAGCTCTAAAACCTAGCATATAAATATTTGAAAATCAACCACAACATCTCAAACCATGCAGATCGCTAACAATTAGGAAGGAATGCATTCAAAGTCTAAGATTCTAAAACGATCAAGTCCAAACTAAAAAAAAAACTAAATATACACTTTGCCTTGAAAAGAAAAGAAAAGAAAAAGAAGCTGAAAATAAAGGGAAAAAAAAATAAGAAAACTATACACAAGTGAGGAAAACAAAATCCAAGCATGAATGACTCTCAAATAAGCAATCAAGCATTAAACAAATAAATAAATTGAGGCCCAATGCCATCGATATCTAAATTTCCTCAAGGGCTTAAAAGCCAAAATTAAAAGCCAAACATCCTCGAACAATCATCTCCTCCTAGACCTAATCCTAAAACTAAGTAAACAAAGAAAATGAAAAGAGAGTTTGGAAAGATCTCACCAAAGTAGGCTTCAAAATAAGCAAAACAACTTCTATTTTGCATTTTAGCACCATACATAAGCCATTTGAGTTGCCTAATCATCAAACCTGCAAAAGAAGAGAAAGCAAGCACCAAACTCCAAAAACAAATTAATTACAAAAAAGAAAAAAAGAAAGAGTGGAAAGCCAAGGAAATCTATGTAGAAGAGAGGAAAGGATGCCATCTAGTAAATAGCATCATAGAGCTCGTAGTATCGTGTCATGGACATCACCACTAAATCGAGAGAGAACGACATAAGCAAAGAGAATTAGATAGGTAAAATGACAAATGAATGTCATCTTTTGCTTACGTGGGGGAGGGGGATCAAAATTGAAAGAAAAAGAAAAATCAACAAAATAAGAAGAAAATTCGAAATCAAAATAAGTAAAAGAACAAAAACTATCATTACTATACATTTTTGCCACTTTGGTTCCAAAATAGTAGTCATGAGGTTCAATAGGAGGTAAGAACTCATCAAATGATGGACAACACACATAAGGCGGAAGAGAAACGGGTGATGAAGGAACTAGGACACACGCCCTATGTGAGGTGGGGCAAGGAAGAGACTCGATGAAAATAGAATAGGGAGGCGTAACATCAACATTCTCAAAGAGAGGATTTTTATACTCACAAATTTCATCATCATCCTCAAAAAGAGGATTTAGAAATTCGCAAGTGTCATCATCAATCTCAAAGAGAGGGTTTTCAAATTCAAAACAAAGCTCCTCATCCTCACTATCACTCGAGTCGTCACAATGGGCTACGTGATCGGTCCATTTTGGACCCATTTTCCAGCTTCGTTTCACTTGTTTTTCGCGCCTTTTAGACTTTATTTCATTGCTTTTTAGTCTTTTAGTATAGAATTAGCTTATTTCTTGATTTCATTCAATATTGTTGTGTTTTGTTTGTTTTCTCGAATAATTGAGCTAAAATTGGAAGCATTTCAAGTGCTCTTGCATATGTAGGGTGATTCAAAGACTCATATCTTTTTTTCTATGACTCTTTTTCAGGTGATTCCACTTGTATAAGATTCCTTATTCCAAGATCTTTAATTTGATATATTATATGCTCAATTCCGCTAAGAAACGAAGGAGATATGGGCATTTGAAGACCGAGTGCGCAGCTTTACACGACCGTGCAGCACTGCCCTGCACGATCGTGCAACTTCCAGAAAACCCCAGATCAGTGACACGACCGTGCAGCTTATAACTGCACGGTCGTGCACGGCTGCAGCACGGTTTTTCTCTGTTTTGGCCTTGTTCTTAATACATTTTTGGGGGTTTTCATTTACGGAAAAAAGGAAGTTTTAGACCATACTTAGGGTAGTATTAGGAGCTTCTCTCTCTACTTTCTCTCTCTAGATTAGTGTAGATTAGGCTAGATTTAGGCTTGGATTCTTGAATTTCTCTTTGATTTTCATGTCATCTACATTTCTCAAGGTACTCAATCAATTTCTTTTGCTTTTACTCTTCTTCCTTTCATATTTTGCAAGTAGATTAGTGTTTAATTACTGCAATTACTTGTTTTCTTAGTAAAATTGCTTGTTTGTTGTTAGATTTAGGTTTAGTTCATGTTTTCTTGCTTAGATTTCCACTTTAATCTCTTTTCTATGTTTTTCCCCAATTATGCTTGAGTATTTAGGTTTTCTAGGGATTTGATGACTTGATTATATGGATTTTGGAGGTTGATATTTGGAATCCATGAATGCTTGAGTTTATTAGATTGTTAATTTTCCTAAATTTCTTGTTGCTTTTCATGCTTGCTTGGTGAAGTAATCATGTTGAGTTCTAGTGATTTTGGATTTAATTTTCTAGATTGCTTTCAAGATTTTCTATGGAGAATTTTCCTAATTGAATTGCTAGAGATAGTAATTGGAATTGTGAATCAATAAAAGAGTTGACAAATTCGGTTTTAAGACTTGTTAAATTAACTATTCGAGAGAGGTTGATTTAGCTTGTTTTGAGATTTCCTAATGTCTATTCGAGAGAGGGCTTAGGATTGGATTTGTTAACTATTTTAGAAGTTTACTTGACAATTTAATTCCTCAAAGCATAAATGGTTTTCAATGATCGAAAATCCTCCAAATGAAGTATATTCAAGGAGTTTTTTCCCTAGATCTTTTTACATTGATTCTCGCATTTTTTTTTGTTATAATTGGTTCGTTTAATAGTTAAATTTCCACAAAATTCAAAGAAAATAACAAAAATAGAACCTCAATTTGCTAGATTATCTTAAAATCAATTCCAGTCCACCTCCTTCCTCGTGGATCGACCCTAGCTCCACTAATACTACGTATTAGTTTGTTAGGTTTTTATAAATTGTATATTTGTTTGGCGACTAGGGCCGCGACACCCTAGGAGCCGGTCACTATGCCACCATCACAATCACTCAAAACCCTAAGAGTTTCTCCATACTCAACATTGTTGCCATCAAGAAATGAAAAATCCTCATCAACTAAAAGCAACAAATCCTCTTCCTCCTCCATGGAAACACGGAGCTTGGATGATTTAGGTGAAGAAAGAAAGGAAGGAATGGTCGGCTCAAGAGGAGAGGGAGATGTCAAAAATGGTTCAAAGGAATCATCATCATCCTTTTGAGCGAAATCCACCACTTCTTGAACCGGATTCCTCAAACAAGAGCTCGGGTCATCCTTGCCACAACCACCCTCACAATTAACCATAAATCCAAAATCATCCATCTCATCCTCTAAGCAAGATTCTAATATCTCAAGTCTCTTTATTAATTTATTTATTTGCACTTTGATGACTCGCCTTCCCTCATTTTCTAATGGGAGACATTTAAGGATCTTAAAACACATGTCAATCAAGTCATTATACCCCTTAATCGCTTGAGGAGTACAAACACTTGTATGAAATAAGTTAGAAGGTGTTAGAAACTCATCAAGAAGGGAAGGGTCATAGCTAATTTCATCACTAGAAACATGAGAATCTTGATTGTAACGTGTGCAATCAAGTGAAGAATTAAAATCGGGGTGCACATCATTACAAATAGGAGAAATAAGAGGAAATGAATCGAAGTTGGGTTGAACTTGGCTAGAATGAGTACCCATATCCCATTCATAAGTGTCTTGGGCTAGCCAACAATAAAAATTCCAAGCATTTCCTAAGGTCAAAGCTCGAAACTCACCGTTATGCATAGACTCAACAACATCCAAAGTAAAAGCATTCAAACCCATGTAAATCACCTCACAAATATTCAACAAATTATCATCCCAATTAAATGGAACTATACCTTGAACTCTATTGAAATATTTCCAAAATGACTCACCTTCGATTTGAGGAATAGATAAGCTTGCCATCATGAAACCAAAATTCGACAAAAATGCAACCAATTATTATTAAATAAATAAATAGCCTAAATAAAATAAAATAAAAACCTCCTTTTTTTTCTTTCAAAATTGTTTTTTTTTTCTTTCAAATTTTTGGGAAAGAAGAAAAAAAAATAAAATCAAAAGAAAAAAATCAAAAGAAAAGAAAAATAAAGCAATTAACTCAATATCAAGAAAAATTACACAACACTTTTCAACCGTTGTTCCCCGGCAACGGCGCCATTTTGATGAAGGGGTTTTTGGGCTCTTTCACCAAACAAATAAAACCCCCGTTGTAGTATAACTGGGGGTGTCGAACACGGGGAACAAGTCGTGAATCATGTTGTGCAATTTAGGTCGATTAAGGATCTTGGTTTTGTTGTTGAAATGGAAGCTAAAACTATTGCAGAAAATAAATGCGAAAAATAATAAACTAAATTCTAGGGTTGTCGGATCCGGATTCAATTGATTTCGGGGGAATTACTTCAAAAAGTCTAAAGAACAAACTAAATCAAGGAAGGGGAATTAAACTCTAATAAGGTACCTAAACCTCCTCCCGGAGTGATTTAGGAGTTGACACATGAATATAACAATAACGACTTCTCCCGAATGGACGTTATCAATACATTCAATGATCACAATTATACCAAGGTTTAACTAGAAGTAAATTCCTAGTTCGACTACCGACTCCCGTTGTAATAGTCTCACTAACAACGTACCTAAAGTGGATTCCTAGCTCGACCACCGGCTCCCGTTGTAATGGTCTCACTAGCAACATTGGGCAATGAAAATCAAAGCATAATTAACTCATAGACAAAGCCCTATTATACTTCGAAAATACCAAGAAATTAACTATGGCCTTTAGCTAATCTCTAAGCTCATTGACACCAACATTAACCAACCATGAACACAATTCAACCAAAAACTATATGAAAACCCCCAATTTCAAGTCATGAACCCATCACCTTCAAACCCTAGAAATTAACTACTCACTAAACATGAGCAAGAGCATTACACTAATAAACAAGCATAAAAACATGAAATTAAACACTAAATCTATCAACAAGCAAGAAAATAAACAAATCAAACTTGAAATTGCATAATTTAAACACTATACTACTTGAAAAGCATGAGAAAAACAAGATTGAAAGCGTTGAAAATAGCAAGAACAAGCAAAGAGAAGGAATAGAGAACTTATTGAATTTTGATGTACAAATTCGTTGGAATGGCCATGTCACTTGAGCAAACCTTCAAATCCATTCATCATCTTCAACAAACTATTGAAATCTAAAGCTAAAACTACATCTAAAGCTATGGAAGCAAGAAGTAAACATAAACCCTAACTATGGGAAGAGGAAGAGAGGTTTTCTCTCTCCTCAAACCCTAAGCAAATCTGATTTTTGGGACTCAAACCTAAGCTAAAAATGTTGTTCCTATGTTTAGGGACCTTAGAAGGTATATATACAAGTGGGAAAACAAGGGGGCCAAGCATAGAAGAGGCATGAGTTGAAGCTAAGAACAACACGAGCCAACAGCAAACACGACCCAAAAACAGAGTTGTTGCTCCCAGCTCAGGCGCGGACGCGCGGCATGGGGGGCGCGGGCGCGAAGCTGGTGGCGCGAGCGCGACGTTGGAGGTGGCGCGGCCGCAAGTGAGGGCTCAAGCTGGCCTAGGCGTTGCTTTCTTTCGGGGCTGTCGCGGGTGATGGTCATTTAGCGTCGGCACGCCTCCCGAGACATCGGGCCTCGGGCCCGACAAGCCTTAAAAATTACAAAAATGCCCTTTGGGTGCACTTTGCCTTGTCTTATGGTCTTGGCTTTGCGGCATGCTTCTCTAAGATTCTTGGGACCTGTCACGACCCTTGATGGCTTTCAAGAATCGCTTGGAAACCCGCAAAACACCTACATTAAAGAACAAAAGGCATAAGTAACATAAAATAGCTCAATTATTGACGAAAACAACTATAAAACGACATTATTCAACGAAAACTCTAAATAAACTAAAACTAAGCTAAAAAGGCTTAAAACTTGGAAAACTAAGCCTGAAATGCGCGGAAAACAAGCGAAAAAAGCCAGGAAAATCGGTCCCAAAATGGACTGATCAGACCCGAATCCGATGAAGATAATCCGAGTCTAGTTTTTTTAGTCTCTTATACAGTTTTTTTTTTTCAAAAAAACTATTTTTTTTTTTAATATTGACATTTGTATGTTGAATTCTTTAGAAAAGTTGACATCCATGTTTATCCCCATTTCCAAATTGGTTTGCGATTGTGAGGTTGAGCCATTAGGTTGCGAGACTCAATGGTTAATTAGATTTTTCTAACTACTTTGGCTGTGGGATTCAAGTAGATCATATACATGGTTTAATTAATTGTTGTCGTCCAGGAGGTCCGGAAGTGTAAGACCATATTTTTGGCATCTATCCGACACCGGGAGATTTGCCAATCTTAGACTAATCAACTGTAGAATTGACTGAGGGTTTTCTAACAAACCTTAGGAAGTGGTACTACGGGTTACCACTAGCGATCGTGCCATCTACAATCACATTTGTGCGTGTTGGTGTCTAAAAGAATGTTTATTTATGTTTCCCTTATTTTTGCTTTAATTGTAGCCCCTTGCCTTCTTTCCATTCTAATAATTTTTTCATCTGTTGTTTTGAGTTCGTCATAGATATGATCCGTGGAATATATGTTGAGTTAACCTGGTTATGTAGGTGGGCGATGAGTGTAATTGTTGTAAGTAAATGGTTTGTCTTTAATTCTTCAGTGTAGATATATCTATGCTGCTTAATAACATTGAATTGGATGCCTATTATGTGATTCTATGCTTGTGGTTCCTATATATGTTTTAGGGAGAATTGTTAGTTACTCGCCACTGATTGTGGAGTTATTATCATTTTTCAGATACTGACTGATTGTAGAATCATAACGGTACGGGTTGGGAGTGTGAGGCTAGGTATTAGGGTATGTCCTGTCATCTTGGCCATTCTGGAGTACTACAACTAAGCTGGAATTAGGAAGGCTTAATTTTCTTTTGTTTTTCTTCCGGTTTTCCCTAGACTACAAACTTATCCAAGTATGCTAGTTGACTTATGAATTTTAAGCTTCCATTTTTTTGTTATGACTTTGACTTAGTATTTAAGTGACGCTAACGACGTCCAATTAACATTCTTCCGCTGAAATCCTCTGTTTGCAAGGACGGGGGTGTTACATCACAAATTTTCATTGAATTCATATTCAAAATGATTTTTTTGTTAGGGATTCATCGATGAATGTAGAGAGCATACAAATGGAATTTTATCGAATTTAATGGAATTTTGTTAGGGATTCTTTTGTTAGTATCTAAGCATTAATTTAATGGAATTTTATTAACGATGGGTTATCAAATTGGGTACCGTTGAGAAAATAATGTTATTTCAAGGGTGCAATTGAGATATTTAACAACTATAGGATACAACTTAGAAAAGCCAACACCTCATGGGCATAAGTTAGGAAAACCCAAGATTTTTTTGTCAAAATTAATAGTGCAATTGTCATCCTCATACAATTTCTGTATAGACATCAAATTATATTTTAAATGAGGCACATCAAAATATTTTAAATGTAAAGGTCAGACATATAAGAATTTAAAGATGCATTTCCAACATGTGCAACTAGTACCTTTATTCTTAGTCATGTGAGAGGAAGCACCCAAATCTGGGTACCATAAAGACTTAGCTTATTAGTTTGCCCCGTGTGGGCATTGCTACTAAGGAAGGTGCGGATTATGGTTCATAACAAAATAGACAATTTTGAGCAGAATGACCAAGATGAAACAAATTTGACACATAATTGGAGGATTAGAACTAGACTCCCCCTCAACTGATGGAGTTTCTGACCCTAACGGCCTGTTTTGTTGTTGGTAATGAATCGTGGTAATGATAATGGATTTAAAGTGTAATTTATTTAGGAAAAACTTCAAAATTCCCAAGAAAACATATTTTTTCATTCCCAAACTTGGAATTTCTTCTTATTTTCCATTACCATCCATGACCATGTAGAAGGGTGGTATTAGATGGGAATGGATAATTGTGAAGAAAATTAAATAATTTGGAGTTAAGCTAGCACCATCATGGGAATGGATTTTGATTTTCCTTCCAAATTTAGTTATAAATTCATTTCCATTACCTCCTTTTATAAATTACCTCCTTTTATAAATTCATTGTTAGAACCCTTATTGGACCATTGTTGTTGATGGCTAGATGAGGAATAAACTATAAAAGTAACAAAATTTCTTGCTTGAGCCCCAAAGGCTTGATGTTGGGATGAAGAAGCATTATTATATTGAAAGTGCGGCCTTATTGTTCCCACAATAACAACTTAGCATGCGAATCATCAAAAGTCAATTGCCCTGGGAAATTAGTAATGGACGTGATCAAAGAATCATATTCCGGATTGCCACCTACAACAATGATAGTATGTTGAATAAGATCATTCTGATGGACAAGTTAGCTAATCGTAGCAAGAGAATCTGCAATTAATTTAATTTCAGCAAATATTGATTCATTGATTGAGTATATGATTTTTGAACAGTTTCCAGCATACGTTTGAGTTCCATAGACCTAGCCAGACTGGCAGACATAAGGCGATTTTGTAGACGTTCCCATATTTGTCCAGAGAATTTTAATTCATGTACCTCCACCAAGACGTCATGAGATAAAGTGGCAAACAACCAAGACCTTGATCCATACGCAGCGCGCCAGTGAAATATTCAGTATTAGGAACATGACGACCCTGTGAATCATAAATAAATTGAGAAGGTACTGGAAAAATTATGATCAACCATACCCTATAAAATATGAGAGACTAAAAAAGACTCAAATTGTCCAAGGTAAATAATCCTCAACCACATTCAACTTGGTTGTAAAAAAATTCTTAATATTGATATCTGTTAATAGAAATATTAGGCAACAAGGGATGAGGCATATAATGCATAACATCCAAAGGAGATGACACACCGTGAGAGACGAACCACGGTCTCGAAAAGGACGGGGATCCACTATCCAACCCTGCATCATGAAAGAGTCGACGAGGTGTTGGCGGCAACGACAATGAGAGAAGCTACCCACTCTGTGTTTGAAGTCGTGAGTGGTGGGGTTGTCCAAGCTGTATGCAAGCCGTGAGTAGTGAGGGGAGGATTGGTGTGCAAATTTTCCGTGAATGGAGAAGGAATCTATAGAGTGTTGGGAAAATTAGAGCGCGAGCGGAAGCAAAATAAATAAATTGAGAAAAAAATGGATAAAAGATGGACAAGAAAAGTAGAATAATAACACACAATATAACGCGGGAAAAACCCTCAAATGAGGTAAACAACCCACAAACAACGTGTGACGACCCGACTCGCTTAAATCGGAGCGGAAGAAACCGACGAGTCGAATAGTCAAAACTAACGAACTAAAATACTTAAAATTAAAAACAAACCTCAAAATGAGTATATTACTAAACCAAAAGTACAATTACCCACAAGATTGTACACAACTAATCCCAAAAGTCATACTACTACTACTATCAAACGTAACTCCAAATTACATGTCAGAGTTATAGTAAAGTATATAAGTACCACTACTAGAGTATATAACTAGAAAACATCGTAAAGTAACAATATAAAATCTAAGCAATATCGGCACTCGCCCAACCCAATGCTAAGCAAGGACCTCATCATCAGAATTACCTGAAAAACACAACAGTCCACCGTCAGTGGTGAGTAACATAACCGTCTCACCCTAACGGGAATATGCATGAACATAGCACAAATCAAATAACCAAATCAATCATCAAACATGCGAATCATAACCACCAATCATGCTTAACTCGACTAACTTAACCAATTTTAACTTTGGCGCAATCATTCGCATACTAGACCGGACTATGCACATACGAACGCATCTTACGCATTCGAACTTTCTACTATGTCAGGACTGAGAATCTTACTCCCAAATCCCGTGAAACCAATCTTACTGGAAATCCACATCCGAAGACAACATAGTAAGACCACCAACTATCCCAATACCGCGGATAGGATAGGGGCAACGTCTTAACCCGAAAACATAGAATCTTACTCTACGATTTAGGCGTCTAGTAACAAAATCAAGCTAATCTTTAAATCTTTAAATCTTTAATTCCTTAATTCGAAGTTTACATTCTTAATTACTTCTTAAGTTGCATCTTACGCCTTGACTCAAGAAATAACATGTAAACCAAACAACTTACAACATCTTATCAATTTCTTTAACCTTTTCTTTAACTTTCTTTAACTTTAAAGACTCAATTAAGAACTCATAAAGAACCTTAAAGAACTCATCAAGAACTCAAAGAACTCATCAAGAACTCATCCAAGAATCAAGATCTTCAATCAAGAACTCAATCAAGATTCAAGAACTTCAACCAAGAACTCATTCAAGAATCAAGAACTCATCCACACATACATAAATCACACGCATACTTTACACAATTCAACACATGAAATCATCAA
Organism: Salicornia ramosissima; assembly: GCA_951394345.1. Taxonomy (NCBI): domain Eukaryota; kingdom Viridiplantae; phylum Streptophyta; class Magnoliopsida; order Caryophyllales; family Amaranthaceae; genus Salicornia; species Salicornia ramosissima. The sequence continues at coordinate 48,690,756 of OX596233.1, forward strand.
CTTTCTAACATCCAAAATTCACCAAACTTGAACATGATCAACATTAAACTAATTACCAACATAAACAATCATAAAATCATCATTTCCAAACATAAAATCATAATAAAACCATTCCAAAATCAGATTAGAATTCACACACAAAAATCATGATCAAGACTTCAAATAAACTAATCTTATTCATTTAATCTATACCAATTAAGTTGAGAAAGTATTTTACCTTATTAAGGATTACACACAAATTTCAACACAAATTGCAGCCCGGAACTCGAACCACACGGCCCCAACACTCGCACCCACACGGCACTACCACACGGCCTGCACCACGGTTCTTGCACACGAACCACACGAACTGCACGGCTGCCCAGCACGGCCACCCCACGGATGCACCCACACGAACACGGCTCCACTCGAACCACGATCCTGCTGCATGGCTTCAACCACACGGACCACCTCTTGCACACACGGCTTCAACCACACGAACACCACTCGAACAACCCACACGATCAAGAGCCCAAAACCAAACCCGAACTAGAGATCTTGAATGCAAATTATGTGTTTTAGTTTGTGTTTAGATACTTAAAGATCAATGGAAGTTGAATCTTTAAGTTTGGTTTTTGAAAAGATGATGAACAAATGGTTGATTTGGAAGAGTCAAAAATGGCGTGTGGCAATGATGCAAATGGAGAGTGTTTTGTGTTTAATCTTTTGATGGCAAGTGATTAAGATGGCAAAGGATGGCAAAAAATGAGGTTTAAGCCTTACTAACCCTTCTATTTATAGAAGTGGTTTAAGGTGTGAATGCATGGCAATTGGCAAATCCTTGCCATGAACACAAGGGGGCCGGTTTTTGGCTTGCAAAATGGGCCAAAATGGGCTTTCGTGATCCATTGGGCTAATTTACAAAAATTGCATGACTAATCATGCTTAAATCAATTTAGCCCGAAAATATTAAATAATTAATTAGAAAATTAAATAATAAAAATTCTAATTAATTAAATAATAATAATAATAAATAATAATCAATCCAAATTAAATAATTCGAATTCAATCGAAATTATTCACATAAAATAAAATAAATAGTTCAAAAATAAATTTGAACCATACATATAATCACATAAATACACGTAAACATACGACAGAAATACCTATAAAATCAGGGTCGTTACACAACGAGTATTGATATATCCAATATATGAAAAGGGTACGAGAGTACAACCCTGAAGGGCAAAAGAATATGGTATGATTCTCCTGGAATATTGGATCAAGTTCTCATAGAGAGCTACGATTCTCCCAATGGAGCCGACAATCTCATGAATGAGATAATCTCTTAAAAAGAGATGATACAATTGATAATATCTCTATGAGCATGTATATGTGTGTTTTTGTGTGTGTCTAAAAACATATCAGCATGATGGGTATTGTTATTTTGGATGGTATACTACAAGAGGGGGGTGAATTGTAGTATGGGACTCGCTTTTGAATTTTTGTGGAATTTAAGGATTATAAAAGATAAAGTAGAGAAAAGTTAAAGTAAGTAGAGAAAAGATAAAGTAGAGAAAAGATAAAGCAACAAGGAACAAGATACACAAATAAGTTAACCTACGAGGAAAACTTCATAGGCCCAAATAGGAAGAAAAACCTCGACCCCTGGAGATTTTGGCTCTTGGACTTCTCTTATTAATTATACGCCAAAACGACTCTGTTTTACAACCTATAAACGGACCTTCTCTTTCTCTCAGTTCCACTAGGAACTTGTTCCCCGGTCACTTGTTCCCCCTGTCACTTGGTCCCCTTGAACCCGTGACACGACTTCACTAAAAGTCGATTTCTTCTCTATGACTTTATTCGAAGTCTTCTCTCTTTGACTTCACTAAAAGTCTTCTCTTTCTCTTCTCTAATACTTAACTCTAAGTTCAAACATGGAAAATTCACTCAAATTTCCCTTCCCCATATTACAAGAATTCACTCAAACCCTTACAATTCCCCCATACAAGAATTCACTCAAATTCTTGCCTACTTCACTAGAAGTACATAGAAATAATACAGACGCTTGATAAATCGAAACTTACAAATATACTGAAGCTAAAACTAGAAAACCGTAAAGGAATAGGAGAAGGATATGATTTTTAAGAGGATGTAAATTTAACAATGGATGCTTAGCCTCTTAAAAATCATACTCCTTTTGGAAGGACTACATTGACACTCTCTCTTTTTCTTCTGCCTTTTCTAATTGTATGAGTGTTGTCCATCTAAAAATCTTCTGCCTTCTTGTATTTATAGTAGATCATTGCCTTGAGAAGGAAGAGGGAAAGTATCGTCCACTTGCACGTACTGAAGTAATGAGGTAGTGGAGTCAAACCAACAAGCCACTTCATTAAGAAATGAATTAGTCAACTTATTTAAGATGACATGGCACATATTTCATCCTTCTTGATTTTGTCTGATCTGTCAAAACCACTTATGCATACAACCAATAAATAAGCCCAAGTTCAAAGACTAAACTACCCACTAACAAAATTTGACCTAACTCCAACTAATGACACACGTACACCCACTTTCCCCTAAATACGTTAACAAACTTTGAAAGTGTACAGATTATTAAAAGAAGCAAATAACAAAGCCTAAAAATTCTCTAACTTATTTGACTTAAAGGCCCACAATTATAACAACTAAAAAATTTAAAACAAAATTAAATCCTAATCCTCTAAACAAATTCCCTAAATCTCTCTAACTACCTTAGACCACTACTAACAAAAACACGGTTAAACTAGTACTTGTAACTAACAAACTTTTGATTTATTATTATTTTTTTTTATTATTCCTATTATTAAGTTAACAAACTACTACTTCCCTAAATACTTCCTGACAAACTTGGACTCTACTAACAAATTTTGAATTAATAAGAAAACCACGGTTAACCATATTCTAAAATCAAACTTGAAATATCTTTAACCTATTATTACTCTAGACATAATAGGACTCCTAAATTCTAGACCCAACCTAAAATACTTAGACTTTAAAATAATAAGAGACTAATAATAGTGGGCTAAATTTAATTAATTTTGGACTTCTAAAAATATTAAGATCAAATGACATACGACCAAATATATACGTAGGCACCAAAAATGATCGACTTTTGAACTTAAACATGATATGAAATTTGTACCTGCAAAGCACCATAAAATGTTAGACATATATTATATTTATAATATTCACCAAATAAAATCATTAAAGTGATGGAAATATTTTTCTAATAAAATTAACTTGATTAGGTTAAATACTCCTTCAACCATTACTCCACAAGTTATTTTAAACATAAAACCTTTTCATCTTAACTTAGTAAAAAGCTAATATTTTATAAAAATCTTTCAACTCCATAAAAAAATATTATTTTATCAAATAAAAAATATATTTTTATTTGCATAAATATTTCTAAGATGAAATATATTTTTCCCATCAACTCCATTTTGATAAATATTAATTTTATCTTCATTTACCATGCCTAATAATATAATAATTATGTACGTGTCCATACTCCTTTTGTAAGTATTCCTTTATTTGTTCTAATATATTAACTTGAAGAAAAGAAAAGTAAACTCTAATTTTTCTCCTCAATATATTTGTGTTCCGACTATGAAACGTCTTCTCCATTTGCTTCTACTCCGAAGCTTCTCATAAGCCTAATATAATTTAGAATTTTTCTCTTTGAAGTTCTCACTCAATAAGAACTTCATTTATTCATGCATGTTGTATACAACTTCTCGTGCTTGGATCAACTGTATATAACTTGTCCAATGGAATATAATATACACATCTTAAAACACATATGTTATTTAGATAATCAACATTTGTTTACAATCATCAAAACTATAAATAATATCTCATCAGGTATTTATAATACTACAAGAGATAGATTGGTCATTGCGAACCATTTAAAGAGGATAAGATAAGATAACATCACAAGACATTGAGGACCAAGTAAAAAAGATAAGATAAGATAAGATGTCATCATAAGCCTTGAAGGCCAAGGGTCTTGAATCCCAAGAGTTAACTTGTAGTACTTTAATTTGTGACATTTACCCAACATTCTCCACCTTGTCACAAATTCCATAAGTATGAACTCGTTGTAGGAACCCAGAAGGGTATTAGTGTAGACTCGTTGTAGGAACCCTGAAGGGTATTAGGCGGATATGTCACATGCTAAACTCGAAAAATTTCAAGCTTAGGAATAGAAAGTGACATGCTTGAACTTGACGTGAACGCCAATGCAGAAACTGATCTTGCCATCAAACTTCTCAATTTCAAATTTTGTCACCGAGGACATCTTGGGAAGATAGAAAACACTCTAAATAAATCTTTGGCTCTGATACCACTTGTTGGGAAAATTAGAGCGCGAGCGGAAGCAAAATAAATAATTTGAGAAAAAAATGGATAAAAGATGGACAAGAAAAGTAGAATAATAACACACAATATAACGTGGGAAAAACCCTCAAATGAGGTAAACAACCGACAAACAACGAGTATTGATATATCCAATATATGAAAAGGATACGAGAGTACAACCCCGAAGGGCAAAAGAATATGGTATGACTCTCCTGGAATATTGGATCAAGTTCTCATAGAGAGCTACGATTCTCCCAAAGGAGCCGACAATCTCATGAATGAGATAATCTCTTAAAAAGAGATGATACAATTGATAATATCCTTATGAGCATGTATATGTGTGTTTTTGTGTGTGTCTAAAAACATATGAGCATGATGGGTATTTATAACACTACAAGAGATAGATTGGTCATTGCGAACCATTTAAAGAGGATAAGATAAGATAACATCACAAGACATTGAGGACCAAATAAAAAAGATAAGATGTCATCATAAGCCTTGGAGGCCAAGGGTCTTGAATCCCAAGAGTTAACTTATAGTACTTTAATTTGTGACATTTACCCAACATAGAGATACTACGGCAGCAGAGACGACATGGGGCTACCGTTGTAGGGGCGCGCTGAGGCAGGGTTGAGTGGCTGTATAGGCGTAGTGAAACCAGGCGGAGGGCTAACCTGTGCGGTGGTGGAAGCACTCGTCATGGCTGCCAGAAAAACAAATGTTCGCGAAGCTTAGGTTTTTGTACGATGGTGGAAGCCAATTGGTCGGCTGATGCAAATGCTGATTGTCGGTTATGCGAACGCCGGTGCGTGGGAATTTAACAGAGGTCGTCGTGAGTTACTGACCTAGTGTCATTTGAGTCGAGAAGATGAAGAAGATGACTCGTATTCAATTTTTCTTTTTTTAAATTAAGGTTTTAGGATTCGCTGACTCTTAATACTATGTGGAAGTATTGAGGCCATTCACCAATATGGGAGGCCTAGAATTATATTTATAGGAAAAGTTGTTAAAACCTACAACTATATTTTAGGAAAAAATATCTCTAACTTTATTATTAACTTCAGTTGTTGAGGAAAGGAATGAGCTACCATCAAATTAAAGTCGGGCATGACTACAGAAGGATACGGTGGATACAATGTAAGGAAACTAGGATGAGATCTTGCAGAAATAGAGAAGTCATGGAAAGGTTATATGTATGCCACCCACTCGTAAGAGAGAGAATCAGATAATAGAGAAAAATCATATGCTAAATAGTTTGCAGAATATTGAACGTTGTGTCATAAAAAATAATGGTGTTAGACTTTTCCATATAGACTATAATAAGAAGGTTATACCGGTTAAGGGATTAGTATGATGACAATGTAGATATGTGCACATAGCTTTGATAACAACAAAATTTACCTGGTTAAGAAAGTTGAGATGTATGCTATGTGGCTAAAATGGACATATACAAGGTTGCAATGGAGAAAGAGATGATTTGGCGTCTCATCTGAAGATGACAAATAGGGCGAGTACGTGTAGTTAATTGAATAATGTGTAATACCATGTGTTTTAGAAACAAGGATTTTGGGTGAATCAAATAGGTTAATTAGATTCACCTGTTTAATAAAATAACTCAACCAGATTTTATCATATCTCTTGGATTAAATGTTAGTTAATTTCAATTAAGTCAAGTTAGATTCAATTTGGTTAAGTTCCACTTGAGTGTAAGGTTCAAATCTATTAAATTCACTTCAGTTTAATTCATTTTATCAATTAAAGTTAATCAAATCTAAAAGACCAGGCCTAGTTGCATTTTAATTTTTTTAATGTCGTACTCGTTATAATAGTATGCCTTATAATAGTTTTGTTAAATTAGATCAAATATTAAAGATGAATTTAATAGCCTTCTCTAAATTTAAGAAATTGTAACAAAGCTATCGTTACTAGCATTGATACTTCTCAGATACTAGATATTCAGATGCATTTTAACTAATTTTTGACATATTTTGCTATAATTTAACCCAATTTTTTAATACTCCCTTCGTCATTTTTTACTTACTACATTTCTTTTAACATAAGTTTTTAGAAGAAACATGTGTGCTAGTATTTTTTGATAATATGACTAAATTAGGAGTAAAATAAGTGGAATAAAATGGATAAATAACAAAAATGTTAATAGAATAGGTAGAAATTATATAAGCCCTACATGCAAAAATAAAAAATATAGCAAAGTACGGAGTAGGAAGTAAAAGAAGCGAGGAGTATTTTCATAAGCTTTTAAAAGTAACTTACCATCAAGTCACCACCCAATAGTAACTGAGAGTGAGGGATAGTTCAGGTGGTTAAAACTTTTCTCCCGATTCCAGATGATCTTGAAATCGATTCGCATCCCTGTCCATTGTGGCTCATTTGCACACACACACAAAAAAAAAAAAAAAAAAAAAAAAAAAAAAAAAAACTACCCAACAGTAACTACGTAGTCAAGTACTTGTACATCAGTACTGTAGATTTTAAGGTGAAAAGGACGACTATCTATCTATCATCTATGCATGTAGCAGACTAGCAGGCATGGAGCCGCTTTCCCCAAGTGCGCCCAGGTCCCTTGTCTCGTTCTCACATATCACATGGACTTTTTATATCAAATGGAGTAGCAATTTTTTTACCGTATAAAGTTAAAAGAAAGTAACAAAATCTACTAACACCTTATCGCAATATTCACTACATAAATAGATAATACGAAATTTTAGGTAAAAAATTGATTTAAGGAGAGAGATATAGTGAAAAATGAATAATTAATTGGGCCCACAACAAAAGTAAAGTTAAAAAAATAATAAAAAAAAACACATGGATAACTTTTATACTAAATACAGTAAAAAAATATTTGTTGCAAGTATTGTGTTACAACCTAAAATGATAAAAGTTGCGAGTATTGTGATATGGAGGTAGTACATTTTTTTTACAGATATATGTCGAGGGAGTAGTCCCAAGTCTCGACTCTCGACTCTCGAATAGATGTTGAAAATATTGTTTGAATCTGTATCTCTTATAGAATGTGAGAGTGAGCACCACTTTACCACTCCACTTTATCGTTTTATTTCTTTACAAATGAACGAAACTATTCAAAGTATTGACTAATATCCTCTCTATTTGACAAAAGTATAGGCATCATAGGTGCATAGCTTATTGAGCTGCATAATTTACAAATGGTTAAACAAATAGGTACATGTAAAAGGTGTGCATATATATATATAGGTTGTGCCCGGACAGTCCACGGACTGAAAGGTGTGTATGGGTCGTGCTGAGACGACCTATATACAAAGTCCGCGTGCCTTGTGTCTCGAAGATGGTGTCTAGAATAGGCTAAGATAAAGTTGTGTTGTGCCTTGTTCTTGCCAAGTTTCAACAAAAAGATCTGCTCAAATCATGCCATGGTATGGTCGGGCTGACTCTTGGCTTAGTTATTTTTTTAATGTTTCATGAATTTGTCTAAAATGAGCGTGTCACTTGACATGCAAGCCCGTCGTGCTCATGCCAAAAATTTAAAAAACGTTGTCCATCTACAACTCATGACCCATGAATGTGTCTCTCGTATCGTAACATGCCATTATTTACAGGGTTGTGCACTTGTGCTGGACCAAATCCAACTCTTGTTATGCCATCTAGCACTCGTACCAAGCCGACCCATAGCCACCACGATACACTTCTCCTTTTTTATTTATAAAAAATTATTTTTAATAACCAAATCTTTTGGTGATTCTGATTTCATAACCATATCTTAAGATTATTCAATCCCCCTAATAACCTATTTATTACCATTTTTTTTCATGGTAAAAAAATATTATTGACATGTTACAATAATTAAATTCCAACAAAAGTTATACTATTTTTTAGTATAAAAAAAATTGGGCATAAAGATTATGTTGTTAGGCCGAGAATAATCTCAAGGTTTGGTTATTAAAAACAAAATCATCAAAATATTTGATTATTAAAAGTAATTACTCTTTATATATAATATATTGGTGCTTTGACCTAATTTGCATAGTTTAATTTGATTGTTGTTTGCATGTAGCAAAACATATATTTACTAAAAAAATTAACCTTTTCCTATAATAGTTATAAAGTTCAGCACTAAACTGGACTGAAGGTGTATCTGTAGGGCCCCATATGGTTGAGAGCCTTTAACTCACTTCATAGTGGCCTGATCAGGGGAGGAGATATGCTATCAGTAAAATTTACAGGCCTATTAGGAATGAGGGGGTGAAGGTTGGTTAGGATAGTGTTGCTTGGAACTGAATTTCTTACCCCCCAAACATAACTTCACTTGGTGGCTTGCTATGCGTCACAAGACTGCAGGTAAAGGCAAGACTTAAAGCGTATGTATGTAGCACAGATACTTAATTGAGGTAGTCGTATCTGTATTGGATACCGTTACGATACCGATAACTCTATTAATTTTGACATGTATGTTTTACTAAAGATTTATAAAAAAAATTCATGTTTTTCATATTTTCATATACTTTTGAAAGGTTTTTCTTATTTTTTTTTTTATTTTTTGGCAACGGCGAAGGTTTAACTACAGTTTTCTATATAAAGTTGCTAGTACATGGGCATTGTTAATAGTCACTCTGTCGGCTTTGGCACATCGAACACTTGCTGTTGAACTTGCTAACTTTTTGAAATCTTGGATAATTGGTTGAATATCAATAGCCGCTTTGTTTGGGTGATGGAGGGCTTCGAGAAGCTTTGTGCTGTCCGTCTGGATAAAGATGTCGTTACCTAGAAGAATTGCTTCCTGTAGTCCTTTCAAAATCGCACGGGCTTCCGTCTGTAATGCTGAAGTTGCTGCCATCTTCATTCCTCCCGAGTAATCCTTGTGAGGTTCTTCAAAATACCATCCAATTGCCGCCTTGGTTTTAACTTTGTCTCCATATCTCTCTTTTTTCCACGCTCCATCGACTTGTACCACAATAGGGGCCGTTGTAGAATTTTTTGTTCCCCTTTTCCACTCCTGAATCTTGTGAACTTTGTTCATTTGGAGTGTATTCACATGTTCTTTCGGATGACAGATGCAGTCCATCTTTCCATTACTTCTCTTTGGATAATGAGGGTGCGATTTGGGTTAAACTTCTCTCCTTTGAAGATTATCTCATTTCTTTGTATCCAAATGGCCCATAAGGTAGAGACTAAAGTTGCTAGCTGCCATTCGTTCTCTCGATCTTTGTTCCCGAGATAGTGCACCATATCTTTCAGCCACTCTTTGAGGGGAATATTGTTATTGCTGTTGATTCGGATTCCTAGACTGCTGGCTGCCCAAATTCTTTGGGAGATAGGACAATCTTTCAAGAGATGGGTTGTTGTTTCCCTAGCGGTCCTGCAGAAGACACAAATTGCATTAGTAGTAATGTTTCTTTTACTCAGATTTTCTCCTGTGGGAAGGATATCCTGAAGAATCCTCCAGCAGAACAATTTCCATCGTGGCCAGAGAGACGAAGTCCATAACGTCTTCCAGACCCCAGTTGTACTTTGGGTGTTGTTTCCCTTCATGATGAATCTTATTGCAGATTTGATCGTAACTTCCCCAGAGCTTTCTTGGGCCCAGAGTAGTGAATCTTGAACTTTGTCCTTGCTAACATAGATGGCCATGATTCTTAGAGAGTCTTCCCTGTTGAAATACTTCCAAATCATAGGGACTTTCCAATCGTTATTGGAATCTAAAAGGTCAGCTACCTTGGTCGGTCGCTCTAAATCATCAGCAGAGTTCAGAGTCATCGCCACTAAGCTATTCCCCGCCCAGACATCGTCTTGGATGCTAATGCTCTCTCCATTCCCAATTTTGTGAATGATTCCTTTTGCAAACCCCATTGTTGCTCGGACTAGGCTTGTTGCCCCCTAGGAGGCGGCCTTTGGTGGAGATCCCTTTAGGGCAAGGTTTACTGGGTCAGCCCTATACCTTGCTTTGAAGTAATTAGAGACAAGCAATTGTGGATTTGAGTAGATCTGCCAGGCTTGTTTGAACAGGGCTGCCTTATTGAAGGTGTCCACACTTCGCAGGCCCAAGCCCCCTTCTAGCTTACTTTGTTGGATGGTTCCTTTCTTTTTCCAGTGAATCGGCTTTCTTTCCGAAGAGCCTCCCCACAGGAATTTGAGGAGCATCGACTCTATGGCCTTAGTGGTTGCCCGTGGCATGAGGTAGATTGCCGAGATATGGGTGGCTATGGCAGCTAGAACGCTATTGATCAGGATCACTCTACTTGTGATAGTCAGATTCTTGAATTTCCAAGAGAGGATTTTATCCTTGATCTTGAGGATTAGGGGAGCAAAAACTCTTTGGGTTTTACTTGTGACATCCATAGGACATCCAAGATAATTCCCTAGGGAAGTTTGATGTTGGACTTTCAAATTTCTTTTTATAATTCTGGTGAACCTGCTTGGGGTATTTGGACTGAATAGGTTTTTCTTATCTTACTATAAAAATTAAATTAAAGCATTCCAAATAATATTGAAAAGTTAATTTAAATTTTTTAAATTATAATGTATTTAATAATATCAGTTTCTCGTACCCGTATTCTATATTTTTCAAACTAGCATATTCCGTACTGTTTCGGTCACATTTCTGTACCCGGCCCTTGTCCATACAACTTAGCTTAAGGCCCATGGGGTGTGTGAAGATGGCTTGTGCTGCCTGTGTGTGGGGCAGAGGAAGAAACCCACAGCCACCTGATGTTCAGTTGTAGTGTTGCTGTTCAAATTTGGGATGGAGTCAAGGTCTGGCTGGGTGTTACCAGGGGCTTTACAGATACTGTCCAGTTGGTCAGGTGGTTGGGGGAAGCCTGGCTCTAAGCTCTGAGCCTCTGAACCAAGATTGTTACTATGGCCGTAGCCCATAGGGCCATAGCCATAGGCCATAGCTGCTACAGTTTATAATATTTGGCAAGCTAGAAACAAATGTTTTAAGTTACAGAATTCTGTGGATGTAAATACTCCCTCTCTCTCCCTTTTTAAATGCTACATAGAGAAATTGGGTGATTTTTAAGGTTGTAGTTGGTATAAGTAGACCATAATATCAAAAGTAGTAAATGTGAATTTATAGGTGGGCCATAATATCAAAAGTAATAAAAGTAGAATTAATTAATGTTATGTTAAGGGTATAAGTACGATTTTATAGGTGGGCCATACAAAAGTAGTAAAAAGTAGAAATGGAGCATTTATTTTGAGACATCTAAAAAAGGAAAATAGAGCATTTATTTTGGGACGGAGAGAGTATGATTTTGCAGCAGATTAAGTTTTTTTGTAAATATGATGTTGTAAATAGAAATTGGTGTTGGGGCCTTGGTGGCTAATTATGCTGGATTTGGATAATGCAACCTTATTTTTGGGAACCTTTCTAGAAGGGTTCTCAAAGTAAGGTTGGCAATTGTTGATTGTAATTGTTTTCTTGGAATTAATGAAATGCTTGCTTACTTATACATAAAAAAATAAAAAATAATAATAATAATAATTATGTACTAAAAAAGAATTAATTCAAATAATGTAAATTAAAAAGAAACCGCACTTAAAACTGTTTGTCTATAGTTTTAACTTCCAAAGAATAATTCTTCAAGACCTTTTTGTTTTTACATTATAATGTCATTGTGTATGTTAACTTTATTGCCCAAAAGGTTTACCTAGATCAATTAGATAGGCTATACATGTTTAACATTAAGAATATTTTTTATTAGACTTAATTGACATTTTATTATTGTACATTGGTTTTTAGTTTAGACACTGCTTTAGATAATTATATATAGGTGTTGTTTGGTTGGAAGAGATTTTTACATGAAATCTAGGAAATGCAAATAAGATGTTGTGTTTAGTTTACACTTACCATAGAAATTACAAATTCATACAAGAAGTTAATTCCTCCAATATGTAGGAAATCACTCACCATGACCCCCTTTAGTAAGTTTTATTTCCTGTGGGAATTATAAATTCACATGTGTTAACCGAACACATATATAACATTTCCTAAGAAATTAATGAGGGAAATGAATTCCCATGAATTGAAAATTCCTTTAATAAATTATTTCATACATCAACCGAACGACATCATAGTATAGCTAGAAACAAAATTTGGAGGGACAATGCAAATATTGATCTTTTACTTAATTTCTATAATGTTTTACAAATATATTTGGTTAGTTGTTATGAAGAAGAATAATCAATTTGGAGCAAATGTATACTAATACTCCTTCCGTCCTTTTTTACTTGCTACATTTCCTTTAGCACAAGTTATCAAGAGAAACATGTGTATTGATAATAGATGTATTTATTGAGAAGATGACAAAATTAGGAGTAAAATAGATAGAATAAAGTCGATAAATGACAAAAATATTGATAAAATAGATAGAATTTATGCGAGACCCGCATGCCAAAATAGAAAATGTAACAAGTAAATTGAGACATCAAAATAAGAAAAATGTAGCAAGTAAAAAACACAGAGGAAGTAGTTTCTATCCGCTAATTTTTATCAATAGCCAAGATAAAAACAAAAGAAATGAACTTCACACAATAAAAAATACTCCTCTGTCCCTTTTTAAATACTACATAGAGAAAATGGTGATTTTAACGTTTTAGTTGGTTTTTTGTCATTTAGTGGGTATAAGTATAATTTTATAAGTAGGACATAATATCAAAAGTAGTAAGTGTGAATTTATATGTGGGCCATAATATCAAAATTAGTAAAAGTTGAATTAATTAATGTTATGTTAAGGTTATAAGTGTAATTTTATAGGTGGACCATAATATCAAAAGTAGTAAAAAAGAAAATGGAGCATTTAATTTAGGACACACAAAAAAGAAAAATGTAGCATTTATTTTGGGACGGAATGAGTGTATTTTTAAAAAGCCCATGAAACCTACATTTGGTATTATATTCTGTATATATATGCCATATTGCCATGTATTGAGATATGAGTCTTCCTACTGGTCAAACTTAAGGTTTTGGATTTGAACCTTATTATGCACATTTGCAGGATTTCTTATATTTCTCCTTTACATAATAACATAAATTATTTTAAAAAAATTAAATAAATAAGCCCCTGCACATTAGTACTTCATCCTCCCCATATATTAATTGAAACGGTTCGAGTGTTTGACTAGTATAACTAACTAACAACTGTATTTACATATCAGTACAACTGCAAACTACCTTGAAAATTACTGGTAGGTGTCCTTTCCTTCTTTTGAATCCAAATATCATGTTTGCACTCTGCAACCAACATGCCATATTCTCACTTTTATTTATTGTATACCTTTTGTTAAAATAAAAACATGCAAATATATATGTTACACCTTCCGTTCCGTTTTGTTAGTTACTTTTGAAATCAGTTTTGAGAGGAAAAAAGTCAAAGCATAACTAACAAAAATGAATAGAGAAAAAGGTACATCCATACATACTACTTGTCCATGGCTTTTCTTATCAATTGTCATTAACCTTTTACGAAGCATCCATCTGATTGATATTTATGTTTATATGATGAAGCATTTGGAGCATTTTTGGTGGGACGGAGGGAGTAGTTACTTTTTTAGGTTGGCAAAAAAAGCCATTACTTCAAACATTTCGCACAACACAGAAACATAAAAGAGCAAATGCTTATTACAGCCCAATATTAGCAGAGCTCAACCAATGACTATCCAATGAGTATCCTGTTCAATAATCATCTAGAGTTATGAATCTTAATGATTAAATGTTATACATTGGAGATCAAATTATTAAAGCTTTATCAGCTTCTAAGGAATGGAAGATATAGGATATACCAGTTCATGTCTATTTACAGTATTTCTTGAACCAAACTCCGATGTTCAAGAAGCTCTCGAAGTCAGATTGAGGTCTGCAATAAGATGGGAAGGATCAGGAATTTTATCAATGAAAAATTGAAGAAATCGGTAGAAATTTGACAAGTACATTAATGAATACAGGTTGCTTACTTGTCAATTGCATGATTATCTTCTGGAAACACAATTATCTTGACTTCAACTCCTCTTTCTTTCAATGCTTGTGCATACTATACTCATTTTAAATATAAACATCATCACATAAGTGTTGTTCAAGGTAGAATGAATATGTATAATTAGGCGGTAAAGAATAAAAAGAGAGCGAATACAGAATGTCACCTGCAAACCATTGCTGGATGGAACTCGGAGATCCTGAGCACCTATAAGAAATAAAGTTGGGGTTTTGACCTGCAATATGGGGCAGTATAATATCAATATTTAGTATGCAAAATTTTCTGTCACTTTTAACTACAAAATTGTAACCTTTTACCATAAATCCATAACTAGGTAATCTTTATACAAAAAAATTGTGATATGATACTGAAAAGTTACATTTTTTTAGCATAAAGTTATCCCGTCATACCGTCAAATGGTATGACTAGAGAGACAATGTAATTAAAAAAGATAGATATAGTTTTAGGTTTACAATGTAGCAAATGATGTACTGAAGTCATTATACAAGATTTGCCCCATAAGAAAAGTGGGAGTAAAAAGGGTATCAGTCTATGCATGCTATTGATTATCTTTGATCATTTTACTAATTCAAAATCATTGATGAACACCAAGTTCATTATGCTCTTCATGAAAGTGTGCATCAAAATTATGGATCTTCAATCACATTTGGTACTGGAATACTTTTTAAAAGGTCAATTACCTTGTTCACATGCGCAATGGGAGACTTATCAGAAAGGGCACTTAAGTGTTCCTTAGTGGGTGCACTTGTAATCTTTCCATTTCCCTCGATCCCATATGACTCCACAAAACACCAATCGGGAATATCACTCGTACCAACCATCAACGAGAGGTTACAAACAGGATTCCTGGCTGCTGCAGCTGCAAATCTTTCAGGAGCCTGCAGCGTATAGATAACTTGAACAAGACTGAATACAACATGCATTTCAAATAAAAAATTGACCAAAAAATACATTTGTCCACTTCAAATAAATCGAAAGATTCAACACTCATTGGTTTTTGATACAAAATCACACAGAATAGTCAAACTATTTGCAGAGCAAATAAATGAATGCTGAAATAAAAACAGCATCTCATAAGTCATAACCACAGGTACAAGGCTGCTTATGTCCTATTCCCTTTTAAGGCATGTTTGATAGCCGGTCATAAACGTCAATAATGGGAATTACTTTATATGTAAATTTGGAAGGAATATCAATATTCGTTCCCATTATGGTCTTGCCGTGGTAGCTTACCTCCAATTTATCTAATTTTCTTCCCATATATCCATTCCAATCCAATACCACTCTTTCCAATGATAGTGAATGGCAATAGAAATTATGAAGAAAATTTGAGCTCGGGAATGAAAACATATTTTCCATGGGGATTATAAGTTTTCATCCTTAAAATAATACTTTAAATCCATTTCCATTACCACAATTTATTACCAAAACCAATGCACTTTCTCATTCTAGAGTTTTGAAAGGATTCTCAATAGGTTTGGTATTGTTGTTTGGGATAATAAAACATTCAAACAACAGGCATATGGATCGGGGGGAGGACAATACCTGTCCAATGAGATGTGAGGTGAGGAAGCCACCATGAGAACCACCTAGAACAGTGATTTTCGAGGGGTCCGCTAATTTCATATCAATTGCGTAGTCTATTGCTTTTAGCACATCATTAACATCCTGCATGGAACCACGAATATTTAAGACAACAACAAAGGCCTCCTTTTACATTTGAATCAACGGGAAATTTTATTCAATTATGATAAGCACAAACTTGACAGCACCTGTGATCCAATTTTCCCTGGAAGAGACTGCAATGCTTCTTCTCCAAATCCTAGCGAGCCTCTATTAAGTATCACACGAAGAGAGTTTAAAAGACGAGTTACAAAATTCAAAAACTTCAAGGTCTCCTAAACGGCTAAACCATTTAAGATAAGAATCAATATAAAATATGGAAAACTTTAATGCCATTCTAGAGTTTGTCAGAGCGTGACAGTAAAATTTCACCACACATTACAACTCTTCCAAGTTTCAACCCACATATTATTGACATTTTTGCATGGCATCTAAGGGATAGCTCAGCACTAAGGTAATATGAAATGTTCTACAGCTTTTTAATTCATTTATACAGCTTGGCTATTTACAAAACTTATCCTAGAGTTATGCAAGCACTGTGTTTCCATCATTGCATCTCTTTGCTTATAGTTAATGACTTACTGCTGTAACTGAAAATTATCAACACTGGTCAGCTCCTCAGACTGATGTTTCTTAGAGCTTCTTATTCCCTCGATTGCTAAAAAAGTGTTTCTTAAGATCATGTGCACAGATTAAGCTGCTGTATAACATGTACCAATCAAAAGCAACTATTGCATCGTCCATGACTAATACTCCCTACTCACAAAAATGGCAGTTTCCCAATTTTGTAAAAGAGGTAGTTGCTCACCATTATGAGAAACTGGAGTATGTATTCTAGGACCACACTATATTTATAATCCAGCCAGAGATGGAGGCATAAGATCCTAAAAAAAAAATAGTCTTTTCAAGTAATTAAAACCATATTCAAACATATAATACAGGAAGTGAACATGCCCAACTATTAAAAGGACAATCTTATTACTCATGTCTTACCTATAATTCACAATCAGTAAGCTATAACCGATTGAAGAGAGAAAAGCCAATGATTTGGAGAAACCAGTTGTTGAAACAGAGTGAGGCCCCCCGTGAAGGACTACAATCAATGGACTACAGGACTCATCGTTTTCGTTTTTCGCATACACATATATCGCATCGATAAGTTTGGAAGCACCTGCAGATATGGAACAGGAACCAAACAACAGTTTAGTTGAATAGCTGCAGGAAGCAAAACCAAATTAATATGCTGCACAAAATAACAAGGGGAAATAAGCAGCAGATTATTATAATTCCAACTAAACTAGAATGTTTTCAATCAATGTATACTATACACTGAAGGTCTAAAACCTAAACCAAATGAAAAACAAGTGAACCAGTGGCTAAATTTTGTTCCCCTGCCTTTTCCTTAGATTCACTTTTTGATAGAGTATATAACATATTACCGGGCCTCAACTATCAGCTCAAGCTTTTGGTTGCGATGATCCTTTGACATGGTATCAGAACTAGCATGACACAAAGGTCATGGGTTTGAATCTCTCATCCTCTTCTATCTAAGTGGAATAAATTTGCACCGGGTAAGATAGGGCCCGTGTTCCGCCCACATTTCAAGCCCAAAGGGCCTTTCATGTAAGGAGGAATGATAGTATATAACATATTCCTGGGCCTCAACTATCAGCTTAAGCTTTTGGTTGAGATGGTCCCCTGACACATTTTTTTTTTTAAACATAATTTTTCTTAATAGCAGAGGAAATAAAACAAACATTATTGTTATATTACACATTTTTTTTATTAAAAAAAATAGCTCAATTTCTTATAAAAGATAGATATCTCTGTAAATTCTTAACTAAAGAAAACAAAATAAAATAAGATTTCATCTTCAAAAACCTTTCGATCTTTTCTACGGAGTAGTAAAAAAATTCAGTATAAATCAACAATATAAAGATAGCATAAAATATTATTAGGTATTTAGGTTTCCTATGATCTTATCAAAAGAAATAACAATAATAAACCATCAATTTCCCAAAAGGAATCTTAAGCAACATTTTTAAGAAAAGTGTCATGAAATGAGCCTAGGAAGATCACAATTCACACAAGACTATGTTTTCCTTTACATATCTAGGAGAACACAGAAGATACTCTCAAATTGAGAATAATATCAAAATGCAGGAAGAACAACAAGAGAACAAATTCAGGGGTCAGTTTGTGTTTCCAGTGGGAATGTGGAAACTCCACGTTCAATTGCAGTAAAGGGGAAGGGTTAAAGCTTGCAAGTTGTGTTTACAACAATCGATACTCAGGCCACTCGGCTACCATACAACATCTTCATCGGGAGACCTCTACTAAACAGGGTGAAAGCTAATATTTCAACCTATCAACTTCTTCAGTACGAGACAGATGCTGGGAGCTTGGGACCGTCGTGCTTGCACATTACTAACTTTAGTTCAATAATTTCAAAAGACGTAATTAATAAAATCATAACATGACATCGTGCATCACACAGGTTTATGTAAAGAATCTTATGGATAAGGGTAATTTTGGAATTTCATAATAAGTTAGATACCTAGGAGTTTCTAGAATATTTTAGAAAAGTATTTTCTACATATAAATAGAGCTAAGTGGGTAAGTGATTAGTCATATTGATTGATGAATGAAGATTTCTTATTTTATTTTATTATGTTGTAATATCCTTTTGGGAGTTTGGAAGCTACTCAAAAGCTTTCCTCATCTATGAATTTCATCAATCACTTTCTGCCTCTAACCTTCTGTTCTTATTGATCTGATTTGCTATTATTTTCTGTGGTTGGTTTATTATTTAACGTTGCAAACTTGCTGTCTTGTGTTTTGTGTGCATTGTTACTGTTGCTGTGCTGTGAGTGTGGTTCTTAAATCTTAATCCTCATTACTTAACTCTTGAACTAAGCACTACACCTCTAATTAAGCCCAAATTCCCCACACCGTTAAGCTCCTCTTACCCAACCTAATATCTACAATCAAAAATTTGTTATTCTCAGCCCACATTTAATTCCACTCTATCATACATCCAACCCAGCTCCTCATTTTCCACGTTACCTGATGATAACGTCACACCAAACTCCACTCCATGACAACTCCTTGCAACTTCCAAGCTCATTTCACCACTGCTATCATGCTATGTTGCTAGAGGAAGTAAGGGGCCTTCCTAATGAGGATCTAAAACGAAAATGGAAGCCCGGTACCAGTTTCAAGCTAGTCATTGTCCATCACTGCCAAGGCAGGGAATGCAGTGCTAATTAGTACCCACGTTGAGGACAAGGTGGATCTTTTGGGAGCCGGTAATGTAATCAATCAAATATTAGGATTGGGTAATATAGGAATTCTATAATAAGTTAGATACCTAGGAGTTTCTAGAATATTTTAGAAAAGTATTTTTTACATATAAATATAGCTAAGTGGGTAAGGATTAGTCATGTTGAAGAATGAAGATTTCTTATTTTATTTTCCTATGTTGTAATATCCTTTTGGGAGTTTGCGAGCTACTCGAAAGCCAATCCTCATCTTTGAATATCATCAATCATTTTCTGCCTCTAACATTCTGTTCTTACTGATCTGATTTGCTTTTATATTCTGTTGGTGGTTTATTATTTAACGTTGCAAACTTGCTGTCTTGTGTTGCTGTGTGTGTGTTGTTGATGTGGTGCTGTAAGTGTGGGTTGGGAGCAGGGCAGGCTATAACAGTTTAACACTAATTATTTGTTGTAAAGGTGAAAGAAGATTGGAGAAAGCAGAAAAAAAGGGAAAAGAAGGGGGGGGGGGGGGGGAGGGAGCTATACCACAGTTTGGCAAGAGAATTACATGCTACCTTCTAAAGTATTCTCTGACCCATCACCAACTGGAACCTTCATAATGCTGAATTGAAGGGGAGACAACAAGGATTCAACCTGTAATGGCATGCCGCATGCAAATTAAAATCCATTCTTGTGCACAACTGCACATGCTTGCACAATCATTGTATAGGTTGAATATCAAAATAAAATGAGGCCAGAGGGACAATGAACCTCTCTAGAGCATCTGAAGACAGGGCCAGACACATCTTGCCAATTCCATGAGGCACTTGCAGATGACTCTTTGAGACCATATTTGATTTCTGGGACCTTTACTGGGCTGCTGCATACTAGCAAAAGAAAAGAGTTTCACGGCAAATAAGAATTCTCTGATCCATTTTAATGCTGAAATCAACAAATGAAGTCATTCACGCAATGAATTAGAGCAAAAGGAAATAGGAAGACAGACAAAGAGACCCACCAGCAATGATGTTATCCTCATCAAGGGAGAGCAGATTCCATGAAGATGGAGAATCATGGGGTGTTATGCGTGATACATTGCCACTGAAATATATATCATATTAGAGGCATCAAATAGTGGAAGAAAAGCGTTGGCAGTGGAACTATGAGCCCTTATCTACCTGAGTATGTCCACAGACAGTATTACTTGGGTACTTCCCCATATGGAAGATAAAACAGCAGTATGCCCATCAGAAAGCCATGGTTTCCTCAGGAAGCTGGTGCTATATAACCCAGGGAAGCAATCGCCCACTGGACACATTACAACAGGAACCTACAGTTATAAGAGCAAGCATGAAAATACACTCATCAGTTAAGAGGAACAACTATTAAGTCTTGGCACATTTTTTTCCTACTTTAAAGATTCAACTATTAAAATTATCAGAAAAGATATTCTAGCATGAAGAACAACAAGCATCATGGTTTTTGGTTGGTAAATAAATAAAAGGAAAACAAAAGACTCGTTCAGAATAACAAACTATATTTGCAAAGGATAAATAACAATAACAAAGATGGACCAGGAAGTCTGAATTTCGAAAAATTCCATAAAGACATCAGGCAACCCGAAAGAGAGTTGGCGCACATTATTTCCTCATAAGGGGGATAATAGGTAACTCAAAAAAAGTACTTTGTCAAGACTAAAAATAAGTGTTACCCAGCCCACTATTGAGCCTAATTAGTAGTGAACATGCCATGGTGCATGAAAGTAGTGTATATCCAGCCACAGCAACAATTAATAACAGCACATTGTCAATCAATGATTTGAGCTAGATCCATTGTAGCAATTAAAATTAAGTGACAATGGAAATAGCATCCCAAGTCCCTATCTTTATACTGTATAGCATGTAGTTCTAAATTTTACTAGGTATGCTTTATATGCCTGCTTTTGGTCAATCCTATCAATAACCAAGAAATACCTTCACGAAACATGGAGACCAGTTGAATTAATAATCCCTCCTACAATAGAAGGTTTGTTACTTTTTAACTTCAAAGCTTTGATGGGCAATAAGAAAATTCATTAAGTCAACTGTCTGTTAAGGGAAATTAACTTCACATGGTAAGTTAATTTCCCTTGCCCAATTCCTAGGAATTTGCAAATGTCTTTAGTTGTCATTAGGGAAATCAAAATTCCAATTTTTAATGACCTAAGGAAGGTTGGATGATTAAATCCCTAAGGGTGTGTTTGGTTGGCGGTATTAATTAGGGTGGATTGGTGTGTTTAGTTCTCTTTGATTGTGTTTGTTACGCCATTTTTGTCATTCTCATTCCCCTATTCTAACACTTTCCCAAACCCTCCTCCCCCCCATCTTTTGCATTCCCTTTCCCCACCACCCACACCAATCCACCTACCCACACCAGCCCAGCCACCCACCCACCTACCTTCGCCCCACCCTCGAACCCCATAACCCCACCCTAAACCCAGCCCCACGAAACCCTAACCACCAAAAAATCCACAAAACCCCACCCTCGCCCACCGTCGCCCCCACAAACCCCATAACCACCCAAAAACCCACCCTAAACCCAGCCCCATACGAAACCCTAACCACCAAACGAACCCTCGCCCCACCATCGCCCAGCCTTGCCCACCCTCTCCGAACCACCCTCGCCCACCCCTGCCCCACCCATGAACCCCATCAACGAAAAAATGGTTGGGGGTGGTTTTTGAATAGGGTGGTTAGGGTTAGGGGACGTTTTGAGGGTGGCGTTGCTTGAGGGGGGTGGTGCCGTGGTGGAAGGGGGTAATGGCGAGGTCAATGGTGGTTTCGGTGGTGGTAGACCCCATTTGGGTTGGGGCCATGAGGTGGTGGTGTGGTATGGTAGAGGTGTGGTGGAGGCAAAACCCATTCCTTTTTAAACAAACAACTAACTTAATCTAATACTTTTACTTTTCATTCTCCCTCATTTCCATTCCTAAAGTGATTCTCTTTCTTCTTTAACAACCACGCGGTCCCTAAATTATTTGGAAATTGAAAATTCCTAGAAATTCCAACCTCCTCCATTTTGCGCTTTTTTGTCAACCAAACTACTTCCTATGCTCCAATAGAATTGCAACGTTGGCAATTTGGCACTATTCATAATCATTCATATAATTCGCTTTTGTGTTTTATACATAGTCATGTGGGATCTCTTTCAAATCGTCTCAATGCATACTTTATTGTGATCTAATTTTTATAATTTTTGGTAAAACGCAACTAAAGATATTACGAATATAATTTATACATTGGTAAGTGTGAAAAAGTGAACGTTGCAATTAACATTAATTAACATAAACTAAAGATATTTTTGAAAAGGGGAACGTTGCAATTAATATTGCATCTTTAAACTTTATTGCATTCTTGTATTTTCTAGAATTTTAATGCAAGCAAACAAGCCCTAAGAGTAAAATGATGCGACTTTTTATGTTCAGATGAAAACATTTTTTTAGCAACCATGAAAATACCTCCACATTACTTAAAAGAAAAGAACATAATAAAAATAAAATAAAGGGGGCCAGTGTTGTTACAAAAACAATTCTGAAAAAACTAAAAAAAGTTAACTGATCTAGATTAACATAACATAGTAGATAAGCTCACCACATCAACAATTTTGGAGGATAAACTTGGATTTCCATCATTGGACCAATCTATTCGGTGAAGTGAATTTGTAGCTGAATGTGCTCCCGAGTCAATAGATGCTTTGGCAGAGAGAAAGACAAGAAATTTGCCATCCGGACTGAGAAGACAAATCATTATGTTACGTAATCGCATAACTTATCAGTAACCAGCAAAAATTTGCTTTTGCAAAAGGTTTGCCCAGCATTCAAATAAGAAGCACCCTTGCCCTTGGCCTTTTAGTTGACAATAAATAGTAGCCAAGGAGAACATGCAAAACCTATCTTCATAGACCTAATGAAAGTGCACTTTGACTGATTACCTAATGACATTTGAGTATCAAAGAACTAATTTGAACATAACTTCAATTTGTCGCAGTTTGTCAGCAACATTTGCCACAAATGGTGCTTGACTGCATAATTCAGAGACTTGAATTCAACATAAACACAGGTATTTTAAAAACTCCTCCATTTGTGAAAGCTGCAAGCACAATTTCAGAAGAATCTCTACGACCCAAAACAAAAATGTGAAAGAAATTCCGGTGTTACTAGAATGCTAGCGGCTAGCCACAAAATAGCAGTTTCACACTTAAAATGTAAAAGAAATTCTTGTGCTACTAGAATGCTAGCAGCTAGCCACAAAATAACAGTTTCACACTTTTACCATCACAAGTCGATAGAGCTAAATTCTATCAGCAACAAATTTCAAATTCTTGATCATTGAATCCATTAGTCACATGGAAATAAATTATCCTGCATATAAAACATACCTAAACATCGGAGAGAATGCACTATTAGTTTCATGAGTTAAAATCACAACCTCTGCGTCTTTCTTACATCTGCGAGAAATGAACATAGTCAGTCAAATCTAGTACAGAAACATGTAACAGCTCAATCTCTATAATGATTACAAAACTATCCGAACCAAAGGACAATTAGACCTAACATCTAAGATACAAAGTGAAGATTCTAAGGTATGGAATGACATAAATTGTTATTATGAAGCCTCATTGCTCAAGAAAATAAATGACCCACCCATCATCAGCATGATCAACTGCTTGATCACTGAATGGACTGCGGGCAGCATACAAGGCACAGGGTCTGTTGAAACAATATTTCATGCCAAGTTTTCTTGAACTTGATGACCACCCAACAAAAATCAACTTTTTTTGTGATTCATTTGTTCCTGGAGTCCATACAACTTGACCAGCACTCAATGATCTTTTGATTCCTTCAACAGCCCGTACTTCACCACTGCGTGACATTAAAATTATTAATATTAATGATAAATGATATCACGATAACAAATGCACACCTTCTCTTCGCCATGTGAGTCAGTGGGATTTAGAACCTGTCCACATTGACAACGAAGAGTGTTGGCCTCCTTTTGTTCACATAAGTTTCTCCCCATCCTTCCTCCCAATCCCCGTGGGCTTTCCAGCTATTACAATCTTTGTCACTGGAAACTCCACTTTGGTAACCAAAACTATTGAACGTTGGTTTAGGAGGGGAAGGCTCCTCAGCAACATATGCAATAAGTGTTTCATCAGAGTTCCAGGAAACACCTTCAAACCTAATACATCAAAGGTTACCAAAAAAAAAAAAGACATTAATAGTTCAGCACCAATTAAATTATGAGGAAATAAAAAGAACCATGTCCAACAGGGAAAAAAAATATTAAGAAAAATGAACATTTAGTAACATATACAAACTATGTGCAATGGACTTTGAGAAGATAATATAAGGATCAATCATTACCATCCATCAGAGTAGACTGAACCATGAGTAGATTGAGGAACATGAAACTCTTTTTCCAAGGCTGAAGGACCCCATATCTCAAGTTTGGTGGGAGAGCCATTCTCAGGGTTTCGAACCATAAGAAGCTTTGAACCTGATGGTGAAGGCACCATTAATGCTACCCCTGATAACTCAACAGGAAATGGAGACCATTTGAAGTGGATGGAATTGTCACTATCTTTTCTCACATAAGCAGATAAAAGAGACTTTCTCATTTTATTCGCCAAGAGGTTTGGTTGTTTGATAGAAAATACTGCCTTGGAATCCTTGCCTGCAAAAGCATACCACAAAGTGACATGATTTTACAGAAAGAAATATGTTCGAGAAAGGTTGCAAAATCAGTAAATTTTGATTTCTGTAAAACAAAAAAATGGAAACTGGAAGCTATATATATCAATGCTAGGAATGGAAACAGAAAGAAATATGTTCAAGAAAGGTTGCAAAATCAGCATACCTCCGTCTGATTTGAACACCCAGGCTTTATCAATGCTAGGAATGCTAGCGAATGTTGTAAGCAATTTCGAAAGAGAAGAATATTCTTCAACCATGGTGGGACTGAAACCCTGTGGCAAATCCTTAGAAGATTCCGCATTAGAAACTTCCATTGCTGAGAAGATTGATAATGTTTTGCTACAATGGAATCAAAAAGATAAAATCAAACAAGTGAAACACCTAATAAATTTCTCATGTAGTGAGGACTTGAATAGAGAATCAGATGCTAAATGTTAAGCAAAATGCAAACAAGGGAATTTCGCATACATATAAAACACACATTATCTCCGTATATCTAAATGCAAAACGAATGAACACTAACCTTATCCATTGAGCTCCTAAAAACTAAATCAAGAAGTCACTATATTATTCCGTAAAGATTGGTTAAATATTCCTCTTAATCATAGCCAACTAGATTGATAACATATACTTTATTTTTGTTAACTCTTATCAATAGGGAGTCTTGTAAAAAGAAAAATAATACGGATAGCATCAAACTAGTTCTTGGTGCATTCTCTCCTCATCTATGTTACTTCGACACCTTCAATGATTTCAAAAATAGCGTGTCATTTTGTGTTGTGTTGGAC
This sequence comes from Salicornia ramosissima, assembly GCA_951394345.1. Taxonomy (NCBI): domain Eukaryota; kingdom Viridiplantae; phylum Streptophyta; class Magnoliopsida; order Caryophyllales; family Amaranthaceae; genus Salicornia; species Salicornia ramosissima. The sequence goes on from OX596233.1 coordinate 48,716,533, forward strand.
ACGACAAGATACTTGGATACTTCATTTTTAACCAAAAACTTGACTTTTTTCTCAAAATAGGCAAGTCGGATACTTGGACACCCACATCCGTGTCTAAGTAGCATAGCTCTCCATGCATGAGCATGTAGAGCAATGATGATTTGCTCGTCACACCATCACTGCTAATTGTCGCATTCTTTCATTCAACGTTATATAATCTCTATGAGATTAATCTTGGCTGGAAAAAATCTTAGTATAGTGACAGCTAGTTATCATACTTGCAATCTATGCTAAATAATTCTAAAACTGCTACTCAGGGAAGATGGTGGCACTTCTACAGAAACTTCTAGGACTTGGCAACAACTTAGAATGAAATTTTAACTAATCAAGTGTTAGGAATCAAATCAATCAATGTAGTGGGGAAAAGGGTAATTTAGGGAATTAATATCAGTTTGTTATTAGAAGCTTGTTAAAGATAATAGGGACTAGTTATGGGTATTCTCTATAAATAGAGCTAAGGAGGAGAGCGTAGGCAATTAGTTTAGGAGAGAGTCAAACCTCTTGAATGATTGATAACTATCTTAGTGTGTTTAATTTCATCATTACATCCTTAATCTTCATCTTTAGTCCTTGATATATATTCATCCATTAGTTTGTAAATTCCATCCATTACTCATCTTTACAACTGATTTCTTTCTGCCTAAAATGTCTGCCACGCCAGTTCATAACATCAAGCTTGACAAATCAATTAAGATGAAACTTCTTATGTAATAAGTTACTAACAGCGCCTGGGTAGGCTGCATGTTTACTTCCTGCAATGTTCTGTTAACAACACATGAACAACCCCCACAAATCAACCCAACAACACACTGGTAATCAATGTTCTTATAAAAACACTGTGGCTCTGAACTTTCTAATAACACAGTCTCCAACTCTCCATTCAACTAAAGATAGCAACCCTTATCACCAATAACACTCATTCTAATTGCTAGTTTTTTAGAGCACAATCAAGTCATAGTGGGAGGCAATAAGACTCAAAAGGATGATATTTTGTTCAAATTCAAGGGATGCCTAGTGATGCACATTGCTATCTAAAAAAAAAAAGGAACAATTGTAAAAAATAAGTCAAACCTTTACCCGGTCTTCTCAAATTAAGTCATCCTTTTGATTAACTTAAAATAAGTCAATCTTATATACATGCTTCTCAAATTAAGTTTTTTCACTATTTACTTGTTAATCAAATTAACATTTTCAATGGAAAAACATATAAACAATGATATATTAATACACCACTTTGATTTTCCATTGAAATTGCTAACTTTTTCCACTAAAAAATTATACAAAAAACTTAATTTGAGCAGATATGTGTGATAGGTTGACTTGTTTTGAGTTAATCAAAATGTTAACTTATTTTAAGAAGACCGGCTAAAGATTAGACTTTTTTTTACAATTTTTTTTTTTTAAAAAAAAAGCACAATGGCATACTTGTAATTATACCAATGGTTTTATCATATGTCAAACAAATTTCAGTTTATTTACGAATATGACACAGTGCGAAACTAGGAATTAGCCTTCAAATTCAAATCAAGGAGATATAATAGAGGAATTAAATTTGATTAGAGTTCTAAATTAATACTGAATTGTAATAAGTAGCTTCTATAATTAACCAAATGAAGGGATAAAATTGGTGAAATCTGAGTAAACTAAACAAAAGTTGGAAACTTAGACATGGGATTGACAGATAATACAGTAAAGAACAAAAAATTAAGAGCATAGTCGCATAGATTAAGCAAATCATTAAACTGAAAAATGTTAAAGAGGAGAGAGTAGTTTAGAGTAGCTTAATGTAATGCAAAGATAGAGAAAAGGGAGAAAAGAAGAACTTACAAGGAAGAACGAAGAAGAGTGACCGAAGATTGAAACTGAGTAAAAGGCTGGGAAAAGGAATAGGGAAATAGCAACGAACCCAATTTCAATGGAAATGGATTCAAACGCCCACACAGAAATCCATTGTTTTTGATTGGGGAATTGATGTAACTTTTCATTTCTAATTTAGTACTCCATATTTTTGTATTTGTACTGCAGTACTGGTACTTGTTGCTCTGTTTGTCTAATGTAGTAATGTCTATGCAACAGTTTATAATTTTTCCCCCCTCTAAAAATTATTCTAAGGAAAAAATGGGGGGCCACAGAACCACAAAGATATGGATCAATTGAGTAGTATTTTTGTTTCATTTGATGGATTAGTTGTTTAGAGTTGTACTTCCCATAAAAATTGCCATTCATTTAATGGAAGGTTAAATCAAAGATTTTTTTTTTGTGTTTGGATTCTACCGTGTATAAAAAACTTTATAAGGTAGATTTATGTCAATCTTATCATTGATTTTTAAATCAATGGTCAACATTTTTTTAACATTTAATTTTATTTTTTTTAAATTCTATCCCTGGATTTGTTTTTGATTCATTTTAAACCTTTGATTTATTACTCTATTTGATAGAATCCTATGAAAACTCTAATGGATCTTGACTCATTTTTTTTACCCTTACTGTTTTTATGGGCCTGCACTTTGTCTTGTAATGAGCTAATAGACACGGTTTTTAGTGGTTTAAGGTAAAATTAATGAGGTTGAGAACTTGAGATATGTAAGTAAGGGTTAAACTGTAAAAAAATGATGGGTCAGATACTAAAAAAGAAAATGAAACAAATATTTTGGGATGGACGATAAAGAAAAATGGAACTTTTTTTTGGGACAGAGAGAGTAGTTTGTTTTTTTTTTTTTTTGATGAAAAGAATTGTACTAATTTGTGATGTACACTGAAATATATTTAGGAGCAGGAAGTTAGGATGTATGGAATCAAACTGAGATTATAGTGAATATAACGTTTGGAAAAAAATGGTAAATTGGCTTAATCAGAACTAATTTTGGACTAAGGGTACATTTGATTCATCTGAAATTTTCTGATCGGATATAAACTGATTTTAAATTTTCTGAACTGATCTGATATGATCTGGATTTTTCTGATTATAGTTATTATTAAAGTTATAAGTTTTCTGATCTGATCTAAATTATTCTGATTTAATTTGATCTGAATTTTTCTAATCTGATCTGAATTTTTTAAAAATAAGCACAGAAATGCATATTCAATCTTATTCAATCTTCCCCTAAACATTTATTATTCCAATAAAAAAATTCTTTAATATTCTTTACTATTGTTTATCTTCTTGGCCTATGATCTACTCATTATTCGATCTTCCTTTCTTATTATTCTTTACTATACTTTACTATTCTTTATTTTCTACTTCATCTTATTCTCCTATGGTAGATTTCACGTCTCCTTATTATCTTGGCACCGGTGATCAATCCGGTAATATAATTTCTCATGTAACACTTAAAGGTGATAATTAATTATATCGCTTGGGCTCGTGCCATAAATCTGTCTTTGAAGGCTCGTCATAAGTTTGGCTTTGTTATGGCTTTATTTCTAAACATACCAATTCTACAAAATTGCTTGACTGGGATACCGTAAACTCTATGATTGTCTCTTGAATTATGCATACTCTTAATCCTAAAGTTGTTGCTTCCGTTGCCAAAAAAAATATAAAAATTGTTGCTTCTTTACCTTTTCATGATACGGCTAGGGATTTTTGGCTTTACCTTGAAAAACGGTATTGTATCGCTAAAGACCCTCGCTTACAACAACTCCCTAAACAAATTACGGACTCCTGTCAAACAAAAACAATGACTGTGGAGGCCTATTTTAATAAAATAATGTCTCTTTATGATGAACTTGATCATTTAAAGCCTTTGCATTCATGTATGTGGTTTATGCACTTGTAATGTGGTTAAGAAGTTTCCTCAAGATCTTGATGAAGAAAAATTTCATCAATTTTATATCGGTATTGAATGAAGATGATGCATACGCAGCGGTTCGTACGAAACTCAACTCACAAAGTCCCGCTCTTGATCGTGCCTATCAAACTTTTTTACAAGAGGAGCGATCTCAATCCCCTGTCCACACCAAGTCTGCTCCAGAGGACTCTCACGCGTTTGCCATTGTTGATGATCATTGGTGTGGGTGTCAATACAAGTCCCATTTAGTTTGTTCATATTGTAAAAAAAGGCATTCAAAATGCATCGGTTTGCATGTTAGAAAGCGTTTTGATTTCTTTGTCTCTATTTTTGTAATAGAAAAATAGTCCAATCAAGATTTGGGGGATAAATTTTTCCTTAAGGATCAAATTTGTACTTAATTCTTTTCTAAAAAAAAATCTGTACTTAATTCTAATAAAATTAATGATCCTTTAATCCTTTGGATTAATTGATTTTAATAATGCAACCTTTCAACGATTCGCTCAAAATAAACAACCTTTTGATTATTCAGTAATAAACCAACCTTCGCACCCTATCTTCCCACAATGAACCTTGACTGGTTTTAACCTTTTAAACCAGGTTACCATGATACATGGCAACATATCATTGGTTGTAATATTTCATTAAAAAAATTAAATTAAATTAAATTAAATTAAAATCATCAATTAAAATAAATCATAAAACATCTTAAAAAGAAAAACCAGAAATCAAAATTTTTTAAGATATTTCAAACTCTCTCCCCTCCCACACTTCTCTCTCCTCTCTCAACCCACCTTCTCAACGGCTTAACCCATCGCCCACCGTCCGGCGACTCTAGCCCACCACCACCAAATCGAACCCGGTCCCCATCTCCACCTTCCACTTCCATGCATGACCACCGCACATCCGCCCGCCCGTCCACCCGCCATATTCACCTCTTAGATTGAACCACCACCATCTTCACCCCTTCGATCGAACCACCACCACTTTCAAAATACGACAAATATAATCAAAGTCAAACACAAAATCAATAGCAAAAATCATGCAAAAACAATAGCAAAATTGGATTCGGGTTTGGAAGGGAGATGAAAATGAGAGTGATTAGAAGTGAAAAAGTGATGGTGGTGGACGGTTGAATTGGTGGTTTGTGGTAGTCAAATTGGGGATTTGGCGTTTCGTGGTGGTGGACGGTTGAATTGGTGGTTTGAACTTCGAAGGGTGGTTTCGGGAGGTGGGAGGTGGAATTTTGGGTTGGGGGTTTGAACTTCCCGAAACCAACTAGGGGTGGGCGTTCGATGGTGGTGGTGGGTGACTTGGGGACATGTTTTGTGGTGGTCAGAGGGTCGAGTTTCATGGCGGGATTGAGTGGGGCTGGGCGAGTTTGGGGGCGGGGGTGAGGTTGCTGTTGTGGTGAGGACGACGAGGGAGTCGAGGGGCTGCTGCTGCCTTGTTCGAGGGGATTGCTAAGGTGAGGTGGTGGGGGCTGGGCGGTGGTGGCCATGGGTGGTGGTTTATTACACCTATTTTTTTATTTAATGAAACCTGTTTTTTTAATTATTTATACATAATATTATTTTAAAAAAATTAAATTGTTAAAAAAAAAAAGTTTACCTGCTATTTAGATTGCAAGTCAACCGGGTTTACCAGGTGAAATGGATACCAAAGGTTGGTTTATTATAGAATAATCAAAAGATTGGTTTATTTTGAGCAAATCACTGAAAGATTGTATTATTAAAATCAATTAATCCTAATCATTTTTCTCAATTAGAGCCTTTTTTAAAGTACGACAATAACTAAGGTTTAGCAATGAAAAAAAAATAAAAATCAAGATTACAAATGATAAACGTAAAAAGTAAAGGTTACCCTTGATAATTTACTTAAAAATTATATTAGAATAGAAATCCAAGAATAAGCAACTTTTAACATGTGCTAATATCTTATAAATCCCACTGTCGTACATTACTTTAACAGGCTGGCATATCTAAGATAGATCTACTAGAAAATTTAGTAATCTATCTGTTAATAACTACATTTTTTTAAGGGGATCCTTATCCGGTTTTCGAAATTCATTTTGGAACCGACTAATTCGAATTCGAGCAGGGTCAGGCCCCAATTGGGGGGAAAGCTCTCTCAACACAAACTGCTGCGTTCCCAAGGCTCGAATCTGAGAACTTGGTTAAACTAGAACAATTGCCTTACCAGCTGATCTAACCATGTGTTGGTAACTACAATTTTTTTTGGCTATTAATAACTACAATTAGTATAACTTGACAATAAAATAAATAAATAAGTGTTATATGTAATGATAATTGACAAAGGCCATATACCATTTTTTTTTTATGGTAACACGGGTGTTATAACCCTTAGACATAACTTACTACATGTTTGAGAACTGTGATAATAAGAATAACACTTTGTAGCAGCTCTAACAAACTTTCAAATTATGCTAAGGTGGCAAATTGGTAATATATTTTTATCAATTTGGGAGATATTTTGATCTATGGAGCTTATAGGCACGCTATTATTCTTATTATCACCTGTATGGGGCCTACCGGTAAACAGGCAGGACCTACCATACTAACGTCACGGCCAAGATGTCAGACACCTCATAACAGCCAACATAGGCAGTATCTTTCAACATGCCGTCCCAATGATAACGGTATCAGAGGACCCATGCCATATCAAAGATGTCGTCTTAGTGATGGCAGCATCACGGGTTGCTTGTCATCAAAGTTGCCGGAACCGACTCTAAGGAAGCACCCGTCCTTGACGGTCACGGCTTGACCGCCAAGCCATCTCCTATAAATAGAAGACCTCACCAGCCTGATAACGGCAGATCACATAAACTTAACCAATCTCTATCTCTCTATCCTCTCTCCTCATCTATCTTTCCTACATACTTAATCCCCTTTGTTAACTTAAGCATCGGAGGGTCTTTCCTCGGACACACCCCGGGGTTAGCTCACCGTGTTGTTTCATTGTGTAGGTTATAACCACCTTTGTGAACACTTCTGCACCACAACTAAACACTACCAGTTAAATCACACCGGAACATCACCAATATTGTAGGTCATCCAACTCTATTTAGCCCAAAAACTTTTGAGGCTAGGAGGTGTGAACACGCGTTTAATTACAATCCCAACACTAGCAAACAATGGACATGAACCAGTGACCTCACAAAACTAAACCTTGAACCGCCTACAGCAAGTTTCTTTGTTCCCTGCACCATTTTTTTATATAAAGAAAACCTAATTTAGTAGGTTGATAATAAATTTGTGGCTCCACTTCACAATAATAAGGTCAAATTTCTAATACGGCTTCTTTTTTCCCCCTAGTGTGCTCAACACCCATTGTGAGTGGTGAGGCATCACTTTCGTCTCAATAATAAAATGGACTAGAGAGAATCATTGTAAGTCAATAAAGCACAATTGCGGAGATAATATCATCCATGAGATGAGGTGTAACCGATAAAGATTGCTAAATGCTAATAGTACTATATTATTACTTGGATCTTGCCCACCTTAATTATTTTTACCTAATTAGAAGATTAACATACAAGATCAATTAGCATCATTTCAATCCCTAATAATTCTCCCACCCCAACTAAAAAGAATCACAACTTTTGACATGATAACCTTTTTGCTTCAACATTGGAACTTTTGAAGATAAAATCACAAATTTTTTCTATAAATCTTAATCAGTCAGATAAAAAGTTACAATTTTTTATATATGACCGTAAAAACGATCTCACAAGAAAAATGTTAAAAAAAACAAACACAAGCAAAAGCCAAAAGGTGAGGAGTAACAAAACTAATTAATTAACTCACATAAAATTAGAGCTCCAATTATATACCTTTGATCAAAGTGATCCGAGGTCAAAATGCGAACAATGAAAAATCCATCCAAGATTAATTAGTTGTTGCGTGCGTTCACAATGTAAGTAAAACCAATAACGTTACAAGTAAATTCGAACAGAGGTATTAGATTAGAAGATTATATTATACGACTGAGGAATTATTAAATTAAATTAGAACTAATTAAGATTACAACGAACAGTCATTTAGCACGGTCCATGATGATATCAAATCCCATCTCACTAGGGTCAGTTGCTTGCACTTCGTAATGAATTCCATCCAATGCCCTCCTAATTCCATCCTTTGAAGTTGCATACAACATTTTTGCTCTAATCCTTGATGCTGAAGGTGCCCTGAAACCGTAGTAAATCACAATTGTCAAGACCAAAACAATCATTTCCTATAAAAGGGTGAGTTATTTTCATAAACGTTTCGTTTAGTAGGGCGTAAAACATTTACATGTAAAATGGTTTTCCATGAAAATTATTTTACAACAGAAAAATCATTTCTTTGGTTGAATGGAAAATGATTTTCCACTTTAAGCGTTCGTGAGGAGAGAGAATTTTTTTTTCGTAGGAGAGAGAAAGTTACCAAGTTATGTGGTTGGTGAGAAGAGAGAAAATATATAGATGAGGAGAGAGATTGTATCTGTTATGAGGTCATGAGAATATAGAATAGAAAACAATTTTCATTTGATTTTGGGAGGAAAACGTTTTCAACGATAGTGTAAAAAAAAAATTTCAATTTCAATTTTCAGTTCAACAAAACAATGTAAAATGAGAAAAATAGTTTCCAGAAAAAACATTTGATGCCCTAACAAACGAACCCAAAGTTGAAAATAATTTTCACAAAGTGATCCAGGATTTTACTCTTACTAACACTGTAAGAAGTCTGTGTAAATGATCATGATAATGTGAGAGGCTTTTAGGCAAACTTTCGGTAGTGTCGGTGAGTGGGTTTTGTGCGTGGTACTGGACTACTAGCAGATGTAGACTCCCAAAAGAGCAAAATGTGATTATAGATAGTATATGATATGTGGTTAAAGTTGTGTTTTTAAGTAAAAAAGGCAAATTGTGCAATTAGGAGAACAAATTTGTTGTAACAAAATCATGAACGTGGTTTGGAAGCTACTCTAGTAAGTATGAGTTCATGAGGACTTTAGGCAAAAAGACAAAAGCTCAGGTTTAGCTAATAAGCTAATATCTTTGATTAAATATTTCATCCTTCTTATACCACTAATTAACAAATATGAGAATATTAGAGTTTTGTTTATCAAAATATAACATTAATAAAAACACATTTCCTCCATTTCTTAATGTGGGTTGTTTGTGTCTTGAATCATACTTACAAAGGGGTAACTTTGAGTATGAAAAAATTAATATTATTATATGTAAAATAACAAAAACATTTTCGTACGAGATCTTGTTACATTCGCCATGATGTACAGTTTTTTTTATATCAATTTTTATAATTTTCTTACAAAGAATGGTGGAAGATATAAATTTTTAAACATTTGCATTGAAAATTTTACATAAAGCAAACGTAATCAACATTTTAGAACATAAAGAGTATAAAAATTTGACTGCATTAAATTGAAGGGTGATTATTATATATACGCCCCTTAGGTTGCATAGAAAGTTATAAACATTAAATTAAATATATTATTTAAAATGGAAAACAAAAGTGGCGAATTTATCAAAATGAACATAAATCAATGTAATAAATAAATAATTATTACTTATTCTTTTCATTTTTGACTTTTTAAATACAACATTACCCATGACTATTACATTCCTAAATTTAATATATATTTTTTTAAATGGCAAAAAATACACAAACAGTCTCGCCCTTTTACTATCTCAGGATATAAGAAATGAGAGGATGGAGTGTTGAACTCTCATTGAGACTACTCCATATATAATACAACAAGTAGCTTGTATTATTATGACATTTCCCTTTCCTATACATTATCTCTTTGTTTCAACCGAAAAACTTATCAGAAATTATTAAACATGCATGATTGAAACTTATTAAATTTATCGAACTAGAGAGGCAAAACCATTGGCAAATACCATTTAATTAATTAGTTTGAGTTAGTAAGTTGAACAAAACCACTCCATAATCAACAAAATATAGTATATTCTATATTGACAATTTTACATATTTTCCCCTTGGTATACCTGAGAATTTGCGTATTCCCAGTGATATATTTGAGTTTTAAAAAATCCCCAGTGGTATACCTACATTATTAATGGAATTCAATAACCACTTTTAAAGGTTTTTTTAGGACATTAACAACCATAAAATCGGTTTTTTCTTTTTATTCAGTCAACGGTGGTTACCCGAAACAACTAACTATAATTAACCTAAGTATATTTATGGTCGAATTAGTGGTGTTTAATGGCTTGAAACAGCCTTTAAAAGTGGTTATTGAATTTCATTATTTATTTAGGTATACCAGGATTTTTTAAAACTTAGGTATACTAGTGGGAATACGCAAATTCTCAGGTATACCAATGGAAATAATCCTTATAATTATTATTATTATTATTAATGAAAGTAACATAGAATAATTATATATAAATAAATGAACGGACGACCTAAAATTGGCAAAGATAGTCAGAAAAACGATTCCTCCAAAAAGATTAAAAAAAAAAAGAAAAAAGAGGGGAGGGGAGTGGAGTGAGCGCGTAAATACCAAGCGATGAAGAAGATCTTGCTCTTGCGGCAATTATCGACGGTAACAAAATCGAAATCGAAGACGGCGTAACGGCAGTCATCGTCAGGCAGAGAAGCGGCGAGGTCGTCGTAACCTTCGCCGGCAGAACCGACTTTATCGACGGTGAATCCACCGGACTTCTCATCGATCTTAAAAACGATGTAGCGATGAACTTTCTTCCATTTCATTTCCATGAACGAATTCTTGCATTCCTCTGTTACCGTCATTCCTGAAGTCGCCTGTTTTCATCATCATCATCATCATCATTAGCGACTAAATATATATATATAGATTCACAATCATAAATTTAATTGAAAAATAAGATTACAAAGTGTTATTACCATTTTGAACGCCATTGCCATTATTGTTTTAATTTTTTTGAGTGTTCAGTTGGTATTTGCTTGCTTCGAATTCTATCTGCTGCTTTGATTTATGAATGATGATGGCTGTGTTGAAGTATTTGGTGAGTGGGATGGCAATGAGGTGGCAGTGTACGTTTATATAGAATAAGGTTTTGTCATTTGCCACTCAAGTTGCTGATATTTACATATCTTACCAGTTTTTGTAGAGACCTAAGGTGTTCTATTAAGGACCATTGTGGTAAATTACTATAGTTGATCCTGTGTGCTAGTACGGAGTATGTAATCATTTAATTTTTGTTTATGGGGGACGAGGAATTATTTATTCATAGACTAAAATATCGGTTAATGGTTGTATATGGACATATGGTATTGACAATTTTGGATATAATATTAGAACTAATAGATATAATTTTATATTTTGATTATTACTGTACACATAATTTAACAATAATAATTTTTGTTAAAAAAAATGAATTTAAAAATATCATTTTAAAGCTTATTCGGAAATGATATTAGTAGCAAATATATGATATTGATAACATAAATATGATACATACATGAGTAATATTGGACATTATCGTCTAAACATGTATCAAACCAATTAGGTCATGTTCTTTTGGACTTAAAATCTACAGTAATCAGAACAGATCAGATCAGACAAACTCAAATCAGATCAGATCAGACATTATTATTATTATTATTATTATTATTATTATTATTATTATTATTATTATTATTATTATTATTATTATTATTATTATTATTATTATTATTATTATTATTATTATTATTATTATTATTATTATTATTATCGAGCACCGTTTTTCCGCTCGACATTTTCCGACGAGGGTTTTCGAACGAGTTTTCCGACGACGGTTTTCGGGACGACTTTTCCGACGACGGTTTTTGGACTGACTTTTCCGGCGGTGATTATTCGGCCGACTTTTTCGGCGGTGATTATTGGGCTGACTTTTCCGCCGATGATTTTCAAGCCGAGTTTTTCGGCGACGATTTTCGTGACGACTTTTTCGACAACGGTTTTCGGACTGACTTTTCCGGCGGTGATTATTCGGCCGACTTTTCCGGCGACGATTTTCAGGCCAAGTTTTTCGACGACGGTTTTCGGGATGACTTTTGCGACGACGGTTTTTGAACTGAATTTTCCGGCGGTGATTATTCGGCCGACTTTTCCGGCGACGATTTTCGGACTGACTTTTCCGACGATGATCATTTGGCCAACTTTTCCAGCGACGGTTTTTAGACCGAGTTTTTCGGCGACGGTTTTCGGAATGACTTTTCCGGCGGTGATTATTCGGTCGACTTTTTCGGTGACGGTTTGGTCAAAATTTTCGGCGGTGATTATTACTACTACTACTATTATTATTATTATTATTAGTAGTAGTAGTAGTAGTAGTTTTAATATTATTATTTGAAGTTTTGGAGTGAGATTGAATGAAGAGGTGAAATGAAATGGGCTATCATAATAATAATTATAATATTAATAATAATAATAATAATAATTATATTAATTATTATTATTTTAGTAAATATAATCATGTATTACATTTCTCATAAAAAAATAAGTATTACAATTATAAAAATAAAAATAAAAATAAAAATAAAAATAAAAATAAAAATAAAAATAAAAATAAAAATAAAAATAAAAATAAAAATAAAAATAAAAATAAAAATAAAAATAAAAAATAAAAATAAAAATAAAAATAAAAATAAAAATAAAAATAAAAATAAAAAATAAAAATAAAAATAAAAATAAAAATAAAAATAAAAAATAAAAAATAAAAATAAAAATAAAAATAAAAATAAAAATAAAAATAAAAATAAAAATAAAAATAAAAATAAAAATAAAAATAAAAATAAAAATAAAAATAAAAATAAAAATAAAAATAAAAATAAAAATAAAAATAATTCAGATCAGATCAGACAAACTCAGATCAGATTAGATCAGATCAGATCAGACCAGATTAGTCCTAAAGAACAGAGCCTTAGCCGTGGGGACAGGGACTAGGTTGAGTTGAGAGTTTAGTATTGCTTTTAATAAACAAAATGTTCTTGCCAAAAAAAATAAATAAATAAACAAAATGCCAAGTGTGGGTTATATTTGCGTGATTAGAATGGATTGCATTAGAGTATACATAATAACTAGTACATTACCCGTGCGATGCACAACTTATAATAATAAATATGAGAAAATATACTATTTTTGGGGGAAAATCACGATAAGTAAATTAAAACTATTTACGTGTTATTAAATTATAAAATTTATTCTCTAAAAATATAAAATTTTAATTAAAATAAAATTATTAGGTCAGACTGTCTAAACAAATAATTAGGCCGGACGATATTAATTGTCCAAATAACTTTGACTTTGTTTAATTTTATACACTTGGGGAAATATATATTGATGAATCCGTATTTCCTTGTTAGTCATAATTTTATTTTTTTTTGTTAAAAAAAATTAACTTATCATATTCACATTTGAAATTGTAGAAGAACAAAGAGAAATAAAACCCACAATCTTCTTTCCCAAAAAAAACCCACACTCTTCTTTTCCCAAATTAAAAACCCACACTCTTCTTTAATTTATCTTTCAAATTCATTGCAGATATTTGCAATATTTGAAAAACCTCTCTATCAAATATGACAAAATTGGCAGTTCCACTGTCATCTTCAACTATTATATTGACTTTGAACCTAAACAAATTGTCAATTCCATTATCATCATTTACGCATTGAAAACAAAAACTTAATAAACTAAATATATATACAAAAGTGTCTTGGTGACGCAGACTTGACATGTGAGTCACACTTTAAGCACCAATACTTTCCACCACCTTCATAGTCAACTTTCTTGTTACAGTTTTTGCAAGAGTTATAATACCATTTGTTCCCGTCTTCAATGCCAATTATGGTAGCAAAGGTCACACAAAAGCACTCCTACATAAAGTAAAAAAAATAAATGAGTAATTCTTATATCAAGTTAATAGACATTAACATAATAGAAATTATAATAACATTCTTTATTTACCTTTTTGGTCTCACATATCTCATCTAATTGTTTTCCCTCAGACAAATTTAAAAATTCATCTAATATAGAATGTGAATTCTGACTTGACAAATGAGTTATTACAACCGAATGAGAATCATCTCCATTATCGATGCTACATAATAAAACAAAAACTATATTAATACGCAATTATAGTATAATCATTAGAATAACTACATAAAGAATGTAAAATACCTTTTCTTATATTCATGAATTTCGGGTATATCCTCATTGATGGATAGTTTTGTCGCAAATAAAGAGTTTGACAAAGAAACGTCATCTATTACCAAAAAAATCAAGTAAAAAAATTAAAGGTTTAAGTTAATAATGATAAATAATCATGGAAATTCAAATAAAACACGATTCATGCAATATATTACCTCGAAAAATCTTAACTTTTGCAAATTGTATTACAATAATTATGCACCATTTGATGTCATCTTTATTGTAGCTGGACATTTGAATGGCATATTTCCCCCAAAAAGTACAACTCAATGTGTTCTTGCTATATAATACAACATTAATAACATTAACAAATATATAAGATAAAATTAATATGATTAAGAACATATTAATATGTAGATTCTTTCTTACTTCAAGTCTTCTAGCTCGACTGCAAACTTGTAATTCGGAGTATCATCTTTAGACACATTGATAAGATCACCCATTCCAATGAGTTCTCAAATAATATCTATATATATATTTGAGTGGAAAAGTCCGTTCATTAATTTTTACAATACGAAAAATAATAAATCATCAGAATATCAACAATCAAATATCTTACCCATTAAAAATACGTCATTTTCCCGTTTTTGAAGGATTTTATCAAAGGAGACAAAATCAAAACTATGTCGAGGAATTTGAGCATCTTCACATTCCTTCACAATTGTCTTGAAAAAAAAGTTGATTTTGTAGGTATGCCGAGTAGCTCTATGTTTACCAGTGTTGTTACCCACTCCAAAGTGGGAGCTGAGATAATACGGGAAGCGCCCTCATATACAAGCCCTTCAAACCTTGAAATTAATGTTTTTTTAATGATTGCTTGTATTTTTGACCCCTTAATGGCACAAATTTAAAATTAATTAGTATACATAAACACATAAAAATATGGACACAAAATTAAGTAGAAATTCGTATAACTTTGTATCAGCTAGTACTAACTCAATTGAGCTAGTTATTTTGGGGTTGTTGTAATCCGGTTGATACCATAACCTTACAATTCTAACTTTAATTTTCCATGATTCTTTAAGAGGGGTGATATCAGATACTATAGTAAATGACATTTTGATTTAACAAAGTAAATATTATTTTGCCCATGAGGTGGTAAGAAACTAACAAAATTAAGGGGTTGCAAGCCTGCAACTAATATTTAACAAAGTAAATATTATTTATATAAGTTTAAAATATGTGCAATCTTTAATCATATATTTATTTTGGGGTAAGAAACTAACAAAATTTTTAATTAAAATGGTACGTATACTAATTGCTTGACATTAGTACAAACTAATTGACATATGACATATTGACCAATTAGTTGTCAATCAATTAAGACAATTAAAATAGTATAGTATATGCAAAAATATGTAAAAATGGATTGACTATACAAAGCCAATGGTGAGTACTGGAAAGTTGCAGACTATACAAAGCCAACAGTGGTGATGTACTAGAAAGTTACAGATTATACAAAATTTGGAATAAGTAAAAATTAATTTGGCATATTTAAAAAATGTCCAAATATACCATGAATACAGTACAACTTCTATTATTAATTTATATATGATATATTCTTTATAAAATTAATTTATTTTGTATTGTATTATTTCCATTTTTATTCAATTCAATTTAATCAATCAATTAATATAATATCCGAATATACCATTGATTAATTGTACTGTATTATTTCCATTTTTATTCAATTCAATTTAATCAATCAATTAGTTAAAATATCCGAATATAACATTCATTCAATCAATTTTTTTTTACCATTGATTAAAATTAATTTATTTTCTATTGAATTATTTCCATTTATATTCAATTCAATTTAATCAATCAATTGATTGACAGTGGGATTTTTTTTATTTAATTTTTTTAATTTATATGATTACTGTATTGTTTCCTTTTCTCATATAGCATTTAAGCAATCAATTAGTTGACTATAGGGTTTTTTAGATTGACTATAGCATTCTCATATCCGAATATAGATTGCTTCCTTTTTTATTCCAATTTTTTTTTTTTATAGATAAGATAAACAAATCAATGGGAGACACTTGTCAGCTCCACATTGATTTGCTTGTCTTATAGTATAGTATATATAGATGGATATGATTGGATTAGAATGGAAGAGTGCAATGGGATTAGAATAGGGATTAGAATGAATTGAAAGGATAAATTAGAATGGATTAAAGAATGGAGTTGGATTGGAACGGATTAGAATAATGGATTGAAGGAATTAGAATAGATTGGATCGAATTTGTAATCCTGCGAATAGAACACACTTTAAAAGCATTTATTGAACCCTAGTATATGTAAAAACTAATCATCTTCTATTTGAAACTTAGGCAGTTTCTCTATACCCTCCACTAGATTTTAGATTTTGTGCATGGTTATAAAATTGCACAACACAACATGTAGTTATGACTAGTTTTTTATGCACGCAATGAGTGTGATCTTAAAATTCGTTAACAAAATTAGCTTGATAAAAAAAAAATTAATTATTTCTCACATAATTTTTAAAAACTTTTAAGTTAATATATTTTTTTTAAAAATTTAATCTATTTTTCTCTTTCGCGTATACATAGTAAGTTTGTTGTAAATTGAGTAAATAAATTATTTTTTTTCTAAAAGATTTATTATTTATAAATAAATTTTGAGTGTTAAGAGAATATGAATAATACAATTTTACAATTAAATGTACTTATGGTTTTAAAAATTGTAATTACTTATTTTAAATAAGCCTATTAATGATTTCAAAAATCAAACTAGTGTGTCATCCCGGGCGTTTCCCTGGGTGCTATTTGTTTTTTTTTTACATGATATGTAGGTATTTTCTATTTTTATGAATAAAAAAACCACTCTATATTTAATAATAGGAATATATAAAATTACATTGTTAATTAGATCATTAATAAAAGTTAGGTGAGATGGTAAATATATAATCTTGATTGGTAAGAGGTTGCAAGTTCAAATCAAGCTCTATACATTTTTAAATAAAAATAGTAATGTAACATGTTTATGTGGCGCACATACATTAGAGAGTGCCACATGTACAAAACTATGTGGAGTGATGATAGGGCATTATGACTGGGTGCTTACGTGGCGCAATACGGCGCGAGGAATGCCTTTTAATAATATTTATAGATATCATTATGGAAAATTTTAGTACACAAATGACAAAATTATCCCCACTTGGTTAACAATTATGAAGAATAAGTAAGGGTAATATGGTAATCTAAGTGGACACCACCTCCGCCACCTCCCACTTCCCTTATATAATAGAGATAATTGTGGATAAAGCCATAGAGGTATGCACAATAGGAGTCTTGTCATAGATTTTAGAGTTATAAGGTTTGTCCATCATATGATCAAGAATTTATGGGTTTCAAGATCTGGTGTTTTGAAATCATGTGCATAGCATAATGATACAATGCCCTACCAACCTAAGGGTGTGGTGGATGGATCTTGAAACCCATACAATCTCGATCATAGAATTAACAAATCTTGAAACTCTAAGATTTACGATATAACCCTCCCTATGAGGTATGAGTCTCCAGCCACCCATCAACCACCCCCAATTAGCTAGCCACCCACTGACAAACCTAGACCTAGCTAGCCCCAACTCACCCCTTACCCCACCGACCACCACTCAGCCATGAAACCCAACCCACGAAATCGCCCCCACCCACACAAGATACACCCACTCACAAAATCATCATAGGTAACCACATGTACAAAATTGCCGATAAATTGCCCCCACCCACCCACGATCGCCCCTACCCACGAAATAGGGGCCCACAAAAGCTCTAGTCCCACCCAAGAAACCAGACCCACTCACCTATGAAATCACCGGCAACTCCCCCACACAAATCTGAATTTGCCGGTTAGCCGATGAGAATTGATGAAGATGGTGATATGTCATTGATGATGAAGATAATGATTGTTGATGTTGACTCCCTTATTGATTTGCATGATAACAAACAGTTACCATAAACAGTTAATATAAACAACTAATAGGAACAATTGATAGAGAATAAGTTCATACAATTGTTCTGAAACAGCTGAAGTTTACTGTTCCTCAGTTACTCACTTTGAGTAATATTACCTTTTATGTCACATATTGTATATTGTGTTTGACATACATGTATTCCAGTACTTGAGACATATAGAACTGCTTCTTCAAAACTGAAGTGAGCTAACAATGGAGAATCCAAGTGTCCAAGTATTGAAGAACATGAAGACTGAAGAGTAGCCTTAGGGTTTTTACTTATAGTCTTTTTGTTGTAAAGAATGCTTGAGTAAGATAGAAGATTTGTGATGTTTGATCTTGGTATGTTGCAAACACTAGACCAGTGTCTAGTGGTTGTAACACGGCTAATCTGAAGAGCAGTTCCTATAATAGTTCAGTAGACCAACAGGTTAACAAACTGACTCGTAAAATATTTTGTGAAAGAATTCAATCCTTGGTTCTTTAAAGATATTGAACGTGAACAAGTCAATTTGGTAATCAACATTAAGTGCTAACAAACCGTCATATCTTTAAGAGATATCCTAACAAATATTCGAGATCTTGGATTTTCGAATATTTGATCTCTTAATTAATGGGAATAATAATTACAGTTAAGAAACCCTCTTCATTGGAATAATTAGGGTTTCTAACTATCTATATATAGAGGCACTTAATAATAGAAACTAAGAAGAGACTCTCTAATACCTTAAAAAGCAATATTTTCGAGAGTTCAAAAAGATCAAACTAGACAGTTTACAAACCACAAGAGCATTCAAACCTATAACTAGAGATGACGGCAGACCGAATCAGGACCGGATTCTGATGGATCCAGATCCAGATTTGTTTTTCCTGCCGAGATCCAGATCCGCTTTGGATCTAGCGGATCCAGATCCATATCCTGCAGATTCGGATCTAAAATGGATCCTCTTATATTATACTTACTAATTGAGATAATTAAAACTTTTAATGCACTAAAATTGTAATTTCATCACATACACAATTAATATGCAAATTAAAATTAAACCCACTACTAACTTAGTACTAACAAACTAACATCATCAGCATCCTAAAATCCATACATTACACAATCAACTTGGGTAATGGACTATTTAGGCTTTGAAGTATTGGGCATTTGGGCTGTATAACTTATAAGACTATCATTAATTTAGTATATATTTTATTAAAAAAAGTATCTGCGGACCTTGCGCATCCTAATGCGGATCTATAAAGAAGATCCATATCCAGATCCGCATTTTCCCAGAGGATTCGTATCCGACCCGGATCCGTGTGGATCCAAAATATGAAGATCTAGATCCTTAAAAACGGATATGGATCCGCGGATCCGGGGTGGATCCAAGATCCGTTGCCATCTCTACCCATAACTTAAACTTCATCTCTTGTAAACTTTTGAGAAGCATCTTTGAGAGAAAACTTTATGTAAATCGTCACCAATAGAGGGGTTAGTGATTGGGAGCATTTGAGAGTTCATTTGCGAGTGCTTGTGAGTTCAAGCGAAACAACACTCTTGGGTTGAGAGTGAGGAAGTGTGTTGTAAGAGTTTACAACAGCAAAGTGTACTATCTTTTGGTCTTCAGAGTTGATTAATAAAAGTTAGTATCTAGGGTAGGAGGAAGTAGGCATAGCTGCCGAACCTCGTTAAATCTGTGTGTTCTTTATTTGCTTTACTATTACTGTTTTACTGTTCTAGATAATTCCACTGCTAAACCAGTTAGCTGGTTCTCTTGCTAGAATAATTTCAAGAAAAAGTTAATAAAGGAAATGTTAAAGAAACACTCAATTCACTCCCCCCCTCTTGAGTGCTGTTGAGACCTTCAGGTGATGATGAAGATGAAGGTTAGTGGCAACTAATGATCGCGGTGGGGTTGGTCGGCTAGGTTAGGGCTAGGGCTAGGTGGGGGTAGTCGGTGGGTGGTTGGCTGGAGAAGAAGAAGATGAAGATGATTTATGGTGATACAAAGATGATTGATTTTTGTTTTTATTTTGTTTTTTGTTTTCTTTTTGTTTTATTTTTGTAGCAAAAAATCAAAAACCCATTCAATGGTGGGCCCCATACGCATTTTTAACTTGTTCATTAGGTTTTCCATCACCCCAGACTAATGAGTGGATATATCCCCTAAACTTGAGATTATTTAGAAATAGAAAGTACTTCGGATTAATGAGCGAAGATGGGTCAAATTTTGGATTAATAAATAATCTATTTTTTCCTATTCATTTAGCTAACATTGCCTAAATTAAAATCTCTCCTTTTTTGAAATAAGATTTGCTTAAAAACACTCTTGGTTCCTTTTATTTGTTAATTTATAATTTCTTTGTTAACATTTTTTGTAAAAAACATCTAGAAAAATGTGTTTAATTATTTAACTAAAAAAAATTAGAACATGACCCTAGATATTTGCACAAGATTTTAAATGCAAGAAACACTATCTCCATTATTCATTCTTGCACTTGTTTGTAGGTAAAGTGAATGGACTCGTGTTACTACTAGAAAAGCTGATATTTGCGACGAGAATTTTCGTCGCAAAAATGTGATCCCGTCGTAGAAAAAGTCGCAAATGATTTTTTCCGTCGTAATAATATGACCCTGTCGTAGAAAATGAGAGTCGCACTGGATGTTGGCCCGACCTACTATAAGGATCCGTGGAAGTCGAAAAAAGATCGAGGCTTCGCAACTGCTGCAATAGAAGATTAGGAGTAGCTCTTTGAAATTCAAATTAAATGATTTTTTCCATCGTAATTCCGTCGTAAATGAGTCGATTTTAATAGAGTTTGAGTTATGTATTAGGTGAATTTTAGCGACAGACTCAAGAACCGTCATAAAAGATCAACATTTGCGACGAAATTTAGCTCCGTCATTAATGTGTTTGGGAAAGAAATGTTTTTGTTATTTATCTTGTTACATTTATTAGAAATGGTCTTATTGAGTGCTTGTGTTACTACTTTACTACGAGGATTTCAACGGTGTACTAGGCGTGGGAAATGTGAATCTTCAATTGTTATTGGATCAAACTCAAGCCTCAAATTCATTTTCATTTTTTCAACCAAGGAATGCATGATTCATGAACAACCTAATCTCAACACGTTAAGTTCAAGCTATTCCTTTTAATCAAATTTAATAAAGTTCTATAAAGTCTAGTAATTAAGTCTAGCAAGTTCAATATTTTTGGTTCAAATAAGTTTAGATAAACATCTCTTAAAAAAATAAAATTAGATAAACAATAATTTATCAGTGCAATCTGGGTGCAACTGGTTGTACCATTATTAACGGCTTGTTTACTTCAGATTATATTCAGTTCAGTTCAGTTCATCTCTATTTAGTTCAATTAATACACTTCTATTCAGTTCAGTTCAGTTCAGTTCATCTCTATTAAGCTAATGTAAACGAATCCTAAATGATGCAGCGCTATGTAAAACCAAACAGAGGGGTTTCAAAGTTGAATAACACTCTGTAACCCCACTTTGTAACTCCATTTAAACACTTTGTAACCCAAAAAATACTTTGTAACCCCAAAAAACACATTGTAACCCCCAAAAAAACCTTTATAATCTCACGTAAACACTTGCAACCCACTTAAACACTTTGTAACCCAAAAAAAAAAATCTGTAACCTCAAAAACACTTTGTAACCCCATTGTAACTCCACAAAAACACTTTGTAGCCCCACTTAAATACTTTGTAACACCCAAAAAAAAAACCCTTTGTAATCCCACTTAAACACTTGTTACCCAAAAACACTTTGTAACCCAGTTAAACATGTGTAACCCAAAAAAATACTTTGTAACCCCATTGTAACTAAAAAAAAAAAACACTTTGTAACTCCAGAAAATACTTTGTAACCCCACTTAAACACTTGTAACCCCACTGAAGACTTTATAACCCCTAAAAACGGTCGCATCATTTGAAACAATGCAGCTAGCTGCATGGTTTGTAAACCATGCAACCAGCCGCATATAAGAATTTTTCATAATTTATTAATCTTATTACCTACTTAAACAACTGATTAGTTAGGTACGACAGAGAATAATGGGATAATGTGGATATGTCAAGGTCTGCAATGCCCATAATTGTCTAACGTCCTTGCATGTTGCATCTATTCCATTTATATCTATCTATATATCTATATACCCTACTAAAGCAACAATCGTACCTTCATTTCCCACCCTAATTGTATAATTAATCTCCCCCCCCCCCAACAAGCTACTAAAAATTTCCCCTCTACTAATCTCTCGCACAAACTTCCAAAAGTAAGTTTTTAAAAAGTAATTTTTTCCCTATAATAACTTCTCTACTACTCCGTCCCCTTTTGTTTGCAACATTTACTTTTTCACACCTCCCAACACACAACTTTAAATAAAAATATCTTTAAATACATATAATAAAAAATTATAAAAATTATAAATTTAAAAAGTACATATCGAGCCGAATCAAACAACATCCCATTTGACTATATTTTTTCTTATGTGCATAAAATTAGAGAGAGTCAAAGTTGGTCAATGAACAGTGTCAAAATTGTACTTGTTGCAAAAAAAGGGGGAAGGAGGGAGTATTATTTAGGCTTTCACCTCCAACAATCCAGTACTTTAGGATTGTATTCAGGTTATGTTTCGGAGCTCATCACCCTATGTCAATCAGGAGGGAGGAGAAGAGAGGAGGTGATTTGCCTAAATTGGAACTAAGGTCACATAAGGTTGTGGTTCAAATAAAAAATACTACCTCCATTCCAATTTTTAATTACTTATCTTATATTAACGAGCCTTATAAAATTTTGTGTCTTTTTTAAATTTATTTGTCACGCTACACTATTTTGTAATAAAGACGGGCCCTAAAATTTACTAACAAGATTTTTTGGGCACCACTTACTCTTGTGCCACTGCATTCGATTGGTGTGAAATTTTTCAATGCGCTTAAGGTGGTCGTCGGATTAGATCCGATAAAATTCAAGCGTCTGTTAAAGTTTAAGTTAGCAAGAGACATTAAAAGTTATATAGTATGAACAAAATTATCAAAATGCAGACGATACTAAGTAAAATGCTGACATGCATGGTTTCTCGAGAATATTGACGGCCGGGTGTGAATAGAGTATAGACAATGAGATAATTACATTGAACAAGATCTTGGATCACACACCAACATTCGATTGCTCCCTTTCTTTCTTTTTTCGAGGTATGAAGAACCAATTTAAATTTCACTCATATGTGTGTATTGTATTCAATTCGCCCATTCTCTTTACGTGAAAGTAAAGGAATTTTTGTTACTAAAAATATGTACAAACTACATTACTCTTTGTCTACTAAGTTGGCATGTTACGTTTCCCTAAATTATTTACCCATTTGATAATATTATCGTTGTACTGCCCGATAAAATTAAACATGTTGAAGGAAAATGAAACATCTTCCTTCAATAATGGAAACTAAATCTCCATGGTTAGTGGGATTTTTTTTTTTTTTTTATGATGCAATTTATTATAATTAGGGTTCATATTTGGTTCTCTATTCCTATCTAAGAATGGAAAAACTAAACACATTGATGGAATTTATTTCTGTTTAATTAATAGGCATATCTTAGCTCGCTATCGTATTTTGAAAAGAGGAAAAAAAACAAAAAGAGGGGAAAAATAAATTATTAATGTCTAGGTGCATAAATAGCTATTTCATCATTTGACATTTGCTTATTAAGATTTGGTCAAAGTTTAGTGAAAAAATTAATATTAGATCGTATCGGAAAAAATTCAGTTCGGATTATACCAAATTAGAAATATTCAGATTGGATATTAAAATTTTCATATCAGATCAAACTCGATTAAAAAAAATTCATATCATATCAAAAAAATTCAAATCAGACCAGGTCAAGTAAACAGAACTAATTAACGGAGTATTTTATAGTATGTCATTTAAGATACGAGCAATATGATAACTCATTTTAAGAAATTGAACATAGCTGTGAACAAGTTCAAATATGAAATGAGGTACGAGTCTTGCTCTACTGATTAAATTTTGTAAATATCAAGTCTACGTCGTCTTCAGTTGGAATCTCACTGCATGTATTTCGGTATTTGCAAAGATTACTTATATCTCTCTTTTTAGATGCATGTGTAGGCTAAATTATTGTATCAGATGACCTTCAGTACGTAGGGCTCGGCTCAAAGACTAGTAGTACTGTTTGCGGATCAACTGTACAAAATACGGTTGTGGTAAACAGTAGTTTTGGGGTGTTGTAAAATAATACAGTATTGATAAAATCACATGATGATCAAATCCCAAATTGCTTAATCAGTCCAAATTAAGAGGATGGCAACCGATAATGGTAATAAAGCGAGTGAAAGACTAGTTAACTACCACTGGTTAGTTGTTGACTTGTTGTATAATAATAATAATTGATAATCGTAATGGAGGAAATAATGAGAAATTAAAGCATATATAATAAGGTGTGAAGCAACAAGAATCATGCATGAGTGGAAATTTTGCAAAATCACAAGCACTAAAATCTAAATGTAGTAAGCAAATGAAAACTAAGCTAGTAGATGTTTATGTGATGCACTACAACCCCCTCATGCATGGTCTCATCTAGGGATGTCAAAACGGGTTAACGGTACAGGTTAGGGTTGACCCAAACGGGTTCAGTTCAATTTCGGTTCAGGTTAAATCACGTTATTAGCCCAACGGCCGGTTCAGTTCAATTTAGTTCAGGTCATCACTACAAAAAACTCACACAAAAAAGACAACTTATCATGATTAAATAGAGCAATATGAGTATTGTTTTTACTTAATGATGCCTACAAGGGCAATTATTTTTGCACTCATTGATATTAACAATGAACACAATATGATTATTTTGCTTTCTTAGACTTTTGAAACTTTGCCCTATTTGACAATAAATAAAGTGTTTAAATCAAGGAAAGCAAAATTTATTGCCTTTGTTGATGATCAATGAAGGCAATTTTGTTTGCCCTTTTTGAATTGAATCCAAGAGGGCAAAACATCTAAAATTGACTTTGAAACCTAATACAACGGCGCTACAAGGGCAACATGAGGGCAATACTAAAATTCTCATTATAACCTAAGAAGACAAATTTTGTATCAAATAAGGCACTTTTAATTGTCCTTCTTTAACACATTTTTTGTAGTGCATTTCGGTAATAGGTCGTAACAAGTTGTCTTTTTCTCGGTGACAGTTCAGTTCAGGTTATTAACGGTCAGGTTAGTATCAGTTCAGTCCAAAACAGTTCAGGTTAATACAGTTCAACGATAAGAAACGGTATGTTTCAGGTTGGCATCAGTTTACATCGGGTTATTTTGGAGCGTCCATTACGATAAAAATTGATCATAAAACACAAAAAGTTTCTTAATATGTTAATTGTGATATGAAGTTACTTTCAAGTTTAATAAGATTTCAGTTCAGTTTAGTTCAGGTTAAATAATGTAACGGGTTGATTTCAGTTCAGTCCAGTTCAATCCAATTTAATAAATCTTCGGGTTTGGAACATGTTATCCTCAGCTCAGATTACTTTCAGTTCAAGTTCAGTTCAATTCAGCTCATTAATTCACAGGCCAATAACAGTTAAGGTCACTTCAGTTCAGGTCAATTTCAGATTACGGGTTATTTTCAGTTCAGTTTATATCAGTTCAGGTCACGGTCAGTTTAGTTAACCCAACGGATTCCAACCCAAATTGACATCCTGGTCTCATCTCATGTATATCGGAATTATATTCGTCTAGTCAACTCCTCACTCCAACAATTTATGCATACTATTAGTTGTTCCTATTTTATATTTTTACTCTTTATAATTATATACAATCTTCTAAATTATTCTCAAATTATAAGAAAATAGTCATATATTGCAGCTATTTGATTCGTCTTAGTGTGTACTTTGCTAATATTTTATTACTTTACATACCTAATGCATAATTAAGAATACAAATGAAATTGACACAATCAAAACAAAAAAATAAAATAAAATAAAATAAAATGGAGGGAGTAGGAGTTTGGTACGGACGTTTATCATTCATCTAGCTAATTATATATTTTTTCAAGTTTTATCAAGCACTTTAATCTCTTAGATTTTGCTCTTCAATCTAATTAATTATTAATCCCTCTGTTTCATAATATTATATTGTGAAAGTATTGGGTCAGACGGTCTGACTAGACAATCTGGTCAGACGGCTGACCCTTATAATCAATTATAATGGTGAAAAACTTCGGGAGGCTATAACTTTGCGCTCGGGTGTCGGATCGGGGCATATGATATGTCGAAATTGATTAATTTTTCGAGACGAACGCAACTGCAAACCCCAAAGGGGATTTGGCCACCGAAAATCTCCAAACGAGGCCTCTAAAGGCCTCAAAATGCAAAAAAACGTATTTTGTCCAAGTTAGTTACAAAATGTGTCCATGTTTTACAATATGTGTCCATGTTTAAACAATATGTGTCAAGGTTTACAAATAGGTGTCTAGGTTTACAAATAAGTATCTAGGGTTAACAATATGGTTTGTCCAGGTGTGTTCAGATTTGTTCATATTTGTCCAGGTTTGTCCACATTTGTCCAGGTTTGTCAACATTAGTCCAGGTTTGCATGTCCAGGTATGTCCAGATTTATCCAGATTTGTCCATGTTTGTCTAGATTTGTCCATGTTTGTCTAGATTTGTCCAGGTTTCTTCATATATTTGTCCAGGTTTGTCCACATTTGTCCAGGTTTGCATGTTCAGGTGTGTCCAGATTTGTCCATGTTTGTCTAGGTTTGTCTAGGTTTGTGCATATTTTTCCAGGTTTGTCCACATTTGTCCAGGTTTGTCCATATTTGTCCAGGTTTGCATGTTCAGATTTATCCAGATTTGTCCATGTTTGTTTAGATTTGTCCAGGTTTGTCTAGATTTGTCCAGGTTTGTTCATATTTGTCCAGGTTTGTCCACATTTGTCTAGGTTTACAAATTGTGTCCAGGTTTCAAATGTGTCCAGTTCTGTTTCCAGGTTTACAAATGTGTCCAGGTCTACCAATACATGTCCAGATTTAACAGCATGTGTCCAGGTTAAACACATATGTGTCCAGATTCAACAATATGTTTCCAAGTCCAGTGGACTGGTCTGACAGAAATGTTACTGTCAGACTGGTCTGACACAATACCTTCTCTATTATATTTGTTAATTATTCCATTTATAGTGTTTCTTTTTATTTTCTTATTACATTTAGAATCTTTTCTTTGATAATTATCTTTTCATGGATTGTAATTGCTACCTTATGTTGCTTTCTAATAATGCTATATATATTATGCAACCTTCCATTCTTCATTCCAATACAATTACTATATTTTGTCATTAATATTGGGATTTTTTTTTTAATATATAAAAGTAAACATTATTTATTATTCTACTCAAAATGTTGCAATATATTACTACCTTAATTATGTTATTTTATAATGATTTTTATACATAATTGCTATTTTTATTAATAACCACATAATCTAAACTACTATCATTGTGAAATGGATGGAGTACCTAATACTGAACAATTAAAGTAAATAATGATATATCTTTTCCAAATTATATGCTCAATTTTGACCAAAAAAGACTCACAATAATTTTGATCAAAATACAGCATTTTGTAAGGCTGAAGGGAGTATATATTTGTTGATGAGCTGGATTCCACTATATATTAATGTTTATTAAGGATACATCATATTTCATTCGATGAATAGTCCAAAAAAATTTCCATACTTATCCATATATATTTCTTAAAATTTCTATAATTGCATTACTATAAAGATTAATTGGCATATCATACATATAGATGGATCAATGGTTCTTGGAAATAGTGAAGCTACTTTATTTAAGCATATAGTGATAAATTTTATCACTACAGCTTAATGTGATGATGATTGATGATAAATGGTCCAATGGAATGGATGTATATAAAAGGCTAAGCTAGTTTGGAGCTGGCCCCATGAATTTCACCGTTAGTTTGTAGCATGTTTGTTAATGGAAGGATGTGCAATGAAAGATTACGTATTTTGTGTGGTTAATCTCTCATATTTCCGAGGTATTCATATTCACCAAACATATGCATATGTTTGTGACTCATCATATGTTATCGTCACTTGGCCTTGCTTGTTTGGAAGATTTGTTTGTAGATATCATGCATATGGGAGACATAAAAACTTCTTGAGCTTCTTCGAATCTCATGAGTAGTCATGACTATCATTATTGATTTTGTAGAATTCATTTAGCTTTTTATATTGTAATTCAAGAGTATTCTTATAGATATATAGAACTAATTAAGCTAGTTGATACCGAGCATTGCATGCTTGATTTTTCAAACTAATATGTGAAAAAAAATGTATCTTTTTATTAAATTCTTATATTCAATAGATATTTTTATTTTTTGTTGAAAAGGAAAGGTAACAACCGATGTCAGGAAGTTTTCCTCTCGAATAAACAACCCTAACCCGACGCATCAACTGCTAAGAAATAAGAAAACTTGGCATCCATAAAGGGATCTATATCGATGTGCGTAGTGGTCCAGTGGCCGATCAATATTCAATAGATGAATACAATGGATTTAGACTAAGCCTTAAGAAAGTCTATTAATGTAATTACATCTTGATTAATTCTCATTAAGACTTTTTTCTACATTTCTATAGAGTCATTTAATTAAGTGTAAGTGATTTAGGAGATTTTTTTTGGAGATAAATATGATTTAGTGGTTTTCACTTTAGTATTATCACACCAGTAATTAGCTAATGCATGAGCAATTGCTCAAGCTTTTTCAATTTAATTGATATATATTGAGAATAATTGGGTTATGATTGTTGAATTAAGAGCATAAATGTCTATGTGGGATTAGTTGATTAAATTGCTAGAAGATAAATGTGTGAATTTGATGTCCTTGATTTGCATTGATCTATAAGAATAGGTTCTTAAACATTGAACTTGTTGTATAGGCAGAATTTTATCATACACATCTATAACTAATTAACTAAATACTAAAACAAAGTGTGCTTACATCATTCTATCCTCAAACTATACAAGTGTCACATTCTCAAACAATTTTTTCCCTCCAAAACTATTGATGGTGTCATATATATTTATTTTATTTTTGACTTTTTTTTTATTCTTTAATCACCTTTAAATTTCTTAAGAGCTATAAATGCTTATTTAGATTTTCATTATCTATTTTTCAATTATAATTATTTATATTTTGTTGTTCAAATTTTTAATTTTTTTTTTTATAATAAGAAATTTTACCAAGTTAAAGAAACCAAGTTCAGGTACTAATTAATTTTATTCAAGTACAAGGGTACTAATTATTTGTTCAAGAAATTGAATTATATAATAGCATCAGCATATAGAAACTCATATTTTACCTTGAAAATAAATGTGTGTTTCAATAGTTTGATATAAACTTGATTAGAGTACGATTAATTTGACATATTATATATATATAATCAAAAAAAAAAATTTATGTGTAGGTCGTGATTCGCACGGGACTAATCTAGTTAATCGTACTCATAGAAATTCATATATCTAATGGCCCGTTTAGTAATAGATTATAAATTGTGGTAATGAGAATAGATTAATGTGTAAATTTTGAAAGAAAATCAGTATTCATTCTCATGGCGTTGTTAGCTTACCTCAAATTATTATTTTTTTTTCACAAATATCCATTTACATTCAATACCACCATTCCCAGTAATGTATGTTTTTTTTTTTTGGCTAATGTAATAGGCTAATAGCCATGACACCATTTGACACAAAGGTGATCTCTTTTGTGAGTCAAAGCCCACAAGAGCTTTGTAAAATGCTAGATTTAGGTATTACCTTACAGTCAACTTTAGTTAAATGTCAATGAAATTTTCAGTCGACAACAGAGCTTAATGAGCAAGAGCTGATCAATGTGACTTCCAATCTCATTCATACCTTACTGTCTTTGTCAATGGTCATATGATCTGTGATACTTTCTCAGAAAATTGACTTTAAAACACAAACTCATCATGATAATTCAATTAATCTGAAACAGAGCATGTAATAACAGACCTACAAAACGTATGAAATACCAAGCAAAGAAGAAAACATGGGATGAGATCAATCCAAATATCCAATACAATTACATTCTGAAGTTAAGTTACTGAAGGCAGGAAAAAAAGTACAAAAACTTGAAAAATCATCCCTTTTATTAATTAATTTATTTCAAGAAAACATCAAATTCTACAAATGAAGCAGAGAAGGATATTCACAGCCCCCCACCAAGAGACAACGGAGGCAAACAAATTAGAATAACAAAATTACAGAGATAAAATTGAATTACAGTGACGAAATAAAAAAAAAAAAAAAAAGAGAGAAGGAAATCAAAGCAGGGAAATTTACACGTTAAATGGCGTTTGGTTGCCCCTGGTTGTAGGAAGCTGAACATAAACATCATGGACCTCGGGTTTATTGACCTCTGCTCTGTCTCGGTCAATGGCAAAGCATATGTATATCGTGTCAACCACATCATCAAGCAAGTGCACAAAGAACCCGAGCACCACCATTAGCAGTGCCCAAGCTGAGAGGGATACGTAGTAGGAATACACCCCAAGGTTTGTTGCACCAATCAGGATAGCACAGACCTGAAAATTGCCCAACATATACAACTCTAACAATTCATTGCAAACATCCTAACCTAATTGAAAAACCAAAATATGATAGCAAAACTACATTCTATGTGTTAGGGTCTATTTGGTATGATGAAAAGTGTTTTCCCTAAAACCTGTTTTTCCATATGACATTGTTTGGTTTGAGTTGGAAAATAAAAAAGGCAAAAATTACAACTAATGACATGAATGTTGGCCAAACTACAAGTCTACAACCAATGACAGAAACTTTGGGCACTTAAACAATCAACATGAACTATAGGTATATGTGAAAGATAATAGCATGACTATAGGTATATGTTTTTTTGAAGTGCCCAAAGTTTGTGTAAATGGATGTAGTTTAGCCAAAGTTTGTGCTATTATATGTCACATGTGCCAATAGTTCATGTTGTTTTTACTAAGTGCCCAAAATTTGTGTCAATGATTGTATTTTAGCCAAAATTTGCGTCATTGGTTGTAATTTTCCTAAAATTAAACAGAAAACTTGATTGGAAATTTTGTTTTACACACTATTTTCATTCCTCCTCCAAAATTTGAAGGAAACATTTTCATTCCTGATGCGGAATGAAACAGTCAAACAAGCTTCATTATCGGTCAACGACTCAACGGCGTCATCTTTTCACCTCTACTTTACTTGACTAGTTTTAGCTCTTATTTAACTGTTTTATGCACTTTGGGTTGTAATAATTTAGCTTAAACTCTCTTTTAGTGTTTGTAGTTGTTTGAGCTAGCTTAGGATGATATTTGAACCCTTGTAATAGTGGCCTAAAGGAGAATGGGCGTAGGAGCTTATGTCCTCGAGCTTTGGGCTAGAGCTGTGCAAATTTGCTGCAGGTGGTGCTGGCCGTGGGCGTGACAACCCACATGGCACGGGCGCACTGGCTTAGCTTGCGGGCGCGATTGAACCTGCATACTCATTTGGCTTGTGTCTCGGACAAGAGACCTAGAGCGGGTGTGACACTTTGGTCTCTGTCCGCGATAACACTTGCGACCTGGTATTTTATGGTTTTCTCTTTTCTCCTTTTGGGTTTAATGATAGGATAATTTTGGCCCTTGATTACCCCTTAACCTTAATCAAAGCCTTGGATTAACCCTTTCCCTTTCAGGTTTAATCCTTTATAAATAGCTTCAATTTGCCTCTTTGTAATCATCTTTTGTGAAATGAAAATTCAGAGTTTGTATCTTGAAGAGCCCTTTGTAAGCTTGAAAACCCTTGGTGGATTCCAAACCATGCAACCTTGGTGATTGTAAGTCATAATCTTCTCTTTACTTAGTGCACTTATTTTAAAGTCTATATCCATGTTTTATTGAATTTTTGATATTGTTTATGTTGGTTATTGTTGGGTTGAATGAGTCATACGAATTTCTTGTATTTTGAGTAGTTTTTGCATGATTCCACCATCCCATTCCGTATCAATTGGTATTTGAGTCAGGTTTTAATACCTCTAAAGATCTTGGTGGATTGTTGTTTGAAAATTTCATGTTTTAAGTAGTGATTGTTGAATGCACTCTAGGATAAAATGTTTAGGTGTTTGATTGTTCAATTTTAGGCTTAGTCCTAGAATTTATCAATATGAGGATGCTATAGATGGAGAACTTGAACTAGAACAACCTACGCATCCCAATGATCGTGACATTAAACATGAACTTCCGGAGTTTGATGGTAGCTCAGACCCAAATGATTTCTTTGAATGGTTGAGGAATATTGAGAATATTTTTTAATACAAGAGCTATGATGATGAAAAGAAATGCAACTTAGCCACTGTGAAACTTAAAAAGCATGCCTCAACGTGGTTTGAAAACTTCAAAAATCGAAAAAAGAAAGAGGGCAAGTCCAAGATCATCTTATGGGAGAAGTTGAAGAAGCATATGCAAAGAAAGTTGTTCCTAGGTATTTCACTCAAAATGCCTACCTCAAGATGAATTCACTTAAGCAAGGTTCTATGTCGGTAGAAAAATAGACAAAAGAATTTGAGAGACTCTCAATCTTATGCAATGTGGAAGAGGCACCGGAGCATAGAGTTGCTAGTTACATTGGTGGGTTGGAAGGGAAATTAGGGAACAAAGTTGAATTGCATGCCCATGATGACGAATGACCTTGATGATGTGGTTCAACAAACTCTCAAGTTGGAAACACTCCAAAGGAAAGAACAAGGATCACTCTTCTAGTGACAATGCCATTGTTAATGAGGAAAAGCAAGACAAGGGGGAAGTTCCTACGTTCACACCTCACAAGAAAGAATCCAAGAACCTTAAGAAGTTATGCTTCAAGTGCCAAGGGTATGGTCATATAGCTAACCAATGCCCAAACAAACGAGCCTTGGTGATTTGTAAGGCGAAAATGGAAGAGCCCAGAGATGACAATGGTGACTCAACAGATGATGATAGGGAGAACTGGAAAAGACACTATTGGTCAATCCCGAAGTTAGGCACGTATTGACATTACATCGTAGCCCACCATTACAGGAGGAGCCCCTAGAGGAAGAGCCCTGGAGGACCCAAACAATTAGAAGGTATCATCTTTTAGTTCTTTTAACTCATTTAAAATTAACAAAATAGAATTGGATGATGATTGTTATGAGCCTATGACCCAGCTTATGACATTTGGTTGAGCTTGCCTGAGAAAAACCTTGAGCATGCTTACTTTCTTGATGATTTTCAATCTTCTGTGGGGAAGCTTGATGAACCCCAAGGACTTAAATTGTTACATCCTTATTTTGATATTGGCAAGAGTGAGGCGAGATTGAGGTTTGAACATGTCTCTTGGTTGTTTGTGGTTTTGTATCGTATATCTTATGCCCATGTTGATTATGGTTGCTTTAAATTTGGTATGGGTCTTCTTGGTGCTGTCACACATGCTTTGAACTATTCTTGTGTTGGGAGAACTCCATTAGTGTCGATGTCATTGAGATATGGATTTTTGAGATGGCGGGTTAAGTGCGCCATTGCTATGCTTGTTTTCTTGGTTGACTTGCATCGGCTTTTAATGTATTGTACTACTTTCTTTCGTGATATAGATGTATGATCCGGGCGGAGTTATCATAGAGGTTGAGAGTTTTGATTTGGCATTCCTAGCTCTAACTACCGGGTTTAGTGGAGTGGATCTTGTTCGTTATTGGTTGTACTACTTTCTTTCGTGATATGTATTGTACTATATTCCTTGTTGGCGAGGAATTGAGGGCAAATTCTTTTTTAGAGGAGTTTGATGCGGAATGAAACGGTCAAACAAGCTTCATCATCGGTCAACGGTGTCATCTTTTCACCTCTACTCTACTTGACTAGTTTAGCTCTTATTTAACTTTGTTTTATGCACTTTGGGTTGTAATAATTAAGCTTAAACTCTCTTTAGTGTTTGCAGTTGTTTTAGTTAGCTTAGGATGATATTTGAACCCTTGTAATAGTGGCCTAAAGGAGCATGGGCGTTGGAGCTTATTTCCTCGAGCTTTGGGCTAGAGCTGTGAAACTTTGCTGCAGACGGTGATGGCCGTGGGCACGACAAGCCACACGGCGCGAGCGGGCTGGCTAAGCTCGCGGGCTCAACCAGCCCCTCTTGCACGCGACGGAATCTGCATGCTCATTTGGCTTGTGTCGCAAACTAGAGACCTAGCGCGGGAGCGACAATTTAGTCTCTATCCGCAATAACACCTGCGACCTAATGTTTTACGGTTTTCTCTTTTCTCCTTTTGGGTTTAATGATAGGATAATCTTGGCCCGTGATTACCCCTTAATCAAAGGCTTAGATTAACCCTTTTCCTTTAAGGTTTAATCCTCAATAGATAGCTTCAATTTGCCTCTTTGTAATCATCTTTTGTGAAATGAAAATTCTAAGTTTATATCTTGAAGAGCCCTTTGTGAGCTTGAAAATCCTTGGTCGATTCCAAACCTTGCAACCTTGGTGATTTTAAGTCATAATCTTCTATTTACTTAGGGTTTAACAATGGTTTATGTTCAATTCTTGAAGATTAGTCCTTAATGAACTTATTTTCAAGTCCATATCCATGTTTTATTGATATTTTGATGTTGTTTATGATGGGTTATTGTTGGGTTGAATGAGTCATACGAATTTCTTGTATTTTGAGTAGTTTTTGCATGATTCCACCATTTCATTCCGTATCAATTCCTCCTCATCAAGCGCGCATGCCTTCTTAGGAGAATATTTAAAAAAAAAATTTGTCATATTATTAATAGCAATAACTGAATTTCAGCTCAACCAATCAATGGAAAATACTTAAAGGCTCTGTTTGGTAAATCATAAAACATTTTCCAAGAAAACCATTTTCCTCTATTTCCAATTTTACATTGTTTGGTATGCAAATTAATGTAAAACCATTTTCTCTAAGAGTGAAATGTCTCTTACAGTGATGAAACCCATTTTCCTTTCAAAACGAAGGGAAAACTATTTTCCTACATCCCTTGTACACTCCACCCACTACCTCCTTAGTCCTTACTTTCCCTCTCATTTTCCTTATTTTCAATCATTTTTCTGACATGGTACCAAACAATGGAAAATGTGTTTTGCGAATGTGTTTTTCATTATAAATGGTTTTCCATGAGAATCATTTTTCATCAAAAATGTTTTACATGCATCCAAACGGAGCCAAAATTGAAAAGCATTTTCCTTGCAACCAAAACAATGGACAAGTTCCATAGTAAAATGTTTTTCCCGGAAAATCATTTTCAATTGAAATATTTTACACCCTACCAAACAGAGGCCTTAGTCACACATTCCTACTCACAAAACTAACAAGAGAAATTTTCTTGTTTTATTTCTTTTCCCATCAACCATAAATTCCCCCTGATGTTCATTGGTGGGAGAAATATTAGTGTATAGCTAAGATGTATGTATATCAGTTACATGATAAACTTTTTTTTGTCTTTTTCCAAAGAAAAATGGTAAATTGTGTTTATCTTGTAGCTGATATACATAGATATCAGATATGCACCAATAATATCTCCTTTGGTGGTATCCATGACAGCAAAAGTTGAGCATAAAACAGAAATATGAGGATAATTAGAAAAGCCCAAAAGGGATTATTGGAAATTAAGTTCAGATTGTAACTTTCAATATAATCGATCACAAAAGGAATGTGTAGCTATTAATTACTATCAGCTTGCTATAGGTGGTGTTTTGCCTGAAAATTTTCATTGTATGTTTTAAGATACTTGCTAATTTTCTATGTCGAGCTTTGTTATCTACTGGAATGACGTACATGAAATAGATGCAAAGTTTTTGGATAAAATGAAGCAGGATGATCACTTTTCTAAAGGAAGAAAAAATATAAAACAATGACTCAATGAGCTCTTTGCATATATGATATCCTGCAAATGACAGAACAATAAAAGAAATGAAATAAGCTACTTACCACAACTGCATATACTGCGGAAAGGACAAAGATTATTCCACCTAGCAAACGAGTAGAAATTGTCTCCACAAAAACAGCTGATAGAAGATTGCGTTTCAAAAGTTCATATGTCATCCGCGCAGATGTACAATAAGCTTCACCTGTTATAGCTGCGAAGTTGATGGTGAACTTATTTAGGAAATCCACAATTGACATAAAAATGTTAACACAACACCGGAGGACAATGTTGACAATTCCAGCATTTTCTTGTCTTGCACTATCAACAGCAGCACGCACCATGCGAACTATACAGATTATTAACCCAGAGAAGCATATGGTTCCAGCTGAGGGGCCAAATGCATTTCTGCAAATACAAACTAATGGTCAGAGAAAACAATAATATTGAACATTTGGAATCTCATATTAAGGCCTTGTTCTTTTGGACATAAATCCAGACAAGTTCAGTACACTAGTACAGTTCAGTCAGTTCAGATTAATTCCGAACAAAAGAACAGGGCCTAAGTCTCATACACAAGTAATAATATGATTATTAGAAGCATTATCCAGCAAACCATTATGGTTAAAAGTGTTGGATTCAACACCAGGCTATAGGGAACTTCTTTATTTCCATAGCTTCCAATTATAAATCCTTAAGCTTGTTTGGTTCAAGAAGGGTCAACTTCAGCTCATCTTTTACTCGAATGCAAGATAAACTTAGTCCAATGACAAGTGAGTTCTACAAATATATCTCCACTAATAAAAATTTAGGTTCATGAATAATTTGCATAGTTCAGAGGAATACACCAATTTAATGAGTGAAAAGTTTGTGTCAAAGATAATCAGTTTCAAAATAGGAAAATGGAATTCAAATACAAACTCCAGTTATTTCACTGTTTCTTTAGATTACATTTTTCATTTGGGGCTAGTAAATAATCGCAATACATTTCCCAGAAAAATTCCTCTCAATAAGACCCCCATCTCTGAAAAGACAGACCCCAAGAATTTTTTATTTCCATAAATGCTCAAAATTCATCCATTTTGATCATCTGAACCATCAGTGACATAATACCAGATGGCCATCCAAAACAGCTCACCTTAATATTTAGCTTATGCATCAGATTTGACATACCTACCAAAAATATCCTCATAAAACCAAAAAAAAAATAGTCTTTTTAATACATTCAGTATCTGTAGGGAATCAAAGTTGCCGTTCAACTAACATCAATTTTCCCCAACAGGAACTTCAAGGATTACACCGTGAACCACTAAGAAAGTTACATCAGATATAAGAGGAAATTAGTCCAGTCATCCACACTGCTCACATTTAAGCCAAGGTCCACAAAATCCAATTTAAAGGTTTTAGTTTGGTGAGCCACTTCCCATGTCTGGCATAGAAGTCATGTGAGATTGGGGCAACGCCTGTGGCTAGATGACCAAAGGCTTTGATACGAAGAAACCTAATCTAGACAGTAGGAGAAAGAAAATTTATCCAATTTCCCAAACAGACCGCTCAGCTTGGGATTCATATTAAATAGAAGACAGCAGACTCAACTGCTGAATCCAATCACATAAGCATCAGACCCTTCAAGGGCTTCAACAATTCACATATACATGGACGTAAACTGAAGGGAAGCCCCATTAGCCTTCGGTCCCTCGAACAACTGTTGGTCTGATGAAGCTCTTTGTTCACTCTACTGGACTTCTTTTTTTGCCTATGGCTAGAAAAGGAAAAGGTGTACGACACTAAACCTAATGTTGATTGTAATACCACCATCACCATTAATAAAAACCATTTCGGTGGTGCAAAGAAAATATTGTCCAAAACTAGAGTAAATTGCCATCCAAGCATCCTCCCCACAACTTAGGGGTCCCAACTGTGCCCCCATGTGTAATCATAGGAGTAACTCAACCAAGGTTGATTTTCCCTAACATGACCTATAAGGCTATAAGTCACGTGGATATCCTCTATGCACCCGTAAGAAAGTCACAACAGAGAAGAAAGTTGCCTTTGACTGCCTCACATTGAAGCCAGGGTCAACAAAAGCTAATGTAAGCCAAATGAAGGTAAAAATCCGATGTCAAGTTATGGTTCGGTAAGCCACAACCATAAGATGTCAAGTAAAATTGATTTGAGGGGAAAATATGTTGCTAGGTAATTGAAGCTATGATGCAAAGAAACCTACTATAGACAAACTGAAAGAAAAGTTGCCCGGTTTCCAAAGGTGTCCTCAGCTTGGGATTCATAATAGAAAAATAAATCTCTAGAAGACAGCAGACTGAAGTGGGCTGTAGCCTGAATCACATCACAGCTCATACTTGGACAAATATCTAGAGAGAAGTCCCATTAATCCTTTGGTTGTTAAATGTCCAACAAGTGTACCGTGTAAGAAACTAAACCCAATGTTGATTGCACTACCACCATAAAAATCAATAAAAACCATTAAAGTAGTATGCAGTAATCTTGATCAAAACTAGACCAAACCCTCCTCGAAACATCATCCTCACGAAAGTTATAACAAAATTGTTGAACCCCATATAATGCACTAGTGAGTGTCCCACATCGGAAGATGAGGAGAGACTAAACTAGCTTATAAGGTTAGGAGTTACTCCTATCACCAATTGGTTTTAGGATGGAACCTCCTATAACTTGTAAGTAACCTAACTCTCCTCTTCCATATTGGATTGCTCAGACCCGTTTCTAATATTCAATCAAATTTAACATGGTATCAGAGCCCAGGTTGTGGGTCTCTTTTAAACTGGGTCTTATTAAGCATTGGAAAGGGTTTAACTCGATAGGATGTTCAACCCCTAAGAGGATTATTTCTAATTTGCCTTTCCAGTTAGCTCTAAATTCTAAGGACACTCACTAGTGAGGGGGAGTGTTGAACCCCATATAATGCACTAGTGAATGTCCCATATCGGAAGATGAGAGACTAAACTAGCTTATAAGGCTAGGAGTTACTCCTCCTATCACCAATTGGTTTTAGGATGGAACCTCCTATGACTTAAAAGTAACCTAACTCTCCTCTTCCATATTGGGTTGCTCAGACCCGTTTCTAATATTCAATCAAATTTAACAAAAATAAATTGAACTGAACTTATAATAATCATGCTAAGAACTAGACCCTAGATCCTAATCAAACATAAAAGTTAAAAGTATCCTAATCAAACTAAATCCAATCTTAATAAAAAGAAATCTAAAAAAATATGCCTAAAGAAGATTTTTTTTAAAATACAAGAATAAAATACCTTGACCTTAAACCAAGTAAACATCCCTAGAGCAGAAAAGCAAAACCTTGGATGCAAAACGTAACATTATTAGACCAACCAAATCCTACCTAGGGTTGGAAAGTTAAAATCCTAAAAATCCTAACCAAGGTAGAAAAATCTACTCAACTTAAAAACATAAAACCACCCAAACTGACCCGTTAGGAATCCTAATACAAGTTGGAAAAGTAAAAACCTACTCAGGACAACATAAACTTGTTTTTCTACTCTTTTGCAGAAAATTGTGGTCACATCAAACTGAATAGGAAAGTGGCAAGTCTTCTTGAACCATCTAAGAGATATGAGTATATGACAGTGAAATGCAAACTTATAAAAAATCTAAGCACAAATTTGAGTTATAAGTTTCGCTATGATGAAACTGCGTCATTAGTTCTTAGACTTCATTGCTCTTTTGTTGCCCTGCTGGCAAACCAAGGCAACCCCAGATCAGATTATCTAAGCCAGCTAAATGAGAGATACTGAATATAACTCAAGTCACACCAAAGCACAAAATATCTATCCCCAGACCCCGGATTAGGTGCCACAGATAATATTTATGACTTCAGCAACAAGATCTAGGTACAGAAACTACAATGAATTTCCATCAAAGCTTAAAGCTAATTCACTTAAATATGGTAATCTAATTTTCAGCTGCCAACGCTTCATTTCTAGCTATAGATAACTATTTAATTATGGCATAGCCTAACATAGATTATCACGCGCAGATTCGTACAGTAAAATCATGCAGCTAATTTATTGATGATAGATGATCAATGTACAATGTTCTCAAAAATAAAGAACTAAAGAAGTCTACAAGAAAACAAAGAGCTTCACAAAAGAAATGAAATTAAACATTTTATTATGATATTTGAAGTTTTGCACACTTCAATACTTTCTAGAGCTACACTCCTTCCACAATCAATCCAATACACGATTAGCCAATCAAACCTTCTGAACTCATGTCAGTTCAACTGTTCCAGTAAAAATCCAGAAACACAATGTGTGCTAAGTAGTACATCCCTTAATATTAATCATCTTTCCACACTACTTTGCTTAGTTTCGCACTTTAGCTTATGATGCAAACAATATGCTTTGAAATTCAGCTTTGATGTAAATGACTAATAAGAACCAATTACTTAAAGTGAAAACATCTACAGAGTTTGATAAGCTTCAAGCATAAGATAACTACATATTATAAACAATAAATCTATTATACCCCAACATTTACAAAGTACAAGGAATTACCTCAAAGAGCTTCTTATCTTTCTCTTTGGAGCTGAATCATCCTTGGAAAAATACCACTGAGCAATAGTCCCACTGACCAAATAAGCCTTAAGTTCCACCATAACAGTTGCAGACCACAACATTGTCAGAATTGCCAATGCATAATAAGCACCCACCCAACTATCTTGCTTCCAAGCACAGTGATAATCTCCTTTGACCTCGCGCGGCACAATCTTTCCATTATAGTTGGAAAACACCAAGAACACAACAATTGGCACATAATAAGCCAGCAGCCCAAGTTTCAAACATGGGACAACACCAAACAACCCCAAATTCCTGGAAAGTGCATTGGATGCAACACCAATTATGTTTATAGTTAATTCAATCCTATGCCAATTGAGCACAAAAATCCACACAACAACCCCAATTACTAGAAAAACAAACAGCAACAACAGTATCCTATATGCAAGAGGCAATGCATCACTACATGAGGAACTAATAGTGCAGGCAACAAACCAGTACACATTTACACCAAAAGGAATCACAATAAAGAAAGGGAGTGAGGCATAAACAAGCTGCTTAGTGTAATGTTTAAGCAACAACAACACACCCCATATAATAGGGAAACTCAAAATGAAAGTAATCACAAGCACCCATATCAAACCCCTTACAAAATTACTAGAAGAAGAAGAAGACCTAAAATTAGAAAAACCATAGAAATTGAGAATTGACCGATGATTTGAAATGGAATGTTTGACACAAGAAGAAGAAGTGGGGTCATAGGAGAAAGAAGAAAGGGAAGAATGATTGGGATTATGATGGGCAATAGAGAAAATACCAAATCCAAAAGTGGAAAATGCAAAAAGAAGAAAGAGGATGAGAAAAGGTAAATCCTTGAAGGGTCTAGGACCAAAATTGTAGGCGATTTGGAGGAATTGGGTAGGATCAGCATCAGATTGAGGTGAAGATTCTTGGTGGGGTTGGTATTCTTCAATAGAAGGAGAAGGGTAGGGTTTTGAGAGAAGGGGTTGAGTAGGGGAAGATGGAGTTTCATAAAGATTGGAGCTTTTGTTTGATTCTTCAATGGAAGCCATTTTAAGAAGAGGGAAACAGGGGAATTAGGTGGAAATGGTAGTAGGAGAAAATTGTGAGAGATGAGATGGGAAGAACATAGCAAAAAAATAAAAAGTTTGACTAAATTGATGAAGCTGAGACAAGAAGAACAGTGTGTGTGTTATTTTTGTCAGTTTGTGATGTCGCCGTGGTTAGGATCAGGATGACAACGGTGATCTGATCAGTTTGTTTGGAGCTGTGAGATGCGAAAATGGGGAAGACGACAGTTAAACGACGCCGTTGTGGGACGTCTGAACGTTCTAATAACAACATCAGCTGGTTTGAACAATTGATAAAAAAAAAAGTTAACCCCAAATTACTTACTTGTATTAAAGTCCTTTTCGATAATTTTGCCCCAGGCTACACTTATGTTTGTTGGTCCAAAAAAAATCCTAATACAGATTAGTAGCATGATTCAAATGCTCATAACTTCTTATAAATAAGTCTTTTTGAGGTGATTCAACTTGGAAAAGATTCCTTGTTCCGAGAGCTTCGATTTGATATATTATATGTCGAATTTCGTTGAGAAACGAATGATATATAAGCATTTCGATTCCTTGTTCCGAGTGCCTTCCTGACTGCGCACTTTGTTTTCAAATGCTCTTATCTCCTTCGTTTCTTAGTGAAATTGGACGTATAATATATCAAATCGAAGCTCTCAGAACAAAAAATCTTCTCAAAATTGAAGCGCCTCAAAATGAATTATATTTAAAAAGTTATGAGTCATTGAATCCGACCACTGTGCAAAAGCATTTATAATGCTTTCAATTCATGATTTTAGTGTAATAATATATTTTATTTCATGATTAATCTTGATATAAAATAAATTAAATAATTTAGGATTTGGTCATTAGAAAGAGGGTGTTTTAGAATAAGGGTACTTTTGGAGTAATGAGGGTTTTAGTAAGTAATTTGAAGGTTGTGTTTAGCAGTTTACTTGAAAAATCTATAATTAACAATGTTTATTTAATTATAGGCTTATATTTATGAAATAAAATAATATTAATGGAAGGAAAATTGGAAACTAGTACTTTCAAAAATGTCCAACAAATTAATACGATGTGAAAAGGTAAGATTATTCCTTAATTTATAATAGGTGAGATTATTAGTTGAATATGTAATACCCAAAATTTTGGCTATTTTAAATTTTATTTAATTAATTATTTATTTAATTAATTGTTAACTTAGCTTGGTGGCAAGCCTAGTTATTGACCCAGGCCCAAACCATTTACTTCACTTAGCCAAAACCAAAGCTTATTACTCTCTTGCAACGCCCAAACCCCACGACCCTTTTTGCTTAATTCCTTTAATTAATGGGAAATTCCCAGTGGTATACCCGAACTTTTTGGAAATCCCACTAGTATACTTGAGTTTTTTTTAATCCCAGAGGTGTACCTAATATTAAACATAATTCCCAAAAGTAACCTTTTTATTTAAAAATTGTTAAAAACACTAGCCATGGTTAATAAATTGAAAAAAAAAAGAAAAAAAAACAAAGGAAAAACAACCACAAATTGGGGGCAATCGGATCATTTTTTGTAAAATCCGACCTCAAATCGGAACCCTTAAGGATAAAAATGACCCGTAAAACCTAAAGCGGACTATTTTTTCACATAAATCAATGCATGCAAAATGAGGCGAATCGGGAACGCAAATTAGGGGACAACCGGATCATTTTTTGCAAAATCCGACCTCAAATCAAATCCCATAAGGGTAAAAATGACCCGTAAAACCTTCAGCGAACTATTTTTTTGCGCACAAAACATGGCGAATTGGGAACACAAAGTGGGGGCATTCAAATCATTTTTTGCAAAATCCGACCTCAAATCAGATCTCGTAAGGAAAAAAATGACCCGTAAAACCATGAGCGGGCTATTTTTTTCACGTAGATCAATGCGCGCAAATCGATGCAAATTAGAAACGCAAATTGGGGGCAATCGGATCATTTTTTTGCAAAAACCCATTAATTTAATATATTACTTGGTTTAATTTTTATTTTTTTAAAAAAGAAAATTAAAAAAATTGTTAACCAAAGTTAAATCTAACCTTAAAATAGGTATATTCCAATACATTTAACTAGAATATACCTTCTAAATGTAACGAATGGGAATTAGACGTAATTTTAGGTATACCACTGGGATTAAAATAAACTCGGGTATACCAGTGGGATTTCAAAAAAGCTCGGGTATACCACTGGGAATTTCCCTTAATTAATTTATTCTATTTTCAACCTTAATTAGTGATCTATATATCTATTTTTGACCATCCTAAAAATCTAACTTTTGGTCCTCCTATTTCATCTACTAAAATTTAGGAGACCAACAACTCTTGCCTCTTGAAAACACACGACCCTCCAAAGAATTTTATGAAGTTTTATAATCCTTTCTTCCTCTTTAATTCTCAATCAATCACAAAATTCTTTACATTTCTAAAATTATTTTATTAATTACT
The DNA here is from genome assembly GCA_951394345.1 of Salicornia ramosissima. Taxonomy (NCBI): domain Eukaryota; kingdom Viridiplantae; phylum Streptophyta; class Magnoliopsida; order Caryophyllales; family Amaranthaceae; genus Salicornia; species Salicornia ramosissima. Next base: position 48,760,621 of record OX596233.1, read on the forward strand.
CAACCCAAAGATTGGAGCAAGGAGATCAAAAGGAACCAAAGGGAACTTGTTGAACCACATGGCCACCTAGAGAATTCGAACTCTTGTCATCCATTGTTAAGTAATTAGATTGCTTTATTTAATCTGTAGAATAGATTAATATTATAATGTTTAGAATAGGTTTAGAACTGTTTAGAATTACTTAGAATTGCATGGTTTTGAATTATTTGATGTTGTATATTGTGTATGTCGTGTGAAGGCCGAATTATTCCATGATATTTTTGATGATTTTACTATGTGTTTGTTACAAATTTAAGCATGTTCTTTAATCCTTGTTTGAATTATGATGACTAACCTAATGAATTATCTAAAACTTGAAAGAACCGAATTGATATACCATTGTCCATGATTTTCGAATGTTACAACTAGCTTAGAATTAATCTTTTTGTTATAATCTTGTTCTATTAATGATAAGTTGATAATATTTAGGAGAATTTCTTGATGTTGGTAATGGTATTGTGCGTCTCTCCTCGTGAATTAAATGTTGGGCATATCATGATTGACTAAGAAAAAAGGATTTATCTTATACATTGATTATGCTAATGGAGATTCTTAAATTTAAACTATTTTTTGACCTGTGCAAAGCACGGACGATATTTTTAATTGAACTTTAGATTTTTTATAATATTGAATGTATTAAATGGAATGAGATATAACATGATAACGACCAAATTAAATATGAGAAAAATAAGAAGACAAAAGAAAATGTTCTATTTAAAAAATAGTCACTTGTTTTCTTATATCAATGATGGTTATTTGCTACGTGTAATATTTTCAATGATTTTTAAGAGGTGAATGGTATTTTTTTTTAAGAGGTCAATATGCATATGTTAACTTTTTCATTTTTTTTCCTGAGAATAATTTTTCAAGTTGAATTTTTTAATGCTCATTCATGTTTAAAAATGAACATATATCAATGTGCTTTTTTTTTCCAGTTTTTCTGAAATAAAATATCAAGTTGAATTATTTAATTTACATTCAGATTTAACAAAATGCACATATATTACAAATTTATGAACATTGATTATTTTTTACCTTCTCATTTTAAGCATACTTCTCAAAACAGATTATGTTATTGACAACAATGATTAAGAAAAACAAATACGGAGTAAATATTATTAGAAACTAATTAATGTGAAAGAGAAATGGAAACAATATTACCAAGAACATTGCAAACGTGATTTTAAGCATCATGCTCAAAACATATTATGTTACTGGAAAAAATGATTGAGAAAAATAAATAAATATTATTGAAAACTAATTAATGAAAAAGAGAAATGAAAACAATACTACCAAGAATATTGCAAAAATGATTAATAATATTTTAGTATATTTTTTTTTATTGTTTTATATATAGAAAAGGGGGGGAATGGCTTTAAAAAATCTAATAGAAATTGAGCGAGAGGAGACATAATTAATGAGTGTAAAATTGTAACTGAAAAAAATAATGTGGAAATGAAAAGATGAATGATGTTACTCTACAACTAAAAGTTGTCATGCATGAGAATGAATGAAAAAAGGGATTATAAGAAGATGTACACTTGGCATATTGATGTAAGAAAGAAAAGATTAAGAAGAGATGCCATGTGTCAGGTAAAGATGAAGAGTTGGGAGAAAAAGATGTCATGTGTCAATATAATATTTGGGAGAGAGTTTTAATATTATAGGTATAGATGCCTTAGTTTGTTATTGTGCTCATGGGGATTCTTAAATTTAAATGCCTTAGTTTGTTAACTCCATGTTTTACTATTTCATAATACAATTAGTTTAATTATAATTACTACCTAGCTTCCTTTCTTTCCCTGTAGCTTAGCTTAGTCCCCAAAACTAGTGACAAGATTCTCTCCACAAACATTGACTTAGCTTGCTCATTTCTCTATACCAATTATTGCAAGCTACCTAAACTGTCTTCGATAACCTCCACTGTACTACAACGGAGGATGGATTTTGTTTGATGGCATTCCCCTTCCATCACTCATTGCTCGCTCTCTCCACTTTATATATACCTATGCTATTTTATTTTACTGCAATAAATTTTTCTACTTTGTTTTAATTATCAAAATTGAGTTTAACTTTTCAAAACATGTATTATCTTTTCTATTTATATTTGAGAGCGGATTTGAATTTTTCAAAACTATACGTCAAATTTGACATCTAACTTAAAAATTAAAATCCATCATTAATAACACTAATTATATGGAGTGAGTGTATTATCATTTGAACTTTTCTATTTGTATCACCTATCTTTTGTACTATGATTGTAAATCCCTGCATTTTAACAACGATGTTAACGGTGATAATGTCATAAACAGGCAGTTACCAATCGATTTATAATATAAAAATATAACTAAAACTCATGGAAATAATATTTAATATTATTAATAATGAAATCCCAAATACATATGATTAAACTAATCCAAAATCAAGTCCTAAAACAAGAATTTAAATCTAACTACTAAAACAGAAAAGGTAAACAGGGGCCGAGACGCTCGTCAAACTCATCCCGCTTCTATACTCTATCCTACTCACCTGCAAAATAGAATTGGGGATCCACCATCAGTGGCGAGTACTGTCCTACTTAGAAGTAGGAGCACATTACATAAAATAACAGGATTAGAATACAGGAAACAACAACGTTCACAGGTCCAACAAGTTCAACATCAGAGTTAGCAGTGGAAACATAATAATCATCAACAACAACATCAATCAATTCAAGCTAGTGCAAAAACTTCCAAGCACAACACGCACCAATCTCAGGTTCAATAACAAGACATCGCTCGGTCTACAACCGATAATAAGACCAACAATAAAGGACTTGCCCCACACAATTCATCACTGATGAACCGATAGACGCACGATCTTTAACCGCTCGACATGACTCCGACTCACAATCAATCACACAAAACTTGCCCCTGTAGACACCTAAATGTGTCTCCCCAATGTAGAGACTAATGATGAACGTACCGTATTGCCAAAAGATACAACTAAGGGAAATTGACGATGAAAATGCACAATATACCAAAACTAATTGCCCAAACCGTGTTTAAAGTGCCTTGGAAGCAAATGTTAGGTTTAGCGATGATTACGGGATTTATTCGTAATTTTTCTTCATTTTTAGATTTTTTTATATTTTTTGCATGCATGTTTCAATGTTTTATATTCATAAAAAAATAATAAAAATGTCTTTTTGCATCAAAAAATATTTTTAAAAATCATAAAAATAATTTTATAATTTATTCATATTTTTCTATATTTTTTTATCATATTTTTAGAGTTTTTTTATGGATTTTTTAGGATTTTTGCATGCTTGGGGGCATTTTCGTCATTTCCGAATGTTGAAAATTGTTCCGCAAAGCATATTAGTGTTTTTCATACTTTTCATAATTTTTCACAATTTTTAATAATTTTTCAGTAATTTTTTGGAGCTTCTGGAGATTTCTAGAACATTCTGGGACGTTCTGGGCGTTCCGGAACAATCTTGAACATTCTAGAACATTCCGGGACATCCCGGGACACCCTGGAATATTCCGGAATACTAAAATATTACAGAATATTTCGTAATCGCATAAAATCAGATCATGATCCCGAAAATCGCGCAAAATCACCAAAAACGTCTACGGAAGCATCCTGAAGCGGCCAGACCTGCGCCTAGACGAAGGGGACTGTGCCTAGACGCAGGTGGGCTGCGTCTGGGCGCAGCTCTGGTCCTCCCCGGGGCTTCGTTGCAGCTTCTAGCCTATAAATACGAGTCCTCCCAAGCGTTTTAACACACACCAACACCACGAACCGTCCTTCTGCATTGCATACTTACATCCTATACCTTTCTCTTCCATCAAACAACCCTCAAAACATCATCAAAGACATCACAAATCACCAACTCAACCAACTCTAAACAAGCATATTGCAGTCATCATCGTCGATCCCTCCTTGGTTGTTCTATCAAGGCATTACCAGGTACAATTCCTGAAGTCTCTATTTCAAATCTATTTGTTTCAAGTTTATTGTATATTTATAAATCTTTCAAAATGATGATCTTTGATAATGGTTAACACGTTTATTGGTCTGAATATTTTATGTGAATTTTAGTGCTTAATTTCATGTCTATCATATTAATGTTAATACTTTAATTGTTGTTTTAATCTGATCGGCCATGATTTATAAATTTTCAATATTGATGCATTATATTTTATGACTCATATTAATCAGATTTGTTATCATATGTTTTTACCGTTGATTAATTTATTTTTAATATATTGATTGATTTATCAAATTTAATATTTCCAATAATTATCATGACAATAATTTTGATTACTTTATGAGTCATATTAGATTTGGCCTGATTATGATTGAAATTACAATTATTGTTGTTAACATTTATATGATATCTGATTTAAGTATTAAAAGTCGCATATGATTAATTCATATATTTTTTTTTTTATTGGTTGAACAACACATCAAACCACTTTTCCTGGAACACACTTTGAACCTACACATATTTTTCTTTTTGTATTTTTTTATTTCTTCTATTGTGTTTTTTTATTCATTTTTTTATTTGATTTATTTTTTAGGGCTTTTAATACTGACTTAATGCAAAGTGGTCACATTAATTAGTCATGACTTGTAATATATTTAAACCCACTTAGTAATATGCGCTATTAGGATATAATTTGAGATATTTGTGTATTCGGGATTAATAATGATACGACCACAAAAAGAGACCTAGTAGAGACCGCTTACAGGCGGGCGGGCCCAATGCACGATTGGCCCGTAACCTGTCCCCGAACCCATACTCTGGTGCACGACCATATGGGGCCAATTGCTCCTGGCATTGGTATTTCTTCGGTGTCCGTGGACCGTATAAAACGCACGGTGGCGACTCCTACTAGTCCGTATTCACATACGGCGTTAACGAGCATTCAAACAAACTCGTGAGACGTAAGCGGCCGGGTAAAAAACGACCCCTACAGCCCCGCACGATTCATCACAGATGACCCGATAAACGCTCGGTCTTCAACCGCTCGACGCACGGTCTTTAACCGCTCGACACGACACGACTCGACAAAGACTCAAAAGACACCAATCATAACATCAATCGAATCATCATGCTCGACATCACGCAAATCAACCATCAAAACAAGGTCTGGAACGAAATCAAAATTCAAGCTTGCCAAATCATACACACGCATAATCCCGATCATCAACATCATTCATGAGTTCAACAAGATTAATTAACAAAACAAGAACTAAATTCAAGCCTTTGAACCAAGTTCTACACGCATGGAATAACAACCAAACAAGAAAAAGTCAAACCTTGGATTATACAGCTATACGCATGAAACAAGAAGCAATGGATTCAAGAATAAGTCATGCCAAGATTCACGTGAAAGTCATCAAACAAGATTAAATCACAAATACTTAGAAAGAATCATCAATATTTGCCATTAAACAAATAAAAACTCATGCTTGGGGTCACCTATTCACACGTATAAAACTTCTACAAGAACCGAACCATAAATCAAGATTCAACATAAGCATTCATGCAAGAATTTCAAAACAAGATTAAAGATCATAACAACATGTAAAGATTAATCAGGAACTATGAAATAATAAACAAGAATTCGAACCAAAACTCTCTAAATTATTCGACTAATCAAAGACATATATGAACAACAAAATTTAACAATCTAATCCTATTATCCTATACAACCTAATAATCCTATTCCTAAGTAGAAGAGATCTAGTTACCTAAAGGAATATCACACAAAAACACGCCCAACACCACTGTCCAACACGTCCCTTCACACGGCCAGGGCAAGCAACACGTCCAACAACTCGTTTCTTGGTTCAAGCTTGATGATGGGTTGAAGGCTAGAACAATCTTTGATGTTTATTTTGAATGGATGAAGTGAAAGAAGAATTTGTGTTAGGGTTTTTTGTGAGGATGCCGTGTGGGGAATAAGAGGAAGAGAGGTTTTGTTTGGGTTTGATCATATAATGTAGTAGGGAACAAAGGTTGGACTTTTGGGGTTATAAATAGGATAAGGGTTTACTAGATAATAGGAGATGGGTTTACATTTTTTTAGGAGTTAGTTTAGGATTGAGAATTAAGGGAAAAGGAAATAAGAGGGGGCCGGCCATATGGGAATAAATGAGGGTTTGGTGTTCCTAAAATTTAGTAGGGTTGTTAGGGGGGTAAAGTAGAGTTTTTAGGTTTAAACAAAATAGATTTAATTAAATAATTAAGGTAAATAAATCAAATTGATAAAAATTAAATAAATAAAGGGGAGGCCGGTTTAGGAGGTGGGTTAGCACGGGTTTTGGGCTTGCTTCAACAAATACTAAATTAAGTCTTTTGGCCCAATTAGAATGTTTGGGCTTAAAGGCTTAATTTCGCACGAAATTTTACGGCCCAAAAATTCAGGTCGTTACAATGATGATTACACACAAAATTCTATTAAATTCTTCTGATGTTTTCTCTGCATTCTGATTTGATTTCTCTGAGTTTCAACATCTAACTTTATAGAGTTAAAATAAGTTTTTTTGTACTCTACTTAACTAGTATTAAGTTAGTTAGAGTTAGTTAAAGCAATTGGTTATATATACCCTCTGTATTCCTTATTTCATTGTACGAACTCCTTGAGTATCATATTGATAATAACACAAGTATTCACGATTCATCAATTCTTCCCAATTCTTGAATTCACATGGTATCAGAACTAGAATCTCAATTAGAGATTGAATTTGGTGTTCGAATTTCTGGTGCAAACTAGGGTTTGTAGTTTAATCAAAGTGCAGAAGAGTGGTGCTGCAATTACGGTGGGCATATGGAAGCTTGACAGAAGGTTGAAGATGACAGAGGTAAATTCGAGCAATACTTTAATTTGGACAACATCGTTAGTCCAATTACTTCTCAATGTATGATTGATCCTCTCTTTGTTTCTCATTCAGATAATCTAGCTGCTTCTTTAACTGTAACCTTGTTTAATGGGAACAATTACCTAAGATGGAGGAGGAGTATTAGGCGTGCTTTGGGGGCTAAGAATAAATTGGGATTTATTTATGGAACTTTATTAAAACCTAGTGAAAGTGAAAAAGATTATAATAAATGGAAAACTGTTGATTTCATGGTAGGAATTTGGATTTTGAGTTCTATGAAAAGTGAAATTGCAGAAGATTTTGCTTATACAGAGACTTCTTTAGAACTATGGTGTGAAATTAAAGAACGTTTTGGTCAAAAGAATGGTCACTTATTTTACCAATTAAAGAATGAAATAGCCATGCTTAAACAAGAAAATTTAAGTATCTTGAACTATTATGCAAAGATTAACAAACTATGGGATGAATTGAGTAGTTTAAGGGTTATGCCTAGTTGTACATGTAATGCTATGAACAAGTGTACATGCGAATTTTTCAAGAAACTAGTTGATTTACAACAAGAAGATAGACTTGTGCAATTCTTGCTAGGATTGAATTCTGGATATGATAACACTATATCACAAATTTTATCCATGGATCCATTACCTTTTGTGAATAAGGCTTTTGGGATAGTTCAACAAATTGAGACCCAAAAAGGCATCAGTGTTGCATGCAGTGGTGTTACTGAGAGTAGTGCCTTGATTGTTCACAAGTATCAAAATAAAGGTGGTTTAGGTAGTAGCAAGCCTAATGAACAAGGGAAAAGAGATTGGAAACAAGAGAGGCAGAACAGATTTTATGAGGTGTGTAAGATGAGGGGGCACACTTCTCAACAATGCTTCAAAGTTGTAGGATATCCAGAATGGTACACTAACTTGAAGAATGGTAAAGGAATTGGATATCAACAAGGTGGTGGGTCTAAACCAAGGCTTGCAACTAATGTGAAGGTTCCTGGTCAAATCATAATACAAATTGAGGATACACCCCTGTAAGATAATCAAGAAAGTCAGACTGTAGGACCAAGTGATGAGATGGTGTCTACGATATGCTAAGAAGTAATGAAAGCAATGAAGGCAAAGGCTACTGCTAGTACAGAACATTCAGGCTATGCCTCCACTTCATTTCACTAGTGGAAAAAACACTTTTTGCTGCACATCATTTGCTGCGGTTTTTTACCCAAAATAAAAACCGCAGCAAATAAACTACATTTAATGAAAAAAAAGAAAAAATTCAGCAAAACTTGAACTTAACCGCAACAATATAGAATCCACAACCTGAAGCCCACACGGCCACACTAGCCCAATTCGTCCCCCTCCCACCAATGCCCAATTCAACCCCTACCTAAACCCTATCTCCTTCATCTGCTCTCTCCCTCTCAAAACCCTAGCTAAAAATTTCAGTTCATTAAACACCTCTCTCCTTCATCTGCTCTATCTCTCTCCCCCCTTCATCTGCTCTCTCTCTCTCAATCAGCCTTCATCTCAAGTTTTCACACCATCTCAATCATCAACACCATCAAAAATTCGATTAACAATTTCGAGTTCATCGATCTCTCAATCTCCATCATCGATCTCCCTTGGCGTCTGCCGTTGCCGCTGCTACACTGCTTCATTGATCTCCCTCGGCGCATGCTACTGCTGTCGTTGTCTCCCCAGCACCACCACTACCAGACGAAGACGAGAAAAGGTAGATTTCATATCTATTTTCAGATCTATTTTTTGGGGTTTGATCTTCATTTCTCAAATCTTTTTTCAGCTTTTTTTTTTTGTTTCTCAGATCTAATTTTATGTATTTTGAATTTCATACATATTTTTGTGGAGTTTGAATTTTTGTATTTTGTAGGGTTTCAATTTCGTTTTTTCAGATTTATTTTTATTTCTAGGTTTGAATTTCCTATTTTTTTTAGTTTTTCGCAATTAGTTTTTTAGATCTATTTTTTTGGTTTCAATTTCGTATTTTGTTTTTGGGCTTTGAATTGTGTATGAGGTTTTCAGATCTATTTTTCTAAAAAATTAATTCGAGTTAGGATTTTAAAGGTTTTTTTGATTGAAAATTTTGTTCGAAAATCGAACCAAGATATTCAAACAAAAATACAATCCTCTAAAATTAGATCATTTTTTAGTTTTTTTGGGTTTGAATTCTGTTTGATGGGATTTATATGTTTGAATTTATATCTTAATTAAACAACAAATATTGGACATTTGGACCGTTCTGCAATCTCTTGTTGCTGGTTTCTGTTATTCATTTAGTTGTTTTTGCATATGAATAAATATAATTTTTTTTTTTTGTGGTTTATTGTGTGTTATTCATTTAGTTTTTTTTGTGGTTGCTATTGCATGATATGGGTGGCTGATAGGGGGGATGGGGCTGACAGGGGGATCTGGGGATGGGGGTTGCAGCACTTGCAGGGGCTGCACAGGGGGGAAGGGGGCCTAGATAGGGAGGGGTCTGGACAGGGGGAGTGGGGCTGGCCGGCTGGGTGGGGGTGGATATAGCCTGTGAAAACATTCAGTTATTTTTTCTCTAGTCTAGAGCTAAATTGTTGCTTTTGTGTTTGAATTTGATGATTCAAATGTTTTATCTTTGATCAGAACATGGTTTGACGCCTTTTTTGGGGTGGTTTGTTTGGTAATTAAGTTGTGTTGATAGAACACTAAAGATAGAATTACTTATTAATTAATTCATTGATTATTCATTTCTAATTACAGTAGGAATTTATACTACTCTAATTATTTTGTTTTTTCGCCTTTTAGTTAATTAATATTGAAACGTTGGGTTTGAATTTTTTTTTTCAGGAACTAATTTTCAGCGAAACAAACCCTGGAAGATTAAAGTTGTGATTGTTTTGAAGAATGGGCTCGGATCTTGATAATCCCGTACTTAATGAGGAGAGTGATGCACCGGATGATATCGTGGAGGAGTAAGTAATAAGATTGAGGTTATGGGTCTATTTGTATTGTAATGAATACTTGTTCTTCAGTTTTGGAGGCAATATATGAAATCCTAATTTTCTTTTGAGTTTCTTAATCATATATTGCTCATCTTAGTTTGGTTAGTGGTGATTTATCTTAATTTTTCGGGTACCGCTAATGCTCACCTATGTATGTTATGCTACAATCTCTGCAGAAAACACAAGTGAGTGGACATACAATTAAGGAGGTTGATGGTGAAGCTGTGAGTTGATGATCAGATCGAAGGTGTTAAGGAGGGCTTAAAACAATAGGGACCATAATATTTATGTTCATTTTTTAATTTATGTAAAAATTTGTTTTTATTTATGTTCATTTTGGATATATTTTAATTTTCTGATTTGAATTTTTAAAAGTTGTATTGATTTTAGTTGTTTGTTTTATTTTGTTTAATTTATTTTCATTTTATTTTGTTTATTTTCATTTTGGATATATGTATAATTTTCTGTTGTATTTTTGGAATTTTAAAAAGTTGAATAAAATTATATGGTTGATTTTATTGAAGCCTTTTTAATCCAAATTAAAAAAAGAATAAAATTGGAATCAATTGGTTTCAATTTATTCATTTTTTTTTTATTTTTTAGGAGTCCTATTTGCTGCGGTTATAAGCTATAACCGCTGCAAATAGGTTTCTATTTGCTGCGGTTATTTTTAATAACCGCAGCAAATAACTTATTTTTTGTTGCGGTTCAACCGCAGCAAATGACAAAGTGGGCATTTGCTGCACCCTTGATTTGCTGTGGTATGAACCGCAGCAAATACCCCTTAAATAACCGCAGCAAAAGGCTTTTTTTCCACTAGTGTTTGGAGGTAAATTTTCCTATCTTCTTAGTTGCAATAATATTAGCCAAGAAAATAGTCATTTATGGATTCTTGATACAGGAGCAAGTGATCACATGATATTTGATCATAATTTGCTAACTAACAAAAGAAAATTAACCAAACCTATAAAAGTTTGCCTTCCTGATGGCTCTCATAAATTAGTGGAATGGGTTATACACTGTGGTTAGTAACCCAAATATGATTTTATATGATGTTATGTTAGTAGAAGGCTATAAACATAACTTGCTTTCAATTGGAAGCATATTGCAAGGCAATGGAGCAAGAACTACAGGCTTTAGAAGACAACAAGATATGGATTATTACTAACCTACCTACAAATAAGAAAGCTATAGGGTCCAAATGGGTTTTTAAGACCAAATTGAATATCAATGGCTCAATTGAGAGGTACAAGGCACGACTGGTTGCAATAGGGTATCAGCAGGTTGAAGGATAAGATTTTCATGAGACATTTTCTCCAGTTACTAAGCTTGCAACAATTAGAGTGTTAGTTGCCTTAGCTACAATTAAGAAGTGGCAAATATAACAAATAGATGTCAATAATGCATGAAGAGCCCAAGTTATACAATGTTTTTAGTTTGTTTTTAATGCTTTGTTTTTGTAAATTAGGTCATTCTCCTTAGTGTTTACATTTTTGAGCTTTAGGTGAAGTTTAAAGTTTATGATGTAAACTAGTTTAACTTGCAACTTTTGGCCTAAATAAAGAACAAGTGAAAGCAAGATTTTGTACATCAAAATGCAGCAGGACCAACTTCAAACGCTCATATCTCCCTATATAGAAAATATATTGAAGTGATTCAAATTGATGGTTGTAGATCTCTTCAAGAGCTTTCCAACGGTAGGTCATACGCCTATTTTCGCCAAGGAACGAGAGAGTTGTGTGTGCAGTCTACAGGGGCGCGCCCCTTGCCTTAGAGAGCGTTGTCAGCGCCCTTGATGCAGTGAGGTCCTTTCAAAAGGCGCTTCCAGCGCCCTCCAAGGCACTGGCAGCGCCCTATGTGTGAGCACCCTGCTCTGTTTGGCTGACTTCAACCCACTTGCACCTTAGCTTTATTGCTTTTTCTTCCACTTGCTCCTGGCTTATTGTCTTTAACTTTGCTTCCTCTTACATAGTAATTGTTGTAAAATATCTTAGTAAGGAGTATCATCTTTTGCTTTCTCCCTTTGTTTTATAAATAGAGGAAGATGAGCTGAATGTAAAGACATGCTTGATCACTAAGATCATTCATCTATAATATTTATTTCTTCTCATTTTCTTCTTCTTCTTTCTTTTGTTCTTCACATCTTCACTTGAGGATGTAGTTCTTCTTTAGGAAAGTGGAAGAATGCTATTAACAATGTTTATATAAGAATCACTTCTTCTACACTCTTTTACTTAATTATTATCTAATTTTGGTCTAATTTTATGATCTTAAACTTGCCTTTATTAAATTAGGTGATCACCTAGTTAATGAAAGTTGATGGTCTAAAGCTGATTTTTGGAAATGCAAACGTATTCTTGGTAACCTTAAATCTATGAAGCAACCAAGTCCCTTAAATTCAACTTAGTCTTCACTTTTTGAACTTAGCAAAATTGACAAATTGCAACTTAGTAAAATTGACACTTTACCAAGGGTTCAATTAGTAAAGCTAAATCTTGGTTTGATTGAAGTTGAAAAATTAGACATGTTAACTGGAGTTCGGTCAAACAATAGTTAATTCTTACAGGTTTTCTATTTCTTAAAGCTTTTGTTCACTGCGTATGCTTTGAACAATTAGGGTTAGGTAATTTACGATTTATTTTGCCTAACTTAACTAAAGGAAAACTGAGGATGCGATCCGTAATGAGATTTGTTCAAGTAGTTGAGTAGAGTTGAAGTGGTTCAATAAGTAAACCTGTTTTGAGTATATTTTCACCGAACCAATTTTAATTTTCCTTATTTAATTTCTGTTTTAGCTTAGTTTCACCAAACCACCCCGTCTCTCTTTGTTCTTCATGTTGAATAAAATGAAAGCATTAGCTCAACCAAAACAGATGAAATGATCGACAATGTCAACCCTGTTCCCCGTGTTCGATAACCCCCGCTCTTACTACAACGGGGGTTTTATTTGTCTTAGAGACCGAAAATCCTCTTCGTCAATGCATTTCTGCATGGACATCTAGAAGAAGTAGTGTATATGATTCCCCCTTCAGGATACAAGAAAGCTAAACCTGGCCAGGTATGTAAACTTCAAAAGTCCTTGTATGGCTTGAAACAAGCACCAAGGCAATGGAACAAAGAACTCAATTTTTATTTTTTTTTGTTTAAACTAGGTTTTAAACAATCAAAGCAAGATTATAGTATGTTTAGTAGGAAATTAAATGGAGAATTAATTATTTTCCTAGTCTATGTTGATGATATCCTATTAACTGGTTCCTCCAAAGACCAAATGGATAAAATCAAGGAAGAATTGGATCTTGCTTTTACTATTAAAGACCTTGGAAATATGCATTATTTCTTAGGAGTAGAGGTTACTAGAACTCCTCAAGGTTCTTTCCTATCTCAAAAGAAGTATATCCAAGATATAATCACTGATGTTGGTTTGCTGCACTGTGAACCTACAGTTGCTCCCTTACCTATTGGTCTTAAACTATCAACAGAAGAAGGAGAGCTTCTTCAATCCCCTGAGCTATACAGAAGGCTGCTTGGGAGACTGATATATCTGGGATTTACAAGACCAAACTTATCTTATTCTGTACAACACTTAACTCAATTTATGCAACAACCCATAATACCTCATTTGAGGGCTGCCCTACATGTGCTGAAGTATCGAAAGGGCACAGCAGATTATGGACTTTTTTACTCTGCAAATTCTGATTTAAATGTTCAAGGATTCAGTGATGCAGATTGGGGAAGCTGTAATTTCAGCAGTAGGTCATTAAGTACCTATGCAGTCTTTCTTGGTTCGAATCTGGTGTCTTGGAAGACAAAGAAACAACCTACAGTCAGTAGGTCCTCCACAAAAGTAGAATACAGAAGTTTGTCAAATGCAGCTAGTGAATTAATTTGGTTGGATGAATTGCTTAAAGATGTTCATGTTACAATTAAGCTTCCTATTCCTTTATGTTGTGACAACACATCTGCTCAACACCTTTCTCTCAATCCTATGCACCATGAAAAGACAAAATATCTAAGAAGAGATATACACTTTATTAGAGAACAAGTTGAGAGTGGGTTTATCTCTGTGCAACATGTTTCTGGTCAGCAACAAGTTGCAGACATCTTAACCAAGGCTCTACCATCAAACAAGCATAATGAGTTATGTCTCAAGCTAGGACTTCAAGCTTGTACAGCTTGAGGGGAGGGTATAGAGTTAAAATAAGTATTTTTGTAAGTATTTTTGTACTCTACTTAACTAGTATTAAGTTAGTTAGAGTTAGTTAAAGTAATTGGTTATATATATCCTCTGTATTCCTTAATTATTTCATTGTACGAACTCTTTGAGTATCATATTGATAATAACACAAGTATTCACAATTCATCAATTGCTCCCTATTCTTGAATTCACAAACTTAAAATCGATCGCTAAGAATTACCATATGGAGTGAGTACGTGTATTATCATTTGAAAAGGAAAAAATTACCATAATGAAGGTTGCGTTTGATTCAATTTAAATAAGCATTCATGTGCTTATTTTCAGAAAATTCAGATTAAATCAGACTAATTATAACTATAATAATAAGTAATAACTACATAGAAAAATTCAGACAAGATCAGAAAAGTTCAGATAAAATTCAAACGCACCCTAAGTATAGACAATTTGGAGAATAAATGATTACATGCTAAACTTTTCATGATAATTCAATAAACATAGAGAGAAATTCGTGAACATAAATTAAGTTAAGAAAACATACTATAAAATTAGAGTATATATATTATTACAATTTTTATTGCATGCTATGCAGAGAACTTTGGTAAAAAAAAAAAAAAAAACATAATTATAGTATTGAGGATCGATGCCTTCCATAAAAACTCAACATACATTGGTTATATTAAATAGCTAGGGATATAGTAGTAGTAGTTTTATAGAATAGAATAGAATAGAATAGAAGGCATATATATTATATTATATTATATTATATTATATTATATATATATATATATAAAAGAAAAGAGAAAAGGTTAATTGGGAAGGGAGATTGATGATTATTAGTAGCGTTTACAACCTCCTTCCACCACAACCTCCCTCTCTCTGGCAATTGAAATAGACAGCGGCGACGGGTAAACCGAGGTCGTAAAGTTCAGCAAAGTCTCTTGTGTTGAAATTTGGACGCCACCCCGGAGCATATACTACTTGTCTTCCCATTTGTCTAAACAGCACAAATATCAGTCTGTGTATCCCCATTGTTGGTCTTGGGTTTTCATAGCTCACCACTTCTTGCCCTACATTTATTCATTCAAATAACATTACTTTTATTATTATTATTATTATACTGATCTGAAGTATATATATAGCTAGAAGTGTTCGTATTTGATAAACATTATTGCTATAATATTTGATATTTTATTCATAATTAAATAGGCTAGCTAAGGATAGATAATGGTGGAATAATAACAATTTGTGTTTTTTTTTTACAGGCAAGGTGTACGATTTTTGCACACAAGACTCCTATCTCAAGAAATACCAATGCATCAATAATAAAGAGAACAAAATCGATATAATTAAAAGTTGTTCCTTATAACCACGTGGTAAATTGCCGAGTTAACAACTCACAAACTATGGGAGCTACGTAAACTACCACACACGTTAGCAGCTTACGAAGTGTCGATTAACAAAACAATTTTGTGACATCTTATCGCAAAGAGGTGAACGGACTTACCCTCTCAACCACCGTTCATTGATGTTTTTTTAAAGTCTATATAAAATGTTATATATGCCTTTTAAGTATTTAGTGTTCTTCATTATTTTAGTAGTTTTTTTCTTTTCAAAAAAGTTGCCAGAATGAAAAAAAAAATAAAATTACATATTAAGTTATTAACGGCTAAAAAAGTATAATCCAAGACAACGTACAGGCCAGAATAGTACTCATGCAACTAAAACTAATTGAATGACTTTGATCATCATTTTTTCTTTCTTTTGCACTAATAGCTAATCACGTCCTACAAATTTGTTGCATGTATGCATATGTTCGTGTATGTTTGTGTTTGTAGTTTGAGCAGTGGTCACTCATTTATTGCATGTACTACCGGTCTACCGCATATGTCGTATGATGTATGGATAATGGATTTTGTGCATTCTCATGTCATATATAATGGTAATGTTTTTTATTTTTATTGGGTAAGAAAATCCATGTTTTTTTTGTGCTACACATATAGGGGACGGAGATGCTAGTAATAAGGTCCGAACCTCGCATCCTCTGGATACGTGGTGAGAGTGGACACCACTTTGTCAATTCTGTTGAACTTACATAATTATTATAAGGTTTAATTTTGAAAATGAGTTAAGAATGAATGAGTTTTTAATATCAGAAAAGTCACAGTATCATAAAGCTAATTAAGCTTAGTGAAATTTCATGAATATAAAGGAAAAAAGGTTAAGGGGACTTCTTAATTTCACATATCAAGCCATCATCATATATAGGGTAATCTTATTTAATACAACAACCTTAATTCAATTAATTTGTTTAATCAAATCACATCAATGCCCCCCGCAAGCACGTTAGGAGGAGTTTAAAATCTTAATCCCAGAACGCACTCCGAATCCGAATTAGCGCAAAAGGGTGAACCGGGTGGTAAAAAAAAAAAAAATCACATCAATGCAATGCATACTAGCATTTGTACCGTGTATATCAACTAACACAACTTTAAATATGTAGTAAGTAATCTTCTATGTTTAAAGACTACCAGAGTTCATCCAACGACTTCAAAATTTTACTTGTTAAATTTAATTGAATATTAGAAACGGGTCTGGGCAACCCAATATTGGAAGAGGAGAGTTGGGTCACTTACAAGCCATAGGAGGTTTAATCCTAAAACCAATTGGTAATAGGAGTAACTCATAGACTTATAAGCTAGTTTAGTCTCTCATCATCTTCCAATGTGGGACACTCACTAGTGCATTATATGGGGTTCAACATTAATCAAAGAAGAAAAAAGTTTTTAATAGGAAAATAATATATAACTCACCAAAGTTTGCACCTGTAGTCCCAGGAATGTCAATCACCAGCCTTTTGCCCAAACATATAAACAATGCATCTAGTTAGCAACACATTTCATAAATGCCAAAGTATAATCCACGCATATTTTAGTTGCCAAAAAAATATACACGCGGACGGGTTTAAATTAAAGATCATGAACTAAAATGGAATTTTAAGGTGCGATCAAAGTTTCAAATACATTATTCATCTTAAAATCATTAATGCCATGTTTGGATTAGATAATCTGGAGGGATTTTTCCTTCTCTTTTATACTAGGGAATTAAAGGGGATAGAATTGGAATAATTTTTTTTCCCCCTTCAATTCCTTTTTATTTTTTTAAAAACAAAATATCTCTAATGTTGAAAAGATTTGGAAGGAAAATGATCCAATGAGATTCACTCTCATCCTCCCCTTCCTTCTCTTCTCTTTCTCTCTTCTTATCTCTCTTTCCTTTCCTTTCCTTTCCTTTCCTTTCAAGAATGTTATCCAAACATGATGTTAAAGAATAAAAAGAACAAGCTATTGATGACCAATATAAACAACAAAGTGAGTTGACAACATGCGATATTGCGATTAGTGTGTGCCTTCTTGATTATGCATTCATTGATACATAGATACCGTTGGGCCGCCGTCAAACGTTCACGCACACACTAGTATCATATTGTCCGCTTTGGGCTGGCCAAGCACTCACGGATTTGTTTTTTACCACAACCCAAAAGGCCTCATACTAGTATAGTGAACTAACCATAATAAGGAGCTTTTCAACTCCCTATTTTCCATGTGGGACTTAGATTTTTTATCCTCAGTAGATACTAAGTCTCACGATTTATTGATCTAGCATTTGCAGAAGTTACATTGGATAAGGAAAATGAAAAAGGAAATTTTTGTCGTCAATCCCCAAAGTGCCTCGATCTAGTGGGGTTTGATCTAATCCACAACCTAAAAATTATGAAATCAAAACCCTCTACATGTATGTAGACCAAGTATTAATCATAGATAAATACATATGTGTATCAATCCACAACCAGGGGCGGATTTTATAGGGGGCGGGATGGGGTTCGGCCCCTGCTGATCAATTCAAGTTTAAACAGTCATAACTTTTTTGTTTCAAGTCGGAATTGAGTGTATGACCTATCGTTGGAAAGCTCTTTGAATCTAGTTTCCAATGCTAGAGGAATTGCATCAATCCTATGTGTGTAGCAGAAGTTATGGCCAAAATAGTGAGAGGTAATCAAAATTCATCGAACGATTTCGATCAATTTCAAGCCAATTCTTCATCAATTGTCACCAAAACCACTATAACCCATATTTTGGTAACTTCCTCAATCTTTTATTAAGCTTAACTCATCCCATTTCTCCATTTGATTCATTTTATAGCCTTGAATCGTTGTTTCCTATTAAACCTTTTAATTTTAAAGTATTCTCATTGCATAATACTCCGTATTATTTATTATTAGTCTAGATGTGTACACCCATATGCCGTGTCATTTTTTTATTATAATATCACTCGGCCCCCGAAGAAATTTTACTCAAAATCCGCCACTGTCCACAACCTAAAAATTATGAAATAAAAATCGTCTACATGTAGACCAAGTATTAACCGCCATAGGTAAATACATATGTGTATATGTGTATGTGTATGTGTATGTAAAGTTATCACTCAAAATTTGTAATTAGTGTAGGATTTGGATTTACCATACACATTACACCTTTGAACTTATTAATTAAAACTATCACAAAAAAATTTATATCTTAATCCTAAGGAAATATAGTTTGATTTGACTTTAATTTTTGAGAGAAACTAACCGGCATTTCTTACCTAATTGAAAAAACAAAGATATAGGTATGCGCACACAAATTTTTTGAAAGATGCATATTCTAGTGATTTCTAATACACAACTGTACTATTTATTAATTTAAATATGTAATTCCATATTAGTAAAATCCGTAAAAAAAAAATATGATATATAAAAAAAATCCATCCTTTTTTAAATTGTTTCAGTTTTAATTTACTTTTGGCACTATTCACATATGACGCTTTGACCATCATTTGTGATTTATATGAAAAGAAAAACATAGTTAAATGGAGTCTCATTAGACTCATCTCAACATGTATTTTTTAATATCTTATTTTTATAATTCTTACAAATACATAATTAAATACTGTATATTAATTGTTAATGTTTACCTTGGAATGTGTGAAAAGTAGAATTGCAATAATTTAAAAAATGGAAGGAGTATATTGTAATTGATCTAACATACATTTACATCAAATTAAAGATATGTTATTTAAATGAAATAATTTCGTAAATATAGTCATACTATGTAAAATTCGACCTAAAACTGGCATCTCTTTCATAAATACAGTGAAAGCATATGACACTTAAAAATATAGAGAAAGTATTAAGCACGTGTCTAACTAACTTTTAGATGGCCATATAAGGGTTAGGTTAAGCATAATTTTCAATAATAAAATACATGTGTTGTTTTTTTTTTTTTCTTGTTAAATTTGATTAGAATATTAGAAACGGGCCTGGGCAACCCAATATAGAAGAGGAGAGTTATGTTACTTACAAGCCATAGGAGGTTCCTTCCTAAAACCAATTGGTAATAGGAGGAGTAACTCCTAGACTTATAAGCTAGTTCAGTCACTCCTCATCTTCCGATGTGGGACACTCACTAGTGTAGCATATGAGGCTCAACACTCCCCCTCACTAGTGAGTGTCTTTAGAATTCAGAGCTAACTGGAAAGGCAATCAGAAATAATCCTCTTAGGGGCTGGACATCCTATATATCGAGGCAAACCCTTTCCAGTGCTTAATAATACCCAGTTTAGAAGAAACCCACAACCTGGGCTCTGATACCATGTTAAATTTGATTAGAATATTAGAAACGGGCCTGGGCAACCCAATATAGAAGAGGAGAGTTATGTTACTTACAAGCCATAGGAGGTTCCTTCCTAAAACCAATTGGTAATAGGAGGAGTAACTCCTAGACTTATAAGCTAGTTCAGTCACTCCTCATCTTCCGATGTGGGACACTCACTAGTGTAGCATATGAGGCTCAACATTTCTTAATGCAAATTTTTACTATTAGCAAGTTGTCGACCTAGAAAATTTTGTTTTATTACCCCATTAATAATCATAGATCACTCTGTTAATTATATCCTAATTAAAAATATCTTGTCAATGAATTACTATCTTAATTTTTTTTTGATATTTTCTATGTCAAAAAAAAAAAAAAAACTTTTGATTGCTTGTTTTTTGGAATTCTATATTGTATTTTAATTAAAAATATTTTTTTCAATGAATTATAAGGCTATCAATTTTGGTAGAGTATATAATATACTCATGGGCCTCAACTATCAGCTTAAACTTTTGGTTGAATTGATCCTTTAATATGGTATCAGAGCCAACGTGATACAAAGGTTACAGGTCACATGCCTCAACTATAAATTTGATTTATCTATTGTATTTTATATTTTGATTTTTTTAGTTTAATAATTAATAAAACATACGATTGTATCACGTGGAATAATGACATTAAACTATATTTAAAAAATTACAAAAATTATAAGAAGATAGCAATCACCAACTTAATTAAATTAAAAGTAAGATAGTAATTCACTATTTTTTAATAACAATATAATTAATAAAATGGCCTAAAAATAAGGTGGTAATTTATTTATTTATTTTTGGTCTTATTATGAGAAACATTTGGCAATCTGCAAATAATCATAACGGGGTATGGAGATAGGTTAGATCATAAACAAATTTAAAGCAATAGGAAAAGGTTTTCACGTGTAAAAGAAGGAAGGTGAAATAAATAAGGTGATAATAAGCAGCTCTTCAATTCTTGGGTTTGCAACTTGCAAGAGGGAAATATTCGACAAATTACTTAATATCTTATAACTCTTAACCCATCTTTTACATATTTTTTATACTAGGAAGTAGGAATCATGCAATGATTTAATTAGGCCTTAATTTTTGAAATTTTTTCAGTTCATTTAAGACAAATTTAGTTATGTTCAGCTCACCTCCTATATATTAAGTTTAGGATTTAGATTAATTTAGTCCAAAAGAACATGCCCTTAATGTTTGAGCTGACTATACAGTATAGTTAATTAGTCAATGTAGGAGAATATATATAAAAAGATATTTAGGAGGTGTTTGGTATAAAATTAGGAATAGAAAAAAAAAAGGAGGAAATGGTGATATTAATTTATTAAGTACTATTATTATTTGTTGTTTAGTATAATTAATAAAATGAAATTGAAACAAAAAAAAAAAAAAAAAAGTCAAGGATTTAGTCTCTGCAAGGTTGAGAATAATAAAATGATGGAATTAGTTACCCTTAAAAAATGGAGAACAGTCTGTTACCAACCTCTTATGTCAAACAACAAGTAATACTGATTTTTTTTTTTTTAATTCCATTTCCAACACTAAAATTTAACATACCAAACATGCTCTTTCATGTGATGGATTAATTTTACTTGAAGCATCAAATATATACTCCTTATCATATAGGGATTATTACAACAATTAGATTTTTTAGTCTTATTAATTATTGCAATTATTCTTATTAATTAATTGCAAATCTCATGCCTTACCTAGTTGTAAACAGCCCAATTCTCTTCTGACGTTTGACTTCCGACCTTCTATCAAATTTCAGAACTTAAACATTTCTAGGGTTTCAAGTGTGTAATAAGTTCAAGGCAAACAAAACAATCATTAGTCAATAAGAATAATTAAACCAACTCATATTAATTAAGATTGATATTATATATTCAATTGTTATTGTTTAGTATAAAGTATTATTCAAAAGTCAAATAGTTATATAATTCCTTTAGTGAAATGAAATGAAAATTTGAATATAATCACAAGACTAAAAAATAGTAGTATAGTAGTGAGATCGAGAGCCATATACCAGTGCAAGTACTCCCTCTGATCCGGGTTACTTGGGCTTGGAGCATCCGGATCCACCATCACCTGCACATAATTATTGTATCCATGCCTCAACAAAGTAATATACAACAAAGAGGAAGCACCTACAACGAAAACCTTTTGCTAGAATAGTGTTCTTTAAGGTGTTTGATAGGATATATATATAATGAACTTAACTTACTTAGCTAGAATGAATAATTGGACATATATATAGGGAATGTCATAACTCATATCATTATCATCATCTAAGAATTATTAGTTTATTGAAGAAAATGACTCACCAATGTGTAGAAAGTCCTAAGGTCATCGCCTCCGATATCGACCCTAGGTTGGTTAACAATTTGAGATGGCCTAAATTCACAGCCATTATTCACAACATCTCTGTTGTTAAAACTTACTCTGAAGTTTACAGACCTGTTAAAAGGATCCAAAACATCTCCGATAATCCTACCAATTACTAGTGGATCCCTAGTTGGTGCTGTTGTTCTAGGCATCATGCAAAGGATGAATATGTATCTATTGTCTTCACCTTTTTGTTTTTTCAGATCAGGGATTGTAAGAAAAAGCTAACGGGATTGTGAAGAAGTTTCTACCCGTTATAAAAACAACAAGTCATCATAGTATGTAGATCCTTAAATATAGATCACTAGATTTCTAGTTCTAGACTCTAGTGTATAATCTCATACATATATGTTCCGTCATCAATTGGCAAACTATATCTTGGTACCGCCCTCTTTATTTTTGTTTTATTTATTTTTCATGCTATTTGTCCACTAATTTTGATTGCTAGGATAAAAATGTTTTTTTCCAAGGTCCACAATCGACTTTCTTGAAGTGGACCATACCTGGTTAGATTCTTCTAAGAAGCTTTCATGATTGGTTCATAAACCTAAACCATAACATTGACTCATTGAGTAGATTGTAAAAATTAAGACTGTACTTTTGTTTCATCGTTTCGATAAATACAAATAATATGAGTATAATTAATTCTTTCTAAGTTTTAGAATTTTTGTCCTCTTATGCTGGATCCCAAATGACAAAAAAAAAAAAAAAAAAAGGAAAAAAATTAGTGAATGCAATGGTGATATTCAGATATTAGTTAAGAGGATAAAAAATGAAGAAATAATCGATAAAAAAAAAGTCAAACAAATGGATAAAACTATATATTTAATTAAAAAGTACATATTGTTTTAAGAGGTGAGGTAAAAAATGGAACTATTTTTATCCATTTGCTTAAAATATGTAAAAAAATAATAAAAAAAAAAAATAATTAAACTAATCAATGTGTGATTTTAATATATATTTCAATATTTATTTCATTTTTGAAATATATTAAATCGTTTTCTATATATAACCTAAGACACTCGTTAGCAAGATCCAAAGTACAGGTATACCTAAATAAAAATTGTTGCATTGTAGAACATTAAATTGGAACCCATTAAAGAAAGTAATGAATTTTAAGCAAATGTGTTATTATTATTTATTGAATAAACTAGTATTAGTAATTGACTAGTTTTTTTGCCATGAGACTCAACCAAGTTGTTTTAAAACAATTTTATTAGATATCTGCTTACTTTTGTCCAAATTGGCAATTTCACACTATGTATAACATGCATTGTGAAGTATAGTATAAGTCTTACCATCCTAGATAGTTTTTGCGAACACCAAATATCAGGTATGAGTTCAAATCTCTAACACATGAATTTACAAAATTATTTATCTTCTCTGTCCCTTTCAAATACATGTGTCCGTCAAATTAGAACATGTGATCCACGGTAGGGCCCGATTCAAAGTTCATATTATCAAATTGGTCATTGTCCACGGTTGCTCACTTGCTCATATGCTCTCAAATATTGTCTTATTTTCTTCGCACAATTTCCATATATTGTACCATCATTTTAGAGGATATTGTTGAGTTGAAATGGATATTTAAGTGATGTGTTTTTGTTAGCACCCTTTCCTTTGATAACATATGATTTTTTTTTAATATGTCCTTATTAAACATATGATTTGAGTACTACGAACCTTTTTCTTACGTCCTTATTAAAAATATGATTTATTTTATATATTTTTTATTTCCTCGTGATATCAACTCTCATGTAGACGATCTGAAAAGGTATTTAATTTGTTACTAAAAAATTATAACATATCAACATAAAATTATTTATTTTTTTATATAAATCTTATTATTAGTTAAGTAAAAATTATAAATTTACAGTAAAAAATTATATATTTTTAGTTAAAAAATATGTCGAACCGTAAGTGTGTTATGAAATCTTGAATTATCGTTATGTTAGTGGATGGTAGAAAAAATGAAGAACTCACGTTTAACCTTGGGGATAAACTTGTTCAACCATGGATTACAATATTGATTTTCTTGCTAAATAAAGTGCACTAGAAATTTAGTCTCATTTTATTGTTGACTATCAAACAAGTCATTGATCCAAACCTTCTTAAGAGAGTAAAATCCAACTTTAAAGAAAACTCCATCGATCTAAAAATAGAATGTGCACTAGCTAGGAAGAGTAGGATTATATGAAGAGGCGAGTGGGCTTGAATTAATGAGATTTTTAAAATGCATTGCATGAGACATAACAAACTAAATGATTCAATACTAAGTTAGTCTAGATGTATAGTTTTTTGAAACATCATTTCTTATATAGAGCATATGGAACATATGGATGTTTAAACAAGTACTCTCTCCGTATCGGTTTATCTGTAACAACTGAGAATATATGTGAGAGGTAAAATATTTATTGTTGTTGATAAACCGATACGGAGGAAGTATATTAAAAAATTTGCAAAAAATAAACATACTTCCTCCGTTCCAAAAAAAAACGCAACAGTTTCTATTTTTGGATGTTTCAAAATAAATGCAACAAATTTTTATTTTCCTTATATAGTAAACTATTGCTACTTAAAAGACATAAATACCCTTACTAATTCTTTATTTGTCCCCACCGTTTCTCTCTCCAATTCTTTAATTGTTCCACTCTCTCTCACAACTCTTTTAATTGTCCCCACTTTTCTCTCAATTTATTTTAATCAACTACCCCTCACTTTTTCTAATTACCCAACACAAAAAAATGCCTAGGAGTCCGTGCCATGACAATTGTTGCGTTTTTTTTGGAACGGAGGTAGTATTAGACATTTTTAAGCGGGGTGAGTACATAGCTACATTAATTGTGTAATGAATAGATTAAATTTTTTAAAGAGGTAATTAAATGAATGTAAGTTATTAAGTAATGGCAATATTGTAAATAAGTAGGAAATTTATTATCCATTTTTAATAAGTTATAAGTTTGTTGCCAGAATTGCGTTACGCCCAAATATGGCAAATGTTGCCAGAATTGCGTTACGAAGGGAGTACTACATATTTATTCTATACCAAAAAGTGATATTTAAATTTCAAGATTTCGCTGCAATCTTTAAATCTTAGAACTTTGTGATTTCCCTAAAGCAAAATTGATAAGTGAAGCTTTTTAAGCCAAGAAGAGCAATGGAAACCCTTAAGTTGCCAATGTGGCTTAACCAGATGTTGTGCTATTTGATTTTATTTTTTATATTTAAATGGAAAAAAAATCGATGAGAATTTCCAAATACGTATTGCATTAGATTGACATAATTTTTCAACTGCATAAAATATAAACAAGAATAATTTATTTATTTTTACCATGGTGAATCTATATTTTTTATTTGGTGCAAATGAACCACAAATGACGGAAATGTGAATCGATCCCAGAATCACCTGAAATCGGGAGGAAAGCACTAACCACTGAAGCTATCCCTAACTATCATCATTGGTGAATCTATGCAAACACCATATAATATAATGTATTTCAAAAAGTACTCCTAATTACCGTTATCATATTTTTTTTTATGACAAATCGTTACAACTATTATAATACGGATGTAATAAAAAGTGAGATATAAGACTTTTAATTGGTCGCAGCCTTAAAATCTAGATCTTTATGTTGCCCCTAGAGCAAAATTGACAAGGGAAACAATTTTAGCCAAGAAGTGTGCTGAAAACTCTTGAGGTGCCAATGTGGCGTTTTTGACTCCTTTTTTTAATTTCTTTTTCTTTTTTTTCACCTGATTTTTGGTACTGTGTTTGTGGCTGAAACTTAGCCTTATTCCCTGTTCTATTGTTCTCTGGACTCAAGAGGAAAAAGAAAGACTCGTGGCTGTAAACAATTTGCATGTCAAAATGAAAAGGCCAGAGCATCCAATGAAAGAATTTATATATATACACAGTTTGTTTCATATTATTTGCAACAAAAGTATTTGCAAGCGTTTGCATGAAATTACAGACAAAATTTGTTTGTAAGTATTAAATGGAGAGGGAAAAATAAAAGCGCATGTAACTGTGAGAGAGATATAAAAATGACTACTTAAAAAAAAAAGATAAACATTTATTGCAAATAATGTGAAACATTTATATTAAATTGTAAATTGGTAAATATTGTAAATAATATGAAACGGAGGTTATATATAAGGAAAAAAATTAGTTACTTATTCCTACATTCTTATTTGTTTGCACCATTTTTTTTACCGGATATCTATAAAATACTATTTCGTATCAAAAATAACCATTAACAACCATTAATTTACTCTCACAACAATTATATTTTATCCACCATTATTTCTTGTCTCATCAACTTCACCTAATAAAAAAAAGTAAACAATCAAACTTAGCTTAATAGTGCAAACAAATAGAGACTGTTAAAGGACCATCTTAACCAAACTTAAGATATGGAGGAGATCTGAGATTCGAACCCGTGACATTTGTGTCACATTGGCTCTGATACCATGTTAAAAGGTCATCTTAATAAAAAACTTAAGCTCATAATTGAAGTCCAAGAATATGTTATATATCAGAGACATGTAGAGTATAATTTAGGTTGTTATTCACTTGGAGCAAAAAGAGAAAAATATTCCATGGTAATATCTTCATGGAGGTGCATCATCCTTTTTTGAGTTTTGCCAACTAGACATCTAGATGTATCCCTTTGTACTATAACTAGTTTCTAAGATTCAATCTCTGCCTCTAACCTAATAATAACTATCTTAGAGATAGAGTTCCAACCTTTTGGAGCCACTCCTTCAACTCTTTCCTAAACAAATAACATGACCAAGTTATACTTTTAAAATTGTATTCTAGATATTTTTATTTTTTTTTGGGTTTACCAGCTTCTTAAACTTTCATTTATCACACACAAATGAAACAATATTTTTTTAGGAAAATTTACATACATCTATGTTAATCTATAACGAAAGGAAATGTTTTTGGTTGATAAATGATGCTTGATCAAAACACGTTTCCCAATTTGTAAAATTCTCATTTTTATTCATAAATAAGTTTTTTATTAGTTTCGTAAATTTATTGTAAGTAACAAACTATAAACTGCTCTATTTTCATTTTTCAAAACAAGAATTTTTTTATTTTGAGATAGGAAGAAACAATTCTCTATAACCCATAAAAGAACAAAAAAAAAAAAAAATATAGTCGCTCTTCTACCTCTATATTTTACCATTTTTAACCCCAACTTCTATTGATTTGAATTCTCTCTTAAATTTTCTCCCTCTAGCTATTTTTTTAAAATATATATATATATATATATATATTTCTTTTCTATATGATCATTTGCAAAATTTATATTTTTATTATTCTACGTAGATTTGAGTTTTTTTTTTTTAAAAAAAGACTTCATCTGTTTCTTTATTTTTAACATGTTAAGTTTTGACACAATTTATACAACACACTTTGGCTATTAATTGCTATTTACGCATAAGGAAAAATATATCCAAGTGGAATCTTGTTGTATTCATCTCAGTACACACTTTCCAAATATATGTATTTTTGTTATTATAATTTTTACAATTACACATAAAAAAAAAATGAAGGGAATAAGGTTGTGTTTGATTCAGCCGATACTTGCTTATCTGATTTGAACTTATTAACTGATTCGACTAAATTTTGACTGCGTATATATGCTAATCCATAAGGAAAAAATATACGAATTCAGATCATATTTTATTGAATTAATAAGTAGTTTTTTAATATGTAATATCAATCGTTTTTTTAATTTTAGGATGTAAAATTTTAGTAAAAAAACAACTTATGTATCGTAACGTTTCAATTTTTTAACATCTAAGTGCTCAGATGTTTATATTTGGTCCCTCCAATTTTAAATTCATGGGTATGCCAATGTTTATGTATATATACACATTATCAATAATATTGGATTGTACTAGGTCTTGAGTCAGGTTCCACTGCATATTACATGACTCAATTTGATTGACACACACACTTAAGAGAGGGTAGATAATGAATCTTCTCTCAAATGCTTGTACTGATGTTCGAACTCAGGATCTCCCATCTGATGTTCGAAAAACTTATAGCATTGTGGCACAAGCCTACTCAACCTTTATACACACACACTAGTTACATACACACCCGCGCCCACACAAATTTATTGAAGGTGACAACTTAATGATTATCCATGTTTTGCAGGGTCAGTATCGTGCGTTGCCAACGATGATTCAATTGCTTATGGAAGACATTTGCTTTCTCCTCTGTGATTTTGTTGTGGTCTCTTCAGCGCACATCTATCAGGAAGCAAAACAAACTAGAGACTATTATATGGCATCGTTCTGGCATTGAACACTTATGCATATTGGCATAGATCTTTTTTTAGATGCTAAACTTTCTTCTTCTTCTTTTCTAGCTACATAGTGATGCATCATGATGTTCCTTAGAGAGGAAGAAATCTTAATTTTCCCTAGCTAGCTATATAAATCTCATTCTAAAAAAAACATACATTATTTATATGGAAAATTTGTTGAAAAAAAAAACCTTTTAAAATTTCCATTTTGTAAAACAAAAAAGAAAACTTTTAATTTTTTTTGGCAAGTTAAAATCCAAACTCTAAATTTTGTTGTGAGATAAATTTTTTTTATGGTTTTCCGCCAATGAAATTAGGAGGGAAATGAAGTTAAGAAGTGGGGGAAAAGGAGGAAAATGATGCAAGTGAAAAAAATGAAAAGCTTTCACCGGAATCAATACCTGAAACTTGGTGAAAACCACAAAAAGGTTTTATCTCATAACAAAATTTGGGGTTTGGGTTTTAACTTGCCAAAAATAATTTAAAAGGTTTTTTTTCGCAAAATGAAAATTTTAAAAGATTTTTTTGATAAATTTTCCTATTTATATTTGTAATTAGTGTGTGTATATTACACTCACATTACAAATATATGTATGTATATGCATCTATATCTGTAAAGCAAAAAGGAGTTGTTATCAATATTTAGTTGTGACAATTTTATAAAACAATTTTAAAAAGGGAGATAAAGGCCATCCAGCTTGGTTACAATGTCAAAGGCTCAAAGCCTTCTTAAATACGGAGTACTTGTTGTTATAGCACTAATCCCATTGCAAGGTATGGGACCTGAATCCCACATCGATCGTATAGAAGGTTGATGTGAGATTTATATAGTTCAATAGGTTTTCCTCCTCATAGGCTAACTTTTGAAGTGGCTCTCCCATTTTCCTATATCAATAGTATCAGAGCCGACCTCGGAATGGTGGCCCATGGAGTTAAAGGCCCACAAAGTTGGTGGCCAGGAAGAGCTTGCCGTGACCAACGAGGACATCGGTCCTTGAGGAGAGGATGACGACCTCGGAGTTGGTGGCCAGGGAAAACGTCTGTCGTGACCAACGAGGACGTTGGTCCTTGAGGAGCGGCGAATGTTATATATTTCAATAGACTCTCCCCCTCATAGGTTAACTTTTGAGATGACTATACTATTGTCCTATATCAATTTTTTACTCTTTTAATACAAGTAAAACGATTAAAAAGGGGATAAATTAAAGGAAATCCAACTTGGCTACAATGTCAAAGCCTCTTGATAATTTTTTTCGCGTAGCTGATCTCCTATGCCACACATCCAAGTGCAAGTAACTAGGTTTATATTATAGGAAAAATTGTCAAAAATATTCCGAAATTTTGCACATCTTCTCTTATTATTCCAATCTTCAATTAATTCATAAATATTCCGAAGTTTGGGGGTGATCTTCCGTGATTGATCTCACCCCACCAGCAACTTTTTGGGTAGGTTAAAATGGTTGTAGGACCACTACTTTAACTAAAAAAAATTAATTATGGCTAATCCACATTAAAAAAATACAAAAAAATAAATAAATAAAAAACCAGGAAAAAAAAAAACAAACCAAACACCTACTCCCGTCGTACAACCCAACCACCCACACCCACCACCCTCAAACTACCCACACCACCACACCAGCCCCAAGGTCACCAACCACCCAAACCCCACCCCCCACCCCATCGAAACCCCAACCCCCATCCCGCCGACACCCCAACCCCACCCTCAAACAGTGGCGGACCCAGGATTTGAAAAATGGGGGTACGGATTACCTATATTGGACGTTAAGATAAAATCAAACTAAAACTTATTCATAAATAAAAAAAAAATAGCATATATATTTTATCGACCTGACTAAAACAACCAAGCTAATATACCCATCGAAACTAAAAAAAATTGACACAAATATTAAAAAATCAAACTGAAAAAACAAAAAACAGATTAAGAAATACACTCTTATGCCAGATTTTTTTTTAGCCCTCTGCTAGAAGATACAAACTCAACAAATTAAATTCGAAACTAAAAACAATCAAAATTAGACTCAAAGTGATGGTACAAAAGAAAACCAAAAGTTACAAACTCAGATCAAACATTCAAAAAATTTAAATGATCAAAATCAGACTAAAATTATAATCAAACTAAATAATATAAATTGAAATAACAAAATTGGAAATTCAGAAACAAAAAAGGACTATTCTCAATGATATACCTATGTATTAGCATATTCCCAGTGGCATGTCTGAGTTTTAAAAAAATCCAAGCAATAAACTTAGGTTGCTAATATAATTCAAGTAGCACTTCTAATGGTTATTTCTAGTCAATTAACCGCCACTAATAAGTCCTTAGTTAATTATAGTTAGTTTATTTAGGGAAAAAATAAAAATTAAACAAAAAAATGAACTCTTTCCCTCAATAATGCTATGAATGTGCCCAATTCCCAATTTGCAGCTACTTTTTTATTAATTCCCAAAATACCGTCCACGCCAGCCTAGGAAAAAAAAAACATTTTTTTTTAAATTCCTGGTGATAAACCGCTATTGCCAGTAGCGGAGTCCAAAAAAACCGCCACTGGTAGTAGCGGTTCTCTTTAGAAAACCGCTACTATCAGTAGCGGTTTTCTTCAGAGAACCGCTACTACCAGTGGCGGTTTTCTCCATAGAACCGCTACTACCAGTGGCGGTTTATGTGCAGATGTTTTTTTAAAAAAAATTGATTTTGTTACACCCATAATTGGGAAAAATCTGCAATAAACACAACAATGTACAAGTATTTATTCTACAACTTCACAACCCAAATCATTCTCCAAAAGCCAAAATCATATTCCAACCACACACCAAAATCATATTCCAACCACACACCAAAATCATTCTCCAACTCCATACCAAAATCATCCTCCAACTCCATACCAAAATCATCCACCAATACCACAAAAACATAACTACATAATAAAGAAAATTACTTACAACATTAACATAATAAATGACAACAAGAACTAAGGTTTACTTATAAATAATATAGAAAACGCTAGTATAAATTATCTAACTCATATGTTGTCTCTTCCTATGAAGTGCTAATTCAGTGCTAGGGCTCGCCTCATCGTCCTCTGGAATGGTATCCAAACCTCCATGACCAATGATTTGCGGTGATGGTTGCGGAGTACAAGTGCTAGATGACGACGCACCTATCCCCATACGTGGAGTAGAAGTAGAAGTCCTAGCTCGAGGAGTCTCTGCGGATAGCCCTTGAAGAAGGTGCGACTGACCTACACTTGACAAAGTATCACGAATTATGGACCCGATAATGGAAAGACTATCCATGGCTAGAGGATAACCCCTGTCCTGAGGCAATTCTGATGCAGTTGATATAGTTCGTGTCACCTTATCATAGACATCAACCATAGCATGACCCTATAATATTAATTTTAATTGATATAAAATGTTAGTATAATATAAACAATATACCTAATAATGTAAATTTGCTAATTGAAAATCTTTCATACCAATAATAAGCCAGTATGAGCTGGCTGGTAGTGGCTCGGTGCCCGCCGTCTGGAAGTACCACTAATGAGGAGCCTCGTAATACGACGATACCATGTCATGTAGTCGTCCATGAGTAGGGATGCACCACCCAATGGTGTACCCTGCACAACGAATTCCTCTCGTCGGCTCCATTCCTCAATGTGACGTGAATGCACTTGCGGCCAATTACTCTGAGCTCTCCGGCCTTTTTTATGTAGACGATCATTAGTGTCAACTGCTATAGGGATCGGCTGGACAAATCCAAACTGTCTCATGACTTGATCTGGGTAATAAAACTCCACAACGTCAAAGCAGATAAGGGGCACTCTGCTCCTCCACACATGCCGGTCAGACCTACAAATTTCCGGAAGTAGCTCAATAATGGCGTCAGTGTATGGCTGCCATATCATCTGTATATCAAATTAAGTTGTTAGGTTAAAATAGTTTGAATTGTATTAGAGATCAAAAAAATATTGTGTAAGAAAACATACCTGATCGGCTCGCTGGTGGTCCAAAGCATCCCGGTAATAAGGCAACCCAGTCGCACTATGAGCATTGGTAAAATAAACACGTAGCCAACTACAAAAATGTAAAAAATTCATAAATCAAAACTTCGAAAATGCAAAATAATGTATAAGTGAAAATCAAATGAAAATCAATTCACTTTACCTGCATGCTAATGAATCCACACCCCGGACATGCTGGGACCCAAGTGGGTAATCTAAGTCTTCCTGCTCTTGTGGTGGGTCTCGGGGCCTAGTAATGTCTGGTTGTCCAATACATATGTGCTCCCAAGACCATAGCTGCATAAGGATAAGAGCCCCACCCATCTCCCGTGCTCCACTCCTGCATGATCGACATAGCTGGCGGTATAGAAAAGCAAGAGTGGCTGAACCCCAGCTGTACGTCGAAGCTATGTCCCAATCCCTGAGTAGAGGAAGGTAGTACAACGACATTGAGTCACCACTCTTGTCCACAAACAAAATAGATCCCATCATCGCCAAGATGTACGCTCGTGCATGTCGCTGAACTAGTATGTCATCAGCATCATCAGGAAGTCTGGAGAAGTGACGCCTCAACCAAGTCAGCTTTAGATATGACCCCTCCAGATAAGGCTTCTGTGTCTGCTCATCCACACCTGGAAGAACCCCAAGCATGTCCTCCACAAGTCCATGCCAACCATCTAGCGGACGGTCAATAACAGGCCTACCATGCACCCTCAGGCCTAAGATGACTGCAACATCTTGGAGCGTGATGGTAGCCTCTCCAACCGCTAAGTGAAAAGTATGTGTCTCCTGCCTCCACCTCTCAACCAGGGCCATTAGTAGACCTCGATCTAACTCTAAACCCCTTCCCGCTAAACGGTGGATGCAATAAAACCCAGCTCGCCTAATGTAGGGAAGCATGTGTTCATCCACCACCCATTCGCCTAACTTGAGCAAGTGCTCTCTAAATGATAGTACCCTATCATCACCGTGCTCCCAAACTCTCTCACTCCTGTGTTTACTTTGCAACCGGAGCACGGACGGATCAGTGGCACTGGACGTATAGCATGCTCCATGGCTCTTGCATTAATAATAATAATAACAATAACAACAATAACAACAACAACAACAACAACAATAATAATAATAATAATTATAATAATAATTATAATAATAATAATAATAATAGTAATAATAGTAATAATGTGTCACAAAAATAGTGATTTCACAGCTTAACTCCTAATACATAATACTTAATACATAATAATTAATAACACTAAAATCAAAATTAAACGTTAACCCGATCCACTAGTATTAGCCCTTGATTGGCATGTTTTCTTGTTATGTCCTGGATGTCGACAAATACTACATGTCTTCTTCACTAGGTAGGAGTTCACTCGATGGAAAGTCATTTGAACTAACGCAGTGCTGGGAAGACAACGCACTCCTTTCAACACCCCATTGAACACCTCAGACATGTTCGTAGTCTTCACACCAAACCTGTAGCCACCATCGTGATAGATTGACCACTTCTCATAAGGAATCTCCATAAGGTAGCGACGAGCGTCAATATTCAACTGCCCAATTCTGTTTAAATAGTAGTCAAATTTCCTCTTTTGTCGAGCATCAGCAGCTTTACCAAAGAGGTTCTTAATGTGGATGTTCTTGAATTGGTTGTTGACATTTGACGCTAGATGCCGAGTGCAATATCTATGGTATGCATGAGGCTCCTCCAATTGGCTCCCCGTTTCACGCATTGCAGATAAAATTCCTGCATGCCTATCCGAAACTACACATATACCATCCCTCTGAGTAACACAGGACCGGATGCAAGCCATGAACCAAGACCAACTATCAATATTTTCACCTTCAACGACGGCAAATGCAAGGGGAAACAACTGAAAATTAGCATCGGTTCCCATCGCAATAAGCATTGATCCTTTATATTTGCCGTACAAATGAGTTCCGTCGATACTTATCAAGGGTCTGCAGTGATTAAATCCGTCGATGGATGGCTTAAATGCCCAAAACACACGCTGGAAACATGAACTGATGGTTCCATCGTCTGTAGCAGCTTCCACTCAACAATTGTTCCAACATTGGATTCCTTCAACGCCTGCATGTATCTCGGAAGGTCTTGGTATGAAGTCTCCCAATCCCCATAGATGGTTCTGATTGCTTTCTCTTTGGCTAGCCAAGCTCTCTTATAAGTTACTGTGAAGTGGAATTTTTCCTTGGCAAGCTGCACTATCGTCTTGATTTTCAAACTTGGATCAACACGGAGCACATCCAAAAAAGAGTTGCACAAAAAATCTGAACTAAGGAGATTATGGTCCACTTCATCAACCTCTCCAACACAATTACTAGCATGAGGGCCATTGTACCTCACAATTCGGAATGTCGGAAGGGCCAAATTCTTAACTGCTCGTAGCCTCCAAGGACATTTACATTCAATCTTCCTCCTACATTCAACTACATACTTCTCAGGCTCTGACTCGACAACTTTGATTTTTTGATTTCGAGCGATGGAGTACGATTTCACAGCATCTTTGACTTGTTTTAAGGTATCAAACTCTTGCCCGATCTGGAACTCTCCCTCATTTGTGAAATTGCATTGACCCTCCCAAGTCATCCATGATCGGGTTGCTGCTTCGTCAACTGTTGGACCTTCATTGAAATCTTGTGTCGGAGCACTTTCCTTATTTGTTTGTCTCGAGCCTCTATGACATCTTCATCTTCATCTGAGTCACTATCATTTCCAATTCCATCAAGCCCAAAAGCATCAACATTGTTAGGATCAAGGGTGTCAATAGTGCCTTGTGGTTGTGTGCTTGTTGACGTTCCAACATTTGTCGCACGAATTGGAGAAGCGAACTCTGACATATGCTCGTGCGCAAATTGATCATCAACAAGCATGCTTGTAAATGAACCCATTCCCCCGGCTTGATTTGCAATGGGAGTTTCTTGTTCCAAAGTATCCCATGAATCCATGCAAGGAAAAGAATTTACATGAGTTTGCACTATGGGCTCCTTTGAAACCAACTCAATATATAAAGGCATTGGAATGGCATGATTTTGATGCATAGTGGTTCACAATGCCATCACTGCATCATCACTATCCAAAGGAATGGCATCATATGATCTATGCATAGGATATTTCATTAGAACCTTCAGCTCCACATAAGTACGATCAACACCCAATGCCTCATATAACTTGTTCAAAATTAGGGGGAATGTCATACTAGACTTAAGAGAAACCAATTTCTTATTTCCACCTCTATACTCCACATCATTACTACTATGCACCAACTCCCCACCCCAATAGCCACAAGCAATGCAATTGCGGGAATCCATGTTCTATAAAACAAAATATGATTTCCCATCATTACACTAATGATAAAAAACTAACACAAGACTCAAATAATTATAAATGATTAAGCCTCAAGCTTTTGTTCAAATCTACTCCGGTAATGTAAATGCTCAAATGTAAACTTTAGTTTTTTTAGTCTAAAGTTTACAATTCAACAAGTTAATGTAACTACTCCGAATATTCCAACTAGAAAAAAAACTCATTCTAAATTGGACATAAATGGTGCACAAAAAAGAAGATAAAACTCATAAATTTAACATAAGCATTTCATCAAACACTTGGCATGCATTATCAATTACAAAGTTTCTTCTAAATTTATCACCACACAACCCAAAAACCAAATTGAAAACTCATAATTTGACATAAATTGTCCACAAAAAAGAAGAGAAAACTCATAAATTTAATATAAGCATTTCATCGAAAACTTGGCATGCATTATCAATTACAAAGTTTTTTCTAAATTTTATCCCACACAACCAAAAACCAAATTGAAATTCATCAAGTATATAATGTGGAGCATGTAATACACATTAAATAACATAATAATTTAGCATATAATAGAATTGAATCAATTCACACAAACAAAACAAATGCATCAAAACAAAAACAACAAAAAAAAAAAACCTTACTGTAGCGAAATCCGTGGAGGCAACGGCTGTGGAGTGGCTTCGGTGCGCCGGCGGTGAGACACTGTCGGTGGAGGCGGCAGCGGTGGTCCAGTGGAGGCGGCAGCGGTGGAGTACGATGCTCGGTGGTCTAGCTGTTATGAGTAAGAGTGAGTGATTTTGGTTCTGTGAAAACAAAAGGAAGGGGGGTTTAATTTTAATAGGAAACCGCTACTCCCAGTAGCGGTTTTATTTAGTAAAACCGCTACTGGGAGTAGCGGTTTCCTATTAAACCTGAAAAAAAAAAAAAATTTAACCGTCTACGTGGACGGTAGTTTGGGAATTATAAAAAATGTAGCTATAATTTGGGAATTGTCAAAGTTTATAGCATTATTAAGGGAAAGAGTTCCAAAAAAATACAATTTAATAACTTTTTATCTCTACCATAAGGAAGTATGTTAGTGTTAATCGATAATAACTATTAGAGGTGTTATTGAACTATATTAGCAACTTAAGTATATTTTTGGAATTTTTTAAAACTCATGTATACATTTGGGAATGTGCTAATACACGGGTATACCATTGGGAATTGAATAATCCAAAAAATAAAAATAACTAAAAGCAAATAATAATAAAAAATAGCATCCGAAATAATTAAACAAACAATAAAGGGCAATTAAACAATTAATAGAAACAATTACCCCATTTTAAAAAAATTATAAAAAAATTGACAAAAAATTTTTAAAAAAATGGAAAAAAATTGAAAATAAGAAGAACAATAACAATAAGAAGAAGAAGAAGAAGAAAAATTATATACTTATTGATATTTATCTAAATTTATTGATACTTATCTCTAAACTTGTACTCTCCAGTAGTATTGAAAATAAGTTGAAGATAACATATCCGAATAATTAGAAGATGAAAAACACAATTTTTGGGTTTTTATCTTCTCATTTGAAAAAACTACTACCTTTACTCCAAATTATGTATAACAAAAGTTTACTTTTTGTGAGGTATAAAATATTCCTTTGTTGCACATAATATGGACAGGAGATTACAGTATTAAAAATTGACAAGTAATAGATATTTGTACATTTATATGTGTGCTGAGTTTCTTGCTCAATGAATGATGTAGCTAAGTTCTAACAACTTGATAAGCCTATGTGACGTCCTTATTCCACATGAACTCATTTGTTACTAAAACGTTTACGGTTTTTTTTTTTTTTTTTTTTTTTTTGAATAATATTATAGACTTATTAAAGGTATCCAAAATATTCCCAACAATTCTAGCTACCTAGCTATAAGCGATGTTAGCGAATATTTTGGCATTATTGTAGGCATAATATATACTGGCCAGGATGAATATGAATATCTTGACGTTTCTGCAAGAAAAACTAATGAAGAAGGTGTAACAAAAATCTTATTACTCCGTAAGTCAACTTGTTAGCTTCTCAGTTATCTTGTACATGCATGCTCCATCCATTAGGTAATAAACTATATAATTTAGTTATTTTATTATGTTTTTTTGGACTTAATTTCTAAAATTTTATTTCAAACAACTTTAATTTAATTTAATTAGTTCTTACTGATTATCATTTTTAATTTAGAGAAATTCAGTTCAATTCATCCATTCAGTTTAGATTAATTTAATCTAATAGAACATGACTTTAGTACATATAATTGCTATACTAGCTTTCTATCATACTTCTGATGGCCATCAAATATTGCTTTCATGAATCATGAGTACATGTACGAGACAAATCTTGGACGTAAGAATCAGTATAGACAAAACTTTATTCGATTTTGAGATTAATTGGAAAGTAGGTATCATTGTAGCCATATCCCCAATGATCATGTAAATTTCTTTTAGTTGTATACTTGTATGTAAGTGTGTTATACCTACAAAACAAACAATATTCTCATTTGTTGTATTCTCCAAATCAATTGAGGAGTTACATCATATATGTTTAAATGTCATAATATAATGTTCTTTTGGATTAAATACTAAGTTTTTTGGAAAAGAAGTCCAGAAAAATAGACAATCTGTATGATGGAAAAGATTTGCATAGTGGCATAGACAGAGTGGACTAAGAAAATCTAAATATGGAAGTTCTCTAATTTGTGACTATAAACCAATAAATTGTGTTGGAAATTGTTGAGTATCAATGAATAACTTAGCCAATATTTCAGGGAAGCATCTCTTGTATTATAGCATGTATTTTTGGTTCTAAAGCATAATCTCTTACTACTTTTTTCCCGGAAAAGAAAAGAGTGAGTGGAGATATGAGGGATCGAATATACACAGACATATATCTATATCACGAATATATATATTGGTAACATTAACATCTTATTCTCAAACCGCGTATGATTTTTCACTTTAATTCAGAGATAATGCCATCTAGTGATCCTTGATATTGTGATTCTCAATCATTTGCAACTTGAAATCTACATTAAGATCTCAAATTCTAAGAGAAATAACTTTAGTACAATATAGGTGACGATCAGCTAAATTTTCAAATTTTCTTTTTTCCCAAAAATCAATGTAAACTAAGTAAAAATTCAATTTAAAAAACTTGTTTAGAACTCTCATCAATATCAATAGGGTTTAGGGTTTAATTTTCCTAATTAATAATAGTAATAATAACCCTCCATCCATCTTTATTTGTGAATTGTGTGTGCATCAGTGCATATATATTTTATAAAGTAGCCATGTGAATGCACGGACCGTGTAAAAAAAAAGGTTAAAAAAGAAAAAAGATGGTGTACTTTAGCCAAGACACACTTTTATTATTGAAAGAGTGGGACATACATACAAAATTTGATTCCCATCAAAATATTAATGTAATGTAAGAATTAATGGGAATGCATGGGAAAGCAAGCAAGAAAGTGACAACTGAAGCAATTTTAGCCAACAATTAACTCTCAATTCGCTAGAGGCCTGAGTTACTTCCTCACTACTGTCCCCGTCTCGACTTTTTTTTTTTTTTTTTTT
Organism: Salicornia ramosissima; assembly: GCA_951394345.1. Taxonomy (NCBI): domain Eukaryota; kingdom Viridiplantae; phylum Streptophyta; class Magnoliopsida; order Caryophyllales; family Amaranthaceae; genus Salicornia; species Salicornia ramosissima. Next base: position 48,800,124 of record OX596233.1, read on the forward strand.
TTCTTTTTGGGAATTTTGAGCGTTTAATTTGTTTGTGGCCGTAGTTTTTTTTAGGTGTTTTTCTTTTTTCTTGATTTTTTTGAAGGCAACGAAGATTACCTGCTTCTGTGGAGGACGGAAGAAAAAAGTGAAAAACTAGTGGCTACAAAATGAAATTTGAGTATAAAGTAAAATGATTCGTATTAGTACAAAACATTTCCTTCCTTTCTATGCTATCGTTTGTCTTTTACCGTTCATATGTGATATTTGGCTGCTTCTAATTTTATTAGAAGTGTAAGGAAAATATACTTATAATAGATCTAATTTAATTCGTTTTAATATATATGTAATTTTTAATTATATAATTTTTTAATATGTATAGTTCAAGATTTTTTTATTTAAAGTCGTGTCTCGAGAGATGTGAAAAAGTGAATGTAACAACTTAATCGAGACGGAGAGAGTATATTTTATTAATTTGTTGATTGTTGATGGATTTTTTGTTACTACTCCCTTCGTCCCCTTTTGTTTACAACATTTACTTTTTCATACATCCCAACACACAATTTTAAATAAAAATATCTTTAAATACATATAATAAAAAATTATAAAAACTATAAATTAAAAAAGTACATATCGAGCCGAATCAAACGAGATCCCATTTGACTATATTTTTTCTTATGTGCATAAAATTAGAGAGAGTTAAAGTTGGTCAATGAACAGTGATAAAATTGTACTTGTTGCAAAAAAAGGGCGATGGAGGGAGTATGATTTTGTTAATTATTCAGTATGACATTGATGTAAAATCACAGATGCTTGTGAAAATTTACAATGATAATATATGTTTATTACTCCCTCCGTCTCCTTTTTTTGCAACAATTTGACAATTGTCACTGTTCACCGGGTAACTTTGACTCTCTCTAATTTTATACATATAAGAAAAAATATAGTCAAATGAGATCTCGTTTGATTCGGCTAGATGTGTACTTTTTTAATATATAATTTTTAATTATATGTATTTAAAAATATTTTTATTTGAAGTTGTGTGTTGGGATATGTGAAAAAGTAAATGTTGCAAACAAAAGGAGGCGAAGGGAGTACTAGAGTACTACTCCCTCCGTCCCCCTTTTTTTGCAACAATAAGACTTTTGTCACTATTTATTGAACAACTTTGACTCTCTAATTTTATAAACATAAGAAAAAATATAGTCAAATCGGATCTCGTTTGATTCGGCTCGATATGTATTGTATTAATTTATAATTTTTTATTATATATATTTAAAAATATTTTTATTTAAAGTTGTATATTGGGAGATGTGAAAAAACAAATATTGCAAATAAAAGAGGACAGAGGAGTAGTTATTACTAGAGTACAAAGAAAAAGGAAAAAATGCAAATCCAAAATATCCACACTAGATATATAGAGGCATACATAAAGCCATGTCATGCATGGTCCTCAAAGTCATACTTTCTTTTGCCGATTAGATTCGATAGGTAAGTTCAATTTATCACTTTTATGAATTATTATAATAATATCTCCATTTGGAATCTTCATACGTGAGTACGTGCCCATATTACGTCCTAAATCCAACGTGGCCTTTCAAAATAAATCAAGTAAATGTCTCATGCTTAATTAACTAGCTTGTACCTCCCATTAAAATAAAAGTAAAAATAAAAACTAGCTTGTGCCTTGTGGAGTTGTGGCGTAAAGTTTCGATGATTGTGTTGTATTGGCGTATTTGGATTCTGGAGCATTCCTTACATTCTACTTTTATGTACATATGTCGATTAAATTGAGTCCGGTAATTCAAGGTATATATGTATGCCAAAATTGAAGGTTTAATTTTAGCAAAATTTGTCAGAAAAGACTTTATAAAACATTCTTTTTGTTAAAAAAGACCGTATAAAAAATTTGTTGTAAGCAGGGACCTAAAACAAAAAAAAAAGTTGCAAGGAGGGACCTTACCTCTATTTTCTGACGTTGACTGTGAATTTCTGGCGTTAACTCGCTATTTCCCTCCAATTTTCGACGAATCCTTTATTCTCTATTTAACCTTTCCTTTTCTTTTCACTATAAATTCATTTTTCCTCTACTCCCCCTCCATTTTCCCTCCAAAATTCATCGACATAAACCCTACATTAACACTTCCTTCTAACATCTAAAATTCTCTTTTTCTAAATTTAGGTTTCCTCATCTCTTGCCCCCTTAAATACGAAAGGATTCGTGCAAAATTGGAGGGAAATAGTGAGTCAACGCCGAAGAGTCACAGTCAACGTCGGAAAATAGAGGTAAGGTCCCTCTTTGCAACTTTTTTTGTTTTAGGTCCCTGCTCACAACAAATTTTTTATAAGGTCTTTTCTCACAAAATGAATGTTTTAAAAGGTCTTTTCTGACAAAAATTCCTTAATTCTATAATATTTCATCTTTGAATTGGCAAACATAAAATGATTAAAAAAAAAATTGGCAAACAAAAATTATTTTCTTATTTGTCTACTTGCTCCACCGTGGATGCCGATAATCTAATATTCTAATGTGTAGATTTTTCTAAACCTTCTCAACTCAGAATTAAATTCTATATCTTAATTGAAAATTGATAAAGAATCCCACTTAGGGCTTGTTTACTTCAGATTATATCCAGTTCAGTTCAGTTCATCTCAATTTAGTTCAATTAATACACTTCAGTTCAGTTCAGTTCAGTTCAGTTCAGTTCAATTTAGTTCAATTCAGTTCAGCTCTATTCAGCTAATGTAAACGAGCCCTTAGGCATTATCCTTCCCTTTTTCGTAGTGATTTTTTTTTTCACATTTATAGTTTACGAAAAGATCAATATATAAAAATAGAAGGAGCGTATATTCTCCAAGATAATAATACTCAGCTATATTATAACCCATAAACAAGAAATTAATTAAAACTAGACATACTCCACCAATTCCTAAGAATTAAAATTGGAATTGAAACTCTGATTCAAAATTTTCATAACAAGTAAAAATTGGTTCCAATTTTTATATTCTTGGTTAATTTTTTCTTTTCTGGAAAAAGTGTTCTATTCTCTAGCCGTTTCAAGCCCCAAAACTCCGAACCTAAAATTGAACTAGTCCAAATAAGTCATTATGTTCAAAACGATAGTCATTTTTCTACTCATCTCTAGTATAGCTGGAAGAAATTAAAAAAATGTCATATAAAGTGAAATTTAATTCACAAAATATGCATTGCAAAGAAACTTTTAATGTCACACTTAAAAATATTTTATCTTATTTGCATCAAAAAAAAAAAAATTTATCAGATCATGTTTATGCATTATGCAATAAATTTAAATTTTTTTTTAACTTTGGCCACATGAATAATCCAATAAACAAACTTATTTCTAATTTGAACATTGCTACATCTTAGTTAATCCACCACTAATACAATTCTAAAATATCAATAAACAAGTTAAGTTGACTTCTATTATCAATGCATATCATCACTCTCAAGTCTCTAGTCTCAATTAGTGATAGGTAGTGTACGAAGTGGTGTGATGATTTTTGAAAATAAACACTTAATTGGAAAATAAAATGGCTACATAGATAATTAGATATACACCATCCAAAAGTACATGATTTCCCTTCGTCCCCCCCACCCCCCTTAAGTGCGAAAGTTTAATGTGTTACATGGTTTAATAACTCATTGCTGACTAATGAGCTGATGAATTTATTACCTTATATATTATTTATAAAAAAAAATAAAAAAAAAATAAAATAAACAATAGGATTGATCGGAAAACTAAAATAATGTAATGATGTACGTATTATTCAAGTTGACTCTGAACAAGTCCTGGAAATATCAGCAGCATCAACAGAACAGGGAAAAACTAAAAACGAATCATTATTATTATATCTACGAAACGTACGTTTTTTTGAAGTTTCTTTCTGAAAACCTAAATTATTGGAAGAATGCTCAAATTGGAAGCCATGTCAACGATGTCATTCATGTTATCACTGTCTAATTCCGTTTTTCTCCCTCATTCTTAGGAAATTTAATCTCTATTTAAATCATTTCACTAAAATCATTAATCTACACATATTCCTCTCAGTTTAAATCGTGATCGAATTTGATCTGATCCATGGATGGTCAAAAAGCGTAAAAATCCTCCTTCTTAATTAATTCTGATCTTTATATGATCCAATATGCGTGTATTTTTTTTTTTTTTTCTGGAAAATTTGAACGAATTGAGTTTGGAATTTGCAGGACAATGGAAGAAGCAAAGAATGTTGATGTTTACACAGCCAAAGGTCTGCTTAGTACTGGATATCGGTATTTAGATGTAAGGTAATAATTAATTAATTAAATTCATGATTTGTTAGTTGTTTAATTATGATGATGATCATAATATCTGGAATTTAGGACAAAGGAGGAATTTGAGAAAGGGCATGTTGAAGGTGCTCTGAACATCCCTTATCTGTTTGCTACTGAAGAAGGTATCACAGTTACAGTACTTATAACTGTCAATGAATTTCAACTAAAACATGAATTTAATATCTTCAATTATACATTATGTAGTTGATATGATGTAAAAAAAATTGGTGTACATGCATTTCATTGTGATGTACTCTGAATTGAATGACAGGACGAGTGAAGAATCCTGACTTCATTACCCAGGTGTTAGAAGTTTGCAAGAAGGATGATCGCTTGGTCCTGGTAAGACTTTCGAAAACGTCGATCATAGTTGCAATAGTTTGATTTTAATAAGTTGCAACTTTCATTTTACAGTATCTATTTTTGGTGGTTTATATAGTATGGTAAAGAAAAATAATGTAAAAATGTTGTGTAAACACTAAAATTGTGTTCAACTTATTAAAAGTTGGGTATTGGAAACGCCATCCATGTTTTTGTTAGTATCGGTAGACGGTAGCATTTATAGAGTTTTGTTCTTACTTTTAACTTTATTTACATCTCTCATTAATATAGTCTTTATTGGACATTCAGACGTTATTGGACCTATCCCACAACCGCCTTAAGCGAATCTAGGGATATAAGTTGATTTGTAAAAGTTCAAAGTTCAATTCAGTCTAGTCCAAAGTTAGCAGGCTGGATAAGACTTGAAAAAATTTAGATCGAATTTGGACTTAAATTTTTGAGTCCAAATTTTTTTAGATTGGACTTGGACTTGACTTATTGAAGTCCAAAGTCCAAATTAGAGTCCAAAATACATATATATATATACATTTTTTTAAGGAATGGTACACAAAAAATCAGGATTTCTTTATATGAATATTTATATATGTGTGGATATATGTGTGTGTACACATACATATAAGTATAGATCAGATCAATTTAATGTACTCTCAACCTTAATCTTGCGCCATGATATATAACTCATATTTTTTAATCTAGTATGGTAATGTTTTTTTTTTTTAATCTTGACAAGAATCTAGTATGATAATGTTAAAAAAAATAGATTTAATATAATGACTTTTAAATACTTCGTATTTGGATTGGACTGGATTGAATTTGGATTTAACAAATTTTATTCGATCTAATTGGACTAGTGAAATTTTGAATCGTATTCGGACTCAAAGTTTCAAGTTCAAAAAATTTTTGGATTGGATTTAGACATGGCAAAGTCCAACAAAGTATGGTTGTGCACCGGTCCAGAACCGGACCGGACCCGATTGGGCCGGTGGACCGGATCCACAATTTTTGTGGACCTGTATCGGACCTGAATTAAATCGGTCCGAACCTGGATCTGCTTGGAGCGGTTTCTTTTTTTCTTTTTTAAAAAAAATCTCTATTCGGTTTAGATTTGGATAAGTTCGGACCGGACCGGAATTTAAATAAACTTTTTTTAAAAAAAAGTTATGTATATTTTTTTTTTAGTTTTCAGTCCCGACCGAAATTTACCGGGTTTGCACCAGTGGACCGGAATCACTAATTTTCGTGGACCGGGGATTCGGTCCGATTCCGGTATGAACACCCCCCTACAGCAAAGTCCAATCCGGTCCATCAAATTTACGCCACTAAGTGTATCGGAAATATCAAACTCACCGCGAGCAACGCCATATACCATCGTAAAAAAGTCAAAGCGTCTGGTTTAGGTGCACATGTCTAGGTCTGAAGTGATTTTGTAGGCGCCCCTCCAGTTTTACGACAATATTTATTGTTGGGGTATTGCCCACGTTGGGTTTGACATTTTTCAATGCGCTTAAGGTGGTTGTCGGCAGTAAGTCCGGTAAAGTTTGAGTGTCCTATAATTTCTAAGTTAGTGAGAGAAATAAAAAGTTACAAAGTAAGAGTGAAATCATAAAAAAATAGACGATACTAAATAAAACACCGAAAAAGTTTAGCAGTTCACAAAAAAGTTCCCTTGGTGGTTTAGGTTCAATTTCTTATCTAAGGTAGTTTCTCGCTAAGGGTTCTGCAATTTTTTCATGAGTATATGATCAATATATACAAATTGCATCATATTGCTTATGGATCTACTCCATAAATCTCACCAAGATTAAGTGATTGAGTTAAAATTGTAGTAATATTCATACCCGCAAACATATTGAAATTTTCAGCTAATGATTCGTAAATATTTGAAAAATTGTTCAGGCTTGCAACAAAGGTGGTAGAGGTGCTAAAGCAACCATTGATCTGCAGCATGAAGTATGTAAATCTTATCATGAATAAGTTCCATTTTTTATTAATTAAAAAAAAAAGTTTTTTTATAATTATAAGTGATGATTAATAAGTAGGACTGCTTATGAAGTAATTTAAAGGAAATTACAATATAAATGTGAAACAGGGTTTTGAAGATGTTGCAAATATTGAAGGGGGTTACTCTGCCTGGATAGACGCTGGATTTGCTGGTGAAAATGCTGAAAAAATTGCTTGCAAATCTCGTCCTTAAAACTTCACTACATCACTCACTAATGCTTCTGGATCAAGCCAAGATTGAACTGCTACATGCTTGCATTGTTCATTTTCATTTGATTGAGATTTATTCATATCAAACTACGTTTTGATATTCCAATTTGTCAAATTGTTTGTTATCTTTAGGCTCCGTTTGGTTGGACTAAAAGTAATTTTAATGAAACATAATTGTCAAAACACATTATCCTAATTGTTTGACCACGAGAAAATATAGAAAGGAAAAAAAAATGAAAGCAAAAGCGGGTTAAAAAATAGGAGCAGAGAACAATGGAAAAGTAATAAGTTATGCAGAAAATGATGCATACTTCGATTATAAAAAATAAAAAAAAATTCCACCCTTGAGATAATAATTTCCCTCCCTTAGCAAAACAAAGGAAAGCAAAAGGATTGTGGAAAATCATTTTATAAGAAATTGTTTTCCTCTAAGACAAATGAAGCCTTAATTATGCGTTTATAAAACTTATAAAAGGTTGATATTTACATTAAGACAAATCTCTCCATATATTCATCGCAATTTGCCATTAAAGATTAAATAGCATGACCGGCCTTTAAAAAGCATACGAGATAAAAAAAATTAGAACCGGAGGAAGGAATGATTAGAAATATCATACAAGTGAGGAGCTACCCTATTATAGAAGATTGAATTCCCTAATTAACAAAGCTGAAAAATAACAAAAAGATGGTAGCAGTAAGTAACCTTTGCAAGAAGGCCTAGAATCATGGTTACCTCAAGTCAGATCAAAAGATTTTGTAAACAAATACTGTATAAATTACTTCGTAATAGAGAGGATGTGTGGGAATCCATGTATCCAGTTTGAATAGTGTTTGACATGGAAAGATTTTCATGTGCATCTTTTGATAAAACACTCTCAACATGTACCATTTACATCAAGCCTAAAATATTACAGGTCTCTAACTCTACAATATAACATAATAGAGATGGCTATTCATCAAATAGAGGGTGATAAACAAGCTGTGCTGGGATCAAAAGCACATGAAACCGTGTAAATCCATGCCAGACCTTGATTTTGGCTTTCTTCTGCTACTGTGACATTCATGAATAACATACAAACTGAGCTATGTTCCACATATGTGAAGTATAACCCTAAAGCTTATTCGTATCCTCGTCCCATTTGCTCTTGGGTATCTCTCCACAGTCAGCTATGATCACCTTCTTTCGCGGTTTTCCACTATAAGTTCCAGCTCCTCCTTCGATTGCATATACAGTATCCATGCCTTGTATAACCTTCCCAAAAACAACATGCTCCCCATCTAACCTGAGTAAAATTTTCAGCACAAAATTTATTCTTCGTAGCACATAATCCTCTATTCCAAAACTCTGGGAAGATTCAGATCAATCTAAATAGGAAAATTTGCGAGCAACTACCACCTAATAGTGACTTTTTTGAAACACTGACCATAAAAAAAAAAAAATTTAAAAAAAAACTACCACCAAAATCATTTTTTAAAAACTACCACCACAAAATATTGAAATGTTTGTAAACCACTATCACTTAACTAATGTTAACAGATTCGTTAAGTGGAGCCCAGTGCCCCAATAAAGAAACGTGTTGCATAATTATTGGCTCCCTTCTTTCTCTCTCTCCCTTCTCTTTCCCCTTCCTCATACTTCTCTCTCATCACCACTACTCCACTAAGCACTGCTGCTTCACAATCACCCAGCATCACCACCAACTCTGGCATGAAAAAGTACCACCCCTCACTACCACAACCTCTCAGGCTCTCACCACCACCACTCAATTGATTTGATTTGAGGCCAAAAATTAGGGTTTTTAATTATTCCCAACCAAAAACTTTGATTTCTAAACTAAAATAACAATTAAAACCATGATTTTGTAAATAAAATCTCAAAAACAAACCCCTAATTCAATGTTACAAAAGCTATAATCAATTTATTGAATTTAAAGCATGAAATTCGACTACCATGTAACCTTGGTGGTGGCCGATTGTGGGGAAAGAGGAAGAGGGGGTTAATTGTGGAATAAGAGAGAGGCTGATTAAGGGGGAATTTGATGATGGTGGATTGGTGGATGGTGGTGTGAAAATGGTGGTTGGGGTGGTGAGTGTGGAGTAAGTGGCTGGACAGTGGAAGAGGAGGGGAGAGAAACAAGGTTTGATTGGGCCTACTTAACTGAAGAACTTCACAAAATGTTGAGTAATTCCGTTACAAAAGTTTCAAGTTTCAAACTTTTGTGGTAGTTGTTTGGAAAAAAAAAAATTAAGGAAAAAAATGTAAGAAACCATCTTTTTTAGGCAAGCTTTTGCTGGAAACCATCTTATCTTGAAAATTTTGTTAAAAACCATCTTTGTCACTACAATGCTTGTTGACTCTTGACCCGGTTTTCGGCGTTAACCTTACTAAAACCTTGATTTAGGGTTTTAAATAGGGTGAAAAGGAGGAAAAAAGTTATTAAAACCTTTATTTTTTTTATGTTTATAACTCTGTCGTTGGGGTTTCCTGCTGCCGGTCCAGCGTAAAAGATGCCGCATCCAGTCGCATGGTTGGACGAGAATAGTACTAGGATGGGTGACCTCCTAGGAAGTCATTGTGTTGCCACTTCGCCGTCCCCACCGACCTTGTGGTTGGCCTAGAATAGTACTAGGATGGGTGACCTGTCTCCTATGACAAGGATTCCTAATCTATCTCTCTCCTCTCCTTAAAAACTACGCACAAGGCGTAATATGCAAAGGATGAAAAGGGAAAGATATGCAGGGAAGAGGAGGAAGGGGAAGGCAAAGAAAGGGAGGGAAAGTTGGAGCTCCATTTTCCTCCGAATCTCTTCAATTAAGAAAGGATAATGTTTATTGAAAAGGGAGGGTGAATAGATCCCTCCCTTTCCCTTACCTCGCTTCCCTAACCCTTTATTCAAACCAAGGAACATGTTTCCAGTTTCCCTTCCCTCCCTTTCTCAGTTTCTCCTCATTTCCTCATATCTTAAACAAAGTGTAAGAAGATATGCACTACACAATTCTATAGAATTCTCAATAATAAGATGAATCTAAGTAAGATAATAGCTCAAGTGGTGGTGTTGGGAAGCATACCAGCTTGCCTTGACTGTGGTGATGAAGAACTGTGAACCGTTGGAATTTGGTCCAGAATTCACCATAGATAAAGTTCCTACAAATTAATAACACTTCAGGTGTAAAACAAGGATTGACACAAATGGTTATTTGTACCTAGGCCAGACATTTGGAGTGCAAAAGGTAATTATTAGTTATAGTATATAACACAAATATCAGTAAAACCTAGACCTGCATGCGAATGTTTTGTTCTGAAACTCTCATCAGGAAAGATAACACCATATATTGATTCTCCACCCTTCCCATCACCATGAACAATATCACCGCCTTGAATCATGAAACCAGGAATTATACGATGGAAAGGTGTTTTCTTATAATGGAGAGGTTTACCGCTGCTTCCTGATCCCTTTTCCCCTACATTCAGAAGCGGGATATTTAGGACCTAAAAGAACAGTTATTAGAGAGGGAAAGTAAATGAAAAAATTGAGTTGACTAAATGCGCCAGGTAAGAACAAACATACCAGTGCAAAGAGCTCTGAAATTTTCTGTTAAAAAAAGAGAGAGAGTAAGAAGCAACTATTTTCAGCAGAACTAAAAAAAGACAGACATTGGAATAATGAATCAAGAGGAAATGGAAATTGTAAGTTGAATCATAGAGCAATCCACATAAATCAAACTTACAGCATGTCGGCAAGAAATATGAAACTACTATTTGAACTTGTTTGCCACATACGCATCTAAGAAGCACAGGATGTCATGTGATATACAACATAATATAAACACTTGACATTTAAGCACATTACCAAAAATACTGAAGTGGACAAGACAATCACTTTCGTCTAATTTTAGTTTCAATCTGTGTCCCGGTCATCGTTAATAAGAATTAAGAAGAGAAATGCGACATACTAGTGACTAATCAACAGAGCACATAACACTGAGAACGCAAATACCTACCAGTAGTTTTTGGAACAACTCTGCCAAACAATCCAATCACGATCCTACCTGTCAAAATAGGGCATCAAGAGGTTGAAGCCCAAATTAATAAATCTTATGTGTTAACTACTAAATGAAAGAAACTTATGATGCATCAGACTCATCAAGTGACAACAACAGCAAAAGCCTCAAGAATAACAGGGTGCAGGACACAAAAGAAAGTATTTGACTTGGAAATTACAGCTCATGTAAATAAAAGCTATGAATATAATATGGTGATGTCGCAAGGTGTAGAAAGAAAATGAAACAGAAACTGAATGATCCTAGAGAGAGAATAGAAAGAAATGAGTAAGAGAAAATCCATAAAGGTATCAAGTTATTTCAAGCTTTGGAAGAAGGAAAACAAAACAAAGAAAGAAAAATTGTCAAAAACTACCAATAAGTTTGCACTTTTTAAAAATTATCACCTAATTTTTTGAAAATCTAATACAACTACCAGTCTACCACCTAGTTCCCTTTTTCTGTATCACTACCTATTGAAGTTTTCAGGCAATTCTATATGTTAATTAAATTGAACCAAGAAAGTTAAAGTGGTTCTTCACAAACAAAAATTAAACAAAAATAAAAGTTCAACGTTTTTGTTTATAGGCAAAGCTATGGGCCACATGAACGGATAAAATTTACTGAAAACGTCAATAGATAGTCTCATAGTGATATAAAGTTTTTAAAGCTAGTTAGTTATTTTTAAAAAGTGCAAACTTATTGGTATTTTCGGACAAATTTTCCAACAAAGAGTGATACCCACTCCAAACAACAAAAGAACTAATTCAGACACTCCCTTGTTTTCTTTAGCAATATCTGAGAGCTGGCTACGAGAGAGCAATGCTGAAGTTTCCACAGTATCTAGAAATTTGCGGAAATATATCACTAAGTTACAGAAAGAAAAACAAAATAAAGCAAGGTTACAATGTTAAATTAAATATTAAGGGATTGCACCAAATCCAAACTGTAATTTTTTAAAACTACTAGCAATCTCAACCTGTTCCTCAACCTCAATTAAACTAAAAACAGTCTAAGTTCACTCATGGGGTCATTCACAACTGTCCTAAAAGAAAAGTATGGACAAGGAGATGCAAGTGAGCAGAAACTCAAAAAAAGTCCCCAAAATCTTTGGTCGGATCTTTTTGAGTAACAACTACTGAGCATTCTTCAGCGAACATGGAAAATACGGCACCTTCAACCCTACACACTCATACAGAAATGATTTCTCTGCTCTTGATGTCAATAATGTCAATGGAATCACACTGGAAGGCAGGATGCATTTAAGTTTTCCAGCTCTTAGAAACAAATGAGCAATTACGTAAAAAGATCAAAAAACATTGTCGTGATCATAATCCCAGCTGGCTGCCGCTAACTCTAAGCAGCAAGGATGAGCCATTTACAGAGCTAATTTACTAACGGAGTTAGATGTGAAGGATAAATTATGATGAACACAATTGCCACGCACAACTTCAACCATATAGATATCAGATCAATGGCTTTTCTGAGGCCCAAATCAATGCTATTTCCAGAGAACAAGACCCAGCTTCTCAATTAAACATCTGTTGCAAAAGCTCTTTTGTTTCTTTATGTAATAGGTTAATTATACAGAGAAAGGAGAAGTAATCAGCTACAATATTCACTGATCACAACCATATCACTGAATTTAATCACCAAAAATTTCCACTGATGGGTCCACTTTTAGCTTTAATAATGCTTAAGATTGGATGGATCCATTAAAGCTAAGCAAACAAAGTAACCAGGTTAATTAGTCAATAATATTCTGCAGTCAATCCAAGGTCCCACAAGGCCAACTCAATATCTACGTGTTCCTCAAACCACGATAATTTATGGAATTATGGAGCTCCAAATTGAAGCACTAATAGTCATACCAACATAGCAACATAATGCCAAGCATCTCTATGGCACCATTTCTAAAATCTCAGTTTTTGGCCATCTTTCCTACTTTAGCGACCTTCTGTCATTACCATGTTTGATTGGACAGTATTTTTGGCATTTAGTGCCTTAGGGAGTTAAAGCTATCCTTGGATTACATTAGAGAAGCATAATACAGAGTTTGAGTGGATTTGATGATGAAACAAGTTATGAAGATCATATCTAGGACAAGGGTCAAATTCAAACCTGAATATTTCCTTAAGAGTTAAGATATTGATTGCTTAATCACAGTTCCAATTGGAGATGAATAATTAGGCTCAATGCCTTCAAAAGATAGGTCATCCGGTCAATTTGGCCAAGTTATGAAGGAGTTTTGTCTACTCAAAGTTAAGCAGATTGAGTGGCCAATTTATGACATTTCAAACCTGAATATCTCCTTAAGATATTGATTGCTTAATCACAATTCCAATTGGAGATAAATAAATAGGCTCAATTCCTTCAAAAGATGGGTCATCCGCCCAATTTGACCAAGTTATGAAGGAGTTTTGTCTACTCAAACTTAAGCAGTCCTGATTGAGTGGGCCACTCATGAACATGCTCTTCAGAAGATCCAATGAAATGGGATATTCCTTTGCTCCAACGTGAGCGTCTTGCTTTGTCTTGATTACAAAATCAACATTCCAAGCATATTAGGCAAGTCAACCCCCCCCACCCCCCCCCAACAACCATGGATGTTTCCAGAACCATATTTTTTAAGCCCTAAGATTGGTGTTCAAAAGACCACGGTGACGGTAAAGGGCCCTACAACTGTGGCACTTATAAGTCCAAGATTGTGGCGGAGTCATCAGATCTTTGTGGATGGATCGCCTGGAATAATCACTTTGGTTCATGTAACCGACCCCACTTACGGGAACAAGGCTTTGATTGATTGATTGACTTCCTTCTAATCTTAGCCCTTAATTTGCATTAGCATGCTTTATGAGATTTTACTATAGATACCCTCACTGTGATAAAAAGAAACAGCTTTGTGCTGCGCCTCAAAGCCCTCCTATGGTGATGTAGAACCATACAACCATTCTAAAAGGAAGTAGGAGAATATCACCGAATAATGATATTATTTTACTTAATTTTCAGTTTTGGTTGTTATAAGATTATGTGAGGTCAGTAATTTGTTATGAAGTTAATATGGTCTAGGTCTTTGTGATGAGGTAGTCATATCTAAGAAGTTGCCTATAGATAACTAAGATAAGGAGGAATGAAACAGCCTACCTCTCGAAAGTAAGCATTGGCATTATTTTTTCTGCATTTTTAGCTAACCAAATTGCTTAAGCATGAGCTCGTAGCACTTCGATTAATATGAATGAGATTTTCTCGCCTTGGGAACTTTGTACTTCATACCTTTGTGGAAATTTAACTGATTGTTGATTGCTTGGTGTTTTGAATGATTACCCCCTTTTTATAATTATCTTTGTGCTTAATTATACTATAGTTATCTATCCATCTTATTTCTTCATGTTCATTCTTTACTTTCAATCACAATCACCCCGAAAAAGTTGCTTGTTTTCCACACACAAAATAGGAAAATCATGATTTTGGTGATTTAGATTTATCCATAAAATAATACCAGCCCAACATTAATAGCATAACCCTCACCTAAACCCCCTCTGTCTGGAATGGTGGGAACTCACCAGCGCTATGCCAGTATCACCGTGTTTACGGCTCAACAGCATGCAATCAATGAATCATTATCGACAGCAATATTCTCTACCATAGTGTACTCATCCTAAATACTTTCCCTCAACTTTTGCTAGACATTTTAAAGAGATACTAATCATAAAGATATATGACAAAGTATCTGTTATCAGAATAATGCAAAGTCCTCAGAAAGATAATTCATTTTACAAAATTAGTGAGTAAAACATGTTTTCTTAGACAATAATAATAATACTGAACCCACCAAAGACATTATTGCTGAAAGCCAACCCTCTGAAAAAAAATAATTAGCACCCTATTTAGTTCATTTTTAGAAAGGAAAAAGAGGAAGAAAAGAGAAGGGGAAAACCAGAAAATATATTCTCACATTTGGTTTGAACTTCTCTTTCCTCCCAAATTCCTCCAATGAACAAGAAAAAGGAAGGTTAAGGCAGTAAAGAAACAAACCAGTTATCTTGCACAAACAAATGAAAAGCACAGGGTAGTACAGGTAAACAATGATATACCTAATCGTTGATCATCCATATCAACATCCAAGAACACTCTGTGGGTAATTTCAGGTTCCTCCCCAAACCTCCATATGCTCTGAACATGAAAAAGACAGGGAAGAGTTATGATCTCTAAACTATTAAATCACATTCTAGAACACAATATATGTTACAGTAATAAAAAGAAGAAAAATAACATGACACCGAACATGACAACAATGTAAGCTTAGTACAACTCGCAACTCAAATTATGTACGCCAACAAAGACTCTGCAGCAGCCCAACAAAAATCCCAACTGGAGAACATAAAATTCCTATCAACATCACAAAACGCAAAGAAAGCAAACTCCCCAACTAACTGAAATCCGAAAAGGAAAAAAAAATAAAAATACTTGGGCATCGTCATTAAATAGAGTTAAAGGCGTAAAGCTACTGATAGGGAACATAAACCCTATATTGAGTAAAGAGGGAAGAAACAAGCAAGTTGAAATTTATAATTTACAACAACTAACCACTAGGAACAGGGGCATATCACTGATTCAAGATCTCCACTTGAAATCCTGATTGTAGCTCAAATTACCACAAAACCTAATACGGAGTACTTAATTTCATCTAATTTTAAGGCCATCCCAATAACCAACAGTTCCATAATTGGTAAAATCAATCGGAAACCCTAACAGATAAATACAATGCGAGATGGCAAAGTACATAACAAACAGATCCTAATTCATGGAGCAAGAGATAAAGAAGGAAACCTGAAAAGTGAAGGAAAAGGCGAGGATGAAGAAAAAAGTGAGGATGGAGAAAAGAAGCCATCGAGGCTGAGCAAGAGCAAATGCAGTGATCTCTCTTCGCATCTTCGTCGGTTTATCTTCTTCTGCAAATTGTTTGTCAATGATCCATCACAAAGCAGCAACACACAAACACTCACTGTCGTCAAGAAATAATTGGGGTTGAGTTGAGTGTCAGAGGGATGAGTGTACTTTGTAAAGTGACTGGTGATTTGCTAAGCTTAGTGTATCTTGCTGCTGAATTTTCCGGCCAAGTGGCTGACGACGACGTTACCGAATGCGTAAGGAATTGACTGAAATTGTGTTGTTTTAGTTCCTGGCACGAGGAGTATCACGAGGAAGTAGCGGCTCTTAGTTGCTATTTCATTTAGCACAATTTTAATATAAAAAAAAAGCCAAAATTGCAAGCTGTAACTAACGGAGTATACTCATGTGCTCCTCGCGTGCGATTCTTTCTCTACTTCTTGCTCTGCACTGCACTTCAATCTGTTAAAAAAAAATAAAAATCGTCATTTTCCTAGAGAGAGAAGAATAACCCTAAGTTTAATTGTGGTTCTCTGGTTTAGGTGGGTGGCGTATAGGGTTAAGGAGGGTGGCGAAGAATGTGAAAGGTGAGTTGAAGGTTGAGGGGGGTTCTCTGCGTTTAGGTGTGTTGAAGGTTGGATTACTGCTTCCACACCGACACCAGGCACCAGTGGTCGACGGTAGAGGTGGAGTGGTCGACACTGACAACAGGCACCAGTGGTCGACGGTAGAGGTGGAGTGGTCGACGGCTATTTGCTCACTGCTAGGTAATTGTTCTCTAAATTATTTGGATTATGTTGCATTTATGTTGAAATTTGTCTATGTATTCAAGTGTTTCTTCAATTTTGTATGAATAATTTTTTTATATTTATAAAATTTGGAATTTTGTTTGTATTTTTCAAATTTGGATGTTCACAGAATTTGGAATTTGGATTTTTGTAATTTAAGCTCATAGCCGTATCCCGTACCAAGTCTTTATTTATTTATTTTTTTTAATTTAAATTACTGCAATATTGAGATTTGAACAATTGAACATTTTCGGTCATAATTAAAATCATAAACATAGAATTTTGTTTTGTTGGAAACTTGTTTGGAGTATATCTCAAATTTGGATGAATGTTTGTATTTAGATGAATGCTTTGTTGTTCACATGTTTGGAGTATAATCATAAAATTTTATAATTTAATTGAAATTATACCCACTATTGATCTTAAAAAAAAATCAGGCCCCATACTAATATTATTGAGCTTAATTTATCATTTTAATTGAGTAAAATTAATTTATTTATCTGAAATTGGTTTTAGGTTTAGGTGATTTACCAAACTTGATAAGTTGAAATTGATACTCTTAGTTGAAATTTGTTTTGGTTTATTCTTTCAGTATGGAGGAAAATGCATTGTTGTTGATGGAGAATACGGGGGAAAATGTTGGTCATGAGCCATTTAATGTAGTAGAACTGGGGGACAAGGAAGACGTTGAACCCAACCCAACGAACACCATAGACTTGGATAATATGGATAATATGCAGCTCCAAACCAGTCCGCATCCACAGGCTTGATGACATGGCACAATGATATGATATAATGCAAAAGGCACAATGTCATGCTAATAATTCACATAAAACAGAAAAAATGATATGATATAATGTATAATGTATAATTTATACTAAAGCAAATCATGCTTACATCATTCCTGCCTCAAAAAATGACAAGTGTCATTTTCTCCTTCAATTTTTCCCTTCCATAAAATTGTATTAATTGTTCCTCTATTTTCAATGTTATGTGTTAATTAAATTTATCTAAAATCTTAAAGGAAAAATTAACATAAATAATCCGAACTATTGTGAGTCTTCTCATTTTAATCCATACTATTGATTAACTCAAATTAATCCAAGTATAGGGAGCATCTTCCCAAATTAGTCTATGGCATGAATGAACCGGTATAACAAGTTAATGAAGACACATGTCACATTCTAATTTGTTCTAATTTAATTTAATAAAATTATGGATAGCTTAATTCTTTTTAAAAAAATATACAAGTATGTATATCCTACATCATCCACCACCACTGAACCACCAAAGTACCATACACCCATCATTGCCTACCCACCCCCACACCCACACAACTAAACCCTGCAAAACCACAACAACCACCACCACCACCCTTCACTAATCACTACACAAAACCACCTCTAGTCATAAGCAATTGCATAGCCCAAACCCAACAGCAACAATCACATGCACAATTAGCAACAACCATCACCAACCACAATCTTCCATGCAATTTTGCAACACCACTACCACAACCACAACCACGACAAGAACCGCAGCAATTTGTACATCCACCCCCAACAATCGTGCAACCACCACCATCAACAACCAATCGTTAAAATCGAACCCCAAACTCAGAAAAATTCGAACCCCGTATCGATCGAACCCCAAATCGAGCAATAAATCGAACCCCAAATCAAGGCATCGAGCATTGGTGTGAGGTGGTGCGCAGTGGACGTAGTTGGCAGGGACTTAATGGGTTTGTGGGGGGGGTAGATGAGTGGGTGAGTTTGTGGGTTCGTGGGGATGGGTTCGGCGGTGACAAGATTGGGTGGCTGGCGAGTGGCGATGGATGGGTTGGTGGTTGGCGTGGATGAGGCTATGTTGGTGATTGTATAGTAGATGATGATGTTTAGTTGATGATGATGGTAAAATGAAATAAGATGGAGATGAATCAGATGATGATGGTAAAATGAAATTAGATGGAGATGATGATTTTGTTTTTTTTTTAATTTAAAATTTATGGTAACCAATAGAATAGGTAATTGGTTACTATGGACTAATTTGGGAAGATAACCCCTATACTTGGGATTAATTTGAGTTAATCAATAGCATAGATTAAAATGAGAAGACTCATAATAGTTTGGATTATTTATGTTAATTTTTCCAATCTTAAACTATATATTGTACTAAAAATATAGTATATATGCTTACGTCTTCCATTACATATGTCATTATTTTATTTATGCAATTGATAATGTTATCATCGACTTAGTACCCTACCATCTTTTAATTTTCCAAAAGTTTTCTGTTAAATTTTCATTGTACTTTTTTTTCTTTCTTTGGGAAAAGTCTCAGTGTACTTTTTATGTGTGTAATTTAAATCAGGGTTCCGCCATTATTTTGCTTTATGTTTTAAAAGATTGTTTTATAATTAAAATTTGTATTATCAAAACAACTTAATATTTATAAATTAGATAGTTTTTTTTTTGTCAACCGTGCATTGCACGGGCAACTAATCTAGTACACATAAAAATATACATTAAGATGATAAAAACTTATTAGATCCAAAGACAAATGAATTGGGTTCCTTAGATACAATTGAACATCACGGCCCAAAGCTAAATAAGCAAAGGAAGATCAATATCAATTCAATACGGAAACACTAAACACTAAAAAGCAAAGTTCAAAGCTTAACTTATTAATAGTCAAAATCATATATTTTCATATGCCTATTTATAGGCTTTGCTTGAGGCCTAATTTAATCAAAAGTTACATTAAATTCAAAGAATTAATGTAACTTAACTCCAAAGGCCGTGTAGGCCAAGAGTTCAATGATTAATGTTTAAACTCTTAAAATTCTGTCTAGATTTGTAAATGTCATAGAAGATGAATTGAAAAGAGTGTTTAATAATGAATTGAAAAAAGTAAAAAAAAAAAACGAAAAAAAAGAACAAAAAAGAGGCAAAGATTATTATGATTAGGTGTAAAAGTATTATAAAAAGATAAACATTTCTAAGCTCCAACCAAAGATTATTATGAGCTACTCCGTACTATATATTTAAACTAAATAAGATCATCATAGTTTTGAAAAAATAATATTATGAGCATAATCTGAATAATAATATGAACAATAATAATATAATAATAGTGTTTTTTCTTGGATGTTGAGCATAAACTGAAAAGCAAAGGCTGAGAGTACCTAGAAGGTATCTCTGTGGACAATATTTGATTCACGTGAACAATGTTTAAAATTGAATAGATAAACGTGATCAGTAGTACACAGGGAATCTCTGTATAATAAGATAAAAACTGAAAAGTAAAAGCTGAATTCACGTGAATAATGGTTAAAGGCTAGCGTACAAAGACAACGAATCTATCTCTGAGGACAATATTTAATAATGACAATATTCTGAAAAGGTAAAGGTGAATACAAAGGATGGTTGAAAACAAAAGGATAAAAAAAAATCATTTTGGACAATATTTGATAGCGACGTGACAATGAAAAAATCACTGTGGATAATATTTGATAATGACATGACAATGAACGGGTGATAATGAAACAAATCTGTGTACAATAAGACAATGACATTAGAACAATCGTTGTAAATTACATGTGTGTTAAATTCAATCTCCTTTTATGAATAATTGGTTGTCTATATATGTGTGTTAAATTCAATCTCCCTTTATGTAGAATTGATTTTCTATATATATATCTACTTCCAATATTAAATAAGTATTAAAATAAGCCAAATTTAACATAATCCAATACTACACAAAAATATGGCAAGCTCTTCAAACTTACCACCAAATGCAGTCAATCTCCCAACGAGCTACTACATAGCCCAATACACACCTACGGGACTGAATTTTTGGCAACCGAATTGCAGTAATCGTCAAGAGATAAACTTTAACGAGTACAAGTACGCGGAAATTCAAAAAATAGGTGAATTCGAAGCCTACGATATAGTCCACGATGAAACTTTACAATAGATAATTCTTGGCCCTGAAAGTCCTTGGGAAGAAAAGCTAAAGGACATGGTCATGGTGGGTAATAGGGTCTTGTAGGACCAGCTTTCCTTCCGCACCTAGTTGATCTCCATGGCAAGGTAAACCTTGCTCAAATGTTGATGTCACTATCTAGGGGAGCTTAAATATAATGGGCCCGGTAAGATAGTGCCAAAAACCATAGAGAAGATTGTTGATGCTAAACCTGTCATCAAATTTGAAGGACCTATCTACACCATCTCGGAAACGATCATAGATGTGAAGATGGGTTGCTTCACCGACGGAGTTGCCATTTTCCGCCTTGGTGAGAATGTGACGGAGCTCAGCATTTGTGTTACCCTTGGAAATGCAGATGATAATGACAATCCACACAATCGTTTTCATGGTGTTCGGATCCAACCTCTACGTTTTACAAGAAATCCCCACTACCTGACAATTCAACAATCATCGTGTGGAATACACGAAACGCAGGTAGACCCTCATTTACGTCTAACTACAAGAAGTTTCTTAATATCCACAACCCGATATGTGTTATGCTGCTGGAAACCCGTCTATACTGGCCTATGTGGATTCGTCTCTTAGACAAACTACACACGGCGACCTTGACTGGGGCATAGACGAGAGTGTGGGGCTTCGGGGAGGAGTGGCATTGCTATGGGATAACAACAGGGCGCATGGGAAAACGGAGGTTGCAATCACGGACAACAACCCTTTCAGAATGTTTGGTGAAATAAAGGTAGGTTACATTTGATTTTAATTTAATGGTTCTTTAATTATAATTTTATGATTCAATATTGTGATATAACGCAGTCACTTGTAAAGAATGGAGAGTCCGTCGATTCCGGCGATGAAGGAAGGTCCATTTCAGAGGAGATATGATTACTCATTCATTTGTATTGCTAATTTATTGTGTTAATTGAATTTTTATATTTTTATTTCAACTATGTTGTCATTTGTATTTCGAATCCGTATTAGATTTATGTACGTTACATTATGTAAGCTAATAATTTGTCTTAATTGCTTCATTTTACTTTAATTAATGTTGTAATTTGTATTTCGAATTCTTATTAGATTTATGTACGTCACATTATGTAAGCTAATTTGTCTTAATTGCTTAATTTTACTTTAATTAATGTTGTAATTTTTTTATTAGTATAATTGGCTATTATATATGCTATCATATTAAATAGGTTCTTGAAGTGTACACATACAAGCCGAGGGCGGCAATCAATGTCCTGAACCACAACACAAGATTCAACTTTTAGACATTTAGTATGGTAAAGGTAAATTAGGATATTCATATTCATTCTTCAAGAATAAAATTGTTTGAAGTTTTCATTTTCTTCATTGTTGTATTTTAATTAATGTTTATTTTTTTATGATAGCACGGAGCCGAATGCAAATTAATGGATGACGAGGATGGAGAGGGCGTATATATTGTTGTAAATCGTATGGATTTTATAGTTATTAGCGTTTTTACAAAATTAATTGAGGATATTTTATACAATTATTGTCCCTTACAATTTAATTATTGTGTTTACTAAATGAATTATTGTCCTTACAAATTAGTTAATGTCCAAACGTGGTGAATGATAGTCTTTCAAATTGTTGCACTTCAAAGCAACAACAAAACAACAACATAGAGGTTAATTTTACTCATAAAACCAACAATTCCAAAGAAAATAAAATGCATCTTTTACCAATCCATCCATTCAATATTGATTTCAAAAAGTTGAAGAGTTTAATTCTACAAAATATTATATTAAAATATGTTGGCGGAGTTAAACTAGAAATAAGCAATAAGCATTAAAATTCATCAATGAAAGGGGGGAAACGCGGGAAGAAACGGTAACAATTGAGGCATAGAAACATTTTGAACATGATAAGGAAAAACCGGCTGACCAATAGAGTCGGTTGATTATTGTGAACCTTGTGGGGCAGCTGAATTTACCCATGTTGCATTAGGAGCTCCTAAGTATGCAGCCTGACCACCCAAAACAATTAAACAATCTACACAACAGCACGGTTTATGCTGCAATAAATAAATATTTTAACATTATAAAAGAGCTTTCTAGCAAATTCTATTTGTTTAGTTTTATTCTTCAACAGAAAGTATAATACATCTAATGAACTATAAAACACTAAAGAATATTCATCAACGAGACAAATCCAGATCATAAAGGAAAAAACAAGGACTGGTGATAAAGGAAAAAATCAGCCTAAAACATATGATACTATATGATTTAATGTTTCACAAATTCTAATGAATGTTTATTTACAGTTAATCCGGTTGATTCCCCCTTACCTGAGTAGCCTTGCCTTTGCCCTTTTTGTTCTTTACTTTATTGTCAGAATTCTTCTTCACACACGACAAGTAACACTTCTCTCTTATTCTATGTGGCTTCTTCTTCGATGGCGGATCCCTTATAGTTTCATCGGGAGCAATATAAGGTTGTGGATGGGTGGCAAATCCATCTACGGAGCCTGTGTTGTTGTCTACTGGAGTCCTCGGGAATGTGGTCCGAACACATGGTGAATCATCGCTCGGCATCGCTCCATTTCCAACAGCCCATGCCACATCATTGGGTTGCGCATAACCACCAGAAGAGGGAGTGCATTGTGTGTTACCAAGGTAATTCAAATGGCCCGAAGACGGAGTACATTGTGTGTTATGAAGATCCTTTCAAGGTTTCTTCGTCCGCCTTTCATGAATCATATCCTTCATCTTCTAAATCATATCGAGAAAAATTTCAGTCTCACTGTCATCGGCGGAGGCTTCTAAACATAGAGGATCGAACTCGACTTGCATCCGATCATAACTTTTCACTTCATTTGTCTTAGTTGGGTCATAGTAGGCAACCTTCACCATTGTATGCTTTCGCTTTAAGTCCTTCGTCCAACGATTCAGGATGTACTTATTTGGAATCTCAGACACAACTTCAACATCATACACAACTATCATGTGCCTACATATAATTCCCCTACTCTCAAATAACTTACAACTACATGCTGCTTCCTTCGATTCTTTGTTGTAGAGAACCTTATAGTTCCTTCACTTCTCCGTTTCTATTTCCTTCTGTGTCTCCTTCTTGTAGGTGTACTACTCTATTTA
Source organism: Salicornia ramosissima (assembly GCA_951394345.1). Lineage (NCBI taxonomy): Eukaryota > Viridiplantae > Streptophyta > Magnoliopsida > Caryophyllales > Amaranthaceae > Salicornia > Salicornia ramosissima. The sequence goes on from OX596233.1 coordinate 48,823,810, forward strand.
AGAAAACGAATTCAAAGTTCACAGTACTAATCTCCTTCATTGAGACAATTCTAACATAAATAGTTTTGATACACTACACCTGAATCTCACTTAGTTTCGCGGCCGTGTAGTACTTCCTAAAAGTACGCTACAGTGGAAAAGTGGTAACCAAGTTCTGGTTGAACCTAAGTGAATTAGCATCTGCTTGCCTCTCATCATTTGCACGGCACTCCAACGCTTTTATGTACTGCTGCACAAACTCGAACAGTTTGGTCTTCTTCGACACATACCCATCAAAGAAACTGTTAACATTTTCTGATCGTTGCGTGGTCTTCATCCCAGCCCAAAAAATGTGGTTCAAGTATGCTGGAAACCACATTTCTCTTTCGGTAAAAAGACCTGCACAATTTTAAAAATTAAGTTCCATGTTGTAGACATCCAAATGTGTCTCCCCGATATAGAGACTAATGATGAAACTATGAAAACACCAAGAAGTCCAATTAAGTAGAATTGGCGATGAAATGCAAGAAAATGTCTCAAATAATTATTTAAACCTTGCTCGGACCACTTAGGAGGCCACCACTAGCATTTGCAGCGTTTACGAGATTTATTCTTTATTTTTAAATATTTTTGAGATTTTTCCATGCATCTTTTATATTTTTATACTCATAATAATATTTTGTGGTGCCTTATAAAAATAAAAAAATAAAAATTAATAATAAAAATAAAAATATTTTAACACCATAAAATAGTATTTTTATATTTTCTGTATTTTATTTTATTTATTTTAGAATTTTTCTCTATTTTTTAATATTTTAAAAGCTTTTGGAATATTTTAGAGCAGCGCTGGGTATACTAAGACGCTCGGGAAAATTCCGGAACACTCCGGAATAGCCTAGAGTAGTCTAGGGATCCGGATCATGGATAAAGATCAAAAGCCTGACTTTTTTTGCAAAATCTCGAATCTCGTACAAACGTGTAGCTGACTCAGACGCAGGAAGTTGTATAACACCTGCGCCTAGGCGCAGAGCAATTACAAGCTCCTGCTTCTAGACGCAGGACGTAATACAATAACTGCGTTTGGACGCAGCCTTGTAATATGACGTGGCACTTTGCCGGCCCTTTTGGCCTATAAATACGAGAGCTTATACGAGCTTTTGATATTCTGAGCAGATTATCCACTCATTACTACTACACTACACTTATACTCTCCTAAATAATATTTTCATACAAAATTCAAAAATATATATAATAAATAATTGCATTTTCGATTGCTAAATCTATTAATTGCGTTCTTGAGTTACGAATTCTGAAGTCTCTATCTTCTTTATTTTTAGTTTTTTAATCGTAGTGAGATCGATTGAAATGATGATTATTGGTACAAATTATTGACAACAAATGATGTAAATAATTAATAAAGACTAAGATCGCGTACGTACATGTGAATTTGGACATTTTAATCGACAATAACATTGATTTTGATACAATTAATAATGATTTACAAGTATTATTTTAACCGTCATTCATTTTTTTAATAATTTAACTGATTTTTATTCCGATCTTGCAATTCATACGCGTGGTGATTATTAATTCATCGACGTAATTTGACAGATCATACATTAATATTGACTCTTATGCTTTTATTTTTTTTAGATCTGTTTTTATACTTTATAGATCTGACAATGAATAATAATAATAATTATAAAATTCCTTTTTTTTATGCGATCTATATTACATGATTCCTTTTATTAGATCTCGTGTCATAAAATGTCGCTATATATTTATCTTTTAATTTTATCATTTTAAATAGTCGGATCTTGATTTTTTATGCGGTCATGGAAAAATGAATTTATTAATTAAATTTCATTTTACCAAATAACCGCTATATTTTATCTGTATTTTCGGATTATTAAATAATGTTATGTAAAATATGATTTATTATTTTATTCATAAATTCAAGAGTCATACATAAAAGCCCGATCTGGTTAAATAATAATAAATGACGATTAAAATTATCAATTTAAATATTCCGATTGAACTGTCCAAATCACATCAAAATTTTGTACCTTAATCATCATTTTAATTGTGTGCTCTTTTAGTATTTATTATATTTAGCGTAGTCGAACAACACATCAAACCACTTCTCCTGGAACACACTTTGAACCTGCACATATTTATTTTGTTATGTATTTATTGCTTTTATTTCTATTTTTCGTTCATGTTTTATTTGTTTTCAATTTTTGGGATTTTTAATACTGATTTAATTTAAAGTGGTCACAAAAGTTAGTCTTGATTTATATATAAATTAAACCCGCTTAGTAATATGCGTTCTTTAGGGTATAATATTGAGATATTTATGTATTCGGGATTAATAATAATTTAACCACAAATAGAGACCTTGTAGAGACCGCTTACAGGCGGGCGGGCCCAATGCACGGTTGGCCCATAACTTGTTCCCGAACCCATACTCTGGTGCACGACCATATAGGGCCAATTGCTCCTGGTATTGTTACTTCTTCGGTGTCCGTGGACCGTATAAAACGCACGGTGGCGACTCCTACTAGTCCGTATTCACATACGGCGTTAACGAGCATTCAAAACAAACTCGTGAGACGTAGGCGGCCGGGTAAAAACGACCCCTACAGTTTGGCGACCCCACTGGGGAATATCACTCCTTAGTGGTGTGGACAAACTTGAAAAGTCTCGTGGTCTTATTATTATTATTCCCGAATTTTTGTAAGCATATTGCATGTGGCCCTACGAATAGGTGCCGCACTATAGAACCCTGCTCATATGAGCATGTTCTATGCTCGAGACCGACCCCGGGGGGTTTGGTTATGGTTACTTGTTGGTGCCCGACCACAATGACCATATCCGGCCCATCCCAGCCATGCCGCGTGATCATCATGCCCGATGAGATCATAATAAGGAATCTGTCGAATCGTGTGCCATTCAAAATGAAGAATGGCTATATCGGTTCAGTTTTCTTTAGCCGTGGTACCTTATGACCACCCAAGACCGATTTTTAGAGATCTTTCATATTATTTTAGGTTAGTGTGCTTATGTGACTATGTGTGCATTTGATTTGAATTAACCCAAGGTCCTAGTCTTGTACAATTAGGTCCATTTTGAGTCCATCATGTACATGTTAGCATTAGACCATGGTCATCCATAGTTAGATTTAGGCAAAGTGCATTGTACATCATCATCATTTTGTATTAGATCCAATTTTCCCACAAAAATAAATAAATAAATAATTAAAGAAAATAATAAATAAAAAAGAAAAAAATAAATATATAAAAATTATAAAAAAGGAGAAAAGAATAAAAAAAAGGGAAAAATTGATAATAAGGGAAACTTGGACCTTGCATACATTCATGCATTTAAGAGGATGACCATGATTAGGCCATGCATTTTGTACATACCATATTTAGTGTCTGCATTTTGTCCATAAAAATGAAAACATATTATTAATTCGGTCTTATTACATGGCAGAAGCAAACATAGAGCCGCCAGCTTTGGTCCGCAAGGGAAATACCAGATTAGTCCGGAATCAGACCGATTACCCTACCACTCTTCCAGAAAGAAGGAGAACCACTGCCCGCCGACCACTGAAGTCTGTTTTGTCCTTAGCTGAATCCGAGTCTATTCCTGAGTTCTCTCCCGAGCCTTCGCCTGAACCATCACCACCTATCACTCCAGAAAAAAACTCCCGGATCCACACCTAGCTCCACTCCTAGACCAACTCCCTCACCATCATCAATGGCCAACCAAACTCAACAAATCCAACACCTCAACAACAACATGGAAAGAATGTCCACCTTACTTGAAAGCCTTGACAACAAGATTAAGGAAATGGAAAGGACTCCTAGTACTTCCATGGTCAAGAATGTAGGAAAGATGGTCCAGAAATATGCTGATGGTGCTGGTTACTATGAAGCAGGGGAATAATTCAAGGTATACAAACTAGGTTGAGATAGTATGTTACCTTATGAAAATTGGGTGTTTAAACAAAGAAAAACCTGCTGCACAGATTCGTCCCACACGAACTCAAAGTCACGCACAACACGAAGCACCTTCTTGAACACGCATGGCTTCAATGCACGGCACAACCATCATCATGGATTCGTTGCACGGCTGCCCCACGACCACGAACACTCTGCACGGCCATATTCGAACCACCACACGGCCACCAACGTGAACCCCATGAACATCCAAACCCAAAACCGAAACCCAACTAGAAGTCTTGAATAAAAACAATGAAGGCTAATGTGTTTTAGTCACTTAAAGATCAAATGGAGGATGAATCTTTAAGTTTAGGCTTAAAAAGATGATGAACAAAGAAGGGGGATTACTTAGCCAAAAATGGCGTGTGGAATGGGGTGAATGAAGGAGAGAGTGTTTAAACTTTGATGGCAAATGAATGGCAAATAAGCAAATGAGCAAATGAGTTCTAAAGCCTTACAAACCCTTCTATTTATAGAAGTGGTTAAGGTGTGAATGCAAGGCAAGTGGCAAAACCAAGCCACTAATCAAGAGAGAGAGGGGGCGGTTGGGCTTTAACACAAATGGGCTTCTAAGCTCATTTGGGCTAATTGCACTTAAGCATGACTAATCATGTTTAAATCCGCACTTGGCCCAAACTCAATTAATTAACTAGAAAATTATAAAATAAAATTCTAATTAATTAAAATAAAATAAAATAAAATAAAAGGAATAATAACTATTACCATAAAATAGTCACATTTAAGTAATAAAAATAGTCTAAATAAATTTAGACCATGCACAAAATAAGAAAATAAATACAAAGAAAATATCCCAAAACCTGGGGCGTTACATTTCTGATGGTGATAGTGAGTCTGAAACTGAAACTGAGTCTGTCAAGGTTAAGGATAGTGGTCCTATAGGGTCTAGTACTAAGAGTGTTATACCTAGCTTTACTACTTCAGCCTCTGTTGAGGCTTCATTTGATGTAATGATTGCTCAATTCAATAAGACTATGTTTTCTGCTTACTCTGTGCCTTCCTCCCCTTCCCCTCTTAATGATTGCTTTGCTTCACAATCTATTAATGAAAATGATGATAACGAACTAATTAAAGAGATGGAACAACATGAACAAAGAACCTCTGTAATTGAAGAAACTCAAGAGGTCAATTTGTCCAATAACGATGAACCAAAAATTATCCGCATAGACCTTAAATTAAATCCACAGGAAAAAGCTCAGCTCATCCAAACCTTAACAGAGTAAAAAGATGTGTTCGCATGGTCCTACCACGACATGCCCGGAATTGATCCTGAAATTGCCAAACATACCATTCCGTTGATTCCAGGAGCTAAGCCGGTAAAACAAAAACTCAGAAGGATGAAGCCAGATGTAGCACTTAAAATTGAGGAGGAAATCAAGAAGCAGCTCGATGCAAGGTTCATCAAAGTGGTTCATTACCCAGAGTGGATAGCTAATATCGTGCCTGTGATGAAAAAGGATGGAAGGGTCCGCATGTGTGTTGACTTCCGGGACTTGAACAAAGCCATCCCCAAAGATGATTTTCCTCTTCCTCACATAGATATTCTGGTCGACAACACTGCAAATCATCCCTTGCTCTCATTCATGGATGGGTATGCAGGGTACAATCAGGTTAAGATGGTCGAAGAAGATATGGAAAAAACTACTTTCACTACACCATGGGGCACATATTGCTACAATGTGATGCCTTTTGGTCTCAAAAATGCCGAGGCCACATATCAAAGAGCTGCTACCACACTCCTACATGACATGATGCATAAAGAGGTATATGTCGATGATATGATTGTAAAGACAAAGGAAAGGGAAGATCATGACAAGAATCTGCGGAAATTTTTTCATCGACTCAGGAAATATAACATGAGACTCAATCCACAGAAGTGTGCTTTCGGGGTCACATCAGGCAAACTATTGGGTTACATCATTAGCTCGCGGGGAATTGAAATTGATCCGTCCAAAATCAAATCCATCATATCTCTCAAACCACCTTCCAATGAAAAAGAAATCAGAGGATTCCTTGGGCGACTACAATACATCAGCAGGTTTATCTCTAAATTAACCATGGTGTGTGAACCCATTTTCAAAAAGCTCAAAAAGAACCAACCAAAAAAGTGGGATGAGGATTGCCAAAAAGCCTTTGATAAAATAAAACAATACCACACCAATCCCCCTGTTCTTAAACCCCCGATCCCAGGAATACCTTTGCGACTCTACATCACTGTAACCTCCTCAGCAGCAGGAGCTATGCTTGCTCAAGAGGTAGAAGGCAAAAAAAATGCAATCTATTACTTGAGTAAGAAGTTCCTCCAATATGAAGAAAACTACTCCCAAACTGAGAAACTTTGCCTTGCCTTGCCTTGGTTTGGTCCACCAAAAAGCTCATACATTACCTCTTAACCCACACTATCCATATCATCTCAAAGGGCGATCCTCTCAAATATCTTCTTCAAAAACCTGCAATGAATGGAAGGCTCTCTAGATGGGTAGTTATGCTATCTGAGTTCGACTTGAAGTATGTGCCCAAGAAAGCTATAAAAGGGAGTGTGGTCTCTGATTTCCTAGCTGATTCCCCCGATGAAGCATCTCCCGAAGAACATGAATTCCCAGATGAGGATCTCTTGATGACAGAAGATGAATCTTGGGCTTTGTATTTTGACGGAGCCTCGAATCAAAAAGGATGCGGTGTTGGAATTCTTTTGGTCCCGCTAGAAGAAGAACACACACCCATCTCAGTAAAATTGGATTTTGATGTCACTAATAATGCCGCAGAATATGAAGCATGCATCATTGGGCTTGAAGCAGCAATAGCCTTGGGGGTACAGAAGCTCCGGGTTTATGGTGATTCATCACTCATAATAAATCAGATTTCGGGAAGATGGAAAGTCCGAAGTGAAAGCCTAGCACTTTACCAAACTCACCTTGAAACTATCGCCAAGGAAATCGATGAAGTGGAATACACCTATCTTCGAAGGGAGGATAATCAATTTGCAGATGCATTAGCAAGACTAGCCTCCATGATCCGAATTCCTAACTCTTTGACCCAAATGCCTTTAGTCATTGAAAGGCGACAAGCCCCGGCTCACGTCTATGACATAGAAGATGATGTTGAAGCCTTAGCCGCCCAACAAAATGAAGAAGAACCTTGGTTCACCGACATCTTAAACTACCTACAGCACAACCAGTATCCTGCAAATGCGTCCAAGACCGATCAAAGAGCTCTTCGGCGATTGGCAACCCAATTCATCCTTCGGAGCGGTCAGTTGTATAAAAGGAATCATCATGGGGTACATCTCCTTTGCATCAACGGTCCACAAACTAAGCGGGCCATGGATCAAGTCCATGCCGGCAATTGTGGTACTCACATGAACGGGAGGACACTGTATCGCAAAGTGATGTCATTAGGGTACTTTTGGCTCACCATGGAAAGGGATTGCATCGAATATGTCAGAAAGTGTGACACTTGCCAAAGACATGCCAACCTCCAACATATACCGCCATCTCTCCTCTACACTTTTACTTCACCATGGCCTTTCTCTACTTGGGGTATAGACATCATCGACAAAATTACTCCGCCCGGTCAAGGTGGTCATGAATACATTCTGGTAGCCATTGATTACTTCACAAAATGGGTTGAAGCCGCCTCCTACGCTCAGCTCCAGGCAAAGCACGTAGCCACATTTATTCAAAACAACATCATCTGCCGTTTCGGGGTACCCCATGAAATTGTTAGTGATAATGGGAGTCATTTTGAGAAAGAGTGTGCGGATCTCCTTGAAAAATACAAAATTCAACAACACAAGTCTTCTCCCTACCGCCCTCAAACTAATGGTGCAGTAGCAGCCGCAAACAAAAATGTGAAAGCTATCATAGCCAAGATGACCGAGACATACAAAGATTGGCCTCACAAGCTTCATTTTTCTCTATGGGGATATCGCACCACCATAAGAACCTCAACCGGTGCTACTTCGTTTTCTTTGGTATATGGTACCGAAGCCGTTCAACCAGTTGAATTGGAAATTCCCTCATTAAGAATTGTGTTGGAAAGCCAGATTCCCGAAGCCGAGTGGGCAAAGGTGAGATATGATGAATTGGTACTTTTGGATGAAAGACGTCTAAAGGCTCTACAAAATGTGCAAGTGTACCAACAAAATAGGCATTTCAATAAAAATACCAAGCCTCGAAACATCAAAGAAGGGGATTTGGTATTAAAAGCCTTGCGCAAAAATGTCATTGATCCTCGCGGAAAATTTCGCCTAAATTGGGCCGGGCCATACATTGTTAAGAATATTTTATCTAGCAGTACGCCTAATGGACATAAATGGAGATGAATTTGCTAGCCTTACAAATTTGGATCAACTCAAAAAATATTACGTCTAGCAAATTAGATAAACTTTTAGTCTAAAATGAACTACGGACGGCCTGATTCCTCAAGGGATACGTAGGCAACTTCTTTGGAAGTTCGGCCCAAAAAAAAAAAAAGGTTCCTGACTCATGACAATTTATTTGTAAATTTGTAATTGTTTTCCGTCGCTTAATAAAGATGGGTATTCATTTCTAAACATTTATCACATGATGTATATTTTTTGTAAATAAATAACAATCATAACAATAGCAATAATTATTTAATCCCATCACAAGTTCAAAATACAATAAATTAGTTCATTCGTGCCTTATTGTAACAATATAATAAAATGACACATAAAATAAAACATCAAAAAATTAATGCATTGTGAAGTTAAAGCAATCAATCTTGCTTCTCTTTTCCTTCTTCTTTCTTGTCACCATCCTTTCCTTTGTTCCTTGAGCTGTTTTCCCCTTTCTCCACATATTTAGTCTTTGGCCTTTTCTTATCTATCAAAAGCCCTTTACCCTTACCTCGAGGAAGGCCCATCACCTTAGAACCACTCTTCTTCCTTTCTGAGTCAATTCTAATGCCAACCCTATGATGTAATCTCTCCCGAACAAGGGCCCTTTTAGGACCAAGTCTGTCCCACACCGAGTCGGTCTCATCCCTTTTCAGTACCTTGGAGTCCAATTCCTTGAATAGTGTCTTCAAGTCTCATGCAGGTCTCTTACCCTTCAACACCCTCGCCTCGTCGGCTCTGGCCTCGGCTCTCTGCGCATTGTTAGTGGACTTCACCCAAGTAAGGTAGAATTTTGAAAATTTCAAGTCATCGGCCCCCAATTATAGCACATCCAGCTTAGGATGCGCCAGCCAATAATTATACCATTTTTGGCCGCTGTCCCCGATGAGAGGAACATCAATCATCTTATCTGCATCTTTGTCTGGGATAACTTGTCTCCTACCATATTGGCGCAGTAGTCGCTGCGGGAAGTAAGCAATCAACGATCGCAGCCCACTAATACTGACAACAACATCAGTCCCCGCGCTCACCATCCTCCGGACACGCCACCAGGGCACGACCCATTGGATAGAACCATCGGCCCTAGCCAAGATATTAAGCCATTCCTCTACGGACAAGTCCACATGCAATCTCTTTCTCGAAAAGTAATTTTTTGTCGTATACTTGTCCGGCTTAGCAGGAGGCGCAACAAGCACAAGGTGTTCCATCAGCCATATCTGCAAAAAAAAAAAAAACAAAACGAAAAAAAAAAGAGGCTGTCTGGTTTTAATTTTAATAACAAGAAAAAAAAAATACCGGAGGATGTCATATACATAATGATAATTAAGCAATGATGCACGATTATTGTTTAGATTATTTACCTGCAAAATGTGCGGACATCCGCTTAGAACTTTGGCGTTGTTCTTTTTCATGTCATCCAAAGCCAACATTAATTCACCCGCACAAACAACCATCGGAGTTCTAACCACTTCGCATTGCTCAACAATATTGAGCACCGAAATCAAGCCATAGCCATTGCGGTGGTTCGCAAACAGAAATCGGCAAAACAGGAAAAATATTAAAGCCCTCCTTCTATAAACCATGTTTGGGTATTTCTTGAAATGGCCAATCAACCCCACTAAATCTACCTCCCTACGGTGCACAAATCTCCATATTTTCTCACTATCAAGCCCTAAAAATCTCTCAAAATCTTGAGAATAAGAGGAGGACATTTTTTGAAAAACATGGGGGTGAATCATTTGGCCAATCTACAATCGCACTAATCTCTTCAGGTAATGGGGTTAATTAATTATTGCGAAAGCAAAATGAATGAGTAATGGGATTCCAAAAGTGAATGGCGGCATATAAGAAATTATAGTCCAACTTCAAAAACCTTAAAGAAGAAATTACCTCACAATGGTAATCCTTTAATGCTTTCATTTCAGTAAGATTGATGCCTCTAATCCATTCATCAAGTTGCTCCTCAAAATGGCGTGCCATAGATCTTAAATTCTTTAAACTTGAAGACTTTTAGTTGAAGAATAAAAGGACTTGAAGAGTGAAAAGGTTTTGAATGAATAGAAACGGATGCAATCTCGACAAGAGGCGTCTATATATAATAAGGGTTCGAAAAAAGGACGAGAAAAATGTCAGATACCCTGCGTGTAACGACCCGACTTTTCGAGACTGTCGATTTACGAAGGGAAACGACAAACGGATCATGACCAAACATAAAACCTAATTTTAAAGTAATATTCAAAATCTAAAATTCTTTTATTAACTAAATACTGAAATAATAGTTCCAAAAGACTAGAAATAAGTACTAAAATACATAAAGGTAAACTGTATCTTCCCAACAAGCTGGGATAAACTCATTAACTAATAAAAAGAAAACTTAAACTAGACCCTGGTTCACTCTACTGATCACATCATCACACAACCCGAACCATACGAGAGCCCACTTATGTGTCTGCGTCATCACCTGAAATGGGGGGGGTCCACCGTCAGTGGCGAGTAACTAGGCTGTCCCGCTTAAATGAGGGACCGCTAACCACATAATAGCATAGAGTCAACCATGAAAACCATACAAAAACATGGAAATACGTACAAGACTATATACGGAATACGTATTAAAATGCGTACAAAAAGGCGTACAAAAATACGTATAAAAATACATACATACATACGGAATACGTACAGAATACGTACGAAAATACGTACGAAAATACATACAAAAATACGTATAAAATACCTGAAAAATACGGTTAGGATACATACAAAATACGTGTACAATACAGGTACAGAATACGTACATCATACAAATACATATACGTATGACATACAAACATAACTACGTACAACATACAATTACAAATACGTACAACATACAATACCAGACGTACACAGCGGAAGACTTAAACTACAACCTAATACGTATACATATATACGAAATCATACAATACCTACATACGGCAGCAACCTTTCATGAAATGCATATCTTATAATATCATATCAAATACTCTTCAGTAAATACCATATCATTTCATTTCATAACATAAATATCTTATCTTATCATATTCAAATCATAATATTGGACCGGTCTTTATAGCTCGTTGTGGATCCCGTGTGCACCACAACTTTCCTAAAACATGCCGGGGTGAACTCGTGTATTCAACCCGTAGCCCTCCTTTGCAAGAACTAAGCCTAAGCTATGGCCATAACCCCTAAATAGCAGCTCGTGTACTACTACTTAGACGACTACATATTCTAGAATCAAGAACTGCGCAGATACCGCAGTCTGGCAGTGGCAACGACTTAACCCGATTGATGACTCGTGTATCACCAAAGGGGCGTCCGTAATACATACTATCTTTTCTAAAGGCCATCGTGAGACCACTATTTCTTTTAAGTCTTTTCTAAAGGCCATCTTGAGATCACTAATTATTGTTATATTGGTGCTCATACCGGCCGTCAATTGCTTAATACCCGGTAGAGTATACCAAAACTGGAAGTACTAGGTGACCGTAATTGGAACCGAGATGTTCGAAGTCCCAGGAAAGAGAGGTGCGGCACGTATATTGGCCATCTTAAATACCAAGTCTTTCCTAGCCAGAGATCGAAACAATTCAATGTCCTTTTACTCTGTTTCCTTTCCTTCATTATTATTATATTTTCCCTTCCTATTGCAACTTATCCCTACTGACTCCTTTAATTATAATAATAATAATAATAATAATAATAATAATAATAATAATAATAATAATAATAATAATAACAATAATTCCTAAAATTATTCTAATGTTATTATAAGTCAAAAGTTAAACTAAAACTGATCCTAACTTAATAGGGACACTCGAAAATTCTAATAACAAAATAATAATTAAAATAAATTCATTAAATAATCATATAACAATTAAATAAATCATTTAAATATTCAATTAATCATATAAACAATTTAATTCAAGAACTTATTCACTTAGTAAAAATTAAATCAAGAAATTCATAAAGAATCATAATCTGAACAAGGGATTCGACAAGATATACTTTAAAAGTGTCTTAATAATTTAATCACACTATTTTACACAATCTGATTTTAAAGAGTTAAATTAAGAACAACCATTTAAAGGTCTCGAATAATCTGGAAATTTTAATGGAAGTTAAATATGGGTTCAAGGTTTAACGTGCATAAATTTCGTCCAAAAATAACGTCATTTACTATTTTTAAGGAATTTTATAACTAACAAATCAGATCAGGCTGTAATCAGTTTCCGATTTTTCTGCCATAGCAAACAAACTTTAAAAATTACGAAAATTTAAAAAAAGCTGTAAAACACTATTAGTGACTTCCACCTAAATTTTCGTAGCCATTCGAATTGATTAAGTATCTTGATAAATTCGTAAACTAAATCTGGACAGTTTTACCGGTTTGAAAGATTAAATTATTATAAGCAATAAAAGGACGAATTTTGCCACGAAATAAATCTTGATTAATAATCAAACAGTAAAGAAACTCCCATGAAAAATTCATCAAGAAATAACAAGATTTGATCAAGAAATAAAATAAAAATTCAACCTTTAACACTCCTAATACACGCATAAAAATCCATAAAACAATTAAAGATTCATGAAACATCAAGAAAGCAACATAATAAATTATACTATATGGTTCGAAAAATACTAGGTGAACATGATACTATTCCTATTAATTTTCATGATTTAACCCTAATTAATTATATGGAAAACTTGTTCCAGATTTAAGAAGGTAAGTCTAGTTACCTGAATCGCATTAAAATTCCAAGAAGATTACCCCTTTGGGATTCGAAAAACACACGTCCAAAAGGAGAAAAGAGATTAGGGTTTTTCTTTTGAGAATTAAAAGTGTATAGAAATGTAGAAAGGAATTAGGTTGTAAGTTGTTCCCTACTTATAATATAAGGAACAAAAAGAAAATAAAATCAAAACAAAGTGTAAGGGGGCCGTGTAGTTGGAGGAATAGTAGGGGAGAGGAGAAAAATTAGGGGAGACTTAGTATGGGGTAGACTAGGTTTTACAATTTAAATTATTATTAATTAAATAAATAATTAAATCATTTACTTAATAATAAATTAGGAAGAAGGAAAGAAAGAAAAATGATGGTTGGCCATGCATGAGAGGGGCCCGCCAAAAGAGGAACCAATTGGGTCATGGGGCCCAATTCCCGGATAAGATAATGAATTAAAAATAAAACAATCCAAATATTCGGGCCGTTTGGACTTAGAATAATAAAACAATACAAATAAACCGCGAAATTTTCTGGCCCTAAATTTCAGGGTATTACACTGAGCCTAGGCGGAGGCCTCATATAAGGTCCTACGTCTAGACGCAGGTGTCCTGCGTTTAGTCGCAGCTCTCTTCTGCGTCTGGGCGTAGCCTTTTGACCTATTTGGAATATATTTTATTTCCTTTTGCAAGACTCTCCTACAAGATCTTCATATTTGCTTCGCCATGTATATATATAAAAATAAATTAATAATATGTTTTCATTTTTTTTTTCCGGAGAAAGTCGATACCTCCTTCGAACTTTGTAAATAATCTTATAAATAATGTAAATAAATCAAACACGCTACTTACATTCAAAATCATTGCATTGTACATTTTTTTATAAGCATCATGCATTATGTAAATTACAACCATTAGTGTCATAAATTAAAGTTTGAGTCTACACAAACTGTACAAGACTAGGACTATTTTTCATGCAGAACCCGATGAACCGGCACCTCCAGTACTTGAAGAACCTATGAAACCCCAAGGAGTCCAGAACACCTGTTGGTATTGGCCCGACATGAAAGGTTGGCCCGACATACTATATTGATGGGGCACAAAATGTGTGCTACTTGACGGCCCCGCCTCCATAGAAGGGGTCGAATGAGTACCTCCCGTGAATCCGGCACCTGTGAACGGTGGATAGAACGGCGGGCGAAACTGATTTACATAAGCCTACAAAATATTTATAGACATGGGTGAACGACCAAATTATATACATCACTTGTAACGACCCTGATTTTATGGTATTTCTGCCATAAGTTTATGTGTATTTATGTGTTGCTATGTATAGTTCAAATTTATTTTTGAACCATTTATTTTATTTTATGTGAATAATTTCGATTTAATTCGAATTATTTTATTTGCAGTTATTATGATTTATTTTAATTATTATTTAATTAATTAGACTTTTTATTATTTAATTATCTAATTAATTAATTAATATTTTGGGCTAAATCGATTTTAGCATGTTTAGTCATGCGGTTTTTGTAAATTAGCCCAATTGATCACGAGAGCCCAATTTTGGCCCATGTTGCAAGCCAAAAACCGGCCCCCTCCTTGTGCATGGCAAGTTTTGCCACTTGCCTTGTGTTCACACCTTAACTAACTCTATAAATAGATGAGTTAGTAAGGCTTGATGATCCTTTTGCTCAATTACCCACTTAAACACTTTTGCCATCTCATTCTCTTGCCATCAAATTTCAAACACAACACCTCCATTTGCTCTCCCTTCCACACGCCATTTTGGCACTTTGATTCCATCACATTTGTTCATCAATTTCTTAAACCCAAAACTTAAAGATTCATATCCTATTGATCTTTAAGTATCAAAACACAATCTAAATCTCTTGATTCGCATTTAAGGTCATTAGTTCGGGTTTGGGTTTGATCGTGTTCATGTTCGTGTGGGTGTTCGAGTGGTGACCGTGTGGGTGCCGTGTTGAAGCCGTGCAAGAGTGGTGTTCGTGTGCCGTGGCCGTGCAGTAGGGCCGTGTGAAGATGGTGGTTCATGGTGTGGTTCGTGCTAGGCAGCCGTGTTGGGCAGTCGTGGTTGTGTCGTGTTGCTCGTGTGGTGTTCGTGTGCAAGACCGTGCCGTGCGTGGTTCTGCCGTGTTGCTTGGCCGTGTGTATTAGTGTTCCGGGCAGCAAGTTTTTGAGTGTTATCTTGTTAATCTTCAACAAGGTAACATGCTTTCTCAACTTAATTGGTGTACTATGATTCATAGTATGAATTAAATGCTTAAGATTAGTTTATGTTGAAGTTTGATCATGTTTTCATGTATGGTATCAAATCTGATTTTTATGTGGTTTCATGATGATTTTGGTGATTGAATATGTTAATTTTATGATTGATTGTGTTGGTATTAAGTTCATGTTGATTATGTTAAAGTTTGATGAATTTCGGATGATAGTAAGTTGGTAATTTCATGGTTATATTTGATTTATGCGTGTGATATATGTATGATTGGATGAGTTCTTGGTTGAAGTTCTTGAATCTTGATTGAGTTCTTGATTGAAGTTCTTGAATCTTGGATGAGTTCTTTATGAATCTTGGTTGAGTTCTTTAAGTTCTTGATGAGTTCTTGATGAGTCTTGATAAGTTCTTGATTAAGTCTTTTAAGTTAAAGAAAGTTAAAGAAAGAGTTAAAGAAAACGTTAAGATGTTGTAAGATGTTTGGTTTACGCGTTATTTTCTTAAGTCAAGGCGTAAGATGCAACTTAAGAGGTAACTAAGTGAGTAAACTTCGGATTAAAGAGTTAAAGATTGTTAAAGATTAGCTTGATTTTGTAGCTAGACGCCTAAAACTTAGAGTAAGATTCTTTGTTTTTGGGTTAAGACGTTGCCCCTATCCTATCCGCGGTATTGGGATAGTTGGTGGTCTTACTATGTTGTCTTCGGATGTGGATTTCCAGTAAGGTTGGTTTCACGGGACTTGGGAGTAAGATTCTCAATTCCTAACATAGTAGAAAGTTCGAATGCGTAAGATGCGTTCGTACGTGCATAGTCCGGTCTAGTTTATGAATGATTGCGCCAAAGATAAGTTTGGATAAGTTAGTTGAGTCGAGTCTGTTTTGGGATGATTTTCGCATGTTTGATGTTATGTTTTGGATTTTTGATCTGTGCTATGTTCTTGTGTATTCCCGTTAGGGTGAGTCAGTCATGTTACTCGCCACTGATGGTGGACTGTTGTTTATTTTTTAGGTAATTCTGATGATGAGGTTCTTGCTTAGCTTTGGGTTGGGCGAGCGCCGATATGTTGATTTAGTTGTATTCTCATTATTTTGTGGCTTTGGATAGTATAGATTTGTAGTAGTGATTTGTATACATTTGTTTTAGACTCTGACATGTGGTTGGAGTTACTTTTATTAAGTATTGATAGTTTGACTTTTGGTTTAGTATTGTACAAACTTGTGGGTATTTGTACTTTTGGATTATAATAATAATATCTTGAGGTTTTGTTTTAATTTTTAAGTATTTGAGTTGTTAGTTATGACAATAAACTCGTCGGTTTCTTCCGCGCCGATTTAAGCGAGTCGGGTCGTCACATCACTGGTGCACTACCCGATCAAGATTGACCCAATCATATACATCACGGGTGCACAACCCGATCAAGATTGACCCAATCGAATATATCACGGGTGCACAACCTGATCAAGTGGCAAAGAAATAAAGAAACAAGAAGAAGTTCAAAGATCCATACCCTCTCAGACAATAAACCTCTCATCCGCCATCGGTATGAGTCAAGCACCCTCAAAACATGGGTAGAGTCCTCAAGAGACAGCTACAAACCCAAGAAACAATCAACATCGTCATGTAAAAAAATGTAAAAAAAAAAAGAAAAAAAACAGTTTAGTTTAAAAATTTTTAAATGCAATTATTCCTTTCCTTTTCACAATGAGGGCATTGTGTCATTCAAGCTTGGGGGGAGGAATAGTTCGAGAAAAAAAAATTTAATTTGATGTATAATTTTTATTTTATTTTTTTCATTTTTCATATAGTTTTTTGAATAAGCTTGGGGGTTTTTGGTGTATGTGTGTGTATTTTAGGAGTTCGTTTGCTATTTGATGCTCATTTGTACTTATTGCTTCACTATTTAGGTTTGAGCACCACAAGCCAAAGTGATTCCTACCCTATCCCTAGCCTTACATTACAACCCTAAAGCCCTCTCGATCCTAGATAGTTGAGTCCTTTTCGGTTGAGGAAGTCATGTTTCAAGCATATTGAGCGGTTTGCTATGATGAGATGTCGGGTAGCCTAAATTGTTTCCCCCTTTTGTTTTTCCGACTCCTTCGTGGAGTTATGAGAAGCTAACTTTATGGGTGGAGACGACACTAGCTTAGCATGTGGATGCTTGGTTGTTGAGCGAAAGGGGAATGTTCCTCCCTAGTTCTCCAATCTAGCATGTTTTATTTGACTATCCACCCTTGACTTCTTTGAGCATGTTTTCCGTTAGTGCTTAGAAAGGTTCGCATTCATTGATCCTCGATCCTTTAACAAGTCCAACTAGGTGTCTTTGTTTTATTTTGTTTCCTTTTATTTTCCTTTCATTTTGTTTTTTTTTTCTTGTGAACCTTTGGCTTTGTTTATTTTTGAAAGAGTTATGGGTTAAACTCTTGGGAAACCCTTACGAGAGCACACTCGTCCTCTTTGGCGACTTAGAGGTTTACATGGCTTGTTGCTTTCGCTAAAAGCAACCGTGATTTCTACGAAAGTGAGTTAGGATTTATTTTTAAGTTTTTCATGTTGTATTTGCTTGAGGACAAGCAAAAGGCAAGCTTGGGGGAGTTTGATAGGTCCATTTT
Organism: Salicornia ramosissima; assembly: GCA_951394345.1. Lineage (NCBI taxonomy): Eukaryota > Viridiplantae > Streptophyta > Magnoliopsida > Caryophyllales > Amaranthaceae > Salicornia > Salicornia ramosissima. The sequence continues at coordinate 48,841,759 of OX596233.1, forward strand.
AGGACCGATTTCCTGGACTCTTTTAACTTGTTTTCTGTTGTTTTTAGGCTTAGTTTTATTAGTTTTAGGCCTTTTTAGCTTAGTTTAGGTCTTAGTTGCGTTTTCGTTGAATAATGCCTTTTCTTGCCATTTTTGCTAATAATTGAGCACTTTTGCGTTACTAATGCCTTGCGTTCATTCATGTAGGTATTTTGTGTGTTTTCGATCAATTCTTAAAAGCCGACAAGGGTCGTGAGAGGTCCCGAGAAGCTTTGGGAAGTGTTCCGCAATAAAGCCAAGACCACAATCACCACTTTTGGAGCATAGGTCAACTTTGAAAGGCCATAACTTTTTACATACTTATCATTTTAAGGCGATTCAAGTTGGAGGTCAAATCTCGTTCCGATAGCTTCAAAACGCCTGGTCATAAGCTAAATTCTGATAAGAAATGAAGGAGTTATGACGTTTCTAAAACTGACTGTCAAGCTATCCAGCGGCCGCTGAGCCCTTTCCAGCGCCCGCTGAGACCTCTCCAGCGCCCACTGGAGAGGCCAAGCGCCCGCTGACTTTTGCCCAGCGCCCGCTGAGAAGGCCTTGTTCGTATCATTTAATCTGTTTTAGGTCATTTTTCGTGAATTTTTGGGGAGCACTTTATATACCCCCCCTCTTCCCATTTCTTCCTCAGCTGATGTTAGAAGCTCAAATTAGGGTTTAGGTTAGTTTTAATGCTTTGTTCTTCATTTCTCTTGTAATTTCTACTTCATCTTCTTCTTAATTTATGCAAAGTTCTTGTTGTTGTTGTTCTTCTTCTTCTTGTTCTCCATATCAAGGTATTTAATAGCTTTCATTTACTTGCTTTCTTACTTGTTTTATGTACTTATTTTGCTAGTTCTTGTTGTTTATGTTGTTATTTGTTGTTAATTTAGTTGTTTATGCTTGGTTTGTTGTTGGTTTAGTTGTTTTGTTATTAGTTTATCTTCCTCCTTGTTCTTATTTTTCTAGGTTTTAATTGTTAGTTTGTTGTTCATAGTTTTAGGTTAATTTGTGTATTTAGTTTTAATTTTAATTATGTTTTTATTAATTATGTGTGAGTAGTTAATTTCTAGGGTTTGAGTGAAACTTCTCAATTCCTCCATGATTGTGGTTTAGTTGTTTCTTGGCTATGGTTGTGATAATGTCGGTACCTTAGGATTCGGTTATGTTGAGTCTTGTGTCTAGCTAACATAGGATTCATTGAAGAATCCCCACCGAAGGACCGAAAGGTGAACGTGGGTGATGACTTCCTTTGCCCGATTGATGGAAGCACCACGAAAGTTGGGCCTTCAATCAAGGGAAAGTTACCGGTCTTCGTGATTTTGTGCTTAGGACTCGTTAGATGTGTCGCTGCACGAAAGTGAGTTGTATATGTCCTTCCGGTCATCGTACTAGCTCGAAAGAGTGGTACGATCATAGAACGACCTCCCCTTATCCACGACCTAAGTCTAAGTTTCGATTGATTCATAATTCATGGTGGTATGAGTTGTGGATCTCTTACTCTAGTCCCTTTTGTTTTTGTTTCCTTAGTGTAGTTTTAGTTAGTTCTCTCCGCCTCTCGTGACCATCACCCGACCTAGCTTGTTCGACGCTCACGCCTAGATTAGTGCAACGTACCTTCCCCGTGTTCGACACCCCCACTCATACTACGACGGGGGTTTTTATTTGGTAAGAAAACCCCTCCTATCAAACCGAGATAGCGTAAATAGCACCGCTGGGAGGTTCCCGAGTCACAGACCATACCACCTGAGATGAGGAGGAGAGCGAGAATGCAGATTTTTTTATCACGGGTAGTACCCGCCATGGAAACCCCTTTGAAAAGTTGGGTGGGCTTCGCGTAGTTCCGAGTCGGGCTAAAAAAACTAGCAACGGGCCCAAGCATATCCCGAACCTCCTCCGAGCCGAACCTCAGCCTATCATCAATTACCAAATCATCGTCCGTAAAGGCCAAGCCGGTAAGCATGGCAAAATCTTGAGGGGTGATGGTCATCTCGCCCCATGGAAAATGAAACGTATTGGTGGTATCCCACCAATACTCAAGAAGGGCAAAAACGAATTGTCTGGAACCTGGAAACTCATTCATGGCAACTACACACCTAGAAAAGGCGTGAAAAGGAGAGTTCCTCCACTAGTCCCAAAGGTCCCGATCCTGGAAAATGGTTTCCCTGAAGAACTCGCCAAAGCGGCCCGCCAGGCTATAAACACTGACGTCATATGATCTCTGCAGAAGAATAAAAAGAGTTAGCCACTTGATAAGGAAGGAACAAAAGAGATAATGAATTCCAAATACTTACTATCCCCGACAAGGGCCTATGTGACAAATGGTGTCTTCGATCAGCAGTGAGATCCGAAGGATCCCAAGTAGTATGCTTCCATTATTTTTCGGGCAAGAAACACGATATTCATCGTCAGGAGCCCTGTGTGAAGCCTTTGATTTACGAGCGGAACGTCTCCTCTTTGGTTCCGACATCTACAAAATCATGGAAAAATTCAAATGTGTTGCAACAACTTTTCTATGGACAAGACTAATGAATGATCACAATTGGGGGCTACTAATCATATCGATGCATATTAATTAGTTCATGAATCAAGTTTGTGAATGAATAGTTGAGCAAGCAATTTGTTCAAAGTTACCTTCAAGAGGTGACTTTTATACCATGTTCATTCACGATGAACAAATACATATTTCACATTCAACACCTTCAAGAGGTGGTTTTCATGACTAGTGATTCACCTTCAAGAGGTGAAATTCATGCTTCATACTTTATACATATGAATTATTCACATGTGAGCAAATTCACTCATACAAGTTCACACTACCATGCTCAAAGCTCAAAATTTTGACAAGAAAGTGGGGGATTTTCATAGTTTCCATCATCAATTTCAAGCTTTCATGAAGTACATTTAAACATAATTCAAGCCAAAAATGGAGCAAAAAACCCCCCAGTTTTCGTGAAATTTTCGAGCAAAAAAGGGGGGAAATTTTCATATTCTTCTTCAACAATACACACAAATATCATTTCAATTGCTCAAGCTATTGTATGTACATCATTTACAAGCATAATGGGAAAAATTTTAAACAAAAATTCAAGCAAAAAATGGAGCAAAAATCCCCAAAATTTCGACAGATTTTCGAACAAACGAGGGGAGAATTTTCGAATTTTTATGCTTATTTCACAACAAACATGGCTAAATTTAGTTCATGAATCACATACACACCATTTTCAAGCATCATACAACAAGAAATTTGAGCATAAATTCGTGAAAACAAAAAACCCCAATTTAAACCCTAACTTTGCTTCAAGTAAGAAAGAAGGAGAGTTAGCCATGGAATTTACCTTTGCTTGCTTGAATGTTGAAGAAGGTTGCTAAAAAAGTTTAAAAAGCTTGAGATTTGAAGGAGATTTTAAGAGAAATGGTGGAGGTTTGGTGTGAGAACAAAGAAGAGTAAAGCAAAATTGGTTTTGTGCGAATGAGCAACGAAGGAGCAAAAGGTAGAATAAAATCATCAGTTACCTGCGTCTGGACGTAGGTGTTATACAGATTCCCTGCGTTTAGGCGCAGGGTTATGCGTCTAGGCGCAGGTATATGGGACCAGTTATTTTGATGGGTTCTTTTCGATTTCGCTCTTCCAAAACAACGGTTATTCGCGGGAATTTCTAACGAACTTTTGAAGTTCTTGCAAAATTACAAAAATACCCATGCTCATAATTAATCCCATTTCAAGAATTAAATAAGCATGATTCTTTCCACAGCAATTACAAACACATTTCAAAACCCATTTTGTTTCTCACCTTAGAAACAATTGAAACACATTCCCCACTCATACAAAAGCATCTCTTCAAACATTTTCTTAAGGGATTATGTTTACCCTTAATTTACATATTCTCTTGCGGGTTTATGCTTACCCAAAAACACAAACATTTTTTAAGGGTTTACGCCTACCCTAAGTTCACATATCTCATGGGTTTGTGCTTACTCGAAATCCACAAATTCTCATATGGGTTTATACCTACCCTTAATTTACATATTCTTCAGTTTTATGCCTACCTTGAATTCACAAATTTTTTCCTCAAAGGTTTATGCCTACCTTCAATATCAATACTCTCCTGTGGGTTTATGCTTACCCCAAAAAAAGTATATTTTTCTTGTAAGTTTATGCTTACTCACATTCCGAGAGTTTTTGCTTACTCTCGACCTGTGACGGGTTTATACCTACCCAAAATCAATTTCTCGCGAGTTTATGCCTACTCGCTTTTGCTCAACCTTGCCTATACGGCTTTTACATCTCGAGGGTTTATGCTTACCCAAAGAGAAAGTTCCAAAAGATCCAGGCGTATCCAGAGGGACCAGATACTTCATCCTCCATCATCCCGAAGATCCAGGCACTTCCGAGGGACTAAACCGCACGGGGCGCGGTCACAGGTAAAACTAACATTTGTTTTGCAGGTACCGGCGTTAAAAAGGGTGACTCAAGGTCGCAGAACGTCTTGAGTTATCCTCCGTCCCGACAGGAATACTTTGACTTTCGTCTTGCGAGTTTATACTTACTCTCCAGACTCAGTCAAAGTGGGGGCTTCTGTAGACACCCAAATGTGTCTCCCCGATATAAAGACTAATGATGAAACTATGAAAACACCAAGAAGTCCAATTAAGTAGAATTGGCGATGAAAATGCAAGAAAATGTCTCAAATAATTATTTAAACCTTGCTCGGACCACTTAGGAGGGCACCAATAGCATTTGCAGCGTTTACGAGATTTATTCTTTATTTTTAAATATTTTTGAGATTTTTCCATGCATCTTTTATATTTTTCATACTCATAATAATATTTTTTGGTGCCTTATAAAAATTAAAAAAATAAAAATTAATAATAAAAATATTTTAACAGCATAAAATAGTATTTTTATATTTTGTGTATTTTATTTTATTTATTTTAGAATTTTTCTCTATTTTTTAATATTTTAAAAGCTTTTGGAATATTTTAGAACAGCGCTGGGTATACTAAGACGCTCGGAAAAATTCCGGAACACTCCGGAATAGCCTAGAGTAGTCTAGGGATCCAAATCATGGATAAAGATCAAAAGCCTGACTTATTTCGTAAAATCTCGAATCTCGTACAAACGCGTAGCTGACTCAGCTTGACAGATCGTTGAGCAAGTCCTGCGTCCAGACGCAGGACGTTGTATAAAACCTGCGCCTAGGCGCAGAGTAATTACAAGCTCCTGCGTCTAGACACAGGACGTAATACAATAACTGCGTCTGGACGCAGCCTTGTAATACGACGTGGCACTTTGCTGGCCCTTTTGGCCTATAAATACGAGAGCTTATACGAGCTTTTGATATTCTGAGCAGATTATCCACTCATTACTACTACACTACACTTATACTCTCCTAAATAATATTTTCATACAAAACTCAAAAATATATATAATAAATAATTGCATTTTCGGTTGCTAAATCTATTAATTGCGTTCTTAAGGTACGAATTCTGAAGTCTCTATCTTCTTTATTTTTAGTTTTTTAATCGTAGTGAGATCGATTGAAATGATGATTATTGGTACAAATTATTGACAACAAATGATGTAAATAATTAATAAAGACTAAGATCGCGTACATGTGAATTTGGACATTTTAATCGACAATAACATTGATTTTGATACAATTAATAATGATTTACAAGTATTATTTTAATTGTCATTCATTTTTTTAATAATTTAACTGATTTTTATTCCGATCTTGCAATTCATACGCGTGGTGATTATTAATTCATCGACGTAATTTGACAGATCATACATTAATATTGACTCTTATGCTTTTCTTTTTTTTAGATCGGTTTTTATATTTTATAGATCTGACAATGAATAATAATAATTATTATAAAATTCATTTTTTTTATGCGATCTATATTACATGATTCCTTTTATTAGATCTCGTGTCATAAAAGGTCGCTATATTTTTATCTTTTAATTTTATCACTTTAAATAGTCGGATCTTGATTTTTTATGCGGTCATGGCAAAATGAATTTATTAATTAAATATCATTTTACCAAATAACCGCTATATTTTATCTGTATTTTCGGATTATTAAATAATGTTATGTAAAATATGATTTATTATTTTATTCATAAATTCAAGAGTCATACATAAAAGCCCGATCTGGTTAAATAATAATAAATGACGATTAAAATTATCAATTTAAATATTCCGATTGAACTGTCCAAATCACATCAAAATTTTGTACCTTAATCATCATTTTAATCGTGTTCTCATTTAATATTTATTATATTTAGTGTAGTCGAACAACACATCAAACCACTTCTCCTGGAACACACTTTGAACCTGCACATATTTATTTTGTTATGTATTTATTGCTTTTATTTCTGTTTTTCGTTCATGTTTTATTTGTTTTCAATTTTTAGGATTTTTAATACTGATTTAATTTAAAGTGGTCACAAAAGTTAGTCTTGATTTATATATAAATTAAACCCGCTTAGTAATATACGTTCTTTAGGGTATAATATTGAGATATTTATGTATTCGGGATTAATAATAATTTGACCATAAAAAGAGAGCTAGTAGAGACCGCTTACAGGCGGGCGGGCCCAATGCACGATTGGCCCGTAACCTGTCCCCGAACCCATACTCTGGTGCACGACCATATGGGGCCAATTGCTTCTGGCATTGGTACTTCTTCGGTGTCCGTGGACCGTATAAAACGCACGGTGGCGACTCCTACTAGTCCGTATTCACATACGGCGTTAACGAGCATTCAAAACAAACTCGTGAGACGTAGGACCCCTACACATGTAAATTAAATAAAATGTATTATTACAACAAGAACCAAATAACATAAGAATGAGTAATTAACCTGGAAGCCATTCATTATCACCAAGATTATACTTCCATATAACAGGATTCCACTCTTCCTCGAACTCCTCAGCAGTGTGGGTATCTTATATTGCATTAAGAAACTCAATCTATTGCGTCATACCTCTCATATGAACTAAAAGTTTCTTAGCAAACTTCATAGTGATGTGCCATAGGCACCATCTGTGCCTTGTTTCAGGAAATGCTTTTGCCACAACCTTCCTTATAGCTGCATCCTAGTCGGTCAAAAATCCACTGGGAGCCTTGCCTCCCATGCAAGACAACCACGTCTCAAATACCCACTGAAAAGTCTCAACATCCTCATGGGAAACCAACGCACATCCCAGCAGTATACTCTGCCCATGGTGATTCACCCCGACAAAGTTTGCAAATGGTAAATCATACTCATTTGTGATTTAGGTCGAATCAAACGTCATAACATCGATCTCCAAAGTCACAAGATGTAGACCTGCTTCTCGCATCCACCCACATCACATCCTTTAATCGATCCCACCATCCAACTGGTAAGCATGAAAGAACTGAGGATTATCAGCACTCATTCTATTTAAGTAGGAGTACATGGCCTTTGCATCGCCACCTTCCAACCGAAGCCTCCTATCTTTAGCTAACTCATTCCTTAGATCTCTTTTCGTGAGTGCAAGGTTATCATAACCATTCCTCTCATGTGCTAACGACCGGTGAATCTGGGAAATTTTAGCCCCTCCGCCGTAGTAGTCATTGAACAAATTCCTCTAAATTGTTGGGTTCCACTCATCTTGCCGATAAGAAGGTATATACTTGCTCCTTGATGGGGTGGGGTTGTGATTCTGATGCACAAGCTCCAACTTCTTTATAGTCCATACCCCTTCTTTGTTAGCACTTGCATAAAGCATAACAGGGCAATTTCAACGCTTCGACTTCCCCTCTACAATACGTACACCATCATAGCTTGCCCCTATTTGCCTTCGCATACCACTCTGGTGTAACGACCCGTAATTTAGCAGCGTTGTTTTCGGAGAAAACAACAATCACAGATCATTAACTTCTAAAACTTCAAAGTTAGGTTCATAAACTACAACGGAAGCTCTAAAACTTAATCATATTATTCATTAAAAACTGTTAGATAATCCCAAAATAAATATCAAACCAATATCCTTTACTATTAAAAAAATAAATAAAGAATAGACTACTAAATCAAATAAACATAATCTAAACTAGTCATCGGGTCACTTCTAAGCTGGCTAGCTCACAATCCCGGCCCATACGTAGCCTAAACTCAATCACCACCTGTACCTAAAATAGAATGGGGGGTCCACAGTCAGTGGTGAGTAATTAGATTGTTCTACTTAATCAGTAGAACACAATTAGAAACATAATAATCAGAACAGATCATCTGAACTGTCGAACAAGTCATCATGCAAAGAAGTCAACAAGCAATCACATCAAGTACGCAGCGGAAAACAATCATACAAGTCATCCTTAACAAGACCTTCAGCTCAGCTCAACCAATTCTAGACTTCTAATCCTCATCAACGACTCTTCTTTTCTGTTCTTTCCCAATCAGGTGCTAATCCGTGACCAGTCATATGCTCGTAAGAGGTCGGTCAACAACGAAGATCTACTCCCCCCAACTTTCCTTACTCATGCCGGGTCAACCACAAGGATCTACTCCCCAAGCACTGGGATCAAGAACTGTCCCCAATCCGAAGATAGGACAGTGGCTTCGACTATACCTACGTTCATGGCACATGAGCCACTAGATAGGTGGTCACTTCATAGTTAATCATCTTTTCAATTCAATTCAATTCTGTTCTGTTCTATTCCAATCCTCAATTCAATTCCTTATCGTCATAGCTTAACTTCTAATCCAATCTTGTTCATCTTAACTTGACTCAAACTCCAAACTAAACTTATACCACTCGAAAATGACCAACATCATGCGGAAAAATAATGCGGAAATACTTGGAAATACGTACAAAAATACATACGGAATGCGTACGAAAATACGTACAAAATACATACGGAATACGTACAAAAATACGTACAAAAATACATACGGAATACGTACAAAAATACGTACAAAAATACATACGGAATATGTACAAAAAATACGTACAAAAATACATACGGAATACGTACGGAATACGTACGGAATACGTACAAAGTACGTATAACAATACGTATACAATACGTATAAAATACTTGCAAAATACGGTTAGAAATACATACAATATACGTATACCATACAGTCACAGATACACGAAATTCATACTCTACACATATACAAAGGAAACCTTCCCCTGAAATACTTATCTTGTCATATTTTACCCATAACCCTTCCTTTATTCATATTATTACTTTCCTTCATATTGCGACTTATCCCTATTAATTCCTTTTAATGGTAATAATTATGTTGTTACTTTCCTTCGTATTGCAACTTATCCCTATTAATTCCTTTAATTATAATAATTATAATGCTTCCTAAAATTACCTTTTAATAATATTGTAAGTCAAAAGTTAAACTAAAATGGATCAAATAAAATATGAGACCATACAAAATTTTAATCTAAAAAAATAATAATTAAATAAATTCATCATATCATCATATAAACATTTCAATAAATCATATAAAATGACAATTAGCTACATAAGTTACCTAAAACATGATAAAAATCTTATTTTCCATATTTCACATCACTCGACATTTTGGAGAAATAATACCAAAATTAACACTTTAAATTAATTAAATACCTTTATCAATAATTAAATAAATTAACCTAATAAATAAATAAATTATGCAACAACATCAAGACATCAAGATTAATCAAGAACAAGATCAAAAGTTAATCCTTTAACTGTATAACATCACACGGCAATTATAGGCCAAGATATATCAAGAACATTTCAAGAATTAATAATAACATGTTTTAATAATTCAATCACACTATTTTACACAATCTGATTTAAAGAATTAAATTAAGATCGACCGTCTAAAGGTATCAAATAATCTGGAAATTTTGATGGGAGTTAAACATGGGTTCAAGGTTTAACTTGCATAGATTTCGTCCAAAAATAACGTCATTTACTATTTTTAAGGGATTTTATAACTAACAAATCAGATTAGGCTGAAATCAGTTTCAGATTTTTCTGCCATAGCAAACGATCTTTAAAAATTATGCAAATTTAACAAAAGCTGTAAAACACTATTAATGACTTCCACCTAAAATTTCGTAACCATCCGAATTGACTAAGTGTCTTGAATAATTCGTAAACTAAATCTGGACAGTTTTACCGGTTTGAAAGACTAAATTATTATAAGCAAGAAAAAGACGAATTTTGTCACGAAATAAATCATGGTTCATAATAAAACAGTAAAGAAACTCCCTAAAATTATTCTAAGTGACTCGACAATTTAGAACAACAAGAACAAAAAATATTCTTTTTAATTTAAGACTTTAATTAATAATTTAAATAATCAAGATTCATCAAATTTACATAAAGAAATCAAGAAAATAACATCATAATATTCATCATATCATTCGAAAAATTTCAATCCTAAACATGATACTAATTCTAAGTAATCCTATATTGTTCTAAACAATTCCAAACCATATTCTAAAAACTATGAAACTAATCTATCCTAAAGATTAAGTAAAAGCAATCCAATTACCTTTGAAGGAGAGATATGATTCGAAAATATCAAGGCCACACGGTTTCTTGAAATTTCTTTAAGCTTTTGTTGCAATCTTTGAGTTATTGAAATCAATAGAAAATGTTTAGGATTTTTTAGGGAATTTTTGTGATCGATTCTTGGAAGGGAAAATAATTAAAACAATTGTTGAACCCCCAAAAATGAAGGTTGGCCATGTGACATGGGAGGTAATAGGGTTTAGGGTTCCTAAAGTTTAGTAGTGAAAATAGGACAACAAAGGTGGGTTTTGGAATGGGTCAAAAGTAGTTATAATAATTAATAAAATTATTTAACAAATTAAATAAATCAATTAGGAGAAAAATATATGGGCTCGGGTTTAGTAGGACAGAATAAATAGATTCAGGTCATGATCCAAAATAACTGGACTGCTACAAATAAAGTTAATAATTAATTAAATAATAATCAACTAAATAGCTCATTAATTATATATTTAATTAATTATAAAAAAAAAATTAAAATATCCCGAATTTTCGGGGCATTACATCTGGTTTTGGCTAACATTCTCTTCACTAGCATGCTCTTGGATCACATGATCTTTTACTGCAGTTTTAGACCTAGTACTTGCTGCAGGTGTATCCATCCCCCACATCTCACACCTCCATGTCACATTACGATAGTATTTGGTTTGCTTCCCAACCTGTTGTCTGTATCCAGCCCCCACCCTTAAAACTCCGAAACATGTTTGCTTCGCGTAGCACCGAAAATGGGTGTCTACCTCCTGCCAAGATTCATAGACCATACCCATTGCGGGAGTCGCAACAGTTGTGTCAAGAGATGAATCATGTGGCTGCGGAGTGGTTTGGAGCTGCATGCTTCATGCTTTAATTATTATCATGCTTCATTCTTTAATTATTATTTAATCATACAAAGAATGTGATAATGCCATGTGGCAGGTTCGTGGTGAAGGAACGCCTTTTAATATTATTTATAAATTTATAGATTATAGATATAGATAGATAGATATGGAGCAGTCATTTAAATCCTTAAGGTTCAGATTTGATGTCGAAATTTGCAAAAAAAAAAAGACTAGATCAGCCCGGATTTACATTCCTGATTCACCTTAATTGATTTTCACGCATTAATCTATGTGTGAAAAATTTGCTCTCTCAAAGTTTTATGCGGGCCATTTTAACACTTAAGAGCTAGAATTGATGATGAAATTTGAAAAAATGACCCGATTAGCCCCGATTTGTGTTCCTGATTTGCCTCGATTTGCGCGCATTAATTATGTGTAAAAAAATTCTCAAGGTTTTACAGGTCATTTTAACCCATATGGGTCAAATTTGAGTTTGGAATTTTCAAAAAACAACCTGATTAGCCTTGATTTAAAAATAATAACTAATGACGTTAGTATTGACTTAGCAATTATGGCGTTATGGCCAGAAAAGTCGGTTGAAAACCGTCGCCGAAAAATCGACCGAAAAAAGACACCTGAAAAGTCACTCGAAAAACCGTCTTGAAAAAATTGGCCGGAAAACCGTCGCCGGAAAAATCGGCCGAAAAAATGTTGCCGGACGGGGTCTTCGCCTTTGACTCAGTCTAGTATGACTAATTTTGTTTCTGGTCTTGTTGTCATGGATGCGGCTTCTCGGAAGCGGTGTAAGTATGCAGATCGGTGTGCTGCTCTGGGGTATGGTTTCCTTCCTTTCTCCTTTTCTACTTTTGGTGAATTCGAGGAGGATGTTGTTGCGCTGCTAAAGAGGATCCAGAGGTTTTCTAAATCACATGATATTGGTACGCGGGCTGCTGCTCACATCTTCTCTCGGGTTAGCTTTGCTATAACTAGGGGAATGGGGGCCCAGATTGTATCTAGGGTTCATACTAACTTCTTGTAGACATTTTGTGTTTTCTTGTATAATGGTATTTGGTTTATTATTATTATTATTATAATAATAATAATAATAATAATAATAATAATAATAATACCAACTTAAGTTGAGGTTTCATCATTAAATTGAGTATATATCATTATTGATGATAAATTGATGGGTACTTAATGTCGTTAACTTAAGTTAATGTTTCATCATTAAATTGGGTATATATCATTATCGATGATAAATTGATGGGTACCTCTAAGAAACTTGGATAAAAGTGGGTACACCTGAGAAAATGCAAAAATACATGGGTACTAGTGAGAAAACCCTATAATCAATTTATAAATATCTTTTACGATAAATCATTTAACAACAACAGACTACCCGATACTAATAGCTTATTAAAATATTATGGAGTAGTATTTAAGTCAAGGTGGATTCCACAAACATAATTATCAAAATCTTATATTAGGGGTGATTAATCTACCCAGTGGGTCAACTAATTAGTTTTGTCGAATAAATACGGATCGGAGTATAAAACATACTAGCTTAGGAGTACAGGTGGTCAATGGGTCGTTTGGGTCGAGTACATGTCGTGTTGATTCAATTCGGGTCAATTCAAGTCGAAGAGCTTTTAGTTTTCGGTCAAGTCGAGTTGGATATATTCAGGTTTTCTCTAAATAGATTTAAAGGACAACAATTGACAATACACACATTAATGATCAAATAATTGGAGTGGAGTTGGGTCAAATTTAAATTACTAATACCATATTAATTCAGATATATTTCGAATTTCAGATCGAGTGGGATGACTTTTGAGCATTAGTATCTCCAAAGAATCAAACAAATCAAACGAAAAGCAAAGTTGCAAGACGCACTAAAAATATTCTGCCTCAGATCAAGACTTTTAGACTACGTGGATTGGATTTTCCGATGCCAACAAGATAGTTTTAATCTTACCGCTTCCTCTTCCATATTCCCCTCTTGACCTCTTCCATTATCACATGCACACCAATCATTCTCTTTCATTAAATTATAATCCATCTGTCTTGAATTAAATACATAGTATTTTGTTAGGGTCTGAGGTGAGATTTAAATTGGACTGAACTTTTTGTAAAAAATATGGGTAAAAGTATAAAATTTTGAGTAAAAGTAGGTAAAAAGTAGTGAGTATTAGAGCATCTGCAGCTCTGGTCCCTGGGCAACCACTTTGTCCAATTTCACTTTTTTCTTTTGTTTGAGCAAACCCAACAATATGGAAGGTTGTCAAAATAATGGGGAAGCACAAGTTTCTGGGCACCTCCCTAATTTCTGCTGGTAAATAAGGGCTTGACATGTGTATAAATGGATTATATAAAAAGTATGAGAGAGAAATTTTTGGACAAGTTTTGCATTGTAAGAAGTAATAAATGAATTATGGAGGGTAAGAAATAAAGTTAATGAAAAATTAGTTGAAAGTAAGATAAAATGAAGTGAAAACATGAGGATTGGAAGGAGAATTTTGGGCAAGCCCAATATTGCTAGTACTCTTAAGTAGTAAATAAGAATATAAATGTAAAGTTGTATGTGAGCCATTTACCAAAAAAAAAATGAAGCAGTTATTTTAGGACGGATGAACTATAAGAAGTACTCTCTCCGTCCCTTTTTGTTTGCAACATTTGTTTTTTTACATTTCCCAACACATAACTTTCAATGAAAATATCTTTAGATACCCATAAGAAAAAATTATAATAATTATATATTAAAAAAGTACACATTGAACCGAATCAAATGAGATCCCATTTGACTATATTTTTTATTATATGTATAAAATTAGAGCTAGTCAAAGTTGTCTGGTGAATAGTGGCAACAATCAAATTGTTGCAAAAAAAGGGGACAGAGGGAGTAATTCTTTAGGGCTCGTTCTCTTTACAAAATTAGGTTGGATCAGATTAGAACAGAATGAATTGGATTGGATCGAATAGATTGAATTGGATCGGATTAGATCAGAATGGATTAAATATTTAAAACTTATTCGAACTAACCTTTATGGCTGGGATTTTTTTTTTTTACTCCCTTCGATTGTTTTTGTCGTTTCAATTTAGAATCTTGAGATTATTTACATTTTTCCATTCTCATTTTATTTTCATTTCTTATATGCAACCTGCCGCACGGTTTAAGAACCGTATGACTTGCATATAAGAAGGGGTTACAAACTTCTTTGATGAAGGTTACAAAGTGGTAGGTTACAAAGTTCATTTGTGCGGGGGTTATAAGGTTACTTTGTAGGGGTTACAAATGTTTTTAAGGGAGGGATTACAAACTTATTTTACTAGGGTTACAAAGTTTATTTGTGTAGGGTTATAAGGTTATTGTGGTGGATTACAAGGTTATTGTGAGAGGCTACAAAAACCTTGTAATAATGGTTACAAAGTTAATTTGTGTGTGGGTTTACGAAGTTATAGTTAAGGGTTACAAAAACCTTATAACTCACACACAAATGAACATTGTAACCCTCAGACAAATTAAATTTGTAATAATGATGCAACCTGCTGCACCTAAAGATGACGACAGATCGGATTAGATCCAGATCTGTTTTTTCGGTCTAGATCCAGATCCGCTCCAGATCCGATAGATCCACCGAATGTGGATCCAGATACAGATCTTGCGGATTCGGATCTAAAACGGATCCTCTTATATTATACGTACTAAATGAGATAATTAAAACTTTTAATGCATTAAAATTGTCACTTCATCACATACACAATTAATATGCAAATTAAAACCCATTACTATGTAGTAAGTACTAACAAACTAACATCATCAACATTCTAAAATCCATAAATTACATAATCAACTTTGGTAATGGACTATTTGAGCTTTGGAGTATTGGGCATTTTGGTCGTATAATTTATAAGACTATCATTAATTTAGTATATGTTTTGTTAAAATAACGGATCCGTAGATCTTGCGGATCTTAATGCAGATCTGTAAACAAAATCCATATCCAGATCAGTATTTTCTCTAAGAATCCGTATCCGACCTAGATTCGCGCAGATCCAAAATATGAAGAACCAGATCCGTTTAATCCGCGGACCCGAGGCGGATCCAAGATCCGTTGCCATCTCTAGCTACACAAAAACCCATTATCTACAATTTGATTTCACATATTTTTTTTGTTATACAAAATAAAAGGGCTACAATATAAACGTAAGGACTATAATATAATTAGGATTTTCCAAATTAAAAAGAGCTACAAATATTTGGATTAAATTGGATTATGGGCCTTGTGGCTACAAATATCATTGTAAGTGCTATGGTAGGCTACAAATATTTGGATTGGATTGAAAGGCGGAGCATGAATTGAAATATAATTGATTTGATTGGATTAGAATAGAATGGATTATTATATTTGCTTAATTGTTTCACATAAAATTTACCTACTCTACTACTATACTAGCCTTGTGTGCACGCTTTGCGTGCGACGATATTTTTAACGTATCTTCAAAAATCGAAGGTTTTTGTTCGAGAATTTGAAATATTTTTTAAATTCATTCATTCACATAATTGTAAACAAACTTTCCCCTTTCATTCAGTCATTCCACAACAATGAACAAAATCGGCTATCAAATTTCTACGATAATCAAAAGGTAAAACTTTTATGTAACAAACTATATTAAAATGGGTGTCAATTTATAGAGAATTCAAAAATATGAATTTTTATTATTTTATTTTATTTTTACGAATTGTATATTTTGTAATATTTTCATTTTAATAAATTCAAAAATTGTAATAACTTTCCTTAATAAATAAGAGTGGTGCTATTTGATTTTTAATAAATTTTTAAGGGGCATTATGGACTTTTTGAGGGAGGACACCATGGCTCCCCCCTTGTTTTATATAATAGAGATTATTTTTTGTCATTTATTCACTCACTTAGGGTGCGTTCTCTTCACCTTAAAAAAATAAGTTTCAGGTTTAATAAGTTCAGATAAGTTCCAATAAGTTATATCAGGTCTAATAAGTTCAATAAGGTCTAATAAGTTGCAATAAGGTCCAATAAGTTCTAATAAGTTCCAATAAGGTCTAATAAGTTGCAATAAGGTCCAATAAGGTCTAATAAGTTCCAATAAGGTTTAATAAGTTCCAATCAGGTCTAATAAGTTCCAATCAGGTCTAATAAGTTCAAATCAGGTCTAGATTATTATTTTTAATTATTGATCAAATAAAATTAATTAAATTAATAATTAACTTAAAGCACTCTTACACAACATAAACCAATTTTATTTTATCATTCTTGTTTTATAATTTTTTTAGAGAAACCAATCAGAGTTAGATTGAATTAAACTATTTTTTTATATTATAAAATAAAACTTATTTTTTATTTTGGGTTTGATTTAATTTTGGTCCAAATTAAACTTTACCCACCCTCTATATTATTATTACTAATTTTGGTCCAAATTAAACTTTACCCATCCTCCATATTATTATTATTCAATCCGTTCTAGTTTGTTAATTTTACTACAAGTGAATTAAGAAAAATTAAATATTTAGATAAGTTGTTATTGGAATTGATAATATTAATTAATAATGGGTTTGAAAAAAGATATACTAATTATTATTACCTTCTTGAACCTAATTCAACAATAAAAAAAAAACATAGGTTCAAATGTATAGAATATTATCATCATCATCATTATTATTATTATTATAATTAATTTATTTTATTCAATCATATAAAATACGTTCCAATAAGTTTCAATCAGGTTTAATAAGTTCCAATAAGGTCTAATAAGTTCCAATAAGGTCTAATAAGTTCCAATAAGGTCTAATAAGTTCTAATAAGGCCTAATAAGTTCCAAGAAGGCCTAATAAGGTCTAATAAGTTCCAATAATGTTTAATAAGTTCCAATAAGGTCTAATAAGTTAAATAAGGTCTAATAAGTTAAATCAGGTCTGATAAGTTCAGATAAGTTCAGATAAGATAAGTTCAGATAAGTTCAGGTCTAATAAGTTGAAGAGAACGCACCCTTAGTTTCATATTACTCCCTCTGTCCCATTTTACTTGCTATATTTCATTTTGGAACATTTTTATGCAAACCAATTTTTATGTGGGACCACTATTGGTAAAGGTAAGTTGAAGAAAAAGATTGGCTTAAAAGAGAATAAAAATGATAAAAAAGAGTGTAAAAATGTAAAATATGTGTGGAGCCCATAGACTATAAAAGGAAATGTAACAAGTATTTTAGGACATCCAAATAAAAAAATTGTAGCAAGTAATTTGGGACACAGGAACTAGTTGCTACATTCACTTTTGGCACGATTATTATGGTAAGGACTAAAATAAAATAAGGACTAAAATAATATGTACTTTCATGTTTTAAGAGCAAAATGACAAAAATAAGAGTGTAAAAATATAAAATATTTTGTGGGGCGCATAGACTTTAAAAGGAAAAAAATATTTTGGGTCATTTAAATAGAAAAATTGTGGCAAGTAAATTGGGACGGAAAAAATACCATATTTTAACCGATTTACCTCTATATTCAACCGACTAGTGGGGAATTTATTTTCCCAAAGCTTAAAGTCATGTTAGAATCATGGTCAAAATCTATTTTAATAGGGCGGTAAGCTGTTCATTCCAAAGGAGCCAAGGAGGAGTATCCACCTTTGCTAGGGATGTCAATGAGCCAATACACTCGTGAACAACTCGCGAACAAATTTGGTCAAAGTTCGGTCAAAGCCTGTTCATATATAAATAAACGAGTTCGAGTAAAATTTTCAACCTTGATTAATAAACAAGCTTTACTCGAACAAGGTAGTACTCAACTCGTTAAGGTTCGCGAACAACTCGTTTCATATAATACTCGTTAAAAGCACGTTAAAAACTCATTTATATACTTCGAATTTTAAAAATATATTTATTTATATTAAATATCATTTAGATACCATACTTTGTTTTGGTTGTAAATTTTGAATAATATCATATTTTGTATTATAATTTTAAAATTCTATATTTTATATTATTTATGCTTGCCCAAAAGGTAAAATTAGAAATAATTAATAAAACAATAGATACAAAGCTCATTTAAACATATGCTCGTGTATATCTATTGTTTAGTCCAAGGAAAATGGTGAAATTGTTCTTATCCATAGAACTTAAAAGTTCATACCTTTCCAGAGCATTCGAAGAACAATAGTAACCCCCTTCGAAGTCAGAAACACCCAACCAATCATTATATGTAAACGAGCAGCCTGAACATGACAAAATTAAACGAGCCGAGCTTGAACAAGATTTTTGGAAGCTCGATTATGCTCGAGCTCGGCTCGAGCTCAATTAATATTAGTCAATTCTAACTCGAACAATTTACTATTCGGCTCGGTTCGTTGACATCACTAACCTTTGCCTTTGTAAAAAAATATTAAATTATTATATACTTACACCCTTCAAATCCGAGAAATGATAAAGGTATAACTAAAATTGATAGGGGCACAACCTATAATGAGAGTACATCTTCCTATGCTCATCTCACAAAAGATGGGGGGTTTTACTTGTGCGAATATGAATTCCCTAATTCCCTACGAATCCCCCTTAAATACAGTTGGAGCTTTGGCCTGTTTATGCGAGTATATACTTTACTTCCTTATCTCACATTCATCTCTGCTTTTCTTTCTTCCCCCCAACCCTTTCCAACAAAAAACAAAGAGTAAAAAAAGACCAGTAAATATAAAGAAATGGGAATATCATCTGAAGGTCCGTCAATGGCGAAAGCCTTAAAGTGGATGGGATTCGTCACGGCCGTGTGGGTTCAAGCAATTTCAGGCAACAACTACACATTCTCAAACTACTCTGATGCTCTGAAGAATTTGATGAAGTTAACCCAAGTTCAGTTAAACAATTTATCCGTTGCTAAAGACGTCGGTAAGGCATTTGGTCTTTTAGCTGGTTTAGCTTCCGACACTTTCCCTACTTGGGTTCTCCTTCTTATTGGCTCAGTTGAAGGACTTGTTGGTTATGGTGCTCAATGGCTCGTTGTTAGCACCTCCATTTCTCCCCTTCCTTACTGGGCTGTATGTTCTTCTTTTTCTTCTTTTCCTTGCCTTTTAAGTCTCATCTTGCTTGTTATTTTGTTAACCTTGATTGTTTTTTTTTTATTTTTTATTTCAATTAGTATAATAGTTGTTTGTTTGTTGGTGTTCACTTGAAAATGACCACATAGAATTGCCAAAAAAGGAAATAAATAAAAACGACTTTAGGTGGTTGAAAAAAGTTATTTTTACTGGGGTAGCTCGAATTGTTCATTTTTCAAAATTTAAATTGCTTCACAGATTTGTCAATAATTGGGGTTTCTGTTTGTATAAAGTTTCTGCAAAAACAAAATAAAATTGTTTGTATTATCATGTGGAATATTTGCAAGAAACTAATTTTTTTTTTTTTATAAAATTATCAGCAGCGGTGCCTAACTTAGCTCTGCTATGGATAAGACTTAAAGAACCATAACAGAGTGCATTTTAGTATTCTGTACCTTATCAATTTTAATCACCGGCAACGTTTGCTATGTGTTTTGGTGAAAATTCTACTGTTTGTCTTATGACGGTAGACTGCTGGAATGGATACGTAGATTGCTTGATTTGTTATGGATTATTACCATTGATATAAAATTTGCGTATTGTCAGTGGTATACTTAAGTTTTAAAAAATGTCAGTGGTATACCTAAATAAATAATGAAATTCAATAACGACTTTTAAAGGCAGTTTTAGGCCATTAAATACCACTAATTCGACCATAAACATACTTGATAATAAGAAAAAACTGATTTTATGGTTGTTAATGTCCCAAAACAAGCTTTAAAAGTGATTATTGAATTTCATTAATAATGTAGGTATACCACTGAGATTTTTTAAAACTTAAGTATACCACTGGGAATAATCCATTTTTTTTATTAATATTTAATTCCTAAATTTAATTAAAAATCTTATTAAAAATGGTTTAATTAGATTTCTTATTTTAGGAAAATAAAAACTGATGATTTTAGTAAAAAGCTGAAAATATTTTCTTTAAATAGGAATTCTAATTAAAATATTTAGAATTTTTTTTAATTAAATTTAGAAATTAAAAATAAATAAAAAATCAAGCAATCCATTCATTATCGTAGTCCGTATGCTTTTACGGAGTATAATATTTACTAAAATGCCAATGAGTTATGCTTTTATTAGATGGCACTAAGCTAAGTTAGCCATTAATCATTAGCCCTTTATAAACACCTCTCATTGCAAGGATCGCACGTAGGAAACACCCTAAACAAAGCGGTAAAGAAAATCAATGCTAGGAAAAAAAAAAGCATTGAGATGTGATTGATAATATAATATTGACTTTAATTAGACTATCACAACCAAAAAGTTATGACATTTGAAGCCAAGAACTCGTTTTACATTGTGATATTGCCAAAAAAAGGTTTAATTAATGATAAATGCCAAAAAAATCTAAAGTGTTCAAACAAACAAACAATGCTTTATAAGAGGTTGTTTCTAGCAAAATTTCCTTATCATAATTTTAGCTGGTAGTTGGTGTTTGATAACAGTGTTTGAATTATGAAATGATGCAGATGTGTGTATTTATGTGTATGGGAGGGAACAGCACAACATGGATGAACACAGCCATATTAGTGACATGTATTCGAAATTTCAGGAAAAACAGGGGACCTGTTTCTGGGATTCTCAAAGGTTATGTAGGATTAAGCACTGCTATCTTCACCGATATATGCACTGCACTCTTTTCCGATAGTCCTTCTAACTTCCTCATGATGCTTTCTATTGTCCCTTTCGCCGTTTGTTTAACCGCCATGATCTTCCTTAAGGAGGTCCCTTCCTCGACCTCTGATTCCGATGTCTCCGAAGAATCTAATTACTTTAACATGTTCAATGGGTTGGCTGTTATTGTTGCACTCTATCTCTTAGCGTACGGGTTTATTGGGTCCCTCGGGCATGCTTTCGATGTTACTTTCTCGATTGTTTTAGTGGCGTTGCTGGCTTTTCCGTTGGTTGTTCCGGTGTATATTGGTGTGAAGAGCTGGGTGGAGTCGAGAGGTAAGGCTGACGTGGAGGGTCAGAGTTCGGAGCCTTTGTTAGGCGGTGGTTCGGAAAATGTGTCGACGAATCAGGAAGTGGTGGTGGCGGATGGTGTTGCGAATAATGAGGAGGTGAAGAAGTTACAGCCTGCTCTAGGGGAAGAGCATACTATAATTGAGGCGTTTAAGACCGTCGATTTTTGGGTTTTGTTTGTGTCGTTTTTGTGTGGGGTTGGAACTGGGTTAACTGTGATGAACAATATGGGGCAGATGGGTTCTGCACTTGGCTACTCGGATGTGTCGATCTTTGTGTCGCTGCTTAGTATTATGGGGTTTTTCGGTAGGATCATCTCCGGGACTGTTTCCGAGTATTGCATCAAGTTAGTATGCTCTTCCTCCATTTTTTTTTTTTTTTTTTATGTTATTACTGTTCTTGCATTGTTTTGAGCATTAATGTATGCAACTTTGACTAGATGAATTTAGGTAATTAACGAGACCTACTTTAGCATTTGTACGTACTTAGAGAATCCCGCAATGGAAGAGCGGGATAAAAATAGTGCAATAAAAAATCAGGAAAGAAAAAAAGGGAAGAAAAGAATGATCATATCATTGAAATGATCTAATGAGTGGGAGCAAAGGCTGAACTTAGTAGGAGTGAAAGAGAAAAAGCAAAGGAACCACACATGCAACAAATGCGAATATCTAAAATTCTAGCATAAAAACTAACATTAGATAACGAGTGAGGTCGAATAGAGATTAAGTTCATTTAATTTTAATAAAATAAGTTTCAATTTTTATAAGTTCAATTCACTTCAGGTCTAATCAGTTCAACAGGTTTCAATAAGTTCAGGTCTAATAAGTTGAATAGACACCTTAAAAACGTTCCAGGTTTAATAAGTTCAGTTCAAGTGTAATTAGGTCAATAAGTACAAATAAATTCAAGTCTAATAAGTTAAAGAGAATGCATCCTAAATAATATTGAAATAACATTGAAAAACTAATTATCATGTTTAAGTCATAAAAAAGGGCATTTTTGAAACAATACTAAAATAATTGATTGCACAAAATTTTGGATCAATAATTGTGTTTGCACAAAATTGTAAGTCATATATCTTATGAGAGTGAAAGATGTGTATAGTGCAAAAGATACAATTGTGACGAGTTTTATGTTACAGAGCATGCTGCATTATTATATGTTCCATCAATATAAAATCACGCTTATGAAAAAGTGAAGAAGTTTTCCACTGATTTGTCACCTTCTGCATATTGTACTGGATTGATTGATGGATGGATGCATGCATGTTTCATCAAGTTGTTATTGTAGATACCATTCCGATCTGGGGGTAGGTTGATGGGGAAAGATTTGAGGCACATAACATGCATGATTTTATATAATTAAATTAAATACCTAACCCTCTAATTCCCTGTATTGAATATTGCTTTGGTATCTTATGTTTACTTAGAATGTCAAAAGCATAATAGTATAATAATATTGGATTAGTAGATTTTGAAGTATTTGTAATTTTCTGTGGGAGAAATGTGCAATGGCTTCTTGCAAAGTTGCATGCTGCGGTTTGTGGCTTGTGGCGGACCCACATTGTACTAATTGGGGTTCATTGACCCCAATTGATTGTGAAATTTTTTCGCTTTGTAAAATATAGAATTTTCTTTTCTTTTGCTATAAATTTTTTTAATAGTAGTGACTAGTGATCAAAATAAAATTTATCAAATGTATTTTGATCCACTAATTTTTTTTTTTTTTTTTGAGATCCACCATGCTTTATTTGGGTTAGAGACATTGTTTTTTGAGTTTACCAACTTCAGCTGTTTTTATTCGCCCAAAAAGTGAAAAAAAATATTTCGTATGCCAGTGATCTTTAAGGAGCGGATTAAGTAGTACGATTACTGGTATATGTTTGTTGCTACTAAGATCAACGGTCTAGAATTATTTGATTTCGGTGGTTATTTTTTCGACAAACATATAATAATTTACAATATGTTTGTTGCTTATTCTACTTGAATTGACTTGAGCAATGTGTCATCTGTTTTGTTATATTGTTACCCAAAGTTTTACACTATGGACAATTGGAGTCGTTTTCATTGAACCATTTCCTGAAGTATAAAACCAACTTTCTTCAATTCCTAATATACAATTTTACTTTTTTATTCCCAAATTACCATCCATTGGAAAGCTGAAAAACCCGGCAAATTACATTGGAATACCACTAGTCTTAGTGGTTGTTTGGTTGCTTAAAATAAATGGAGGAAATGAAAATTCATGTGAATTTGAAAATATGATGTGTTTGGTTGGATTTAAAAGGTAGGGGTTCATGTGAATTTGGGTTTTCAAAAAAATGTACGAATTTAATTACCTACCATACCATCCCCTTGGTCAATGAAAATTTCCATGAAATGAAAATTCTTGTATGCTAATCAAACAATCTTGAACAATTCGTAGGAATTTTACAAGGGAATTAATTTCCATTCCTATGGCAATCAAACAGGCAAACATGCCCTTAGTTGTGGTTTTCATAAAAGAACAAGTTTATTACTCTGCCCGTCACGCGTTATTGACAACATTTGGTATTACTGTATTTCATAGAGGTATAATATGCAACTGTTGCCAATAATGCGTGATGGAGAGAGTATATTTTGCTGAAGTGGATGGTAAATTAAGAATTACAAAAAAAAAAAAGTTGTATTTTGAGAATTGAAGAAGTGGATGGGAAATTAAGAATTACAAAAAAAAAAAATTTGTTTTCATATTCTAGCTCTTGTTGTTGACACACTCGTAAGTTGTAATATTGAATAATTCCAACTTAATCACTTAAGCTTAGCAAAGCATACAAGGATATTTATTTTTGTCATTGTCTTATAAGTGGACTCGTAACTCATTCCACACATGGACCACAGATAAATGCCATCCAGTTCGTAGTTTAATAGCCACCGTTGCTGATCACGTAATAGAGTTCCACTTGTAGTCCTTTTCTTCTACTCCTACTAGCAACTTTGTTTTTATTTGATAGTGGGAAGTTGACGGTATAGAAGTTTTTAAGGCCTGTTTGGTACTTCCTCTATCCCAAATTACTTGCTACAATTTTCTTGTTTGGACGTTCTAAAATACTTGCTATATTTCCTTTTATAGTCTATGGGCTTCACACATATTTTACATTTTTACCCTCTTTTTTGTCATTATTATCCTCTTTAAGCCAATCTTTTTCTTCCACTTACCTTTAATAATGGTTGGCCCACATGAAAATTGGTTTGCATAAAACTTTGTTCTAAAATGGAATGTAGCAAGTAAAATGGGACGTAGGGAGTATAAATTTAGGAATAAAAAGGGAATGAAGTCAATTTAGAAAGGGAAAAAGTAATATTAAATGATACCATTATCTATAGTCTTGATATATAATTAAGAAAATGGAATGAAAACAAATTAGAAAAGAAAGAATTTTGATTCCACTAAGGCTGAAAAGGGTAGTAATGTTTTCCATTAAAAAATGGCATGTGTTACTATTGTCTTATATCAACCAATAAGTAATGAAACTGCTTATTTGATTCTATTTTTATCACTAACTAATAACAATACTTAACATGCTCTAACGGCCTGTTTGGTAGCCGGTTACAAATCATGGTAATAGGAATGAATTTATAACTAAATTTGGAAGGGAAATCAAAATCTGTTCTCATGGTGGTACAACTTTAGCTCCAATTTATCTAATTTTCTTCACAAATATCCATTCCCATCAAATATCATCCTTCCCAATGGTAATGGATGAGAATAAAAATTGAGAAGAAATTTGAAGCTTGTGAATGAAAATTTGTTTTCCATTAAGATTATAAGGTTTCTCCTTAACAAAATTACACTATAAATTCATTATTATTACCACAATTTATCACCAACAACCAAATGGGCCGTAAGTGTACTGTGATGAGTCCAAGGAGTTGGTGTATGTCCTTCACAAGTGCTTCTATCTTTGACTCCTCCTGGGTACCTTTCCATCCTGACAACGGCTGGGCAAAATCCATCTCTATTTTTAAAAAAAGGCCTTGTTTGGTTCAATCTCATTTCTCTTGGAAATGCAAATTCCTAGGAAGTGGCTAAATGAGATTGTGTTTGGTTGGATTAAAATGGAAAAATTGTAGGAAATTCAAATTCATAGGAAATGTGAGTTCCTACAAATCATAGGAAATTCCAACTCCCCCTTGGTGAGTTGAATTTCGTATGAAATACATTTTCTTATAGTGTGAAACAAACACATTGGCCTAATTCCTAGGAAATAGAAATAGGAAAAAATTTCCTATGAAATAGGAATTCCATGGAAACCAAACAATACCAAAGTGTACTGCATTTTCTTTCGTGCTTTATCCATGATTAAGAAGCAACTTTCACTTATGATCTATTCTTTTTGTATATAACAAAGATAACTAGATAAGTTTATATGTATTCAATTAAGTATAAAAAAATCCCTCTTACAAGTTACAAAATAAAGTATAATAAGTTTTGATAAGCAAAAAATAAGTTGAAAGAAATAAGATCTTAATCAAGCTTATGCCATATGATAAATATAATTTGAAGTTTAAGCTGGTGGTTTTAATTTTAACATGTGAATGACTGCAGGAAAGCGGCAACACCTAGGCCTCTATTCAATGCAGCCTCTCAAATCTTGTTAGCCGCCGGATATGTCATCATGGCAATGGGCTTCCCGGGGAGCCTATACCTCGGATCAGTAATAGTTGGTTTGTGTTATGGTGTTCGCCTTGCAATAACTGTCCCAACTGCCTCAGAACTATTCGGGCTCAAATACTACGGCCTCATATATAACATTCTTATCCTGAACTTGCCGCTTGGCTCGTTCCTTTTCTCAGGACTTCTAGCTGGTTTGCTCTATGATAGGGAAGCAACCATCACTCCTAGTGGAGGGAACGAGTGCTACGGGCCCCATTGCTATAGACTTTGCTTCTTGATCATGGCCGGTGCTTGCCTAATCGGCTGTGCATTGGACGTTGTAATGGCTACCCGAACCAAGGACCTTTACCAGAAGATTGCTGCTACTAAGAGGTCGAAATCTGTGGTGAATGGAAAATGACCGTTGTTGATGTGCGATTTTGGCATTGGTTCAACTTTATAGTTCTTTATTGTATGGGGTGGATGATCTGTAAATTGCAAAAAAAAAAAACACTCTTTCTGTTTCAAATTAATTGCTACATTTTGAGAAGTTTTTTTTTTTTTTTTCAAATAATCAAATGAAGCAAAGATTATGGGAAAGAGGGAGTGACTTTTATGTCATTGTATGCAATTTTGAAAGAATTGTACTATATTAGCAAGGTGGAAAAGGAAAAGTGCAATTGTATATGCAATTTTGACAGAATTGTTTCTATTTTCTAGTTCTTTACTGTATGGGGGTGATCAACTTCCTGTATGTCGAGAGCTGTAACAAAATTTCTTCCATAGACTTAAAAAAAGAAGCAAAAATAAGTATTTTTATGTTTCAGAGATGCTTAAATATGTAGAAAGTTATTTTATTTTTTGTGAAGAGTTTATGCCCATACCCTCTTGTTGTTATGTTGCCCCACAAATTTGTAAACCAGCAGGACTATGATTCAGGGACCATTTTTAGTTTCTGCTTTTCTCGCATGCAAAAACAACCTCGCGGTCCAAGTTTTGCAAAATCAGAAGTCTGGTGGTTTGTGACTTTGTTTTTGTTAGGCTTTTGCAAATGAGCTACTTGTTTCACTTCAATATATATATATGTATATATTACTTATATACTCTGTACACAATTATAAAAATCACTAGTGTAATGCAATAATAAATCGTATCAAATTCATACTAGTTGAACTAATTTAATAGGGTTATGATTTTTGTAAGTAATAGGTAGTGTGTCACTTTAGTATTTTTTTTTTTGGGACAGGTATCATTCGTCCTTTCTACTACACATTCATTTATTCCGATTTTATATTCACTTTACTATTTTTTTAAAAAAAATTATATTAAATTTTTGATGGTATTTCCACATTTTTATTAGTTGCAAACTTGTAAATTCTGCTAAATTACTTACCACTCCTAGATTTTTTTTTTTTTGCTTGTTCTTTCTATCCATCATTCAACACTTTGACAATATCAACTTTTTATAATTTTTATTTTTATGAAATTGTAGATAATAATGGACAATCTAAACATGTACTAAGAAAATTTCACCTACTTCGAGAAATTGTGGAAAGTGGTGACATACACTACAAAAAATGTGTTCAAGAAGGACAATTAAAATTGCCATATTTGATACAAAAAAATTTGTCTTCTTAGGTTATAATGACAATTTTAGGATTGCCCTCATGTTGCCCTTGTAACCCCGTTGTATTAGGTTTTAAAGACAATTTTAGATGTTTTGCCCTCTTTGATTCAATTCAAAAAGGGCAAACAAAATTGCCTTCATTGATCATCAACAAAGGCAATACATTTTGCTTTCCTTGATTGAAACACTTTATTTATTGTCAAATAGGGCAAAGTTTCAAAAGTCTAAGAGGGCAAAATAATCATATTGTCTTCATTGTTAATATCAATGAGTGCAAAAATAATTGCCCTTGTAGGCATTATTAAGTAAAATAATACTTATGTTGCCCTCTTTAATTATGATAAGTTGCCCTCGTTGTGTGAGTTTCTTGTAGTGATACAAATTTGCAAGGTTGAGATCGATGATAATGTAGCAGACCCATTGACTAAAGTACTAACCCTTTTTGCAGGCAACATGAGGCTCAGGCCACTGCGATAGGAATCAAACATGTTAGACATTGGCTGTGAAATGTTTTGATAATGTAGTCAATTTTGTTGATGTAGAATATTGAAGGCCTAGGCTTTTGATTATCATTTATAAAGTTTTGCCTTTTCATATTCATTTGATTTGGTTTAGTATTAAATGAATGTCCAAAGTAAGCTACATTATTTTGAATATGTCATTAAGACAACAGTCTTAAATAATAAAATTAAATCCTATTATGTGAACCGAAATTTTAGATTATTATTTTTCCTAATCTAGGTCATTAAAATGGACAATAATGGCTAGAGGATTGGCCTGCAAGTTGATTTAAACCTTGTTTCATGGGTTGAATGACATGAATATTATAGATCAGTTGCATAAGTATGAGTTAGAGACTTATACTAGACGATCGACCCATGCACTTTGAGAATACTATTGAGATAAAAAGTGTCATTAGTATATCTCAATAACTATTATTAGAGCATATTCCTCAAACCTGAGGTCTTAATGTCTCTTGCACAACTTTGAGAATTGGTATACCTTACTTGATATGATCAAAAGTCGCACCGCAAAAGTAGACAATAAAGGTAGTAATCAGACCAATATGAATCAATACGAGAGAGCTTGGTTTTTGTCTTATGGGCCTCTCAAAGAGTTGAAACTATCAAATGCATGGTCGTGTTGAGATGGATTATATATAGAATGATCATCTGTCCAAACTATTTAGCTTAGATATACAAGAAATGTATTTGAAGTTAATAAGGATGACATTGTATCTCGCCTTAATTATTTTCAAATAATGACATTAAGTGATAAAGGAATACACGTGTGTGAATTCAGAAAATAGAAAAGAATTGAAGAAATGAGGAATTGTATTATTAAACTTGATACTCAGAATAATAGTTTCTCTTAAGTAAGCAAAAGGAAATACAAAGGATATATAAAGAGAATTATTCTAACTAACTAAACTAACTTGTATTATGCTAAAATAGTATAATACAAGAATATACAAGAATACCCAAAAATACTTATTTTTAACTCTATACCCTTCCCTCAAGCTGGACAAGCTTGAAGTCCAAGCTTGAAACATAACTCATGATGCTTACTGGATGGTAGAGCTTTGGTTAGGATATCAGCAACTTGTTGTTGACTAGGAACATGCTGCACAGAAATAAAGCCACTGCCAACTTGCTTTCTTATAAAGTGCATATCTCTTCTTAAATGTTTAGTCTTCTCATGGTGCATGGGATTAAGAGCAAGGTGCTGAGCAGAGGTGTTATCACAGTATAGAGGAATAGGAAGCTGTGTTGTAACATTAACATCTTTAAGTAGTTCTTCCAGCCAAATTATTTCACTGGCAGCATTGGACAAACTCCTGTATTCAGCTTCAGTGGAGGACCTACTGACTATAGGTTGCTTCTTTGTCTTCCAAGACACTAGATTTGAGCCAAGGAATACAACATATGTACGTAATGACCTACTGCTGAAAGTGCAGCTACCCCAATCTGCATCACTAAACCCTTGAATATTTAAATCAGAATGTGTAGAGTAGAAAAGTCCATAATCTGCTGTACCTTTTAGATACTTGAGCACATGTAGAGTAGCCCTCAAGTGAGGTATTCTAGGTTGTTGCATCAATTGTGTTAGGTGCTGAACATCATATGATAAATCTGGTCTTGTAAACCCCAGATATATCAGCCTGCCTAGCAATCTTCTGTACCGCTCAGGGGAAGGAAGAAGCTCTCCTTCCTCTGTTGATAATTTAAGACCAATTGGTAAAGGAGCCACAGTAGGATCACAATGCAGCAGGCCAGCATCAGTAAGTATATCTTGAATATACTTCTTTTGAGATAAAAAAGAACCTTGAGTAGTTCTAGTAACCTCAACTCCTAAGAAGTAATGCATACTACCAAGGTCTTTAATAGTGAAAGCAAGATCTAATTCTTCCTTTATTTTATCCATTTGATCTTTAGATGAACCAGTTAATAGGATATCATCCACATACACAAGGCAAATAATTAATTGTCCATTTAATTCCCTAGTGAACATGCTATAGTCTTGCTTTGATTGTTTAAATCCTAATTTGAACCAAAAAAAAACTTGAGTTCTTTGTTCCATTGCCTGGGTGCTTGTTTTAAACCATACAAGGATTTTTGAAGTTTGCATACCTGCCCAGGTTTGGCTTTCTTGTATCCTGAAGGAGGAACCATATAAACTTCTTCTTCTAGATGTCCATGCAAAAATGCATTATTGACATCCAATTGATATATTTGCCACTTCTTAACTGTGGCTAGGGCAACTAGTACTCTAATTGTTGCAAGCTTA
Source organism: Salicornia ramosissima (assembly GCA_951394345.1). Classification (NCBI taxonomy): domain Eukaryota; kingdom Viridiplantae; phylum Streptophyta; class Magnoliopsida; order Caryophyllales; family Amaranthaceae; genus Salicornia; species Salicornia ramosissima. Next base: position 48,872,294 of record OX596233.1, read on the forward strand.
GCAACTGGAGAAAAAGTCTCATGAAAATCTTGTCCTTCAATTTGCTGATACCCTGTTGCAACCAATCTGGCCTTGTACCTCTCAATAGAGCCATTGGGATGTAATTTGGTTTTAAACACCCATTTAGACCCTATAGCTTTCTTGTTGGTAGGGAGGTCAGTAATGACCCCTATCTTGTTGTCTTCTAAAGCTTGTAGCTCTTGTTCCATTGCTTTGACCCATTCAGGACTATGCTTGGCTTGGTTAAAGGTTTTTGGTTCAATAATATCAGTAGAATTGACAGCAAAAGACAAAGAATGAGAATCTTGAGGTTCATTTTTATGAGGAACATAGGTACCTACAAACCCTTCAAGTCTTGTTGGTTTCTGAACAGGTCTGGTGGAGGTTCTGATTTGGTGTTGTATATGAGAATTTGTAGATATATTTTCTGAATTTATAGGAGAGTTTTGAGTGTTGTGATTATGGAACATTTGAGGACAGCTGAGAGTTTGTCCAGGAGACACATTCTGTCCAGTTTCTTCATCAACATTTTGATCCTCTTGCATTGTTCTGTCCTGCAGGTTAGTATTTTCCTTTGTATAACCAGAGGGAACAGGGCACATACTAGGCAAAATATGACAATTTTTTGTGCCAAAATTAACTAAACAGGGGCTTTAACAGAAGAATTTATAGGACTACCATCAGAATAGGGAAAATCATTTTCATAAAAATAACATCTCTTGACACAAACACCTTGTTATCTGTTAAATCATATAATTTGTATACTTTTTGACCACTTGGATAACCAATAAAATTACATTTCCTTGCTCTTGTGTCTAATTTATCTTTAGTCCCATCCATGTTGTAAGCATAACCAAGGCATCCAAAAATTCTTAAATGATCATACCTAGGGGATTTCCCAGTCAACAATTCAAAGGGAGTTTTCCAATTTAACAATTTAGTAGGCATTCTATTAATTAAGTAAGTAGCAGTTAGGACACATTCTCCCCAAAATTTCTTAGGAAGTTTAGCATTAAATCTAATAGCCCTTGATATCTCAAGTAAATGCCTATGTTTCCTTTCTACCCTCCCATTTTGTTGAGGGACACCTGCAACACTCCTTTGATGGAAAATGCCTTTATCTTTAAACAAGTTATAGCACTGCTCATTCACTATTTCAGTCCCATTATCTGATCTTATAATTTTGACTCGTTTTCCAAATTGAGTTTCCACATAATTCAGAAAATGTAAAATAGTAGCATGCACTTGTTCTTTATTATTTAATAAAAAAGTCCATGTAGTTCTACTAAAATCATCAAGAATAGTTAGAAAATATTTTGCACCATTGATAGCAACTATTCTATAGGGACCCCAAAGGTCTATATGAATAAGATCAAAAATGCAAACAACTCTACTATTACTTTGAGAAAAAGGAAGTTTATGCATCTTTGCATTATTACATATTTCACAGCTATATCTTTCCAGCTTCTTACAGTCTATACCTGGCACATGCCTCATTTTAGCTAGGGAGACATGTGCTAATCTAGCATGAAAAACTTCTAAATCACATTTAGTTTTATTTGCTGTGTTACAATTAATATTCCTACTATTATTAACAGAGTTAGATCCTCTGATTTCAGTTGTTGAGTCCTTAGTCACATAGTCTCTTGCTTTTAGACAATACAAACCATCCATCAAGTATCCAATAGCAACAACTGTTTTAGTATGGTCCTGAAAATAACAAGTATTTTCAGTAAAGAAAACCTGCATATTAGAACCTTGTAAAATTCTTCCAATTGAAAGCAAGTTATGTTTAAAACCTTCTACTAACATAACATCATATAAAATCATATTTGGGTTAATAATTACAGTACCAACCCATTCCACTAATTTGTGAGAGCCATCAGGCAGACAAACCTTTATAGGTTTATTTAACTTTCTTTTGTTGGTTAGCAACTTATGATCAAATATCATATGATCACTTGCTCCTGTATCAAGAATCCATAATAGATTATTTTCTTGACTAACATTATTGCAACTCAAAATAAAAGAGCATTTACCTGCAAATGAAGTGGAGGCATATCCTGATTGTTCAGTACTAGCAGTAGCCTTTGCCTTCATTGCTTTCATGACTTCTTGACATATAGTTGACACCATCTCATCATTGGATCCTACAGTCTGACTTTCTTGATTATCTTCCAAGGGAGAGTCCTCAATCTGTTGAATTCTTATACCACCAGGGACCTTCACATTAGCTGCTACTCCTGGTTTAGATGCACCACCCTATTGATATCCATTGCCTTTACCATTCTTCAAGTTTGTGTACCAGTCTGGATATCCAACAACCTTAAAACATTATATTGTTGAGAAGTATGTCCCCTCATTTTACATATCTCACAAAATCTGTTCTGTCTCTCTTGTTTCCAGTCTCTTTTCCCTTGTTCATTTGGCTTGCTACTACCTAGACCACCTTTGTTTTGAAATTTATGCACAACCAGGGCACTACTTTCTGTAACTCCACTATATGCAATAGTGATACCTTTTTAGGTCTCAATTTGTTGAACTATCCCAAAGGCCTTATTTACAGAAGGTAAAGGATCCATAGAAAGAATTTGAGATATAGTGTTATCATAACCAGAATTCAGTCCTAGCAAGAATTGCATAAGTCTATCCTCTTGTTCTAAGTCAGCTAATTTCTTGAAAAATTCACAAGTACACTTGCTCATGGAATTACAAGTACAACTAGGCATAACCCTTAAGCTACCTAATTCATCCCAAAGTTTATTAATCTTGGCATAATAGTTCAAGATAGTTAAATTTTCTTGTTTAAGCATTGCTATTTCTTTCTTTAGTTGGTAAACTAATGGACCATTCTTTAGACCAAAGCGTTCTTTAATAGCACACCATAATTCTAAAGAAGTCTCAGTATAAGCAAAGTCTTCTGCTATGTCACTTTTCATGGAACTCAAAATCCAACTCCCCACCATAAAGTCAGCAGTTTTCCATTTGTTATAGTCTTTGTCAGTTTCACTAGGTTCTAGCAAGGAGCCATCAATAAATCCCAATTTATTTTTGGCCCCTAAAGCACGCCTAATACTCCTTCTCCATCTCAGATAATTGTTCCCATTAAACAAGGTTACAGTTAAAGAAGCAGCTGGGTTGTCTGAATGAGAAACAAATAAGGGATCGATCATACCTTGAGGTGTAATTGGACTCACAAAATTGTCAGCAGTATTAGTTGAGCTTACTTCTGTCATCTTCAGGCTTCAACTCGAACTGCTGCTATGCACCAAGAAATTCGAACACCACTTCTTCTGTATTGCAAGAATTGTAGCACCAATTTCAGAATTGATTCAAACTGCTGCACCACGAAATTCGAACTGCAACTTCGGCTGTTTGGCAAGAATTGCAGCACCCAATTTCAAAATTGATTAATTTGCTAACCCTAGGTTGCACCAAAAAATTCGAACACTAACTCCAATCTCTAATTGAGATTCTAGCTCTGATACCATGTGAATTCAGAAAATAGAAAAGAATTGAAGAAATGAGGAATTGTATTATTAAACTTGATACTCAGAATAATAGTTTCTCTTAAGTAAGCAAAAGGAAATAAAAAGGGTATATAAAGAGAATTATTCTAACTAACTAAACTAACTTGTATTATGCTAAAATAGTATAATACAAGAATATACAAGAATACCCAAAAATACTTATTTTTAACTCTATAACGTGCACACTTATTCCAAATGACAAGTGGGAGATTGTTGGAGTATTTACTTCAATCAAGGTGCACTTGCTCTTGAATGTAAGTTAATAGGATTAATTATAGATAATTAAATTAACATTTTAGCCGGAAGCCACCATCGATTAGAAATATTTTTAGACTCATAACTTATGCTAAACTAATCCTATAGGGTTGCACATAAAAGCATAGATCGAACCAAATAAGAACATGGGCCGATGTCTAACAAGACCATGTGACACAACACTAAGTCATATCCCAACTAAAAGGGATGATGCTATGTTGGCTTGTTAATTAGGAAACTAGGTTTTCCTAGAAATAATAATATGAGTTTAGAGAAAGAAAATCTCATCATCTTTCCTAAATGATTGATATTGGTTTAGGAAAATAAATCTCCTAAGTTAATGAAATTAATTTAGGAGTTAAATCATGGATTGATATTCTGTGAGACTTATGCCTACTAATTTATGTGTATATATATGTGTGTGCATTGAAAGTCATATATTATTCATAAAAAGAGGGTGCTCCTAAAGTCCTAATAATCCAAACGCATGTGAAAGATAGCGAAAATAAAGTGAGTATATTTTTCTGGTTTTGTGATCTAAGCTATCACACCTATTTGCGGTTCAATCGTGCTCTGTGCTTACCAGTTACCATTATTAGAGGGACTTTATTTGAGTTCTTGATTTGCAACTTGGTTGAATCGGCGGAGGAAGGCATGCATCAAAGGCATAATCACAAACCTTAATAATTCATAAATAATATGTATACTGTATAGATTTCTTTTGGCTCATTGATATTTTCCACTACACTCTTTTGAATCAAGCACATAGTATGATACACCTCATACACGAGAATGTGAAAACTGAATGCTAGTCCAAGTAGATTGAAGGATACGATGTTAAGTTTTGGCTCAATGGCCAAAGATTCCGAACTCCAAACTTAAAGCTCATTATCATCCTCTTTTTAGATGCGCATGTTGATAGAACTGAGCCGAATAAACTACAATAGGGTCCAAATCAAGACCTAATAACGTTAAACATTATTTACTCCCTCCGTCTTTTTTTACTTGAATTGCTACATTTTTTTTCACACCTCTCAATGCATAACTTTAAACAAGAATATATGTAACTACATATCATAAAAAATTATATATTTGAAAAGTACATGTTTTGACGAATCAAACTAGTTCCCACATGACTAAATTATTCTTTATGTATTCAAAACTAGAGACAATCAAAGTTTATAATAAATGAACACTTACAAAGTTACAATTGAAGGTAGAGGTGGGGCAGTTGACACGACCCGCTAATCCAATACGAAATTGACTCATTATTAACGGGTTTGGGTAAAGAGGTTTGACCCGTTTAACTAAACGGGTTGACACGACATGACAAGTTTATTAAACAGGTCGACTTAGGGCTGAGGGTTTCAACCCGTTTAAATAAACGGGTTGACAGGACATGAGCAATTACATCAAAATTGTCAACTTAATATGCAAAAACACACACGACCCGTCAACCCGACACAAAATTGACCCGTTATTAATAAGTTTAGGTTGAGGGATATGACCCATTTAAATAAGCGAGTCAACCCAACACGACCCATTTATTAAATGGATCGGGTTAAGGTCAAAATATTCAACCTGTTTATATAAACGGGTTAATTTCTATCTCAAATTGAAGGAATGTAACAAGTAAATATAGAAGGAGCAGTAAAAAACTAGGTTGAAGGATACACAAGCACAAGCACATTTCTTGATCTATCCGGAAAAGGTAAAAGTTACCGGCGAAATTGTCTCACCTTAAAATACACACATGTGACACAACCCTATTACGGTATTTATTACCTCGAGGATCAAGTCATAGCCCAGTAGTTAGGGCTTCAGAATTCCAGGCACGAGGTCCTGGGTTCGATTCTCACCGCACGCATTTGTGAGGATTCCTTACCCCCTTACAGATGTGTGTGTTGGCTAAAATTGGGCCGGGTGACCTGCAGTAGGACATGGTTTCAACGCCTAGTATCCCACACATTATACATATAAAAAAATTACGGTATGTATTACCTAACACACTAATAATATATATATATATATATATATATATATATATATATATATATATATATATATATATATATATATATACATTATAAAAGCCTCTATCCACCTTTACTATTCATTTTGAACAGTGAACGTATCCAACCGTCCATTCTTCGTTTGTGACGTCACCTTCATTCTTGTTCTTTACTGTTGTAGGATCCAACGGTTGTACTCCCATTTTCCCCTTCAAAACCCTAAATATTGATCCAGCCTTCCTTTCCCTTTTCATTTCACGATGTATCAATCTTGCTCTTTTTCTCTTCTCTTCTCTGGGCTCTTCCTTTTCTTGGGCTCTCAAATGGAAACTGATTCTTTGTTGCCACCACCACCTCCGCCATCGTGATTCTTAATCGCCACCAGCAACAGAGTCGCGGTTATCGAGTTCGAAGCAGCCCGTATCAGGTTTGTATTTTTCTCTTGCTCTTGAATGATCTTAAGGTTTCTTGGTGTTTTATTTCACAGCTATTTCGATTTTGTAATAACAATCTTATCATTTTGTTTGATTTTTTTAATTGTCGTGTAGATTTTGCGGTGGTCGCCGATGATGGTCTGGGTAGTGTTAATGGATGAATTAGGTGGTGTTGATGAATGAAGCAAAGAAACTGCCATCGTCATTCTTCATCGTCGCGATTATCGCCATCGCCAACGCCCTTATCAGAGTTCCGTTGTAATTTGGACTTTGACAGAACCCTTATCAGGTTTCTATTTTCCTCTTGCTCTTAAATGATTTTAGGGTTTCTGGGTATTTTATTTTGTAATTACAATCTTACAATTTGTTTCATTATTTTTATTGTCGTGTGGCTTCCACGATGGCAATGGTGTGGGCAGTCTTGATGGATGAATTAGGTGGTGCTGATGAATCGAGCAAAGAAATTCTAGCATCAATTTTGTATTTTTCTTTCACAATTAATGATTTTATTAGGGTTTTTGGGTGTTCGATTTTAAAGCTCTTTCCAATTTTGTCAGTTTTAGTATCTTTCTGGATTTTTTTATACCATCTTCCTAGAATCTTTAATTATAATCTTAGATTCATCACCTGATTGTAAGTTGGTTTATTGGTTCATATGCATTCAGATCAAGTTTTTCAAGCTACATACACTGATACAAAGCCAAATTATCAGGTTTGTCAAGAAAACTATGTTCAGATTTTGTTTATTGATTACTTTTGACAGGATGTTTCCTACTTCCCTGCTTGGTTTAGGGATTTTTAGAGCTAAGATGTCTATTGTTTGATATGCTTAATTTGCTCAATTATTTTGGGCTTTTTTTTTGGTGGAATAGGGTTTTCAACTTGGGATTTTGATACAAGTGCCGGTTTTTATTGCTCTTTTGGACCAACAAAACTTTAGATGGAGAAAATGTTGGCATTGGCTGCAATTTTTTTTTATTGCAATATGAATTTGAATGAATTGATATAATAGGCAGACATATACTATGATTTTCCTCTTATGTTTTTTCATGAATGATATATGTAATTTATTTCTTCATTATCTAATTTTTTTTTGCTAAGATTTTTATGCTTTAACCTTTTTGTAACCCAGCCACTTCGGAAAATTAGTTCCGTTGCGGACCTGCGGTTGAAAATATTTGATGTTTGTTATAGCTGGAATTTGGTTGAATTTATGCAATTGCACTGCCTTTTTACGTTGTCTTATCCAACTGTAGTGTCTTTTTACATTGTCTTATAGTTGGGCTCTGTGCACTAATTAGATTTAGACTTTGATAGTTGATATACTACACTGAAATTTTTTATTACTACTTGATCACTGACGAGTGTCTGAGATGCAAATGGAATGAGCTTCTATTTCTTTCTTCGGGAATTTGGTGATCTTCTCTTTCTTTTAAGGATTGCATTATTATTTTTTGTTAATTTATTTAAAGTCATGATATTATTTCTTTCTTTGGGAATTTAATGATCTTTATTTCTTCCTTTAAAGGAATTCATTATTTTTTTTTGTTTGTTTACAATTATAGTAGTACAATCATATTATAAGTTCATACCGGTACTTCTGAACTTGATCTTAGTATTTGCACTTTTAATAGGATTCCCTTAATCTTTTACCTTTTAGACGTAGCTTACGTTAGAAGAATGCCCATTTGTAAGCTAAGATAAAGCGATCATACTGATGTTGTTACGAGACAAATTGTTGAGGTTTGGTTTGTTCAATCGTATGAGGATAAGTTGCGTGCTTTTTTTCTTGTTATTTAATTTTTTTAATAGCATTTTCCTCACTTAATGCTGCTTTTTTAATAAATCATTTCAATAAGTTTTTATTATTGGGTTTTTTTTATTCAAACCAAATTTTGTCTTTATGAACTTTTCATGGTGATGTTGCAGGAAGAGGGGGTTGGAAACACTTTTGGCAAGCTTTGTATAGAATGTATAATGAGGCAAGGAGAGTAATTGAGAGTTTCTGAGAACTGTTTTCCACTCTCATTGAAGGATTTATCCTTCTTTGTAAGCCTATGATTTCATTATATCAACCAAACGGCTCTCGAGAGGAAAATATTTATTGTTGGATAAATAGTTGAGGAAAATATATAGGCTATGCAACCACGTTGTTGTTATATTCAATTGAAGATTAATGGGACTTTAATAGTCATTAAAGAAACCCCTAATGATGATCTTGACGGGAAATTTCTTAAATGACTTAAGTTATTTGTTTCATATCTCCTAAATCCCATTTTTGTTGTTGTCTATGGCTTTCATTTAACCTTCAACTGAAGTGTTAAAAATGACAAGTAAAACGGTGATCCATGGTTCCTATTCATTTTGAACAGTTAATCCATCCAACGGTCCATTCTCCCTTTGTGACGTCACCTCCCTTCTTGTTCATTACTGTTGTAGAATCCACTGGTTATACTCCCATTTTCCCCTTCTAAACCCTAAATATTGTTTTAGGCTTCCTTTCCTTTTTCATTTCACGATGGATAATTCTTGCTCTCATCTCTAGCCTCTTCCTTTTTCTTGGACTCTCAAATGGCTATTTTTAGGATTCACCTTCTTTTTTAGAATCCACGAGTTTTTGAGAACCATTTGCCACTCTCAATGAAGGATCCACCCTTCTTTTTTAGCCTATGATTTCACTATAGGTTATATGTATTTTTTAATAATTTATAGGTGTTTTTTTTTTTAAAGTTTATGGATTAAAGTTTATGGATATGCATTTTATTGTGGCACATATTTTGATTAGTGGTTTAGGGTCCTATAGATGTTTGATTTATTAAGTCATCACTTCAATTGCTTATATGAATCCATAGCTGCATCACATCATTACTCAAGTATTTCTTATTACTCAATGTTTTTGTTATACTAGGCATGTTTGAGGCATCTTTTAGTTTGCCCATTTACTTTGCTGATGAAGATTAAAGATTTAGGCTATCTGACTTATTTGGGTACCTTTTTAAAGGTTTTTGATTTTTGTGAATTCGTGTGTGTGGTCTAGCATTTGCAAAATTCAGGTAATCTTTGTGATTTTATTTTTGTTGTTCATGTCTATTTCCTTTGATGGAACTTTTTTTCCCTTATTTTTGTTATACTAGGCATGTTTGAGGCATCTTTTAGTTTGCCCATTTACTTTGTTGATGAAGATTAAAGATTTAGGCTATCTGACTTATTTGGGTACCTTTTTAAAGGTTTTTGATTTTTGTGAATTCGTGTGTGTGGTCTAGCATTTGCAAAATTCAGGTAATCTTTGTGATTTTATTTTGATTTGATTTTTGTTGTTTATGTCTATTTCCTTTGATGGAACGTTTTTTTCCCCTTAAATATCATTATAGGCGTCTAAAATCTGCAATGACAATGTGTTTCAGGCAATTTCTCCTCTATTAAATACGACGTCTGATCTAAGGTAAGATGCTTTTATATTCGTCCTTTTTTGCGCATCTGTTTCCTTTGTTTTGTGATAGATTATTTAATTCCAGTGGGTTTCTTCTTATTTTACACAATTTAAGTACAGTAAATCAATTTTTGGTTTAGATTGATTTTTTTATTGAGAATTGTTTGATTTTCCACTTTATTTAGATCATTTGTGCAACAATAATTGTGAATCAAGCAGAGCACTATGGTATATCTAGGATTTTGCTCTAATTCCCCGATTTTAATCTCTCTTCTTTTGATCCTCTTGTTTTGCAGGTTGATGAGCTTCAATAAAATTCAAGGCTACACAAAAATCTGGTGAAATGGAATTTTGGTAGGATATTCGTCATTTCGTTGTTTCATTTATAAAATTTCTGCTAAGTTAGTAGTTAGTTTTAGTTTGGGTGTTAGATTTTGTTAGATCCTGGTTATTTTCTCAAAAAAGGACGGATACAAAAACATCTTACCTTAGACGTAGTATTTAACGGATACAAAAACAAAGACTGATTTGTTAGAGAAGAAAATGGTATGAGCAATTTAATGGTATATAGTTGCTTTGTTTTCAGACCAATTTGGATGTTTGAGAGAATACATCATCTAATTTTCTATTTTCTTTTACAAAAGGAAGCGAGTAAAAAAACACTAAGGGGTTGTTTGGTTCATCAATGAACCCATGAATTTTCAATGTGTAGGAATTAAATTCCCTAGCTAAATTCATAGGAATTTATCAAACTTGTTTGGTTGGTAATGGGGGGAGTAAATTCCTATGGGAATTGTAACTTACCAAGGGGGTGTGGTAATTAAATTCCCATGTTTTGTGGGAAGTCAAAATTCCCATGAATTTGCATTGCCCCCCATTTTCACTTTTTTGTGTCAACTAAACAATAAGGCAAAACGAAATTCATGGGAATTTTGAGTGCCCATAGGAAAATTGAGCAACCAAACAACCCCTAAGCATATAAGAGTTGGAAAATATATACACTCACTGTCAGAATGTATGATGCATGATTCTACACTTTAGGATTTTGATTTGTAGCTCTTGTATTTTCTTTTTCCATTTTTTTTGTTTTTGTAGATTTTTGATTCCTGAATTTAGGTGTTTGGTTGCCATTGTCATTTCTCATTCTTTTAATTTTTTTCTCCTTCAAGTTGTATTGTAGAAAGGGGGGATTGAGTCATTCAAAGCATGAGTTGCTCACGTATTATTCGGGTTTTGATCATCCTAAATTTTGTATATTAATTTGAGATCGATGCTATCCTACTCTATTTTCTTAAATATCAATCTTATTTCATCTTGCTTAATTTGCAGGGATAAAGAATTGACCGTTGGAGCTAGATAATGCATGATAGATTCGAGAAGATGCTTAGTAAATTGGGGATTGTGATTCCATAAGAAAGGTTTCAATTAATTTTATCATTTTTATGTTTATTTAATTTTCTTTGCTCTTTGCAAATTTTAAAACTGAATACTAAGTTATTAGATTAAGAAGTAAATATTGTTATTTTTCCCCATTGATTTTCTTCTCGAAAAAATGGTGCTTTAGAAACAAAACAACATAGCTTAAAATATCTTTTGGACTACTTTTTTTGGTTCTTCTTTTTTAGGAACAAAACAAAAGTTTTTGTATGCTGGACTTATGGAAACCTAAAATAGGCATAATTTTTGTTTTGTTTTGGGTTGGCTTACCTTTGTGTTGTTTTGAGCAACGCTTTGATTTGAAGGCTGAAGATCAGTTTAGAAATTTATTAATCTTTGAATACAAGTGTAGTTAATTTATGAGATTAAGAAGTGAATATTGTTATTTTTCTCTTACAAAATCATAGTTTTTGAGATTAAAAAATTGAGCTTGGTATTTGAAGATGTAGAGTTATTAAGCTTTGTTTGGTTGGGAATTTGATTGGTTTTTAAATACATTCTAATATGGGTATTTGGGGGTTTATTTTTCAAAAAGATCTAAATTAAATTGGTTTGGGTACTAATTAAATTAGGTTTGAGCCCTTTCTTTTTACGTTGATAATTAAATTTTTTAGGAATTGTGTTTTTGAAATTGTTGGATAGATACTTTCCATTGCTTTTCTTATTTGTATTCTATGGTTTGCTTTTTCTTTTTTTAGGACATGTTTGGTTTTAAAATGTAGAATGGAATAGTATGGGAATGATAATCCTCTAGGTATGGAATGGTATGGGATTTATGGTTGTGAGAAACCACTGGGTGTGAGGTTCCATACTCAAATACTCTAACCAAACACTATATTGTTTGTTAATAGTATCACATCCATTTCATTCTAAAAAATGCAACCAAAACATGCCCTTAAATGCCTTAATGGTTGAATGAAATTCTATGGTTAGCTTTTCTTATTTGTATTTAAAGGTTAATGTTATAGCTTTTTTGGATGGTTATTGTTGAATGACATTCTATGGTTAGCTTTTCTTATTTGTATCAAGAGGATATGGTTGAATGACATTCTATGGTTGAATTATCAAGAGATTTTGTTTTGATTTGATTTTCACTTTGCAGATTTTTTTTGTTGATGATTTTGTTTTGATTTTCTCTTTTATAGGCTTGAATCTTCAGTCATCTCCTCCATTGGAAGCTTCGTGAAAGATGGCTGGTCGTCAAAGACAATCAAACACACATTACAAGGTGTATTCATGGCTTCACTTTGACTTTTTGTTGTACTGGGTTAAATTTTTTTGGCTCTGCATTTATCAAATGTTGCTTGATTTTTTTTTTTTTTTTGCATTATTAATTTTGTATAGTATGAAATCTCGAAATGCTAAGCCACGATACTTTTGGCAATCTACTTTGCTAAAGTTTATTTATGTTAATTAATGTTTGTTCTTATCGTCATTGTTAAGCTTTCATTTCTCAATTGATGGAGTTTTGATTTGTTTTAATCTTAACTTTTTTTTGGAGCACCAATTATTTTATGGTTTGAATTAAAAATTTAAAATGAAAATTTGGGGTGTCTTTCTTTTTAATCTTAGTTTTTATCAACCCACCTTTGTTTTGTTTTCGGTTCGTCTAAAGTAATTAGGTTGATTTTTTTAAAGTTTTGAGCTTTATCTTAATATGCTTTTGTAGGTGAAGAGGAAAATGGATTTGATTTTGTAATTGTTTATTGGATGCTTTCATATTTTTGGATAATTCTAAGAAAATATCTTGGAAAATACAATATTATTCTTCAACTAATTTTCAAATTGCAAATATATGTAAATGGCAACTTTTTTTGGCATTCTTCAAAAATATTTTATTTAAACTTTTTCATAATTTCTTTTTCCTGATTTCTCCGTCATCCCTAAAGCTCTTATGCCTATTGAGGTAATTAATCTCTTCATTCTTGCTCAATCTTTTAGTGGGTTTACTGTTATTTTAGTTTTAATTTTTTCATAATTATTTTTCCAACTTGCATAGTCATCCCCAAATGCTTACTGGGGTAATTCAGCTTTTCTTTCTTGCCCAATCTTGTAGTAAGTTTATTGTTAATTTTAGATTTAATCTCTTAGTACAGAAGAATGAGTTTATTCTCTTCTACCTAATGAATGTTGTTAATTTGTTACACATCATTTCTTTGGCCAACTTTGTGCATCCTGATATTTTGGAAGTAAGTTAGATCTAATAGTTGTCTATTTTAATTAGTTGTTATGGCTCTTTTAGACTGATTTTACAATTCAAAATATAGTGCTTTATGTTTTTAGTGTTATTTTTCTCAAACTCTGGAATCTGGAATCTGGATAGTGTTGGTGGTTGCAATGTTGTCATTAGTTGCCCAATGTTTATTATTTTCCATTTCATATCCCTAGATATTGTGTCCGAAAATATTATTCCTAAGGGGTTAAAGTTTTCCTCTTTTTTGGGGTTTCTTTGAGATTGTGATAAGAATGATAATGTCATGGAGCATTAAGGTGTTTTGGGGAAGAGCAAAGAGTCGGGATAAATGGACAGAAGATTGAGGAAAAAAGAAGATTTATGAAATTTTAATTTTTTTTAAAAAAAAAATTGAGAAATAACTCTTAGGTAAAAATAAAAAATAAAAAAATAATGTGAAAAAGAAATATTAGGTGATGCATGTTTGTACCTTGCAACCAACTTCATGGCCAGGGCTTTATATGAAATGAGGGAAGGAGGAAAGTGGAACTAATCATCTCAATTGGAGGGAAGTACTTTTGATTTTATATTTATATGTAATATTTAGGGTATGTAGGGAAGTGAAAAAGGAATATTAGCCGATGTATGTTTGTAACTTGCAACCAACTTCATGGCCAAGGCTTTGTATGAAATGGGGGGAAAGAGGAAAGTAGAACTAATCATCTCAACTGGAGGAAAGTTCTTTAGATTTTATATGTGGATGTACTTCTTGGGGTATGTAGGGGATGTAGATCCTAATTACTTGCTTGTTAGTATTGTGGATTAGGGTTTACCTTTTAAAATGTTGTTGCTGTTTAGTTTGTGTTAATTAAACTCAACAGCTACGGTTGGTTTTGCTGTATTTGTTGGTTTGTGGGTCATAAATTTGGTTTTTTTTCCCCTTAAATTATTGTACCTTTCTAGAGTTTTTTTAATTTTTTTTTAATTTTAGGGTTTTCCCATAGAATAGAATCTCTTTTTTCTTTTGAGAACTAATTTATTGTGATGCTTGGGATTATAGTTGTTAGAATCTCTGAGTGGTCATGTTAGGGTTTTGAATTTTTAAGTTTAATAGCAATTTTTTAGAGAAGTTTTGAAGAATCTCTAATTGTAAGCTAAGATAAAATGGTCCTACGGATCTTGTTACGTGACAAATTGTTGGGATTTGGTTTGGTTCAATTGGAGGAGGAGCATGAGTTTCTTGCTATTTTTTTCCTTATTATTTGCATTTTCAATTTAATAGCGTTTCCCTCATTTAATGCTCCCTTTTCATCATGACAACAAAAAAAAAGAGATATTTTGAAGCTTATTCTTATACTTGCGCTACAATTTAAGACCTTACAATTGATATGATTCATTCATTAGATTAGCTGTGATATTTATAGGGAATTTGGGGTGCCTTTTCTTTTCATTTAATTTTAATTGTCATTGGGGGGTGTGGGGAACATTGTTGGGTCCTTCATTTTCTTATTCATACTCTGTTTGGGGAGATAGTAGATTTCATGAAGTATCTAGATTTTTCTTCATCAGTGGAATTATGGAGCACGGCGTGATAGTATATGTTCACTATCTTAGTTGGGCGTTCAGATGCTTTTAGGACATGAGTTGTTATGGAACATGATCATATATTTTATTTACACCCTTTGATTCTATTTTATATTTATTATATTGGATTTTAGATCGTAACAGAAACCCAATCTTTTACCTTTTCGAAGAAGCTTACATTAGAAGAATGCCCATTTGTAAGTTAAGATAACACGGTCAGAGTGATGTTGCTACAGGACAAATTGTTGGGATTTGGTTCCTTTATGAGGAGGAGGATGAGTTGCTTGCTATTTCTTTACTTTCAAGACTTGTTTTATTTTAGGGTTTTCCCATGGAATAAAGTCACTTGTTCCTTTTGAGAACTAATTTATTGTGATGCTTGGGATTATAGTTGTCAGAATCTCTGAGTTTTCATGTTAGGGTTTTGAATTTTTAAGTTTAATAGCAATTTTTTTAGAGAAGTCTTGAAGAATCTCTAATTGTAAGCTGAGATAAAATGGTCATACGGATGTTGTTACGTAACAAATTGTTGAGATTTGGTTTGGTTCATTCGGAGGAGGAGCATGAGTTGCTTGCTAATTTTTCCTTATTATTTGCATTTTCAATTTAATAGCGTTTCCCTCATTTAATGCTCCTTTTTAATCGTCTGCTTCCTCCCTTCTATATGTTGCTTTGTCAAAGTTAATGCTAGGATTTTATTAGTTCAATTTCTAACAGAATGCTGATTTATGGGTTTAGTTTATGAGCAACTGTTATTAAAAGAAGGAAATAATAAAAAAAATCAATTAATGCAGTTGATGATTGTTTAGAGGCTAGAGAAGTTGAGCTTGATACTAATTACTATGTGCTGCCATGGATAATCCTTGTTATTAGATCTATATTAACTGATTCTCAAATCCCATGGAAAGTAGTGTAATTGATATGATTTTGTTAATCGGTTGCATATGCTTTTATTTAAATTAACTTTAAAACATGGGGTAGCTCAATGTCATAATAGCAAAGAAAGAGGCTCAAGGGTTGGTAGAAAAGAGGAAAGGAAGATGAATAGGACCAGTTAGTGTAATTGGTTCCAATGTAGCTGGTCTTGAAATCTATGATCAGAAACAGATAACTACTTCTCATTTCATCTTTTTCCTGGAAAACTATAGAGGAAGAAGGGGGTTTAGGGTTTTGCTGAGAAATTTGAAGGTTGTGTAATTTTTAACTTGGTAACTCTTTTACTTAATCATTTTAACTTATTGGTTTGATTATGATGCTTTGTTGTTGTTTTTAGGGTTTTACTTTTTGTATGTGCTTCGCTTTTGTTGACCTGTTAATTTGGAAAACTACAGAGGAAGAAAGCTTGATTGATGTTAACCTAGCATAATGCTATGAACTTTTGACCCATGCAATGATTAGCTAAGTGTGTGGAACTCTTAAAATAGTGGTTTGGTTATAATATATTATGGAACATACAAAGTATTACTATGTCGGTTTGTTTTTAAATGTAATCATGAGACATTTACTATTTAGATTGTATTAACCTTCAAAGGCTTTGATTTTGATACTTTATTCAAATTATCAAACTATGAAGTATAAACGAAGGATAACAATTGTTTTCTTATTTAGTCTTCCTCAAGCTTGATATTTTGGGACTTAGGCATTATAGTTGTTGTCGTACATCTTTTGGTTTTATTTTCTTCATACTGATGCTTATTGAAGGGCACTCATGTATTTGAAAAGTGTAGTTCTATATGTTTTGTTGCAAATCTCATATTTATGGTCCTTAAAATTATGTTTGATAACTCTTATAAAGTTCTCTACTCAACTGACATTATGCTTTTCATTTTTCAGAAAACTCCCCCATTGCATACATGTTGAAACCTGCTATCCATGAACAACTGTAGCTAAAATTATGTTCAACCACCATTGATAGTTTATAATCAATTTACTTTTGTAATAGTACCTTCTAAGTATGTATACAACTAATTTACCCTTTTAATTTACACGACAATATCATAGCAGTTTGCATCACTTAACGTTGCATCATCAGACTGAAAATCATCATTTGGGGCGCTACGCGCATCTATTGTATTTTACACAATAATATAATAGCAGTCTGCATCATCTAACACTAAAACATCGGACTTTGAATCACCTTTTGGGGCTATGAGGTTGGACATTATAGTCCAAATGCAGACACGAATGTACTATAGTCTCGGCTTGTATTTTTAAATGCAGTTTACATATGAATGCATCTACCTATTATATTTTAGTCTTTTCCAAATTCCTGGTATTGAGGGGCTATTGTCTAGCAAAGCTAAAATTTAAATTCCCTTACTAGGACTTTGAAAAGTGCACTGGCTAACTGAATACCTCGTAACCGAAGAATCCGTCACCAACATACCATTGTAGGCACTGCGCGCATCGCGCGCAGTGCCAACACTAGTATATATATATATATATATATATATATATATATATATATATATATATATATATAGAAGTAGGCTCATGTGAGAAATGAAGTTTTGGTAAGAAGGGTGAGAAACAATCTCAACCCTTTGATCAACAAATGAATGGCTAAGATTAAATTTGATTTCCCCCCTTACTCCTTCTATAGTTTGGAGTCAATGTATCTATGGTATAAAGTCAATGTATTTTTACTTAATGTATTATAGTGTATGGTGAATGTACCTATAGTTGGAGGTAAATGTACCTCTAGGTCATAGTTAATGTATTTAACTCTTCTCACTTTTCTCATGATAAGAAATTTCTCACCGGAACCCAACTGTATATATATATATATATATATCCAATTTAAAGTTATTATGCCCAATTGGCCATGTGAACAATTAAGCACGGGC
The DNA here is from genome assembly GCA_951394345.1 of Salicornia ramosissima. Lineage (NCBI taxonomy): Eukaryota > Viridiplantae > Streptophyta > Magnoliopsida > Caryophyllales > Amaranthaceae > Salicornia > Salicornia ramosissima. Next base: position 48,889,995 of record OX596233.1, read on the forward strand.
CTGATACTCTCCTAGCAATGTAACAACACTCTGATCTGCCACTCTATTCCCCCACTTGTGAACTCCCCTTTCTCTTCCTTACACATCACCTTCATTCTAGCTCCTACGACCCCCAAATTAACAACATATACAAAATAACAAAATACAATTCGAGAGGATGCAATAAAATAAAATAAATGTTGGGAGTTACTCAACTATGATTCTTTCTTCTGGGTAAAGTTAAAGTAATAAAACAATGAAGTAAGAAGAATGTTTATATATATATTATTGTATGGTACGGTGAATTTAAGTTGCAGTCACCTTCGCAGTTCACTTGATTTGATAATAATGCATAGTTTCTTCATCCTCTTCTTTCTCCTATGCACTCCACCCTTATTTTTCTCCGCCTTTAGTTATGGTACGTACGTAACTTCTAATTATTTTCCATTATGATATGTTATGATATGATATGTTATGTTATGTTATATGTACGAGGGATAGAGCTCATTCTAATGTGTTGTCTATGTTTTATGGCAGATGGACCTCTTTATGATTCTTCCGCTTTTATTGAGGTATAATATTAATTATTGCATTACATTCTTCTCTTCTTTTTTTTCATCCATCTTATTAGTACATATTAATTATTTGATAGTGTAATCAAATTAGGAATGAAGTGTGATTTTACAATATTACTCTCGTGTCTCATCACTTTTTTTGTTACATTTATAATCTTTAATTTTTGTTAAAGAAAAATAGTTAAAGTGTAACAAACAAAGCGAGACATCAGAGTTGATAATATATGTATCGGATTATTATTATTACTCCGTATTATTATTATTATTATTAGTGTAAAATTTCATTGTTGATGGATTTGTGTGTGTGGGGGGTGTGCATGGAGTGCAAAGCATATCCAGAGGACCCACTATACAGTGGAGGAATCCTACAAGACTACACCAAATCCTGCATTATTGAGTCTAATGCAGTCTCACAACCTGCTACTTTCATGTTGCATAATCTCTCCATAGCTTTCTATACCTTCTCCGGTAAATTTATTTCTATCCTACTTTCCTAGCTACTTTCCATTTTCATTAATTAATTAATTAGCTTAAATATGGTTTCATATTTATTTAAAAGTTCTCTAAATTTAGAACATATATATAAAGTAAAATTGGGATGCATGTACGCCTAATTAAGCATAGTATAATATATGTATATATACTTTTAAAATAAATAATCAATGAAAATTTATCAGAACCAATTGAAAATTTCATAGAATATTTATTTTAAGAATGTATTATACTATGATTATGATTAATTAGGCCTACCCATATCGGCCATATCCTTTATTTTTTAAACAAGAGTATTGCGTACCCGTTCTGTGTTTGTACCCAATCTCGTATCATCTGTTCTAGTGTAACGAACCTAAGTACCTAACGTGTGTTGTTGTACAAGTATCATCAATATGCAATGAATTGAATTTCATATATATTGGACTACTTTTTAATACGGAGTACCATCTTTTTGAAACTAACGTGGGGATATAAAGAACATAACACAAGTGATGCAAATTAAAACAGCTTGGATAAGGATAGAGGATGAAGGAGTTGATTCATCTCTAATAAAGGCAAGCTTAAGAGCAGAACATGAAACATTCAATTGTATTGGAAGTGTGATTGCAAAGCATGGATGTTGGTCTTTTCTTAAAGGAGGTTTTGTCTTGAATTCCTCTTCAGATTTCTCCCTTCTTTTCTTCCAGGTACTCTACGCTAATTTTAGTACTTCCTCCGTAATATATTAATGGCAACGATTCGACATAAAACAATGTCAAATCGTTGTCATTAATATGCTACGAAGGGAGTACAAAATTTCCGCAATTCAATTTCTTTCCTTACTATAATTATGGGCATTTTTTTTATTTACAGGATTACAATAGAAAATCTATCCATATTTCAGTGGCTAGTGCATCCTTGCAGCCTTTTACTGAAGAGCAGTGGAGACTAAATCAACAAGCTATTATTAATAGAGTTATTGACTACCTAATTAATTACCTTAATTGAGTTTCATTATACCTTCCGTTTCTTTTTAAATTCAACGGGAATTTGGACTAACATTTTTATGTAACACTACCATGCATGTGTCTTAATGAAGGAACGCAAGCGATTTGTGACAGTTCATGTGTCGAATTTTCATGGAGAAAGACTGGTTGGAGCTTCAATAAGCGTACAACAAATCTCTAAAGATTTCCCTATTGGATCCGCCATTGCCGCTACCATTATTGGAAATCTTCCTTACCAGGTTACATACACTCTTAGTCTTGTACTCATTTCATGCCACTTTTACAAGATTTGGTTCAGTTTAGTAATACTACCTCCGTATCACAATATTCGTTACTTAAGTACGCGATATGTACTTCTAGGTAAAAAAAATGGATTTAAAGAGAAAGATAGAGTGAAAAAATGAATAATTAATTGGGCTCACAACAAAAGTAAACTTAAAAAAAGAAGCTACAAATGGGTAATTTTCATACTAAATACTGTAAAAAAAAAACAGTTTGTTGCAAGTATTGTGTTACAGCTTAAAATGTGCAAATTATTGACTAAAAAAAAACTTGTTTTCTTCAACTTGATTGTATTTACTGAATTGAAGTTATGTCTTTTATTGATTGAAACATATGCAAATACAAATTCTTAACAGAAGTGGTTCTTGAAGAGATTTAATGCAGCAGTATTTGAGAATGAGCTAAAGTGGTATGCAACAGAACCAGAACCAGGAAAAACCAACTACACCTTAGCTGATCAGATGCTGGAATTTGTTAGGGCAAACCAGATAATCACTAGAGGCCACAACATTTTCTGGGAGGATCTCAAGTACACCCCATCATGGGTTACCAAACTAGACAGGCCCGGGCTTCAACGGGCCGTAAATTCTAGAATATCAGACCTAATGAGTAGATACAGAGAAGAGTTCATTCACTGGGATGTCAGCAATGAGATGCTTCACTACAACTTCTACGAGGACCGTCTCGGGCCCAATGCCACTTTGGAGTTCTTCAAGACGGCCCATCGGGCTGACCCGCTGGCTACCTTGTTCATGAATGAGTACAATGTGGTTGAGACTTGTGATGATGGTAGTTCCACAGTTGATGATTATGTTAAAAGATTAAGGGAACTTAAAAGAGGAGGGGTTACAATGGATGGTATTGGCTTAGAAGGACACTTCACTGTCCCTAATCCTCCTTTGATTAGAGGTATTCTTGACAAATTGGGCACACTTGGTCTTCCCATTTGGTTCACTGAGGTTGATATCTCCCATACCATTGACAAACAAACTCAGGTAACCATTTTTTTTCTTTGGGTCTATTTTATTTTTTAAACGGTAAGGTGCATTGGGGCTCCACCTATGAATTTTAACTCAGGAGAATCATGTTGGCATAGCCCGGGGGATTGGAGTATGAGGGCTCAATCTTCTCCCATAAGACAAAGAGACTGTGGGTTGTTCCACTGAGCTATATCCATGCCTCTTATTTTATTTCATTTGAGGGGTACCCGTGCCTTACAATTCATAATCAATGTAATTAGCAACCATTATTAACTCTCCGGTTCCTTAAGCACTAAACTAAAAAAAAAAAAAAGTAACAATATTTAGCAATTGCCTTGATGATGGATTATTAATCAAACCTCAAGGCCGGACTTAAGGGTACCAGTTGAAAATTCAAATTTTGATGAGTACCACGTGAATTGTTAGAAACGACAAGGGTATCTTATGAAAATTTCCTCTTTTTTTGGTTGATTTGAATAGGGGAATAAGTTAGGCTATTTGACTAAGGGAGCATTTTCATCAACTTTAAAATAAGTTTCAAGTCCAAAAAGTTTACTTCAATTTAGATGAGTTTAGGAAATATTTTCATTTACATCCAAATAGTTAAATTATGTCTAATTAATATATTATACAAGTAAGATGGTTCCATAATTTATGATCTATTAGGTTCAATCAAGTTCAATTACGTCCAATAAGATAAGTTGAATAAAAACGAATGACATACGTATATTATAATGTATAGTTTTTTTTCATATCATTATTTTCGTTATACTTCCTCCGTTTTTTTTAGTTGTTACACTTTTGGATCGGAATATATGTGAGAGATAAAATAATAAAGTGTAACAACTAAAAAAAACAAAAAACAGAGGAAGTAACTACTAAAGATGTAAACGGATAAAAGCACATCACGACAAGTGTAAACAACCGTGAATTTTGGATGTGAATATCGTTTCTGTATTTTAGATCCTTGAATTATGTATTCATATTCGATGTAAATGACGTATGACTATTTTATCACGACAAGTGTAATCACATGGCAAGATTTTAGTGAGTAATAAATTTGTCTAGCACTCGAGTGTATATACAGTCATGTTTGTATGTTACTCATTTAATATTCATTTGTGCTTATAAAATTATTTTAGATTGTTCACATAGATTCGGGTGCTGGATACACACATTTTCCTTGGATGATGGCATTTTAATTGTACTCGATATATGTGAATTTGCCAGGCAGTTTACTTGGAGCAAGTGCTAAGAGAAGGATTTTCACACCCAAGAGTAAAAGGTTTAATGCTTTGGATAGCCTTACATCCCAAAGGATGCTACCAAATGTGCCTTACAGATAACAATCTTAGTAACCTACCCACAGGAGATATAGTTGATAAGCTCTTAGAAGAATGGCAAACCAAGAATGTTTCAGGAGTTACTGACCAACTTGGTTCATTTAACTTTCATGGATATTTAGGGGAGTATAATATTGAGGTCATGTATGAAAATCGAATCACAAATTTGTCATTCTCCTTAACTGGGGGACACGAAACTAGATTTATTAATATTCAACTCTAATTATTGATGATTTCTTGTAATTGCTCATTAAACCATGTATGTGCGTAATATTAATCCCATTGCATTTTGATCAATTGAGTTATGCTATGTTTGGTTCAACATTTTAGAGTGCTGAACTTAATAAATTGTACATGGTTGGTACATGTGCTTGGCCAATTGAACAACCGAACATGGCATAATGTTATAGGTCTAAAGCCTTTTTAAGGTTTAATTAATCTGGACTGAATTGAACTATTTTTTATACATTTAAATTGAATTGAACTAAATTCTAGACTCAACTGGGGTTGAAATGAAATAAATTAAATTTGTTTGAAATAAACTGAATTAAAATTTCAGACCATATACAACTCTTTACTACAGATTTATAAATTCTTGTTTATGGTATAATACAGATTTGTTTATGGTATAATACTCATGCCAGACCATATACAACTCTTTACTACAGATTTATAAATTCTTGAAAATTTTGAAGAACTTTTTTTTACAATCATTTGTGTGTGTGTGTTAGAAACGAACATTTTTGTGTAGACCTCAATGTTTTTTGTGACATTAATTTTTGTTTAATGGCGTTGATGAATTGTTTTCTATGTGTAATCTTCAATCCTAAAGTGCTCAAAACCAATTTCTGTGATCGAAATTTATCATCGGATGTCAGTAATGCCATTGATCCCACGCACTTGTTACCAAATAAAATTTAGTTCACGGATATTGGAAAATAATTATTAAGTTCATAGTTTTGCCTACTATGCTTTAGCTTTCAGTTTTTCTGTTTTTAGGCTTCAGCAATGATGTTATTTATATGAATTGATTATAAGAATTGGAAAATAATGTAGTTTCCATAAATCACCTCATACAAACTGATTATAGGAAAACAATTTCCAAATAAGTCTCATTTTCAAATCTCACGTCATGTTCATTGAGATGGTTATAATGCTCATTTAGCTGCAATATCGGTGTTTATTCAGAACTAACTAATGCTCACTGCTATATAAACTTGAATTTCATGCACCAACACATATATATCCCTAATTTTACTAATAAATATACTTTCAGTGAGCAATTAATAAATACCAAATATACATTTAAAAAAAAAAAAAAAAAACATAAAATTTACGGCTTAAAACAGTTACAAGCATGCAATCAAGATAATAAAATACGGAGTAATGGTTAAGACTTAAGAAGCATTATTAGCAAAACAAGCAGATTTATCATTGTATGACTAGCATGATTTACACTTTACAGTAGCAAGCAATACAACAAACATCGATTCTGATGATCATCTTTTTCCTTGATTGAACAAGAAATTGAATTTGTTTTAAAAAATCAAACACGAGATTAACATTTAAAAGACAATTAGCTTTACCAATGCAAATCACCACCAAATTGATATTGATATATAGTATATAATAAGTACATACAAAACAACTAAAGCAGTAGCAGAGAATAAATTACAATTAAAGGAAAGAAAAAGTTAATTAAACATTGGAGTCAACAAGATCACCATTAAGGAGCTCTCTGTAAGCAGCAACAGGCCAGCTAAAACCTCTAAAAAGAAGCCTAGATGCCAATGGAACATCAATAATAATCTCCTTCTGAGTAGGTTTCTTCTCATCTCTAATGGCAATCAAGTAACTCCTTCCAACCCACCCAATCCATCCAGCAATATACAAAAACAGAATCCCTGGTGTAATAAACTCACCCCAATGTCTCTGATCTCCGCTCACAATCAAATGCGGAAGCCCGTCTGACCCGCATAGCAGCCCGTATTTGCCGTAATTGTCGAATCGCTTCTTCGTCTTCTCCATCGTCGCCTTAATCGCAAGCGCAGGGGCGCTGTCTGGTTCGTAGAGCTTCAAGGATGATTCGAGTCTCTTGAGCTGCTGCTTCTCTCGCTTTGCGAATTGCTTGGATTCCTTACAGGGTGTGAGGCCTGCGATGTCCGCCATTGCCGGTTCAGGTGCGGCGGTACATGAGGAGAGAAGGACGGAGGATAGGGCTAAGGCGGCGGCGGCGTTGGTGCAGGCTTTGCTGAGGTCGGATTTCTCCGATTGTTGTTGGGAGATGATTAGGGTTTTGGGTTTGGAGGATGAAATTGAGGATGAAGAAGAGAGTTTTGGTTTGGGGGTTGTGAGGGGTTTGTGGAGGTTTGTGGGTATTGTGAGAGACATGGTGGTGGACTTTGGATGGAAGGGAATGGGATTGAATACAATGCAGGAGGGATGGTTATTAGATTTTGCAGAGGGGGAAGGGATTATTGAAGGAAGAGTTTTTAGTGGTGGATAATGAATGCAAGGTGGAGTGGAAGAGGATAAGATGGGATGGAGTTAGGAAGTTGAGGTGGAGGAATTGTATTGGTGGAATCATATTTGGGATTGGGGAGAGGGTCATTCAGATTTCCCTCTTCTTGGGTAGATTTGATTATTTGAATACATGCAGATTTGGGATTGTGGATAACACAAGACCACTTTGGACTGCTCTTTTCGTCTAAATTTACTTGTTCCGTTTTGACTTTTAATACTATTTATTTGTAATTTTTGAGCTTTTTAAATTTAATATATCTAAGGAAAAAACATAGTCATAAATTCATGATGATCTAGTTTAATTCGTCACATTAAATACTTTTCAACATCGAAAGCCAATAACAAATACCATATATGCTCCAAACACCAGTAATACCATAGTACTAATATCCTAGATGCCAATAAATCAGTATTACCATGGCACTACCGGCCCCGAAAACCAGTAATAATTATGGTAATATCGTTTTCCAGAACCAATAGTGCCATAATATTACCAGTTTGTGGGGCCAACAGTGCCATGGTATTAGCAGTTTCTGGGATTCATAGTACAATTAAATTACCGATTTTTGGTGTCGTTAGTGCCAAACTCTAAACGTTTTTTGGATCCAATGAAGCCATAGGTGCAATGTTGATAGTTGGTTGTCCATTTATAACTTATCGTGAAGGTGGCAACGATGACCATGTTGGGGTGGCAGTGCCCGTGGCGAGGTCTTTGTGTTGGTAGGGGTGAGTGTGCACTTGAGTTAAAGGATAGAAGAGGGTTGGAGTAGTGTTTGTATGACAGGCTGTCGCACACCCATAAAAAAATATCAAACTATCCAAACTAATGTAGTAGTGGTAAGTTAGAGTCGAATCCAAAGGGAGACTTAGATAAAAAAAAACTCAAGGGTGATTATTAAGTTAAAGAAATAAAATAATAATAATAATATCAAAACTAAAAAAAATCTAAAATAACTAAAACCTAGAGCTAGAGTTCATTATGATTAATAATATGAAATGATTAAAAATCAATGTTCAATAATCCCAAACAAGTTTTAATCAGAATTCTAGTAGACTCTTGCAATTTATTAGATCCAAATAATTTAGAAATTTTAGCAAGCTCTTGCATTTTATAATTGAAAAGGGAGAGAGAAAAAGTAAATATATTACATTTAAAGCTAAAGAAAAGACTCATCTAAACATGAGATAAGCGGGTATTTTTATAGGGGAAAAAATATCGAAACATACAACTCATTTTCAATTCGGACCCCCACATTTTTTCGGGCTCAGGTTTGACCAGCATCTTCAAACGGATGTAATTTCTTTGTTTTAAGTTGTAATTGGACGTGTGACCTATCCTTGAAAAGCTCTTTGAATAATCCAATTTACAATGTCGCTAAAAAATGCTCCTAATCAATTTTCGTTGCCATCTCTACTTCATAAGTCACTTAGTCATCTCTTCTTCGTTGCAGACTTGTAGGACAACATCTCCAAAAGAAGCAGAGGACTTCATTTGTGACTCTACATTGCCCTCTAAACGATCAAAATAAGGTAAAGCTTGAAGACAAGTTTTGTACTCTATTAATTTCTCAGTCTTTCTAGTAGGGTGGACGTCAGCCAGTCTTTCAAACATATTCCCCTACAAATCGTACGTGCCCCTATAACGGCTATAAGTGGCTTAAGCTAAGCCATTTGAGGTGGCCTGGCATAGCCCATCATTGCTACAAACTTGTAGTTAAATTAATTGAGATTGCTTTGAATTTGTCTAAAACTAAGTCCAAAAGAATACGACCTTAGCTTCGGTCTTACTTTTTTCATAAAAATAATAGCGTAGATGTAGATGTGATGCGTTTTATTAATGTTTTTTTTTTTTTTGCAATATATATAAAGAAAAATTGCCAAGAATAAGCCAACCTTTGGGCGATGTTCCACAAATAAGCCAACCTTTTGAAAATCCAGAAATAAGCTAACCTTGTTATCATTTAAGCCAAAAATAAGTCAAATGATTATTTAACATGTTATTTTCTATTGTTTCTTATCACTATTTTAAAATCATTCAACATATTTTTTGCTTTAAATGATAACAGTAACTTGAAACAACAGATAACTAATAGGTTAAATAATCATTTAACCTATTTTTGGCTTAAATGATAACAATGTTAGCTTATTTCTGGATTTTCAAAAGGTTGGCTTAATTATGGAAAATCGGCCAAAGGTTGGCTTATTCTTGGCAATTTTTCCTATATATAAAGCACAAAGGTAACCTAATATAGGCACCAAAAAATCTGCTATATACTCCCTCTTTTTTTTTAAAAAAAAATCCAATTCATTACGTTTAGAATCTTGACACTATGTAAACCATTTGGCTAGCTGCATTGTTTCAAATGATGCGACCGTTTTTAGGGGTTAAAATTTTTTCAGTGGGGTTACAAATTGTTTAATTGGGGTTCCAAAGTATAATCTGGGGTTACAAAGTGTTTTTTTTTTTAGTTACAGTGTGTTTTTGGGGTTATAAAGTATTTTTTGGGTTACACAATATTTAAGTGGGGTTACAAAGTATTTTTTGGGTTAACAAGTGTTTAAGTGGGGTTACAAAGGTTTTTTTAGGGTTACAAAGTGTGACGACCCGCATTTTAGCAACGTTGTTTTCGGAGAAAACAACAACACAGATCACTATTAACCATAATCTTTCAATTTTAAATTTGTTAATGATAGCGGAAGCTCTATACTTAATTTAAATTATTTAATTAAACCAATAAATTTTCCAAAATTAAAGAAAAGTCCAAGTTCAAGCTTAACCATAAACTACTGAAATTCACTAATTATCTATTACAAAGGCTAGAGAAAACATGGGATAACTATAGTTCTACTCTTGTTAGCTCACAATCCCAGCCCTTGCGTAACCCAGTCAATCATCTCCTGTACCTGAAAAAGGATTTTGGGATCCACAATCAGTGGGGAGTAATTAGATTGTTCTACTTAATCAGTAGAACGCAATTAGAAACATAATAATTAGAACAGGTCAACAGAATGATTCAACAAGTCAACAGGAAAATCATTCAAAGGCATTCACATTCAAGTACGCACGGAAACCGATCATAGCAGTATAATCAACGAAGACTCTCCAGACAAACTTATTCAATTCTAGACTTCTAGACTCCACTATTGACTTTCCAGTTCTAGTTGAATTCAAGTGCTAATCCGTGACAGAGTCATATGCTCGTAGGGGAAACCTTAACTCTTCCCCAACTTTCCTTGTCTCATGCCGGGTCAACCACTTTTGATCTACTTCCCGACACTGGTGTAACGACCCGGCTTTTAGCTTGTCGATTTACGAAGGGAAATCGACATTCGGATCATTACCTAATCATATTAAACAATAAATCAACAAAATAACTGGAAGAAATTATCTTTTATTAATTTAACCGCTGAAAACCATAATAATCCACTAATTGTTATTACATCCAAAAGTCTAGAATTACTGTCCCAACATGCTGGGATCATATTATAAACTAAATAAAGGTTTATACTGTTCTGGAAAATACTAGAAACTTTAAATAAAGACTAAATCTCTCAAGCCCATCCGGCGAAGCCCGCTCTATTCTGCTGCAACATCTCCTGAAACTGAGGGGGGGGTCCACCGTCAGTGGCGAGTAACTAGGCTGTCCCATTTAATCGAGGGACCACCAAACACATAATATCATAGAAAAATATCATAAAAACTGTAAAAGAATTAATACATGCTTTACACAAGATACACAAATTCCATAAAAACGTACGTATAATATTACGTATAAAAGTACGTATAAAATACGTATACAAATACGTATAAAAAAATACGTATAGATACCCCTGCAGAAATACGGTTAGAATACGTATAATTACGTATAAAAATACGTACATTCAACCCTGCAAATACGGTTAGAATACATACCAAATACATACATCATCCGTATATACATACACACGTACATAATCGTATAATTTCAGGAAAATACACAGCGGAAGACTTACATTATACTAAACTTATACTTTATACTATACATCTTAAATTATCCCAATCTTTAACCTATACTTATCCCTTCTTAATTTATATCATTAATTTATCATCATCATTACATTATCTTAATCTTATCATATCATAATTCATATCTTATCATATCAGCATTCATTTCTTGTCGTAATCATATCTTATCATATTCTTAACATATCATATCATATACGATCATAACTTATCTTATCATCTTTGAAATCATCTTAATCTTCATCTTATGATTTCATCTTAACATATCAATCGTATAATCATAATATAACATCTTTGTTGGACCGGTCACTATAACTCGTTATGGATCTCGTGTTTCACCATAACTTCCTAGAACATGCCGGGAGGAGCTCGTGTACTCAATCCCGTAGCGGATCCCGTGTTTCACCACTAAGTCTAAGCTATGGCCATAACTCCTAGTAGCGGCTCGTGTACCACTACCAGACGACTACATATCCTAAGACCCAAAACTACTCGGGGGAACTCGTGTGTTCGTCCCATTGAGCAGTGGCTCTGACTTAACCCACTAACGACTCGTGTATCATCAGGTGGGCGTCCATATTGTATCTTATATCTTCATTTAATTTAATCATATCATATATTAGGATAATACTAGGTGACCGTAATAGGAAATGAAATGTTCGGAGTCCCAGGAAAGAGAGGTGCGGCACGTATATTGGCCACCTTAAATACCAAGTCTTTCCTAGCCAGAGACCGAAACATAACATGTATAGCTATTACTCTGTTTCCTTTCTTATCCCTAGTAGTATCTTATGCAACTTTAAATCTTATACTTATAATCCTATCCTTTCGGATACTAACCTTAATATCCTATACCAACTTGTAGATATTATTATTAATAATTGTAATAGCCGAATACTAATAGTAATAATAATAGTCATATTATCTATCCCTTCACTTTACAACTTATCCCTGATAATTATTTTGTCCGTAACTTTTATTATTAACTATTCCCTAAATTAATAATAATCCAAAATTAACTAAAATTTGACTATTTCATATATCCCACACGGCAACATTAAAATAACAACAATAATTAACTATTTTCTTGAATTAATTTAATTAATCAATATAATTACAAAAATTACCAAAATAAGATAAAAATCATATTTTTCAACAACATTCATCAAGATTAACATAAAAATAATATTTTTAACTCTTCTTTTAATTTCTACACACTCGACAATTAGAAGATAATAACAAGATTTAATTTTTAATTCAAGATTAATCAATATAATTCAATACTATCAAGTTTCATCATAAAAATCATATTTTTAGTTCCCTTTTAATACTTAGGTCACTCGAAAATTCAATAATTAATAATAGCATATTTTAATAATTCAATTGCCCTATTTTATACAATCTGATTTTTAAAGAATTAAATTAAAAACGACCATCTAAAGATCTCTAAAAATCTGGAAATTTTTATGGGAGCTAAATATGGGTTCAAGGATTAACGTGCATAAATTTCGTCTAAAAATAACATCTTTTACTATTTTTAAGTGATTTTATAACTAACTAGTCAGATTAGGCTGAATTCGGTTTCAGAATTTTCTGCCATAGCAAAAGATCTTTAAAAATTACGAAAAATTTACAAAATCTTTAAAACAGTATTACTGACTTCCACCTAAAATTTCGTAGCCATTAGATTTGGTTAGATATATTAATAAATTCGTAAACCTATTCTGGACAGTTTTACCGGTTTGAAAGATTAAATTTTTATAAATAATAAACGGACGAATTTTGCCACGAAATAAATCATGGTTAATAATCAAACAGTAAAAAAGATACCATGAAAAATTCATCAAGAAATAATAAGATTTGATTGGTAAATAAATTCATACAAGATCATACATAAAATCAAGAAAATACATAAAAATCAATCAAGAAATTCATGCTTCATGCTCGACATATCCAAGTAAAACAATATTAAATTTCCTACAATTTTCATGATATGATTCCTAATTAACTATGTGTTTTTCTACCCATAGATTAAAGAGGAGAGCATAGTTACCTGGATTCGCTTAATTAATCCAAGGAAAAACAATGAAGGTTCGACTTTTTGAGGGGATAATAGGAGAGAAAAATGATCTTTAGAGTTTGGAGTTTTAAGTGCTTAAATGCATAATGGCAACACAAGGGACAAGAGTCCTATTTATAGAACAAGATGAAGTGTTGCAAATCCTAAAATAAGGGAAAGTGAGGGCTGGCCATGTGGACTAAGTATAGGGGCCAAGTCATGGGCTTGGTTGAAAAATACTTAAGCCTTCTTAATTGGTAATTAGCATAATTACCCAATTAAACTAGAAATACCCAATAGCCCAAAAAGGAGACTAAAAACCGGCCAAGGGTAGATAAAAGAACAAATTGGGTCCTTGGCCCAATTTGATGAAAAAGAATGGGCTAAAAAGTAAAATAGTCCAAAATTAAATGGGCCTTTTTGGACTTAGAATTAAGACATATCATTAATAACCGCGAAATTTTCTGGCCCAAAATTCCGGGTCGTTACACTGGGATCTAGAACTGCCCCAAAACCGCAGAAGGGACAGTGGCTTCGACTATACCTATGTTCATGGCGCTTTAGCCACTAGATAGGCGGTCACTTCATAGTTAATTATCTTTTCAAGTTCAACTTTCTAGTTCACAATTTGACTTTTATTGACACGACTTGACTTCTAATCATTTCTAGTTCATCTTAACTTGATTCAAAACTCTAGTCCAAGACTCAATATACTCGGCATCTATTCTATCACCACACAAAAATTCATCATTCATCATTAAAAAATCAATTCATTAAGTTCATACGTAGGCATGCAAGATTCATATTTCAACAACATAATCAGATCATAAACACAAGTTCAGAAGTCGAGATCTTACCCATTACTTACCACAGTTACACGGCTCCTTCGATAATATCAATTCCATAATTCATCGTTATAATTGTTGAACCATATTTGATTTGAATGATGACAAACCAGTCCTCTATACTTGATGACTATAAATAATTGTATATGAACAGGTTGAATCAAGTGAGGATTCATCAAGGCAATCATGAAGGCCTTGAGATACTTGAAGATCAGAAGCCAAGAGCTTGGAGCCTTTTTGTTTTTATATTTCTAGGATCTTCATGTAAAATAGGCTTAGGAAAATATTCTTATTGTTTTTTAAGTAAAGAGCAAAATGACCTTAAGTTTACATCCAGTAAAGAGAACAGCCCAAGAACAAGCTAAGAATAGGCACAGAACAGGCTTGGAACAGTTCCCTTTACTAGACGTAAACTTAGTAGTACTGAGACCACTGTGGGAACAGACCTCAGTATTACGCACGTGATCCGTACAGATTTTCGAGTTCAAAAATCATTTTGAAAATTATTTGAAAAAATTTGGATCACTTGTACTTTGGAAATCTGCCAAATTGATTTGCAAAATCAGCTCATTAAATGCAATGTACTTTGTTTGGACTTTAGTGTATATCTCTCTTCCCATAGTGGAAAGTGACAAAGTCTGAAACAAGAACACTGCACTAGTGTCAGCTGAAGTGGTTTGCACAATTTAGGCAAGTCTCCAAACACACTTCTAGGGCACGGTTTTCCTTGTCTATATAAACTATCTTTGCAAGAAACCCTAGAAGACTTTTGCTCTCCAAAGAAAACCAAGTAATATTTTCTGAGAGTCTATCCTTAGTCCAAAACTATCTCCATATCCATCTTTAAGAGAAAAACTTACGGAGATTTAAGTTTGTAACATTTGAACCACTTAGAGGGAAGTGGTTGGGGAGTGTTCTGTGAACACTGAGTGAACTGTTAGAGTTAACAGTTGGGGAATTAAGTGTTACATAGTTGTAGCATTTGATTGAGTGTGTAACCTTGTTATTATTCTGAGTTGATTAATAATATTGGTGAGAGAGTGGAGGACGTAGGCTTGTTTAGAAGCCGAACCTCGTTAAATCCTTGTGTTCTTACTCTTTGCTTACTGTTCTCTCGTTGTTCTCACAAAAGCATAAACAAAACTTGAAAACGATAGAAAAAACACACATACTCAATTCAACCCCCCCCCCCCCTTCTTGAGTATACATTGAACTAACAATTGGTATCAGAGCCTAACTTCTCAAAAGGTTAACTACCTAGAGGAGCAAGAAGATGTCTACTCAAGAATCAAACAGTTCAAGACTCCCCAAGTTCAATGGCACTAACTACTCTTGGTGGAAAAATTGCATGAAAAATCTTATCATTGGGATAGATTATGAGTGCTGGATGATTGTTAAAAATGGACCCACGTCCATCCACAAGAAGAGTCAGGAAGGGCTCATGGTTCCAAAGACAGAAGAAGAGTACACAAGTGAAAACTACAAGAAGCTGGAGAAAAATGCAAAGGCAATGTCACTTGTCCAACAAGGAATTGCAGAATGTGAGGTAAATCGAATTCTAGCTTGTTCTTCTGCAAAGGAAATATGGGATACACTAGAGCTTGCATATGAAGGCAACTCTGAGGTGAGAAGGTCAAAAATTGACATGCTTATGTCAAAATATGAAGTCTTTGAAATGACTAGAGATGAAAATATAAAGGACATGTTTACAAGGTTCATGACCATTGTAAATGAACTAAAGTCATTGGGAAAGACCTTCTCAAGTGAAGAGTTGGTGAGGAAGATGTTGAGAAGCTTATCAGGGAAGTGGATGCCCAAGGTTACAGCCATACAAGAAGCAAAGGATCTGTCCTCACTATCTCTAGAACAACTTATTGGTTCCTTGATGACTCATGAGATGTTGGTAGATTCAAAGACTGAATCTAGCTCAAAAAACAAGGAAATGGTCCTCAAAGCAGAGGAATCTGAGGATGATGAAGATGATATAAGTCTCATGGCCAGAAGGTTTGAAAAATACCTTAGGACAAAGTCCAAAGGTAAGTTTGTAAAAGGAAGGAACAGTTCTGGACAGTTCAGGAAAACCAGTTCCAATGCTGGTTGCTTTAAATGTGGGGAAATGGGGCACAGAATCAAGGAGTGTCCAACATGGAAGAATCCCAAAGGAAATCCTGGAGTCCAGAGCGAGAAGAAGGCTTTCAAAAGAGCTATGTTGGCTGCAGTGTGGGGTGATTCCGATTCAGAAAATGAGGAAGATGAAGAAGAAGCAAATCTTTGTCTGACTGCTTTCACATGCACAGACCAGTCTGAGGACTGTTTGCAAGAAGAAGAAATTCTCTGTCTCATGGCTGGTGGAAGCACTTCAGATGACAACCAGGTATGTTTTAATGATTTAAAGGCAAATATGCATAATCTAGATAGAGATGAACTGCTTGACTATCTTGAATTCACTATTGATCAATGCATTAGTGTTGGGTCTGCTTATCAGAACAACAAAAAGAAATTAAAAGAAACAGTTCGAGAGTATGAAATATGTGGTGCTAGATCTGCTGAACTTGAGTTTATTTGTGAAGAACTCAAAGAAAAAATTTCTGAACTTGAAATAACAGCAGATCAGCATAAAATGGAACTTGAGACACTAAACTCCAAACCAGTTCCTAAAGAGGATGAACTTTTTGAAAAAATTGAAAAGGGGTTTAATGAGCTCAAAAAATTTATCACACATAATTCAACCTTTGAAATGCTAAAAGACACATGTACCTTGAGTAAATCTGATGTCATACTTGCATATGACCATTTAATTGAAAAACTTGAAGATTTACACAAGGAACATAGTGAGCTCAAGAGTTCTGAAGAGACTGGTTCTCCCACTGCCTTTGATGAGGTTTTGGATGTTTTACATGATGAATGCATAGCCAAGATATGTGATCTTGAGGCTGAACTCATCTTGCTAAAACAAGAAAATACCAAGAAGACCAGTGACGAACCAGATCCCTCCCTGGTCTCAAGACTACAAGATGAACTTCAAAAGACTAGAATTGATTTAAAATCTTTTGAGAAACAAAATGAAGTTCAACTTAAGAGACTTGAGAACAAGGAAAATGAGCTAACAGATTGTATGAACCAATTGAACAAAATGTTAAATGCTCAGAAAACCCTAAACATCCTCACATCCCAACCTGGAAATTCTCAAAGGTTTGGTTTAGGGTATTCTGGATCTAGTTCTACAACTGTTCTTGGCAGAGACAACACATGGTTGAATGAATTTAAGAAAGGCAAGTATATATTTGCAAAGGATATGCATGTTTGTACCTATTGTGGTAAAAGTGGTCATGTTGCTAACAAATGTTTCACCAAAAAGAAACATGACAAGAAAAATAAAAACTACACCCAACAAGTGTGGGTTAGGAAGGTCAAGGTTGAAAATGTTTCAAAGAACAAGGAACCCAAGCTGGTCTGGGTTCCTAAAACTAACCTTTAATTTGCTTGTGCAGGTACGAGTGAAAGGAAAGCCATATTGGTATTTGGACAGTGGTTGCTCAAGACACATGTCCGGGGATAAAGAACAATTCCTTTCACTCACTGCATTCGAGGGAGGGCACGTGACATTTGGTGACAATAGCAAAGGACTTATCAAAGGAGTAGGTAAGGTTGGTAAGTCACTCTCCCAAGCAATTGACAATGTTTACTATGTAAAAGGTTTGAAACATAACCTTTTGAGCATATCTCAACTATGTGACAAGGGAAATAAAGTGAATTTTGAATCAAACACTTGTCACATAGTGAACTCTAAGACAGGGGAACTGGTTTGTGAAGGAACAAGGCATAACAATGTGTATACTACATACTTAAATCAACTTCCACAGAACAGTGCCCTCTGCCTTAGTGTTGTAGAGGATGACCAATGGCTTTGGCATAAAAGATTAGGACATGTTAGCTTCACTTTGCTCAACAAGTTGAGAACACAAGAATTGGTATTAGGTTTACCTAACATCAAATATGTGGCAGACCAGCTCTGCCAAGAGTGTGCAAAGTGCAAGCATGTAAGATCATCTTTTAAACCAAAGAAAGTAGTTAGTTCATCTAGACCATTTGAACTTGTACACATGGATTTATGTGGACCTATGCGTGTACAAAGTAGAAATGGTTTTAGTTATGTATTTGTCTTAGTTGATGATTACTCTCGTTTCACTTGGACCATATTCTTAAATTACAAAGATGAAACTTTTGATGAATTTGAAATACTAGTGAAACAAGTCCAGAACAAGATCAATCATCAGTTAGCATCCATCAGATCTGATCATGGGTCAGAATTTGATAATGCTAGCTTCATAACCTATTGTATGGAGCATGGTGTTTCTCACAACTTCTCAGCCCCCAGAACTCCACAACAAAATGGAGTTGTTGAAAGAAAGAATCGCACTCTAGAAGAAATGGCTAGAACCATGCTTTTAGAGAGTGGTCTGTCCAAGAAATTTTGGGCTGATGCTGTGAGTACATCCTGCTACATACTCAATAGGGTTATGCTAAGACCAATACTAAGAAAAACACCTTATGAACTTCTAAGGGGTCGAAAACCAAACATTGAACACTTAAGGATATTTGGTTGTAAGTGTTTTGTACACAACAATGGTAAGACCAGTTTGGACAAGTTCGACCCCAGGAGTGATGAAGCTGTGTTTATAGGGTATTCTCCTCATAGCAAGGCATATAAAGTTTTCAACAAAAGAACCTTGTGTGTTGAAGAGAGTATCCATGTATTGTTTGATGAAACTAACATGTTCAACAAGCCTGTGCAGGTAGATGATGATGAAGGCTTTAATATTGGAATGACAAATTTCACTGGAGCTGAACCAGAGAACACTGCTGAACCAGACCCTCAAACTCCTCCTGAAAACAACAATGAGTCTGGTGCAGCAGAGGGAAATGCTAAACAGGTTGTTGAACTTAGTGACTCTCCTGCCCATCCATCTGAAGATGAAGTGGGAGAGAACACTGAAGAAACTGGTCCACCCTCTCAAAATGAAAATGAAATAGGGGGAACCAGTACAGACATTGGTTCTAACTTAGGTGACTTAAATATTGTAAGAAAGAGTATGTTTAAGCAAAGAAGCTCTCATCCTTCTGATCAAATCATTAGTGATTTATCAAAAGGAGTCCAAACTAGAAATTCTGTTTGGAAGAACTTCTGTGCTTACTTCTCCTTCTTATCTCACATAGAACCAACTGACTATAAAATTGCTCTAACTGATCCTGATTGGATCTTGGCCATGCAAGATGAGTTGAACCAGTTTGAAAGAAATCAGGTTTGGCATCTTGAACCAAGAACCAATGAGATGTCAGTTATTGGAACCAAATGGGTCTTCAGAAACAAAATGGATGACTCAGGTACTATAGTCAGAAACAAGGCCAGGCTAGTGGTTCAAGGGTTTAACCAACAACAGGGAATAGACTATGATGAAACCTTTGCTCCAGTAGCCAGGCTTGAGGCAATAAGAATTTTGATTGCATTTGCTGCTCACATGAACTTTAAACTCTTTCAAATGGATGTTAAAACTGCTTTTCTAAATGGTTATTTGAAAGAAGATGTGTATGTGGAACAGCCCCCTGGATTTGAGGATAGAGTTTGTCCAGATCATGTCTACAAATTAGACAAAGCTCTTTATGGCCTCAAACAAGCCCCTCGTGCTTGGTATGAGAGACTCTCTAGCTTTCTTATTGAAAACCATTATGAGAGAGGTTCAGTGGACAAAACTCTATTCTTAAAGAAAAAGGGAACAGATCTGTTAGTGGTCCAGGTATATGTTGATGATATTTTGTTTGGGGCTACTAATTCTGTTTTGTGTGATGAGTTTGCAGACCTAATGAAAAGTGAATTTGAGATGAGTATGATGGGAGAACTTGGTTTCTTCCTAGGGCTTCAAATCAGGCAAGTGGATGATGGAATCATGATCCACCAACAGAAGTATCTCAAGGAGCTCCTCAAGAGATATGGTCTGCAAGATAGCAAGTCCTATGACACACCTATCCCTACCTCTTCTAAACTGAGCCTAGATGAGAAAGGAAAGGATGTTGAGGATAAGCTATACAGAGGTATGATTGGCTCACTTCTCTACTTAACAGCTAGTAGACCAGACATAGTGTTCTCAGTTGGGTTGTGTGCAAGATTTCAATGCAACCCAAAAGAGTCTCATCTAAAAGCTGTTAAGAGAATTTTTAGGTATCTAAGTGGTACAGAGGACTTGTGCTTATGGTATCCAAAGGGAAGCAATTTTGATCTTTTAGGATACACTGATGCTGATTATGCTGGTTTTAGTGTGGACAGGAAGAGCACTTCAGGAATGGCTCACTTCTTAGGTTCTTGTCTCATTTAATGGGGATCTAAGAAACAAAATTCAGTGGCTCTATCCACAGCTGAATCAGAGTACATAGCTGCTGCTTTGTGCTGTGCTCAATTGCTTTGGATAAAGACACAACTCAAGGATTTTGGGGTCTGTTCCGGAAGTGTTCCCATATTGTGTGATAACACCAGTGCTATAAACATTTCAAAAAATCCTGTCCAGCACTCTAAAACCAAACATATTGAAATCAGACATCATTTTCTAAGAGACAATGTTGAAAAAGGAAATGTGAATCTTGAATTTTGCAGATCTGAAGAACAATTGGCTGATATTTTCACTAAACCCCTGAGCAGGGAAGTGTTTGTCAAACTCCGCACATTACTTGGTATGGTAAGGATTAGATCCTAGTTCCTTAGGACTTATCTTTCCCTTTTTGGGTATGTTTGACTTTTTGATCATTAGTGTAAATAAGCAGGGCTGGTTAACTCTTAAATGTCATTGATGCAAGTGGTCTCAAAATTCTTATGTTGATGTTGTTCCAATGTGTGGTATCTCTAAGTTGCCTAATTGGAAATTGCATTAAAGTGGTTAATTTATACAGATCAGCGTCAGACCATCGTAAGACCAGTTCCCTACATCGGTTATATCAGTTACTGCTGAATTCTCGATTTTGAAATTGAGGAGTTAAGTGTTCTGACACATGACCGTTGTGAACAGTGTAGAAGTTACTTCTACTTTATCTGTTCGAATAACTGCCGGTTTTCTCCATTTTAATTCACTCTTTCAAATTGATTTCTCTCTAACTGTCTCTTTCTCTCAAAAGTAATTCTCTCTCTCAAACCCTAAGCACCATCATCAAAATCCTCCTTGAGAATTCAAATTCGGCTTCTTTCTCTCTCCTTCACCAACTCTGAAAATCAAATCAACATGGGAAGAAAGAAGAACAAAGCTTCAAAGAAGAAAAGCAGAGGATTAAGTCAGTCTCCTAGCTTCACACCTTCTAAGATCGAGAAGGAACCAGGTACTGTTGTGGTTACTGAACACCACAAAGAAAAACAAGAGCAGCAAAGGGTTGAGGATCAAACCACTGAGGAAACAGTAGTTGAATCAAAGGATGCATGTCAGTCCAAAGAGAAATCAACTCCACCACCAAGCCCTAAATCATCACCACCACCTTCTCCACAAAAATTACCACCACCTCAACCTCAGAAAACACCATCACCATCTAAGAAATCACCCTCTCCATCACCCAAACAACACTCGTCACAGCCTACAAAATCTTCACCTCCACTAAAACCACCATCTCCCACAAAAGCCAAAACTCCTCCCCCACAGTCACCACTAAAATTCACAACTCCACCATCATCTCCACCACAAAAAGAAACAACCCCATTACCCTCTCCACCATCAGAAAATTCACCCACATCATCACCACAGACCACACAGAAACCAGTGCCAAGCACTGAAGAGAAGGAAGTTGAAAAGGAAGAAGTGGAAAAGAAGGATGATGACACCAATGTTCAGGACATGGATGTAGAGATCACCGGTGTTGTACAAGGTGAAAAGGAACAAGGAAAAAGAACCAGGCCCTTGAGGACAAGGGTCTGTAAGGAAGAAATCAAGAAGGAACCTGCTGAAGTGGTTTCTGAAGAGAAGAGGGATGAAAAGAAGAAAAGGGTGAAAAGTGTTGCCAAGAAGGGCAAAGCCTCTGAGAGCCCCAAGCCTGCAACCAAACTGCCAGCAGAAAAGAAGAGGAAAGCTGCCACTGCCTCTGACAAAACTCCTGCCAAGAAGAAAGGTAAGACCACTTCTGAACCACTGTATGAACTAAGTGGTAGGGGTGTTCTATTTGGTTTTTCATGTCCCATGTCTTGGATGAGTCAACCATTTTTAGAGGAGTTTAAGGAGGCCACAGAGTACCAGGGCTGGGAAGGGCTGTTTGATAAGAGGCTAAATGTTTTTGAAACTTGTGTTGAAGAATTTTACTCCAAGTTGGGGAAGTTAGAGAAAGGGAAGGTCTGGAGTGAGGTCGAGGGGGTCGACATCACTCTTTCAAAGAAGAGTCTAGGGGAGGTACTGGGTGTACCAAGGGGTGGATTCTGTGATTATTCCAAGGACAACTGGCCAACTATTCCTGAGGTCAGTACAGAACACATACAGACCACTCTCTTTACTGGTTCTCCAACTGATGGTGCTGGCTATGTTATTGGTCAATTAAGAGAACCAGTAATGAGACTGTTCCATACAGTTGCTTCTAAGATAGTACTCCCCAGGGCTCAGGGCAGAATGGATGTTAGGAAGATGGATGCTGTGATTATTTACTGTCTATATGAAAAGATTAAGTTAAGTCTCCCTGGTCTGATGCTAGCTCACATGGTTAGCATTTTGGAAAGGTCCAACCACTCCCTACCATATGGAGCCTGGCTTACTTTGGTTTTCCAAAGTAGAAAGGTCCATCTGAAAGGTGAGGTCAAGAAAATGTCTGTCCTCTCCAACCAGATTCTAGGTCAGAAGGGGATGACCTTTGAGGGAGGCATGCTCAAAATGAGGGATGAAGACAGGTTCACAGGGGCCAAAAGGACAAGCAGTTCCAGGTCCGAGGAAGCTACTGAATCACTGTCCAAACAGGTGCAGACACATGGGGAATTACTGCAACAGATGATGGCTAGTGTCAATGCTTTGTGCACTTCTCTGGATGGCTCTATAAAGAACATAACAGCACGACTGGACTCCCATGAAGAAAAGCTTGCCTCCTCTTCCAGCTTCAAGCCCAAGACCACCAAGAGACCAGTTCCCATCATAGCCCAAGTCAAGAAGAAACAGCAGGAGCAGAGTGAAGAAGATGAGAATGAGGATTCCACTGAGGATTCTGATGATGATACTGACTCCACTTCTTCTTAGCCTACCCCCTTCCCTACTAACATTGATCTCAAACTCTCTTTTCTCTGGTTTTTCTGAACAATTACTCTAGTTTCTCTGAACACTTGCTACCTTTGCTTTCTGACCATTTCTGCTGAAAGATTTCCTTGCAGAATGGTCCTGGTCTGTATATTTTATTAGCTTCTGTGTGCACTTGAACAATTTGGGATTGTGAGTTGCAGGTACTCACATGTGGGACAGCATCTCTAGAATGCTATGTTAATATTATGCTTGTATTTGACTTTACTTGTTGCCTTCTCCTAATTTTGTGCTATGATTGCTCTTGTCATTTGATGATGCCAAAAGGGGGAATAGGACAGGTGAAGTTCCTAGTATCAATTGTAGCAACATGGACAAGGTTCAGACCTTGTTAAGAGATGGCCCAGCTTTTTGCCTAGGAGTATCTTGAATTCAGATCAAGTGCTCCTACCCATCCCAACTGGAAGAAAATTCTTCCAAGTGAAATTGAAATTTCTCTTGCTACAATTGATAATTGATAAGTCTTGCAGGTTACAGGTTTAATGCTGAAACTCAATAATAAATTGAGTAATGTGATGAGTGACTGATCATTGTTATCAGTCCAATTGTGCTTTAGTCTGCTGCATTTTTCCTATTCTTTGAGATTATGAATCTGACTACAGGCACAGTGCAAGACCAGTTCCTCTGAACAGTTATTTTATTTTGAAATAACTGGATACTGTTCTCAGGGGGAACTTCATGGTTTGTCATCATCAAATAGGGGGAAATTGTTGAACCATATTTGATTTGAATGATGACAAACCAGTCCTCTATACTTGATGACTATAAATAATTGTATATGAACAGGTTGAATCAAGTGAGGATTCATCAAGGCAATCATGAAGGCCTTGAGATACTTGAAGATCAGAAGCCAAGAGCTTGGAGCCTTTTTGTTTTTATATTTCTAGGATCTTCATGTAAAATAGGCTTAGGAAAATATTCTTATTGTTTTTTAAGTAAAGAGCAAAATGACCTTAAGTTTACATCCAGTAAAGAGAACAGCCCAAGAACAAGCTAAGAATAGGCACAGAACAGGCTTGGAACAGTTCCCTTTACTAGACGTAAACTTAGTAGTACTGAGACCACTGTGGGAACAGACCTCAGTATTACGCACGTGATCCGTACAGATTTTCGAGTTCAAAAATCATTTTGAAAATTATTTGAAAAAATTTGGATCACTTGTACTTTGGAAATCTGCCAAATTGATTTGCAAAATCAGCTCATTAAATGCAATGTACTTTGTTTGGACTTTAGTGTATATCTCTCTTCCCATAGTGGAAAGTGACAAAGTCTGAAACAAGAACACTGCACTAGTGTCAGCTGAAGTGGTTTGCACAATTTAGGCAAGTCTCCAAACACACTTCTAGGGCACGGTTTTCCTTGTCTATATAAACTATCTTTGCAAGAAACCCTAGAAGACTTTTGCTCTCCAAAGAAAACCAAGTAATATTTTCTGAGAGTCTATCCTTAGTCCAAAACTATCTCCATATCCATCTTTAAGAGAAAAACTTACGGAGATTTAAGTTTGTAACATTTGAACCACTTAGAGGGAAGTGGTTGGGGAGTGTTCTGTGAACACTGAGTGAACTGTTAGAGTTAACAGTTGGGGAATTAAGTGTTACATAGTTGTAGCATTTGATTGAGTGTGTAACCTTGTTATTATTCTGAGTTGATTAATAATATTGGTGAGAGAGTGGAGGACGTAGGCTTGTTTAGAAGCCGAACCTCGTTAAATCCTTGTGTTCTTACTCTTTGCTTACTGTTCTCTCGTTGTTCTCACAAAAGCATAAACAAAACTTGAAAACGATAGAAAAAACACGCATACTCAATTCAACCCCCCCCCCCTTCTTGAGTATACATTGAACTAACAATAATATATACAATCCATTCAATCATCAATATAGATTACATATTTAAACTAATTAAATAATTCCAGGAACGTAACCAAATTCTAGTCTTTTAATTAATTGAATCATAAAAATCTAGCCTTTAATTCCTTGTTTTCACTTGGCATCTTCAAATATTAACAATCAAGAATCAAATTTTAATCTAATTAAAAATACATACTTTGATTAATTAATTTAAAAATAATTTCAAGAACAATTCTAATCTTTTATCAAGAAAACAAGTTAAAATCACACCCTTTTTACATACATTACTACACGACTTTCATAAAGAAAATAACCAAGTTTGAATCCTTCTTTTATAATTCTAGAAAATATTAAGATCAAATTAATAATACGGGATCAACTTAATAAAAATTCATGCTTTAGATTTTATTCAAGATTCTCGAACCATATTGTTGTTAATCACAACTTATCACACGACACCCTTCATGAATATTCAAGATTATGTTTTTAGTTTTCAAGAACTTAACTAGATAAAGAACTAATTCAAGAAATTCATCAAAGATTGTTACTAGATCAAGATTATAATTAAAAGATCAATTTTTGGAGTGTTAACCACTCGAATAATTCATAAAATAATAGGCTTCAATTCGACATTGCTATGATACATATTTTTATTGAATTAATCTTTAAGATTTCATGGAAAGAATAATTAAGCATGCTTAAATTTACATTAGAACCTAAAATAAAATCATCAATCTTTGTTGAAATACTCGGCCATCATAACATATTATCAACAAGCAAGTTTCATCAGTTCAACAATAATTCTAAGCAATTCTAAACAATCCTAAACATGTTCCAAACCTATTCTAAAAATTATATAACTAATTAATCCTAAAGATTAAATAAACAAACTAATTACCTATTGTTGAAGTATATGGTTCGACTTTCAAAAGGGCAAGACACGGTCCTCGGCTCCTCTTTGCTATTCTTAATTCAATATTTTAGGGTTGAATTCAAGAAAGAGGGTTTGAGTTATTTGGGTGAATTGTGTTTAATCAAGGTTTGAGAGAAAAGAAATTATAAAAGTTTTTCCCCTTTAATTGGGGTTGGCCGTGAATATTAAAGAACAAAGGAGGGTTCTTGGCTTCCTAAATTGTAATAGCAAAAATAGGAAGCAAAGGATAGATTTTTGGGTTTGGTCAATTCTTGATGTGGATTAGTATTCTTTTGATAGACCAAACAAATTAAATAAGAGAATAATACACAAGGGGGCCGTGTATAATAATGAGTAAAGGGAAGTTTTTTGCTTAGCTTCCTAGATTTTAGTAGGGAGAATAGGATAAAAACTAGTTTTTGGGTAAGGTCAACTATAGATATCTAGTTTAATAATATTAGTAATTAAATTGCATTAATCAAATTAAGAAAATACAAAGGAAGGGGCCGGTTTTTGTGAGGGGTTTTACTTAGTAAAAAAATGTCAAGGATTTGGGCCAAGATTAATAATTAGGCTTACTAAAGTACTGGATTAATAATTAATTAAATAATATTTAATTAAATAGTTAATTAATTAATATATTTAATTAATTAAGAAAAATTTAAAATAATCCAAAATTTTGGGGTATTACACAAAGTGTTTAAATGAGGTTATAAACTTTTTTTTTCAAGTTACAATGGGTTACAAAGTGTTTTTGGCGTTACAATTTTTTTTTTTGTTACAAAGTGTTTAAGTAGGGTACGGTTACACAGTGTTTTTTGGGGTTACAAATGTTTAAGTGGGGATAAAAATTGTTTTTTTGGGTTACAAAGTATTTTTTTTTGGGTTACAAAGTGTTTTTTGGGTTTAGAAAGTGTTTAAATGAGGTTACAAAGTGTTTGATTGAGGTTACAAAGTTAGGGTTAAAAAGTGTTTAAGTTGGGTTACACAACGCGTCGCACTATTTAATAATGGTACAACAAGTTGCACCAAAAATGCGTTGTATTATAAGAGGGAATATTCTAAATTAACGGTAACATATAAGAAATACTATAATCATGTGGAGTAGGGATGTCAAATCGGGTTAACGATACATGTCAGGGTTGACCCAAACGGGTTCGGTACATTTTCAGTTCAGGTTGAATCAGGTTATCTCGTCCAACAGTTCAGTTCGGTTCAGGTCAGGCTATTTCGGTAGCAGGTTATAACAGGTTGCCTTTTTCTCGGTTAAAGTTCAGTTGAGGTTCAGGTCATTAACGGTCGGGCCTATATCAGTTCAGTCCAAAACGATTCAGGTTAATAAGGGCCAACGATAAGAAACGGTATTTTTCGGGTTGAAGCCAGTTTGTATCGGGTTTTATTAGAGTGTCAATTAGATGGGAATTTGACAATATTTTGGGGTTAACGTATGTATGTATTTATAAAAAACTGCATTTTAAACTAAAATCCATATAAATCGAGTCAAATGATTTTTCTACGAGGAAATAGTAATTTTATTCATTCATCAACAAGATCAGATCTTATAATTTCCAATATTTCCTCCGAACCTTCTTCAAATTTGAGTCAAATGATTTATTAACACTTGGTGAAAAGTACTTTCAAATTTGATTACAACTAGTACTCCATAAATTTCATAGAGTGTTCCATATATAGGTGATATAAAAATGTTTCATATAGAATTATACAAGTAAAATGTTTCAGGTTTCAGTTCAGTTCAATTCAGGTTTCAGCTCAGTTCAGTTCAGGTCAAATTATGTAACGGGTTGATTAGAGTTCCATACAATTCAGTTCAGTTTCTTAAATTTTCGGGTTCGAGATAGGTCATTATCAGTTCAGTTCATATTCAGT
This sequence comes from Salicornia ramosissima, assembly GCA_951394345.1. Classification (NCBI taxonomy): domain Eukaryota; kingdom Viridiplantae; phylum Streptophyta; class Magnoliopsida; order Caryophyllales; family Amaranthaceae; genus Salicornia; species Salicornia ramosissima. The sequence continues at coordinate 48,918,011 of OX596233.1, forward strand.
TTGGGTTCAGGTCAGTTCAGGTTATTAATATATGTGAAGGAATGTTGTCGTTGACTTGTATTATGCACTTAAGGCAATTATATATACAAGATTACAGTAGGAATTCTAGGCTAAGAATACTCCTAATTGACGTAGACTAGGCGTAAGACTAGGAAAGCATTATATCCTAATTGATATGATAAAGAAAATACACAGCTAATATAAAGGATATACATGATATAGTTTACATATTTAACAAATTCAATAAATCAGAATATATGGGAATATATTCTAACACACCCCCGCAGTCTTAGCGGGAGGATCAAAAATGCTAAGACTGTCCCGGAAGTCATCAAATAATACTCGTGGAAGTCCCTTTGTAAAAATATCGGCAATTTGATAACGGGATGGAACATGATGAACTCGGACTTCACCCTTAGCTACCTTTTCACGAACAAAATGAATGTCCATTTCAATATGTTTGGTGCGTTGATGTTGTACCGGATTTCTTGATAAATATATGGCACTCACATTATCAGAATAAACCAAGGTAGCTTTCTGAATTGGACAATGTAACTCAAGTAACAAGTTCCTAATCCAACAAGAATCGGATACCACATTTGCAACTCCGCGGTATTCAGCTTCAGCACTGGAACGGGACAATGTTGGTTGTCGTTTAGACGACCAAGAAACCAAGTTGTCACCAAGAAAAACACAATATCTAGAAGTCGACCTCCTAGTATCGGGGCATCCTCCCCAATCAGCATCGGTATAAGAGATGAGTTTGTCAATAGATGACTTATATAAATGTAAACCGAAGGATAGCGTACCCTGTAGATAGCGTAAAATACGCTTAAGAGCATTCATATGCTCATTCCGAGGATCATGCATATGAAGGCAAACCTGTTGAACTACATAAGATATATCAGGTCTAGTGAATGTCAGATATTGCAAAGCACCAACAAGACTGCGATACTTAGTGGGATCCTCATAAGGAGTGTCCTTAGAGGCACCAAGTTTAGGCTTAGTATCAACAGGAGTGTAACATGGACTGCAGTTTGACATGCCGGCTCTGTCAATAATATCTATAGCATATTGTTTCTGAGACAAAAACATACCATTAGCATCACGAGTTACAACAATACCTAAAAAATAACTCAAAGGCCCAAGATCCTTCATGGCAAACTCGATACCCAAAAGAGTCAGAAACTGCTTTCTCAGTTGATCAGATGATGCTGTAAGAATAATATCATCAACATATAGCAAGATATAAGCCATATCAGATCCTTGTTTGTAAATGAATAGTGAATGATCAGATTTATTGTGAGAAAAACGAATATTGGATACAAAATCGGCAAAACGCTGATACCAGGCTCGTGGAGCCTGTTTTAGACCATAGAGGGATTTCTTGAGTAAACAAACATAATCGGGATGACTTTTATCACGGAAACCTGTAGGTTGATGCATATAGACAGTTTCATTAAGATTGCCATGTAAGAAAGCATTCTTGACATCTAACTGATGGATAAGCCAAGATTTTGAGAGAGCAATGCTAAGAACAATACGAATAGTGGCTGGTTTGACAACCGGACTGAAAGTCTCATCACAGTCAATGCCCTTTTGTTGGGTTTTTCCATCACCTACAAGACGGGCTTTATGCCTCTCAAAAGATCCATCAGAATTCTTTTTATGACGAAAAATCCACATAGATCTAATAACATTCACAGCCTTAGGTCTAGGTACCAATTCCCATGTATTATTATCAATTAGAGCATTAAATTCATCTAACATTGCACTTTTCCAATTTGGATCACGAATAGCACTAACCGGATCCTTGGGTATAGGAGATATGGAGTGTGTAGTCATGGTATTAAAATTGGTAAAGTATTTGGAGTTTGGTTTGATGATTCCATTTTTTGCTCTAGTTGTCATAGAATGGGAAGGGGGAATAGATTGGGCTGAAGGAGGTGGTTGTATTGGCAAAGGGGATAGAATTGGGCTGGATTGGTTGGTTGGCTCAGTCCGTTGCAATAGTGGGGAGTTGCATGGGCTGGGCTGAGGAGATGGGCCAGGTGAGTGGGGCATGCTTTGTGGGGTTATGGAAGAAGGAAGCCGTGTAGCAGAGGGAGAAAGGGGGATGCTTTGGGCTTGTTGTAATGGAGAAGGTTCCTGAGTGGGCTGAGGCCCACGTGACAGTACTGATGGTGAAGGAGGATCTTGATTTGGATTGGGCTCTTCTTGTGAGTCGTGGGCAGTAGTGTTGAAAATGGTATTTTGTAAATGGTGAGGATTAGGATTAATATCCAAAAAATCATAATCATTTTTGTGGGTCTTGTGAAGCTTGGAAAAGGGAAATTCAGATTCAACAGATTTCACATGACGACAAATAATGATTTTTCCATTTGACATATTATAACACTTTGAACCACGGTGATATTTAGCGGGGCCCAGATAAACACAAGGTGTGGACCGTTCTTGCAATTTATTTATAGTGGTGGAAGGAATTAGAGGAAAACATAGACAACCAAATACACGTAAATCCGAGTATATAGGATCACATTGATAAAGAATTTGAGTGGGAGACTTAAATCCTAAGACTTTGGTTGGTAAAATGTTTAGGAGATAGGTGGCCATTTCTAAGGCGTGATGCCAAAAAGAAAGGGGCAAGGAAGCATGTGCAAGTAAGGTCCGAATGATGTTGTTTATTGATTTAATGTGTCTTTCGGCTTTTCCGTTTTGAGGAGATGAGTGGGGACAAGAGAATCGGAATTGCATTCCATGTTGATCAAAAAATTCCTTAAAGGTGCTATTAATATATTCTGTGCCATTGTCACATTGAAAAGTCTTAATATTACGTTCAAATTGAGTATGGATTAGAGAATGGAAGGATTTAAATAAGTGTTTAACTTCAGATTTTTTTGCAATAGGGAAAGTCCATAAAAATTTGTTGTAATCATCAAGAAATAAGACATAATAACAATGGCCTGATGAACTAAGGATAGGAGATGTCCATAGATCGCTATGAATAATATCAAACGGAAGAATAGTAAAAGACACAATCATAAAACGGCAATTTAGAATGTTTTCCAAGGGGACATGAAGAACAATATGACATACAAGCCTTATTACAATCAATTAAACCGGTACTACTAAGAGATCTAATAATAGCAGAACCAGGATGTCCTAAACGGTCATGCCATAGAACGGGAGATATAGCAGTGAGTGCGGAATTGTTAACTTGAGAAATGGCTTGATTGTTGGAAAAAAGAGGATAAAGCTCACCGGTACTGTCACATCTCAGGAGTATGGTTCTCGTCTGTAAATCATTAACAGAAAACCCGTAAGGATCAAAACTAATGGAAACCATATTATCGGAGGTGAATTTTCAGACAGAAATAAGGTTTTTTAATCAATTTCGGAGCATGCAAAATATTTTTTAAGATAAAAGGAGGATATGGGTAAGGTAAAGTAGAACTACCGTGTCCAATAATTGGAATCAAATCACCACTACCACCAACAATATTATTATTTTTAATGCTCGAATTGAAATAAGAGGAAAATATACCTTGATCTGCAGTCATGTGAGATGTTGCCCCGGTATCCATGTAGTAATTTCTGTCTGGTTGTTTGAAGGAAAGAGCATGCATAGCCGCTTCAATATCTGTAGGAGAATACGAACCCATAGCACTGTATGCTTGTGGTGGGCGGGGGCCCAGAATACCAGGTCCAGTAGACCCAAGAGGCTTTTGGCCCATTTGAGTGGTAGGCCTAGGAGCCCACGTAGCAGCTGGATATGGGCATGGTGGTGGCACGGGCCACTGAGATAGCCATTGGGCCCAGGAGGCCCACGGTTGCTGTTGCCAATTTGGTCCATTTGGTGTGGAATTGTGCTGATGTGTTGATGATCCAGTAGGCTTTCCCTTCCCATTTTTAGCACCATTTTTCTTAGTCTTGATGCTTTTGGAGCGAGAATCGGAACGACCGTCCTGGTGCTGAAGTCCGCCGGTGGAGGTTACAAGAGCCGCTTGTGTACGGCTGCCGGACCCACCTTCTCTTGCTAAGCGGTTTTTAATGGTCCGCTCAGCAAGTTTCAGGCGTGAGCGACAACTTTCAAAGGATGGAAGAGGCTCCTGGTTTTGAATGAAGTCCACCGTGCCGGAGTACGCTTCAGGGAGTCCACCAGTGAGTTTGAGAACAAGGCGGCTGTTTGGGATTGGAGCATCAACGTCTGCAAGGCGATCGACAAGAGACTTGATGTGGTTACAATAGCTATCAATGGACGAGAAGTTCTCGAAATTTAAGTCAGACAACTCCTCTTCAAGGTGGGTAGCCCGAAAGCTTTGTTGTCTTGAAACATCGATTCGAGACGAGCCCAAGCGCCTTGAGCGGTATCGTCTTTGAGGAGGATAGCAAGGAGAAGGTTGTTGGATATAGTGCCGTATATCCATTGAAGGACCGCAGCATCGAGGCGCTTCCAGAGGTTAAGGTCGGCAGCCTTTGATGTCTCATACGCGGCTACCGCCTCGGTCTCTGTAGGTGGGATGATGTGGTCATAAACGTCGTGAACCCTCACAAGAACTTTGAATAAGGCAGCCCAAGAGTGGTACATGCCCGTCTCAGTGTCCAACTCGACAGGTACGAGGGACTTGACATTGGTAATGGTCAAGGCGGGATGGTATTTGGGTGGTGTTGCCATAATGCAGCGGAAGAAGAAGGTAAAGGAAGAAGAAGGTGGAGGAAGGTTGTTGTTGTGAGGGAAAGACTTGGGTTAAGGATCGAACAATACTGATACCATGAAGGAATGTTGTCGTTGACTTGTATTATGCACTTAAGGCAATTATATATACAAGATTACAGTAGGAATTCTAGGCTAAGAATACTCCTAATTGACGTAGACTAAGCGTAAGACTAGGAAAGCATAATATCCTAATTGATATGATAAAGAAAATACACAGCTAATATAAAGGATATACATGATATAGTTTACATATTTAACAAATTCAATAAATCAGAATATATGGGAATATATTCTAACAATATGGGTCACTTTCAGTTCAGGTCATTTCAATTCAGGTCAATTTCAGGCTATGAGTCACTTTCAGTTCAGATTATTTCAGTTCAGGTTATGAACAGTTCAGTTAACTCAACGGGCAACCCAAACGTACATCCTAATGTGAAGTGCATTCAAATTTGTCTTTACCAGCACTATAATAATATCAAAATTTTGTCAAACATATATAAATGAAAATGGGTTAAACTTTTAGAAACAATTTTACATTTTTAATTCTAAAAATTCCGTCCCAGTTGGCGTCTTTTACAAATTCTCTCGTTAGATCTACATGAGCTAAACATCATCTTTTAAGTCACAGATAAAAGGATAAAGAAACCAAAAAAAGTACATGAAGGAATTATTACCAATGATGATTAAAAATATGACTTAAAAAAGGAAAAGGCAAACTAACGCGGGAATTAATATTGGCACAACTAAATTTGATAAAAACACAACTTTTGTGAGAGGAACATAAGAAGAGTGCTCTCACAATGAGTTGTGCCTTTATCAAATTTAGTTGTGCCTTAATCATTTCTCCACTAACGCTGTAACGACGTAACGCGCATCCTTTGGTTTGGTGTGGACAAGATTGGTTCAAAATAACTTTAAGCTAGGTTTCATCAAAATGAATATTGATACGGGTACTTGGGTACGGATACAAAACGGGTACGGGAGAATGTCACTGAAAAATTGATGATACGGGTATGTGAAAGAAAATAATAAGAAAATCTTTAAATTTCAACATAATTTCAATAAAACACTGAGGTAAATAAAAAATTTTGTGATGATAATATAGCTAATAATTATACAAATTATTCAAAACCTAAAAGACATAAATTATTAAAGCGAGAAAAATAACTCGGGGTACTTGTGTCCAACGTGTTGGTGTCGTGTCGATATCGGACACAGCGGGGTACTGCAGGTTGGAGGTGTGTTCGTGCTTGCTAAGTCTTTAAGCAGGGTTGGTCCCACTACTAGAAAAAAATATTATTTACAGCGGAAATTTTCGTTGTGAAAATGTGACCTCGTCCTACAAAATTAAGTTATAAATAATTTTTTCCGTTGTAAAAATGTGACTAGTCGTAGAAAAGAGGGGTTGTAAATGATTTTTCTCGTTGCTATCCCTTCATAAATGCATCAATTTTAATAGAGTCTGAGTTAGGTATTAGGTGAATTTTAATTACGAACCCCAAAACTGTCATAAAACATCTACATTTACAACGGAATTTAGATTCAATTCGTCATTATTGTGTACCCGTTGTTAATTATATTGACCAATTTTTTGTAGTGTCATAAGAATTTCTAGGGGAATCTAGGACAATGGCCGGGTGAAAACCCAAATACAAAATGAGTTAGAAACTTTATCCTACACCAAGCATACTGGTTCGTTCTCTTCACCTTAAAAAAATAAGTTTTAGGTTTAATAAGTTTAGATAAGTTCCAATAAGTTATATCAGGTCTAATAAGTTCCAATAAGGACTAATAATAAGTTCCAACCAGGTCTAATAAGTTATAATAAGTTATAATCAGGTCTAATAAGTTCCAATCAAGTCTAATAAGTTCTAATAAGTTTCAATCAGGTTTAAGTTATTTTTTTTAATTGATTAAATAAAATTAATTAAATTAATAAATACTTTAAATCACTCTTACACAACATAAACTAATTTTATTCTATCATTCTTGTTTTAATTTTTTAGAGAATGATTGAATTAAACTATTTTTTTATATTATAAAATAAGAAAGATACGTTTAAAATAATTCGCAATTGTAGTACTGATTAAAATAAAATAAAATTCCCTTGAATAAAAATCTACATCATTACATTGCTTCAGATTCATCATCGGAGTACATATTTTCACCTTCAATATCATTTTCTTCATCGAGTATATTTTCTTCACGTACAACTTGCCATATTATTATTATTATTATTATTATTTTTTTTTTTTTTTTTTTTTTTTTTCTTGGTAAACTAAAAACTTTCATAGCACAACCAAACCACAAATTACAAACTAAAGGCAACTACTAGGTTGACAACCCTTCTAGGAAAACCCCTCAAGCCTAGCAGCCCCGGCCTAACAACAAAGTTAGACATCATCAAGCATTACACTAGCAAGCCAAGCTCTATCTACATCCTTTAGTTTATCCATTCTAACAAGCTTACATCTCTTTTTAACACTAAATTTGACCTGTTGCAGAACATCAGCAGCACCCATCTCAGCCTGGCACCATAACTTCCTGTTCCTGCACCACCACCACTGATATATACCAGCAGCAACAACAGCACACATAATCTTGGTTTTAGCAGCAGACCCAACTTTCCCTTTCCTAAGCCAATTCACCAATTGACTCATTGAATAGAAGACCTACCTGCAACCCATCCAATCTCTGATTCTCCCCCAAGTCTCCTGAGCATACCTGCACTCAAACAACAACTGGGTATGACTCTCAACCCCATCCTCACACATACAACACCTATTATCACTGTAGACACCATGGACAACCAACCTACTCTTCACAGGCAGCCTCTCCTGAATAACTAACCACCATATGAAACTGTGCTTGGGAGCAGACCAAGTAATCCAAACCATTCTATCCCAAGGAACCCTGATACCCTGCCCTTTCAGCCCCTTATAAATGGAACTAATGGAGTACTTCTGCCCTGCCCCTGGCCACCAACTAGTCATATTCATCCTCCTCAAGGCATCCCTTGTCTTGCAAATGCTTTGCCAGACCCAGCTAATAACAATTGTAGGCCTGTAGTCCCGCCAACTAGCCCTCTTCAGATAGACATAATGCACCCACTTGATCCAGAGGTTCTCCTTTTGCTCAGAGACTTGCCAGATAATCTTCCCCACTGCAATCATGTTCCAGAGCTTGAGATCTCTAACCCCAAGACCTCCAAACTTCTTCAAAGTACACACCCTGTCCCAATTAACTTTCCCAATTTTCTCCTTTTCCAAGTTGCCACTCCACAAAAATTTTCTGCAAACCCTATTAATCTCTTTAATAACAGGGCTAGGTAAAATCAAGATTTGCATCCAATAAGTACAAATGCTCATTGGCACAACATTTACCAACTGAAGCCTACCAGCAAAGGATAAGTGTCTTGACTGCCAACACCTAATTCTTTTAATCATTTTATCCACCAAGATTTGACAGTCAACCACCCTAATTCTTCTACCAAAAATAGGAGCTCCAAGATAATTAAAAGGCAAGCATCCTCTTCTAAACCCAGTTTTGTGGCTAAGAAACTCCACATCCCCTGACTCATACTAGCAATCACCAATTCAGACTTGCTACAATTTGCCTTCAACCCAGAGACCATCTCAAAGTGCTTTATTCCCTGCATAAGCAAATTAACACTCCCCACATCTCCCTTGGAAAAGAGCATCAGATCATCAGCAAAACACAAGCTATTCAACTTCAGAGATCTACATCTAGGATGAAACTTAAAATCCTGCTTCTCACCAATATAATCCATAATTCTAGTCAAATACTCCATACACTGAACAAATAAAAGAGGAGACATTGGATCGCCCTGTCTTAACCTCCTTTTTGCCCCAAAGAACCCCTGTCTTGTGCCATTAATTAGAAGAGTAAAGCGTGTACTAGTTACACAAGCCATGACCACCTTCACAAAGTGCTCAGGAAACCCAAAAGCACCCAACAAGTCCTTTAAAAAACCCCACTCAACAGTATCATAGGCCTTCTATAAATCAACCTTAAGCACACACCCATTGTGAGCATTCTTTCTATTATAATGCCTAATTAAATCCTGACACACTAGAATATTATTAATATTACTCCTGCCCTTAACAAAAGCCCCCTGACTCTCAGAAATCAAAACAGGGAGAATATTACATAACCTAGAGCAAATTAATTTTGAAATACATTTATATAAAATTGTACAGCATGCTATAGGTCTATACTCACTCACCTTTGAAGGACAAGTCACTTTAGGGATCAGAGTGATAGAGGTAGTATTGATCACCTTCAGCATTAAGCCTGTTCTGAAGAAGTCCTGCACAGCTTTGACAATATCTTCCCCAACAACCTTCCAAGCCTTCTTGTAGAAGCAACTTGTATAACCATCTTTGTCTGGAGCCTTATCCTCAGGGATATCCCAAATAGCAGTCTTGATTTCATCAGCAGAAAACTCTAGTTTGAGTAGCCCATTGAGCCTCTCATCTAGCCTATTCCCCTTCCCCATTATCTTCATACTCAATGGTTTATAGTTGCAGCTTGATCCCATAAAATTTGAGAAATAATTAACAAACTCCTGGCACTAATTGTTATACTTTTTCACTTGTTATGAATTTATTTTTTTACCCTTGTGATTTAAACTCTGATTTACTTAATAATTGAAAGGAATATATAATGTTTTTTGGACCTTTAAAGCATTAATGGTGGTTGAGATGGTAATTACATCACTTTGAATTGTAAGACTTGTTAGGTTCAAATCTAGTTTTAAGAATAATTTATTTTGTTAAAATGTTGTGACATACTTACATGGCGCATATGCTTTGGAGAGTGTCGCATTGACAGTTTAGATGGTGCAATTCAATATGGTGTGAAAAGCGTTATTTAATATATTATATAGATTTATATTAGATTTGAAATTTTTTTATTGGATCATAAAATTGCAATTCCAATTTTCAAAATAACTGTATAAAAATATAAAAAATTACTTCAAATATAAATAAATAAGAATAAAAATCTCTTCTTAGGTCGTCAGACAATTGAATATAACTTTTAATTGCAAAAACATAACTTTTTAACATAAATCTATAGATTTCTGTTTTAAAAAATAAAGTTATAGATTTTTACATAATCAATTAAGCTTTATATAAAAATTTGTGGCATTGTGTTAAATAATCATATTTTATTAGTAAAAAGTTATAGAAAGATATTGAAGCCATTTCATTAGTTATCCCAATATGTTTTCCACGTTTTGTATTGAAATATTGTTCACTTTGTAATTTTGATTATTTCTAATTTTATACCTATAAGGATAAATATAGTTAAGTGGACTCTCGATAATTTGATTGGCTCGATGTGTATTTATTTAACATATAACTTTTTATTACACGTAGCTAAATATATTTTCGACCATTTAATTAATGTTGTGTTTTGGAAGATATGAAAAAATAAATGTAACAAACTTTAAGAGACCAAGGATGTACTATTTTATTTTCTTTAGGGAAAATTAGTCTCAACAACACCAAACTTTAACAGGTATACTCAGCAACACAAAATTAAAATTGATGTTGGTTGCAAGAAGTGTGTTATTTGGATGTACTACTACAAGGGGGGTGAATTGTAGTTGCTAGTTCATATTCTAAACTTTTGCGGAAATTAAAATTGATAGAAAGAGGAACAAGATAAGAGAGACGAGAGATTCAGCGAGTAAACTTTTCAGGGCCCAACTGGAAAGAAAATCTCGACCCACTCGAGATTTTCACAAAAATTCTTCACTATAATAGGGCCAACACTCGTTACAACCTATTATAGACTATGGACCTAACTCGAGTTCCTCTACAAACTCAAGTTCCCCACAATTGTTCCCATTAACAATTGTGCTACTCGACTTCGACTCTAAAGTCCTCTCTCTTTCTACTCTCAGACTTAACTCTAAGTCTCACAACAAAGGTTTACTCAAACCCTTCACCCCAAATTACAACTCTGTAATTTAATAGGAACTCACTCCAGTTCACACTATAAGCTTGATACTAAAATTCACTCTAACCCTAGATCAATTCCCCTTTACAAGAGTTAACTCAAACCCTTGAATAACTCATAAATACAGACTCGTGAATACAGACTCATGAAGAAAAAATAAACTCTAAGAAACAATATATAGAACTTTATAGGAACATGTGATAGGAACAATGAACTTTATAACGGAATTGACTTAATATATGGACTTATAATATGACGTTGTAATTCTCCATATCTTAGGAGTTAGCCTCCTTGGGATGACTACTTCATACCCCTTAGAATGAGTAATTAATCTTGTTTATATAACCTTTGAAACTTTTCCCCAAAGTAAGCACTAAGCCCATTAACTTTTCCATAACTTAGGGCTTGTTTACTTCAGATTATATTCAGTTCAGTTCAGTTCAGTTAATCTCTATTCAGTTCAGTTCAGTTCATCTCTATTTAGTTCAATTAATACACTTCTATTCAGTTCCGTTCAATTCAATTCAGTTCAGTTCAGTTTAGTTCAGTTCAGTTCAGCTCTATTCAGCTAATGTAAACGAACCCTTACTTCTACGTTAAAAACAGTTTTCCACTTTCCTGAAATTGCTTAGGAACTCAGTCAGGAACTCCCATAAAAATAGGAAATCTTATAACAACCTTGACTGATTTTAAATCCTATTTATAAATCAGAAAATTAGGTTAGTAAATAAGTTAAAGTTAAATTAGTGGTTTCATAAATATTAGGAAAAATATTTTTTTCTTTTTCTAAATTAAATTACACCAAGATTCAATTAATTAGACAACATGGTCATTTACCATGTTCCCATTTTTTTGCCTGTGAGTCAAAACCAAACTCCCATTATTAAACGTGGCTACAATTTGAACATGTCCAACATCCACATTCCATAAGAATAGGACAACAATTGGAATCATCTAACTGATATATTTTAAACAAATATATTTCCTAAAACATAGTCAAACACTAACAATGTTCCCACAAAAGTGGGAAGCAAGACATGTTGAAACTTAACCAAATTTGATTTTCTTTAAATTTGGAAATCACTTTTACTTATAAAATAAAATATATTTTTTAAAATAAATTCTTTGCAAAAACATGGAAAAATTTATTTTTTAAAAATAATATTTTACGTAATTCAATTAGTTTAGTTTGACCAATTACTTATCCTTGTTCCTTTACCTTGTTCCAATTCACATTTTATGTTCCAAGTTCCTATTTCCTTACAATGAAGCCTAAATAGTAAACTCATACAATTAGACTTTTTTTCTTCTCTTCATATGTTCCCTCCATGGAACTGCTATATAGTTGTAGTTGTTCCTACTCCGGAACTTCATGATCGCGTTCCTACTCTGGAACCTTCCTTTAGTTGTTCCTCTAATTAGGAACTCTATGCTTGTGTTCGTTCCTACTCTGGAATGGCAGCATAGTCGTGCGTTCCACTTTTGGAACTGCATTGCCTAGTTCCTTCATAGGAACTTGGTGATATTTCTTCACGGGAACTCAACTTGTATTTTACAGGAACATTAATTCACCTTGCTTGATTAATTATTTCTTTGTCAAATATTCTCTTTAAAAGGCATCAAATAAATACTTTGTGTTGTGTTCCCACATAGAAACTAATTCATCTCTTCCCTGTTGAAGTCATCCTTAGGAACTTCACTTGGCATTGTTGTATACACTCCGTAAAGTATTATGACCAACTTTTTGTGACTTGTTCATTGTAATATAATATGCACATCATCTCAACACACAAGTTAGTCAGATAATCATCATTTGTTTATAATCATCAAAACCATATATAACTCAACAAAGTGGCATAAGAATGTGATTTTGAATTTTTCTTTATACATAAGTTTAACTTTTGAATGAATTTTATAACTTTTTTGCTTGTATACCTGTAATGAGGGTTATGAGAATTAAATTTGTCGTAATTTTTGTGGAGAATTTCGAACCTATTATTCTTCTATGTTACTCCTCATACGTTGATTTTTGTTTGAAAACAATGCTTCTTTCCCAACTACTACCAACTCATGTATAACTTTGAAGGAGAACAAATAATATTTAAACCCATGATCTTCAATCCAAACACTCAATTAACCCCTAAACATAAAATAACAATTAAAAAAAAAATCCAAACTAATTAGGAGAAGAGTACCCATAAAGAGATAATCCAAAGATATTGGAAAAACAAAACCACTACAAAGGATGGAAAATGTTGTTAAACTAGAAAAACATTGAAAAAGACTAAAAATATTGAAAATTTACGGGTAATTCTGTTGGCTCTTAAAAATCTCAGAATTAATAGACCTGTTGTAGAATACCACTAATTTGTGATTTTTTTTATACCAAAAAAATCTACAAGCAGTTAACAATTCATTTCATTGTAGCTGCAAACTTAAATCTAGTTACCAGTGGAAAAAAAGAAAGAATAGTTCAACAAGCTCAACTTTAACTTTTTTATGAACAAAAAACGCTCAGATCATCGGTGAGCCACCCTAATCAGTTAGGGTTTTGGTGGTTTTTGTATAGAATATTTTCAGTGAGAGGGTTGGAGAGAGAGAGACTACTATTTTGAGTTATCAATCATTACACTTTATGTCCTACACTCCTCCCCACCACCCCTACTGGGGAGAAAATCGTATAAAATGGAGGCATGGTGCCTGTGTAAGGAGGAAGACAAACTCCTAGTTTCGAATGTGTGGTCCCACTACCCAGGTTCAAAGGCTTTTTGCCTCCAAAGAAACTTGAGGGGCACTCTCAAAGCCTTAAGGAGTTGGTGTCTAGACTACAAGGAAGTCAGGAAAGTTAATTGGGATGATTGCATCAAAGACCTAGCCTCAGCTCAAGAACAAATTTTCCAAGAAGACCTACGAGGCGAGGAAAAAGCAAAAAGACGTCAACTGGAGTCAATTGCTCTAGACCAACTTAATTTTTGGAAACAAAGAGCAAAATTTAATTAGGACTGTCTGGGAGACCAACCTACCTCCTTTTTCTATAGAGCCACGAAATGTAAAAAAGCAAGAAATGAAATTAGAGCCCTTAAGAAGGGGATGGTTCTTGGGCTACAGAAAAACAGGAGATCAAAGTGGCATTCAGGGACTTCTTCAGGGATATCTACGCAGAAGCGAGTCCATGCCCAGATGATCTAATAGATGATTGGATCCAGCCGGTCAACACCTTGATGGAAACAAACCTTTCAGTGCGGAGGAAATCAAGAAGGCAGTTTTCAGTATGAAGGGTCTAAAATCACCAGGCCCAGATGGGACACCTCCGATCTTTTTCCATCAAAATTGGGAGGTTACCAGCAAACAGATAACAGAAGTAGTTCAGAATTTCATGCACTCAGGCCATTTACTAAGAGAGATCAACAATATCTTCATCACGCTCATTCCAAAAGAACCTGGTGCCAACCGGGTGGATAAGTTCCGCCCAATCAGCTTGTACAATACTACTTACAAAATCATCTCAAAATTTCTTGTGAATAGGCTCCAACCTCTCCTACATCATCTAGTTGGGGACCTTCAGAATGCTTTTGTTCCGGGAAGACAACTAATGGACAACTGCTTCATGGGTCATGATCTTCTCCACTGGGTCAAACACCGTAAGAAAGGGAATAACTACGTAGCAGCATTGAAGATTGATCTAAGTAAAGCTTATGATAGGGTCAGCTGGGACTTCCTAAGAAAACTCTTACAAAAAATGCGCTTCCCTCATAAGTGGATTGAGCGCATCATGGAATGTGTGACTACAATGTCTTTCTCTGTTCTGCTCAATGGAGAACCCACTCCAACCTTTCATCCCAAATGAGGATTAAGGCAAGAAGACCCTCTCTCACCTTTCCTATTTATTCTTGTAATGGAATCTCTTTCTAGAAATCTCACGAAGGCCCAACATGAAGGACGTCTTCAAGGCTTAAGAGTCTCACGGACAGCCCCTGAGATCAATCATCTTTTTTTCGCAGATGATGCCCTTTTCTTTGTCAAAGTAAACCTTACAGCAGCTCATACCTTAACTTCTCTACTAAGGAATTTTGAAGCAGTGTCGGGAGAAACAATAACCTTAGCAAATCCTTCATGATTTTCAGCCCAAATACTCCGAGCAGATTCTCCAGAATAATAAAAAGAAATATGAAGGTTCAACATCAAGATTCTCTAGGAAATTATCCTGGATGTCCTATGGATGTCACAGGCAAGACACAAAGAGCTTTCTCTCCTCTCATCCTAAAAATCAAGGATAAAATTCTCTCATGGAAGTTCAAGAACTTGAGTATCACAGGTAGAGTGATTTTGATCAATAGTGATCTCGCTGCTATTGCGGCCCACATTTCGGCCATCTATCTCATGCCACAGGCAACCACGAAAGCTATAGAATCCATGCTCCTCAAGTTCCTTTGGGGAGGTTCATCGGAGAGAAAACCAATGTACTGGAAAAACAAAGGAACCATCCAATTAAGCAAACATGAAGGGGGTCTGGGCCTTCGCAGTGTGGACTCTTTCAACAAATCAGCCCTTTTTAAACAAGCTTGTAGGTTATACTAAAAACCACAGTTGCTAATCTCAAAGTACTTTAAGGCAAGGTACAGATCGGACCCAATCCATCTCGCTCTCAAAGGTTCTTCTCCGAAGACAGCCTCCTAGGGCGCAACAAGTCTAGTCAAAGCGACTAAGAGCTTCACAAAAGGAATTAATCATCAAATTGGAAATGGGCAGAGTATCAGCGTCCAAGAAGATGTTTGGGTAGGAAATCGCTTGGTAACGTTAAAGTCCATTACTGCTCAAGACCCACAACGTCCAATCAAGGTGGCAAATCTTTTAGATGATAACAACTCATGGCAAGTATCCATGATTTGGAATTACTTCAACAGGGATGATGCTCTGAATATCATGGCTATCTATGTGAGAAAGGAAAAAGTTCAAGACACCCTGTTCTGGGCCCTAGAACCATCTGGGAAAGTAACAATTAAATCTGCTATTATGTTCATCATGAGTGAGAACAACCAACAGAGCATTTCAGGAGTTTGAAAGACATTATGGACATCCTCTCTCTGGCCCGGATGGAAGCTCGTCTGTTGGAGAATCCTACAAGGCATCCTCCCCACAGGGAATAATCTGAGTAGAAGAAATATTACTACTAATGTGAATTGTGTTTTCTGCAGGGACACTAGGGAAACTACTTCCCACCTTCTGAAAGATTGCCCCATTTCTCAGAGAATTTGGGCAGCTGGCAGCCTGGGGATCAGGGCGAGTACCAATGTGACATTCCTCTAAAAGTTTGGCTGAAGAACATGATACATTACTTGGGGAATAAGGGTCCAGAGAATGACTGGCAACTAGCTTCCCTTGTCTCCACCATGTGGGAATTATGAATTCATAGAAATAACATAATCTCCAAAGGGGAATAGCTATATCCAAATCGCATACTTCAGATCCAAAATGAAGTAATGGATAGATGGTCTAGAACAGTTAGGCAAAGCGGACAAGAGAATTCAATCCAATTGGAAAAAGAGCCTATTATAAAAGATTGGAAATGGGGATCACAAACTTCAGCAAACCCAGTTTTGGTGCAAGTCGACGGAGCATGGAAGAATACAAAGAAAGGTGACAGGTACAAAACAAAGGCAACGATTGGATGGTATTTTGCAGAACCTTACAAGAAATTTTCCGGAGGAATGAGGGTGTTAGCAACTTCAGCCTTGCAAGCGGAGGCTCGAGTGATGTTGAAAGGTCTCCAAGAAGCAATCCCTCTAGGAAACAACATTCTCCTCCAGACGGATTGCACCAAGTTGTTAGAAGCCCTACACCAACCTACCAAAGCAGATATCACAATTCAACCGATTATTAAGGACTTCACGGAATTAGCTAGCTCAATGAACAGTGTCAGATGTATTAAGTAGATAGAGTTTGTTTAGTTAATGCCCATGCAATAGTAACCAACTTTAGAAAAATGTAGTCAAGTATTTCCCGTAGCCAAAAAAAAAAAAAACATTACACTTTAGGTTAACATTAATATAATGGAATTTCTCTTTCTAACATAGGAGTATTAGATATATACTACCCCTCCCCTCTATCCCTTTTTATTTGAAACATTTATTTTTTCACATGTCCTAATAAACAATTTTAAATGAAAATATCTTTAAATATATAATAAAAAATTATAAAAATTATATATAAAAAAAGTATACATCGAGCCGTATCAAACAAGATCCTGTTTGACTATATTTTTTCTTATATGTATAAAATTATAGAGAGTCAAAGTCAAGTGGTGAATAATAACAATTGTCAAATTATTGCAAAAAAAAGGGGATGGGGGAGTATTATTTTATTCTAATATATATACTTCATCCGTTTCGAAAAAAACGCAACAAATTGGATAGCAAGGACTCCTAGTTCATTTTTTGTTGTGAGAGTAAAAGGAATAGAGAGAGAAAGTGGGTTATATGATGATGTGAGAGATAGGAAGAAAACAATTACAAAAATGGAAAAATTAAAATTGTTGCATTTATTTTGAAACTTCATGAAATAGAAATTGTTGCATTTATTTCGGAACGGAGGAAGTATAAGACTTCACAACCTTAAAGGTTGCTCACATATTTTCCAATAATAAATTAGTATTTTCTCCGTAATAAATTAACTGCAATAATTTGACATTTTTTCCCTCTATTTTATATCAAATCGTTGCAGTTATTTTGTAGGATATTGTTAAAACTAAAATGCAAAATCAACAAGAGAAATAAGTTAACAATCCCATAGCTGACAGAAAACACCTGCAATCTTGCAAAACCCGCAACGCCCTCTCTTTTCTATGCACTGTACTTTACCCCCGCCAACCCCATTTTTCTTTACAAGTTCACACTGAGTTTATCTTCATAGCAAGCAAAACCTAAAAATCCTAATTCCCATTAAGCAAATTTATATTTTACAACACTAAAAATAATCTTGATAGTAGAGCTGCATGCATGTATGCTTTAATTTTTGGGTGAATCTTAAACTTGTTTCAGCTTTGCCTGCCAGCACACCAACTATTCGATGAAATGCAAGACTAAACAAAGATAACTACTACAGTACTACGTACTAATTTGAAAAACCCTCAATTCCACTACAAAGAGAGATAAGTAAAAATAAGAGACAAAATAACAAATACAAGGGATACTACTAATGTGGGTTGTAATGATGGAGAGTGTCCCATGGCTAACCCAGCTAACATTGAATCATCCGTTAACATAGCTGAGGTTGTCGTTCCGGGTCGGGTTCCGGTTACTGAGCCAGGATCGCCATCGGAAGCGGAACCATATGTCATGTCCCCTCCTGCTGGTCCGATTGATGGGGGCGAGCTTGATCCGATTGATGGAGGTGAGTATGATCCGATTGATGGAGGTGAGTATGATCCGACTGATGGAGGTGGGGTTGATGGAGTAGGATCCGACCCGGGTAAGTTAGGTGGGGGCATTGTTGCTGGAGGAGTAATAGGGGTAGCTGGTGATTTTTGACTGTCAAACACAACACAACACAAAACACGAATACAATTACACAATTTGCAATTGATTGAATTGTGTCAGAAGTAGAAGACAGTGAATATTGAGTACTTTTTTTTAGGTAGATATGCCATTGCTTCACATGTTTACAACCTTACATAATATGTCCCACTACTCCACAAGGCCCAAATGGAGAGCACTGCAGGCCAAGTTTGATGGTTTGAATTTCATTGCATGTGAGCAATTATGAAAATCTTATCTTTCTCTCTGTGTCAGGACTAAATTGAACATGTAATTTGCAACTATCTCAACTTATAATCACATTAACAACTTATAATCACATTCTTGTTTGTGTTAAAACCATTTTGACTAATTCATTTGTTTACATTCTTAAATCGCTTCCTCAAAATGCGTACAAAACCAATTGTTGCTAATATTATGTTACGAAGGAAACATAATTTTAATAAAAATTACTTAGTAGCATTTTTAAATCGTTATTAAAACCCTGCATAATAATGCAATTAATTGTTACAGCTAGCTCTTACCTGCAAATATCTCAATGTAACCAAGAATTTAGTGAGTATTTGGTAGATAGCACTCTAGGAGGAGAAACTCTACACTTACACAAGCTAAGGGTTTGTTTACTAATATAGCTGAATGGAACTAAACTAAAGTGAGTTATAGAAAATTGAATACAGCTAAAAGTAATATAATGTACAACTATACACTTTGTTTGGCATAAACAACAGAGCATGAAGTAAACAAGAGAGCAGAAGAAACAAACATACCGTGAAGAAGTAGAGGGGCAAAAGGTGATGGTATAATCAGCCCCATTACAAGTGAAAGTGCTGGTGGGATCATCATACGCATAACTGTAAGACCTCGGACACGCCGACTTAAACATCTGCGAGTACACCGACGGCTTACAAGTTGACGGTGTTCCATACGCGCCGCTACAACAATACATCGGCGTTCTAAACGCCTCACACGCGCTCTTACACGCGTCTCCATTCCCTGCTTTCAGCTCCGCCGGACACACCCTGTTCAGATCAACCACACACCCCGTCGCCGCACACACTCCTGAACCCCCACTTACCTCCACCAACATTGGCAGATTATAACCGTCCACCAAGCTCACGTCGTAGAAGTCTTGACTCCCTGTCCCTAGTGTGAACTCCGCTAACGTCGCCGGCGGTTCGGCTCCTGCCCCGTTGCATTCTACTTCGCCTGACCCGCAGTCGCCGGTTTGGCAGTACCCTAACCCGGACCCGCTAAAGTTGCAACCCGTTCGGCCCCAGAACCGACCCGACCACCCCGTTGGGGCCTGAAATGTTCTGGAAGCTGCGGTTGGGAGTTCGAAACCTGTAGTTTCAAGCTTTGGAGTGCCGGCATTGGCGAGTATTCCTGGCCACACTGTGTTCTCACATTTGTTTACGAATGTGAATGTGGCTCCGTAAACACCTGCACAAAATACAAATCCCCAAAATATATAGTTTAATTAGCTTAGCTGCATTTTTTCAGTTCAAATGATGGGATAAAATAAGCTGAATGTGTGTGTGTGTGTTTACCTGTAAAAAAAACGTTGCAAATGAAGATAAACTTGAAGGAGAGTAGCAGATCCATGAGTGTTTAGTTGAATTCACTGGTGGTAAATTAAATTAGAGAAAAAGCAGAGTGGTACAATTTCAAAGTCTTAAAAAAGAGAGAAAGATAAAGAGTGGGAGACAGAGAGTAAAGCAACCAGAAATTTTGGGGTTTGAACACCCATAAAACAAACAAAATTGAACCTCGAGTTAAGAGAGTGAGTTTTGTTAAATACAGGTCTGATTTGCACCCGCAACAAAGAGATACTTTGACCATTGATAAGCTCAATGAGTTCCATTATAAAATTAATTGGTAATATAAAGAGTAATCACCAAATCTATATATTAGTCATGATATCTCTATATCTCTAATCTTTAAATGTGGGACATATGTGGTGAACTTAGAAGGTATATTCGAAAAGCACATACAAAGAAATAAGAATAATGACATATAAAATGGTCCTGTCTTCACTTTATTCTATTAATTAAAATGAGATTGGTTATCTAATTAATCATGCCACTTATGTATATTTTAATTCTAATTAGGACAATGTAGTTGAATCTGCCAATGAGGTAGGGTTGTATAATGGCTTTTTTTCCCTCTGTTACTGTACAGTTGGATCATTAGTATAGTAATAATTTACCCATAAGCGCTAACATTAACATAAGTAGCATATGGAGCGCACACTCCTAGGTCCTAACCCCATATTAGATTTAGATATTTCGGAACCTTGTTTAACTGACCTAGTACCTAATTATATTGAGTTCCTTTATGACTTGTATTTTTGTTCTTGGCCTTCTTCATTTTTGGATGATTCCAAAACATGTTTCTTTTCCAACCTTCTTAAAGTCATCTTTTGTGTCAGCAATTTTTATGCGGTAAGGTAAATCGAGTTATAAGAATCTAAGCTCTTTAGTCTATAAATTTTATTTGGAATAACCACTTAATATTGTCAGTAAGGGAAGAGTGGCGGTGAGAATCAAATTTACAAACTCTTAATTATAAAGATTCACTCCATTAGCGCCAGAGCTTGTTCGTGCAAGCTATCCGTGCAGCTGTAATCCAAGGCTCGTCTCGTCGTGTACGGAGCATTGAGGCCTCGTTTGAACTCCCAATTATGGCTCCGGATGGATTTAGGAGTCTTTGTGTGAGCCGTGCATCTGCTAGAGAGCTCAATCATGGGAAGCAATTCAATCATATTTGTGAATTACGTGATATAACTACTTCATTGTTTTGTTATTGTTCATGAGAATTGCTCAGTCTTATACTCATATATTAGTATCATATCTTTCTCATGAAATCTACTCTAGCTACTATCTTTGACTTTTAGTTACATTTAGGAGTATAGGTCATTCAAGCGGTTTCCTTTGATCAAAGAGATCATATTGTAAGAAAAACGAATTTTATAATACCCCTTTTAAATTCATGTTTTAATAATAAGAAACCAAATTTTGCTGATAAAGAGATTATTCTGGGGCTCCTAAAGATAACCAAAAATCAAACACCCTAATTCAACTTTTGCAGTTATGTTTTATACAGGCTGATCAGGAAATTATGTTTCCATGGAGATGATGAAGTAGTTTTTCTTACTAAATTAAACCTAAAATTTAATTCTTATTACCAAAATTTTTTATCAAGTCCCGAACGGATGCAAGAGATCACATACACTATTTGCAGGAAACCAATTATTTGGACATTTTTATTAGTTAGGCTCATAAAAGAGAGAACTTTTATTTCATCAAAATTGTTTCTTTTTATTGTCAATACACACAAAAGGGAATAAATTTTTTTTTTCAAGAAAATTGAACTTTATGGTTCTTCCTTAATACATATGTGGCGACAAAAAAAAAAATCTTTTTTGCTAAATTCTGGATTATGTGAGGTTTCAAAATGTTGACATTAGTTATGGTTTTAAATTAAACGAATTAAATTTGGGATGTTTACCATATAAAAAGATTGGTCGGGAGATCAACTCAGTGGAAGAGGTCAGGGTGCCAGTCGAGGAGGTTTTGGTGAATGTGGGACTAGGGGTGATAGGAGTGCAATCCTGACAATATAATAACCCGTATCGATCTAGTCATAATCAAAGATTATATGATTTGGATACGGGTGATTATATTGTCCATAGAGATGCCAATCTTTATGTAAATGGATTCCCATATGCCAATTTTTATGAAAATGAATTCGATCTTATTGATGATATTTTATTTGAAGATCCATGTTGAATGTCCTATTAATAATGATACAATGCCTCATGATAATAAGAATTTAGAGGAAGTCGATGTTGTATGTAGCTAGTGCATGATCATATTTTAAACATTAATAATGAGTACGGTGGAAATGTTAATGATCGATGATTACACGGTCGTATTAAAGATTGATGCAAAGTCTTATAATAATTTTCCTGATCAACAACATTAAGCCAAAACAAGTATTTCTATAAGTATGGATGATATTTGATCCTTGAATGATCAATATATAAGTAGTAAGGAGGCAAGTGATTTTAATGATGCTAGCTTGTAGTGACATGGCAATCCATGAGGTTAAGAAAGAATTAAGTGATAGCATCATAAAATTATCCCTTCATCTAGCCAGATTGTGTGGCTTTGTTAGCTAGGGACACAATACTTAACTTGAGCCCATCTTTCTCTCAATGTTCATAGGCTCCACTTCATTCCTCAGGTATGCCATGTCCTATATATATATATATAACACATTTTGTGAATTGTGGCTAATTTTCTTTGCAATTGGTACAAAAATATTCTTGCAGCAGAGATAACATGCATGTACAAAATCAAAATCATTTAAGGAAGTGATGAAGGATCCATGTTGGCATGAGTCTCTAAAAAAGATAAAGCATGCATGGGAGGACATTGGCACTTTTAACATGGAGACACTAGCTAGCTACCTCTGGGGAAGCATGCACTTGGTAAAGATGGGTGTACAAGGTAAATTATACCTAGCTTATATGGAAGTGTCGAGCGTCTAAAATCATGGTGTGAGCTTAAGTGGCTTAATGTTAGAGGACCATCTCAACCAAAAGCTTAAGCTAATGGTTATGGCCCAGGAATATGTTATATACTCTATCACTTAAGGAAATATTTTATAGCTTAGGAATGTGACATCGATCTGATGGAAATTTGGGCGCACACGGAAGTTGTATAGACCCGAATAATTTTGTGTGATGGACTTGTATTTTCATTGATTGTAATTGATAAATTACAACATATTGTTTTTTTGAGAGCTCGTGTCTCTCATTTTCACTCTAACTTGGTAGAACCCTTGTTTCTACCTTTCTTACTATTTTGTGGGAGCTCTTTTAATTTTCTCTCCTTTTTGGCTCTTTTCTACTTGGCTCCCATCTTTTGCTCACTTACATCTCATGCATCAATCACATATTTATAATTGTTGTAGCTTATATTCTAGAATTTTCTATACTTGTCTAATACTTAATATTTCTAGAAATTTCATCACTTAATCTCTACACAAGAATTTTCTAGATTACATATTTATCTAAATTTCTTTATTAGACATCTAGATTTTTCTAGATTTATCTCATGCTATGAATTTGTATTATGGTAGTCAATCTACTTTATATCTAGCTCAAATTGAATTTTTCATCAGCGCACGAACATGGTTATTCCTTCGAATGTCCCCATTAAAGAACAGTTAGCATAAATTTTTACAAACGCATTGGGATCCCCACTAACAACTATTTGATTTTCTTCTTCGTATTTTAGGCATTTATGACCTGCATGCTCTTACTTGATAGGGTATTGGGGGTTATTATTATTGTATATATATATATATATATATATATATTATATAAATATAAATCATGGACTTATTTTATATAGTGCAACCTACTCATAACTTTTTTTTGTTGGACAACACTGGTCCATACTCCATAGTAGTACTTGTCTGGCCTTGAACCGGTCCTTACTATAACCTACTCATAATTAGGTTTTTGTATGTATATGCTTTTTGCCACTTGGTACCTAGAAGGATACATAGAGCACTTAGATTATATTTTTTAAAATTAAATTCTGAAATTTCAATTTAGTTCATTTTAGATTAATTTAGTTTAGTTTAGTTCAATTCATTTCCTGCTATAGGATTTATTTTAATTAATTTCAATTCAATTTAGACAAATCTAGCTCAATTCAGACAAATTCACTTCATTTTATTTCAGTCTAAAAGCACATCAATATGATTTATCAATCAAATAGATCTGAGCTTATCTCGAAGTAATATCTATCTATCAATCAAATAGAGCTTATCTACTACTCCCTCAGTTTTTATTTAGATGTAATATATTAACTTTTGACACTGTTCATTCAACACACTTTGACTAGTAATTGATATTTATATACAAGGTAAAATATAGCCAAGTGAATCTTGTTAGATTCGTCTCGGTATAACTTATCCAAATATATATTTTTTTATAATTTTTACAATTATACAATTAAAGTATTACCGGTCAAAGTTGTGTTTCGGCAAGTGTGAAAAGTTAAATGTTACATCTAATAAAAAACGGAGGGAGTATCTATCAATCAAATAGTAGAACTTATCTAATATGGTTTAGTACTTGAATCATGTCATACGATATTGCTTTGATTATTAACAATCATGCTTGTATGGGGGCCTACCGGTACACCGGCAGGACCTCCCATACCAGCGTCGCAGCCAAGATGTCAGGCAGCTCATAAATACCAACAATAAAGAATAGCGGTCACGGCCAACCAATGACAGTCAACATAAGGGCAATACCTCCCAACATGCCGTTCCAAAGATGACGGCAACAGAGGATTACTGCCTTATCAAAGATGTCGTCTTAGTGATGACGGCATCATAGCTTGTCTGCTATCAACGTTGCTGGAACCGACTCTAAGGAAGCGCTCATCCTTGGCGGTCATTAATTAAACCGCCAAGCCACCCCCTATAAATAGAAGACCTCACCAGCCGGATAACGGCAGAATCACATAATCTCACAAACTCTCTCTCTCTCTCTCTATTCTCTCTCTATATATTTCTCCTACACTTAATCCCCTTTGCTAACTTAGGCATCGGAGAGTCTTTCCTCGGACACACCCCGGGGTTAGCTCACCGTGTTATTTCCTTGTGCATGTAGCAGCCACCACTGTCAACACCTCTGCACCACCAATAACGGTATCGATCAAATCATACCGGAACAATTGGCGCCGTCTGTGGGGATTTCTTACAAAAATCCACCAAAAAAAAAAAACACCACAACTCTAAAAAATGACCACTCCTAGCAACCAAGAAAAAGAAACTACCCCAAAACCCTCCCACAGTAAAAAAAACTGTACACACCCCAGTCACAAACCCTGAAAAAAGCCCAGGACCTAAACCTGAGGCAACTCCAAGCTCTGATTTAGAAATTTTTAAACAATTCACACCAGAGCAGTTAACAAATGCCGCTGCAGTTCTCAGCGCCCTGGCAAGGGCAAAGAAAAAACCAAAAACTCGCCCTAGACCAGGTTCACCAATAAGGATCATGGAATCCTTAAGAACAGAAGAAGTAGAGGAATTAGAATGAGATTTCTCAGAAGCTGAAACCAGATTAAAAGCCCCGCCTGGATACTCAGCAAACGTCCAGGCTACGGCAAACAATCGAGTCACCGGCAACAATGGGCTCGAGGCAGGGTTTGACGACAACATGGAGAGAAAAAGGGGCACACCTAGAAGAAGTGCCGGCCACATAGAAAGAGTCCTCCCTCAAGGAACTCCTTCTGTCGTGACCATCAGTGAAGAAGAGCTGCCAAAGATAAAAATGCCAAATTGCAAATATGACGGCACGACAGACCCCGCGGATCATATATCCGCATATAAGGGGCATATGCAGCTATACACCACGGTTAATAGCGCCTGGTACCGGGTTTTTCAGACAACCCTTACCGGCATAGCTCAAAGTTGGTTTAAATCTTTACCAAACTTTACTATAGCCCGGTGGAGAGACTTATCCAGTCAATTCTTGTCACACTTTGTCAGCAATAAAAGGCGACAAAGGTTGACCAGTGAGTTGATGGGGATGCAACAAAGGCAAGAAGAAATCCTTAGAGATTTTATTGCAAGATTCACGGCAGAGGCTGTAACATACCCAACATGCAACAAGAAGTATCAGTCTTGGCGCTAATGTGTGGGCTGCGAGAGGGCTAATAAGCTCGTGTACATAACGACTAATAAGCTCTCGTACAATCGACTATATGTCCTCCTATAAAATAAATTGAACCTAAATTTCGTATTAGTCTATACATCAATACGAAACTTTAATACTCATACTATTTAATCTATTCTATACACTATATTAGTGATTGTAAAGTAACCCAAAGGTCCTAGTTAATACCAATAAATAAATAAATTAAAATAGTGTTACAAGCGTGAACTAGTTTTTTAGTTTTGGGTCAACGCATTACTCCCTTCGATTTTTAATATTCTGCTCAACGTTCTTCATTTGACGATTTTTAATGTTGTGTATTGTGCTTTATTTCATTTAGGGACATACTCTCTCCAATTAATTTTTGCTTTTTAACCCCACCATCCATTACTTTTCACACTTTACCTCCCTTTTCCCCCTTTTCCACACTCTTTCTCCAACCTATATTTACTTTTTGAACCCACTCGCATCATAATACATTATTCCTAGTTTTTACCCCTAACAATAAATGCACAATATATTACAAATGGGATGGAGTAATCAATTTATTAATTTAATAAAGTATATATCTAAAAAGACATGAAGTATGACATCAACTCTAACCCAACAAACTCCACAATTCGTCACAATTTAAAGTTTTTTTTTTTTAAAATAACAAAAGTAATTTTATAATCAGTTTCATAACAATAAAAACATCATCTTCACCACAACCAATCTAAGGGAATCTCGACAAAGAGTGTGTGTATATATATATATATATTATAGCAATCAATCAGTGAAAGCCTTAATCCCACAAGTGGGGTAGGCTAACATGAACCAAAGTGATCAATCCATGGAGTTATCCACAAATATTTTCCTCCTCCACCCCCTACGATCTAGGGTCTCGTTCTCTTGAAGATCCAATTGTTTCATATCCTTTCTGACTCCTTCCAACCAAGTCATTTTCGGCCTTCCTTTACCTCGTCTGGAACCTCCCTGATCCCACTCTTCCACTCTTCGTACCGGTGCTCCCTCGGGTCTCCATTTTACATGTCCACTCTTCATTCTCTTCTCAGTCTTCATATCGACGTATGTGCACCTCAACCCCATTTTCAAGTGCATCGTCATCTAAATAAATAAATACTCATAGTTAAACATAAATAATTGTATGAATAAATAGTTATTAAACATAAGAAGAGTTGAAGAGATAAAGCTATACCTTTGTCAACTTGGTATCCAAACACCCAACTACGAGTAGTGACCAGAGCTTTTGGCTTAAGGGAAGCTCGCCACTTGGTTTAACTATGATGACTCGGAAGCAACTGTAGATATAGGGATGCTCAAAATGTCCTTTGCCATTCGTGCGACCTCTGGAAGGCGTTTTTCATTAGTGTTCCACCATTCAAGGACATCCAGCTCCACATTATGCTCTAACTTAGACTCCTCCAAATACAAATCCAGTCCAGAAAAACTTCTAGCCACATTACTTGCATAAGATGAGAATCCCTAAATCTTAAATTCAATAGAGGTAAACAGAAAGTAAAACACTAAAAATAAGACTGAAGAGAAGTTATATAATGTCATATGAACAGATAGCAAAACTATATAATTAAAAGAGAATAGAAGCTAATCTTAATGAATAAATCAGAAAGCAAATAAATAAAACAAAACAGTATTGAAACAATATTTATAAAAAAAAAAAAAACAGAAGAGATTCTAGGCGGAGACTTACAGCTAGACCATCAATCGGAGCTTGACGAACTTCATACTCACGTGTCGTGGAAGAATGTGTATACTCTCCAAACAGCTTGTAATGTTTATCTTTGACTTGTTTTGCTTTTAGTGCTCCATTTCCAGGCTTCAGTTTTCTCGTTTGTTTAGAAGAGATAATCAGGGAGGTTGAAGGAAATTGGAAGAAAGAAAACACACATTCCATGAACCCATAATTTTGATAATTGGATTCGGCCATATCAGGTAAGAGACCAAGAATATATATATATTAAATAACGTGAAAAATTAAATTATCAAATTTTCGTGTCATCATGTCATTCGTTGTAGAATATCTGATGTAACCCTAGCTCTAACATAATTGGGCCTAGGGTTTGGGTCTTGTTTATCTTGGGCTGACCACTTTGATGGGCCCAAAACAGTAACTTTTTTTTACACATAATATGGATTTATGGCATGGGTACCATTTATATATTGTTTTAGGTTAATATAGCTTATGTTATATTTGATAAAAAATCTTATCTTTTGATTTTATCTTTTAGGTTAAAACTACCAACTCGAATCCTAAAAATCATCTATGGAATGTCAGCAAAACTTACACAATGTACTATTTAATATTAGTATAAGTTTTTGTATAAATAGTTTTAAAAAGTATAATATATAAAATATTAGGAAAAAAAACGCAAATACTAATGTGATCTACATTTTAAATTTTTTTTTTTTTTAAATTATCCTAAGAATAACTGATACGTGGTTAATTATTTTGTAGAAAATTATATAATTATAAATATAATAAATATAATTTGCTTTTACGTATGCAACCATTTTGTGTCTCTTTTCTATATCTATCTATCTATATATTATTTGTTTTTGTTTTGACAAATTATAGTTTTGATTTTCGTAGGTTAAATTGTTGGGTTTCATAGCTTATTCTAGCTAATTTGCGTGCTAAATTTCGTTTGGTATAATTTTTTACTCTAAAGACCTCTTAAATTCCTCAGACTCAGACCTCCAAAAAGCTCGTAAACTCGTCAAACTCTATCCTTCTTGGCAAACTCTTAATCAAGAGCCACGATGATGTCGATGTCGTTCGAGCATGCTTCTTATGCTTACCACTTACCTACGCTGAGTAATAGAATATTAATATGATTCTACGATCCGCCCCAAAAATTTTATTAATAATTCTGTCAATTATAAATTGTAGCAAAGCATATTAACTGCAAATAAATAAAATAATTTGTAGCAAATAGTAACTACAATTTAGTTACAATAATCTCTCAATAACCTTATTAACAACTGAATTGCTCAATAACCCTTTCAATATATCATACTAAAGCACAAGCGGATCGATGTGGTGCTGACAAATGACACTATATGATTCGTTCGTGCTTTAATATAATATATATTTTTTAAAATAATTTTTAATAACTTTTCGAAACACAAGTTTTTAGAAGGTATACTTATGCAAGAAAATATTTATTTGAGAATATGATATATCTACTTATAGCTATGAGAAACTATCTATAGTAACATATTATTATAGCTCTAGAAAATGGAGAGCTAGTGCTACCCCAATAATGGGGCTCTCCCATGATTCTCCATTGGCTCTTCATGGAGATTCATTGGCAAAAGACTCTTGAGTCTTGCTAGATCTAGCTCTAGCTATATATGGATGACACCTAGCATCAATTTTTTTCATTTTTTTTTAATTTTCCATTTTAATAACATTAATCAATTAAAATAACGAAACAATTTTCTAGTACTTACGTTCTTTTTTGCATGGCTTCATGCCTTCATATGTTTGACTAAATTACTTTTTGGTTTACATACATTCAGTAGATTAGCATACATATATTGAGCAAGGAAGTAAAACACAACATTTTAGGCTTTTGTATTCATCATTTTGATAGTTAGGTATTATGTTTGATTAGGCTTTGTTTGTGTATTCAATGCAATAAGGCTTCAAGCTTATCTACAATCCCAATTCTCAGTGTACAATAATTTTTGATACGTCATTCCGTAGTAATGTTGTTGACTTTCTAGTTAGAAATATATCAATATTTTATGAGTTATGAATAAATTGTAGGAAATTAATTAAAAATGGGTTTATAAGAAAATAATAAATTGGAGAGTTGTACACTTGTACTATTGTTAGCCTATTTTTTAGGGTGGATCTTGGGAGAATCTTGAGGAGAGAGAAAATATATAATGGATTGGAGAGCTTTACCAATGTTCATGCTCTTAGAGCCCCAACATTGGGGTTCTCCAACTATATCTCCAGATGTCTCTCCAAGGAGAGAGAAAATGGAGAGCTCTCTCTACCCTAACAATGGGATTTTGAGTGGCTCTATGCAATCTCTCCATGGAGAGACATGACAAAATGACTCTTGGGGGAGAGTTTCAAGAGAGTCACTTTCATAGTTTAATTGCATGATAAAATGAGAAGGATGATAAGCGATATTGATCGTTGGATATTCAAATAGATGGTCATGATTAATTGTGCAACAATTTATATCCTAAAAGAAAATTATGCACATACCTTTACAATTCATGCACATCCGATAAAAAATCATGCATATTCAAAATTTATGCACATCCGATAAAAATTTATGCATATTTGACAAATATTCATGCACATTAGAAATAAATCATGGCCATCCATTCTCTTTATCAAAAGGGCAGACATTGAATTGTATGATTTCAATTTGATGAGAGATAAAAATTTGTCTAGAGCATGATGACTCACGCTATCAATCTTTTTGATATGTTGGAAGAGTTGGGCCTGTCAAAATATGCAAAAACTACAAGAAGAAATTAAATCAACACACAGAATTTCACCTTCACAGCCCTCTAATCTAGGCTCAGGCACTTAGAACTAAGTAACTTTATTGAATGTGTAATTGTTTGTACAATAGCAAAGCAGTAACCAAGAGTGCAGAATGAAGAGATTGTTTACTTCAAGAACAGAATGAAAGAATTTGGATATTATCCAAGTAAAGAAGAAGAACTAACTAGACCTATATATATAGACTAACTAAACTGAAAGAAATAAAACAAGAGAAAACTACTTAACTAAATAAACTAACTAATATAACTAACTTTGACTAAGTTGACTATCTTGACTATCTTCAACACCCCCCCCCCCTCAAGCTTGAATGTGGTAACATTCCAAGCTTGGACTTCAAGGTATTAAACTAAGCAGAGGGCAAGACTTTAGTAAAGATGTCTGCTAACTGACTGGATGTAGGTAGATAAGTGAGTTGTATTAGCCCCTCAAGAAATTTTTCTCTTGTGAAATGACAATCTATAGCTATATGCTTTGTTCTTTCATAAAAAACAGGGTTTTTTGCAATGTGAATAGCAGATTGGTTATCACAATGGAGTGTAACAGGCTGCAAATTATTCACACCCAATTCAGCTAGCAATCTGACCATGCAAGCAACATCTACAGCAGCACTTGCCATGGCCCTGTACTCTGCTTCTGAGGAGCTTCTAGAGACTGTTGGCTGCTTCTTTGATTTCCAACTTATAGGAGAATTGCCCAGCTTCAAAATATACCCAGAAACTGATCTTCGAGAGTTTAGGCATGCTGCCCAATCAGAATCTGAGAAGGCTTGAAGTGTGAGAGAAACATTTCCACTAAGAAAAATGCCTTGTCCTACTGTTGAAGCAACATACTGAATTGTGTGTTGAAGGGCAGCTAAATGAGTAGACCTGGGAGTCTGCATATATTGGCTGAGATGCTGCACAGTATAAGCTAAATCTGGCCTAGTGTTTGTGAGGAAATTCAATTTGCCTACCAAGCTTCTGTAAAACTCAGGGTTAGTCAGAAGATCACTATCAGAATGATTAAGTTTAAGATTTAGGGGAAGAGGAGTAAGAACATTCTTGAAAGAAGTCATACCTGTTGCCTACAGTTGTTCCTTAGTATATTTATGTTGAGTAAGAGCAATACCTTGAGGCATATAAGTGACCTCAAGACCCAAGAAATAATTCAACTTCCCTAAATCTTTGATTCCAAAAATGCAGTGAAGATGTTCCTTTAAACTCATAATTGATACTGAGTCATCTCCAGTCAAAATTACGTCATCAACATAAACTGCTACTATAGTATACTTACCATTTTGAACTTTGACAAAAAAAGAATAATCATTTTTAGATTGATGAAAACCAAGAAGTAAAAGTTCAGAAAGAATCTTAGCAAACCATTGCCTAGAAGCTTGCTTCAAGCCATATAATGATTTAGTTAACCTACAAACCTGTCCTGGCTCAGAAGTAACACCAGGAGGAATTCTCATGTATACCTCTTCATAGAGGTCTCTATGGAGGAAAGCATTATTAACATCCAACTGGAAAAGATCCCATTTTTTGTAAGCTGCAACAGCAATTACTGTCCTAATTGTAGTCATCTTGACTAATGGAGAAAAGGTTTCCTCATAGTCAATCCCATGCTTTTGAGTATATCCTTGAGCAACTAGTCTTGCTTTGTATCTTTCAATGGAACCATCTGCTCTAAGCTTTGTCTTATACACCCACTTACATCCTATAGGCTTCTTATTAGGTGGTAAAGAAACTATTTCCCAAGTATTATTTTGTTTTAAAGCCAACAATCCCTTGTTCATTGCCTCAACCCATTTAGGATCCTTAGAAGCATGTGCATAACAAGTAGGTTCTGTGGGAACATCCTGAGTAGCTATAAAAACTTTATGAAAAGACAAAACATCCTAAAAAGAAACTATATTACACCAATGACTAATAGAAGTATGTGCAGCAGAAGATTTTTTCTGAGGAATTTGACAAATATAATTGTCTAGATAACTAGGTGGCTTTGACTCTCTAGCAGAAACCCTAAGAGGAACAGAATTGATGACAGGGGGATTTACAGGCAAAGTATATCCTGAAAGATCCACAACAAGGGAATCTGTGGACTGAGATATAGGAGCGGGACCAGAACTCCCATTTTGTAAAACATTAGCATTATCAGAACTTTCATTGCTAACAGAATTAATGAAATCATTGTCATTACTAGTATTACCAGAATCACTAAGAGGAATATCAGAATGTAAATCTGTGCTAGTAGAAGGCTCCAAATTATTAGGAGTATTAGAAATTTGAACAGCACTGTTATGAGTTATAGGAACCTCTACTTCAAAAAACTGCTCATGATTGGTGGAAGGAAGAAAAAACTGAAAAACAGAACTAGAAGAAGAATTACTCTTAAAATGAAAAGGAAAAAACTTTTCATGAAAAATTACATTTTTAGAAATTATTATTTTTCTAGTTTTTATATTCATAACTTTATAAGCTTTTTGAGTAGAGGGATACCCCAAGAAAACATAAGACTCTACTCTAGGATCCAATTTTGATCCATTAGTAATGGAAGTGGAAACATAGCACAAGCAACCAAAAGTCCTAATATGATCCAAATTAGGCTTGGTGTCATACAACTTTTCATAAGGTGATAAAAAATTAAGCACTTGCAGAGGCATCCTATTAATTAGGTATGCAGCTGCAAGCACACATTCCCCCCAGCAATATATGGGCAAATTAGCTTGAAACAATAAAGCCCTAGTTGTCTCTAAAAGATACTTATGTTTCCTTTCAACCACCCCATTCTGTTGTGGGGTGTTGCTACAACTGGTCTGATGAATAATACCTTTTCTTCTGTACAAATAAAGCATAGGACCCTCACATAACTCCTTTGCATTATCACTTCTAATTATGTGCACCACACAAGAAAATTGTGTCTCAACATAATTAAGAAAATTTTCCAAAATGGAAACAGAATCAGTTTTGTACTTTAGCAAATGCACCCATGTGGTTCTACTAAAATCATCCACAATAGTCAAAAACATTTTACAATTATTAGAGGTAACATGCTTATATGGCCCCTAAATGTCAATATGCAAAAGCTGAAAGATTCTAGTACTTCTAATAGCACTTTTATTAAAAGATAACCTCACTTGCTTAGCTTTAGGACAAATTTGACAAATAGAGTTTATACAACAACTTTTTGACTCAACAGTAGGAACTACATAAGCAAGTTTATTAAAAGGTAAATGACCTAATCTAAGGTGCCATAACTTGGCCTCTTCCTTCTCTTTATCTGTCAATACACTAGCTAAGATCTTGGACCCAGTACTAGACTGTTGTGAAACAGGACAATCTGTGGCATAATACAACCCTGACTTAGAACTACCAAGAACTATTTCCCTTGTCAAGGAAGGCCCCTGTATAACACAATTATCATCAGAAAAAACCACAGAACATTTTAAATCCTTACACAACTTAGCGACAGAAAGCAAGTTATATTGAAATTCTGGAACATATAAAACATTCTTTAAGATGATACCAAAAGAAAAATGTATAGTCCCATAATGAGTAATTTTAACTTTTGAACCATTAGGAATAGTTATAGTATTATCAGCATTATTCAAAGGAAAATATGAACTAAATAAAGATAAATCATGGCAAATATGATCAGTTGCTCCACTATCTATTATCCAATGAGCATTATTATGAAAAAATTTGCAAGCATTACCTGCAAAATAGGCTGAATTAGCAGAAGTTTCAGGTCCAACAGCAGGTTCTGCATCACCTTGTTTATCCAGCAACTTCAAGATTTGTGAATACTGATCTTTGGTGAAGGAAGCTTGCACAACATCCTCCTCTGCTCCATTATTTTGACCATGCATTATCATCAGTAGAAGCACAATTGGCATATTTCCTTTGTGTATAATTTCTTGAATCAGCAAAACTTTTAGGACCATTATGAGATGGATAGCCATGCAACTTATAGCATCTATCTTTAGTATGTCCAACCATCTTACAATGATCACAAACCAAATGTGAATTTCTGTTTGAAAATTGCTTCCTATCTCCATAATTCCCTCTATCATTAGAACTGAAAGACTTGCTGCTACCACCCCTAAAAGACTTATTGTCATTATTTCTATCATAAAACCTTCTTCTTTCTGCTGCCATCACCACAGGCTCATTCACAACACCCACTTGGTTTGAGGTTAATTCTTTATGCTTTTCTTCCTGCAGCAACATGTTATATACTTCTGCCAAGGAAGGCAGGGGCTTCAACATTAAAATGTTGCTCCTAATTTGCTTGTATTCTTCTCTCAATTTCATCAAGAATTGCATCAACCTACTGTCTTCTTGAATCTTCAAATACTTTGCTGCAAGGTTACATGTACAAGTACCACCACACTCACATGTGGGCAAAGGATACAACTCATCCATTTCATCCTATAATACCTTAATCTTGGCAAAGAACTTAGGGATACCATCATTCCCTTGAACTAAAGAAGCTATCTCTTCTTGCAAAGAGTATAACTGCACTAGTAGAAAAATCGTCATTGGATGCGGGGGTTTGAGGCACTTTGGATGCGGTTCTGCCCCGCAGCCAATGTCGTAGCAGCCATAAGTCTATGACCTATGGCTGCGGTTCCACCCGCATCCAAAAGTGAGTTTTGGATGCGGTTCTAGCTTGAACCGCATCCAAAAGTCCACTTTTGGATGCGGTTCTAGTAGGAACCGCATCCAAAGGTCCACTTTTAGATGCGGTTCCAGCTAGAACCGCATCCAAAAGTGGACCTTTGGATGCGGTTCCTACTAGAACCGCATCCAAAGCTTGGTTGCCTCCAAAAAAAGGAGGACTTATGGATGCGGCTCTCCCCCAGAACCGCATCCATAAGTCCTCCTTTTTTAAAAAAAAAAAAACAAATAATTTTTTATATATACATATAATTATAATATATATCCTACAATAATAATTAAATACATCGATATATATAGATAAATTGCAAATAAAAATGCCGAGCAAACATCTCTAAAACTCAAACGCTTATCAAAATATAACATTCAAACGAACCAATAATAATGTTTTGTACATACAAAATAAATCCGTAAGTATATATCACAAACAATTTTCTGTAAGAAAACTAGCGCACTTGTCTCGAACCACACTAATTTCTTGAACAGTAAAATGTCCTTCCCTTGTTGCAGCATCAATAATCTAGGCGTTAGAAAAAACAAAACAAAAAAAAAATATAATTGTTAGAACAAAAAATATGACCACGAATACGCAAAAAGTACGAAACATGCCCTAATGTTAAACAAAAAAAATGGTTCATCAAAATCATGGAATTAAACTCAAATATGCTTAATAAAACTCAAATAGGCAAGCAATCAAGAAAAAATTCACAAACTTATAATAATCTACATAAATGTGGCCAAAACCACGCAAGAAATCATGAACAAATAAGCATACATTCAACATTCAACCCATATGTGGCCAAAACAACACAAAAAGGCCCGAATACATTTAAATAACTTCAAAATCATGTAAACAAACTCAAACACGCCTAATACACCTCAAATAGGAAAGATATCATTAAAAAAATACACAAACACGCAACATTCAACCCACATGTGGCCAAAACAACACAAAAAGACCCGAACGCATTTAATTAACTTCAAAATCATGCAAACAAACTCAAGCACGCTTAATAAACCTCCAATAGGCATGAAATCATGAAAAAATACACAAAATGCAATATTCAACCCACATGTGGCCAAGACAACAGAAAAAGACCCGAATGCATTTAATTTACTTCAAAATCATGCAAATAAACTCAAGCACGCTTAATACACCTCAAATAGGCAAGAAATCATGAAAAAATATACAAACATTCAACATTCAACCCACATGTGCCCAAAACAACGAACAAAATACCCGAATACATTTAAATAGCTTCAAAATCATGCAAATAAACTCAAACATGCCTAAAACACCTCAAATACGAAAGAAACCATGTGAAAATACACAAACATGCAACATTCAACCCATATGTGGCCAAAACAACGAAAAAAAAACCAAATGCATTTAAATAATTTCAAAATCATGCAAATAAACTCAAACATGCCTAAAACACCTCAAATACAGAAGAAATCATGAAAAAATACGCATACATTCAACATTCAACCCACATGTGCCCAAAAGAATGAAAAAAATACCCAAATACATTTAAATAGGTTCAAAATCATGCAAATAAACTCAAACATGCCTAATACACCTCAAATAGGCAAGAAATCATGAAAAAAATACACAAACATGCAACATTCAATCCATATGTGGCCAAAACAACGAAAAAAAATACACAAATGCATTTAAATAGCTTCAAAATCATGCAAATAAACTCAAACATGCCTAATACACCTCAAATAGGCAAGAAATCATGTGAAAATACACAAACAAGCAATATTCAACCCATATGTGGCCAAAACAACGAACAAAATACTCAAATGCATTTAAATAGCTTCATAATCATGCAAATAAACTCAAACATGCCTAAAACACCTCAAATACGCAAGAAACCATGAAATAATACGCATACATTCAACATTCAACCCATATGTGACCAAAACAACGAAAAAAATACCCAAATGCATTTAAATAGCTTCAAAATCATGCAAATAAACTCAAACATGCCTAATATTACACCTCAAATAGGCAAGAAATCATGTAAAAATACACAAACAAGCAATATTCAACCCATATGTGGCCAAAACAACGAAAAAAATACCCAAATCCATTTAAATAGCTTCAAAATCATGTAAATAAACTCAAACATGCCTAAAACACCTCAAATAGGCAAGTAAAAATCCTAATTCTCCACTACCTATCTACGCCACAAATCTAAACCGCCTCTATTATCTGCAATAGAAATAAAGGAAGACAGTGTTCATAACTGTCCCCTCTCCGAACTACAACAATCCCAATAAATCTCCAAACACCACCAGTATAATCCGCATTAAGCGAATGCCAAGTGTGTATCCTAACAATCTCTAAGTTCCATTCGTACAAGTTCCAACCTATTTTCCTTTGACAAGAAATATGTAAAATGCAGTGTACGCTACGTACCTTTTGTAGGTCTTCCGACTTCAAGCAAACAGAGACTACATCATGTATGTATCTCATCACATAGTACCCACACTCAACACCGTTTTGTTGTTGTGCACACTAATATAAAATCATGTGGAAAAAAAAACACATATATCAATACAATGAAAAGAAAATATTATTAATGAAATCAAAACGTATTTCATTTACTAATATTGTCAAATATTATAAAAACAAAGAAATATGTATTTGGATAGTCATTTGATTTTTCAAAAAAGAATTATAAGAACAACAAGAAAGATCAGTATACTAATTCAACTGTAACATGTCTCATGTTGGACCATTTGACGTTCAGGAGGGATAACTTTCTCACTTAAAAATTGTAACTTTTTAATATAAAATTATAGCTTTGTATATAAAGTTTGATTTTTTTTTGCACCAACATTCAATTTGGGTTAAGGAAGAATTACACTCTTCATAGAATAACTGCTAGATGTAAAGGCGGCTAAGGTATGTATGTAGGTAGCATACTAGCATGCTATCATGACAACAACTTGGCAATTCATCATAAGTTTTAGGAGTTGCTCGGTAGTGATTTTGGACGCGCTGAATACATAATTGTAAACGGAGAAAAGGCAAAGTTACCTATCGCCCACCAATCCACTGCACTTGTATGTCCAGCTCGACCGATAATTTCCTACAATCAACTCAATATGAGAAAGTTATGCCTCCTCTAATCGTAAATATGTAATTTTTGCATCTATATTTTAGCTAGTTAAAGTGCTCCTCAACATTGTTAAGTTATAGTTGATGATTTGAGCAAGTGAACTAATTTGTTACGAGGAAAGTAGCAGATTTCAACAACACATACTGGAGCTATGTATTCCTCGGTCCATACAAAAGAATGTGAGGCTCTCTTAGGTTCAGCCAAAAAGAGTGGAGTTTGTTGTGCCTTGTGTTGCCTTTTCTTTTCGCTCATCTCTGGATTCAGCAACTGTAAATAGTAGTCAAACAATGTTATCATGTACAGAAACTCCATAAACCACATTTTAAGCTGTAGTATATACATCAAAAATCTCTTTTGATATACATTATGTATGCATAAATACACACATACATACATAATATACATATAACACATACATACATACATAATATACACATAACACATACATACATACATACATACATACATACATACATACATACATAATATACACGTTATCAAGATGAATACCTGTGGCAAGCAAGATGTCAGACATGATAGATCAAAATCTGTCAAAGATATATGGCCTTCGTTCTGGATTAGAATATTTTCTGGCTTTAGGTCTCTGTAAATTATACCTAAAAAGGTAACAAATAAGATTACAGTTCATTTCTTGCATACCCCCAGAGAGCAAAGTTATACACACACACATATATTTTCAATCAGACAATATTGAGTTTCTACCTTGGCAATGAAGGTATTCCAATGCAACAATCACCTCTGCTGCATAAAATCTGCAAAAAGTTAAAAATGAGATTTCAAAGTTGGTGGGAAAAAAGGAACAATTAGAAAGAATTTCTTTGGTGGAGAAATCATCATAGAAACATAATTTTACATCAGTGGATCATGAATTACAGTCAAAACAATAGACATCTAATACAATTTTTGGTATTTGGGTCAACGTTTGGCAATGCAATTACAATGAATATTTTGTGTTTGGATGAAAGTTTTATTCACTATCAAGTAGCAAATGCTCTTTTAAACTGTAAACCCCAATCATAAAAAAACAATGAAAAAACAATAAACCCAATTCATATCATACACAAAATGAACCTAAAACCAGTAAAAAAACACCATCAAAACACCCAAAATTCCAGAAAAAATCAGCCCATAAAACCAGAAATAAACCAAAAATCATCAAAACCCTAAAATTATCATATCACATACAAATAAACCAGAAATTTAAATTACAAACAACAATTAAAAGTATAAAGTAAATAGCAATACCTAAGCAGGAGCAGCACCGGCGACGACACAGGAGCAGGCGAGCAGCATCGACGACAACAAGACCGAACACGAACAGAGAAGCAGAGACAACGAACAGAGAAGCAGCGGTGGTGGGTTAACAGCGAAGAGTGAGGCACCAGCGAAGAGTGAGGCACCAGCGAAGACAGCAGCAGCAGCAACGGTGCCAGACAGCGATGGTGCCAGACGTGGTGGTGGTGGCGGCGGTGGTGGGTAGGGTTGTGCGAGGCACGCAACGAAGAGTGAGGATGCGTGGTGTTTTTTTTTTTTTTGCTGAGAGCGAGAGATGCGTGAGAGTGAATATAATTAGGATTAGTTTTTTTTTTTTAAATGATTAAGGTAGTATTGGCTGCGGTTACAAAACCCGCAACCATTGGTTTGGGAACCGCAGCCATACGTATCTATGGATGCGTTTTTTAGGAACCGCATCCATAAGTACTTATGGCTGCGGTTTTTTACCCCGCAGCCATAAGTAGTGCATTTTTTTTAATATTTTCAGTACTTTTGGATGCGGTTCCAAAAGAACCGCATCCAATGTGGCGCAGTATATGTCGATTTTTCTACTAGTGCTGAGTGGAAGTAGTCTGACCATACCTTGTTACAAGGTCTTTCCACATGGCACTAGCAGTCTTAAAGAAGAAAACTGACTTAACTGATATGGGACCTAATGCTTTAAGAATCCATCCAATTACCATATCATTACACCTCACCCAAGCACTATACTTAGAATCTGTAGCAGCTGGACGAGGCAAAGAACCATCAACAAAACCCATTTTGTTCTTGGTTGAAAAACCAATCAACATAGACCTCTTCCAAGAACTAAATCCTTCTCCATTAAACTTTTCAGTAACAAAAGATTGCAAACTACTATCAGAGGGGTGAATATAATAGACACTACTAGGATCTTGGGTAGCTTCAAGTACAGCAGCCATTATGAAAGATAAACTGTCAGAACTAAAAGAAATTCGAAAGAATTGCAAGAATTGAAAGAATTGGAAGAATTGAAGAAAAAAAACAAAAGAATTCACAGGAAAATGTATCAATTTCTGAAATCAATGAAAAGAATTCACAGGAAAACTCCTTAAACTGCTGATATCAATAACAAAAAAAACAGCTCCAACACACCAACTGTTCGACCAATTGCCTCAATGAAAAAAAAAACGTCTAAACTGATCAATTTCTGAGCCCTTGCTCTGATACCATGTCAAAATATGCAAAAACTACAAGAAGAAATCAAATCAACACACAGAATTTCACCTTGACAGCCCTCTAATCTAGG
The DNA here is from genome assembly GCA_951394345.1 of Salicornia ramosissima. NCBI lineage: Eukaryota > Viridiplantae > Streptophyta > Magnoliopsida > Caryophyllales > Amaranthaceae > Salicornia > Salicornia ramosissima. The sequence continues at coordinate 48,958,902 of OX596233.1, forward strand.
CCCAGGCACTTAGAACTAAGTAACTTTATTGAATGTGTAATTGTTTGTACAATAGCAAAGCAGTAACCAAGAGTGCAGAATGAAGAGATTGTTTACTTCAAGAAGAGAATGAAAGAATTTGGATATTATCCATGTAAAGAAGAAGAACTAACTAGACCTATATATATAGACTAACTAAACTGAAAGAAATAAAACAAGAGAAAACTACTTAACTAAATAAACTAACTAATATAACTAACTTTGACTAAGTTGACTATCTTGACTCTATTCAACAGGGCCAATATGAAATAATAGAAACAAAATAGAATGAAAAACTTTTCGAGATGCTAGATTAACGTGTGAAGAGGAATTTTAGAAACATTTTTTTCAAAACTTAACTCTAAACTTGATATTTATATTGTAAGCTTCGTGAAAATTTATCAAAGAAAAAAGAATAAATTAATAAAGAATGACTCTTTCGAAATAGTTTGTGGCCTTTCCAGGACATGCAAGACTTGTTTTATACATGTCTTTAATAAAATAAAATTGTTTTATAAAATTTAAATTTAGTTAGTTGTTAAATGAAAAATAGTGAATTAAACTGTAAGTTTAATGCAAAAAATAAATTTAATTGGGGGGGGGGGGGGGGGGGAGGGAGGGCAAAAAAAAAAACCCTCATACGATAAAGAAGGATTGGATATATACAACCTAATTTTGATTTCTCTAGGTAGAAATTTGTCATGCTTTAGGTCATGCTTAATTGGATCAAAGGTAATAGATAGATTAAGGGGATATTCAAATTTGTCTTATTGTAAAGATTTGTCGTAAATGATCAAATTTTTTGGTTATCTTCAATTTTGTTTTTCATGTTTTATGTTGAGGACTTTAATTAAAATTAAGTGGCTTTATTGTAAATTTTAGCAAATCTTCAGTTTTCTTCATGGATTTCATCTGAATTTGATTTTAGTAATGGAAAAAAAGAATTATTATTTAAGTTGAGTAAACGAGTTCAGTAAAATTAGTCATGATTTTTAGATAGTTATGTACTAGATGATTGGTTCATAGTATTTCTACATGCATTTATGTTTCTAAGGAAGAAGTATATATGTATCATAGTGATACATATATAATATAGCACATCAAAATAACAATTTCTTGCAATAAAAACAAAAGCAAGTGGTCCCAAAAGTATAAAGATGGTAAAAAAAAGAATAACACTTTTTATTGAACGGTTCATCATTGAACCAAGGAGGAATTACCCAAATACCCTCCACCTAAATAGACAGAATGCCCATAATTGAGTTAACTATAGTTAAGTTATATATCAGTTTATCTTTATTTATTTTTTCTGCTTATTTTCCTTTCCACTATCGTCATAAAAAATTCTATTATCCCCTTCATCCTCAACTAATCTCTAAACAGAAAAATTGATTTTGTGCTCAACTTAATAATCCCCAAAAATTTCTTCTAATCATTCTTCTTCACGCAAATTTTTTGTAGAGAAATAAAGTTCTATGTGAAATTTATTTGGGCTTGGATTTCAACCTCTCAATTGTTAGGTTTTAGGGGTTCAATTTCGCTAAACTTCTATAACTTCGATTTGCAAAGTAAAAGTTCGAATAATTTGGTTTCGTAAGTTGATTATACTTCGTTTGTAATTTCTTAATAAACAATACTCAACAAGTAGAAAGGAAAAGTGAAATAAATTGCCGAGTAAAAAATTAGAATTAAACAATTGAATTTTTTAACCAATTAATTAGAGAAATCAATGGATTAACAAGTATGTTAAAAAAAAAATCCAGTAGCATGTTGATTGGAGTATAGAGGAGAATTGGTGGCAGAGTACATGTTTGTTGACGTAATCTTTATAATACAATGCTCCTAGATTGTTGAATAAATGGAAGGTCGGTCTCTTGTAAGCTTCTTAAATCTAATAAAGTTTTATCCAACTCCATTTAATTTGATGTCTCTCTAGTGAGGACTTGGTACTTTGAGAGTATTTGATTATATATTGTATGGGTATTGGGCCAGGCCCAAATACCCCTACAAACAGTAAATGGCCACGTACGATATGAAGGCCGGCCCAACATTGGAGATTTCTTCCATAAATACGGCACAACCCCACCAGAAAAAAGGTACACACATCATTTATTACAAAACGACAAAGGAATTATTAACAGCCAGAACGCGAATATTTAACTAACTTAAGCATCGGAGGGGATTCTCTCGGATAAACCCCCAAGCTAGTAACTTGCCCTATTTTATAGGAAAACGAAGACAAATACTCGAAACACGACCAGACTCATCTCTATAAGCCCATACAAAATCAAGGTCCACCTTCAGATCATATTGTTCCCGAAACAATTTGGTGCCATCTGTGGGGATTATAGAACAAAAAGCTACGGACGCTACACCTGCTAAGGTCACAAAACTCCGAAGTAACCATATCGACAATGCATTTGAACAAGAAACAACTCCCACAAAAAAGGCTCACACGACCACCCCAACTCACGAGGAGGAAGAGGCCGAATCAGCGTGTAACGACCCGACTCGCTTAAATCGGCGCGGAAGAAACCGACGAGTCGAATAGTTAAAAACTACAACTTAAAATACTTAAGAAATAAAACTAATTCCTCAAATATTATTATTAAACCACAAAAGTACAAATACCCACAAGTTTGTACATAAACTAGTCCAAAAGTCAAACTAGAAATACTAAAATACAAGTAACTCCAATCGCACGTCAGAGTCTAAAACAACGTATAAAAGTCCATTCAACAACGTATAAAATCTATATAACTCCATCACTATCTAAAACAACGGAAGACAGTAAATACAACGGATAACAGTAATAACAACGTCGCTCGCCCAGCCCAAAGCTAAACAAGAGTATCATCATCAGAAATACCTGAAAAATATACAACAGTCCACCATCAGTGGCGAGTAACATAACTGACTCACCCTAATGGGAATACACACGCACATAGCACAAATCAAATAAACAATATCAGGTCAATAAAACAGAGTGCAAGATCAACCCAAACGTGAACTCGACTCAAACCAACCTAATCAACTATCTTTGGCGCAATCATTCATATTCTAGACCGGACTGTGCTCGTACGAATGCATCTTACGCATTCGAACTTTCTACTATGCTCGGATTTGAGAATCTTACTCCCAAACCCCATGAAACCAATCTTACTGGAAATCCATGTCTCGTGAAACCAATCTTACTGGAAATTCACAAAGATCACATAGTATGACTCCAACTATCCCAATACCGCGGATGGAATAGGGGCAACGTCTTAACCCGAATACAATGAATCTTACTCAAAGTATCAGGCGTCTAAAAATGAAATCAAGCTAATCTTATTTAATCAATTATTAAATCATCTTAATCATTTTATCATCATTATTATCCAACATAACTAAATCATATTCAAGAATTGCCTCTAGCCTTAATTCTTGAAAATAACCAGTTACAAACATCTAAGTTATTCTCAAGATTGCCTCTAGCCTTAATCTTGAGTCTAACCAATCATAATTCATCAATCTTTAACCATTCTTTAATCAAATTAAACACATTCTTTAACTTTCTTTATTCTTTAAATCAATTTCTTTAACTTTCAAGATTCAATCAAGAACTCAAAGAACTCATCAAGAACTCATAAAGAACTCAAAGAACTCATTAAAGATTCATAAAGAACTCATAAAGAACTCATTCAAGATTCAAGATCTTCAACCAAGAACTCAATCAAGATTCAAGATCTTCAACCAAGAACTCAATCAAACTCAAACATCACACGCATATCATCATCATTAATCATTCGAAAATTTAACTTTAACTTATCCAAATTTCATCAAACTTTGACACAATAATCATGATCATATGACAACATATAATCAATCATAAAATCATGGAAAACCACCATCAAAACATCATATGAACACACATAAAAATCAGATTTATAAATCACACATAAAATCATGGATACTCATCAACAATCAACCCAAACATGCATTTAATTCATACTATAAACATAGTATACCAAATAGGTTGAGAAAGTATGTTACCTAATCAAGATTAAACACGTAAAGAAACCCCAAAACCCGCTGCCCGGAACGAGTCTTGCACGGCCCAGACCGCACGGCCAACCACGGTGCATCACCTTCCTATGCACGGCTGCTGCACCACAACGACCAGCCATGAACCAGCCACGATCCAGCCTTGAACCAGCCACGTTTCAGCCTTGAACCAGCCACGAGCCATTCCCCACTTGACCCACACGAACACGTCCCGAAACCAACCCGAACACACAATCTTGATTGGAATTATGGAGGTTTAATTTGTGTTTGAACACTTAAAGATCAAAGGATGAAGAATCTTTAAGTTTGGGTTTGAGAAGATGATGAACAAAGTTGGGTAATTACTAAGCCAAAATGGCGTGTGGAATCACTGGTGAAAGGGGAGGGTGTTTTGCCTTTTAAAAGTGATGGCAAGGGTGATTAAATGAGCAAATGAACAAAGGATCCTAAGGCCTTACTAACTCCTCTATTTATAGAGGTTAGTCAAGGTGTCGACATGAAGCAAGTGGCAAAGCTTGCCATCAATCACAAGGGGGCCGGTTGGGCTTAGAAGAAAAAGGCCAAAATGCTCACTTGGGCCATTGCACTAATTCATGACTAACCATGATTAATTTTGCACTTGGCCCAAAACTAATTAATTAATTAGAAAATTAAATAATAAAATTCTAATTAATTAAAATAAAATAAAATCAAGAAATAATAAACCATTAAATAGTAATGGTTACACTCAAGCAATAAAAATAGTCTAAAATAAATTTAGACCATGCACCGCAACAACAATAATTACTAGCAACTGACACGAAACTAGCCCAAAATCTGGGGCGTTACACAGCGAGCTGGGACCCACGTTCAGATCATCGTAAGAAAACACCGACGTTCACTGAACTAGAAAAGGCCATGACGACCATCTTTGGCTTCTTAAAAACACCGGACACCCAACCTCGACACAAAACACGTCCGACTTTGAACGAACAGTAACAAAGTTGAACGAGGCGACACCCAGAATAGGTAAGCACCGACACGCGTCGAGGCAGATACGATCCCCCCCCCCCCCATAGAAGGAGACTACTCCTCGAATTACGAAGAAGACACCTGGGACTCGAAACGGGAGAAGGAACGAAACCCCGAATACTTCTCTACAGTCAGCAACAGGAGTCGCGTGTCGACAACACGACACCCGCCTTCAACCCGAGTAGAATCAGGAAACGAATCGTCGATGACTTGCCGACGTCATCACTATGAAGGAGAACATCCCACTCGACACCCACGACGCCGGCAGAGCGCTTAACCCACAAGACGAGGAATACATGACCATCGATCGAAGTCCTTTCATCCCCAGAATCCCCGACGCTGCAGTTTCAAGAGTCAAACTACCTTCCCACATCAGATAAGATGGAACTACTGATCCAAGTGATCACGTCTCGGCCTTCGCAGGACATATGTACCTATCAAAATACACAGAAGCCACTTGGTGCAAGTTCTTCCCTACTACTCTGACAGGCATCGCCCAAACCTGGTTCTCCAAAGGACTCCCTCAGAATTCCGTCGTAGGATACTTTGATCTGATCCGTAAATTTAAAGCTAAATTTGTTAGCTCCAACAGACGCCATAAAACCACGGCGAAGCTAATATCCATCAAACAGAGGTCCAACGAGGGCCTTCGTAGTTATATCGACCATTTCAGTAACGAAGCAACTACCATTCCAGAAATCTAACAAGAAGCCGCTGTCTTCACCCTGAAATCTGGTATGCTCCCGAACCGATTCTTGGATCATTTGGTTATGACAAACCCGACCACAATGGAACGGGCATTGGAAGAGGCCGATGCCTACATAAGATCCGAAGATTGAAACCAGTGGGCGCACTCAAATACGGAAATTCCTTCTAGAACCAGAGACCGTGAACTCGCCGCACGATACGAAAGCAAACGCGGCACCCAACAGCAAGGATCTCGGCGGAACAATGCTTCGAATAAAACTCAAAAGAGAGAAGTAGATGTAAAACCAGAGTCAGACAGGATACGATATGAACCAAGTACACGACTTACACAGCATTGAGTGTATCTCGTTCCAGCATCTTCCACACCCTAAAAGACGGCCGGCAACTAGTTCGGCCAGAACCGATCCAAGGATGGTTAGCATTGAGTGTATCACATTTCTGTAGACACCTAAACAGGAACCTGTTCATCAACCACGGGAATATAGTCCCAAAGGCTACTGTAGACACCTAAATGTGTCTCCCCAATGTAGAGACTAATGATGAACGTACCATATTGCCATAAGATACAACTAAGGGGAATTGACGATGAAAATGCATAACACCCCTCAAACAATTGCCTAAACCATGTTTGAATTGCCTTGGAAGTGTGTATTAGGATTCGCGATGATTACGGGATTTATCCACGATTTTTCTTCATTTTTAGGTATTTTTTTATATTTTCCATGCATTTTTTTATATTTTATATTCATAAAAAAATTAAAAAAAATGTCATTTTGCATCATAAAATATTTTTAAAAAATCATAAAAATAATTTTATAATTTATTCATCTTTTTCTGTAGTTTATCATATTTTTAGACCTTTTTATAGATTTTTTAGGATTTTTCAACGCTTAGGGGCATTTTCGTCATTTTCGAATGTTGAAAATTGTTCCGCAAAGAATATTCGTGGTTTTCATACTTTTCATAATTTTTCATAATTTTTAATAATTTTTCATAATTTTTAATAATTTTTCTGTATTTTTTCAGAGCTTCTGGAGGTTTCTAGAACATTCCGGGACGTTCTGGGCATTCCGGAACAATCTGGAACATTCTAGAACATTCCGGGACATCCTGGAGCATCCTGGGACACCCCGAAATATTCCGGAATATCAAAAGATTATTTTTCCTTGACCTTTTCGGCATAATTTTCTCTGTATCTCGCAAAACTTGCAAAAAAATGAAAATTACAGAAGAGCATTATACTTGAGAAATTTTTACTGATATATAAGAGCTATTGCACCGTTTTTGCTTTTTAGATGATGCTGATTGTTATTTACTTGAACATCTACTTGCATAGTTTTTTTGTCACCAAGCTGTTATTTTATTTTTCTTAGCGTAAAATTGTTGAGATTGCCATGGCTTGCTGCTAGGTGTTCAAAAGTATTTGTTCGTTAGATAACTTCTATGAAAATTCACTTCCAGACAGGATTCAGATAACATTAGGATTGCTTAGCTGCATAAGGACCAAGGAGACACTCTGATTACATAGTTTTGAACTTCTGCTCATTATGCTCTGTAGTTAGAAATGAGATTCTATCAATTTAATACTCTTTATGCTCCTGATGTATCAATATAACAAAGAGGATAGATATCTACATTCAACTACTGTGTGCACTTATATTGTTTGTAAGAGTTCTTTCTGTGTCGAGAGTTCTTTGTGTGTCGGGGCAACTTATTTTGGGACTCAACTTGTTAGACTTTAGTTTAATCCTAATACCTCCATGTTTTCATTCTTTCTTCTCATTTAGAAAGTTCTCCTTGCTTTGTTAATTGATTTACTAATATGCTTCTATGTTTCAATTTGTAGGTACAAGTTAAATCAAATGGCTTAGTGGGAGGCAGGTAGATCACAAATCATCGATTCGTACAAATTAAACATATAATTAATATTAGTTTTTGGTTCAAATGATTGGTGGAGGACTTGTATAGACTATGAACTAAAGGTTTTTGGTGATACACTCTTTCTTGGGCCTTTTATTATTAAAGCTACTCATTTGTAATCATCTTAGCTACAACACACTAATATGTATGTATTCATCTATCTATCTATCTATCTATCTATCTATATATATATACAGAGAGAGAGAGAGAGTCAGGATCTATTAAAAACCTAAGTTTAGTTGAAAACTAAAAACTTTCATTGTTAACCGTCTGATTTAGATCAACGGTAGACACTGATCATATATAAACGCAGAAAAAAATACACCGCACTTCTCTCTCATTCTCACAAAAACGTGATTCCAGATTTTGTCTCCATTCCAAATATTCTCTTTATTTTCTTGATTATTCAACCATCTTTATCAAGAATCAAACTATATTTCTTCATTATTCAACGTCTTTCATCACGACACGATTGATTCGATTTTCAAAGTGATTCGAACGATTCGTTTGAGCATCTTCATTGCTGGTTTGAAGGAGTATACATTCAAAGAAAATTGTAGCTCTTCATTGTCATTCAATTGAAGAAGTAAGCATTTTCATTGTAGAGGAAGCATAGACAATTTGTAGAGGTAAATAATCAAAAACGACATTTTCATTATGCACTATCTAGGGTTCGTTTAGTTCGAATTTGGAAAAAAAGTATATTAGATTCGTTTTTAGCATTTTCAATTATATGTAAGAGTAACCTAGGGTTTCATAGTCATTATCGTTTTATCGGATTCAATGACATGCTACAACATTTTTTCATATGTACCCTTTTATATTGAAATGTACCCTTTTACATTGAAATGTACCACTTTATTTTTATCGTTGCCTAACTGCCTTTTGAATGCATTAGAATGTGATTAAATTATATGTATCATTTTATATTTAAATGCACTACTTCGTTTCGCAAATGTACCATGTTTTGTTGTAATTGTTGCTGTTATTGTACCCTTTTTTTCAAAATGAACAAGTATTGCATATGAATTTATAAAATGTACCCTTTTCTGTTACAATGTACCATTTTTTTATTGTAATATACCCTTTTTCTTTTAAACTATATCTTTTACTAGATTGATTTCCAATTATTATTATCCATTAATCAAATATTTTTTTACTGCAAAATCCAATATAATAAAACAGAGATTAGTTCAATTTTGGGTTATGTTAAGTGTTTATAACGCAGTTTGTATCTTGTTTATGTGTTATTGGTGAATAGATAAAATATTTCATTAAATTACACTCCATAAAATGTACCAATTTTTTTTTACAACAGGAAAATGGAAGACGAAATCAATTCAACAAATTTAGAAGAGGTTGTTGCTAGTTCAAGCATAAATCAATTGAGCATGTTCTCTAATGTTTGCTCTCTTAAAATAGTTACTCGATCTCTATTAATTAGCAATAGTGTGATACTCGATACTTGTTGGAGTTAAAGAAAAAAAATGTGGAATGACGTAACGTTTTTTTTTTTTCTTAACATGTTTTGAATTATTATATTGCTGTTAGATTAAGGGGCACATTATAAAATAAAGGGGTACATATAAAGGGGTACATTTCTGCCACCTTTGTAATTTTTTCCACCTCTAATATTTGCTTTCTTAACATAGTTACTCTCTATTAATTAGCAATAGTGTGATACTCGATACTTGTTGGAGTTAAAGGAAAAAAATGTGGAATAAGGTTTTTTTTTTCTTTCTCAAAATGTCTTGAATTATTATATTGTTGTCACATTAAGGGGCACATTAGAAAATAAAGGGGTACATTATAATCTAAAGCGGTACATTTCTATCACCACTGTAATTTTCTATTTTAGCACATTATAATAAGAGAACATGCTCAATCTCATTGTAAATTGAGCACGTGGCTTGGTTTGTGGAACTTCCGACAGTAATTACTTTTCATATTGTAGAAAGCATATTAGTGTTTGAATTTGTTTTGGTTTTGAATTGGTTGCAGATTTGTGAAGGATCATTGGTGCTTCCAAGTGCCATAGGAAACAACTTAATTGAGTCTGTGGATGGACTATATGTTGCTGCTTTTGTGCACCAATCTAAAGTCTAGTTTTTAGTTAATTAGAAATCTAAACTTGTTAGTTAATTAAGAACAATAGTAATTGTAGTGATGTTCTAATGTTTTCTATACAAGCAGTATGCTACTCAGTACTTGTTGGAGTTAATCATGTCTAATGTTTTCTTTATCAACATAGTTACTCTCTATTAATTAGCAATAGTGTGATACTTGATACTTGTTGGAGTTAATTTGATATATATATATATATATATATATAACGAACCCTTTTAAAATGTAAATTTTTTCTTGTGATGTAATTTTTTATTTAAAGGATAATGTTATACATAGCCCTAAGGGATATGTATAAGACATTATTATACTTCATATAATGGAAATAATAAAAGAATTTATAACAAAATCACGCTTAAATCAATGTAATAAATGCTTAATTTTAACAAATATTACCATTTTCGGTTCCTTGAAACATAGCCCTATGTTTATGATTTTCTTTATTTAAAATGTAATCTTTTAAACTGATTTCAAAGAATATTAAATGGGGTTTTAATTGCCTCTGGGTGCATGGCCTTTGTCGACATTGTTTAGCCACATGTTTCCAAAAATGGGTCAACTATGCACTCCATTTCTCCAGGAATTACATCTTAAAATTCGGGGGTACATATTAAATTCAGAGGATACATATTAAATTCAATGGGTACATATTAAACTTAAGGATTACATATTAAAATTCGGGGATACATATTAAATTTAGATGGTACATATTAAATTCAATGGGTACATATTAGAATCAAGTAATACATATTAAATTCAAGGGGTACATACTAAAATCGGGCAATACATATTATAATTATACAAAAATATCTTGATTTTATTCATATCTATACATTTTTTTAAATAGATTAAGTTTATACTAAATTCAAAGGGTATATATTAAAATCAGGGGGTACATACTAAAAAGGGTACATTTAAATAAAAAGTATACAATTGATACAAATTAAATTGGCTAGAATCATATCATTACCCTTATATAACCTATGTAGGATTTGAACCTACAACTTTGTGCATGCGCACAATGCTCTACCAATTAAGCTTATAGGTTTAATTGTTTAAGATAACATTTTAACAATAATACCTATTGGAATTAAAATTTACTTTTCAAGCAAGCAAAGCAATCAAATTGATTACAACATAAAGTAAATAGGCGACATTAACACAATTCACACGGATTTATAGTTTATTGTGAAATTTACAATACCGGGTTACATTTACAAAAATAATGGTACATTATAAGAAAAAGGATAAATGGCAACTATATAATATAACATAACACAAACCATAACAAACAACCTCAACAGCAACGATAATAACTAATAATACAAAATAGAGTGATAACTTGACAACACTTAAGAACCATCACTATGCAATAACAAAAGAGAAAAGGTGGTACATTTTGAAGAAAAGTGGTACATTTTAAAGAAAAGTGGTAAATTTTGAATTATAAGTACGTATTATTATAGTAGTATTCTAGTTTTGATTTGTGAACTCAACTAATTTCAATCCAAAAACCACAACAAACAACCTCAACAGCAACGTCAATAACACAAAATAGTGTGGCAACATGACAACACTTAAGAACCACCACTACACAATAACAAAACTAAAAGTGGTACATTTCGAAGAAAGGTGGTAAATTTAAAAGAAAACTCGTACATTTGTTATATTACGAATTTAGAATATCGCGATGATATAAATTCATGATTAATGGATGGTAGTACCAGTCTAGTGGACGAATGGCAGCAGTGCAAGGAGAGGCGGCACGACGACCACCGACAGCATGACGAGCAACGGCGGTGCGAGCTTGGCTTCAAGCCTTCAATGGAGGAAAAAAATCGAACAAAGGAGATGAACAGAATCCAAAATGTAGACATAAAAAGAGCGAATGATTAATAGCAAAAATAAGCCATACATAGATCATTAAAACGGAATCAAAACGAACACATCTGCATTGGATGATTATAGGTTTGAATTCACATAACCTAGTTTATCATTAGAAAGAAAATGAAACCCTAAAACAATTTCGTTTGATTAAATTGCAAAAACAAAACCAAAAACTACAATTACATTAGAAAAACCTTTACCAAATAAAGACAATCCAAATCGCTGTTGAAAAAATGATGAACTTGAGAGAGGAGAAAGATAACTGGCGAGCAAAGAGAAATGGCGTGCAAAGAGAACTGGTGAGCAAAGTTCTCTGACTTTTTTTTTAGGACAGAGAGAGAGAAAAATTATATTAAAGTACCTCAACGGACCAGATTAAAATGAATTTTAATCAACGGCTAAGATCTGAAGTTTTTAGGTTTTTAACTTAGTAGTTGGTTTTTACATGATCCTATTCCTATATATATATATATTAGATGATTTTGTGTTTTATTTGAACTTCTTACTATTATTTTGTTTTATACACTTATTATATATATCCATTAATTAATTATTACAGGTCTATATTATAAAAATAAATAAATAAATAAACGCTAAATGAAAACCGTTGCAATATATGAATAAATGTGTTGCAATATAACTAAAAAATCGTTGCCATAAAGACCTATTGCAACGGTTTCTAAGTAGAAAGCGTTGCCATAGGTGTAAAATTGAGTTGTAAAATAGACCTAAGGCAATGGTTAAAATTCAACAAAGCGTTGCAATAGCTACACAAAGCATTGCCTTAGAGAGCTATAGCAACGGTTCTTGAAAGCTTTAACCATTGCAATAGATTATTGTAACCATTGCAATAGACCTAAGGCAACGGTTAACATTCCACAAAAGCGTTGCAATAGCAATCAGAACCGTTGCCATAGATAGCTATAGCAACGGTTCCTTAAAGATACAACCATTGCAATAGCTCTTCATAACTGTTGCAAAAGATTTAAGGCAACAGTTAATTTGAACCGTTGCAATAGGCTTAAAAATCGTTGCATTAGGTCTAAAGCAACGGCACTAAATGTAACGGTTGAAAACCATTGCTTTAGGCCTAAGGCAACGGTTTCAATATATAAAGCAACGGCTTTTGACCATTGCCTTAGCTAGAAAATGTAGTAGTGTTAAAAATTTAAAAGGAGGTGCCATGTGTGTAACACCCCCGATTTCGAAGACGAAAATGATAATCAAACTTGTAAATTTATTTATAAAATAATTCGAAACTTTGAGAGTGTTATTGTCTCATTTATTTTAAAATTTATATAAATGCATGGCTTATATAGTTTAAAACAAACTAATTCAAATTAAACATCTACACGGTCTAGAACTAATAACTGTTATAGCTAGATTACAATCCATTAATAACTCTATAGGAACAATATTTAAATTACTAAAATAATCCTTGACTAAGTGTTGAAAAAAACTCTAACGTATCCTCACTCATAGCCAAGTCCAATTGCTAACCTGCAAAAATAAACAAGACAAAAAGAAAAGAGAGACAATGTAACGTCCCAGATTTTGTTACATTTGCTTGATTATGTTGTGTGAATCTATATTAATTTTTGTGCATGGTCTCAATTTATTTGGGCTATTTTGTTGTTTGAGTGTGATTATTTTATTTTATTTTATGTTATGTTATTTTATTTTATTATTTAAAATTTTAATTTTCTAAATTAATTGATTTTTGGGCCAAGTGCAAAATTAGTCATGATTAATCATTCTTGAGTGCAAGTGGCCCATGTGAACTTGATGGCCCATTTAAGCTAGCCCAACCGGCCCCCTTCCCTTTGTTTTGGCTCTTTTGCCACTTGCCTTGTGTTCACACCTAACTAACCTCTATAAATAGGGGATGTTAGTAAGGCATTAGGATGATTTGCCCATTTAATCACCTTGCTCACAAATCAAGTTAAACACACTCTCCATTTGTCCTCCATCCCCACACGCCATTTTGGCTTCATTTCTCCAACCTTTGTTCATCAATCTCATCAACCCAAAACTTAAAGATTCAACCTCTATTGATTTTTAAGTAAATAAACACACAATAGCCTTCATTGCCTTTGATCCAGGCTTCGGGTTTGGGTTTTGGTTTTGGTCCGTGTGTTGAAGCCGTGTGGTGCGTGATTGTTGGGCCGTGTGTATCGAGTTTGGGCAGCAAGTTTTTGAGGTTTTTAGCAACCAAGCTTCATTAAGGTAACATGATTTTTCATCCTAATTTGAATACCGTGATCATAGGGTAGATTAGGTGATCAAATTAGACCAAAAATATTGATGAAAGTGAGTGAACCCAACCCATTTTATGCGTGAATCTAGGCAGAATTTGGGAGTTGATTTTGTGATGATTTTGCTTTGTTTTCATGCATATTTTGATTGCATATGATAGATTCATGTTTAATTACGTTTATGTACAATTTTCATGAAGTTTATATGAAGTTTCGATGCATAGAATTGATGAAAAAGTTGCTGGAATTTTGGTCTGAATGTGCGTGTATATGCGTGTAGTTTGGGCTGAATATTGTGATCAAGATTTGATTATTTCATGCTTACGTTTGATGATTAAAATACTATGATATGTTATGATTGTTTTTTATCATGAAAAGTATCTAAGATTGCATGTTTTGTGATGAGTCAAGAAGTAGTTTGTGCATGAATGAACAAAGTTTCATGCGTGTGAGTTGAGTGATATTCTTGATGGTGTTCTTGATAATCTTGATGGGTTTTATATGAATCTTGAATGGATAATTGGTGAATTAAGTTAAAGAACTTGTATTCAATGAATAATTTAATGATGGTTGATGATTCTTGAAGTTTCTTGATTGTGTTATGATGAATCTTGATTTTCTTGATTATGGTTATTTAGTCTTTAAGTATAGACTATGTGGTCATAGTTAAGGTTTAATTAAAGAAAGTTAAAGAAAGTAAAGAACGAGTTAAGAAGTTCAAAGAAAGTGATGTACATAGTTATACTCAAGTTAAGACGTAAGATGTAGGCTTGAGATAACCAAGATGTAAAGAAAGATAAATATTAGCTTGAATTTGCATAATAGACGCCTAACCTTAGAGTAAGATTCTAAGACTTGGGTTAAGACGGGGCCACTATCCTAACCGCGGTATTGGGATAGTTTGTACTTATTATGTCGTCTTTAGGATATGGATCCGTAAGATGGGTTCATGGGTTTGGGAGTAAGATTCTCATTCCCGACATAGTAAGAAAGTTCGAACACGTAAGATGTGTTCGTACGAGCATAGTCCGGTCTAATATGCAAATGATAGCGACAAAGATATTGTAAAGATTAAGTAAAGTTAAGTTTAAGGAAGTTTAAGTGAGTTGTGATTTTATTTCTTAACGTTATTGTTGTTATTTAAACTTTTCTTGTTTATGTGTATGAGTGCCTGATTAGTTTATCTGATTTGTTCTATGTTCATATGTATCCACTTTAGGGTGGGACTGTTATGTTACTCGCCACTGATGGTGGATTTATATTTTCAGGTAACTCTGATGATGACGGTGTTGCTTAGCTTTGGGATTGGGCGAGCGCCGTTGATTGTTTACTTTTATAGTTTATTTTCTGCTATTAGAATTCGGACTTATAGTAGTTGTGGGTTGTATATTCTAACTCTGATAATTGTTTTGGAGTTAACTCTTTAATAATGACTTTTGAGGTTTAGTTATGTACAACTTGTGGTATTTGTACGTTTGGGATCATTAGTAGTATGAATTTTGAAGTTTGGATTTTGGTTTTAAGTATGTTTGATGTTAGTATGACAATTCGACTCGTCGGTTTTCTTTCGCGGCCGATTTATAAGAGTCGGGTCGTTACAGACAAGCTCTCAAAAACTAGTGAACTGAGTAATCCAACTACACCCCGTAAAATATTTAATTTTGTTTCGAAAACTAACTTTAGGCACATAACAACTTTGCACATAATAATAAAAGAAAATCACTATAAGGTTCCCAATTCACATACCATATAAACATTAAACATTAATTGTTAAGAAAGGGAAAGAGAATGCTAGTACACCGGGACTAATCCCTATAAAAACACCTAATTATACAAGGGTCGTCACCCTAAATAAAATAATGGCCAAACACAGAACTTCCCTAGTGTGCACACCCCTCATAGTAATAACTAATGTGTTTTCGCAATATATCCGCACCAGAAGTATTAGGAGGAAGACAAAAATAACATAATCAGCAATAATAACAAACCTCCTAGCCGCCTAGTGATGAAACGCCAATAGGTTCACGACTAAACAGGAACATGTTCATCACCCACGGGAATACAGTCCCACAGGCTACTGTAGACGCCTAAATGTCATGTCTCCCCAATGTAGAGACTAATGATGAACGTACCATATTTCCATAAGATACAACT
Organism: Salicornia ramosissima; assembly: GCA_951394345.1. Lineage (NCBI taxonomy): Eukaryota > Viridiplantae > Streptophyta > Magnoliopsida > Caryophyllales > Amaranthaceae > Salicornia > Salicornia ramosissima. The sequence continues at coordinate 48,975,026 of OX596233.1, forward strand.
AAGGGGAATTGACGATGAAAATGCATAACACCCCTCAAGCAATTGCCTAAACCATGTTTGAATTGCCTTGGAAGCGTGTTTTAGGATTCGCGATGATTACGGGATTTATTCATGATTTTTCTTCATTTTTAGGTATTTTTTATATTTTCCATGCATTTTTTTATATTTTATATTCATAAAAAAATTAAAAAAAAATGTCATTTTGCATCATAAAAATAATTTTATAATTTATTCATATTTTTCTGTATTTTTTTATCATATTTTTAGACCTTTTTGTAGATTTTTTAGGATTTTTCAATGCTTAGAGGCATTTTCGTCATTTCCGAATGTTGAAAATTGTTCCGCAAAGCATATTAATGTTTTTCATACTTTTCATAATTTTTCATAATTTTTAATAATTTTTCTGAGCTTCTGGAGGTTTCTAGAACATTCCGGGACGTTCTGGGCATTCCGGAACAATCTGGAACATTCTAGAACATTCTGGGACATCCCGGAGCATCCCGGGACACCCCGGAATATTCCGGAATATCAATTTTGCAGTCAATTCATACGCAATTGTTTTAGTTTTGTAATTTTATTTTGAATCTCTTTTATTTTCAATTAAATTGTTAATCTTGATTTAATTAATTAAATTCTTTAATTATGTTTTATTGATTATTATCTATGAAGATGCCGTGAATATTGTTTATAAAATAAATTTTGGATTTTTGTTTAATTATTAGATGATTGAAATCTATTTATTGTACTATGTATTTTTATGAATTTTGTTTTTTGCTTTGTGATCATGTTGAAATTTTCTTTCTTGAATTTTTGTGATGTTTTCGAGTGATTGAAGTGCTTGGTTATTGAGTAGTGGATTTTCTAAGTTGTTATTGAGTCTGGAAGTCAAAGTTAGGATGTTTGACCTAGAGTTGACTAAGTGATAAGTTGAGTTGACTTAGAGTTAAGTTGTAAGCTTAAATAATTATTAATAACAAAATAAATAACGAAGGAACGGAAACAGAGTAAGAGGATATTGTTTTGCTTCGATCTCTGGCTAGGAAAGGCTTGGTATTTAAGATGGTAAATATACGTGCCGCACCTCCCTTTACTGGGATTTCGAACATCTCAATTCCGATTACGGTCACCTAGTACTTTCGATTATGGTATACTCTACCGGGTTTAAAGAATTGACGGCCGGCATATACTGATAAAATGAGAATTGACGGACAGTTTATGCCGATAACTAAGGAATTGACGGCCGGTATGAGCACCAATATAAAATACAAAACAAATTGATAAGATAATATGGTGATGATGATTAGTTAATAAAAGATAATGATATTGATAATGGAACAATGGAGTACAATCGTCGTACGTTGAAGTTGGACCAATGGAACAATGAAGTACATTTGTCGTACGTTGAAGTTGAACTATTGGAACGATGGAGTATAATTGTTGTACGTTGAAGTTGGACCTATGAAAGATAATTAAAAGATTAATGGAACAATGGAGTACAATCGTCGTACGTTGAAGTTGGACCAATGGAAAAATGAAGTACATTTGTCGTACGTTGAAGTTGGACCATTGGAACGATGGAGTATAATTGTTGTACGTTGAAGTTGGACCAATGAAAGTAAATGAATTGAATGAGAATGTCGAATGGTCAAAGTTTATGGAGTCTAGAGCCTTGAGGTGACCCTAGCTAGGAAGTATGATTTGGTCATGATACGTTTATTCTGTTGTGTTGAATGATTGATTTATGTATTTGATTGACAATGATGATATTATTATGTTTGACTGGCCATGATTTGATGACCTGTGTTCGACCATTATATTTTTGAATTGCGTTCTATAATTAAGTAGAACATTCTAATTACTCCCCACTGACTGTGGACCCCCCATTCCCTTTTTCAGGTAATGAAGAAGATTGATTGGTTGTTGCGAGTGTTGGGATTTGTGAGCTTTCAAGTATAGCAGCTTTTAGCTACCTAATCTTTTCAGTAATCCTAACCTTAATTTGTTCCCCTTAGAGTTGTAGTAGGAATTAGTAGCCCTAATGAACTTTGGTTAACTCTAGAATTTTCAAGTAATAAAATGGCTAAGTGTTAGAGCTTCCGCTTTTATTTTAAGTCCTGTTTTATTATTATTATTATTATTGTTGTTGTTGTTGTTGTTGTTGTTGTTGTTGTTGTTGTTGTTGTTGTTGTTGTTGTTGTTGTTGTTGTTGTTGTTGTTGTTGTTGTTGTTGTTGTTGTTGTTGTTGTTGTTGTTGTTGTTGTTGTTGTTGTTGTTGTTGTTGTTGTTGTTGTTGTTGTTGTTGTTGTTGTTGTTGTTGTTGTTGTTGTTGTTGTTGTTGTTGTTGTTGTTGTTGTTGTTGTTGTTGTTGTTGTTGTTGTTGTTGTTGTTGTTGTTGTTGTTGTTGTTGTTGTTGTTGTTGTTGTTGTTGTTGTTGTTGTTGTTGTTGTTGTTGTTGTTGTTGTTGTTGTTGTTGTTGTTGTTGTTGTTGTTGTTGTTGTTGTTGTTGCTGTTGTTGTTGCTGTTGTTGTTGCTGTTGTTGTTGCTGTTGTTGTTGCTGTTGTTGTTGCTGTTGTTGTTGCTGTTGTTGCTGTTGTTGTTGTTGTTGTTGTTGTTGCTGTTGTAGTTTGATGAGGATTATTGGTTTATTTTAGGAGGATTTTCCAAGTTCGTGATTGAGATTCTATGCTCGTAACTAGGATTTTCGTGTTTGAGAGCAAGGATTGAGGTACGTACAAGTGGTTAGATCTTTTATAACATGATTTTCATGTAAATATGTTTAAGGTGTTGAATTATGAAAATGTTGGGTGTTATATATTTGTGGATATTTGATTGTTTTAAAAGGTTATTTATAATTATATTTAAAATATTATTTCTAAAATGATCCATTATAAAATGTTTCGAAAAGGATTTTTAAAACTATTTCTAATTGATAATCATTTTAAAAATGATTATAAATGTTACCGTTACAAATTGCTAGACATCCTATATACGGGATTTTGGAAGTTTGTTCATGTGACATTATCTTTGTTAAAATCAATTTTAAATCAATTTGCAAAGTATATTGCAAAATAAATTTAAACAGGTTACCATCATAGTGAATGGGTTTATGTATATCCCTTACACGGGAATTTAGAAGTCCGTTTCATCGGACACTTTTGGTTTTCTTTACTCCCATTATGTGGAGATTGGTTTATTTACTCCTGTTATGTGGAGACTGGGTTCTTGGCTCCCACTATGTGGAGGTTTCTTTACTCCTGTTACGTGGAGAGTGGGTATCTTGACTCCCATTATGTTGGAGAATAATTGATAAGACTATGAACTTTGTATGATCTAGTCTTTCCCCAAGTATAGGCTATATAAAGGAGTTACTAGCTTGGGGGATGTGCACACTTGGGTGGAAAATGAATTGTGAAAATGAATTGCATATTATCATTGAATTATATTTTTGTGAGTTATTGGTTTGGTTTACATTTTCAAATTATGGAATTCTTATTTATGGATTATTTGAATATTTATGGTTGATAAAGCATAAATGATTTGTGAAAGCATGTTTGCTTAATTAAGTTGATTTTACATATTTAGCATTTGTATGTACTTAGCGTTTTCACTAACCCGTATTTCTCTTTTGTTTTGGCTTGGCCCTACTTATCACTCATGATAAGTAGACAGGTGATGGTGGTCACAACGTGTTCTAAGTGCTGCATTGGGGGCGATGGGCGATAATTCACCTAGTCTAAGTTTAATGTTATGCATTTATTTTAATTACTTATTTCAATTATGTACTAAAACTATTACCTCACTATTTCATTTTTTTTTATAAATAAAAGTATAAGTATGTTTTCCGCTGCAAAAACTCTGTTTCGCCTTACGTAATCACGTGGCAGTAATACTCCTAAGTTACTCTCTAATCTGTATTTATAATCATTGTTATCAGAGAGTAATTTGGGGGTGTTACAGTCGATGTTTAAAAAAATTATACATTAAAATTTAATAAAACCAAAATAGAAAATTTGTAGTAAAAATTCGTTTTTTGGAAATTAAAAGAAACTCTTGTAAAATTTAAATTTTTTTGGTTAAATTTGTTAGTAATTTGAAATTTCATTCCTTTAAAAGAAACTGACTTAAAAAAATTTATACAAATGCAGAAATATAGAAATGTGTCTAACACATACTAAGCTAAAAAAAACAAAAATAACAATCTATCAACAATTAACCAAAAACGAAAAGAGAAGTAAATTAAAAAATCAACAAATCTACTTTACCAAATACCCAGGAAAATTTGCAAAAAAACAAATTGACATTATGTTTTTTACTTTTTAATTAAATTGACATTATGTTTAATTGTTCTTGTGATTAAACTATGAACCTATATTATTTTTGTAATCTAAAAAGGAGATAATTTGTGAAATTTATAAGTTTTCAGAATTTATACATTATTTATAAAGTATTTTAAAGAAGGTTTAAAGTAGACTTAAGTATGTTTAAGTGTAAACATTATTTTATGAGATAAATAGAAAATATTGTCACATGAAATAATGTCAATTACTTTTCTGATTTATTTTGAGAATATGAATATGATTTTAATGATGTTTTTGAACCTAAATTAAGTATATTTATGTATGGTGTAGTTGGTTTATAAAGTTGATTTAAAGTTTTGGCTAAAAATATTTTATATGTAGAAGTTGGAAAATTTCAACAATATTGTAAAAGAGTTTTTAATGATTTAAACTTTTGAGTATTATTGAGTATGGCTTAAGCCTTAGGGCTAATATATGAATATTTGGGTTTGAAATAGAATTTTTAAAGTGTATAAAATGATTTTTAAGAAAGAATTTTTAGATTTAATTAAGCACATATAATTTATTGTGTGACACTCATACATTAAGTTAAACAAATATTCTAATTGCTTAAGTAATAAATTGAAGGACATGCAAAATTATTTTAGCTATTGAGTTTTAGTACTTTTAAGTACTTATAAATTTTAGAAGGGGTCCTAGAAGTTGCTTATGTGAAGGATAGTTATTAATACTATTCTTATCAATGTTTGTATGGGAAGAATATTTCCTCGGAGACTTCTGATCAATAGGTTGGATAACCAAGTTTGTTATTCAAGGTACGTTCGGGTTCTAAGACCTAAACGTAGTATCATGCTAGGATTTGAAAGGAAGAATATTTAGTATCATGCTAAGATTGTTGGTTCTCTGCATGAGAATGATTATGTGCTTATAAACAAAGATAACTTAAGCAAGACAAGTATTAATATGCATGAGAAAAAACTACTATTTTGGCATGATCATTTAGTATTCATGCATTCAACAAGCAGTATTATTATTATTATTATTTTGGTGCCATCGTTGACAGGAGGTCACATGGTAACCTCAAAGGTAAGTGACATGAGTGTCGTCACAAGCAAGCGAGTAAGGCTTCTATAAGTAGCAACTAAGTTAAAATTTGACATTGAATGATCACCATGTATGCAGAGATAAAACATGGCTTATGTGTTGTTGAATGCATGTTAATGGTGTAACATTTTATAATGATTAATCTACTAAGCACGTAAAGTGAAATATTGTAAGCATTAAAACTCTAGACAAGTGCACGTCTAGAGTATTGACACAACAATGGGTTGGGGGCTTGGTTAGGCAAGACTTTACTTCGGACCGTAGGATCCACATGTTTCATATTTCATGTTGAGATCTCTTCTTTTATTTAGTGACTTGGAATCGCGCCCAGTCACTGTCCACTCCAGTTGTTGAACCTTATGAGACAACCCGTCTGATGCTTACTTACATGTTATAATTAATCTTTATCAAGTATTGAATAACAAATGTTTCTTTATTGGCAATGCAAGAACGAACTACTACTATCTCCCATAACTTAGTTTAACATTACTCGTTTAGTTTTTAGAACTTATTCGTACTCAGCTTTGCTGATTATGGTTTTGGTTGTTTACCTTGACCCTGTAATGACCCATTGTTTGGTGAGCAGTCACTCAAGCTCGAAGGAAATTTTGCAAGTTCAGAGTGCTGGGGTGTTGAGTGACTTGAGCGATGTTGATTTTAACAAACTTATTGTTGGATTATTTGTTTGGATAATTATTTGAGTTTAAATTGTTTTAATTTTGTTGTTTGAAATAAGGGAAAACATTTCATTCCCATGGTTTGAGGGCCCTGAGTGGTTCCAAGTTGTAGAGTGTAATCCCCCATAATTTTCTAGCATTTTTATATTAATTAATTATATATTTATTATTACATTAATAAAATTTTACTAGTAATTATTTAGTATGATTTAATTATTAAGAAAATGATTTTATGATTATTATAAATATGGATATATAATATATTTAATGTTTATAAATAGTCAAAGTTGGGATTTTAATAATGGTTTAATATTTATGGAAGTTTAGAAAAAAAAGGAAATCCTAATTTTAGAAGGTTTTATTTTAAAATCTAATTTCCTTTCCTAGCAAGGTTATATTTTAACCTACACTATAAATATATTTCTGCTAAAAAATTTTAGTCTCCTTATTATCACTCAAAAATCAGAAATTATTTTTATTTCTCTCTCTTCTCTTTTCCTCTCTTTTACGATTCTTCAAAAAAGAAAAAAAAAAAATGTGACCACCAAGGCCGGCCACTACCACCACATGGTGCCCCTTGATGGCGGTACTACATACATGCCTTTGGTTAGCCTTAAAACCTTTTATATATTTTTATTTTATTTATAACTGAATTGCTACCTGTTTTGGTATTTGATTTTTATTTAATTTTCTACTCATCAGATTTACACCAAATTTAGTTCGAGTGTTCTTAATATTATTATACACCTTGTGTAAATTGTTCATAATTTTTCGAGTAGTTTTACTATTTTAATAAATTCGTACTTTTAATTGACAATTTCCTATTTAAAAATCTGTTTTGTATTTAAATTATCAAACCCTAATGATGCATGAAAATTCTATGATGTTATGATACTTTAATAATTCTTTATGACCCTAATTATCATAAAAATATTTGTAGAATATATATTTTATTTTCAGATTTATGTAATTTAATTTAATTTATGTTTAAAAGCCATAAAATATGATTTTAACCCTAAAAGTTGTCATATAATTTATCTATTAGCATGTTAATCATATGTTGATGATGAAATTATGATTTTAATGTGTTTTTAACATTTTTCAGATTTATTGAATATTTTTCAGATTTATTTAATTTAGTTTAGGTTGATGTGTTTTTAATGGTAATTATTGTCTAGTATTGTTTTTACGATCTTAAAAGTATATAGTTTTTAATAAAATATGTTTAGATAATATAAACTAAATATTTGAGACTATTTGAATAAAGTTATTATTTTTAAATATTTTCAGAATATTTAATTTTTGTATTTTATATTTTTAAAGTCTCTAGAATTGTTTTTAAGCCCTAAAACCTATAGAAAATCAATATGAGTATTATTTATTAAATTTAAATAATATTTTCAGGTTTAAATTGAATATAATAAATGTGTTATAAATTTCCAGAATTATAATTTATATTTAATTGGATTTTTAAGTGGTCTAGAATTGTTTTTAAGCGTTTTTAAAGCTTAATATTGATCTACACTTAAGTCTAGTAAGTATAGTTTATGTTTATAGGTTAATTTACCTATGTAAGTATGTTTTAGAGTGGTTTAGTTTAAGTAGGAGCTGCTGTAAATTTATGGAAGGATTATTATTAATTATTAATTCGTTGTAATTTTCTATAGGAGAAGATTATCGCGTAGACGATTTTTTATTTATCGTTGTTGATTCGCCAAGGATCTATACAAGGTACAAAGAACTACAGAGCTCGAACCTAGCATCATGTCTAGCTAGGGAATAAAAATGAAAGTAGTATCATGCTTAGGGATTGAATATTTCTATGCATGTTGATTTAATTGAATGAATGATGATTGAATATATGATGTGTGTACATGAATCACGCTATAAAGAAGAGATTAAAGAAAAGTTATGAGCATTTGAGCATTATTATTTAAGCATGAATAATGAATTCGTATATTTATTACATGCTATCAAGTATTGATTATTTATTATGTGGTGGCAACATATATAGATGGAGATCTTGTTGGAAACCCAAGAAGGTAAGAAGGACATGATTTTTTTTCACATGTTCATCAAGGTAGAAGGATTAGGCAAGGAAAGAAAGAAAAGAAAAGAATAGTGAAAATGGTTTATGTGATCCCTTGTTTAAAGGGAATTAAATTAATTATGTGCTTTGATGTGTTTATGTGCTATGTGCTATGTGCTATGTGCTATGTGCTATGTGCAAACTTATTAAGCTACTAATCACTTAAAGTGAAAGAAAACACATCAAATTCACTAGATTGATGCATGTTTAGTGGTAAGACAGTTGGGGGAAGCTCGGCCCTTGTAGCCCTGTTTCCTAGGAGGCTTCCGGGTGGATCCCCAATTAGTCTATAATTTTTTAGAGTGCTCAAGGTAGGTAGATACTTTGTATTTTTCCCGACCCTTCTTATGGCATGGGTAGCTCTCATCGTCCATCATTAGAATATTCCAACTTATTTGATGTGGTAATAAAAGTTTAATCAATAATCATAATCGCATGATGATTTATTATATTGGTAATCGAACAGGACAGTTTGATAAGCTAGTAATGTTTTGTTACGTTCTTGCTTTGTTGTTTGCCATACTCAGCTTTACCTTACTCTCGTACTCTATTTTTCTTTTGGTCTAGTTATTACCATTGACCCTGTTATGACCCATCATTTGATTGGCGAGCAGTCAGTCAAGGTCTTAGTAACCTTTGCAGGTACCGAAATTACATGGGCTTGAGTGACTTGAGAGTTAAACTATTTTATTGGTTTTGAATAATCAAATTGTGATGAGTTTTAACGATTGGTTTTAAGTATTGAACTTTGGATTTCTTTTAATAAATTATTGGTTTGGGCCGTTAGGTTCCAAGTTGTATTGACTATTTATGTTTGACTAGTTTGACAGTTTTTAAAAAGAGTTGACTTAGTTTCCGACACGATTCATCACAGATGAACCGATACGACACGGCGCAAGGCCGATACAACAAACAAGTCCCCGACACGGCGCAAGGCCGATACAACAAGCAAGTCCCCGACACGATTCATCACAGATGAACCGATACGACACGGCGCAAGGCCGATACAACAAACAAGTCCCCGACACGATTCATCACAGATGAATCGATACACGCACGGTCTTCAACCGCTCGACACGACTCGACTCGACAAGACTTAAAAACGACAAATAAATCATCAAACAAGTTCGCATTCACGCAGCAACATACTCACGCATAAACCCATAACAACATTATTCAATAAATCTTCAATCCAACTTTCAACAACCAAAATCAACCAAATTGACTGACAAAATAAAATAAGAATCAAACCTTTTATTCAAAAGTAGCACGCATGAACAAACAATAGAACTTAAGCAATTGACATAACTCATTCAAGATTTCATTCAAGATTCTCCTAAACATTAGATCAGAATTCAACATTAATAGCAACATGCGAGGTCCAAAATATTCTATACAAACAAGGAGCATAACATGCCTTAAGATCATTACCAAACCTCACGCATAACTAAGTGACAAAGATTCAAGAATTACCAAGATCATGCCAAGATTCACGTGATAACCAACAAACAAGATTAAATAATAAAGATAATTAGAAGGATTCATCAAGATTTACCATTAAACTAATAATAAAACTCATGCTTTTAGAACAAACTATACATAGAACACTTAAAAATCCATGCTTTATAATACTATGAACACACGCATATTTCCATTAACCCCAACAATTCAAGACTACAATAATTACATCTTAATTCATATGAAATCGTCAAATACAAATTAAGGAATGCAAGAGCAATTAAAGATTTATCAAGAAGCAAATAAACAAGCAAGAAAATTAAGATAAAACCACACCCAACCCACTCGCATGTCACACGCACCAAGAGACAAACTCCATGACCCCTATCTAATCTAATATCCTATATTGGTTGATCCTAATGCTAAGTGAAAAATCTAGTTACCTTTCGGTTGCTTTGGAAGGGATGAAAGTTGAATATTTGAGGGGGTTATATGGGGTTGCCGTGAGTTTATTGAGAGGGAGAGTGATGATTGTTTTGTGGTTTTGATCAATAATGATTAAGGGTTAAAAGTGGGGTTTTTATGATATAAATAAAGTAAGGGTTTACTAGATTTTAGGAGTTGGTTACTAGATGATAGGAGTTAGTTTAGGAAGAGATAATATGGGTAGATTTTTAGGGAGAGGCCGTGTAGTTTGTATGGTTTAGGGGTCATGAGCTCCTAAAATTTAGGAGGAGAAATAGGAGATCCAAGATTAGATTTTTAGGCTTTGAATAAATAGATCTAATTAAATAATTAAGGTGGAAAAATAGAATTAAAGGGAATAAAATAAAAGGGGTTGCCGGCCATGAGGGAAAGAATACGGGTTTTGGACTAGCTTCATCAAATATCAAATTAAGTATGTTGGGCCAATTTAGAATATTGGGCTTTAAGGCTTAATTTTCTCACGAAATTTTACGGCCTAAAAATCCGGGTCGTTACAATCTCCCCTCCTTAAGAAAATTTCGTCCTCGAAATTTCATAAGGAAGCACATATAGCACATAAATAAACAAACACAACATAAAAGCAATAAACGCATCCTAACCCAGGTTACTACCCACAGCTGCTCACACTACTGTTTCAGGGTTTTGTGATCTAAATTACGCTCTTGATTACATAAAGCACACATCTCACAGCTTACTTATGAAGAAGTAAACTCGGGATTAACCTAGAGCTCTGGTACCAACTGTAATGACCCGTATTTTGGCAACGTTGTTTTCGGAGAAAACAACAACACGAGTCGACAATAACTAAATACTTTCAATAATAAATTAATAAATTACAGCGGAAGCTCTAAACTTAGTCATTTTATTAAATAAACACTAAAGTCATTCCAAAAATAATGGAATTGACATATCCTTTATTACAATCCAAAACTACTAAAATAGGTAAATAACAGGGAGAAACAAAAAAATAAATAGGAGTCTAATCAGCTCGCCACACACTCAACCCAACTCGAAACTCTATCCTGTATACCTAAAAAATAAATTTGGGGGTCCACCGTTAGTGGCGAGTAACTAGACTGTTCCACTTAGCAGTGGAACCAAACAACATAAAATATCAAATCAAATAGAAAGCACGAAATAACCCAAACATATGAGACAATAACCAATTATCAGAAATATATAACAGAGATCACAACAGCGGAAGACTTCATCAACGACAAGATCAATACCATACTCTTAGTCATAACATTCAACTCAGTAATCAACAGCATCATCAAGAATTAAATGACACGACCGAAGTCGATACAACAAGTACAATCCCCGACACGATTCATCACAGATGAACCGATACGACACGGCGCAAGGCCGATACAACAAACAAGTCCCCGACACGATTCATCACAGATGAACCGATACGACACGGCGCAAGGCCGATACAACAAACAAGTCCCCGACACGGCGCAAGGCCGATACAACAAGCAAGTCCCCGACACGATTCATCACAGATGAACCGATACGACACGGCGCAAGGCCGATACAACAAACAAGTCCCCGACACGATTCATCACAGATGAATCGATACACGCACGGTCTTCAACCGCTCGACACGACTCGACTCGACAAGACTTAAAAACGACAAATAAATCATCAAACAAGTTCGCATTCACGCAGCAACATACTCACGCATAAACCCATAACAACATTATTCAATAAATCTTCAATCCAACTTTCAACAACCAAAATCAACCAAATTGACTGACAAAATAAAATAAGAATCAAACCTTTTATTCAAAAGTAGCACGCATGAACAAACAATAGAACTTAAGCAATTGACATAACTCATTCAAGATTCTCCTAAACATTAGATCAGAATTCAACATTAATAGCAACATGCGAGGTCCAAAATATTCTATACAAACAAGGAGCATAACATGCCTTAAGATCATTACCAAACCTCACGCATAACTAAGTGACAAAGATTCAAGAATTACCAAGATCATGCCAAGATTCACGTGATAACCAACAAACAAGATTAAATAATAAAGATAATTAGAAGGATTCATCAAGATTTACCATTAAACTAATAATAAAACTCATGCTTTTAGAACAAACTATACATAGAACACTTAAAAATCCATGCTTTATAATACTATGAACACACGCATATTTCCATTAACCCCAACAATTCAAGACTACAATAATTACATCTTAATTCATATGAAATCGTCAAATACAAATTAAGGAATGCAAGAGCAATTAAAGATTTATCAAGAAGCAAATAAACAAGCAAGAAAATTAAGATAAAACCACACCCAACCCACTCGCATGTCACACGCACCAAGAGACAAACTCCATGACCCCTATCTAATCTAATATCCTATATTGGTTGATCCTAATGCTAAGTGAAAAATCTAGTTACCTTTCGGTTGCTTTGGAAGGGATGAAAGTTGAATATTTGAGGGGGTTATATGGGGTTGCCGTGAGTTTATTGAGAGGGAGAGTGATGATTGTTTTGTGGTTTTGATCAATAATGATTAAGGGTTAAAAGTGGGGTTTTTATGATATAAATAAAGTAAGGGTTTACTAGATTTTAGGAGTTGGTTACTAGATGATAGGAGTTAGTTTAGGAAGAGATAATATGGGTAGATTTTTAGGGGGAGGCCGTGTAGTTTGTATGGTTTAGGGGTCATGAGCTCCTAAAATTTAGGAGGAGAAATAGGAGATCCAAGATTAGATTTTTAGGCTTTGAATAAATAGATCTAATTAAATAATTAAGGTGGAAAAATAGAATTAAAGGGAAGAAAATAAAAGGGGTTGCCGACCATGAGGGAAAGAATACGGGTTTTGGACTAGCTTCATCAAATATCAAATTAAGTCTGTTGGCCCAATTTAGAATAATGGGCTTTAAGGCTTAATTTTCTCACGAAATTTTACGGCCCAAAAATCTGGGTCGTTACAGTTGTTGCCGAGAAGTAAGGTGAGTCAAACAAAGGTCCCATTCGATGTCACGATGGTGTTTCTTTCGTACCTAAAAACGGTGCTAGTTGGGGTTAACTTTCCAAATCATGCTCAAAATAAAACTTTTGGGTATATCTTTGGTCTTGGCGAAGCGGTACGATAGTTGTGTGGTTGTCAGGCTCTTTGCTTTTGCACTGAACCGTTCACCAACAAACCTCTTCATTTTTTGTTACAAAGGCATTTATGCCTTAGGTGGCAAGTGGTTTCATGTGCTTAAAACCTCTGGGCACGCAAACTCCTCATGGGGTATCCTTTTACATGTAGCACATTTGGTGCGCTTCTTTCATATGTGACATGTTACACAATAAGCATGCCTATCTCATTCTTAAAGCAAATTCCAACCAGCAATGTCCATCTCCACCAAATAACGCGGATACCCCCACCCTCTCCCTCTTGCAGTAGCTTTATTAGGTTTGATAAAGTGCCCAACGGGTTCTCTAGACAGCCTGGTAACGAAGAGGAAGGTCCTGAAGTTGAACCCACACTGAAATCTTCTCAAAATAATTCAGATTGAAATCCACGCCACCATGCCACTGTTTCATAAATACTGGTTTCCCATCGAAGAGGAAATGCCACATGTACAGAGCTTTTGTTAATGTCTCATTGTTTAAAAACCTTACCAAAAACAGACCACGTTTGTCAGGTATTACTTTGTGTAACACCCCAATAATTCTCAACTTTTAAAAACCATTTTTCAATTAAACCCTGTGAGAATTATTAAAGCGTTACCGCCACGTGTGAAAACGTTACGGGTTATTTAGAATTTTACAGCGGAATTAAACCAAGACCTAATAATTAAGTTTTTAAAAACTATCCACTAAATAAATAAAATCTTACAACTTGGAACCATTCATGGCCCTTTATTCAAAACCAACATAATAAATAAAATTAATTCATGTTTTAAATAGTCAAATTATTAATGTCTGAAACATCTCCAACTAAACTAAGAATACTAAATAAATAAAGCCTTCGATTTGTACGCTCGATCACACCCATAATCCTCAAATGATGCAAAACATGTCACAAGAACGACATCACCTAGTTCATACCTGTATAATCTTCTCCCTATAATTTCCGAGTGAAATAATGGATCATTACAGGCCCGCCAAAGAATATGGAAAGCTGAGTACATACAAGTGTACAAACAATGCAACGATCTAACATGCTCCTAAACAACATCTAAACACAATAATAATATACATAATGACATCAACACTTGACAACACTTAACAATATGACCATGTTATAAATTAATTTCATTAGCCATTATTAATAATTTAATACTAGAGTAAGCAACAGACCACGGGTGTAACACCCCAATAATTCTCCTCTAATAAATAAATGATTTCCTGGAAAATATGGAAAATTACTGACGTATTACCGCCACGTGTTTAAACGCTTTCGGCAGATATCAGAATCGTGCAGCGGAAGACATAACTAACTTTAACTAAGATAACTGAAAATCATTTAATACAAGTTGGAACCATTGAAGGCCCAAGCCATGGGAATAAAATGTTTTCCCCTTATTCTAAATAAAGTAGTTTAAATCATTCAAACTTAATTAGTAGTTCTCATAAAACAAAACAAAGTTTATGACATCCAACAACACTCAATCACTCATCCCCAGCAATAGGTGAACCTGCAATATTACCTTTGAACCTGAGAGGTTGTTCGCCAATTAATGGGTCATCCAGGGTCAAGGTAAACAACCAAAACGAGTCAGCAAAGCTGAGTACATTCAAGTTCTAAAAACTAAACAAATACTAATAAACTAGGTTATGGGTGACAATAGTAGTTCTTGCATTGCCAATAAGAAACATACGTTGAGTAATACTAGATAAAGATATCAACAATTTAATTATTAACATGTATGTAAGCATTGGATGGGTTGTCTCATGAAGGTGCACAACTGGAGTGGACAGTGACTGGGCGCGACTCTAGGTCACTAAACAAAGGAAGAGATCTCAACCTAAAATACGGACACGGGGATCCTACGGTCCGAGGTAAAGTCTTGGCCTAGCCAAGCCCCCAACCCATTCTATGTCAATACTCTAGACGTGCACTGGTCTAGAGTTTTAATGCTTACAATCTTTCACTTTACGTGCTTAGTAGATTAACAGTTACAGGAAGTTACTCAACAATTCACACAAGAGCACATAAGTCATATTTTATCTTTGCATACATGGAGATCATTCAATGTCATATTTTAACTTGGTTGCTACTTATAGAAGCCTTGCTTGCTTGCTTGTGACACTCATGTTACTTACCTTTGGTGTAACGACCCGGATTTTTGGGCCGTAAAATTTCGTGTAAAATTAAGTCTTTAAGTCCGAATCATCCGATTTGGGTCCAAAGACTTAATTTTAATTTAATTGATCAAGCCCAAAAACCGTGCCTTGCATCCCCTTGGCCGGCCCCCATCAACATATTTCTTTCATTTATTTCCTTTTATTGTTCACCATAATTAGAAAACCATATCTATTTTTGACTCAACCTAAAAACTCTACTTTTATCTCCTAAAATCCCTCCTAATATTTAGCAGCCACCTCCTAAAATCTAGTAAACTAATCCTATAAAAACCCATCATTTCCCCTCAATCATCATATGATAAAAAACACAAAGCAAATCCTCTCTTCCTCTCTTCTTCTTGACCCTCACGGCACCCTCTCAAAAACCCCACACAAATACTTCCTTCACTTCATCAATTCAAAAACCTTAATCAAAGAAAGTTCAACCTTTAGCCTTTGAAGATCAAAGCTTGCCTTGCTCATGGTCGTGCGTTAGTGGTCAATGGTGGCGTGTTTGGGCGTGGTTTATACGTGTGTTTTGTTGTTCTTCTAAGGTAACTAGATTATTCTACTTAGGAATAGGATTAGGTTGCATAGGATACTAGGCTTAGAATCATGTTGTTATCGTTGTTATGATTTTCGTATAAAAACATGATGTCTAGGTTGTTAGATTTGTTTTCTTGTTTGATCAATTTATGTTCTTGTGTGATCTTGTAAGCTATTTCTTTCTATGATTAATTCTTGATGTTCTTGTATTTAATCTTGATAATTTGATGTAACACCCCCAAATCTCCCTCTACGGAAATACCAAAATAATACATACAAAATACCGTAGAGATAGACTTGGGCGTATTACCGCCACGTGATAACGTAAGGCTATTAAAATACTTCCATACTAACTTGCAGCGGAAAATTCAAATACTTTATTAATATTGAGTAAATACTTAATAATATTGTTTTTCAATAACTAATGCATTAAAGAAGTAAATCATAAGCTAGGTGGATGATGCCCTTATTCCCCTTGATGCCACATGTAGAAGTCTTCATTTATCATCACCTAACTACTCATCAAAATTAAAAGTAGGGCCAACCCAAAAACAAAACAAAGTACGGGTTAACAAAATATGCTAAGTACGAAAAATGCAAGATAAGTCAAATGAACTTTATTTAATAAACATGCTTTTGAAATACTCAAGTCAAAAGAAAATATACTCTTACTTGTAACTTTCCAAAATTCCTTATTTCCTTAAAGTGATATGACAATATCAATAAAATATTTATTTATTCCAAAACTTTTCATAGAATATATATATATATATATATATTTTTTAAGATGTTATTTTCCAAAATGTAATAAGATTCAAATCTTTCCAAAACTTTACTTTCTAAATATAATAAGATGGTTCAAATTATAAATATTATTCCCAAATCTAGAAATTTCATGACAAAATTTAAGGCTACCAATATAAGAAAAATAATTTTGTCATCAAACTTTAAATTAACATAATTTTAAAAATTAATTGAACATAATTTATACCATGTATCATGTAAACGCATAAAAATCATGTAAACGATTTAATAAGGTATCTAGCCACTTAACGTACCTTTCTTCTACCGAATCGAAACGTAACCTTTAAATGACAATTAGGAACTTCTATCGATCGAGAATGCCCTATATACAAGTAATATAACCTTAGTTAATGTAAGGTCATTCAAACATTCGGAACTACCTTAAATATGACTCTAATATGTGCATGATTCTTGTGAAATTAAAATTTATGTTTTTAATTAAAACTTGGTTGAATATAGATATATATATATTTTTTTTCAAAACAAGAAAATCATTGATAATAAAATATTTATTTCTTATAATTGAAATCATCCTAACACAAAATAATTTTCTGATTTTATAGTTTATAACCTTTAAGAGTGATTAATTTTTAAAACCATGTTACTTAAAAATAATTTGTTAAAATAATATGATATGAAGACAAAAGAGAGGAGAAGAAGAAAACCCAAGGTGGAGGATGGGTGGCGGAGTGGTGGCTGCCGCAGCGGCGGCGTGGTGGTGGTGTGGTCGGACTGGTGGTGGCCGGAGCAAGAAAAATTTAGAGGGAGTGATGGTGGTGGTGTGGTGCCGTGAGGAATGAGGGTGATGGGGATTTTTTTTGGTGCAATTTGTGCATTGGGGTATGGGGTATTTATAGTGTTTAAGGTATGTATAGTATGGTAAGTTGGGGACCATGAAAATAATTTTGATGATCAACATTATTTGTTTGAGTCATGTTTTAGGAAGATATTATCTTTGGTGATCAAGCATATAATGGTTGGGAAGGTTATGGAAAGATTTTTGGGGTGGTTAAAAGGCAAGTATTGCTTAGTAGAATATTAGGGAATAATTGTAAATAATTTCCTTAATTCCCCCCCCCCCTTTTTTCTTTTGGGCTACTTAATTGGCTTATTGGTTTTGGATTAGGACTTTTGGGCTACTTAATTGGCTTATTGGTTTTGGATTAGGATTTGTTCACAAATCCAAGGAAATAATTGGGCTTAGAAATACTTAATTGGCCTATTGATTTTACAAATCCAAGAGAAGTAATTGGGCTTAGAAATCCCTTTTTAAATTAAATTCATATCATAAAATTCTAGTTATTTATATGTGAAAATAGGACTTATTTAAATTATTATTTTTTTTGAAAAATGTTTTAACTTGAAAATATGTGCAAATAATATATTCGTAGTATAAAATAGTGTTTTTAATAATCAATAATCGTAGAAAATATGTACCAAAATTGTGGGGTATTACAGTCTACCTCCCTTAAAAGAAGTTTCGTCCCGAAACTTGTTAAAATGGAGAAAATTAGTTTTATGTTTGATCCATGCACATCCTAACAAGACCCATAAATGACAACTTTTACTAATACTAATAACTCAAAATAACTCAAAAAGCAAATGCGCGAAACTCTATCGCACTCTACCCCTCTTAAAAGGAGTTACGTCCCCGTAACTCGACCACTAACCTTAGGTGAAAAGATCTGGGTAACGTTTCCTCATGTCCTCTTCTGCTTCCCAAGTTGCTTCTTCGGTCTTATGGTTTGACCATAATACCTTCACTATTTTCACATCCCTATTCCTTGTACTTCTCACTTTTGTGTCCAAGATTTTGACAGGTCTTTCTTCATATGTCAAATTCTCATGCATCTCGATGGTCTCTAGTTGCAACACGCAGGTCACATCTGGTATGTACTTCCGAATTTGGCTCACATGGAACACGTTATGAATCCTTTCCATCTCTATGGGTAATTCCAACTTGTATGCCACTTTTCCAACTTTTTGGATTATCTCATATGGTCCTATGTATTTTGGGCTTAGCTTTCCCTTTTTGCCAAATCTTATCACCCCTTTCATGGGGG
This sequence comes from Salicornia ramosissima, assembly GCA_951394345.1. Lineage (NCBI taxonomy): Eukaryota > Viridiplantae > Streptophyta > Magnoliopsida > Caryophyllales > Amaranthaceae > Salicornia > Salicornia ramosissima. Next base: position 48,993,857 of record OX596233.1, read on the forward strand.
ATATTTTCAATTGCACTTTCTCTCCTACTTCATACTCCTCTTCTCTTCTCTTTGAATCCGCATAGCTCTTCTGATGGTCTTGGGCTACCTTGATCTTTTCTTGGATCATCTTTACTTGTTTCACTATATCCTCGATCATTTCAGGTCCAAGCACTACTGTTTCACTTATATCATTCCAACATATCGGACTTCGGCACTTCCTTCCATACAAGGCTTCAAACGGTGTTATACCAATGCTTGCATGATAACTATTGTTGTAAGAGAATTAGATTAGATCCAAGTGATCTTCCCACGATCCTTGGTACTCCATTACACATGCTCTCAACATATCCTCCAACGTCTGTATAGTCCTTTCTGTCTGTCCATCTGTCGTAGGATGAAATGCCGTGCTCATGAGCAACTTAGTTCCCATAGCCTTCTGTAGACTTTTCCAAAAGTTTGACAAAAACCTCGAGTCTCTATCCGAAACAATGTCCTTTGGTACCCCATGTTATTTTATGACAAACTTCACATAAGCCCTTCCCAACTGATCCATAGTCCATGTACTTTTCATGGGTATGAATATTGTTGATTTTGTCAACCTGTCCACAATTACCCAGATGGTGTCATTTCCTGCCCTGGTATTTGGTAAAGCTCCTACAAAATCCATAGATATAGAATCTTATTTCCAACTAGGCACCTCCAAGGGTTGGATTTTCCCTTGTGGCCTACGATGCTCAATCTTCACCTTTTGATAAGTCAGACACTTAGCAACAAATTCAGCCACTTCCTTCTTCATATTGGGCCACCAAAAAGTTTTCTTCATATCTTTGTACAACTTATCTCCTCCAGGATGCATCGAGTAAGGCGAACTGTGAGCTTCTTCCATCAATCTTTTCTTAATGTCCCCTCGGCTTTGTGGTATACACCATCTTCCTTTAAACCGGATACTCCCTTCATCTCCTAAGGTGAAATCCTGCACTTGCCCTTCATCAATATTTTCTTTAATGGCCTTAAGCTTTTCGCCACGGTGTTGACTTTCTCGTATCTCATCATAAATTGATGGTCTTGCCGTCAAGGCATTCATCATCCTTTTTACCTCTCCTTGTTCCATTACCTCTAGATTCAATTTCTGGAACTCGAAACACAACTGATCTGATAATACCATTGTATTCAGGGAATGACTCGACTTCCTGCTCAAAGCATCCGCCACGACGTTGGCTTTTCCTTCGTGGTACTGGATATCCAAGTCGTAGTCTTTGATTAATTCTAGCCACCTCCTTTGTCTCATATTCAACTCCTTTTGGGTGAAAATATAATTCAAACTTTTATGGTCGGTGAAAATTTTGCAGGTTACTCCATACAAATAGTGTCTCCAAATCTTCAAAGCAAACACGATTGCAGCCCGCTCCAAATCATGGGTTGGGTAATTCACTTCATATGGCTTCAGTTGTCTCGAGGCATACGCAATCACCCTTCTGTTCTTCATCAAAACACATCCTAACTCATACTTTGATGCATCACTGTATACTTCATATTGATCACTTCCATCTGGTAAGGCTAGCACAGGTGCTGTCGTCAACTTCCCTTTTAAGGTTTGAAATGCTTCTTCACAATCCTGAGTCCAGGAGAACTTACATTCCTTTTTCATCAAACTGGTCATGGGCCTGGAGATCTTCGAAAACCTTCACAAACCTTCGATAACTGCCAACCCCAAGAAACTCCTAACATCCAACAAACTTTTCGGGGTTGGCCATTCACTCACAGCTTTGATCATAGTCGGATCCACAGAAACTCCTTCTCTAGTAATCACATGTCCAAGAAAGGAAACTTCCTCCAACCAAAATTCACACTTGGATAATTTAGCATACAGTTGATGTTCCCTTAACAATAGTAGCACTTGTCTCAAATGACCTTCATGTTCTTCGTTATTCTTTGAGTAAATCAGAATATCATTTATGAATACCACCACGAACTTATCCAAGTATGGCCTAAAAATCCGGTGCATCAAATCCATGAAAACTGTCGGTGCATTGGTTAACCCAAATGGCATAACTGTGAACTCATAGTAACCATATCGTGTCCTGAAGGCACTCTTGGGAATATCCTGATCTGCAATTCTCAACTAATGGTATCCTGACCTCAAGTCTATCTTAGAAAATACTCATGCGCCTCTCAACTGGTTAAATAGGTCATCAATTCTTGGGAGCGGGTACTTATTCTTTACCGTTACGTTATTCAATTCTCGGTAATCAATGCACAACCTCAAAGTGCCATCCTTCTTCTTAACAAACAAAACCGGAGCTCCCCATGGTGAGGAACTTGGTCGAATGTAACCCTTCTCCAACAATTCATCCAACTAGAGCTAACTCCTTCATCTCGGCTGGAGCCATTCTATATGGTGCTTTCGAAATCGGTCCGGTGCCTGGAATCAAATCAATGGTGAATTCTACATCCCTGACTGGTGGCATGCCGGGTATTTCTTCTGGAAATACATCGGGAAACTCCTTTATGACCGGAATGCTTGCATCCTCCTTCTCTTCTTCATTCCCTAATTCTTGGAGACTACACATGTACAAAGGGTAAACTTTCTTGACACACTTTTGAAGCTGTAAGGCAGAAATGATTCTTAATCCTGAACTCTTATTCCCCCTTCTATACGTTACTCTGGTCTTTGCTGGGCTGTGCAAGGTAACCTTTTGGGCCGAGCAGTCAATCTGGGCTTTATACTTGCCCAACCAATCCATTCCCAAAATGACATCCAGATCTTTTAAGTCAAACCTGATCAAGTCTGACGGAAATTCTACCCCAGAAATAGAAAGTGGTACCCCTCTATAAAGCTTAGAATAATTCCTTACTTCTCCAGACGGAATGGAGATGTCTAAAGAAACTGACTCAGGACTTTCTAGCCTAAGACTCTCTACTACAGTTTCAGAAATAAAAGAATGGGATGCCCCAGAATCAAATAAAACTTTCACAGATAAAGAACATATAAGGAAAGTTCCAATTACCACATCATTAGAAGCTTCAGCCTGGCAGTTGTTCATCACGAACACACGACCCTTAAGAGTATTGTCCGTAGGGTTACTGGTTACCACCTTAGGTGCCGGTCCGCTAGGTTGGGGTGGTTTGGTAGGAATACTAGACTCTTTTACTCTTCCTGACTTAACATCAGCCTCCTTCTTGTAGCACTCATACTCACGGTGACCTAGTTTTTGGCAGTAACGACAAGTCACCGGGTTGCCATCACAGTCCCTCCCTGGGTGGTCCTTCTCACACCGTTTGCAGAAATATTTTCTCTTGGGTTTCTCCCCATCTCTTTGGTTCCCATCCCTCCTTGTGTTGGCTGGTTGTCCCCCACTTCCCTTCCCAAAATGGCTTTTATTGTCTCTCCTCCCATTAAAACTTCCATTGGGCTTATGTCTCTTCTCACCTCCATGAAAGAATTCAGAATTTTTCCTCCTCTCCTCCAGAATTTTCAATCTCTCTTCCCCTAATTCCATACAAATGGGTTTCCCTTCCGTACACTTCATCCAGGGTTTCAAACGTACCGTAGCTCCTCCTAATTTACCCTGAAGACCCAAGGTTAGGCCTTGTTCAAATCGTTGGGCCCTTAAAGCCTCTGTAGGTACTACTTCAGGTGCAAACCTTATTAGCTCAATGAATTTGCTATAGTACTCACTAATGCTCATGTTCCCCATCTTAAGGTTGGTAAACTCTATACACTTTTGTTTCCTTAAATATGCAGGGTAAAACTTAGCCCTTAATGCCTCCTTTAGATCTACCCACCCAAAACCAGGCATTTTCATCAAATCATCTTTTCGCTGGCTCCACCATAGGTCAGCTTCTTCCCTTAAGAAGTAAACAACATTACTAACCTTAAGGTTTTCAGGACAATGAATGGCATCAAAGAGTTTGTCAAACTCTCGGATCCAGTTTTCAAGGTTGGCAGGGTCTTCCTTGCCAAGGTAAGTTGGTGGTTTGGTTGGAGCTATTCTCTTGAATACCTCACCAAAAGCATCACTCTCATGGGTTTGGTTATTTTGGTTGGTGACAACTTGGGTCAAACTTTCGGCTATTGAGGTTAGCCTTCTTATGGCGGCATTCATACTGGTTCTGTTTCCTCTCTTTTGGGCCATTCCTGAGTAATAAAGCACAAAACTAAATATTGGAACACAAATCAATCAAAAATACTTAAAAAATGTATATAAAGGAAATTTCATAAACGACAACTATTATTAATTAAGCGTAATACTTCTATCATCCTTAGCTATTACATTAAATGAAGAAGTAAAATTCTTTCCTAGTACATCAAAATTGTAATTCCGAACTTTTAAATTGATAAGAAAAACATAACTTATGAAAACTATTACATAAATAATACCAAGCTACTACTAAAGGAAACAGGAACATTATTGTCAAAAGCTAATAATCATTCTAGAAGGTTTAAATGATGACTCTAGTTGTCTTCAGATTCCTCCATGTCTTCTTCCGGATCATATTCGGGGTCGTTTGGGTCCACAAGTCCTGGATAGTAGAAACCAATTGGTGGGTTTTCTGGAGTAGTCACATGATATTCAGGTGATCCAGACCTTGCTACAGACATGCTAGAGCCCACAGACTCTGTGGTTGCATCCGGAATACGTAAGTCAATAATTTTTTATCTCTCTGGTTTCCCCCAAGTTCAAGGTAGTGAAGATCAGCCTTAAAATTCCTTATTATTCCCAACCATACCCCTTCATGGTAGTGCTTCTCTAGGTTATAAGCATGATTGTCAAGGACTACGTCACCGTATTTGTGGATTAATGGTTCATACTTGGGTTCTTGGGGCAAGTGTATTACACATAAAATTACTATGTAGGCTTCATTTTGTAATAGCATATGGTATTGGTCCTCCCATTCTTCGGCTAACAATGTCATATTTTCAACAAATCCTTCGACGGTCTCATTTGGGGTCTTAACCAAAGAGGGGTTAAAATAATTTTTACGCATAAAGTTAAGCATCTGGTCAAAATAAAAAATAAATAAATAACTTAACTTAGTGAGCATAACAAATTCTTTCATCAAAATGTATGTCTAACTTTCGCATAAACCATATAAATTCAATAACCAAAATTGGGCCACTACAAAATTGGGCCTAAATTCAACCATAAGTCAAATGTAATCCACTTAAAACATTGGGCCTTAATAACTAATGCACACATATATTCGAAAAATATTCGAAACCTAAAAAAAAAATTATTTTATTATTTTCGAAATTTAGTATTGTACTCGATTCATGATATAAGATGATCAAGCCTGATCTCCCAGGTAAGTTACCCACAGCGTCGGGGAGAGCCTTGCCTTAGACAGAGATCATACCCATTATAGGCCTCAAAATGAGGACCCGAACATCTTTTTCTCAATCACCTTTCCAAAGAGGAAAATAATTTTATAATAATTTTAATCAATTTTTTTTTCAAGTGCGAAACTCTATCCTATATGCCCTTCCTATGTCTACCCTTCAATTTTTAATTTCAAGATCGTATTTATTTACCTAAGCTTTTAAACTGATACCACTTTGTAACACCCCCAAATCTCCCTCTACGGAAATACCAAAATAATACATACAAAATACCGTAGAGATAGACTTGAGCATATTACCGCCACGTGATAACGTAAGGCTATTAAAATACTTCCATACTAACTTGCAGCGGAAAATTCAAATACTTTATTAATATTGAGTAAATACTTAATAATATTGTTTTTCAATAACTAATGCATTAAAGAAGTAAATCCTAAGCTAGGTGGATGATGCCCTTATTCCCCTTGATGCCACATGTAGAAGTCTTCATTTATCATCACCTAACTACTCATCAAAATGATAAGTAGGGTCAAGCCAAAAACAAACAAAGTACGGGTTAGCAAAATATGCTAAGTACGAAAAATGCAAGATAAGTCAGATGAACTTTATTTAATAAACATGCTTTTGAAATACTCAAGTCATATTATATGACAACAATTATTTATCCAAGATGATCATTTTCCAAAGATATTCCAAACTAATAATATTGAATGTAAAACTCAATATTGAAAATAAAATTTTCCTCTACCCCAAATTCCTCCTCTAAGTGTGCACACCCCCCAAGTTAGTATCTTTCTGTATAAAGGCTATCCTTGAGGAAAGACTAGGTCATACAAAGTCCATAGTCTTATCAACCAAATTCGCATAGTGGGATTACAAAACAATAAATAAGCTTATAAAGCTTGTGGGGTCACCAAAATATTTTTAATATAATAAGAGTTGAGTATAAAGAAAATATACTCTTACTTGTAACTTTCCAAAATTCCTTATTTCCTTAAAGTGATATGAAAATATCAATAAAATATTTAGTTATTCCAAAACTTTTCATAGAATATATATATATATATATTTTTTTTAAGATGTTATTTTCCAAAATGTAATAAGATTCAAATCTTTCCAAAACTTTACTTTCTAAATATAATAAGATGGTTCAAATTATAAATATTATTCCCAAATCTAGAAATTTCATGACAAAATTTAAGGCTACCAAAATAAGAAAAATAATTTTGTCATCAAACTTTAAATTAACATAGTTTTAAAAATTAATTGAACATAATTTATACCATGTATCATGTAAACGCATAAAAATCATGTAAACGATTTAATAAGGTATCTAGCCACTTAACGTACCTTTCTTCTACCGAATCGAAACGTAACCTTGAAATGACAATTAGGAACTTCTATCGATCGAGAATGCCCTACATACAAGTAATATAACCTTAGTTAATGTAAGGTCATTCAAACATTCGAAACTACCTTAAATATGACTCTAATATGTGCATGATTCTTGTGAAATTAAAATTTATGTTTTTAATTAAAACTTGGTTGAATATAGATATATATATATTTTTTTTCAAAACAAGAAAATCATTGATAATAAAATATTTATTTCTTATAATTGAAATCATCCTAACACAAAATAATTTTCTGATTTTATAGTTTATAACCTTTAAGAGTGATTAATTTTTAAAACCATGTTACTTAAAAATAATTTGTTAAAATAATATGATATGAAGACAAAAGAGAGGAGAAGAAGAAAACCCAAGGTGGAGGATGGGTGGCGGAGTGGTGGCTGCCGCAGCGGCGACGTGGTGGTGGTGTGGTCGGACTGGTGGTGGCCGGAGCAAGAAAAATTTAGAAGTGATGGTGGTGGTGTGGTGCCGTGAGGAATGAGGGTGATGGGGATTTTTTTTGGTGCAATTTGTGCATTGGGGTATGGGGTATTTATAGTGTTTAAGGTATGTATAGTATGGTAAGTTTGGGATCATGAAAATAATTTTGATGATCAAGATTATTTGTTTGAGTCATGTTTTAGGAAGATATTATCTTTGGTGATCAAGCATATAATGGTTGGGAAGGTTATGGAAAGATTTTTGGGGTGGTTAAAAGGCAAGTATTGCTTAGTAGAATATTAGGGAATAATTGTAAATAATTTCCTTAATTCCACCCCCTTTAGCCGTGTGTTTTTGGGGCTCCCCCCCCCCCCCCTCCCCTTTTTTTTGGGCTACTTAATTGGCTTATTGGTTTTGGATTAGGACTTTTGGGGCTACTTAATTGGCTTATTGGTTTTGGATTAGGATTTGTTCACAAATCCAAGGAAATAATTGGGCTTAGAAATACGTAATTGGCCTATTGATTTTACAAATCCAAGAGAAGTAATTGGGCTTAGAAATCCCTTTTTAAATTAAATTCATATCATAAAATTCTAGTTATTTATATGTGAAAATAGGACTTATTTAAATTATTATTATTTTTTTTGAAAAATGATTTAACTTGAAAATATGTGCAAATAATATATTCGTAGTATAAAATTGTCTTTTTAATAATCAATAATCGTAGAAAATATGTACCATAATTGTGGGGTATTACATTTGACAATGTTCTTGCTTGGTATTTTATTTACCCTTTGCCAAAAAAAAAAGATAGAGTTTTAGGAAGAAAACATCCCGGCTTAGATTCGGAATATGATTAGAACTATTAATATTTTATTTTAATGGAATATATATTCTAATATTTTAGGGACAAAATATTTTATGAAAAATCACTTAAAATAACCTTTTAATAATAAAACATTATTTCCTTAAATAATCTATCTATACTTAGTATAAAAGGAAGAACATTGAAAACTCACCCTCATCACTTCTTCAACACACATTCTCGATGCGCCACGTGTAATACATTTTGTCATGTGTCAATTTAAAAAAAAAAAATTCATATAAATTAATTTCAACAACTTTTCATTTCCTTCATCAATACAAGATTAATTCAACTATTATTTTCCATGTTGATTAATGCATTTGTGTTATTATGAGTTTACAATCCTTTTCATCTACTCCGTACTAAGTATCTTCCATTTCCTTTGCTTTCTTATTTAATCATCATATTATTGTGTTTAATCAAGAAAAACTATGTCATGAAGATAGACTCCCTCATAAAAGGCTGCATAATTCAGCGAACAATCGGAGATTGCACTTCATTGTCAGATCTAGTTTCTCATCACCATAGTTACTTTAAAGTAGATTTTTACTTGATTAATTTGGATTGTATCTTAGTTTTTTATGACGCTTATTGTAGATGTCGTATGACTTTCAATTAATGGAATTTTATCTTTTCCCTTCAAAAAAAAAAATCAAGAAAAACTATTCATCTTATGAGTATACATTGTTGCATAATTATTTAGATGCTACATATATCAACGACTAAAACTATGTTGTTATAGGCCATCAAAAAAAAAAACTATGTTGTTATAATAAAAATAGCCCGGGTATTACCGGGTCAAAAGACTAGTTATATATAATTATATAGTTTGATTATTTTATCGATATATTATTTTCTTTTTAATACTTCCTCCGTTTCTTTTTAATAGCTACACTTACATTTTCACACTTGCCGAGACACGTTTTCTATCATTAATATCTTAAGTTATGCATTTGCAAAAATTATGACTATTACATATTATTATAGTATATATCGAGACGAATTAAATGAGATCCAACATGACTATATTTGACTTTATATATAGATCACTAGCCTTGTATGCACGCTTTGCGTGCGATAATATTTTAAAGGTCTAAACAAACAAAAAAACCGAAAGGTTGTTTGTTCGAAATAATTGAAATGTTTTTTAAATTCACACTAATTCACATAATAATAAATAAAAAATTCCTATTCATCAACCCTTTTCCATAACAATTAATGGAAAAAAAAATGAAAAGGTTTTTTTTTTCTATATTCTATTAGCTATCAAATTTCTACAATAATTGAATGATAAAATTTTTATGTGGCAAACTATATCAATATGAGTATCTATTTATACAGAATTCAAAAATATAAATTTTGGTATTTTTATTTTCTTTTTTACGAATTTTATATTTTATAATATTTTCATTTTAATAAATTGAAAAATTACAATAACTTTCCATTGCTCCCCCTCGGCTTATAATTTAGGATTGTTTTTTACCTTATTTATTTATGCGTTTACTTTGAAAACGCCTCCCTTTCTGCGTTAAAAAAAGGAAAATGCTATATACAACCCTTAGGGCTGCATATAAGCATTAAATTCCTTCTTAAAATGGTAAATATTTATAGATTTATGTTAAAACTGCACAGAAATTAATGTATGTTATGTAATATATATTAGTGGATGACCATTATACCCCTATGTATACTCTAGGAACATTGTGAAATTAGAATTTGTTGTAAATACTATATATACCTCTTTACTAAATGAAATGAGACACAATTCCCCACTTTCACAACACGTTATCAACACCAGCTCTAGGGTAAGAAAAAAAAAGTAGCCGTCACTTCTTTTCTCTCCATCACAATTGCTCTTCGCATCAGTAAAAGAAAGAAAAGCAAAATTTTATAAAAACATCATCTTCATCATCACAGTCTTCTTCACCCTCCCTATTTTTTTTCAAATCTCCATCTCTGTTATTTTCAATTCAATTTCTTCTTTTCTCTGCAATTGTTATCGGACCACCGCTGTAGCCCCCGATTGTCGCGCTGCTAGCACCCATTAGCACCGCCGCTGCTAGCCACAAATCTTTCATCAACCGTAATGTAAGTATACTCCCCAATTCTAATCAGTTTTGATTTTAATTTAAGGTTCGAATTTAGTTTGATTTTCAGTCGAATTTTTTTTAACTCGATTTCTGGTTTGATTTGCACTCAATTTTTGGTTTGGTTTTTCATTCGCTTTTTGGTCTGTTTTTGTTCAATTTTAGTTTGATTTTTTTTTTGGCCTGATTTTCGTACGATTTTGATTTGTTTTTCGATCGAATGTTTGGTCTGTTTTTCGTTCAATTTTGTTATAATTTTATACAAATATCTTTCATTATTTTATTGCATAAACAAAAATAAATGAAAAATAATTGAACAATTGAACCCGGTTTAAAACCTTATTCGACATGTTTTCAACTTATTTGATTTGATTTTTCAAACCTTATTTTTTTAAGGTGTAAGAAAAGATATTGTAATTAACAGTTAACTTATCACATAAATTAATGCACATCTTCATGCTAAGGTGTCAGCAATTAATATTTTGATGTCATCAATTATGTGCCTTCAGTGAGGTGAAGCTGATGTTTTGCGGTTATAACGATATGATTTCCATTTGTTTGTTTTTACAAATTATTTTTCATTAAAAAAAAAAAACAAAACAAAACAAAAAAATAATAATAAATATCATTAATATTTTTATGCCTGTTTAAGTTCACATTTTCAATTGATTATCTTTTGCTGCTGCTATTAAAATTGCTAAATAATACTCCCTCCGTTGCCCCATATTGACTTTTACCACTGTTCATTTCGTAACGTTGACTCTCTATAATTATATACATGTAAGGAAAAATATAGTCAAATGGGATCTCGTTTGATTCGGCTCAATATGTAGTTTTTTAATATGTAATGCTTATAATTTTTTATTATACATATTTCAAGATATTTTCATTTAAAGATGTGTCTCGGGAGATGAGAAAAAGTAAATGGGGCAATCTTTTAGGAGGGAGCAGTAGTTAGTAGTGTTAGTGGCCTGGTGTGTTTGTTACTTGGTTACTAATTACTAGAAATATGGAAATGGGTATATAGATCCGGTAATTTTTCAACACAAATCCGGATAACTGCCAAAGTGGCAAATTACCAAAGAAGCCGTAATCAATCGCAGCTTCTAAAATCTAAATTTGCATTGTACAAAGACAATGATTCTTTTTATATAAAAAAAAAAAGTTAAAAAAAAAAGGAGAAAAAGAGCGATAATTCCATCGCACCTTCCAAAATTGGATTGCCATTTTTGCTGGAATAGTTTTTCAAAAAAAAAAAGAAATTGATTTGTTTTATAGGGACTGAGAAGTTTTCACTCAATAAATTTACATGACTTGTTCTTGTAATTTTATGGTTATATTATTAATACCCCTATAAGTCGATTCAATTTTATGATCTTATAGTATAGATGTATCGATTGATGCATGATTATATTAATATATATCGTATATTTGTATACCTATATGAAGCTTGATTATTTTTGTATACCTACATAAAGCACCACTACACATGGACCTGAAGTTCCATAAACTATAAAGGGCCCAAAGCCCCCAAGAATACAATGTGAAGGCATGTACACATGACATAGAAAGTTTTAATGGTTTTAAACTATGTTGTAGATAATCCACTAATTATAATACTAACTAGCTTTACATGCACGTTTTGCGTGCAATGATTTTTAAATGTATATACATGATATATTCTAGTGGCTATTAAGTTTCTACAATAATCGAAATGTAAAAATTTTATGTGACAAACTATATCAATATGGATATCAACTTATAGAAAATTCAAAAATATAAATTTGGGTATTTTAATTTTATTTTTACAAAATTTATATTTTATAATATTTTCATTTTAAAATTAAAAAAAAAATTAAAATAACATTCCATAATAGTTAGGAGTGATGCAAATTGATTTTTTAGGAAATTTTCAGGGGATAATACAGACTTTTCCAGGGGGACACCATGGCCCCCCTTGGTTTATATAATAAAGATGTGTTCCCATATACATAATGTCATGTGGAAAATTAAATAATTTTAAATAGCTTCTATATTGTTTAGACTTATAAAGTATGTTGTTTAGACTTGCTAGCTCATTTCTAGAAGTGAACTAGAAATTACTTAAAAGAGTTATAAGGATGTTTCCTTGATGTTATTTTTACTATCGATATATATAACTCATAACTCATAAGAATTACATGTTATTCTTGAGTAAGACATAATATTTATGAGTTTAAGAGTTTAAGCATCACATTTTTCACAACTCAATTGATAAATATATTGTTATGCCCATACTTATATCATATTCCAATTTAAAATGGATGCAAGATGAATACTTTACTTAATACATGAATGTACTAAAAGAATTTATGGTTTACAAGGTGTAACATATTTAATTTTTTTGGATTTTTTTTTAATACCCCCATATGTAAGGATTAGGGGGAGATATTTTTATTCATTTATTTCTTGAAATCTTTGCACATGAATATAAGATACATTAACAGTCAGTTTGGTATATACACATTAGCTTAAATATTAATGATTCGTTTAATATAGGTGACCACACAATGATATGTAGAATGATACCATCACCATCATGCATGAAGGTGAATATGAATAAATATCATTGATTATATATTAATTATAAACGTTCCAATTTATATTGATGGTATAGAATGACAATATCAAGTTAATAATGAATTTATAGCAGACCTGAAATGTGGTAAACCCATTTAAAAAAAAAATTCAAGAAAGTGATACAATTTGATGGAATCCTGAAAATATTTTATCTAGTAAAATTAAATATGTACGTTGATTATATGAAAGAATTCAAGAAAAAAGTATAATACATCCAACAAGATTAAAGTGTATTAAGATCATTATTAATGCTCTAGCTAAGTAGGAATTATCATTGGATCAAACATTAGTAAATTACTAAATTATTTTGCCATTGTAGAAAGAAAATCACATGTTGGTGTTCTTATATCACATCATATTCATGGCGATGCATATATACACCTAATAAAGTGATCACTAGTAGAATTGAAAAACTGACCATGTATAATTTAAATTTTAAAATGCAATTGGATGTGATAATAATATTAGGCCATCCGGGTTTAATGGTTACCCGTTGTAGAAACTCGAAGTTTCATTTAATGTGTTGACGCTCTCTCATGTTAGATATATGAAGTGAACGGAATGGCAAGACATAACATTGAGATTGAGCCATATTTGAATTAAGATTTTAATAGTTTGTTTTGAGAAATTTCAAGAGATTATAAAATAGTTTCTAACAACTTTGTATGGGCATATGTAATAGGTGGCCAGAAGCTCACCATGATAACTTATAAGTTGTTCAGTATGGGGTGACTAGAAGCTCACCATATTAGGTGACTGGGAGCTCACCAAAGCTACTTGTATGTAGAAACTTTTGTGTAACTAGTATCTCATTATTAAAATCTTTGTTGATCCAGAAGATCATCATCTAGTGGAATTATATACAAGTTATTTATATTTATACAACAATCTCTTGATTATTGGGGCTATTATCAGTCAACACAAAAGATAAAGAAAAGAAGAGAGACAACTGCACAATACATGTCTCCCCATTGATATTATTTTCAGAAGAGAATGAATTATGAAAGAGTTCATAATAAATAGTTAAAAAACTAATTTTGTTTTAAGTGGTTCTCCAGGAGAGATAAATAACACTTAATATAATTCTTCTGAGTGATGAAATATGTTGAATATATTTTGCCTATGTGATGAGGCATTTTGCACATGAAATAGTATGCTAAGTTGGTATAGAATTCGACGCCCCTATAAACGATACATTTTACCAACTTAGGGGGAGAATTAGCATAAGTTGGCAAAATAAAAATAAAATAAATATTTGACGATCCCTATAATGGTAGTTTGAAAAGTTTTATGCCAACTTTTGTCTATATATTATGTGTGGGATAAATCTTGCCAATTATACTTAAATTTACACTAGAAGTGTAGTTTATATGATCGGTTCCAAAATGAAGATATGATACAGGGCAAGATGATGCAGTTGATACTTTTAATAGTACAATACTATATAAATATCTGAATTATTATAATTGATGGCCTATGATGTAAGCATAGTTATGATGGTACCAAATGAGAAATTTATTCAGATATCATTGTAAAATAGCATGCAAATTAAATTATATTTTGAGAAGTTATATGAATGATACCGGTATATGATGGAACCGATAAATAATATGCATATGCAAGAGTGGACATGTGAACAAGGGATCAGAAATATATGTCCATTTTAATGTCGACGTAAAACTAAGATATTGATTAATATTTGTCATGGACGAGCAATCCAAATAAATATTAGCGCAGATCAATAGTATATCATAGATCAAAAGTCCAACGAAATATGAAAATTTTGTCATGGACTAGTAGTCCAACTAGAAATATGGATTTCTAAAATCCACATTGTACAGTGTTTAGTAATTTTGAGTCTTAATTTTATATGCATGTTTGACTCATAGGTTATAGGTTATAGGTAAGCATTACTTTCACAAAAATGTAATCAATGTTTAATTTTTTGAAAATTTTTTTTTTAGCTTCTTAACCCAAAAAAACCCTAACTCTCCCCTTCTTGGCAAACTCTTATCTATTCAATTGCAGATTTTCACATTCTTAGCATTTTATTCAATTGAGCTTGTTATGGAGCTTCAATCCAAAACTGAAACTATGGATTATTCGTTGGAAGTATGGCCTGCTAAAACAGTTAGAGAAACTTTCATCTCCTTTTTCCAATCAAAATCTCACACTTTCTGGCAATCTAGCCCCGTTGTTCCTTTCAATGATCCTACTCTGCTTTTTGCTAACGCTGGTTTGTCTTCTTCTTCTTCTTTTATTGTTTTAGGGTTTTTTTTTTTTTTCTCGTTAAAGCTGTTATGAATTTTATTTATATCTCAGTATTTGGGTCTGGGAGTATGCAGT
The DNA here is from genome assembly GCA_951394345.1 of Salicornia ramosissima. NCBI lineage: Eukaryota > Viridiplantae > Streptophyta > Magnoliopsida > Caryophyllales > Amaranthaceae > Salicornia > Salicornia ramosissima. The sequence goes on from OX596233.1 coordinate 49,008,929, forward strand.
CTAGTACCATGATGTTTGGATTATTGGTTTCACAAAATGTTATCTAAGACCTTATTTGGTTTTATGTAGTGCTTTCCAATTCCAAAGGTTGTAGCTTTTGTGTGTTTTTATATGGTCTTAATTTTCTTTTTACATGTTGGTTCCAGTGTGTTTTTATGCTGCTAAAGGTAGCAATTTTTTTGCCATTAAGAAAGGGCGGAGGAAGTATTATCTTAGTTTTGTTATTGTAATTAATATATAACTTGTATTTTGGCTCCAGCGATGCCCCGGGTCGATGATATTTTTTGAGTTATTTAATCACAATTAGAAATTGAAATATGAACATTATATGGCGGTACATTATTCTAAAATAAATATCCAATACTAAAAAGATTGGGCGACAATTGAAGAATGTCAATAAAAAATACTATATATAGAGATAAAATTTGAACATTAACATTTAAAACTTAAATTATATAAACCAACTAAGTGTAGCATAAATAGTTAAGTCGAGTCTCTCACTCTTTATCCCGCGGTAGATTCAAAAGTAGTGAAAATTCTTCATAGTAATACGAAGAAAATAAAGTTTAAATGAAGCGTTTAACATTTTGTAATGCAAATAAAATTATGTGCAATTGTAAATAAACAATGATAATTACGAAAATATAATAATTGCATACTTCTTATATAAGCATGTGACATAGTATAAGGTAAGTGTCACTTGACACAATTCCTTTAAAAGGAGCTCAATATAATATGATGTATTAGTGTTTCGGCCCGAGATATACTTTTGGTCGATCACAAAAAACAATTGTGTCAGTATTAAAGCTCTCTATTGATTTATATTTCAAATTTTTGTCTTGTGAAAACTTGCAAATAGGAATGGCAACGGGTCGGACTCGGACCGGATTCTGCGAGATCTGACTCTGACCCTACACAAAGTTGTCGGACTTGGATTTTTAAAAACGGAGTTGGAGTCGGATTATCTTTCTCGCAGTAAGATCGGATTTTTTTCGCATCGGATTCTCGGACTAGGGTCGGATCTAGTTTGGACTTCCATAAAAAATAGCTTATTTAAATAGAAAAATGGGGTCACCAATTAGGTTTGTGAACTATATAAGGTAAAATGGTAAAATTTTAATAGGTCATATGACCAGAAGTAGAGATGTAATAACTAAAAAGATACACCCACATAAAATAAAATTGAAAATGATGTGTTCATTAACATGTCGGATTATCCAGAGTCGGAGTCGGATCGGAATACTCGGATTTTTGCTTGGCCCTCCTCCGACCCTCCTCCGACTCGGACTCGAATTTTTTAAACGGAGTTGGAGTCGTTTTTTTTGTTTCTCGGACTCAAATCGAACTTTTTCCGAATCGGATTCGCGGATCAGGGTTGGATCCGTACTGAACTGCCATCCTTACTTGCAAATATAACATTATGACATAGTGACATAAGTAGTGAATAATTTTTTAAAAAAAGCTACTATTATTTTTTTTGTGAATTTGTACAAAGTCAGCTTGAACATTAATTAATAAGAATGCATAAGAGCTTATCATATTAATTATGAAACATTAAACAATAAAATTAACTTGGTTTAGTGGTTAAGATTTCACATTCCTTGCCAAAGGTCTTGTGTTCAAATCCCTGCCTTTTAATAGATAGTATAGGTTTGTGTCAAACTTGTGAAGAAAGTGACACGTGGCACGTACACGTTCTTAGGAACGCCTTTTAATAGATAGTATAGATAGATTAAAGTACACAAGTTGGTTTGATCATTTACTTATAATTACTGTGATTGGGCAGGTATGAATCAATTTAAGCCGATCTTCCAAGGAAATGTTTATCCTAACAGTCCTTTGTTGGAACTGAAGCGTGCTTGCAACACCCAGAAATGTATTCGGGCCGGTGGGAAGCATAATGACCTTGATGATGTTGGGAAAGATACCTACCATCATACCTTCTTCGAAATGCTCGGCAATTGGTCCTTTGGTGATTATTTCAAGAAAGAGGCCATTGAATGGGCCTGGGAACTCTTGACCAAGGCAAGTAAATTGTGGGACTTGTTTTAGTCGGCTTCTTCTATGTGCTCGTTTAGTGGTTTAATGTATCTGCATTTTAGGGAATGTTATTGTCGGTAGTGAGCGTTATGATTAAATCTTGCTTCATTTTGAGACTATGTGCAAACTCTTTTCTGTAATGAATATTATACTAAAAAGGGGCTTTTGAACATGATTATTGCCGGTGTTCTGATCACAGGTTTACAAGCTACCCGTTGATCGAATTTATGCTACCTATTTTGGTGGTGATGAGAAAGCTGGACTCGCTGCTGACATGGAGGCCAAGGATATTTGGCTGAACTTCTTGCCTCCTGAACGTGTATTGCCTTTTGGTTGCAAGGTGAATTTTCTTAATTATGTGTACCCTATGATGGCCTTGTTAACTTTACAAGCTAATCTACATTTTATTGCGTAAAATGGTGAACTTTCTAACCTTGGATGTAAAAATAAGTTTTATTGCTATGAATGCTCTTGAAACCTTTTTCAATACTCTCTATCATGGAATGGAAGCTTCCGCAATGAAGCTTATTGTTTCATATATAATGTGGCTGAGGGTTAGTTTGTAGGTATATGATCAGTTTATTGTTAATCGGGCTGAATTCTTTTAGTGAACATCTACAAAGTTGCGATAGCAGTGTACATTCTTTTGTAGTTATAGCTAAGCTGCAGTTCCTACTTAGTTCATACAATCGATGTTCTAGCCTTGGGAAGTGGCTAGTGTCAAATTTCATAATTTACTGAACTTGATTGCTGATTGACTACTAAATAGGGGTTCCATAGTCAGTTGACTTTAGATTCACCTTCCACAAAGACTATGTTTCGTGCCATAACATTAATATATGGCAAACTTGCACATCTAAGTCTGAATAGTTTACTACAAGACTTGTGGCTGTCATATGAATAGCTTTTTCTTTTGATTATTGTATCAGTGGGGAATAAAGAAGACAGTAAATGAATTTATGTTTGTATGCAATTGGATTTTATATTGTGACATTCTTGATTTTTGAATCTTGCAACCTTTTCTAGAGTCCCTTGGGCATAATTAAATCAGATCTGTTTTATTTTTCTTTTATTTATTTATTTATTTATTTATATATTCTTTTTTAATCCTAAAGGGGGAAATGTTTGCTATCAAGTTCCTTTGGTTGATTTTCTATGACATGAACCAAAATGATTGGTTGATTGATTCATGCTTCATTTATTATATTTTAAGTGATCTCACTTTTGATTTTGATTTTTTGAACTAGTATGTAGTAGCTATATGAATCTAAACAAGATCTTCAGCAAGCCCTTCATTTAGTCCAAGAAATACATCTTAACTTAACTTAACTGATACCCCTTTTGAAAGGGGCAATGTTAAAAATGATCAATTCCAAAGTGATGTCATTTTACTCTTCATATAGCCTAGGACTTTTCTAAATGGAAACCAGTTTACTTAGTTAGGAAGGAGGGATTGAAGTTTCTTTAACCAGTTAGGCGTGTGCTACCAGCTTGATCATTATTTTCAATGCCCAAGCCATATTTCGATTGTTGTTGCATGCATTCGTAATCAGATCTTAATCTATTTGGCTTTATGTTTGCATGGCATAGGACAACTTCTGGGAGATGGGAGATACTGGTCCTTGTGGGCCATGCACTGAGATTCATTTTGATAGGATTGGGAATCGTGATGCTGCATCACTTGTTAATGATGATGACCCTACTTGTATAGAGATTTGGAATCTTGTCTTCATTCAGGTATTTTTATTTTTTATTTCTTCATATATTGTGGAACTATTGCTACAAAATATCAGACTTCATATACTGTTTTCATTCTTATGAAAAGTTTTTCTTTGATGCTGATCCTGTCAGTCACAACAATACCAAATTCCTAATACCAAAAGATGGGCTGCTGATCTTTTTCATCTGTGCAATATTATTATTATGTTTTGGCTATGAAGCATTTGTTTCCTTTAAAAGGCTTCTGAATATTGGCTTCTGAATGATGTACAGTTTAACAGGGAAAGTGATGGTTCTTTAAGAACCCTTCCTGCCAAACATGTTGATACAGGAATGGGTTTTGAAAGATTGACTTCTATTCTTCAGAAGAAGATGAGTAATTATGATACAGATGTCTTCACCCCCTTGTTAGATGCTATTCAACAGGTAATCAGATGATAGAAATATATTTTATTGGTAGGTTCTCTGCAATGTGAGGTTTTATAGTTGGTTTTGGTCTGGGGCGAGTGTCCAAATATAAGGTATTCACTTGTATGTGCCAATGTGTTTGAGGGGTTCATGTATTTTCATAGTGCCACATTTTATGGTAGAAAAGATTTTGAAGAGTCTTGATGTGATGGTCAGATTGATACATAAGTCTTAATGTTGGGTATAAATCCAAGAAATTAGTATCCAGTTACAAGTGTATGGAGTTACAATGTGGAGATGAGCATAAAGGATTTCCTTACATTTATTTTACCAAAAGAATTACTTGTATAGTATATTGAATATTTGAGCATCTGACATGACATGGATACTTGAGCTGATATGAAGAGCCATAACATCATAAGTCTTCAATTCTGCATTTAACAATGCATCTTCGAGGAATGTAAAGTTTATCATTGGTAGATTAATGGGCAATTGAGTGTCTTTGAGTAATTTATTTTTCCAATTTAGAGTTCTGCCTGTGCTTGGTGGTTCAAAATGTAATGGAATTTCCTTAACATTTTTATGGCATGGTTCTGGTCTTGATCTGCTGTACCCTTGCGGCCTTGCCAGTCATCTATTTTCAAACTAATGAGGAGTTACACTGTTTAAAGAGAGGGGGTCAACTTGTGTTTCATATATAGCAATGAAAGCCAATACATTAGAAGGATATAAAGGAGCGCTACTTATCCGAGATACTAAACCATAATTATGTGGTGTCATGGTGGTTGGGTGGCCTTCTTTGGGTTAAGGGCTAAAGCTGTATTTCCATTCCGGCTGCTTGAATTAGTGATTTTCACTAGAAGGATAACTGGCTATTTAATGAACTGTCTGTTCCAGCCTATGAAATTCAATGAACTTATATGCAACCTCCTTTATCCTAGTAGACACGGGAGTGTAGGCAGTAGCAATGTTTATAAATGCATAGTTTTACTAAAGCAATCTCGTGCTGGTTTTCATTTTCGGCCCCTACATTAAGGTACATTACCGGCTATGAAGATTTGTTTCAATATAATTCTTCTCCTAGTTGTATGAGCTTGGTCTATTTTGGACTCTTTTCAGTTGATTTGTGGTTTATGTGAAGGTTTTTGTGTGGACAGATTCTAGATTACTTAAAGTTAATCCTTTAGTGTTGTATTGTTGTATTAGTTTCGTGTGTAACTGGTTTTGTATGAGTAATAGATCATTTTTGAGCTTTAAGGGTTTGTTCTACTAAATTTTTTTTACTTCAATTTTAATTGAATGTAACGGAACTTATTTGATCTTAATCATATTTGACTGAATTTGAAGAACTCCTACTGTATATAATTAATATAAGTCAGGTGTGTAGAAGAGAGCTTATATCTTTAATATGCATTCAGGCAACTGGGGCTCGTCCTTATTCTGGAAAAGTTGGAGATGATGATGTAGACAAAGTTGATATGGCTTATAGGGTGGTTGCTGATCATATAAGAACTTTGTCCTTCGCAATTGCTGATGGTGCTTGTCCAGGTATAGTCTGAATGCTTTGTAGGTATTATTGTTGCTGTGGCCGGTAAATCTTATTATATATCCTCATAATCATGAGCAAATGAGAGAATTATTCATTTTTGTATTCAATGATTAGGTAAGAGGAATAATATTGAGTTGAAGATGATGGGTAATTAGATTATTGAAGTTCGCTTTTGAAGCTTTGGTGGTTATTTAGTCCTTGTCTTATAATGACAACTTGTTTCTCTTGTTCTCAATCATAGAGAGGCTCAAATTGCTTATTTTCTTAGCAAAGGTTATATATTACATCTTTACCTTAGGTTTTTAATATTGCGATTTTTGGTAGAGTACTTTCTTAGATATATTTCCTTTGCTTCATTTTGTTGTACCCACTTATCGTTCTGATCATTTGTTTTTTTTTGTCCCACATACTTTTAGATTATTCCTTTTTTAACTTTCATCCTACAACTCCCTGTCAAGATTAACAAACTTACGTTATCTCATACACTCTCCCTTTTACCTTTTCTCACACAAACCCTAAACATAACTCCCTTCCACACACAACTCCCGCTACTTCTCTAACCACATTTGCTTCTGTTGCTAGTTGTAGTAGATGGTTAAGACAAAGAAATGGAGGGAGTTGTATATTAGATGTGTTACATGTACTGCTTTTAGTTTGTTACAACCAATGAATTTCTAGGTCACACTATTGGGTCTGGGAATGTTGATCTCATAAATTTCATACTTCGTATATGAAGAAGATGTTACTGACCTTAAGGCAGATCATGGGTAATTAGATTATTGAAGTTCGCTTTTGAAGCTTTGGTGGTTATTTAGTCCTTGTCTTAAAATGGCAACTTGTTTCTCGTGTTCTCAGAGAGACTTATATTGCTTATTTGCTTATCAAAGGTTATATATTACATCTTTACCTTAGGTTTTTACTATTGTGATTTTTGGTAGAGTAGTTTCTTAGATATACTCCCTTTGCTTTATTTGTTGTACCCACTTATCGTTCTTATCATTTATTTTTTTGTCCCACCTACTTTTAGATTTTTCCTTTTTTAAATTTCCTCCTCTTCCTTGGTTGCTGCCTCGTCCACGACCTCGACCATTGTGGTATCCACCACGAGTAGTAATATGTGCTCTAGTTTGTAGAGCATGCTCCGAATTTGAAAGATTATTGTTCTTGCAATATTCGTTGTTCATGTGATGACAACGAACCCATTAATCTTTCCAGGGTCATTTGAGACATATCATTCCCTTCTTCTATAGCTGGACCAACATTGTCAAATTTAGAATTTGTCGATCGTGTAATTTTCTCAACTACACGTTGGTCGCTAACAATTTTTCCATTGGCCCGTAATTGATTGACTATATATTGAACACGATCAAAATAGGCTGCAATGGTCTCATCTTCACTCTTGTTTAAATTTTCAAATTGGCCACGTAATGTTTGCAAACGTATGTGTTTAATTCTATCATCACCTTTGTAGGACTTTTGCAAAATGTCCCACGCAGCATGTGAAGTTTGAGCCAAAGATATTTTTTGAAAAATTGTTTTTTGTTCAACTGAAGAAAATATAAAGCATAATGCTTTTTGATCTTTTTTTCTTTTTTTTTTTTTTATATTACATCTTTCTCCTCCTTTGCTAGAGACTCAAATGGTGTAGAGTCCTTGACATCTTGAAAACCATACTCTACTACATCCCATAAATCTTGGGCTCTAAAGAAAACATTCATATGAAACTGCCGAATCATTATAATCCTCTCCATTTGACAACTTTGGAAGAGGCACCTGAAATGTCTTGGTGATGGATGCCATTATTAAAATCAATAATATATATTGGTTTATGATTCTGGCTCTTATACCATGTAAGGAAAACAGGAATTTGGATAAAAGATGCAATGTAGGAGGAGAAAATATTTATTTGTTTGTAATAATGAAATTTTATTAATCTCTGTGATATATATATTTTCTTGATTGATATATTCTTGTTTACATAAGCTGTTTATATAGCTACTCTAATGCTAAAGAAACAATGGCATATATATCATCCTTATTTTCATCCATTTATATTGGATGGATTTAAAACATTTGCTAAACATGCTTTGTTATTAGTAAGTCTTCCCTATATTCAAGTTTGTTCATTCTTCAACACCCGCTATCTCTCTAGCCACATTTGCTTCTCTTGCTAGCTGTATATTAGATGTGTTATATGTTCTGCTTTTAGTTTGTTACAGCCAATGAATTTCTAGGCCACACTATTGGGTCTGGGAATATTGATCTCATAAATTTCATATATGAAGAAGATATTACTGGCCTTTGGCAGAAAATGGGTTCTGTGATTTCTTACTTGTTTAGTTATTTGTCTAGTTATTTGTCTAATGCTTGTGTTTATAATGATGTTCATATTTTAGATATTCATCATTTCATGGCTATCTTGGTTTCTTGATTTACCCTTCAATATATATGGACAAAGTCACGTTGGTTGGAACCAAGAGCTAGCAAAAAATGTGAGCAAAAATTGATCGCAATAAAACATGCATTCTAGGATTCAATTATATACTTGTATGGAGTATTGAACTGGATTACACTCTTATGTTTTGGCTTACATGTCATTTGGAAAAAGGTACTCTGTCGTGAATACACATATGAGACTTCACAAATTTGTACTTTAAATGCAGGTAATGAGGGTCGTGAATACGTTCTAAGGCGCATTCTGCGTCGTGCTGTACGCTACGGACGTGAAGTGTTAGGTGCCAAGGAAGGGTTTTTTAATGGGTAAGAAAGTAAGGCATGCTCTTTTTCAATCGTTTTTGCTTTTTTGTAACTACCACCTTTGATACTCCTTTCTCATTAATCATGTTTTGTGTAATTTTCTATTATATTCACACTAACGTTCTGCATGTAATTAATTCATCTCTGGCATCAGGCTTGTACCTACTCTGGTGGATCTAATGAGTGATGTTTTTCCTGAGCTAAAGCAGCGTGAGAAACAAGTCAGGGATATCATTGCAGTTGAGGAGTCCAACTTTGGGAAAACATTGGTTAAGGTGAGAAAGTAATGCTTGCAATAGATGCTTACTTTCTTGCATGTGGTAATGCCTTTACAGATCTGCTAAAAGTTGTTTTTTTCTACATGTCTTTTGCTCCTGGCTGTTCCTCATTCAGGCTACCTTTAAAATAGTTTTATTTATTTGAAAACCTTCTGATGTGATATATTTATCAAAAGAGGGACCATTGCCTATGTTTGAATTTGATATTTACCACTTCATTAATTCTGCCCTCTTGACTTCGTCTTTTGCTATTGTTACTTATAATTGCTTACTCTAGCTTGACAAGCTAGTGATGGTACATGACTTGTTAAGATGCTTTCAAGGAAGGCACGAAACTGTATATCAGAGAAGAATATTTCCTTATACTTGAATGCAATTAATTCATACATGTGATTTTCAATTTGCAACCAGGGAATTGAGAAATTTAAGAAGGCTGCTCAGGATGTCCAAGGGAAGACTTTGAGTGGCCAGGTAAGTTGCTTTCCTTTGGTCTTTTGTTTATCTTTCGTTTCTGTTGTGAGTGCTTTGTTGCATGTTTACTCGTATTTTGTGAAAATTGTTTGAAATTCTTACTTTGCCTTTGGTCTACATCTATCTATCTATATATATTGTGTGTACAATATTTGAGCCTCTGTCTTCTTTTTCATGAGAAAGCTTAACCTTCTTAGAGTTTAGAGCACTACTTAAAATTTTCCTTATGTGCAGGATAGGTTTTATTTTTTTATTTAATATTTTTAATGAAATCACTTAATTATGGTCCTAGCTCAGCAAATTAGGCTTAAATGGGGTCGACTGTGAATGTTCTGGGCCTCAACAATCTCTTTTTTGGCTGTTTCACATATGCAATATGGCCATTGCTTTCTAAAGTTCTTTTCTGTTAATGCAATAGAGCTGTCAATGATTAATAAGGTGTTTGTTGCAGGATGCATTTGTGTTGTGGGATACATATGGCTTCCCATTAGATTTGACCCAGGTATTGAGTTTTTGGATAAGCTTTTGAACAAAAGCAATCATGCTGTTCACATACTCTGACTCCTAGCCATTTTTATTCTGTAGTTGATGGCAGAAGAAAGAGATTTGACAGTTGATACAAAAGGATTTGTTGATGCTATGGAGAAAGCAAGGGAAAGATCAAGAAGTGCTCAAACTAAGGTATTTCTAGAAATACTAGTATCTATAGCTGGATCTATACATGTTGGGTGGAGGTGAACTGCATCTTTGTTTAAAAATGCATGCCTTAGGTGCATAGCTGATTTACAATAAAGGGAAAAAAATCCTTTCAGTTGATGGGATTAGTTCCTTGAATCTTTCTAGTCTATCGAGTGGACTTATGTCAATCTAATTCTGTATATGAACTCTTCTAGCAAGCTGGTGGTGAAATTAGAATGGATGCTAATGCTATAGCATTATTACAAAGCAAAAAAGTTCCGATCACTGATGACTCCTTCAAGTACATCTGGTTTGAGGTTAGTATACTCATTTCCCTTATTCTAGTAATGTTACTTTAGTCTTCAGCTGAAACTCTGGATTTATAAAAATTTTATGGCTTACATTACATGTAATGGGGGCATGTTTTTCAGGGTCATGATAGCACCATAAGAGCTATATACACTGGATCTGAGTTTTTGGAGATTGCTGTAGCTGGCCAGGAAATTGGTGTTGTTATGCAGTCCACTAGTTTCTATGCCGAGCAAGGTGGTCAGGTATTATGCTCTTTACCAGTTATATGAGACGCATAACTTAACTGTTCTTTGTTTTCTGGTCTGCTTTTAGATAACTGCTCTCTCATTAGCTAGCTGTTCAGCTTGACATTGCGTGATTGTACTTTGATGACTGCTTTTGTTTAGTGTTTGCTTAGTTCTGTTTTTAAACCGAGTCACAATAATTTTGGTACAATTGGAGAGTTTCCATGCTTAACAAATGTGCTCCACGAAGCAGAGCTTTTTCTTTATTTTCTGCACATTCTATGCTTATCTTTATCTAGTCCCTTCTTTAAGTATATTGTTGCTGGACAATTGTTACTTGATATTGATTTACATGGAACTTTACTGTCTAGTATTTATGACAAGACTTGAATTTGTTTTAAAGGACCAGGCCTTCCAACTTAGCCTTGAATGGGCTAAGGGGGTAATATACAGGACATTAATAAAGGGAGATTGACTTTATTATACGTCAATCTCATAGGGAGTCTCAAATGAGCTTATGGGGAACTCATATTTATAACAGTGTAGACCGTATAATCCATGGAAATAAGAGAATTGATGTAAAGGATGCAATTGATGTAAGCCTCCGCTAGTTCTTTCTAAAAGACAATTCACTTAACATAAACCATGTAAAACTTCTAGTAACAACCTAAAATAATTATGAAGTATTAAAGGTTAATATTGATAATCACACCATGACTTTTTGTTAGCCAAACAGTTATTTCTATGGAGCCTACAAAATCCCAATTTGTATGAAGTTTTGTTACTTCACGTGATGCGATTTCTAGTTTTATCTGTTAGCAATAATATTGTGATGAAGGATGATATAATAAGCAAACAACATCATGGTGAGATATTTTAAGAATTAGAAAGATATTGAAGACTACATTGATATCAATATCGATTTCTTATGCCATTAGTAAATGCAAGCAAGCCAAATTTTCGTAGTGATAGGAGTTGAATTTTTGGACCTAATGTTAGTCAAGGCCTTTTACCTCTGTTTTACATCTGCTTCATCGGTTTGCACATTTATCATTTTATCTACTTGTGACTATAATCAATATGTCGTTGAAGTAGTGGTGGAGAGACTATATAAAATTTTCCTTTTCTTAAAAATTTAAAAGGAGGTGCCATGTGTGTAACACCCCCGATTTCGAAGACGAAAATGATAATCAAACTTGTAAATTTATTTAGAAAATAATTCGAAACTTTGAGAGTGTTATTGCCTCATTTATTTTAAAATTTATATAAATGCATGGCTTATATATTTCAAAACAAACTAATTCAAATTAAACATCTACACGGTCTAGACCTAATAATTGTTATAGCTAGATTACAATCCATTAATAACTCCATAGGAACAATATTTAAATTACTAAAATAATCCTTGACTAAGTGTTGAAAAAAACTCTAACGTATCCTCACTCATAGCCAAGTCTAATTGCTAACCTGCAAAAATAAACAAGACAAAAAGAAAAGAGAGTCAAGCTCCCAAAAACCAGTGAACTGAGTAATCCAACTACACCCCATAAAATATTTAATTTTGTTTCGAAAACTAACTTTAGGCACATAACAACTTTGCACATAATAATAAAACAAAACCACTATAAGGTTCCCAATTCACATACCATATAAACATTAAACATTAATTGTTAAGAAAGGGAAAGACAGAAAGAGAATACTAGTAGGCCGGGACTAATCCCTATAAAATCCACCTAATTATAGAAGGTTCGTCACCCTAAATAAAATAAGAGAAGGTATTGTGTCAGACCAGTCCGACATAAGGTTACTGTCAGACCAGTTCAACTGGACCTGGACACATATTGTCAAACCTGGACAAGTTTTGTTGAACCTGGACACATGTTGTTAAACCTGGACATGTATTGTTAGCCCTGGACACATATCTGTAAACCTGAACACAAATTTGTAAACCTGAAAATATATTTGTAAACCTGGACACATATTTGTAAACCTGAACACAAATTTGTAAACCTGAAAATATATTTGTAAACCTGGACACATGTTGTTGAACCTGGACACATAGTATTAAATCTGGATACATAGTACTAAACCTGGACACATTGTTGAACCTGGACATAAATTTGTAAACCTGTTGAAACTTATTGAACCTGGAAACATATTGTTTACCCTGGATACATGGACCTGGACACATATTGTCAAACCTGGACAAGTTTTGTTGAACCTGGACACATTTTGTTAACCTTGGACAAGTATTGTTAGCCCTGGACACATATTTGTAAACCTAAACACAAAATTGTAAACCTGGACACATGTTGTTGAACCTGGACACATAGTATTAAATCTGGACACATAGTACTGAACCTGGACACATATTGTTGAACCTGGACATAAATTTGTAAACCTGGTGAAACTTATTGAACCTGGAAACATATTGTTTACCCTGGACACATGGACCTGGACACATATTGTTAAATCTGGACATATATGGGTAAACCTGGACACATATTGTTGAACCTGGACACAGACCTAAACCCATTAAACTTCATCTTCAACCTCCAGCCTTTACTTACAGACATTTTCTTCTTCTTACTTCAATTTGTTCGACACAAAACAATGTTAAACCATTCAATACTTCCATCCTTTCATCTATTATTATCAATATTAATTTCATCTTTATTTTACGAATATTAATGAACCCTAAATAATAGATACGATTAATTTCATCTTTAGCACTGATTTTAAATCGAAAATTTAGCAGAATGTAAAGCTTGGTGTTTCGAGTCGTGCTTGGTGGCTGACGAGGCTGCACGCGACGTGCTTTTTGGCTGAAACATTGCAGGTGTCAACGACGGTCCGACCAAATGCACTCGTCGGACCGTCCGACACAATACTTTCTCATAAAATAATGGCCAAACACAGAATGTCCCTAGTGTGCACACCCCTCATAGTAATAACTAATGTGTTTCCGCAATATATTCGCACCAGAAGTATTAGGAGGAAGACAAAAATAACATAATCAGCAATAATAACAAACCTCCTAGCCGCCTAGTGATGAAACGCCAATAGGTTCACGACTAAACAGAACCTGTTCATCACCCACGGGAATACAGTCCCAAAGGCTACTTAAGAATATTAAAAATTCATTTTAAATAATCCCATTTAACTTGTCAAATACTCCTGACAATTACAAATCACAATTCCAAAGTTCCAAAATACTGGTTCCCAATTTATAAATCCAAAAAAAGATTTCCAAAATATTATATCATGATCAAATCATAGCGTATCAAAATAACAATAATAGGGTTCAAGGTGTTCAAACTTTTCAAACTTGAATAGTATTTAGTCATGTATAAATACTTATACACATAATGACAAATACTTCATGTACACACATACAACTAAAATTCACTAATGGGTTTTTCAAAGATGATGGACATTGTAGATTACCTCGTGTACATAACGACTAATAAGCTCCCGTACAATCGACTATATGTCCTCCTATAAAATAAATTTAACCCAAATTTCGTATTAGTCTATACATCAATACGAAACTTTAATGCTCATAATATTTAATCTATTCTATACACTATATTAATGATTGTAAAGTAACCCAAAGGTCCTAGTTAATACCACAAAAATAAATAAATAAAATAGTGTTACAAGCGTGAACTAGTTTTTTAGTTTTGGGTCAACGCAATTACTCCCTTCGATTTTTAATATTCTGCTCAACGTTCTTCATTTGACGATTTTTAATGTTGTGTATTGTGTTTTATTTCATTTAGGGACATACTCTCTCCAATTAATTTTTGCTTTTTAACCCAACCATCCATTACTTTTCACACTTTACCTCCCTTTTCCCCCTTTTCCACACTCTTTCTCCAATCTATATTTACTTTTTGAACCCACTCCCTTCATAATACGTTATTCCTAGTTTTTACCCCTAACAATAAATGCACAATATATTACAAATCGGATGGAGTAATCAATTTATTAATTTAATAAAGTATATATCTAAAAAGACATGAAGTATGACATCAACTCTAACCCAACAAACTCCACAATTCGTCACAATTTAAAGTTTTTTTTTTTTAAAATAACAAAAGTAATTTTATAATCAGTTTCATAACAATAAAAACATCATCTTCACCACAACCAATCTAAGGGAATCTCGACAAAGAGTGTGTGTATATATATATATTATATCAATCAATCAGTGAAAGCCTTAATCCCACAAGTGGGGTAGGCTAACATGAACCAAAGTGATCAATCCATGGAGTCATCCACAAATATTTTCCTCCTCCACCCCCTACGATCTAGGGTCTCGTTCTCTTGAAGATCCAATTGTTTCATATCCTTTCTGACTCCTTCCAACCAAGTCATTTTCGGCCTCCCTTTACCTCTTCTGAAACCTCCCTGATCCCACTCTTCCACTCTTCGTACCGGTGCTCCCTCGGGTCTCCATTTTACATGTCCAAATCAGCGCAAGCGATTTTTCCTTAGCTATTACCAAAAATAATAATATTTTTTTAATATAATATCTTACTCCCTACAATTTTTTTATTAAAATAATATTTTTCTAAACTACTAAATTAATTCAAAATACTCTATTACATTTTGGGGTATTAAAATGTGATAGTGATTTTAAATGAGTAATAAAACCCTATTCTTGCAAGTGTACAAGAACTAGTAGACTGTGATAAATAGGGTATCGTATCCACACGGAATGGTAGATTAATATTAAATTGAAGTCTACTAAATTAATCCTAAATTAAATGAATTGGTTGATTTGATTAATTAAATTAAGAATAACTAAAAATAACTATAGTACTAAGTTAACAAGATAAATAATATAGCGAACCTTCAATACGGAAGTTCCTGAACATTGGAATCCACCACTATTACTATGAACAATAATTTAATTTGAGTGAGAATGAATTGTTTTATCAAGCTCCCTAAGCTACAAGTCGGAATTATTTATAACAAGAATAGTATTGTGATCAATTAGGTGACATAACTTATCTAACTAACAATGTGTTTGGATACACACAGTCAGTCAGCCGGGTTCGGTCAGTCAAATACGAGTTTCGGTCATTCCTAGGTCGGTCATTTTTCGGTCACGGTTTGAACTTCTGTGTTCAAAACCCGTTCGCTCCGATCATGAGTTGGTCGGGCGTGTTTTTTTTTTTGTGATTTTATTCCATAATTGATTTTTTTTTCCATGAGATTTTTTTTTCATACGTCCCTATGAATAATAAACAGCAATACAAAAGTGGCTACATAATTATACAGCAATAATAAAGAATAAGAATACTTGCAAAGTAATAAATCTTTTCCATAACTAAAGCATTCATGCACAATAGCAACATCAACAACACAGTGATTAACCAATAATATTCAACAAGAGAGATTAACCAATAATATTCAACATAAACGAGACAATAATTCAACAATAAGTCTAATCTAATAACCATAGTAACAAACAAGTCAACAACATCTACATCAGAAGTCCTCAACTTGTTCACAATCCGAGTCAGCAAGATCATCTTCTCCTTCAATTTCTTCTTGTTCTTCATTCTCTTCTAGGTCTTCATATCGACGTATGTGCACCTCAACCCCATTTTCAAGTGCATCGTCATCTAAATAAATAAATACTCATAGTTAAACATAGATAATTGTATGAATAAATAGTTATTAAACATAAGAAGAGTTGAAGAGATAAAGCTATACCTTTGTCAACTTGGTATCCAAACACCCAACTACGAGTAGTGACCAGAGCTTTTGGCTTAAGGGAAGCTCGCCACTTGGTTTAACTATGATGACTCGGAAGCAACTGTAGATATAGGGATGCTCAAAATGTCCTTTGCCATTCGTGCGACCTCTGGAAGGCGTTTTTCATTAGTGTTCCACCATTCAAGGACATCCAACTCCACATTATGGTCTAACTTAGACTCCTCCAAATACAAATCCAGTCCAGAAAAACTTCTAGCCACACCACTTGCATAAGATGAGAATCCCTAAATCTTAAATTCAATAGAGGTAAACAGAAAGTAAAACACTAAAAATAAGACTGAAGAGAAGTTATATAATGTCATATGAACAGATAGCAAAACTATATAATTAAAAGAGAATAGAAGCTAATCTTAATGAATAAATCAGAAAGCAAATAAATAAAACAAAACAGTATTGAAACAATATTTAAAAAAAAACAGAAGAGATTCTAGGCGGAGACTTACAGCTAGACCATCAATCGGAGCTTGACGAACTTCATACTCACGTGTCGTGGAAGAATGTGTATACTCTCCAAACAGCTTGTAATGTTTATCTTTGACTTGTTTTGCTTTTAGTGCTCCATTTCCAGGCTCCAATTGCTCAAAACACACTAATTGCATCTTATAGCGAGGATCTAAAATTACAGCAAATGAAAGAACCACACTATACGACTCCCAATACTTGTCAAACTTCCCTTTAATCATTTTTGCCTTGTCCTTTAATGTCTCATCTTCAGAGGCACAATTACTTAATAAGTATAATGCGCTTAATTACATAAGGGCTCAAATGCTCAATACATATCAACTTGAATGGTATTACTGTATATGAAGTATCAACGAATGAATGATGAATTCTAGTATTACTGTATATGAAAAACTATTAATAAGAAATTAATTAGACAATTATCAAATAATAATAAAGTTATCAAACATTCATCTAACAAAACCATCAAACAAATTAATCAAACATCAAAATTCGAATAAAGGGTTTGCAAATTAATAAATTAATATACAAAATAAATTCGAACCCATTAAATAGATTAAGCTATTAAGTACCTGTTGATGGTGTGGAAGGGATTGCGGCTGGATTCGGTGAAGGAAAGGAAGAAGAACAGCCAACGCCGGCGCTGCAGCTGGCTCAACGTCTAGACGGTGTGCCTGAAGGTAACAGTGGCCTTCCACGTTTCATGACTGAGTTTCAATGAGATTGAATTGAGCGAGTGATGGAGAATGAGTGATTGAGCAATGAACTGAGATTGAGATGAGTGTGAAATGAGAACTACAGGACGCAGAGAGGAGGGAGAAAGAGACAGTGGGAGAGTGAGGCTACTACGCTGGCAACTTTGGGTTATTAGCTAATTGGCTTATGGAGTTATGGGCCAAGGCTTCAATTTTCTCGTTTGTTTAGAAGAGATAATCAGGGAGGTTGAAGGAAATTGGAAGAAAGAAAACACACATTCCATGAACCCATAATTTTGATAATTGAATTCGGCCATATCAGGTAAGAGACCAAGAATATATATATATATATTAAATAACGTGAAAAATTAAATTATCAAATTGCAAAACAACCTAAATAAAAGAAAAAAAGGGAAAAAAAATGAAACGAGGAATTTTTTCCACAAACTTGTCGAAATTTTACGGCCATAAATTTCTCAACTAATTTATTATACTTCAAAAAATTAGGAGTATAAAAACTTTCATATTAGACAAAATACTAGTGGTATATATCAAATTACGTAAACAAAGCCAATTATATACTAATAAATTAAAACTCTAATTTGAAAACAAATTAAAACCTACTTTGAAGCAAAATTTGAACCCGTAACTTGAATTTGGGGAAAGTTTTGTAACCTTATCTTCAAATTTGGGGAAAATTAAAAACCTAGCTTTAAATTTGGGAAAAATTTGAATCTCAAACTTCATCTTAATATAAATTTGAAATGATCTTCATGAGGAAAGATCAAAAGTTTAGCATTAACATGTGCTTCATTTGCAGAATATATGTGAGAATTGAAGGAGAAGAAATGGTAGTAGGAAGAGAGAGAAAGTCGATTAAAAATTGAAGAGAGAGTCTTTTTATTTACCTCAATCAACTTATTAAGATGGGTAATTATGTCATTTTTTGTTTGACAACTAAGCACATAATTTTCCTTCCAAATCTTTTCACTTTTGGAAAGATTTTGCTATAACAGAAATTACTTATCCAAATCCCTTCAAATCCCTCCCCCTCCGTTTACGTTATCCAAACAAAAGAAATACCATCTCTTCCTCTCCCTAGATCCAAACACCCTGTAAAGCATAAATCATTGAACTTTTAAAAATCACAGACCAAACAATGAAAATAATAACTTTAATCGAATAATTGACATAAACCATCTAACTAAAGCATGGAATATTCAATTCTTCAATCACAAACGAATAAGCACCATTGCATAACATCAAATTTTGAACTGCAAGAACAAAATATGTAAACTTTGATAACATTATAAATCAACAAATAATTCCACAAGAACAATTATTATCAATTTATATTGCAAACAATCATAAACCCAATAATAATATCAAAAATTGTGCAATCATAAACCAAAAATCAATTCCCAAACATAATCAAAGTGTCAATTCATACTAATAGGGTGTCATCTATGCCCTAGAACAAAGAAATTTAGCTGCTCATAGTTAGAATTAACATCACCAAATATACGAGGAAAACAGATACGGAATTCTGCCGGAGGACGGAGGACGAAGCTCGAGCTCGGCGATGCCTTTGTATCTCTGTGCTCCTTCGTATATTGCTGCCTTCCCTTCGTACTGTTAAGCATGAGGCTGCGTGAGTTCTTTGTTTTGGCATTCAATCCCCCCCCCCCTTGTTAGGTTATGCTCCCTTTTTAATATTTAAGGGTCTTCCGTTTTCTTCTTTTGAATGCTGGTACAAGACTTTTTGTTCAAGATCCTATATCATCATCACATTCTAAAAGCCCACTCCTTCATTTTCCTTCTTTTTATAACGTTGAGTCCTTTTTCTATTTGTTTTAGCTTGAGATTAAATTTGTAGGTGCAAATGAATTGGGCTTTGTCTCATTTACTCCGTAATTCCTTTCACCCAAATGGCTTCCTTCTTGTGTATATTTAACTGCCACATTACCAAACATAAATCAGTTGAACCAATTCACAATAATTGTATTTGCTAATTCTAACTTATATGCAGAATTAGATAATTAAGAATACTCAGGGTGCGTTCTCGTCGTCTTATAAAACTTGATGAAGTCTGATTCGATTTGATTTGATGAGTTCTTATGAGATCTTATGATAACTTATTATGAGAACTTATGAGTTCTTGTAAGATATGATCTGATCTGATCAGATCTGATCTAATAAGATCTTAAATAAGATGAACAAAACGCACCCTCATAGTACATATTGTTTCAAATCTGATTAAAGTATTATAAATGCAATAAAGACCATCCACTAATATTTTTCAAGGACTTAGCAAGTAAATGTAAGTGTATAAAAATATATAGTATTTAACCTTTATCACCATGTAATTAAGTGATGGCATGTCACAATTGAATAGTGCCATGGACTGGGTGTTGGAGAGGGAGCTTCGTTTGGTGAGATAATGTGTAGTGCATTTGCATTGTAATAATAGTTTAGACTAATTAATTTAGATTTAAAATATTTCAAAACCTTTCCAAACTCACGGGCGTTACTTTGTTTTAGATGTAAACAATTT
Source organism: Salicornia ramosissima (assembly GCA_951394345.1). NCBI lineage: Eukaryota > Viridiplantae > Streptophyta > Magnoliopsida > Caryophyllales > Amaranthaceae > Salicornia > Salicornia ramosissima. The sequence goes on from OX596233.1 coordinate 49,028,866, forward strand.
TAAAATCTTGTATTTTAGCTTTTTAGCTTTTTAGCTTTGAAAAGGAGAAGAAGAATGGGGAATTTGGGTTTTCTTCAAGTGAAGAATTCTCATTTTTGAATGGGTATATGTGACCTAGGATTTCACCTTAAAACCCTAAATTTAGCCCTCGTAAATCAGACTCATAATTCATAACTGAAGGCTGTGCTAAACTACTTCCTCCGTCTCTAATTAATGGTTACACTTTTAATATTTTTTTTTTATCAAAGTGTAGCTATTAAAAAGAAACGGAGGAAGTATTATTTTCATTTCTTATGTCCCACTTTAATCATCTATTTATTTATTTATTTGCTTTGTCTCATGGAATTTTCTAGTTGATAGGATGTACATGACTTAACCTTTAAACTTTAGAAGTATATAATTTTTGTTAGCTAGTTGTCCAGTTGCACTCTTTCATTTTATCTTTTTATTTCAGATTTTTGACACTGGATCACTTGAAGGCCCACAAGGAAGTTTCAAAGTTTCTAATGTTCAAGCATTTGCTGGTTTTGTTCTACATATTGGTTCCTTTACTAGTAATACTGGTAGATTTTCTATTGGCGATTCAGTCACTTGCCAGGTAGAGTTTGGTCAACATTGATGAGGCTTTTTCCATATGTACCTGTAAAATGTTGCCACATGTTTGTTTTCCCTTAATCAATATATTTTTCGGTACAGGTGGACTATGAGAGGCGTCAACGCATTGCCACCAACCATACCTGTACACATATGTTAAATTTTGCTCTAAGGGTGGGTAGTGTCATGGGAGAAAGACCTTTTCATGTTATACGTGTTGCTACATGCTGTGTCTAATTGCTGTACATATGTAATTGTGCAGGAAGTTCTTGGGACTCATGTCGACCAGCAGGGATCTATTGTCCTCCCTGAGAAATTAAGATATGATTTTTCACATGGTAATTGAATTTCAAAATTGTGTTGGCCTTTCTGCCAGTTATTTGTTTGCTGAAAGTTGTTGATTTTCTGAACAGATGGGCCCGTTCAACGCGAAGAATTGAGAAAAATAGAAGGCATTGTGAATGAACAAATTAAGGCTGAACTAGATGTATATTCAAAAGAGGCAACTCTTGCTGATGCCAAGCGTGTGAACGGTCTAAGGGCTGTGTTTGGGGAGGTAGATTTTTAGTTTTTATCCTAGTGGATTTTTATTATATTATACTCGCTCCGTTCACTTTAGATATTCCCATATGGAATTGGGAAGGGGACTAAGAAAATTAAATTTGCGGTGAAAATGCATTTAAAGAGTTCATACATTTAAGTTTGTTAGTGAAATAAATCGTTATCTCACCAAAACATTGTAATTGTAAAAAAAATCATTGATGCAATATACATCCTGACTAAGACCACTGAAATTGCAAATTGGTTTGACTTTATATGAGTGAAATTTAGAAACATTACATATGTGAACTTAAAGGAACACTAATCGGGAAATGGGAACATTAGGGAACGGAGGGAGTAATATCATTCTCAGTGTGCTCTTTTGGTCTGCTCGGTATCTTTACCTAGTAAAACATTGTGATTGTCATGGCAGGTATACCCTGATCCTGTAAGAATAGTATCAATTGGGAAGAAGGTGGAGGATCTCCTGGCAGATCCAGATAAGGAGGAGTGGCTGCAATACTCTGCTGAGCTTTGTGGAGGTCCCCATGCATTGATTGCCCCTATTGTTCATTTTGAAGTACCCTCCGACCTCTGTCACTTTGTACTGAAAGTAGTGTGTATATTATGTAGGAACCCATATATCAAATACAAGAGAAGCTCAGGCATTTTCTCTTTTATCTGAGGAGGGAATTGCCAAAGGAACACGTAGGGTGACTGCTGTTACAACTAAAGATGCAGAGAAAGCATATGAGCTGGCACACTCCCTTGAGCAGGAAGTTATTGATGCATCAAACCTTGAAACAAGCCTGCTTGAGAAGGTTGTATTTGGTTTTTTGAACCATTTATTCTGTTTTTCCCCTTTAGCTTTCTAATACCGAATCTTATAATGTATGTCGCTCCATGATATTAGCCTCACTTTTATTCTACAACAACCAAAGCTTTGTCCCAAAATAATTTGTGGTCGGTTAGACATGATTCAATACGTGGATTTGCAAAAATCAACTGAGCCTCACTTTTGCTCTACTTTCTAATATTTTTTGCCAGAAAGTAGCTTCTCTAAGAAGCCAAGTAGCTTCAGCAGCCATCCCAGTAGCCAAGAAAGCTGACATCAATCTGAAGTTACGTTTGTTACAGGTAATTTTGTCTGTGTTCTCATTGCTCTTTTTTTTCCATCTGATAACCATCTGCTTATATAGTTGTATATTGTCCTTGTTTTCTTGCAATGACTTCAGGAGCAAGTGAGCATGGCAAAGAAAAAATTGGATAAAGAGAACAAACAAAAAGCACTAAAGACTGTAAGTGATCAGGCAGAGGCTGCTATTTCGGAGGGGAAATCCTTTTGTATTTCTCGTCTGTATGTTGGTTTAGATGCTGCTGCTTCTGGGGAAGCTGTAAAAAAAGTGGTAGAGCAAAAGGTTTGTGGCAGATATTGAACCTTTTCTTGGTCTCATTTTTCCCTTTCTATAATTGTATTCCCCTTTCTATAATTGTATTCTTTAAACATATTCAGCTACATGGCTACTTGTGAGTGTATTATGTTGATAGCTAACTTTGTCTTTACTCGGGGAATCAGGGAATACCAATCATGGTATACAGTGTGGATGAAACTGCCCATAAGGCTATGGTATATGCGAAAGTACCTGGTGATAACAACACATGGAAGGGCTTAGAAGTGTCTGAGTGGTTAAAGAAGGCTTTGCGCCCTTTGAATGGAACGGGCAGCGGAGGGAAAGGTAGTTTCGCTCAAGGCCAGGTCAGCAACAAATTCTCTTTTTAGGAGATTGAATGCTTATTTATTATGCACTGACTAATATTGCATAACTGTGTTTTTGCTAATGTAGCTTATTTCCGCAATATTAGGTACAATGATTATGTTGTTTTGAGCTTTAATCAAGAGATTTAGACATCTGCCTTACAATTTAGAGCTCGAAATTACTTTTATTGTGGATTCATTCATAAATATCTCTATTATATAAGCCAAGAGGGGAGGGTGGTCTCCCGTGTCCAGGTGGATTACGCATTTGCCCCTCTCTGCTTTGCAAATTACACACTGCCATTAATGGCTTATATAATAGAGATGTGCACGCGATGTCATGCACGCATTGCGTGCATATAAAACTAGTATTATATATTGAGGAAATAGGTTCTCTTGATGATGGGTGGCTTTTCCTCTTTAGGGTCGTGACGCATCAAATGTGGAGGAAGCTGTAAAAGTTGCAGCGGACTTTGCGTCATTGAAGCTGAGCTGATCTTTGTTTGCGTAAAAATTTGGATAATCAATCAATCTTGCTGCTGCAAGATTCTAGGAAAGGTCATATTTATTGCTTATTGACAGATATTAGATATGATTTATTTTATTTTCTTGCTTTTATTTTATTTTCTTGCTTTTCATATCAATGCTATACTACCTCTGACCTCTGTCCCCAATTTAGACCAAAAAGCTTTTTTTTTTTTATAAAAAAAATACTCTTTCTGTCCCAATTTACTTGCCCCAGTTTGACTTTGGGCACTGTTCACATGTGAACTTTGACTTTATTTAATTCAATATATGTAAAAAAAAACATAGTCATGATAGATCTAGTTTAATTCGTCTCAACATGTACTTTTTAAATATATAATTTTTATAATTTTTTATTATATATAGTTAAAGATATTTTTATTTAAAGTTGTAACTCGGGAGGTGTGAAAAAGAGAATGTAGCAAGTAAATTCGGACGGATAGAGTATATATAAAAAATTTGAAGGCACATGTATAACAATGTTCTGTTTATCTATCAATATGTAAGAATAAAATAATAGTAGTTATGTGGGATTTGTTTGACTTGTACATGTATGTTTAGTTATTATAATTTCATAAACATGCAATGGCTCAATTTTAGATATTCATATATAAAATGTACATTGGAGCTGAATGTAGAAATCAATAAAGTACGTAGTGATTGCATAATTTTCAGATGTTTCAACTCATGTTATTAAGTTATTAATATTTTTCTTTTGTTTACATTCTAATAGGGAGTATCACTTTATAATAAGATTCTGTATGCACAGCTCTTTCCATTACCGATTAATTAGTTCATAGTTGAGATTGTATGTTAGTAATTGATTTACAATATGTAGATTGATGTGGCAAAATTGTAAAAAAATAGAAATAATCCAATAAAAAATAACACTTGTAAACTTTTGTTTATCTAATAGTATTAAGCTGTCACTGATATTGTCAAACAATTTTAGGCCTAATAGCTTCATTGATTAATTTATGGATGGAGAAATGGAAATAAAAGGTCCAACATTTGGCTAGTCTTCTCTATTTGATCTTAGCTACTTCCTTTGTTTCTTTTTAAATGTAACATTTGCTTAAAATGGAAGTTTCAAATGAAATGAAACTATTGATTTCATTCCATATTAGGATGTCATTCCTCTCTACCTCTCCCTTTATAACATGCTTTATTTTCTCGCTCTATCCATTTTTTCACTTACAAGCAAATTTTGTCTATGAGTGTGTCAAAAAGTTTGTTGCTTTTAAAATGTGATGAAAGTGTCTTGAATTCAATATTTTATAGCTCTAGGAAATTTCCTTCTAAAGATCATACCTGTTTCTCCATTAATGTCATAGATACCATGACATAAGATATCTTTGAAAATAATGGGGAAGAAGATCTTCTAGTTTCATTAGAGAATGATTTAGGTGACACTAATTTTGAATATGTTTTGAGTGCTATTGTACAAGAAAATTTATACGATTTAGCCCAATGTGATAGTTTGACCCTTTCTCTAACCCATGATGACTCTATTGCTTCACTTGGTCTCTTGGACAAGCTTGTTCCTTCTATTTTGCAGGCACCTCCAGTTGAGCTCAAAACACTGCCCGATGATCTCAAGTACATTTTCCTTAGCCTCAAGGAAACTTTACCGGTGATCATCTCTGGTAAGCTCAACAAGGAAAAGGAGGAGAGACCTTTTCAAGTGATAATTGAGCAAGGCATAGTCTTGGGACATGTTGTTTCGAACGAGGGTTTAAAAGTGGATAAGGAGAAGATTGATATCATTCAATCTTTGCCCTTTCCTACCTACCAACATTTGAGACATCCGGTCTTTTCTAAGCCATGCCGGATTCTATTGAAGGTTCATCAAAGATTTTTCTAAAATCCCATCTCCACTTTGCAAACTTTTGCAAAAAGATGTGGATTTTTCTAAAAGGATCAACTTGTATCGGATCCTATCATCAAACCGCGTGATCGGTCTGTACTCTTTGAGATCATGTGTGATACAATCGATTATGCTGTCAGGGCGGTATTAGGTTAAAGGGTGAAGCGGGCACCACATCTTTTATTATGCGTCCATGACCCTTAATGAGACACAACAAAACTATTCCACCACTGAAAGAGCTTTTAGCCATTGTGTTCTCCCTTGAAAAATTCCTTTCTTATCTACTAGGTACGAAAGTTGTTGTTTCAATTTGGGGCATTGTTGCAAAATATGTACGAAGTTTATATCTGATACAGTACTGCAATTTGGATTGGATTTCAGTTTTTATCCGATTTACTTTCACCCCTTAAAATATTTAAGGGAAATTCCCAATAGTATACCCCAAGTTTAAGGTATTTTCATTGGTATACCCAAGTTTTTTTTATTCCCGTTGATATACCTGAGCTTAGATATAAATCCCAAAAGTGATCATTTTAACAAAAATCGATAAATAAACAAACCATGGTTAATTAATTAACAAGTTTTTTTTTAAAAAAAAAAAAGGAAAGAAAAAAAACAAAAGGAACCAAAGGGTGGGGGTGGCTGGGTTGGGTTTGGGTGCGGAGGAGCTGATTGAGGTCGGGGAGGTGATGTGGGGAGTGTCGAGAAGGGGCTGATAACGGGTGGGGGAGTTATGGGAAGGGTGTCGAGTTTGGGTGGGGAGGGGTGGAAAGGGGTTGGGGAGGGTCGCTAAGTGGCCGGCTAGGGGCGGGGAGGGAGGGTAGGAAAGTGGTGAGGGGTGCTAAAATGGGTTGCAGAGGGGTGGGGTTTAGAGTTAAGGCTAGTGGGTGGGAAAGGGGGGGAAAATGGTTTGGGGGGTTGGGGAAGGTTCGACGGTGGTGGGGAAGGGTGGGGGAGAGTCACCGGTTGTAACACCCCGTATTTTTGGGGTTAGAATTTTAGATAATTAGTTTGTCTTTTCTGTCGCCCTAAAAATTTATTTCGAAAACAACTATTAATAGATTCCCTGTTTTGTATTTGGAAAATCTTTTAGAAGTTGTTTTCCGGGAATTTGTGTTATTAATCTTTTATAATGTGTCAAACTAATTTTATAAAAATGGGTTAACTTACATTCTCCCCTTTGGCCTCAACCTATTAGGTTCTCATATCTTCACCTTAAAGCAATTCAAGGTTGTGGACCGACTCAAATTTAATGTTGAATTAATGACGAGTCGGCTAAGTAGGGGTTAGAAGTAATTTTAGTCCCTTCTTGGTAACCGGACTTGAAAAGTCTTTTCATTTGATTTCTGGTCCATTGATTCAAGTTGAGCCCACCTAAAACTCGAGCTAAAACTTTTACCTTGCCTTACACAAAATAGGGCCAAAGCCCAACATCACTTGCCACATAAGCCCACACGGCAACCCTTCTTTTTTTATCTAATTATCTTCCAAATCTTTTAATTAGATAAGGAATTAACAAAAAATCCTATTTTTAATATTTTCTACTTATTTTTAGGAGTTCCCTCAACCAACCAAAGAGTCTATAAAACCCCTTTTCTACTACCTATTCATGACACCCTCACTAAGAAAACAACAATCATTATTTTTCTCTTCCCTTCTTTTCTTTCTCAAAACAATTGATCACCAAAGAATTTCGAAACTTTGTTCCATCAATTTAAGGTAATTAGATGTTTTGCTTAGTTTTAGAACAAGATTAAATATATAATTGTTAGAACATGTTTATAATCGCTAAAGATTGTATTTTTGATGTTTGAACTATTATTATTGATATTAAACAATTGAATGATTATAAGTGTGTTGTTGAGTGTATGGATTTATTTCTTGATCAAATCTTTTTGATTCTTGATGAATTTTTCGTGGGAGTTTCTTTACTGGTTGATTATGAATCAAGATTTATTTTGTGGCAAAATTCGTTCTTTTCTTGCTTATAATAATTTAATCTGTCAAACCGGTAAAACTGTCCAGATTTAATTTACGAATTTATTAAAATACTTATTCAATCCGGATGGCTACGAAAATTTAGGTGAAAGTCCGAATTAGTGTTTTACATCTTGTGCTAAATTTTCGTAATTTTAGTGTTCGTTTTCTATGGCACAAAATTCTGAAATTGATTATAGTTTAATCTGATCGGTTAGTTATAAAATCCCTTAAAATTAGTAAATGATGTTATTTTTGGACGAAACTTTTGCACGTTAGAGACCTTTAAATGGTTGTTCTTTAATTTAAATCGGTAAAATCAGATTATATAAAGTAGTGTGATTAAATTACTAAAATACTTTTAAAGTATATCTTGTCAAACCTCTTGTTCAAATTATGATTCTTTATGACTTTTTTGATTTAATTTTACTAAGTGAATAAGTTCTTGAATTAAATTGTTAATATTGATTTAATTAATTAAATTCTTTAATTATGTTTTTATTGATTATTATCTATGAAGATGCCATGAATATTGTTTATTAATAAAGTTTGGATTTTTTTTAATTATTAGATGATTGAAATCTATTTATTGAACTATGTATTTTTATGAAGTATTTGTTTTGCTTTGTGATCATGTGGAAATTATCTTTGTTGAATTTGTGTGATGTTTTCGAGTGATTAAAGTGCTTGGTTATTGACTAGTGAATTGTCTAAGTTGTTATCGAGTCTAGAAGTCAAAGCTAGGATGTTTGAACTAGAGTTGACTAAGTGATAAGTTGAGTTGACTTAGAGTTAAGTTGTAAGCTTAAATAATTAATAATAACATAATAATAATGAAGGAAAGAAAACAGAGTAAGAGGATATTGTCTTGTTTCGATCTCTGGCTAGGAAAGACTCGGTATTTAAGATGGCCGATATACGCGCCACTCCACTCTTTCCTGGGATTTCGAGCATCTCAGTTTCAATTACGGTCACCTAGTACTTCCAATTATGGCATACTCTACCGGGTTTAAGGAATTGACGGTTGGTATATACTGATAATTGGAATTGACGGATAGTTATGCCGATAATTAAGGAATTGACGGCCGGTATGAGCACCATATAAAATACATAATAAATGATGAGGAAGGATGATGATGAGAGTGAGATAAATGAAAGAATAATAACCTATGAAGTGACCGCCCATCTAGTGACTAAAGTGCCACGAACATGGGTATAGTCGAAGCCACTGTCCCGCTGCGGAATGGCGACAGTTCTAGACCCCAGCGCTCGGGAAGTAGATCCTTTTTGGTTGACCCGGCGTGAGACAAGGAAAGTTGGGGAAGAGTTAAGGTTTCCCCTACGAGCATATGACTATGTCACGGATTAGAACCCTAATGTGAACTAGAACTTGAAAGTTAAAGAAATGAAAGTCTAGAGTCTAGAATCAATACTAGCTTGAATGGGAGGTCTGGTCATAGCTTGGTTTTGTGTATGTTTCCGCTGCGTATCTTGAGAATTGGATATATTGTTATGTTAGTGTTGAACTCGTCGACTTGTGTGGACTTTCTGTTTGACTTGTTCTGATTATTATATGTCTAATTGTGTTCTATTATTAAGTAGAACATTTTAATTACTCCCCACTGATTGTAGACCCCCCAATCCCCTTTCAGGTGATGAAGAGGAATAAAACGGGTGTGACGACCCGACTCGCTTAAACCGGCGCGGAAGAAACCGACGAGTCGAATAGCCAGAACTAACAAACTAAAATACTTAAAATTTAAAACAATGCCTCAAAATATTATATTACTAAACCAAAAAGTACAAATACCCACAAGTTTGTACATTACTAATCCAAAAGTCAATTACTACTACTAATAAACGTAACTCCAAAACCATATCAGAGTTATAGCAAGAATTACTACTAAAGTTCAACACTATCTGAAATCATAGAATAACAACAAAAGTACAACTATATAACTATATCGGCGCTCGCCCAACCCAAAGCTAAGCAAGAACCTCATCATCAGAATTACCTAAAAAATAACAACAGTCCACCGTCAGTGGCGAGTAACATAACTGTCTCACCCTAACGGGAATACACAAGAACATAGCATGAATCAAACAACCCAAATCATAACATCAAATCATGCGAAATCATACAAATACATGCTTGACTCAACTAACTTACCCAAACTTATCTTTGGCGCAATCATTCATAAATTAGACCGGACTACGCACGTACGAACGCATCTTACGCGAACGAACTTTCCAACTATGCCAGGATTGAGAATCTTACTCCCAACCCTATGAAACCAATCTTACTGGAAATCCATGTCAAAGACGACATAGTGGTAATCACTATCCCAATACCGCGGTTAGGATAGGGGCAACGTCTTAACCCAAAAACATAGAATCTTACTCTACGAATTAGGCGTCTAGTAACGAAATCAAGCTCATCTTTACAATCTTTAATTCTTTAATCCGAAGTTTACATTCTTAGTTACTTCTTAAGTTGCATCTTACGCCTTGACTTAAGAAAATAACATGCAAACCAACATCTTATATCATCTTATCACTTTCTTTAATCCTTTCTTTAACTTTCTTTAACTCTTAAGACTTAATCAAGAACTCATAAAGACTCTTAAAGAACTCATCAAGAACTCAAAGAACTCATCAAAAACTCATCCAAGATTCAAGATCTTCAATCAAGAACTCAATCAAGATTCAAGAACTTCAACCAAGAACTCATTCAAGAATCAAGAACTCAGTCAAGAATCAAGAACTCATCTAACTTCATCAACTTACACGCATAACATCAACAAATTCAACATATGAAACTATCAACTTACTATCATCCAAAATTCATCAAACTTGAACATGATAATCATAAACTTATTACCAACATAATCATTCATAAAATCATCATATTCAATCATAAAATTATCATTAAACCACTTAAAAATCAGATTTACATTCATACTAAAAAACATGATCAAAACTTCATATAAACTAATCTTGTTCATTTAATCTATACTATGAAACATAGTACACCAATTAAGTTGAGAAAGTATGTTACCTTGATGAAGATCAACAAGGTAATCACTAAAACTTGCTGTCTGGAAAACTAAACCACACGGCTCCCACGCAACACGGCACGGTCTTGCACGAACCACAACCACACGGCCTGCACACGAGCACCCACGGTCCACCTCTAACATGGCCCTGGCTGCTACCAAGATTCAAGATCTTCAATCAAGAACTCAATCAAGATTCAAGAACTTCAACCAAGAACTCATTCAAGAATCAAGAACTCAGTCAAGAATCAAGAACTCATCTAACTTCATCAACTTACACGCATAACATCAACAAATTCAACATATGAAACTATCAACTTACTATCATCCAAAATTCATCAAACTTGAACATGATAATCATAAACTTATTACCAACATAATCATTCATAAAATCATCATATTCAATCATAAAATTATCATTAAACCACTTAAAAATCAGATTTACATTCATACTAAAAAACATGATCAAAACTTCATATAAACTAATCTTGTTCATTTAATCTATACTATGAAACATAGTACACCAATTAAGTTGAGAAAGTATGTTACCTTGATGAAGATCAACAAGGTAATCACTAAAACTTGCTGTCTGGAAAACTAAACCACACGGCTCCCACGCAACACGGCACGGTCTTGCACGAACCACAACCACACGGCCTGCACACGAGCACCCACGGTCCACCTCTAACATGGCCCTGGCTGCTACCACGATCACGACCACCACACGGCCACCACACCTGCTGCACGGCCACGGCCACCACACCTGCTGCAAGGCCACGGCACACGAACCACCACTCGAGCATGAACCACCACCATGCACCACCACTTGAACCACGAACAACCCACACGAGCAACCCCAAAAACCAAACCCGAACTAGAAATCTTGAATGCAAATTAAGAGGTTTAGATTGTGTTTTGACACTTAAAGATCAATAGAAGTTGAATCTTTAAGTTTAAGTTTAGAATTGATGATGAACAATTTGATTGGTGTTCATAGCCAAAATGGCGTGTGGATTGATGGCAATAGAGGGAGTTTTGTGTTTTGATCTTTTGATGGCAAGTGCTTAAGTTGGCAAGTGTGTTTAAATGGGCAAATGAGCAAAAGGATCATTAAGCCTTACTAACCCTTCTATTTATAGAAGTGGTTTAAGGTGTGAATGCATGGCAAGTGGCAAATCTTTGCCATGTACAAGGGAGGGCCGGTTTTGGCTTGCAAAATGAGCCAAAATGGGCTTTCGTGATCAATTGGGCTAATTTACAAAAATTGCATGATTAATCATGCTTAAATCGATTTAGCCCAAAATATTAAATAATTAATTAGAAAATTAAATAATAAAAATTCTAATTAATTAAATAATAATTAAAATAAATAATAACTAATTAAAATAAAATATTTCGAATTAAATCGAAATTATTCACATAAAATAAAATAAATAGTTCAAAAATAAATTTGAACTATACACAGCAACACATAAATGCACATAATCATACAACAGAAATACCTATAAAATCAGGATCGTTACACCGGGTGTTAGCGAGGGTTGGGATTCGTGAGCTTGCAAGCGTAACAGTTTAGCTACCCAATTTAGTAGTCCTAGACTAATGTTAATATTTATAGCTTGTAATAGTATTTCAGTGGTTTAATGAAAACTTTGGGATATCTCTAGTTTTGACTGGATAATTTTGATTAATAAATGGATAAGTTTTAGAGCTTCCGCTTTCGTTTTAAGTTTTGATCATTATAATTTCGTTTATTAATGATCCGTGTTGTTGTTTTCTCCGAAAACAACGTTGCTAAAATACGGGTCGTTACACCGGCGGTTAGAAGTGGTGAGTGAGGGTTCGGTTGGGTGGTTGGTCGTGGGTTAAGGTGGTGGCTAGGTTGTTGGTTTTTTTTTTTAATTTTTTTTATCTTAATTATTATTTATAAGGTTTTCATTAGGGGATTAATTTGGTTTAATATTTTGTTTTAAGGTTATTTTATATGGTTTAAGGGTTTAATTTTTTTTTTTTCAAATTTCTTAACCAAGGTTAGATTTAACCTTAATGTTAAAAGATTCTGTTAATACTAAGGACGGAATATTCCTTATAAATGTTATTTTTGGGACTTGCACCTAAGCTCGGGTATACCAAAACTTGGGTATTAAGGTATACCATTAAGAATTTCCCATTATTTAGGCCATGTTCTCGTTAACTTATTTCAATAAATTTCAGTAAAAATAAGTTCAATCCTTAACAAATTTGTTAAGGTTTCAGTAAAAATAATTAACCAACCCTAATTTATCTAGGACATATATATAAACTAACTACTCGACAGGAAGAGAACAACTAGAGATGACATTGACACAAGCTGGCTTGAAACGGGTGAGTTAAGTTGCTGGATACAGCCACTTCAACGCTTATTCCAACTTGGCTATTCTAGATTAAAGGACTCCAAAACTACCTAATAATCTAAACTGCAGCGTGTCACAACTTCAAGGTTTACCTATACTCGTCGTTTTAAGAAGAAGGTGGATGGCACAACTAATTAAGGGTATAGTTTTGGGAATCAGTAGCTAAGAGTAGGTAAGATGTAGGACCAATCAAAGGGGAACAATAAGGGTGACTAGGACTATAAATAGGGCACTGAAATTATTCTAGGCCATTCATGAAAGAAGTGAATAAAATCATTTGTATTGTGCATTACTTTGGCGTCTGTAATAGTTAGAGTGATTGCAATAGAAAAGAGTCCAACTTTCCCCCATTATTCTCTGTGTTTTATTCAATTTGTTTTATTCAATTTCTTCTGACTTTTGTTACATAATCTTCTTGGTTGAATCTGGGTCATTACATCTTGGTATCAGAGCCAGGTTCTTGGTGACCCATGGCTCTGACGACGCAGACGCAGCGGCTAGAGGCGGTGGGTGGAACAGGAGTTGGGTAAGTTGAAGGATTCGATTCACCAAGAAGGGGTTCAATTAGTTACACCAGTTGGTGCAGGACGAAGTGGGGAAGTAGGTTAAGGCTGGGATGGAGGACGTGGCTCGAAAACTGAGCGACGCGATGGCGACAGCGATGGTGAGGTGATCTGAGGAGCAAGCTAAGCTCCGAGAGGACAACAAGGTGATAATGGCAGCGTTGGGGCGAGGTTTTGAGCTTCCTATTCCTCAGCAACCACCGGGGTTTGAATGCCAACTCCTTTGCAATGGAGGGGGTGGTAGTGGAATGTTTGGACAAATGGGCGGCGACCAGTTCGGTGGCGGCCCTGGAAGCTGGAAGCACAAGAAGCTCGAAATCCCCACATTCGACGGCGGCAACCCCGACGGGGGGATCTTGCGGGCTAAAAGGTACTTTAACTACAACCAGCACGCTGAGAATTTAGATGCGGTTGTGGTGGCCTTTGATGGCGAGGTGTTGTCGTGGTTCCAATGGGAGCACTGACGCCACCCAATACGGCGGTGGGACGATCTCCGCCACCTGCTGTTAAGGAATTTCCATTCCACATCCACCGGATCACTCCACGAGCAATGGTTGGATGTTGAACAGACGGGAAGTGTGTCGGACTATCGAAGGAGGTTCATAGAGATGATTGCGCCGTTGCATAACGTGCCTGAACCACTTGCAATGGGCCACTTCATACATGGCCTAAAACCTCATGTGAGATTTGAGATGCGCCTCATGGGCCCAGGAAGCGTGGAGCAGGCCATGGAACTGGCCTTAAAGGTGGAGGAACTTCTTCCCAAGTAAGAAACCCTAATTCTACTTCTTTTTCTAGTTCCTTTTTGGGTCGGCCCAATACAACAAACCCCACTCCATTTTCTCACTCAAACACACAACCTAACCTACAAAATTACAACCAGTCAAAAAATTCAACCCAGACCCCGACTTAAACCAAATACCCCTACCACCACAAACTCAAGTTACTCATCAAATACTGTTACCCAACCACCAATCCAACCCAACAACCGCCGTGACGGAGGAGTCCGGCGACTCTCCGACTAGATATTTCAGCGTAGACGAGCTAATAATTTGTGCTTTATATGAGATGGCAAATGGGACGCCAATCACATTTTCCCCAACAAAGAATTTAGTGTTATGTGGGTCGGAGATGAGGAGGAGGAGGAGCAAGGTGACAGAGCTCCGGTGGAGGATTGCGAGGAGGTTGGAGATGAGACTCAGTTTAACAATGTGGAGGCGTCGTTGTGTTCTGTCGTGGGCCTCACTGGGCCGAAAACTATGAAAATGGAGGGCTTCATCAATGGTGAGAAGGTTTTAGTGATGATCGATCCAGAGGCAACCCATAATTTTGTGTCAACCACAACAGTGGAGAAGTTGGGCATCCCGGTGAGTGGGGAGGCTGAATTCGGGGTATCCCAAGGGAATGGTGCTACGGTGAAGGGGTAAGGTTGTTGTAGAGACGTGTGTTTGGAGCTACAAGGTGTTATGGTGATTAAAAAAATTTTGCCGCTTGACCTGGGAAATTCTGATGGTATTCTTGGTATTTAGTGGTATTCTTTTCTCTCTCATCTTCTCATCTTCCCTCTTTTCTCTCGGGTCCGTCAACAAGTGCCTCCTCGGCGTCTGCACCGGCAGGTCATCGTCGAAATTCAACCTCGGCTCCTTCTCTCTCATCTTCCTCATCATCTTACACCGGATCTCCTCGTCCTCCTGGTCAGTTTTTCTCTCTCCTCTCATCTTCCACCTCTGTTTCTTTTTCCTTTTTTTTTTGTTTCAATCATTAATGGCGGAAATTTCGAATCTAGGGTTTCAATCATTAAGGTTTGATTTTTATGATTTCTGATAAATTGAATTCGAATTTTTTTTTTCTTATTTCGAAAATTGGATGTATTTCATTTGGAAATTTTGTTTTCATTTGATTTTCAATTTCGTTTGATCCGATTGTATCACTGTATTTTCGGGTGAAAATCAGGTTATTGACTTATCAAATTTTGTTACTTTACAATTTGTTCAACCTAATAGATTCATTTCTTCATTAATTCATGGGTACCTCCCAATAGATTCGAATGACTAAGCTAAAAGTGTTAAAAGGGTGGGAAACAGTGGAACGTTATTTGCTTTAATTTGAGATGATGAGAATAGAATTAAGTCTGGTACTTTTAGCAAAACGAAGAATAAGACTTCGCCTAAAATTTGGAACTTATTAGCAGAAATAGTTGGTCGCGTCTAATTTGGAACTTAAAAGAAGAAAGATGTTGAAATAAGGTGTCCTTGAATTGTTTAAAGTTTTTTTGAAGTTCCTTAAAAAATTTTCCTGCTTCTAATTCGTGTTTTCTTTTTTTCTTTTTTTGGTTGCAGAGAAAGAGAAGGAGGTGGTTTGAAGGTTTGAAGGATGATAGATCTGGAAATTTTGTACTCTGTATTTGTAAATAGTGATTTTTGCAAGTATAAATGAATTTTCTTTTCTTATGAATGTATGTTATTCAATGTTATTTTGTTGAATTTGAGTTTTGTATATGTTTTATTATTGAAATTTTATGCCATAGTTGTAGTTATTATTTGTTGAAAGGACTGAATCAGTCAACTTTCTTTCCCTTTTTTTTAAATTTTATTACAGCAATTTACTGACCGTTTTTTTGGTCGGTATTCCTTTTTTTTTTTTTGCTTTTTTTTAATAAATATTACCAACCGTCAAGCGGTCGTTAAAAAATAATTTTTAAATAATTTTTTTACAGACCGCCGTCAACGGTCGGTAAAATTAATTTCAATAATATTCTCCAAATAAGTTAGGCGTTTGTACCGACTGTCTGTCGGTCGTTAATCGGTCAGTAATTTTTTACTGACCAACAAACAGTTGATAAATCCTAGTCACCGACCAACTTTTCGGCAACCGACGATTACCAACAGTTGGTAAATGGAATTCAAGGTGTCATACCTTGTTCCATTCTAGATCATTAAGTTCCACCTGCATAAACACTGTAAAGCGCAAAGAGAAACAAAGATTTATGCATGGAAGACACAAAGGTTATTAGTTGAGTTCTAGCTGGACGGAACTCAGTTTCCATCAGCTACTAAACTCCATTGGAACTTGCTGTTTGGTATTGAGTAGGAATTCTGCTTCATCTGCACTTGCGACCATCTTGACCAATTCTAAACCCGATCCAAACATGTTCCGACCTTAACTCGACCTAAAAATTAAGCGGTTGCCACCCACAATGACCCGACCTACATTGAGCAGACCTGAACCCGACCCAAACACCCAATTTGACACCTCTAATCCCAAGATCCATGGATGCCGTTGGGTGTTGTGTAGTAGTATGTTTTAAATAAATTTTATTCGGAGTACTCCATAATAGTAAATATTAATAAAAAAAATGATACTTTTATATTTCGTTTTATTTGCAGCAATCACTAAAAATAGAAAATTCAAATTATTTGCAACAAATGTGTTCTTTCCTATTTTTCAAGTCACATGTTCCCATCTCTTTCTTCATCATTAGACCCACTTTCTCCCCTTATCCATTTTTCTCTCACAATAAAATTTTGCCTAAGAGTCCATCCACATGAATTTGTAGCAATTAAAACAAAACAGAAGAAGTATGTGCATCTCCAAATATCAATTTGCATGACCTTAACATTGAAATCATCTAGGAAAATAATAATGTCCACTGAGTAGAACATAAGCAACCTAAAGTCTATTTAATTCTCAGGCACAATACAGATGTGGCTCTTGAAAAAAATATACAGTGAATAATATATTTGGAACAAAAAACTCTCACAATTTTGATAAAATGGAGCATTTTGTCCTTTTTTAAAGTCTCATGTTGGCTTTTTGTCATTATCACTTTGGCACTTTGACTCTCTCTAGAAAATATAGTCAAATATGATTTTGTTTGATCCGATTCGATGGAGTGCCATTTTGAGTGGGACCAACTTCCATTAATCTTCGCTTGCTTCTTTTTTCCCATCTATTAATAAATAGGCAACTTTTTTTTTTTTTTGAGGGGAAACTAAGCTTCAATAATCATTCATAGAAAGTTTATCCATAACTACAAAGAAGAAAAAAAAACCTCTTGAGGCACACAACACTCCCACATTTGTTGACAACCGATAGGGATAATAAGCAAGCTACTTGAAACAAGCAATAAGTGCAATTGTGCAAATATTATCGACATGTAAATTTGCCATTTACTCCGTATTACAGAGTATTTCCATTGTCTCTAAAAGTTGATACATATTCCTCTTTGAAATGTCACTAAAGTTTGCTACATTTCCTTTTAAAATAAATGGTCTCACACACACTTTCTCTAGGAAATAAAAAAAAATTAAAAAAAAAAATTAATTAAGTTCATTTCATTTTAGTTCCTATTTTCTCAGCTCTAAAGAACAAGACTCAATCACCGACAGCTAGTGAGGAAGATCTAGGAATTATTGTAGGATATGGGCCACGTCACCCAACAGACCATGACTTGATGCCCACTACTAACATTCCATTATATAATTGGGCATTGGATACTCTGTTTGCCAATTTCTTATTTTCTTGATTTTGTTGTGAACTCCTTGAGTGAGTCTCATTGTATCATTGACCTCTGTCCATCTAATCACATAATCTCTTGGGAAGATATATAGAGATAAAGTGAGTGAATTCGAAAATATGTAATTTTTGTAATTAAGGATTTTACTACTACACTTTATTTTTACTAATATCTATTTAAAGAATTTTAATAATATGACATGTGAATCAAAAAATAGGTAGAAACAAGTGAGTAGGGTTTTTTTTTTGGGGGGGATGAATAGAAGCATTACTTAATTTTGGTAGCATGGATATAATTTATTTCAAATTGATGAATTCAAATATTAGCATTTTAGGCTGAATTTCAAATTCTGTAGGTTGTGATTATTTTTTAATTTGATTTGCATTTTCATTGTTAGCATTTTCAATTACTTAATTGAAATGAAAATAAATAATTTTTATCAGGAAAGCAATATGCCCCTAAAAACGCAGATATCAAATGCATAAAAATCAAAAACTCATATCAAAACAAATTTAGATAAAATGAATTGAAATTTGAAAAGGGGTAAAAATGCGTCGAAGAAAGCGATTCACTTTGTTGAATTTGTTGCTTTGCTTTGTATAAAAGACAACTTTAGTCTAGCCGTTTGAGTTTTGTGCACATGTTTTTAACTTGGTATCTTTTCCAGAGTAGGGACACAATTCCACAATGTTGTTATTGTTGTCCATAAATAAGGGAAATGATTTTCGTACTCCCCAATTTGATTTTGGCACTCCTTAATGTTACTATTCATGTGAGAGGGGGAGGAGTGCCAAAATCACCACCCATAAATAAGCTCAGTGTTATTTACACTTTGACTGCTCCTAAATGGGCTGCCTACGAGTTGTTGGACCATGGCCCACAGTCAAAGCAAATCATCTCAACATTACTTATCGAAATCACAGCTCAACTCCTCAGGTTTCAACCCTAACTCAAGCTTATATGCATGAAAAGAAGTTTAAGACACCAAAATTGAAATAACAAATCAGTATAAATCTCCAAGAACAGTAACAGCCTAACAGGTTTTATTTTATTTTTTTTTAAAAAAAAAATTGATAACAACCGGACCCTAGCACACAGCTCATATCACACAACTACCGAATTGACATTACCTGTGGGGTTACAAAAGGCCCCCTAACAGACCCACAAAGTAACCTTCCCCACCCCCCTTCTTCCGGGCCGGGGGTGGCAAGGAGTGTCGATCCTTGGGAGATCAAGTGAGTTGGGGGGCCATTCCTCCCAAACTCATCTGACATAACAGCCTAGCAAGTACTCGGGTCATCAATCACACTGAAATCTCTTCTTAACACTGTACAATTAAAAAAAGGTTCACAACAAAAAAAAACAATAATAAACGTAAAAAAAAAATCAAAAAATCGAACCTTTTTTTTTTTCTTGTATGTGTAGTTGACCGCGCTGCCACAACAGCACGTGCGCTTTAGCGCATGTTTACGTTTCATGAAAAAAAAAGTTTGTTGTCAGAACAAGCAGTACAAACTACAAAGTATCGAACAATTAGATGGTTCGTTCGACAATGAACTATTTTTATTCATTATTAAAAGAATGAAAAAAGGTTCATTTTAACAATGTCCTAAAGACCAACACTAAAATAACAGATGAGATTGCATATATTCTTTAGTACAACATCATACTGCATTCTGCACAAAACTAAACTAAATTTTCCAAAAAATGAGCTGGTTGTGGAGAGGAGGGAGGGGGGGGGGGGGTGATATTTACAGTTTTTACCTGGGAAAATTCATCAGGTTATACATGACATGGCATTGCTCGTCTTCTGCCACTAAGAATTCAGAGAAGAGGGCATTGAAGACAGATGGTGAAAAGGTGAAGGAATAATAATGGGGTTGAAAGATGACAACCAATTCTCTTCACTACCGGCCTGAAAGTTTCTGATATATGTTAGAGAACAAGATCCCAGAAAACCAAACACAACATAATTATACAACCAGCAAGAAATTGAGGAATTTTCAGACCTGTAGATGCTCTGCTGCTGCCGTCTCTTGAATGCAAGTACATCATTGATTTGTTCACTAATGGCAATTCACCTGCCATCCTTTTTCTACCCAGCAATTTTTGGCTGCATTAGAGTATAAAGTACTGTTGTTAGAAGCAGCCATTACCATGTACACCAGAGCTTATAATTCCTACACAAAATCTAATGATATCAACCAATCACGCCTTTAATAATAACACATAATAGAATGAAAGGAATTTTTTTCCCTTCTAGAAAGACAGAAATTTATCGTTGTCCAGGTTCCAGGATAAGCATACCCTTAGACTTCAATCTTTCTGCTCTTCATCTACTAGCAGATCACCTGTACTTTGTTTAACTTCAATGTCATCCTCAACAACTTTTCCAAATCCGACATCTGGTGATTCAAAGTTCAATTCAGTATCTGGATAAGTGAGTTTGAAGAAAAGGGAAAGAAGAGGGATGGTTTCATTTAACTTGTTTGGAAACGGACAGGGGTAGGGAAGGGAAAGATTTGCATTTCCAACCATAATGGACAGAAGCAAAATGAGAAAGATCAAGTTTTTGTTCCTTTACATTAACCAAATGCTTACAAGTTGTGAAGAATTAGAGGAAAAGGCAAAGTTTCCCGATTCCTTCTCCTCCCCTTGTTTCAACATTTCTATCCACACACATTTTTGTAGATGAGCATTTGTTTCAAAATCTAGAGTGAAATAGTAGTAATAATATCCTACATTCCTACCAATGAACAGCATAAACCTAGCACTTGATGTCTAATAACCCAATTTGATGCATAACCAAAAGCCAAAACAATGTACATGTTCATCACCACACTGACATAAGATATTCTTTGTCAAGCGAAAACACATAAAAACATAACCCCTAGGAGTGAGCAAAAAAACCGGGTACCCGGTGTTGGACCTGGTCCTGGTCTGGAACTGGTGGGTCCAAACACAGAATCGGTGTAACTGGGTCTGGTCCTGGGTCCAAAGAAGAGGACCCGTTTGAAGACAGTTCCGGATCTGGGTAGTAAAATTGGGGACCCAGTACCTAGTGGGTACCTGGTGGAACCGAGTCCGGTTTTGGGTACTCATTGTGTAGGACCATATTTAACTTATTTTATTGTAATTCCTTAACGGCGTAACCCATAAAAAGCTCAACTAACTATTCAAGTGAAATTGTTTGTCGTAATTACCAAAGTATACTACATTATTTTTTAAATTACACGAATCGGGTACCCGGTCCCTACCGCAGTTAGCAAAGTAGTGCTATATTATTTTACAAATTACACGAATTGGGTACCCAGTCCCGGACCCGGTCCCGCCAGTTCCAAGGCTGGGTCCCAAAATCTAGGAACCGGTTGAGTTGGGTCCAGGTCTGGTTCCAAATTTTGGGACCTGCTTGTAACTGGGTCCGGGTCCGGGTACCCCAAAATAGACCGGGTACCCGATCCCGCTCACCCCTAATAACCCCCCCCCCCTACACACACACACACCGCAATTACTGGACTTGGGTTATAGTAGAAAGTAGAAACAAGATGGAAATCTATTTACACTGGTGGCCCGTTTGGATGTTGGTAATAAATTGTGGTAATGGTAATGAATTTAAGGTGTAATTTTGTTAAGGAAGAACCTTATAATCCCATGGAAAACATATTTTCATTTTCAAGTTTCAATTTTCTTTATATTTTCTATTATCGTTCATTACTATTGGGATTTGGGAAGGGTGGTATTAGATAGGAATGGGTATTTATGAAAAAAATTAGTTACATGGAGTTAAGCTACACCACCATGCAATGAATATTGATTTTCCTTCCAAATTTACATTCAAATTCATTCTCATTGAACATTTGATTGAAATATCCTGGTTCAAAACTCGAGCAAACTGATTCAAATCTGGGCTCAAAATGGCAAAAGATATTGACATGCAAAATCCACTTTATTTGCACCCATCAGATGGGCCTTCATCTGTGAGCGTGAATAAGCTACAAGGATCAGAGAACTATAGGACCTGGAGAAGTATGGAAATCATGCTAGCAACAAAGCGCAAGCTTGGATTTATGATTGGCACCATAAAACGAGAAAATCACGAAGAAAAGTAGGAGAAAGAGCAATGGGACGCATGCAATAGAATGGTCATTGCTTGGATAATTGGTTCTTTGGCTGAAAATATTAGATAATCTATGATATACATGGATGCAGCCAATGCAGGCAGGGGTGAGCACGTATTGATATCCGAAAATTTGGATATCTGAATCCAATCTGAAAGCTGGAGAGAGCACGGATATGATATCTGAAATTTGGTCTGAATCCGATCTGAAATTTTTGGATCGGATACCTTCGGATATTTGATATCCGACTTTTTTTGCTCACCATTTTAATTTGATATTTGGATATACAAAATATCCAGAATTTTATATATTTTCTTTAAATTAAAAGTATGTCGGATATATTTGACTATCTGAATATCCAAAATATCCTATGTTTTTACAAAATTATTTGAATATTTGGATATCTGAATATCCGAAATACATCAGATACGGCCATAAAAAAAAAAAAAAAAGCAATACATTGGATACCTAGATTTTACTGGCATGAGAAAGCTTTGGATCGAGAGTAGAGACAGATTCATTGAATCACTTGCCAGTTTGCCACTTGTCACTAAAATGACTGAAGAAGTGAGGTCATTTGTTGCAGCACTCAACAAGCAGCAGAAAAAACAAAGATTGTTCCAGTTCCTTATGGTCTGGATAGACTTGGCAGAGAAGCCAGTTACTCATCAGGAAAACTTTGCAAATTGTGGATAGTTGGATACAGTATGTGCTACATTGCAAAAGGAAGAAGCTCAAAGGAAAACCTTGAGTGAAGCGAAGGAAGAATATGCATTTGTGCTGTATGAAAAAGGAAGCTATAGCCATAAAACTATGGAAGCAAGACCACCTGCCAGCACTGGAACTAAGGCCCCTGGAAGGAAAGATCTGAGTAAGTATTGCAGGGTGTGTGAGATGAAGGGTCACACCGTCACAGTGACAAGAGGTGCTGGACAACTGCGGGATACCCTGAGTGGCATCCTAAGAACAAAAAATTTAGCAAGACTGCTGATGGAAAAGATGGAAATGGCAGGTGGAACAAAGGCAAGGCACCAATGAGAAACACAAAGTTTGATGCAAGTGCTCAGAAGGATGATGAAGGTGTGGCTGTAACAGCTGAGCAACTAGAGAAACTGTTGGAGTTGATTGCTTCAGAACAGAAAACTAGATAATGGGCTCTAGAGCTTGACATCGTATGACCTCCAATGTTAAAAAAAAAAAAAAACCTAGTTGCATAGTTGATGAAAATGTAGATCATAAGATCACTTGGTAGAAATTGCTGATGAGGATGGAAGCTGTCATGCCTTGGCCTCCAAACCACCAAGCACATGAGCAAAAGAAGGGTAAGTATGGGAATGTCTAAATGTATGTGTTGGACCAATCAAGAGGAAGGGGAATAAGGATGAATAGTGCTATAAATAGAGAAAAGGTTGTCATGTGGGATTCATTCAGAAAAAGAGAGAGAATTTATTTATTGTTTGTATTTGTATATTACTTTAGTGCCCTAGCTACTGTAGTCTTTCCTTTTTGGTGAAATACAAAACTCTCATCCTTTCCCTCAAAGTTAGTGCTTATTTCCCATTAACTATTGTTTGAGTGGGTGTGTGTTGCTATTGTATTGCTGCCATTGTAGTGAGTTTCTTGTGCAGGTGTTGGAGCAAAGCTCAGGCTATAGCAACTTGGTATCAGAGCAAGGCGACTCCGGTGGCCATGGCTCCGACCCAGAATCAACGTTTAGAAACCCTAGAAGTTTGTATGAGCAGTGGCTGGCTTTAACCCAGACTGACTCAGTGGCTGAATATAAGGGAAGGTTTATTGAATTAATAACCCCCTTGGAGACTGTTTCAGAGCAAGTGGCCTTGGGCCAGTTTATTAATGGGCTCAGCAAAACCCTAAGGGCTAAGGTCAGAATGATGGGGCCCAGAAACTTGGATCAAGCTATGGAGCTTGCAACAAAAGTAGAGGAGAAGCAAACCTATCTTTTCCCCACTAAACTAAGCCCAACCCAAAGGCCCAACCCACCATATTTAATCTCTCAACCAATACGACCCCGCACCACTGACCCAAATCCACAAAACATAGCCCACAAAACCCATTCAGCCCAAAACTTTAATTATTCTACACCTCTAAACCCAAAATACGGTTACCCTCAACCCCCTCCTTATTCAAAAACTTCCTCAAACACTGTGACTCAACCCTTAAACCAAAAATCAAACCCCCAACCAGTACAACCCAAACACCGGTACTTCGAGGAGGCTCTCAGAGAAGGAGATACAGTACCGCCGTGAAAACAACCTCTACTTTCGCTGTGATGGGAAGTGGGGTATTAACCACAAGTGTCCAAATCGTGAATTAAGTGTGATGATGGTGGACGGTGAGACGGAGGAGCTCGACGGTGAAGAGGCGGAGCTCGACGCCGACGAGGGTACCCAGGTAAACATGATTGAAGTTTCTTTTTGTTCGTTCTTGGACCCCACTAGCCTTAGAACCATGAAATTGCAGGCCTACCTTTGATCGAACTCGGTTTTGGTCATGATTGACCCCGGGGTGACCCACAACTTTATTTCCACCACAACGGTGGAAAAGTTGGGTATCCCGGTCTCTGGTGGGACGGAATTTAGGGCATCACTTAGCGACGGGGCGAAAGTGTTGGGCAAGGGAAGATGCGAGACTGTGAAACTTGGGGTGCAAGGGGTAGAAATTTGTGAAGACTTTTTACCATTAAAGTTGGGCAATTCAGACCTTATCCTTGGGGTCCAATGGCTGGAAAAGTTAGGGGTAGTGACTACGAATTGGAAGAAGCATACCATGAGTTTTGTGTGTGGTGGGCGGCGAGTGAAGCTGTTAGGGGAGATGATGACGGATTGGAAGAAGCAAGCTATGGATGTTGCACGTGAGCAATATAACGCAACTTGGGAGGATGCAAGGGCCATTGCTAGCCACTTTCCTAACTCCCATCTTGAGGACAAGATGGTTCTTTGGGGAGGGGGTAATATCATGCCTTGGCCTCCAAACCACCAAGCACATGAGCAAAAGAAGGGTAATTATGGGAATGTCTAAATGTATGTGTTGGACCAATCAAGAGGAAGGGGAATAAGGATGAATAATGCTATAAATAGAGAAAAGGTTGTCATGTGGGATTCATTCAGAAAAAGAGAGAGAATTTATTTATTGTTTGTATTTGTATATTACTTTAGTGTCCTAGCTACTGTAGTCTTTCCTTTTTAGTGAAATACAAAACTCTCATCCTTTTCCTCAAAGTTAGTGCTTATTTCCCATTAACTATTGTTAGAGTGGGTGTGTGGTGCTATTGTATTGCTGCCATTGTAGTGAGTTTCTCGTGCAGGTGTTGGAGCAAAGCTCAGGCTATAACAGAAGCAAATGTGAGGTTCATGTTGACGATAGGAGGAGAAAGTAAGTCGGTGTACGTCGGTGTAAATTCTAGGTCATGGTTTGAATGCAAATAAATGTAATGAATCACAGTAGACTTGGACATGCACGTATGAGTAGAAATAAATTGACATGATGTATTTCTGAAAGCAGTATGATGTGTGTTTAACTTACCTTGTGGCAAAATTTTGCAAATTTCCTTCTGACGATAGTAATTAATCTGCTTCTCAATTGTTTGAAATGGTTCATTGATATTTGGGGACCCTATAAGGCTGTCACCAAAGGTAAATATTTATACTTCTTGACTATTGTGCATGATTATTCAAGGGCAAGATGGGTGTATTTGTTGTAATTTAAAGTAGATGCTCTAAAAAATATCAAGGAATTTGCAAATTTTGTATAAAAACAATTTCAAAGAACAATCAAAGTAATAAGAAGTGATAATGGATTGGAGTTGTGTGGATGTAAAATGTCATGATTTCTTTGGAGAATTGAGAATTAGTCATTAAACAAGTTGTGTGGATAGACCACAACAGAATGGAAGAGTGAAAAGAAGACAGAAACATTTTGGAAATGGCAAGGGCATTGAGGTCCCAATCAAGGTTGAAATTATTTTTTGGGGAGATTTGTGTATTGACTGCAGTCTATAATTCTATATAACAAATAGGCTGCCTAGCCCAGTCCTGAAAAAAATTTCACCTTATGAGAAACTCTTTGGTAAGAAACCAGATTATGGAAGGCTAAAGGTCTTTGGTTGTCCTGCTGTGGCCTACAATTCTGATAAGGGAACACAAAAGTTCCAACCAAGGGGTTTGCCTTGTATTTTTTATTTTGGGATACCCTCAGCATACCAAAGGATATAGGCAGCTTAACTTGCGCACATCTAAAACATTCATTTCTATGGATGTCAAGTTTAATGAAAAATACTTTCGTTCCCTAATGCTACCTCACAAAACTACATGAAACCATGTCCTGCAAAGTTTCCAGAGGAACAAATTAGAGAGAGCAAGGAAAGAAAAATTGCTTGGTCAGATGATGATTTGATTGAGGAGGCAGATATTGATGAGCAAGAATTGGATGAATCTGATGACAGGAGGAACATAGAATCAATGGGCACAGAACAAACATCTCAGGGGACGGACATCACAAGGGAAGAGACTGATGATTAATTTGCGAATGTAGAGCCATCTCTAAGAAGGTTAGAATATCAGTACAAGTTAAAAGCTGCAGAGAAACCTCCTGGTGGAACAACAAATTGTGAGTATGGAGAGGTGAAGACCGACTTTGCAACCTTAATGTCCAAAGTGGTTCACTCAACAGACAGAATTTCAGAGAAGCAGTGCAACAAGAGGTGTGGGTGGATGCTATGAACGAGGAATTGGATGCTCTAGAATCATTATTATATAAGCCAAGGGGGGAGCTATGGCGTCCCCCCTCGAAAAGTCTAAAACACCCTTAAACATTCTAAATATTCAAACTATATCAATATTAAGTTATTAACTAAAAAGGAAAGTTTTTGTATTTTTAAAAATGAAAATATTACAAGATATATAATTCAAAAAAATAAAATACAAACACCAAAAATCATTTTTTGAATTCTCTAAAAATAGACACCCGTAATAGTATATTTCACAAGAATAATTTAGAGTTTTGGTTTTGATTTTTTTTTTTTACTACTGAATAACAGTTAAGCTCAAAATTTGACGCATGCATAGCGTGCATATAAAGCTAGTCTACCAATATATGGAGCATAACATACATACCACTAGGAAAAAGATCCATTGGAAGTAAATGGAATAATGGATTTACAAGACTAAACTCAAGCCGGGATGCAAACAGGGCCGTTCATAAGGGATTAAAGGCCCGGGGAAAAATATCATATATGGGCCCCATACAATTAATATTAAAAAGAGGTAATTTTTGTAACTACATACAAGAATCAATCAATCAATCAAATATACATTATAAAGGATGATTTTGTCAAAACCATACTAATTTCACAGAATTATAATGGAAGTAAATCAGTTTCAATACAATGTAATTTGACATGTCTATTTTTCATACTCCCTGAGCTTGGAAATCCTCTTCCTAACCCAGCTATTTATCAGAGACTGATTGGTACACTTCTCTATCTTACTCTGACCAGACCTGATACCACCTATTTATTGAGATTGACTGCCATTGCATTAGGGACAAAATGGTGGATGGCAGCATAAAACCACGATATGTCAGTTTTAAAGCTCAAGTGGCAGATGTTTTTACCAAGAGCATCCCAGTGTCACAGCATGAACATTTTCTCTCCAAATTGGGTGTTCAGCAACCTTCCTCATACCCAGTTTAAGGGGGAGTGTAGGAGAAGGAAAGGATTAAGACAACCAATTTGTTTTATTTTTTACAGCTACAAGTTACTGTTCTATTGGTTACTGTTATCGCTGTAACATTTGTTTTGGATTTGATGACACAAGCATACTTGGGCAAAATGATATAAGCTGTAGTGAGGTGTAGAAATGCTATTGTGCTGAGTATTCTCTAAGGTTGTATCCATATGCTGCCACCCATATAAAAGTGGCAACCTTTTTTCGTTGCTGTCATGACAAAACACTGAATACAAGGAGAATTCCCCTCATTTTTCTCTGCTTTGAATGAATGCCTGCTCTATACCCTTCAGATTATATTTATAATGATTAAGACTTGGAAGACATTCAGAATCAACACTTTGAGCTCTACTAAAGCAAAAATAAATGAAAATTGTAAAATTTAAAGCTAGGATAAGGTGTAATAAATTCTGATAAATTCAAATAAATCAAAAAAAGGCCTAATGAGGATTACTCTTTCAACAAATAAGGTTCAGATACTTTCTATAAAGTTCTAGTAAGGTATAATAAGTTTGAATAAGCTTAGACAAACCCAAGTAAGCAAAAATAACAGACTTTATCTGTTTTATGAATAATATATAGGGAGCGCATATGCAATTCTTTTCTTAAAAAAGTTAACTTTTGGCTTAGGAAAGAAAGCATAGCGGCAGTAGTGTTCCTAACAAACGATGCAATATCAGAGAGCTTACACAATACTCAATCTGAGTCTAGGGAGATTGGGAGAAGCATTTTCACTGGAGAAGAGGGAAGGAGGTTCAATCCTTACCTTCATGCTAAAGTGAACAAAGTCGTCAATGCAAATGTTAAAGCTCCTTTACAAGAACAAGACAGAATTCCTATCGGTTGCTTGACGATTGGATATTTGATATATAACCAGTATTCATGTTACTTGATAAACCAGGTGGACTCAATAATAGATGATGCATTACCTGGAATGCAGCTGGGTTTCTACAGCTCCTGAAATTTGTGCTCAAAAAACTGAACTTATAGGTTACAAAAGTGACAACTATCTACCTGGAAATCCAGCAGTTTTTAGTTGAACAAGATGGAAGGTGGTTAGTTTGTCTTATTTACAAGTTTGGCTTATTTACAAGTTTGGCATCTAAAAGAACCGGTGACATATAAATATAGCCTTCAATGTGTAACAGGATTTATATCTCAATGAATTTGGGGCCAAAAAGTAACGATTTCATTAAATTTCAACAAGGTCACTGCAAATTTGCACTAAAAATTGCTATTATGGTGATGTTTAGCACAGAGATTTGCCACTCACGTTCTCTGCAGAAGTGCACAAGCAGCCACAAAGGCAGTAACAATGCAACTTTATGGCACTGTTCTTTTGGACTGAATTAATCTCAAATTCTCAACTGAACTGAACGGAACAAAATGGACTTTATCTAAATCCTAGACTCAACTGGAGTGAACTGAAACTTCAGAACTTAAGTCCAAAAGAACATGGCCTAGGATCACTGTTTGATAAGTTAACAAACACTTCTTCTACCTCCTTTTCACCTGAGTCTCACGAACTCAATATTCTCTCTCGATCTGGTTTAGGACCGAAAAGAACATCCATAGTTCACTTGGTTTACAAACACATAATCAATATCAAACAGATACAAGTGGTGCTTGTAGCATACAGAGCTATCACAAAACGGATCCTCTGTGGCTCCAGTCTACTACTAAAGGCAACAAAACCTTTGCTTCAAACATTTAAATTCTAAACCTCCACAGTCCCACATAGAATCTCGTTAAATGTCACTGTTTCATATTCGAAAACTTTTTCTCTTTATGAGTACTATTGTAATGAGTTTACTACTTTACTGCCATTAACATCATTTATGTTTGTTCTCCCGCACTTATTCATGAACCACCAAAGTGTTGCCCATACACGTCTCTACTATTTGACAAAATCAAATATATGATTAACAGAGACAAAGATTGTTAGGACTCAGCTTGGAACAACCCTACCCACTACCTATATAGATAACAACTCGTTAATAATAAACAGGTATAACAACCCTACCCACTCAGCTTGGAACTAGCCCAAAACCATCATCCTCAAAAACTCAACTTTTGCTTGTTTATAACAGAAATATATATGCACTAGGGCTCCCTAATTGAATAAAACCTTTCATATTCTCCATTTAACATATGCAATATGCTTACTAAGCTACTAATACTATGAACCACTTTCTTATGCATAAAGCAAGGCATACACTCTACATCATATTTCTGTGTTACACTGATAATATCTTCATGTGTGAACCAACAAAATCTATGCCTAGTCATGTATGTTGCTATGCTTAAAAACATAGCATAATGGCATACGGATAAATATTACAAATGGAGCATGCCACAATCACGAATGGTTGTGTGCCATGTGTCAAACAACTTTCAATTTATTTACGATCATGCTTGTTGGAGGCTAGGAATTAGCCAAATTCACATCTATTTATTTATTGGCACAAATCTTTCTCATGTATAGTACCTTTTCAATTACCAATTCCTCATCTTATATCAAAAACTTTTGTCATAGTCTAATTCAAGTTGTATTAGTCCACATCAATTAACATATTTTTTTTTTATACATGTGTCCACATTCAAATGAAACTAATCAAAACAAAGAATTCCAAAAGCAAAAAAACCAAGAAAAAAAACTACTCAGTAATTAATTACCTGGTGTAAGGAGGAGGACAAAAGACGATGATATAATCAGCAGCAGCACAAGTAAAAGTACTCGTCTTATCATCATACGCATAACTATACGCGCGTGGGCAAGCTTGCTTGAAAAACATCGAGTACACCGATGGCGGACACGTGTCAGGTGTATCGTACCCTTCACTACAACAATACCGTGGATCCCCAAATGCCTCACACGCGCTCTTACACGCGACTGCTGTTCCGGCCCCGACAACCTCACTCCCATTCCCACGTGCGGCGGCGACGGTAAGCTGTCTAGGACACGCGCGGTTCAGATCAATAAGACACCCGGTCGGGCTGCAGTCACCACCACGGCCGCCACGTGGAACTATGAGAACTGGGAGGTTGTAACCGTCGACAAGGCTGACGTCATAGAAGTCCAGCCCACCAGCGCCGTTGAGAGTGAACTCGGCTAGAGTTGCCGGGGGTATGGCGCCGGCACCAGAGCACTCGAGTTTGCCGGAGGCACAGTCTCCGCTTAGGCAGGTGAGTTTTTCGGCTGATGGATCGCCGGAGCAGAAAGTACGGGCCCAGATACGGCCCGACCATGACCTAGGGAAGGTGAAAGAGCGAGATTTTCCGGAGGAAAGAGAAAATCCGGTGGTAGGAAGAGGCGGGGATGTTGCGCCGGAGAGAAGTCCAGGCCATATTGGGTGTCTGCATTTGTTAACGAATCGGAACTTAGCTGCTTTTGTAGTTACTGTTTCTGCCAATTTTAAACCCAAAAAAAAAAAAAAAGTATTAATCAACAACTTAAAAGAAGGAAAAAGGAAAAGAAAAAAGAAAGAATTAATCACCTGAGGTGAGAAGAAGTAAGAGGAAGAAGAAGAGGTTAGCCATTGAAACGGGGATGAATGGTTTGCCGGGAAAATTCATTTTTGTAAAAAGGAGTGAGTGAAACCAAGTAAAGCAAAAGTTCGTAGCTTCTTGGTGTGGTTTTCTTTTTTTGTTTTAAATTATTTTCATCTTCTTTGATTTCTTGAGTTATTTTCTAAGTTGCATTTTTGGATTCTTGAATTTGTTTCTTTCTTTTTATTCCTAAAGAGGTTGCTTTTTCCCTTTTAAAATTTGGTTAAAAAAAAATTCAAGTGAGAATGGGAGTGGAACCATCCATTCATACATCATTCCTCTCAGTTGAGAGTTCTTGAATTTTTGATACTAAAGAAATATTTCTTTATATGAAAAGGTTGTTATGAATTATAAATGCATTTACATGGATTCTGATTAAAGTGAATTATAAATGCATTTATATAGGTTCTGATTAAAGTGAATTATAAATGCATTCACATAGATTCTGATTAAAGTGAATTGTAAATGCATTCACATGGGTTATGATTATTGATTAAAGTGAATTGTACACTTCACATCTGTTTCTTCTTATTGTCTCTGTCTTAAAATCTTAGATACGAAACAAAAAAATATATGTATTTTGATTTTTTTAATTTATTTTGGTATTACATTTTGTGGTTATTGTCTACAATGCACTTACATGGGTTCTACAAAAGTAAAGTAAATTAGTTAATGACATGGATTCATATGGGTTCTGCAAAAGCAAAGTAAATTACCATGTTTTTCACATGTGTTCTGAAAAAATACAGAAAAGTAAAATGTGTTTACATGTCAGTGTCACTAAAAAGCAAGATAATTGAAAGTATTTGGTTCACTTGGGACAAAGTATTTATAATAATTTTGCACACAATAAACTTATTATAAGCATAAACACGGTACAAGCATACAAACTGACAACACTTACACTGTTAAGCTCTCTTACACTAGTAACAATTTAACACGCTTAAACATACTTACACTAATCACTCTTAAACACTCTTAAACTAAAATTGATATTGTACAAATTAGAAACCCCTATATGTTCAAGTTAACTCTGAAGTTTGTGCATCATCTTCACTTCCCATGATGTCCGGTCTTCTTTAGCACTCAATTGTTGGGGCATTTCTCAATTCATCTTTAGTTGCTGCATTGGAATGTTTCACTCCTCCAACTCAATTTTATTAGTTTAAATCTCACCATAGAGCTTCAGTCTATCACTAAATGAATCTAGTGCAGTACTTGTCGGCTCCTTTCCCTTAAGCCTTGACTTTGTCTTTTTTGCACCTTCAAGGCAAGGTACAAACTCATCATCCTGAAATCCACTAGTGGGTGTGTTTGGTGTTGATCTGTCACCCTCGTCCCTTGTTCTCTTCCCAGTGCTATCGTTCCCTAGCTAAGGACTCATCCATCACAGGGTTTTTTTATGGACGACCACGTATTGGTTTGAAACCATATTGAGCCAAGATAGAGCAGTATTTGTCCCATTTCTTAAGTAACACCTACTCGTCATAGAAACATAATCTTCTAAATGAGTTTTGATGAATCGTGTGAGCCTCTGAGAGCACACCATCTTCATTTTTTCCACTTGTCTTCCTAGCCCTTTCCTTGTCCATGCTTCCACACCACTTCAAAACCGCCTTAAAAATTCTTAACCAACACCCCTTCAAACTACTAGGAGTTCTGAAGGAAATTTCCTCTAGATTTCCATCTCTAGCTGCATTGTATGCTTGCACAACACTTCCCCAAAATACTCCCTTCTTCTGCTAAGCCTCTATAATCGAATCTGTGCTTGTGTTCATGAACGCCAAGATAAGAGCGGTGGTCCCCGATTTTGACCAAATCCTTTTCTCTGGTTGACTTTATTTCTCGGGGATTAAGGTAGGATCGAGGGTTTGTTGTGTCAGAAGTTCAATGAAGTTTTGTTGGGATAGAAGAGGGTCAAATTCCCATTCATCACCATCTTCCCTCATCATACTTATCCACATCACAATCTTCGTTCGTGCTCTCGGATCCACCGGGCCGGGGATGATCGGGGATGATTGGTCGTGTGACGACCCGACTCGCTTAAACCGGCGCGGAAGAAACTAATGAGTCGAATAGTCAGAACTAACAAACTAAAACACTTAAAATTTAAAAGCAAACCTCAAAATGATTATATTTACTAAACCAAAAGTATAATTACCCACAAGATTGTACACAACTAATCCCAAAAGTCAAACTACTACTACTAACATACGTAACTCCAAATACATCTCAGAGTTATAGTAAAGTATATGAGTATTACTTCTAGATTATATAACTAGAAAACATCGAAACATAACAATATATCTAGGCAATAACGACACTCGCCCAACCCAATGCTAAGCAAGGACCTCATCATCAGAATTACCTGAAAAACAATAACAGTCCACCGTCAGTGGCCAGTAACATAACTGTCTCACCCTAACGGGAATACACATGAACATAGCATAAATCAAATAACCCAAATCATAATATCAAATCATACGAACAATAGCAAATAATCATACTTGTCTCGACAACTTAACCAATCTTTACTTTGGCGCAATTATTCGCATACTAGACCGGACTATGCACGTACGAACGCATCTTACGCATTCGAACTTTCTACTATGGTAGGACTGAGAATCTTACTCCCAAATCCCGTGAAACCAATCTTACTGGAAATCCACATCCGAAGACAACATAGTAAGACCACCAAATATCCCAATACCGCGGATAGGATAGGATAGGGGCAACGTCTTAACCCAAAAACATAGAATCTTACTCTACGATTTAGGCGTCTAATAGC
Organism: Salicornia ramosissima; assembly: GCA_951394345.1. Lineage (NCBI taxonomy): Eukaryota > Viridiplantae > Streptophyta > Magnoliopsida > Caryophyllales > Amaranthaceae > Salicornia > Salicornia ramosissima. The sequence goes on from OX596233.1 coordinate 49,062,852, forward strand.
GAAATCAAGCTAATCTTTAAAATCTTTAACTCTTTAATCCGAAGTTTACATTCTTAGTTACTTCTTAAGTTGCATCTTACGCCTTGACTCAAGAAATAACATGTAAACGAAACATCTTACAACATCTTATAACTTTCTTTAACCTTTTCTTTAACTTTCTTTAACTTTAAAGACTCAATCAAGAACTCTTAAAGAACCTTAAAGAACTCATCAAGAACTCAAAGAACTCATCAAGAACTCATCCAAGATTCAAGATCTTCAATCAAGAACTCAATCAAGATTCAAGAACTTCAACCAAGAACTCATCCAAGAATCAAGAACTCATCCATACATACTCAAATTACACGCATACTTTCAATCAATTCAACACATGAAATCATCAACTTTCTAGTATCCAAAACTCATCAAACTTGATCATGAACAGCATCAAACTTAATACTAACATATTCAATCATAAAATCATCATATTAAACCTTAAAAATCTTTATAAACCCATTTCAAAATCAGATTATAATTCATACACAAAACATGATTAAAACTTCAAAATAAACTAATCTATGCATTTAATCTATACTATGAAACATAGTATACCAAATTAAGTTGAGAAAGCATGTTACCTTATTGAAGATTAACAAGGCAAACACTCAAGAACTTGCTGCCTGGAAAACTAAACCACACGGCCCCAAGCCACACGGACCACCATGCACGGCACGGCCTTGCACGAACACCACCACGAACCACACGAGCAACACGGCTGCCCAGCACGGCTTCCTAGCACGAACTACACGAGCACCACCGTTCCTTGCACGGCCCACACGACCCTTGCACGACACCACCACGGTCACCACTCGAACACCCACACGAACACGACCCAAAACCAAACTATAGATCTTGAATGCAAAATACGAGGTTTAGTTTGTGTTTTGATACTTAAAGATCAATGGAAGTTGAATCTTTAAGTTTGGGGTTTGAGAAGATGATGAACAATTTGATTGAATTGAAGTGCCAAAAATGGCGTGTGACAAGGGAGTAATGGAGAGTGTTTGTGTTTGATCTTTTGATGGCAAGGAATGACAATTTAGCAAATGAATCCTCAAGCCTTACTAACTCCTCTATAAATAGAGTTAGTTAAGGTGTGAACATGAGGCAAGTCGGAAATGAAGCCACTAACCATATAGGGGCCGGTTCTCATGAGCCAAAATGGGCCAAAGTTGGACTCTTGTGATCAATTAGGCTAATATACAAAAATTGCATGATTAATCATGCTTAAATCGATTTAGCCCAAAATATTAAATAACTAATTAGAAAATTAAATAATTAAATTCTAATTAATTAAATAATAATAAAATAAATAATAATTGATTAAAATAAAATAATTCGAATTTAATCGAAATTATTCACATAAAATAAAATAAATAGTTCAAAAATAAATTTGAACCATACATAAAATCACATAAACATACATAAATACACAACAGAAATACCTATAAAATAGGGCTGTTACAACCTCTCCTCCTTAAAGAAATTTCGTCCCGAAATTTAAGGCAAAGGAGATCGCTCACCCTCGAACAGTTCCGGGTACTTCTGCCTCATGGACGCCTCTGTCTCCCAAGTCGCCTCCTCATGGTGTTGATTTCTCCACAACACCTTGACGAGCTGGACTTGCTTACGCCGAAGGGTCCTCACTTCCCGATCCAAGATCTGAACGGGTCGCTCCTCAAAAGTCAGATTCGGCTCAAACGTGGCCGATTCCACTGGAATAATGTGGGTAGGATCGTGTACATATTTCCTTAGTTGGGAAACATGGAATACATCATGTACATTAGACAAACTAGGTGGTAATGCCAGTCGATATGCCACCTCCCCAACTCGTTCCAGTATCTCGTAAGGTCCCACATATTTTGGTCGGAGTTTCCCCTTCTGAACAAAGCGTGCCACTCCTTTGAATGGTGAAACCTTAAGCAAGACTCTGTCACCTACCTCGAAAGCCAGCGGTCTACGTCGATTATCGGCGTAGGATTTCTGACGACTTTGAGCGGCCTGCATCTTAGACCGGATGACTCGGACCTTCTCGATAGTATCACGTACCATCTCAGGTCCTAAAGCCACAGAATCACTAATATCATTCCAACATATCGGACTCCGAAATTTCCTGCCATACAGGGCCTCGTACGGAGCCATCCCGATGCTGGAGTGATAGCTATTATTATAGGAGAACTTTATCAAACAGAGCATACGTACCCAAGACTGATGGTACTCCAGAGTACATGCTCGAAGCATATCCTCTAAAGTCTGGATGATCCTCTCAGTTTAACCATCAGTCGCCGCATGAAAAGCGGTGCTCAACTTCAGCTTCGTCCCAAAGGCTTCCTGAACTGATTTCTAGAAATGAGACAGAAATCTCGGATCTCAATCAGAAACGATTTCCCTCGGAACTCCGTGAAGTCGGATAATATCCTGAGTATACGCCTCTGCCAGACGCTCCATAGACCAGGTCATCTTCATCGGAATGAATCTAGTGACCTTGGTCAACCTATCCACTATGACCCAAATAGCATTCAAGCCATTACAGGTGGGTAAGCTAACCACAAAGTCCATAGATACCGACTCGAACTTCCAGGCCGGAATAGGTAGTGGCTGCAACAGACCTCCTGGTCTCTGATGCTCGATTTTAACCTTCTGACAGACTAAACACGGAGCTACGAACTCTGCTACATCCCTCTTCATCTTAGGCCACCAGAATTGGCCCTTGAGGTCCTGGTATAACTTGTTACCTCCAGGATGAACAGAGTAGGGCGAGTTATGTGCCTCAGACATAATTCTGTTCCTAAGATCAGAACAGTCCGGTACACACCACCTCCCTCGGAATCGCAGACTACCATCGGAAGGGATCTCGAAACCTACGGCTTTACCTTGCCGTAGAGCCTCTCGTATCCTAGCTAATTGTGGGTCGTTCTGTTGACCCTTGCGCAATTCCTGAATCAGATCAGGCTCAGCACTCATAGATGTCAGACGAAGTCTGACGGAACTACGGCTTCTACTGAAGCTCAAGCGATGCTTACGACTTAGTGCATCAGCGACTAAGTTCGCCTTGCCCTCACAATAGTTAAGCGTCAGGTCGTAGTCCTTAATAAGTTCAAGCCATCGTCTCTGCCTCATATTGAGGTCTTTCTGAGTAAAGATGTACTTGAGACTCTTGTGATCCGTGAATACTCTACACGAACCACCATAGAGGTAGTGCCTCCAGATTTTGAGCGCGAACACTACAGCTGCTAACTCCAAGTCATGCGTAGGATAGTTACGCTCGTGCACCTTCAATTGTCTCGATGCGTAAGCGATGACTTTCCCGCCTTGCATGAGCACACATCCTAGGCCACTCTTCGAAGCATCACTATAGACCTCGAACTCCTCCTCATCGTTTGGAAGGGTAAGTATAGGAGCAGAGACTAATCTCTGTTTCAATTGCTGGAATGCTTGCTCGCAAGCCTCCGTCCAAACGAATCGGACCTCCTTCTATAGGAGACTAGACACCGGCCTAGCAATCTTGGAGAAGTCCTGGACGAATCTTTGATAGTATCCGGCCAATCCCAGAAAACTACGAACTTCCGCCACATTTCTCGGGCTACTCCAATCAACTACAACCTTAATCTTAGCCGGGTCTACCTTAATGTCGTCCTTACTAATCACGTGACCCAGAAATGCTACTTCGCGAAGCCAGAACTCACACTTGGAGAGTTTCGCGAACCACTTATTACTACGTAATATCTCCAGTACCATCCGGAGATGTTCCGCATGCTCAGACTCATCTCTCGAATAGACTAAGATATCGTCTATAAATACTACGACACACTTATCGAGTAAGTGGTAAAATGTCCGGTTCATTTGGTCCATGAACACGGTTGGCGCATTAGTGAGGCCAAAGGGCATCACCTCGAACTCGTAGTGGCCGTATCTAGTACGAAAAACAGTTTTCGGAATGTCTTCTTTCCTGACTGGAATCTGATGATATCCAGATCGAAGATCTATCTTCGAAAACACTCCTGCTCCTCGCAACTGATGGAACAGGTCCTCAATCCTAGGCAACGGGTACTTATTCTTGATAGTTACCCGATTCAACTCTCGGTAGTCTATGAATAGGCGCATACTAACATCTTTCTTCTTCACGAAGAGCACAGGTGCTCCCCATGGAGAAATGCTCGGCCTAATGAAGCCCTTATCGATCAAATCCTGGAGTTGCATTTTTAACTCTTGCAACTCCGATGGTGCCATCTGGTAAGGGGCCATTGAAATCGGCGTTGTCCCGGGTGCTAAGTCGATATGAAACTCGACGTCGCGCTCGGGTGGAACCCCCGGTAGCTCATCAGGAAATACGTCTCTGAAATCCCTCGCTACAGGTATATCGTCCAACGAACGCTCCTCAGTCAAGTCCCTTACCTGATATAAGTACACCATATCGCCCTTCTGGCGATGCTTTCTCATTTTCAAGGCTGAGATTACCTTAACTCCTTTCTTAAGGACGAACCCAGAGTAGGTAACTCGGTTGCCCTGGAGTCCTCGGAATGTCACTGACTGATCTCGGCAACGAATGATCGCTCGATACCTCGACAGCCAGTCCATACCAAGTATCACGTCGAACTCCATCAGCGGGAACTCCTTCAAATCAGCCGTCGCTTGCTCCCCAACTATCACGATAGGCACTCCTCGGAACTCGCGCTGACAAATAAAATCCTCTCCGGAAGGGAGAGTTATAACTGAACTAACAGGACAACTGCCACGAAGATTAGACCTCGAGGCAAAACTACTAGCCACAAAAGAGACAGTAGCACCAGAGTCAAACAATACTAAAGCTAACACACCAGAAACAAGAAATCTACCTGATACGACGTCAGGCTGAACCTCGGCCTCCGCCTCGGTCATACAGTAGACTCGGTTCTTCACTGGAGTCTTCGTCGGTGCCGGAAGCTGCTTAACCGTCACACCTGGATTCCTCTCGGGGCATACTGACGCCTTATGTCCTTCCTTCCTGTAGATAAAACACGCTATGGGCGAACCGTCACACCGCTTACCTGGGTGGAAGTCTCGGCCGCATCCTCTGCACTTCGAGCCATTAGAACCCTTATGCAAACTTGTGGTCGGAGGGGTACTGCTAGGAGCACTAAATCGGGGCTTCTTAAAAGAAGCTGTCGTCGCCAGAACCTGAGCTCTCTTCCTGCTCGCATCCTCCTCAGCCGTCGATGCCTGAATCTCGAGTGCTACCTCGTAAGCCTGCTGAAATGTCGTCGCTCCACTACTGATCACGTGAACGCGAATCCTCGGATCTAGCTTTTTGATGTAGCGCTTGACCCGATCCTTCTCTGACGGAACCAAAGACGTAGCGAACCTCGATAACTCCGTTAACTTATCGGTATAGGCCTGGACGGTCATCTTACCCTGTGTAAGAGTAAGAAACTCCTCCTATTTCTGCCACCGCAACTCGTCGGGGTAGAAACGTTCCTGGATCTTATTGACGAACTCGATCCACGACATCGAATGTAACGGCAAGCACGCGTCCTTAGCTAACGTCCACCAGTTATCGGCCTCTCCACATAGATAATAAGCGGCGATCTACACCTTCTCGTGCTCGGGGAAAAACGTCGCGTCGAAGAGCTTCCCCATCTCGCAGATCCAGCTCTCCAGAATAATGGGGTCGGCAACCCCATCATAAGTCGGAGGTCGATGACGTGCGATACGGTCGAACGTCGACTGCGTACTCGGCGTATGACGACTATGGTGCGCCAACGTAAGGATCGCCTCCTCGAGTGCCTGCAACCTCTGTCGTCCAGTACTCAACCGGCGAGGTGTAGACATGCTGCAACGCATCACAATAAAAAGACATACCAAAATAACAATGTCAGTCATACATCCCCACCACAATCAAGTGCACAAAATAAAGAGAGAAAAAGAAAATAGGAAAGATCCTATCCCGGTCTTTCTACCCAACTCTTCTCCCTTTACGAAACCTAAATTTGGTTTTATCACTCGGGAATAGTAAAGCTCTCAACTCCCGGGTTTAACTCGAAATCCTAAAACTTCACTTAAAACCTATTCAGCTCTAATACCAACTGTGACGACCCGACTCGCTTAAACCGGCGCGGAAGAAACCAACGAGTCGAATAGTCAGAACTAACAAACTAAAACACTTAAAATTTAAAAGCAAACCTCAAAATGATTATATTTACTAAACCAAAAGTACAATTACCCACAAGATTGTACACAACTAATCCCAAAAGTCAAATTACTACTACTAACATACGTAACTCCAAATACATGTCAGAGTTATAGTAAAGTATATGAGTACTACTTCTAGATTATATAACTAGAAAACATCGAAACATAACAATATAAAATCTAGGCAATAACGACACTCGCCCAACCCAATACTAAGCAAGGACCTCATCATCAGAATTACCTGAAAAACAACAATAGTCCACCGTCAGTTGCGAGTAACATAATTGTCTCACCCTAACGGGAATACACATGAACATAGCATAAATCAAATAACCCAAATCATAATATCAAATCATAAGAACGATAGCAACTAATCATACTTGTCTCGACAACTTAACCAATCTTTACTTTGGCACAATCATTCGCGTACTAGACCGGACTATGCACGTACGAACGCATCTTACGCATTCGAACTTTCTACTATGTTAGGACTGAGAATCTTACTCCCAAATCCCGTGAAACCAATCTTACTAGAAATCCACATCCGAAGACAACATAGTAAGACCACCAACTATCCTAATACCGCGGATAGGATAGGATAGGGGCAACGTCTTAACCCAAAAACATAGAATCTTACTCTACGATTTAGGCATTTAATAGCGAAATCAAGCTAATCTTTAAAATCTTTAACTCTTTAATCCGAAGTTTACATTCTTAGTTACTTCTTAAGTTGCATCTTACGCCTTGACTCAAGAAATAACATGTAAACCAAACATCTTAAAACATCTTATAACTTTTTTTAACCTTTTCTTTAACTTTCTTTAACTTTAAAGACTCAATCAAGAACTCATAAAGAACCTTAAAGAACTCATCAAGAACTCAAAGAACTCATCAAGAACTCATCCAAGATTCAAGATCTTCAATCAAGAACTCAATCATTATTCAAGAACTTCAACCAAAAACTCATCCAAGAATCAAGAACTCATCCATACATACTCAAATTACACGCATACTTTCAATCAATTCAACACATGAAATCATCAACTTTCTAGTATCCAAAACTCATCAAACTTGATCATGAACAGCATCAAACTTAATACTAACATATTCAATCATAAAATCATCATATTAAACCTTAAAAATCATTATAAAACCATTTCAAAATCAGATTATAATTCATACACAAAACATGATTAAAACTTAAAAATAAACTAATCTATGCATTTAATTTATACTATGAAACATAGTATACCAAATTAAGTTGACAAAGCATGTTACCTTATTAAAGATTAACAAGGCAAACACTCAAGAACTTGCTGCCCGGAAAACTAAACCACACAGCCCCAAGCCACACGGACCACCACGCACGGCACGGCCTTGCACGAACACCACCACGAACCACACGAGCAACACGGCTGCCCAGCACGGCTGCCTAGCACGAACCACACGAGCACCACCGTCCCTTGCACGGCCCACACGACCCTTGCACGGCACCACCACGGTCACCACTCGAACACCCACACGAACACGACCCAAAACCAAACCCGAACTATAGATCTTGAATGCAAAATACGAGGTTTAGTTTGTGTTTTGATACTTAAAGATCAATGGAAGTGGAATCTTTAAGTTTGGGGTTTGAGAAGATGATGAACAATTTGATTGAATTGAAGTGCCAAAAATGGCGTGTGACAAGGGAGTAATGGAGAGTGTTTGTGTTTGATCTTTTGATGGCAAGGAATGGCAATTTAGCAAATGAATCCTCAAGCCTTACTAACTCCTTTATAAATAGAGTTAGTTAAGGTGTGAACATGAGGCAAGTGGCAAATGAAGCCACTAACCATATAGGGGCCGGTTCTCATGAGCTAAAATGGGCCAAAGTTGGACTCTTGTGATCAATTAGGCTAATCTACAAAAATTGCATGATTAATCATGCTTAAATCGATTTAGCCCAAAATATTAAATAACTAATTAGAAAATTAAATAATTAAATTCTAATTAATTAAATAATAATAAAATAAATAATAATTGATTAAAATAAAATAATTCGAATTTAATCGAAATTATTCACATAAAATAAAATAAATAGTTCAAAAATAAATTTGAACCATACATAAAATCACATAAACATACATAAATACACAACAAAAATACCTATAAAATCAGGGCTGTTACAGGTCGGCTCCTAGGGTGTCGTGGCCCTAGTCACTTCCCAAATATACAATTTCTAATACCTAACTAACTAATACGTAGTATTAGTGGAGCTAGGGTTAATCCACAAGGAAGTAGGTGGATTGGAGTTGGTTTTAGATAATCTAGCGAATTGAGATTCTATTTTTGTTATTTTCTTTGAATTTTCAGAAATTTAACTATTAAACGAATCAATTAAAACAAACAAAAATGCGAGAATCACTGTAAAAAGATCTAGGGAAAAAACTCCTTGAATATACTTCATTTGGAGGATTTTTCGATCATTGAAAACCATTTATGCTTTGAGGAATTAAATTGCCAATAAATTTCTAAAATAGTTAGCAAATCCAATCCTAATCCCTCTCTCGAATAGACATTAGGAAATCTCAAAACAAGCTAAATCAACCTCTCTCGAATAGCTAATTTAACAAGTCTTACAACCGAAATTGTCAACTCTTTTATTAATTCACAATTCCAATTACTATCTCTAGCAATTTGGAAAATTCTCCATAGAAAATCTTGAAAGCAATCTTGAAAATTAAATCCAAAATCACTAGAACTCAACATGATTACTTCACTAAGCAAACATGAAAAGCAACAAGAAATTTAGGAAAATTAACAATCTAATAAACTCAAGCATACATGGATTCCAATAATCAACCTCCAAAATCCATAGAATAATCAAGTCATCATATCCCTAGAAAAACCTAACTACTCAAACATAATTGGGGAAAACATGGAGAAGAGATTAAAGTGGAATTCTAAGCAAGAAAACTTGAATTAAACTTAAATCTAACAACAAACAAGCAATTAAACTAAGAAAACAAGTAAATGTAGTAATTGAACACTAATCTACTTGCAAAATATGAAAGAGAGAAGAGTAAAAGCGAAAGAAATTGATTATGTACCTTGAGAAGAGTATATGACATGAAAATCAAAGAGAAATTCAAGAAATCAAGCATATATCTAGCCTAATCTACTCTAATCTAGAGAGAGAAAGTAGAGAGAGAAGCTCCTAATACTACCCTAAGTATGGTCTAAAAGTCCTCTCCATTAGTAAATGAAAACCCCAAATATGTATTAAGAACACGGCCAAAACAGAGCAAAAACACGTGTTGTAGCCGTGCACGGTCGTGTCACGGATTTGGGGCTTTCTAGAAGTTGCAAGGTAGTGTTGCACGGTCGTGCAGATCTGCACACTCGGACTTCAAATGCTCATATTTCCTTTGTTTCTTAGCGGAATTGAGCATGTAATATATCAAATTGAAGCTATTGGAATAAGGAATCTTCTCCAAGTGGAATCACCTGAAAAAAGAGTTATAGAAAAAAAGATATGAGTCTTTGAATCAGCCTATATATGCAAGAGCACTTGAAATGCTTCCAATTTTAGCCCAATTATTCAAGAAAACAAACAAAACACAACATTATTGAATGAAACCATGAAATAAGCTAATTCTATACTAAAAGACTAAAAACCAATGAAATAAAGTCTAAAAGGCCCGAAAGACAAGTGAAACGAAGCCGGAAAATGGGTCCAAAATGGACCGATCAATGATTGACCAATTCAAAAAAATTAAAACCACTGATGCATTGTGACATTGGTTGATTTAGGAAATGTTGCCAACTTTGTGTCATTGGTTGATTTGGAAAATGTTGCCAATTTCGTGACCTTGGTTGATTTTGGGTGTAGTAGTTGAGCATAAGATTATGAGGATAATATATACATAATTGAGAATTTGAGATTATGATGATAATCTTGGGACAAATTTTGTGGCAAATTTGTGGGCTGTTGTAAATAATTTTGTCGATTTTGAGGCAAAATTGGTGGATTTTGCAACATATTTTGTTGTGGTTTTCTCTAGGATTATGCATTGTGGTAGTATTAGGATTATTTGAATCCATTATTATTATTATTATTTTTTTTTTTGGGGGGGGGGGGGAATTAAGCTGCATTTTTGGGAGTATTGAACAAAATAATAGTTGATTTTTTTTAAAATGCTAAAATTGTAGGAAAAAAGTTTTTTTTTGCTTTAATAAAATATGATAATATGGGTGTCTATTTATAAAGGGCTAGGAAGACTAGTAGATAGTAGACTAGTATCTTGCAAAGCTACCTGTTCATTGACTAGTAGCTTGCAAATTAAAGCTACTTGTTCTTTTTTTTATATGGTTAAGCATGCTCTAACCCTCTAACAATCAATGAACAGTTAGCTTTGCAAGCTACTAGTCTACTATCTACTATCTACTATCTACTATAACTATTTAAAAGCAAAAACATAAAATAATCCACCTCATCTTTTCATCATTCTCTCTGTTTACTTGACACATGACATAATATTTTGTGTTATTTCCTTCATATGCCAATTAAGTATCCATTTATTTTATTATTACTATTATACTTTATCTCTTCAAATAACTATTGAATTATCCAATCTCAACTTATAACCTTTAATATACTTATACTCATTAAAATTAATATTACAATTTTTTATTATACAACAAAAATAATGAAGAGTTATAATCACGTAATTATCTCCCGGACAATACCGGAACTAAAATCTAGGTTCTTTAAAAATTTGTTTCCTCCAATGCCATATGGTGTTTCCTATTTAAAGAAATGTTACATTTCTTTTTTATGTATCGAAAGTATATCCCGAAATTTTTTCAGCCACTTACAAATTTTCGAATTTGCGAAACCTTAAAACTATTTCTAGAAGTCTTCGTGCTTCAATTCCTAGAAATAATGCATGTTATTTGTTACACTCATTGAGTATTTACTCATCAAATACCCATGCATGGAAAGTTTGATGACTTGTCCATTACAGAAAAAATGGCCCTTCACAATAATTCATACAAATAATAATGCCGCCACCAACAATTGTAAGCAAATGCTAATGCAGCATAACATGCACTCCATCAATGCATATGTAGGAATGGTCAATCACTTCTCGAAAAAAAAAAGTTGGAATGGTCAATCAAAACAGGCAAAAAGATAAACCAAAGACATAAAAATGAAAGAATCTCTAAAAATCTGAAGTACTGTATATATATATATATATATATTTTTTTTTTTTTTTTTTGCAAATGAGCCACAAAGGACAAGATGAGAATCGATCACAGGATCAACTGGAATCGGGAGGGAAGCTCTAACCACCTGAGCTATGTCTCACTCTCAATAATTTGGAAATAAATTGACCCACATGTTAAATATACTTTTAGTAGTTTCATCATCATCCTAACACAACTAGAAAAGATGCTATTTGCGACGGGAATTCCCGTCGCAAAAATGGGAACCCATCGTAAAAAAAGGGGATGCATATGATTTTTCCTGTCGTAAAAATATGAGCCCGTCGCAAATGATTTTTCCCGTCGCAATTCCGTCGCAAATGAGTCAATTTTAATAGAGTTTGGTTATGTATTAGGTGAATTTTAGTGACAGGCTCAAAAACCGTCATAAAAGATAAACATTTGCGACGGGATTTAGGCCCGTCGTTAATGAACAAATTTTTTTTAGTGTAAGTCAAAATTTTTTAAAGTTTAATTCATGTTATTTTTTGCTGAATTAATTTGAACTGAAGTGAATTTGTTTGAATTGAACTAAACTAAATTTTAGATTCATCAAAAACTAAAATACTGAATTTGTCTAAAGTAAAATGATATTTCAAAAATCTAAGTACAAAAGAGCATACCCTAAAATGTTTTTTCATGTTGTTTGCTCATTGCTCTAAAGCTCGCTAAAGTTTATCCTTGATCTAAAATCGTTAACAGAACAGAACAGAACAATGTTCCACGCCAAGTGTTGCACCAAAACTATGCATAAAACTGCTTTAGAAACATACTTTTTGTAGTCTTTTTTAAAGGAGTTGCAAAGTGGATTGCTAGTCAGCACATTTCATCATAGCCTATTGATCAACTTACAAGTATCTATTATTGATTAGGCTATTTTTGTTTGTTTGTTTTTTTTTTTTTTTTTCAAATTCTAAAGCCAAATTCAGTAGAAGTTTAGCTTTTGATTAGGCTAATTAAACTGAAAATTTTCGAGGATTCAGGTGTTAAAATAGTGCCACAAGATAAAGGATGAGCCCTAGGAAGGTCCCCAAGCAAGCCAATGTCAAAATTAATTAATATACTTTGAAGAAATTTTAAGTCAATTTAGATGTTCCTATTAGAGGGAATTATATTTGACAGAACATGAAAGATGTGAAACTTATTTTCGTATAAAACTTAGAAAAAATCAAAAGTGATTTTAATAATACAACAATGTTGCGGTATATTTCTAGTACAATCTTTATACCCCACTTTTTTAAGCAAGTATAATGATTTTTTTTGTTTGTTTTTAATTTCCTTAGTTTAATTAACCCATGGACATGTTCCGTTTATCCATTAAATTCCCTTTGATAATCCTTTTCACCTTTTTTCAAAGTTAGACTAGGCACCAAGGAAGTATGTACCAGCCTCAAGCACTTGTTTTACTTACAGAAATTGATGTATAAAAGGTAATATTATCATTGAATAATCAAAAGTTTGTATTATTAGAATTAGCTTTTTTCTAATTTTCCCTTAATTTGATAATGCCGAGGCGGGGGGACGAGAAAAGAAAGGGCTCTGAATCAAACAATCATGAAGAAGCCTTCTTCCATCTCGTATTGCAGGGAATTGATATTGGCACAACTAAAATTGATATGGGCACAACTTTTGTGAGAGTAGCATAAAAAGATGTTCTCTCACAATGGGTTGTGCCCATATCAATTTAATTGTGCCTTTATCATTTCCCTATATTACACTATAGTTTTAACAATTCCCTTAATTAAATAGACATGATTGATAGTGTATTAGAATTTGAAAGCTATTAAAACTTTGTAAATATATTTTCTTTAATTATAAAGGTGCACACTAAAAAAAACAAATGAAAACTTTCTCTCTCTTTTACTGTATAATATGTTCAATTGGATGTTTAGCAGGGGTCATATATATATATATATATATATATATAGCCTTCTTCATTTGAAAGATGAAGTGGTGTAGAACAAGTGATGCTTACACCCACTGCACCTTACATCTTAAAGGTGTTGGGTTTGTTCCTCATTTATTGCTTGAGGATTTTCTTGTCCCCCCTCAGGTACAAGGGTTATTGTATTATATGGGTTAATAACTCATTACCAGTTAATGAGTCGGTGGATTTCCTTCGATTAGTTTATAGTTTATACCCCTTGTTGGTGTAAAGAGTGTAAAAGAGCAAGATTAGTTTACTCCGCAGAAAGGTTGCGGCCTACTACATTTCTCCGCGGGTAGGTTGCGGAGTAAATTTTCTCTCAATTGATGTTTGTAGTAAATGATCAGTTTACTCCGCAGGTAGGTTGCAGCCTACTATGTTTTCCTGCGGGTGGGTTGCGGTGTACACTTTCTCCCTTGTCTGATCTACATTCATCCTCTTGGATTCTTCTCTTGTCTCTTTGATTTCTTGTAACCTCCTCTTTATGAAGATGATTAAGGTGATTAAACCCCCATCATTATTCAGTTTTAATCACCTATATTTATGAAAGAATCTTCCAAGTTCTTCCATCTTTCTCCATAAATTCTTGGTTCATTTTTATAAATTGAGATACTTGAAAAAAAAACACAAAAAGCTAAACAATTACTCTCTTTGGGCATAAGTTTTTCATAGACTCCACCTCTCACCCTAAAGTGCCTTAGTGTGAGAGCGATGTGTACCCTTAGGGGACGAGCCGGTGGATACAATTGAGCACCACGGCTGCACCGGAATTCGTTTTCAAAGTCAGTGATTTATCACGCCACACCGACTTTCTTCCTTTGTTTTGTTCAAAAAGATCTTTTATAATTCCTCGATGTAATTTCTTGCTTTGTTTTATTTATTTGTTGACTACTAGTTGTAGACCCTTATTTTACAACACCCCTTAGATGTACTTGCATGATAAATGTTATGGTTTGATCATGATAAGAAACTTTAGCGTGATACACTACATTATATACTTTTATCAAATGATTTGTAAGCAACATCGATGTGGGCGCCTTCATGGCATGCTTATTCCTCATAGCAACAAACATAATCAACGGTGCTTGTCGATTTATTTCATCACATGGTATGAGTTTAGTAATGGTTATAGAGTTACGCATTTAACGTTATTTGGGTACAATAAATAGTCCTTATTTAAATGGATCATAATTATTAGCAAAAATACATACACAACACACAAGCAATTAACAAAGCATCCAAACTAAATTGGGCTCAAGGACCACCCGATAACATGTCAAACAGCCTATGGTTGGTTCAACACCAGACTATTAGATGTCACTTGCCCAAGCTACATTAATTTTAAATACAAAACAAGCACCCATATTTACAGGTATTTAATTATAAACGTTAAACAATACATACTCTTATAATAATCTATTTCATATTATATATAAGATTCCGATTTAGGCATCGAACGAATGAGTGTTTATCTCTCGGCAACACATCCTCTAGTCAATTTAGGTGTGTTCATTGTGTAGTTCCAATAATCCACTATTGGTCTGTTCACACTTTTTTCACCGAATTTAATTTAAAGGTCTCATCTTTAATTAACTACTACCTCCGTATTGCAATATTCGCTATATAAGCATGTGATACGAACTCCTAGGCAAAAAATGGATTTAAAGAGAGATATAGAGTGAAAAATATATAATTAACTGAACCCACAACAAAAGTAAAGTTAAAAAAAATATAAATATAGCTACACATGGGTAATTTTTTCACTAAATATAGTAAATAAATATTTGTTGCAAGTATTGTATTAAATGACAAAAGTTGCGAGTATTGCGATACGGAGGTAGTATATTATTTTATACTGAAACAAACACTTTTCAGACATCATTTAGTGGATCGGTTCAAAATTATGCATTCTTATTATCACGAATATACTCCAATTATAGTTCAAGTGTTCAGCTTAAGATGATATTGAGTTATTGCCTGCCCATGTAATTAAGAGTAGAACGAGTTATTCTAGCTTAATGAGAGATAGCTAGGCACATAACTAGATGAGACTATAAGTGCTATTTTGTTAATGATTGTGAAATCTAATAATAGAACTTTCACAAAGCTAGTCAAAATTATACATAATTTGAAAACATATGTTAAGATCAACTAATAAAATTTAACATACTTATGTTTTGATACCAGTGTTTTAAGACTTTGAGCACAAACATAAAAAAAAAGGTGGATGAATAAAGTTGTCTTTGTTGTCCTTTCAAACTAGATATTAATAGCTAACAAAAACTAACACATACAACATAAGAAGATGATCTGAATACAACACGAAATTAGCGGGTTTGATCATTTAGCTTAGGTCAATGACTTTGACACGTTAAATAAATAGGTTAATTTAACACAACATTACTCAGCTCTTTGATTAAACGGATCGAGTTTCGAGTAAGGGGTTTCGGCCGTTTATGTATAAGCAGGTTGACAAGATTACACTCAACTATTGACTTTATAATTCAAAAATTGACATGACACATACACTAACACGACACAGAATTAACCCGCTAGGGTCAAATATCTTGACATTATGTTTACATAAACAGATTAACACGACACATTACGTTTATTAAATGGATCAGATGTGTGGCCGCCTGGTCGGTCTGTAAAATTACGGAGTATGATATTTTATTGCGGCGTGAAACTAACATATTTGTGAGGTTTTTTTTTTTTTTTTTTTAAAACCAGATTGAGATAAATACCGCCTTTGTGTCTTTTAATTTAATCTATTCTATAATTGGTAATCCTATTGATACTAATGGCCGACCTTATTATATTAACATTCTGTGATTTTGATTCTTCTTATTATACTCTAAGCTCATGCTTAAAGTTAGCACTCTTATCAGTTACTGCTGCAGTGCTTCTCAATCTATCAGCTTTGCACCTCAAAACGTTAAATTGCGTGACCCATCAGGCCATCACAGTTTTGTTTTTACTTTGGTAATGATTTTGGCAGTCCTCAATGTTACTATTTATGTGAGAGGGGAGGAATGTCAAAATCAAATTAAGAAGTGCCAAAATTATTTTCATATTACTCTATACTAAATTATTTGTCCCATTTTCATTTTTTCTCTTAGCTTATATGAGTATTTTTTAGACCTAATTTTTAAAATTGCAATTTAACTCTCCGTTCATGAGTTTAGGATTTAATTTATATTAGTTTAGACAATTTAATTTAGTACAGAAAACAAAGCCTTCCCCTATCTGACTATCTATCTATTTTCTATACTACTAAAGTAGTACAAACCACTAAAATTCCCTCATATTTTTACTTTTCCCTCTCAAACCCAATCAGTCAACCCATACTCTTACCTTTTCATTAAAAAAATATTAACATTTTTGGAACTCAAACAAATTATTTATTACCTTTGACCAATTATTTTTATTTTTTTTTGTTAAAAAAAAGGAGAGGTTTCATTAATAATAAGTCATACGACATCTACAATAGATGACGAGAACATCGAATACAATGAACATTGAACCAAAAACCAATTCTAATACAAGAAAACTACAATCGCAAGTTACATTTGAAGCTTCTGAACGCCCTCGCCTCCTGTAACGTTGTCCTTTGCAGCCTGCAACCACAAGGGACTTAACAATTCATGGCATTTCTTGTATCAAACAATACTTGATTCAACACATTGTACTCTTTAGTCTGACATCTGATTCAAAGTCGCACAATTCATTATCAACGAAAGCAATCCAGAGTTAGAAAGCCCACAATAGGGGTACCAACCTGAAATCCCACAAAAGGGGAACACAATAAAAATCCGACAAAAAATGGAAGAAACCCTAATCCCCATTGAAGGGAAGTGACATTTATTTGACAAAGAAGGACCCTAAGTAGCTAACAATTTAAAACGACAGACTCCACACAAACTCCCCCCATCCACTTTTTTAATTATAATTTTTTAAATAAAAGTTAGATTGATGCGATCCCAACTGTGTTGGAAATTACACTTCAAGATCTTTACAATGGTAAATCATGTTGGAATTATATGCGGAAGAATGGTTGGGTTTTGTTTTAAAGTATTTGGTTAATTATTTGGATTGTAATAAGCTTCTGTCAAAGGGAGAAAGCTTTTTGATTAATTTGTTTGTAATGAAACTTGTTTTTTTTTGTATTATATGGCTTGCTATTTCAATGAGCTCATATTACAAGTATTTATAGTTGATGATGTCGGTGGAAACATATGCATATACCGACCTTTGCTTAATTCTAGATTCTTCAAGATAATTATCTTAGGCTAGATATTTCTAGGTGGTTCATTATTCTAGATTTTTCTTAGGACAATTCCAGATTTCTCTTAGGACATTTACTTAGGTATTTCCTAGATTTTTCTAGATTAACTCTAATACTCCCCCTTAATTTGAAAAATCTTGGACTCCGAGTTGTCTTCTGAATTGGATAAACTTTTCTGTTGGAAGTGCCTTGGTGAATATGTCTACGAGTTGTTCACCTGTCTTGCAAAATTGTAGCTCGATCTCTTGTTTCTCGACCAATTCTCGGATGAAGTGGTGTCGAATTTCGATATGCTTTGAGCGACTATGGAAGACTGGATTCTTCGTCATTGCTATGGCTGGCATGTTATCACAATAAAGGATAGTTGGATCTTCTGTGTCTTGTTGTAGATCTTTTAAGATTCTTCTTAGCCATACTGCTTCACATGCCGCACTTGTAGCCGATACGTATTCTGCTTCTGATGATGATAGTGCTACCGTGGCTTGTTTCTTTGATGACCATGAGATAGACTTGGATCCCAGCTGGAACACGTATCCACTTGTACTTCTTCTATCGTCGATGCTTCCAGCCCAATCGTTGTCTGTGTAGCCTGTAAGCCTGTCGTCGTTCTCGGACTCGTATATAATTCCATAACTCATTGTTCCCTTGATATACCGGAGAATTCTCTTTGCTGCTGCTAGGTGAGCTTTGCTTGGCTCACTCATGAATCTTGAAATGATGCTGACTGCATGAACAATGTCGGGTCTTGTATTTGTAAGATAAATGAGTGATCCGACTAGGCTTCGATAGAGTGATGCATCCACCTTTTCTTTGCTATCATACTTGGAGAGTTTCTCATTTGTCGCCATTGGTGTAGCCATCGACTTGCAATCGCTCATGTTGAATTTTTTGAGCATATCCTCGGCATATTTTTCTTGTGAGAGAAATATTTTGCCTGGAATTTGCTTAACTTGCATGCCAAGGAAATATTTCATGGCTCCGAGGTCTGTCATTTCATATTCTGACATCATTGCCTTCTTGAATTCTTCGATCATCCTCGGATCAGTGCCTGTGTAGATTAGATCATCTACATATAGGCATAAGATGAGAAACTGTGGTCCTTGGGTCTTGATATAGAGTGATGGCTCACTAGGGCTTTTTGTAAACCCGTTTTGGAGAAGATAGCCATCAATTTTGTTGTTCCATGCTCGAGGAGCCTGTTTCAGCCCGTATAGGGCTTTCCGAAGGCGATAAACTTTATCTTCTTTTCCTTCGATAACGTACCCTTGAGGTTGTTCAACATAAACTTCTTCTTCTAGCTCCCCATTAAGAAATGCAGACTTGACATCTAATTGATAAACTGATAACTTGAATTGTGCAGCAAGAGCGAGAATTGACCTTATTGTCTCCATGTGGGCAACTGGTGCATATGTCTCGTTGAAGTCGATGCCTGGTTGTTGTGAGTAACCTTTTACCACGAGACGTGCCTTGTGCTTTTGGATGGAGCCATCCCCATTGAACTTAGTCTTGTAGACCCATTTGAGGCCTAGGACTTCCTTATCTTGTGGCTTTTCCACGAGCTCCCATGTGTTGTTCTTTTCTATCATCTTGATCTCCTCATTCATGGCGTTGATCCATTTTTCTTCTTGAGCGGCTTCTTGAAAGTTTGAGGTTCGCCTGCGAAGAGTGCCATGATTGCATGATTGCATTAATAGTCTTCTAAGTAGCCTGGACGACGCCGATCTCTTTGTGATCGTCGAACTTCTTGTTGTGTTGGACTTGATTCTTGTGAGGTACTTGAGCTTGATTATGATGTTGGGCTTCTTGATGGTGTTGATTGTGTTGCTGGCTGGTTTGGGCCTTCATCTTGACTTGGGCATGATGGAAGTATGTCTCCTTCTTGAACTGGTGGATCATTCTCAATCCATTGCGATTGAGCAGCCTCATCAAATATGACATCTCTTGAGACAGTTAACTTCTTGGATTCGGGATTGTAGAGTCTGTAGCCTTTGGATTGGTCACTGTATCCAATAAAGATACATTTTTCTCCTTTTTCATCCAACTTGTCCCGATTTTCTTTTGGGATGTGGGCATACGCAATGCACCCGAATACTTTTAGGTGCTCAACGCTTGGCTTTCTCTTGTGCCAAGCTTCGTAGGGTGTCATACCCATAACAACTTTTGTGGGAGATCTGTTGAGAATATAGATTGATGTATGCACGGCTTCGGCCCAAAATGATTTGGGCAAGTTTTTGCTTCGCATCATGCTTTGGGCCATTTCAGCAATGGTCCGATTTTTCCTTTCTGCAACACCATTTTGTTGAGGTGTGCGTCTGACTGTTAATTCTCTTTTGATTCCGTGCTCTTTGCAGAAGTTGTTGAACTCGTTGCTTGTGAATTCTCCCCCACGATCTATTCTGAGAATTTTTATTGAATGCCCACTTTGATTTTCTGTGAGGGCCTTGAATTGCATGAAGTGGGAAAGAGCTTCTGATTTGTTTTCCAAGAAATATACCCACATCATGCGGGAGTAATCATCCACAAATAGAAGAAAATATCTTTTTCCGCCAAGAGACGGATTCTTGGTAGGACCCCTCATATCGGCATGAACAAGTTGCAGAGGAGTTTTGGTCCTCCAAGATGATTTGACAAAAGGAAATCTGTGCATTTTCCCATATATGCAGCCCTCACAAATTTTTCTTTCATTTTTAATTGAAGGAAGACCAATCACCATATCTTTTTGTTTTAACAGTTTTAAACTGTTAAAGTTTAGATGCCCGAATCTTAAATGCCACATAGTGGTTTCATCAATTGTAGAACTAAGAGCCATATTATGCCCCATATGTAATTTTAGTGGAAAAATTTTATTAGGGGCCATTTGAATTGTTGTGATTAGTTGGCTCTTTTTCTTATCAAATATGAGGCATTTATGATTATCAAATTTCACCATGTAGCCTCTTTGAATTAGTTGGCCCACACTTAGTAAATTTTGTGTTAGCCCGGGGACATAGTATACATCGTGAATGTATTTGCAAGAATCATTTTTTGTTTTTACACATATTGTCCCCTTACCAGCAACATTTTGGTTTGTGCCATCACCAAGAGTAATTTGAGAATGTATTTTTTCGTCAAGATTGACAAAAGAATTTTTATTGCCTGTCATGTGGTTTGAACAACCACTATCGACATACCATGTATCAATTGTCTCTTAGTGGGCATCAAAACATGTATAAAACACTGATTCATCATTTTCTGTTTTTCGGTGAAATTAGCCTCACCTTTTTGTCGGTACCAACAATCTTTTTCAAAATGAGTGTGTCTTTTACACTTTTTACATTTGTACCGACAATCATTAGTGTTGTGGCCATTTTTCTCGCACAAATCACAATATGATTCTGATTGAGATTTATTCGGCTCCCTTTATAATTTCCTCTCCCTCGGCCACGGTTAGATGAAGAACCTTTTTGTTGATTATTTTTACCGTAGCCAAATTTATTTTTATTTTCAAAATTAATTTTAGCTTGAAAAGCTTGTTCAAGTGGTTGTTGAGTAAATATACTCATTCTTTCTTCATGGGCTAAAAGGGAACCCATTAATTCAGTTATTGTGAGTTGTGATAGGTCTTTGTTAGATTCTTCAATAGCAGCCACAACATGATCATATTTTGGCAGAAGGCTTCTTAATATTTTCCGAACAACATAGACATCTTCAATTTTATCACCATTTGTTCGAATTTGATTAACAATGTTAGAAACACGATTGAAATAACTTTGAATTGATTCTCCTTCTGCCATTATTAAATTGTCAAAATCTCTCCATAAAGATTGGAGATTAAAGAGAATTACCTTTTTTGAGCCCCTATACTTTGTCTCCAAGATGCTCCAAGCCTCCTTTACCGTTGTTGTGGCCATGATTGTTGGTAGAATTGTCTCATCAACTCCTCGATAAATTATTGAGAGGGCAAAATTATCCCTTCTCAAATTTTGTTTGTAAAGACCTTTTTTGGTCTCACCCCAAGATGCTTCTTCATTGGCATCTTTGGGTTTTTCATATTCCTTTTGAATTATATCCCATATATCTTGGGTAATGAAGATGGATTTCATTTGCATGCTCAATTGTTCATATTTCTCCCCCTTAAATGTAGGTACCCAATTAACTTGTGGATTGAATGTGTTTGTGTTTGTACTCATGTTTGAGTTTAGTGTATGGGAGAAGATTTAAATTTGGGAAATTCCCAGTGGTATACCCGAACTTTTTGAAAATCCCACTGGTATACCCGAGTTTTTTTAATCCCAGAGGTGTACCTAATGTTAAACATAATTCCCAAAAGTAACCTTTTTGCTTACAAATTGTTAAAAACACTAACCATGGTTAATAAATTGAAAAAAAAAACAAAAAAATTAAAATAAAGGAAAAACAACCACAAATTGGGGGCAATCGGATCATTTTTTGTAAAATCCGACCTCAAATCGGAACCCTTAAGGATAAAAATGACCCCTAAAACCTAGAGCGGACTATTTTTTTCACTTAAATCAATCTACGCAAAACGAGGCGAATCGGGAACGCAAATTGGGGGGCAATCGGATCATTTTTTGCAAAATCCGACCTCAAATCAGACCCCATAAGGGTAAAAATGACTCGTAAAACCTTCAGCAAACTATTTTTTCACATAGATCAATGCGCACAAAATGAGGCGAATTGGGAACGCAAATTGGGGGCAATCGGATCATTTTTTGCAAAATCCGACCTCAAATCAGATCCCGTAAGGATAAAAATGACCCGTAAAACCAAGATCAGACTATTTTTTCATATAGATCAATACGCGCAAATCGATGCGAATCAGAAACGCGAATTGGGGGCAATCAGATCATTTTTTGCAAAAACCCATTAATTTAATATATTACTAGTTTTAAATTTTATTTTTTTTAAAGAAAATTAAAAAAAATTGTTAACCAAAGTTAAATCTAACCTTAAAATAGGTATATTCCATTACATTTAACGGAATATACCTTCTAAATGTAACGAATGGGAATTAGACATAATTTCAGGTATACCACTGGGATTAAAATAAACTCGGGTATACCAGTGAGATTTCGAAAAAGCTCGGGTATACTACTGGGAATTTCCCTTTAAATTTTTGTGGAGTTGGTATTTGTATGATGGATGAAAAAAATTGGAGGCTTTGGATTAATTGGCTCTGATACCAAATGTTGGAATTATATGCGGAAGAATGGTTGGGTTTTGTTTTAAAGTATTTGGTTAATTATTTGGATTGTAATAAGCTTCTGTCAAAGGGAGAAAGCTTTTTGATTAATTTGTTTGTAATGAAACTTTTGGTTTTTTTTTGTATTATATGGCTTGCTATTTCAATGAGCTCATATTACAAGTATTTATAGTTGATGATGTCGGTGGAAACATATGCATACACCGACCTTTGCTTAATTCTAGATTCTTCAAGATAATTATCTTAGGCTAGATATTTCTAGGTGGTTTATTAGTCTAGATTTTTCTTAGGACAATTCCAGATTTCTCTTCACTAGTAGAAAATTGTCTATTAGTATCACCCCAATAGTATCGTTTATTTGAAAAACGATAGTAATAATGCTATAATTGTATCGTTTTTGGTAAAAAGGATAATAATAGAGAAATTATTAGTATCATTTTTAATAAAAACGATAGTAATAATGCTATATTACTATCGTTTTTGTTAAAAACGATAGTAATAGAGAAGTTATTAGTATCGTTTATAATAAAACGATAGTAATAATTCGGATATTAGTATCGTTTTTAAAAAAACGATGCTAATAGTGTTGGAGTAGTTTCGTTTCTAAGAGAAACGATACCAATGGAGGTTTTTGTTTCTCTAATTCACTTGCTCTCACATGCTGACTTGGACAATCCTGGCCTCTGGCATAGGTTATTCCACTTCATTCCCCCCCAACTTTACATCGAGTATTTCATTGGCTGCTACTCGATCTTTCCCTCACCTCTTCGTTTCTCCTTTGCTGTGATCTGGTTCCTCACTTCCTCTCCATCTACTTGATGCTACTCTCTCCTCTATTGTTCTCCATTGAAGTGTGCACGAGGTTCCATTTTCATGCGCTTTGATTTTGTCTTTGATGGCTTTTGCTTCACTATTCACGATTTAGGGTTTTGCAAACAACAACGCTCCTTCGGTGCTTCGATTTATTCTTCGATGGCTTCTGCTTCACCATAGGTAAGCTTTTCATTTTTGTTGCCAATTTTTATTTTTGATGGCTTCTGCTTCATTTTTGAGATATTATTTGCCATTTAATGTTTCATGAATGATATAGAACATGGATAAACCTTAAAAACAATATATATATTGATTGATAGGAAAATGGGAACTAAAACACCTAAAAACTAGCCAAAAATGACCTATGCTTCTTATTTTTGTTCCAAAATGCCATATTTTTGCCCAAACACATGCAAGTAAGTCATTTAATATTTACAAGAATGATATTGAACATGGATAAACCTTAAAAAAAATATATAGTTTGATTGGTAGGAACATGGGAACGAAAACACCAAAATCTTACCAAAAATGACCTATATGCCTTATTTTTGTTCCAAAATGCCCTATTCTCGCCCAAACAGATGCAAATAAGTCATTTAGTGCTTACATGAATGATACAAAACATGGATAATCATAAAAACAGTATATAGGTTGATTGGTAGGAACATGGGAACGAAAACACTAAAAACTAGCCAAAATGACTTATATGCCTTGATTTTGTTCTAAAACGTCCTATTTTCTCCCAAACACATGCGAATAAGTCATTTAATGATTGCACGAATGATATAGAACATAGATAAACCTTAAAAATAGTATATATGTTAATTGGTAGGAATATGGAAACGAAAACACCATAAAAAATGTCATATTTGTCTTGTTTTTGTTCCAAAACGTCATATTTCCGCACAAACATATGCAAATAAGTCACTTAATGCTTACAAGATTGATATAGAACATGGATAAACCTTAAAAGCAGGATATAGGTTTGTTGGTAGGAAAATTGCCATGAAAACCCCAAAAATAGCTAAAATAACTGTGTTTGTCTTGTATTTGTTCAAAGCACCCTATTTTCTGCCAAACACATGAAAATAAGCCATTTAATGTTTCATGAATGATATAGAACATGGATAAACCTTAAAAACACATGCAAATCATGTTTTAAGCCAAGATTACTCAAAGTTTAATTTAGTGCAAATTATCTTTCATTTGCCCGTCATAGCTTAGGTAGGTCTACAACAGAACATCCTTTTTTTTTAGTTTGCAAATATTGTGGCCCTAAAACTCTAAGCAAGATGGCGTCTATAACATTACTTATATGTTTTTTTTTCAATCTTTGATTTTGAAGGACTACATTGGAAGATCTGCCCCATATACCAAAGGAGAGTTGGATGAGGTTCGCGAGCAATGGGCGAGGTTCTTCAGGCTAAATTTCTTATTGTCCGATCCTAATTAAGTAAAATTTGTATTAGTAGCACATTATTTATACATTTTATTTATAGTTACTTCGCAAACATCGATCGTATCCAACTCGTTCTTGTAAACTATATTTTATATGAATATATACATCGAACTTCTATTATATATATGTATCGTTTACAAATTTTAATTAATTAAAAAAATATTATATTATTGTACATTATACAGAATTGAACAGGGCTGCAGATAATGCCAAAAGATGCATATTTATATATATATATATATATATATATATATTTTTGGCCCAAAAATCAAATATTAATTTAAATAAAAGAAAAATATTAGTATTATATGGAGTCTATTACTATCGTTTTTAGTAAAAAATGATACTAATAGACTCTCTATTAGTATCTTTTTTTACTAAAAACGATACTAATAGTATGTATTACTATCTTTTTTCACAAACGATACTAATAGAATTCTCTATTACTAACGCCTCTATTAGTATCTTGTGAAAAACGATACTAATAAGCTAAAAAAAACGATACTAATAGGGGATTTTTCTACTAGTGCTTAGGACATTTACTTAGGTATTTCCTAGATTTTTCTAGATTAACTCTAATATAAAACAAATTCTAACAAGTAACAAGAACATTATAACGTTTTAAAGTTGGATTGTCTGCGCAGACAACCGTCGTTGCAGCTAGGGATGCTCATTTTGGATATCTGATCTGAAAAATACAGATATTTAAATTTTGAATATCCAATTTGAGTTTTTTTAAAATCATTTTATATATTTTTTAACATAATTTTCGGGATATTTAATCCGAAAAATCTATGTATCGAAGCGAAATACTTGAAAATTTTGGTTACCGTTCTACAAAAACCCAAAAAATTTGGATATCCTAACTGAAACACCTAAAAAATGTAGATATCCGATACGGATTTTTTTTTTTTTTTCTTGAATGGATTATTGAATGTAGTTGAGAACTTATGGAGTATATGATGGATTGCTCTCAAAGGCGCATTGGCATTATAAAAGAGATTTGATTTCTTCATGGTCAGCTTTCAGATCAATTCATGGTCAAAGAAACTTCAAGATCCCTCTTTGTTTGGAAGTGAGAATTCAAGTCCATGATAACGTATACTGTACCTATTCGTTTCGAATTTAGATTTATCTTTTATGGACAATTTTTCTCATTCAAATTCACGGCTGTTTTCTTGAAGTATCAATAGGATACAACGAACAGTCTTAGTTTGCATGACTTTTGTTGCCAATTCAGTATGCAGAATTTTAATTTTTTTTTTTTTGTTGTTTTGTTGATTGTATTTATTCTCCAATTTAAAGTAGCTTTCTGTTACTTGTAAAACCTTTTTTTTTTTCTGCTTTTATTGATCACAAGGAGTATTTTTTTTTTTTAAAGTTTAAGATTTTCTTTATATATGTTGTTGGGTTTTGGTAAAAAAAAATTCTTATCGTGAGAAGGTGAGAAAAACTTAATATTTGATTTAGTATGTTGCATGACTAACAAATATAGATAATTAGATACATTCCTTGCAAATTATAAATACAATGACATGTGTACATATACATTGATTTTATATTATAAACACTATTATTTGTAATCTTTAGATAGAGTGTCGTTATTTCATATCCGTCTCACGAAAATTAGTTTAATTTTCTAACATGAGCCTACTTCTATATGTGTGAGTGAAAAAGAAATCATAAAGGCTATAATGATTGTTTGATAAGTACAACATAGCCCAGTTCTTTTAAACTTATATTCAATTCAATACGTACTTATCAATTCAGAAAAGTATCAATAAATTAAAATACGTATCAATAAGAATTAAATAACAATAATAATTATTATTATTATCATCATTATATTATGAATATTATTATTATTATAAAGAAAAATTGTCCAGAACTACAAAATAAATGTCAATTTTTTAAAACTACTACTAAATAAAAAAAAGTTGTTATGAAACTACCTAATAAATCAATTGAAACTTGGTAGCACTATCGTACCACGCACTTGCCATATTTTTTTCATTTTTCTGAAGTCATAGCCCCCACACATTTATTTTCCCTCTATTTTCCCCCAAAACTGCTCGATTTTCCTCTATTTCTAACTTATTCTTTTACTTTATATATATTAGACTTTTAAGCTATGAAATGAATGAATCAAAATTTCCCCTTTTTTCAATCCAACTTTCTTCCTTTGAAGCTTGAGTATGTTTAGCAATTGAAGGAAATCGAGCAGTTTTTTTTTTTTTTTTTTTGGGGGGGGGGGGATACAAAAGTGGTGGGCCATAACATCAGAAAAATAAAAAAAATGGCAAGTGGTAATGCTACCAGATCAAAATTGATTAATTACGTAGTTTTATAACAATTTTTTTTTTAGTAGTTTTCAAAAACCAACTTTTATTTGATAGTTCAGTCCAATTTTCCTTATTATAATGATAATAATTATGATGATATATAATACTCCCTCTGTTTTTTTAGATGTAACACTTCATTTTTCACACTTGCCGAGGCACAACTTGGACTCGTAATATCTCTAAATATATAAGTGTAAAAATTATAAAAATTATATATTTGGAAAGTGTATTCCGAGGTGAATCCAACAAGATCCCACATGACTATATTTTTCTTTATATATTAATAACAATTAATGGTCAAAGTGAGTCGGATGAATAGTGCCAAAGTCAAAGTGTTACATCTAAAAAAAACGGAGGGAGTAATATATTAGTTATAATAAAAATTATTTATTATTTTATGTATTGTTATTATTATAATAATAATAAGTACCAACAAGCTTCACTAAGTTCAGATAAGTTAAAGAGGACGGACCTATAACAAAGACACAAGGATGAAATTCTCAATGAAGACGACCATGTTTTCATCCACTACAAAATTTTGCCAAGTTGTACTTAGTTTTTGAACCATGTTTTCGAGTCAAGGTGCATTATATAATTATGTATTTTTTTAATGATAAAGTAAATCGGGCCCAACAAGACTCTTATCACGAGAATTGATAAAAGCACAACTAAAATTGATATAGGCACAACCCATTGTGAGAGCACTCTTCTTATGTTCCTCTCACAAAAGTTGTGTCAATATCAATTCCCCTCTTATCACATAATTACATAGATGTCCATGAGAGAAGTTGGACAACGAGAACTTGTACTCCATCGCAAGCAGGGAAAAGATCACGTTCATCACCATATGCTTTCGATAAAGGTCCATCAGACCTACACTGTCAAATCAGGCTATCAGTTGAGATTTGGGTTGATCCAAACAAGAGTAAGTCAATCAATTCAGTTTATGTCCAGTAACAATCCAATTCATTCTCATTTCATTTGCGGATGGATCAATATCAAGGTTAGGGAAAAAATAAATTTTTATTAATAGTGGATTAACGTTAAAGTTCAATTTATCTTTTCGGATTCGATTTAAACTTATTTAGATATGACCTTCTCATCAATAGAAATGGAAATAGTTCGTGTCGTCCAGGTTAGGTAGGCAATCGTTGATATCCATCCATTTCAAATTGTTAAAATAGGTTAAAAAAAATGGGTATTGGTGTTATATTATATAATGTTGTAATAATAATTCAATTATAATAAGTTGTTCAACAATAAGTAAGTGGTTTTACAAAGAAGGATAACCATTGTTAATTTTGATCATGTCATTTTTTGAATTTTTATATTTTAGTTCAATTTTGGTTCATTTCAGGTTTAGTTTGGTTCATTTCGATTAAAATCAAGTTACAGTTTTAATTTCAGTTCATGTTTGGTTCAATTTAGTTCAGTTTTAATCAAGTTGGTCGAGTTAGTAATAGTTTTGGTCAATTTCAATTTGGGTTCGATTCAGTTCAATTATGCAATTTTACATGTTAATCACATTTTAACTTGTTTTCGATTCAGACTGTTTCATGTTATAGGTTGATTTTGATTCAGACTGTTTTCGATTCATGTTATAGGTTGATTTTGATCCAGACTGTTTTCGATTAAAATTAAGTTACAGTTTTAATTTCAGTTCATGTTTGGTTCAATTTAGTTCAGTTTTAATCAAGTTGATCGAGTTAGTAATAGTTTGAGTCAATTTCAGTTTGGGTTCAATTCAGTTCAAGTCTGTAATTTTACATGTTAATAACATTTTAACTTGTTTTCGATTCAGGCTGTTTCATGTTGTAGGTTGATTTCGATTTATTTAATTTCGATTCACTTAGAGGGAAGTTTACTTCAGATTATCAGTTCATAACTCAATTTGACAGTGCTAATTGAACCCCATCTCACAATTTTCATATTAAAATCTAATAATTTTTATCTAATAAATTAAATTAAAATTTAATTTTGTATTCACTTGATATAAAATTTTGGTTTAATGATTCCACCTAGAATCTGGTTCTCACCACCAGAATTTGGGTCCTCCACCTGAAATCTGGGTTCCACCGCCTGAAATTGGGATCCACCCACCTGGAACTTGGGTTACACCACCTGGATTGGGATCACACCACCTAGAATTTGGCTTCCACCACCCAGAACTCGGATACCATCACCTGGAATTTGGATTCGTGTTAGGGTTTTTCGGTCCTAAATATCCAATAATCCTCTGTTGTACTATGAGTGGGGGCTATCAAACACACATGAAAGATAAATCGTGCTACACAACATAGTGAACCGAATAAACTTAGTCAAGTGGTGTCACAAAAAGGTGGAAGAAATTATAGAGAAACTACGAGAATAAAAGTAAAACTAAGCTATAAAAAGCGATCTAGGGTAATTGGATTCACCGCTCACAACACATCCATGGAGGCATGAATCCAACAAGAAGTCAAGCCATAGAGTAGACAATTGGGGGAAGTCATTTTAGCCTTCTAGGACCATATCTACTCTTTGTAGTTAGTATAAATAGACTGAAGAGATGGACACTGTAGGCACATAAAAAATATATTATGCCACATTAATTATATTTGCTCCGTTAAAAAGTCAAACGTTTACTTAAATTATAAATGTGTCATGAATTAATTAATTTGGACTCGTAATTAAATTTGGGCCTATTTTAATTATTATGTATTTTTAATTTTAGGCCAAAATTCAATAAATAATAAGTTGGCCTTCAGGTTAAAAGGAAAGTGGAATTTGACTACAACTCCAAAAGAGCTAGGTCATTCCTAAAACCCTAGCAAAATGACTCTATAAATAGAGCATCATTCTCACTCCTAGGGAAGAAAAAAAAGGAGATAATCCAGAGCTAAGAAAAACTCAGCAAAGTGGAAATTCTCTCTCAAGTAAGAAGCTCCATCAAAGGTGAATTCTCTGTCAAATAAGAAGCTCTCTCAAAAGAAGAAAGCGAAAGAAACTATTTTAACCCAGGAAGCCGACCAATCAAGTCATCAAGCATCCAACAAAGGTGAAGAAAGTAGAAGAAGCACTTTCAACCCAGGAAGCAGACATATCAAGTCACCAAGCATCCGTCAAATTGCTCTTTTGAGAATCCTTTCTTGAACGAGAACAAGCCGTGGCTCTCATTCAAGTCAAGCTGCAAAATTCTTTTAAAGATCATTTTGTTGTGGAAATCGAATCAGTAGAAGAAATCGAAGCACCAAAGCACCAAAGCTCAAGAAGGATGATTTGGTACCATAGCATAGGCACGCCTCACAACTACTAAGTGAATTTGAAAGCACAATGTTAGAGCATGTTCCAAGGAGTGCCAACAAGGTGGCTGACGCGCTTGCAAATCTTGCAGCCACTTTGGCACTAGGGGCAGAGGATTATTTATCTGTTCCAGTTTGTAATCGATGGGTGGTTGCACCTTCTGAGTTTGCAACGAAGGAGGAGATTAATGTAGACTCTGTTTTTGAAGTATCCAAAGAAGATTGACGCCAACCTCTCATAAGCTATCTTATGCATGGAAAGTTGTCGGATGATGCCAAACATAGGACGGAGATTCACCGTCTTGCAGCACGCTTCATTTAAAAGGGATTCTCCATGGCACGTGCAAATTCTTGAAGCACTATTACCCGTGAAGTATTAAAGTAGGTGTGCTCCTAAGCAAGAGCCTTAAACTGCACATATAATAAAGTTAGTTAAATAGTTGTATTGGAACTACGTTGGCTTGATCCTTCAGGATTACTTTCTTGTCATCTTGTAGGTACGTAGGCAACTTGGGTAAATTATATATTCAAGTACAGCCACATTTAAAAAAAAACTTTTGTTGAACTACGTTGGCTTAATCTTGCAATATAAAATGTGTCTTGCAAGTACGTAGGCAGCTTGGATAAAAAAAACTTCAAGTGCAACCACATAAAAAAAAAAAACTCATTATTGTAAATAAATATTCCTGGCCCGTAAGAGTTTAAACTGTGAACGGCTAAATAATAATAAATAAATTTTGTCCAGAGTGAAGGAGGACCGTAGCTTTTGCATTCGTGAGTGCTTTGCGGTGCTTGAACCATAATAAATTTTGTCCAGAGCGAAGAGGGTCGTAGCTTTTGCATTCGTGAGTGCGTTGACGGTGCTTGAACCATGGTATGCAATCATCGCTGCACCAACAAAGTTGTGAATGACGACATGGTGGTTATGGAGGTATTTAGCTATCCAGATATAAACATAGTGAGCTGGGAGGTGTCCACGATGTTGTCCTGGGGTCATAGAGATATAAAGCTTGTTTAAACCTCGGTAGATGCTAGCTAGATCTGGTACAACAAGTGAAATCCTTTGCTCGATTGCAAGTTGTGATCGATGCAGGTTTGAACACATTGGGGCGAACACAATCTATGTCCTTCACGGGCAAAACGAACGCACAGAGCCAATAGGATAGGAAGGCGGCAAGATAAGTCTGCTTGCGGTGTTCCTTTGGAATGCCCAGGTTAGCAAAAGCTTCGTAAGTTGTGCTCCAGAATTTAAGATCTCCAAGCTTAGAGAAGTCTTGCACGGCTAAAGGCTTGTTTGTCAATAAATACTTCTCAGGTCTTCTGAACCAAAAACACAAAGTATGTTGTTCTGCAGATATATTTTATCCAATCACATAAGAGGAAAAAAATATTTCCTCCTTTAATATTTTGCAGATATGTTTTATCCAATCAGAAATAAAAATCGACTTTTAAGTCAGGAAAAAAAATAGACTTTTAAGTAAAAAAAAAAAAAAGATGACTTTTAAGTCAGAAACAAAAAAAAAATCAACTTTTTAAGTCAAAAAAGAAAAAAAAAATCGACTTGTTTAAGTCAAGGAAAAAAATCCGACTTTTAAGTTAGGAAGAAAAAATCAATTTTTAAGTCAAAAGGAAAAAAAATTGATTTTTAAGTCAGAAGAAAAAAAAAATCGACTTTTAAGTCAGAGGAAAAATTGACTTTTGAGACAGGGAACAAAAAATTTCCGACTTTCATGTCAGAAGAAAAAAATGACTTTTAAGTCAGGAGAAAAAACGACTTTCAAGTCAAAAGAAAAAAATTGACTATCAAGTCAAATAAATAAAATGACTACCAAGTCATAAAACAAAAAATGACTAACAAGTCATAAAATAAAAAAAAATGACCGGCAAGTCATAAAAAAAATGATTGTCAAGTCATAAAATGAAAAAAAATGACTGCCAAGTCAAGCAAACAATGTCGAGACCCTGTCATGCTAAACGCTTCAAGTTATGTACGTGACACAGTCTCGAGGGGGCAATTTGTAGGCACATAAAAATTATATTATGCCACATTAATTATATTTGCTCCATTAAAAAGTCAAACGTTGACTTAAATTATAAATGGGTTATGAATTAATTAATTTGGGCTCGTAATAACATTTGGGCCTATTTTAATTATTATGTATGTTTAATTTGAAGTCCAAGATTCAATAAGTAATAAGTTGGATTTCAGGTTAAAAGGGAGATGGAATTTGACTACAGGCCCAAAAGAGCTAGGTTATTCCTAAAACTCTAGCAAAATGACTCTATAAATAGAGCATCATACCCACTCCTAGAGGCAGATAATCCAGAGCTATGAAAAACTCAGCAGGGGAAAATTCTCTCTCAAGTAAGAAGTTCCATCAAAGGTGAATTCTCTCTCAAATAAGAAGCTCTCTCAAAAGAAGAAAGTGAAAGAAACTATTTCAACCCAGGAAGCCGACCAATCAAGTCATCAAGCATCCAACAATGGTGAAGAAAGTAGAAGAAGCACTTTCAACCTAGGAATCAGACAAATCAAGTCACCAAGCATCCGTCAAATTGCTCTTTTGAGAATCCTTTCTTGAACGAGAACAAGCCGGTGGCCCCATTCAAGTCAAGCTGCAAAATTCTTTTAAAGTTCATTTTGTTGTGGAAATCGAATCAGTAGAAGAAATAGAGTTGTACCCAAAATATTTTTTGATCAATATAAATTATTATTTGTTGAATTTTTAATTTCTCTTTGCAGATTTAAAAATTAGTGTTAACAAACACAACCTGCTTTCTGATGGGAACATCTAACACGCTATTAAAACACATCACAAAGACTAATAATGCCCCTTGACCAAAATGATTACTTTCGTGGTAAATTTAATCAAGCGAATAAGGGGAGTCCTCACTCAAATTCATCTGTCGATCCTTCGTTGAGAAACCTAACACAACATCCATGGTAATTAGACATAAATGTATACACAATCACTCCTTATTAGAACCCTAGTCATACCACAAAGTCCGAACTCTTGCAAGAACACTAACCCTTGACAATTAGGTGAGGGTTTCACCCAAAAACTAGAAATAAACTACTCAATACTAATTAATAAAAACATAGCTAAGAACATAATTAAAACTAAATCTAATAATATAAATAAAACCTAAAAATATAAGAACATCAAAAATGCAAAAAACTCAACCTAGAAATAAGAAATCTATAACTACAAAAAAAAACTTCTTTTTAATTTGTTTCAATTTGTGTTTGTAATCCAAGATCGATTGTGAACACATTAGAATTTTTTTAATTCTCACTGTTTTCAAACCAAAATTTTGTATCCGATGAATTAATGTAGTTGTGTTCAAACTAAAATTTTGTATCTGATGAATTAAAAAAAGTGTCGTTAATATAACAAGAACCATTGGTGAGAAAAAAAAAACGAGTATTAAATAATTGATCATTGATGATGATTAGATAAAGTCAAATTTCTTTTTATTTTATATATATATTTTTAAAAGTTTAGTTTCTTTTTATTAATATTTTAATTAATTTTTTTTGGGGTAAGATTTGAAGGAAAAGAAAAGATGATTGCGTTATTGGACATTGGGCCATGATGGGGGAAGGCCGATGTGGGGGTAGGGTAAGTGGGTTTACCAAGTCCAGAAAGAATGGCATAAATCATTTTTCCTAAAAAAATCAAGATTTTGAAGGGGAAAGATGAGGCATGTGACTAAAGGAGCTTTCTTCTTCTTATAAAGCGACCACGCCCGTTTTCCTGCAATCATTTGGTCTACTTCCTTATTACTATTTTCTTTTTATTATTGAGGATGTCATAATATAGTGGATAGGGTTTCAGAATTTCAGGTATGAGGTCTGGGTTCGATTCTCACCGCACACATTTGTGAGGATTCCTTATAATTCCCCCTTACAGATGCGTGTGTTGGCTAAAATTGAGTTGGGTGATCCACAGTAGGGCCCGGTTCCAAGGCCTAGTATCCCACACATTATCCTAAAAAATAAATTCTTTTTATTATTATTTCCTTCAATTTAGAGTATATTTTCCATAATTTTCTCTTTTCTTTTGTCTCCCCCAACTCAATCCTTGTTCTTCTACGCCTTTTAAATTTCTCATTTTGTCCCCTTTCTTTCCACTATTTTATTATGGACTCCGTGATTATCCTGATTATTGTTAGTATCCTTATTCTTCCCCATAAAATAAAATTAATGATTATTATGTAACTAATGATGTCATATTTACGTATAATTTTGTCTCATTTGGGCTTGAGGTTTGAGAACAGCCTTCTATATTTTCCTGAAATCGTTGCAGGGAAATGGGTTGGAAATCGACTAATTCTGGTAAATTCAGTCATAAAACCGTTGTCAAAAAAGTCAGCAAGAAAATCATAAAGCCGATGGTAAAATCATTTTCGAAAAAGTCCATTAGGGAAATCCTTGTTAGAAAAAGCCAAGAAAATTCATTGCTGGAAAAACATGCCGAAAAATTGTTTCCCAAAAAGTTGGAATATTGTTGCTGAAAAAGTTGTTCGAAAATTGAAAACTGTTGTCAAATGTTTTTTTTTTTTTTTTGGAAAAACAGTTGCCAACAGATTTAGTCGGAATAACAATGATGACAATGATGATAATAGTAATAGTTATTGTTATTATTATGAAAAGTTTAAAACATTTACAAGAAATTAGTGCGTAGTTGAGATACTACCTGGGCCCCACTCTCCTAGCTATTGCAAAACCGATCTTGGTGAAGATGTGAACAATCGCGCGAGTACCAATATCCATAGTCTGAGAGAATTTTTGAATCCGATTCAATAGTACAAGGCAACAACTTTCCCTTTCAATTCCCCCAATGTATGTAGAAATAGAGAGAAACAAACCTATATTCCAATGCGCGACATCGATCTGCATACTTAATCCGCTTTCGCAGAGCAGCACAAGTCACTGCACAATCGAATCAAAGTCAGCCAACCCAAAAGAACAATGCCTAAATTTAGAAATAAGTCCAAAAGAACAATGCCTAAATTTTGAAAAGCATAGATAAAATTAATATGCTTGATTTGAACTTATCCAATTTGCACTGAGCTTATTTTTATTAAATCTAAAGGGTGTTTGGTTTAAAAATGTAGAATGGAATGGTATGTGAATGATAATCCTCTAGGTATGGAATGGTATGGGGATTAGAAACTTATGGGGGGAGGTGAGTATGGAATTCATGGGGTTGAGAAAGCATTGGGTATGAGGTTTCATACCCAAATACCCCAACCAAACACTATATTGTTCATTAATAGTATTACATCCATTCCATTCAATTCTAAAATCTTGCAACCAAACATGCCCTAAATTTATCTGAACTTTATTAGACCTTATTGAAACATGTTGGACCCCTATTGATCTAATTGAAATTTATCAAAATTTTAAGCATAATTTTAACTTATTTGAAGTGAAACCTTTTTTTGTGTTTGAATATCCAAACCACATTATCTGCTAGAAATTTTGTTTTGTTAATACTCCATACATCAAATATTCTTCCCTGTTCAAGTAACTACTTATTGCATAACATTGCAAAAATCATAAGTTCAGCCCTTATCACCCCTATGAGCTATAAATCTAGACATCTTCATATGTATGTATGTGTACTATGATTGTCCAGAATTTTTGAAATTGAACTACTTAATTAAATCAACCAACAAGCGTTTTTATAGAGGAAAATATTGTAAAAGTAATGTTAAGAGTACAAGTCTCGTATTAGACCGTTTAATTTTTCTAAAAGATTGTAACTTTTAACAAAAAAATATGCTCAGTAATTTTTTTTTATCGGTACATTAAAATTAACTATTTAATTATGTAATATATTTACGTCAAAAAGTTATTATATACTCGTAACTTTTTATTTAAAATTTTTGAAATTGGAGACCGTTGATAATGTATGAGATTTCATAATGCTAGCAAGTATATAGTATTCTTACAATTCTAATAAATCTAATTTACATTAGTGCATGAGTCATGGATAACAACTCATATTCTTTTTTTCTTTTTTAATAGGTGCATTGATTCTTTGGGAAAAAAAAAATGATAAGAATTGAGGGCACAACAATAATAACAGTAGTATGCATGTTTAGTTTAAGCAAATTACGAAACATAATCATAAGCTCCGGATATGGGAGACCCGCTCGTGCGGACAAACCACTCACGCTCACTTAATTATCCTCCAAATATTCCATATTACGGAGCATTCCCTATACTCGTGTTTAGTGTTTACCATTTTATTTATGCTATATATGGGCCAAAAAGAATTCTACTATAAAATAACTCCCGACAAAATATATACTCACTCGGTTTTTTTTTTTTAATTATGTTTGGAATCTTTTTGTATCATAAAAATATTCAAAGTGTATAAAATTTAGTTAGCTTGATTTACTACATTAATATGGAATATTTGGAGGATAATTATGGTACATCATATATCTCAGATTATTTTCTACATTAATTTTTTAATATCAAAATTTTACAGTAAAACTTTTAAACATAAGTTTTCATTGACATATAAGAAAGAAAATTTTAAGAAAAATATCGTTGAATTCAACGGGATATTTAGATTATTAATTTTAACCTTTTGTAATTTGCCTTAATTTGAAATTAAAGCTATTATTATTAGTAGCCAAACAAACTCCACAGAGAACTTGAAATAACTAATGTATTAAGATGGATAGAGAGAGACATAAGATAAATCCGCTTCAGCACATGAAACATTACACATTGTGAAAACTAAAAACAGAGAACTCACATGTGAGGGGAGTGTTCGTTGAAGCCAATATGGTTATCTTTAAAAAAATATATGTTAGTGTCCCATATTGATAAAAACAAGGGTTATACACTTTATAAGGTTAAGAGGCCACTCCTTTATTGCCATATAGTTTTAAGGTGGTGAAACCCCTAAGCCGTGAACTCTATTTCGCTGACAAGTTTGACCCAAACTCGTACTTAACATGCTGGTACCAGTGCCAGTTCAACTACTTTGGGCCTTTAATGGCTAATATTCTAGGGCAGCTTAAATGAATCACTTGGGCCTTTAATGGCTAATATTCTTGGCCAGCTTAAATGAATCACATGGGTGAAGGTATCACACGTTATCCGAACTAAAAAATGGACATCATATGTGAGGGGAGTGTTTTGAAGCCAATATAATCATCCAAAAAAAAAAATGTACGTGACCATTAAAGAGGGAGAGAGTAAACACTTTATAACGTTAATAAAGACTTAAGAGACTACTATCCTTATTGTCGTATATTTTTAAAGTAAAGCTTTTCTGTCGCTGATAGGTGCGGCTTATTAGATCTATATTTGGCAGGGAATATTAGAAAACAAAAACATTGGAGCTAAGCTCGAAGACCACAGTATGAGTGAAAAAACCAAAAAAAACTTTACAGTTTAAATACAACAAAATATAATAATACTACTCCCGTTTCAAAAAAACGCAACAATTATCATGGCACGGACTCCTATACATTTTTTTGTTGTGGATAATTAAAAAAATGAGGGGTAGTTGATTAAAATAAATGGAGAGAAAAGTGGGGACAATTAAAGGAGTTGTGAGAGATGGTGAGGACAATTAAAGAATTAGAGAGATAAAATGTTGGGACAAATAAAAAATTATTAAGGATATTTATGTCTTTTAAGTAGCAAAAATTTACTATATAAGGAAAATAAAAATTTGTTGCATTTATTTTGAAACATCCAAAAATGAAAACTGTTGCGTTTTTTTTTAAATGGAGAAAGTATGAAATATCTTTATGAGTTTTTTTTTTTTATAATTATTTATTGTTATTGTAACGAAGATGCCAAAAAAATATGGAAACAAAGACAAAAACTTTAGACCTTTTCAGAAGGCGGATGTCGCTCGTGTATAAATACCTTGTATCGTAAGCATAAGTTTCACCTTCCTAACCAAACAAACCCCAACACTACATTCAAAAAATAGCTGTGATAATATATCAAAAATACACATATAAATAAACTAATTAATCAATAAAAAAAAAAAAAGGTAAGAGGTTGATTGATAATATATCAAGCTAATAAGATGGGTGATGATGTAAATGGATTAGAGAAGGAGAAAGAGGTGGAGTCAGTAATAATAGGAAACTACATAGAAATGGAGAAAGATGAAGAAGCTGCTAATAAGCCTGCTAACACCTTCAAATCTGCTCTTTCTAACCTCCTTTGGCATGGTGGCTCTACTTATGATGCTTGGTTCAGCTGTGCCTCTAATCAGGTTACTTTCTACATACTCTTTTTTTTTTTTAATTTTTATAATCACGGGTTGTTAATTAACATTGCCTCTATCTTTACATACTCTTGTTTTTAAGGTCAAAATTTCTTCGTAGGGTCCGTTTACTAGAGCGAAAAATGTTTTCCCTGAAAACAGTTTTCCTATTTTACATTGTTTACTTTGGATGAAAAAATAAAATGTAAAACTTTGGGTGCAAAATCATTTTACATCCTATTGGAAACATTTTCCTCCAAATTTGAGAGTAAAATAAGTTTTCCAACGTACAATATTTTTCATGGAAAATCATTTTACATCGAAAATGTTTTACATCAAAGTAAACGGGCTCATACATGCATGTGAAATTGTAAAACTTGAGGATTGGGCTTTAGCACATTTGCATTAAAGTAACACTAGCTAGCATACTTAAATGTGGTTTTTCATTCCCTTGCCAATGCTAGCGTGATATTCTTGTGGGACAGTGCGTGGGAGGGCTTTGGTTTTGTTTGGGAAATTAAAAAACCACTTTTGATAAACTTAATTAATTACTCCCCTCGTAACCTAAAACTTTCAACAATTGATTTTGCACGTTTTTTGAAGAAGTAATTTAAGAAAGTAAACTAAAGAATTAGTCAAAATAATTGGTTTTATGTCACAGAGGGAGTTACTTCATTTTAGAATAATAATTGATATGCCTTTTTTTTGTTTGTTTTAAAATAAATAATGGATTTTTTTTTCAATTATACCCTTAAAGTATTGGGATTTTCCACCTGTAGACACGAATTATGAAAATTCTCTCAATCTGTTATACACATAAAGTTTGTAAAAAAATTTAACCGTATCCAATATTAATGATTTAATGTAAGGGGGTGTTGGTTGAAATACTATATTATGCAGGTAGCACAAGTGCTGCTGACACTACCATACTCATTCTCACAGCTAGGAATGCTATCAGGAATAATATTTCAAGTCTTTTATGGAATATTAGGAAGTTGGACTGCTTATCTTATTAGCATTCTCTATGTTGAGTATAGAACCAGGAAGGAAAGAGAAAAGGTTGATTTCAGGAATCATGTTATTCAGGTACCTCCATCCTATCTGCCTATCTTTATGTTATATACTTGTATATATTATATACTCCCTCTGTCCCAAATTACTTGCTACAATTTCCTTATTTGGATGTCCCAAAATACTTGCTACATTTCCTTTTATAGTTTATGGCCCCACACATATTTTACATGTTTACCCTCTTTTTTGTCATTTTTATCCTCTTTAAGCCAATCTTTTTCTTCCACTTACCTTTACTAATGGTGGGCCCACATAAAATTAGCTTACATAAAAATTCGTTCCAAAATGTAATGTAGCAAGTAAAATGGGACGGAAGGAGTATATATATACCCTCTATGTATATATATATATAATTTTTTTTTTAGACGGTAAGTATACGAGTGGCGGCCCTTGTACTGGTCCTATCTTAGGATGTCAGTATAAGGGGGGAGGGGAAATCCCAGCATATGCTGGGGTGAGGACTCGAACCCGGGGCACGGCCCGAGAACGGAGGCGTGGCTCCCACTAAGCAACGACATCTGCCTCATATACCCTATATATATATATATATATATATATATATATATATACAAGTAAATGGCTAATTATATTGCTAATTAACTTTTGATGGGATTAATTAATATAATGCATGCAGTGGTTTGAGGTGCTAGATGGGCTACTAGGGAAACATTGGAGGAACGTTGGTTTGGCATTTAATTGCACATTTCTTTTGTTTGGATCTGTCATTCAACTTATTGCCTGTGCCAGGTATATATATATATATTTTTGTTTAACCTCTATATGGTATCTAGCTAATTAATTGCTATAGTAGTCCTAGCTACTATATATTCTCTAGCTAATTACAGTATGTAATAATTAAGTGGTTTGTTTTGATTTGAACTAATTAATAATTAATTATATAATTGCAGCAACATATATTATATAAATGATAGTCTGGACAAGAGAACTTGGACCTACATCTTTGGGGCGTGCTGTGCTACTACTGTCTTTATTCCATCTTTCCACAACTATAGAGTTTGGTCCTTTGCTGGCTTAGTCATGACCACCTACACTGCTTGGTACCTCACCATTGCCTCTATTCTTCATGGTCAGGTATATTTATTTATTTATTATTTGCTACATTTTCTTTTTTAATGTCAAACTTTTATAACTTTTTAGATGTAAAATTCTCCGTTATTAAACTTATTGTAACATGTTTTTTTTAATGTTATTTTTATAATTTCTAATACAGCAGTATGAAGTTGAAGGTATTATATATGGTCCTATGTGCCTTTTGGGACCGATAAAAAAAAGTAACCATAGAAAATAATTAATGACATGGGCGGTACCCCTTGTCTGAAACAATTGCTTGTTATATATTATCATAACATTATAACATGTATAACATGATTATTATCATCACTCGAATTAATTCTAGACATAAACAATGGTCAGTTTTTTCCAAATACTCTACTAGCTATTTTATTTTGGATCTTTGTTAATACGCATAATATATAATCAAATATCTTTAATATTAAATAAAAGTTATACTCCGTACGTAATTATTATCTAATATTTGAAAAATAATCGATCTTTGGGACCTAATTAAATTAAAGAAGATTCAATTTGATCACGAATAGCCAAGGTCCTAATTAAACAAATTGTCTAGGAACAAATAGAGTATAAGAAAAGGTAGGATAACAACTCTTAATATAAAACTCTTTAGATAGTATTTGAAATAATTAGCTTTTGTATAAAGTGTACATTTATCTCCACTTATAAAAATAATCATGATGATGCTTTCCCATCTATGTCTATGGTATGGCATCTAGGTAGTTGCAACTCATAATCTATGTTATAGGTAAAGTTAAGCACTAGGAGGATTTTTAATTCTTAGTCGATCTAAAGCAACAAATATACGGAGTACTACATTAGCTTTTTTCTATTATTTTTTATTTGATAAGATAAAGTGTGGGATACTAGGCCTTGGAATCGGGTCCTATTGCAGGTCACCCGACCTAATTCTAGCCAACACACGCATCTGTAAAGAGGATAATAAGAAATCCTCGCAAATACGTGCGTTGAGAATAGAAACCAGGACCTCGTGCCTAGAATTTTGAAGCCCTAACCACTGGACTATGACTTCATCCTCGATTACTACATTAGCTTAGTAAAGCTTGAGGCACCGTTCTATGCATGTGATCGATCAATTATTCCACTGGACCACTACAAACCAATAATATAATTTTTTTTTATTGTTGTTACCCGACCGTGTATATGCTTTACCAAAAAAATCTCTTTAACTAAGAGCCTAATTGCTGCCACTATGTCCATTTTAATTATTGTCAAATAGAAATAAAGAAGAAAAAAAAAATCATAAAACTGTATGAAATAAGCTTAACTTAGCCTCCGTTTGTTTCAAATAAAAATAATTTTCAATGGAAAACATTATTGATTTAAGAAAAGTTTTCCTTTCTTTGTTTGATTAGGGGAAATACTTATGAAGGAAAATTATAAAAAAATGAAATAGAAATGAAGGATAAGAGGAGTGAATAAGGGAGAAGTAAGGAGTGAGAGAGAAAATGTGGCATTTCTTTCCTACAAAAGAAAATTTGGTTTTCCTTTTCCAATGTCACATTTTCCACCTTAATGAAAATTATTTTTCACCCCTTCCAAAACAAACAAAAGAAATGAAAAGAAGGAGGAAATTAAAATCATTTTCCGGAAAAATGTTTTCCATCAAAACAAACGGACCCTTAGAGATTATAATCTTTTGTTATAAGCCAATTTTTTTAACATGACTAGTTACAAGTTCGGATTGTAAAAAGTTATACTATGTCAATCGATAAATTTGTCAAACGATAGATCTAATAGGAAATTAACTGGAAATAAAAAATATCTTATTTCTAATACTCGAGTTTCAAGGCACTGTGATTCTATAAATACATTCTTTTTGTCCCAAGTTCTTATATTTTTTTAATCTAATCTAGAGACAATATAGTTGTATTTTTAATAAAGTATATAACATAATCCCAATCTTTAAATTAACTTAACCATCAGCTAGATTAAAATTAAGTTATATACTCTTGGTCTTATTTTAATAATAATACTTGTATAAGCTAGGTTTAAGCAAAGTAGCTGTATGAGGATTGATGAATTCTTTGTTTCTTTCAGATTGTGATTTCCTGAATTCGAAAGAACATAATAAAGTGGTACTCTATTTTTTTTTTAAGGATAATATGTGAGATATTAGGCCTTGGAATCGGGCCTTACTGTAGGTCACCTGTCCCAATTTTACCAACACACACATCTGTAAGGGGGTTAGTAAGAAATCCTCGCAAATGCGTGCTGTGAGAATCGAACCCAGGACCTCTTGCCTGAAATTCAGAAGCCCTAATCTCTGGGCTATGACTTCAT
The DNA here is from genome assembly GCA_951394345.1 of Salicornia ramosissima. Taxonomy (NCBI): domain Eukaryota; kingdom Viridiplantae; phylum Streptophyta; class Magnoliopsida; order Caryophyllales; family Amaranthaceae; genus Salicornia; species Salicornia ramosissima. The sequence continues at coordinate 49,106,347 of OX596233.1, forward strand.
TCTCACATAATAAATTGGTATTGCATTTGCATGGGATACCCATGCACACTGGTTAAAACCCACGTGGTCTCACGTGCCGCAACCTGGCATGTTCGTTCATTGATTGATTAATCAACTTAAATATTTAGAGTAACAATCACGTATATGTCGTGATTAGGCTCTAAATTAAACTTGCGTAAATTCCAACAATTAGTACTCTGTAAACATGTAATTAACAAAGATTAATGATACTAATTGTATTAATTAATATGATTAATTAGGTGGAAGGTGTTAAGCACTCAGGGCCGACCAAGGTGGTGCTATACTTCACAGGGGCCACAAACATTCTCTACACGTTTGGAGGACATGCTGTTACTGTGTAAGACACAACTTTATTTTATCCTTTCCCATTATTCTTGTCTTTCAAATACTCACATAATAATAATAATTCTATGGTCAAACCCAGGCCACCTTCAATATGGAGTTTTATTATTGCTAGCTAGCATGCTCTTTGTCCCGAGGGCAAATCTGTCTTTTCACTTCCTCTTAGGAAAGGACAAATCACTCATTTCATTATATGATTTACATTAGCCAATTGATAAAATTGACATATCACTGTGACTCTGTCTTCTTTAAACGTATGTTTTGCAATGACCAATCCTTATCCTTAGACAATTTATATGTACACTCATACGGAGTTTTTTTTAGTATCACTTTCTATCTTCTATTTTTAGAGTTCGTTTTTTTCAATTTATTCAACGATCGGACTTGATTAAACCTATTAAAGCTGATTTGATTATAACTTATTCGACCTAATCTGACTTGATCTGATTAACCTGATAAATTCTGAAATCTGATTTTAAAAAAAAAAAAGTTGTCTTGATTAATCTGATTATAAGTTATAACTTATTCAACCCAATTGTTAGGCTCAAATAATTATAAATTCAATTAAATGTAGTGGCTTAGCTAAGTAAACATATTTTATCTGTACTAAATTACTTGCTATGTTTTCATTGTTTTGAGTTGAGTCTAATGAAAAAACTTGCTTTTTTTTGCCAAAAAATGAAAAAACTTGCCATACCTGCCTAACAGAGTACTAGCGAGAAGTGTATGCTATTAGCTGCAATTAGCAAATAGCAACACAATTTTTTTTTAAATATGTAAGAAAAAAATATATAAAACGATTTCAACCAATCAAAGGCTAACAAATATTGTCAGAAACACATGGGTTAAAAAGAAGTGGTCCCATGTATGAATAAACCCGGAAAAATCCAAAAAAGGTATGTGAATTATAATTGTCATCTAATAAACTATCATTGGTATCTATAGGACAATAATTGTGTTAAACAGAACTATATTTTGCAAGTCCGTACAAAAGTGCTATTTCACTTAGCTGCTAAGAGTATATCAACCGTACCTTAGCAAACAAGAATTAAAAGAAGATGGAGTAAAAAAATGTCAAAAAATCTGGGAGGAAAAATTGAAAAATGTAAGGAAGTTTAGACACTGGTCTTAATAAGTACTGTAAATGTGGAAAGCATCTTCTTCATGTTTAACTACTGCATGGTCTCTGTACAGTAGTCCACACTCCACAGTCATCAGTCACAGCAGCATTGTATTATAGTTGATGCTTCATGTGAACTTACATAAATATGGTAAGGCGTGCTAATGCGCTATGCTAAAAGGACTTGCTTTTTTTTTTTTTACTTTTTCTCCGCTTTACTTGAGAAAACTCAACTTTTCTTTCATTGATCGATGTGGAAATTAAAGCAACTGATCTTTTCATCTTTTCCACTCATCAGCTTTGATTTACATATGGTAATTGGTAAGTGGTGCATTCTTTCCATTCAAGTGAATCATCATTTGTAATGAGTTCAATAAAAATTTATTAGGTCCAATTAGGTATGATAAGGTCCAATTATTTTCTATAATCAAAGCTAATCAGACCAATAATAAGTTTCAATCATGTTTAATAATTTCACTTTAGGTAAGTCCAGGTCTAATAAGTTTTTACCTGCTATAATCTATTTAGCATAAGTTTTAAGGAGAAACATGTGGAATGGTAGGGACCATAATAATACAGAGTTATTTATTGAGAAGATGACAAAATTAGCGTAAAATAGGTAAAATAAAGTGAGTAAATGACAAAAATGCTGATAGAATAGATAGAATTTATGTGGATCCCCGAAATAAAAATGTAGCATGTAAATTGAGACATCCAAGTAAAAAAATATAACACAAAAAAAGAGATGGAGTATTTTTCATCTATTAAGCCTATATATCTGTATTTTATCTGAATAAAGAACTTTTGACATTATAGATCAAAGTTGGGGGTGGAGCTATTGCTCTATACCTCATTTCCGGACTTTAATTTCTTTTTGATTCAGGACTATTCGGAGAGGTTTTAGTCTCAACTTTGCTAGACAATTATACTTTCAAAAGTTTCAATTGGAAAATTTATTCCTGATGTGCTCCTGAACGAATTGTAAATCAATACATAATCAATACATTAATAAATATATAAATAAACTCTATTACATGAATGAAACTATATTATACGAATATAATCAAGTACTGGTCATAATAAGTAGCAGTGTAGTTTGATTGATGAATTAAAGTAAAATTTATGATTGACACATGTATGTATGTAGGGAGGTAATGCACGCAATGTGGAAGCCACAAAAGTTCAAGGCCATATATTTACTAGCAACTCTATATGTGCTAACATTGACTCTCCCCTCGGCATCAGCTGTGTATTGGGCATTCGGAGACATGCTTCTTGATCACTCCAACGCTTTCTCCCTCCTCCCTCGCTCTCCTTTCCGCGACATGGCTGTCATCCTCATGCTCATTCACCAGGCATGCTATGCATCATCATCATCTTAATTTTCCTCACATTCATTCATATTGTAGTGGTTTTTTTTTTTTTGTGCAGTCAATGCATGTGATTTTAAAATTCGTTAACAACATTATTAGCTTGACAATTAAAATTAATAAGTTTCCACATTATTTTTAAAAACTTTTAAAAAATATTTGTTAAAAAATATTGATCTAGTTTTTCCCTTTTAATTGCTTAGACATAGTATGTATATTGCAAATTGAGTAAATAATTTATTTCTTTAAAATATTTATTATTTATGAATAAATTTTGAGTACTTGCGATTTTAAAAATTGCGATTACTTGTTTTAAGTAAGTTATTAATGATTTCAAAAATCAAATATCATTATGGAAGATTTTAATTAGTACGCAGATGAAAAAATTATCCTCACTTCGTTAACGATTATAAATGATGAGTAAGGGTAATATGGTAATCTAAATGGACATCGCCACCACCCCCTCCTTTCCCGTATATAATAAAGATGCTTAGACACCGCCTTTGTTCCTTTGAACTCAATGAATATGAATTAAACTGAACTAAATTAAACCTTAAATTTATTATAAGATGAACTGAAATGATCAGCTCAACTGAATTTGTATGAAATTAAGTCCAAATACAAGCAAGTTATTATTATTATTATTATTATTATTATTATTATTATTAGTATTATTATTAAGATATATTAGGGTATGTAGAAACCAATTAATTACATGATGATATGACTAATAATACTCGAAATGAATTGTTTACAATTTACAGTTTATAACATTCGGATTTGCATGCACACCCTTGTACTTCGTGTGGGAGAAGGCGATCGGGTTACATGACTGTAAGAGCTTATGTAAACGGGCAGCAGCGAGGCTGCCCGTGGTCATTCCAATATGGTTTTTGGCAATCATTTTCCCTTTCTTTGGACCCATCAACTCCGCTGTTGGATCACTGCTTGTTAGCTTCACCGTCTATATCATTCCTGCCTTAGCTCATATGTTCACCTTCCGATCTGCTGCTGCCCGTGAGGTAATTAATTATTCTACCTATCTATAACCTTTTTATATATGTTTTTGTTCATTAACTTTTACATTAAAAGGGTTTTAACTTTGACCATCAATATCTTCAATTGTTACTCTATATTTATTTGTATGTTAAGATTAAAAAATATATATATATACGAGTAATATGACTATATTATATCAGATATATAAATCAACATCTCATATAGTGTAAATATGGAATGCTCTAACTTCAAAGAATTGTCTCAATTTTTTTAGTTATTATTTTATTAATTAATATTTTATGGACGGAAGGAGTAAAAATGAACTTGTAACGTATTACGTATTGTTAGGAATTATGCGGAAGACTTGTCTCGTTGTTGTCAATTACAAATTCAATCACTTTCGGCAAAATATTGAGAATAATAGAACTTTGAGAAATAGAGAAAAACAAACAATAATATAGCAGAGGAAGAAGATAAATTCACTAATATCAAATATGAAGAAACAACTTAAAGGGAGAAATTATAGTACTCAGTTCCCAGACACACAATAAGGCACTCGAAAAATCTGCTCACCAAACTTATTGTCTCTAAACAAAATAACTGATGTGATTTGTTGTTAATGACACACTGAACCTTGAAGCCAAATAACATATTTATAGGATAAAAGAAACACTAAAAATATAATTTTTATCAGAATATTTGGTCTCCAAGAATAAAAAATATTCACTAACAAACCTATAAAATAGGAAACAGACCTTGAAGTACTCGACGACCCAATCGAGTCACCTCCAAAACTCATGAAAACATCCATGCTACCTCGCACCCGATCGGGGTGGCCAACCCAGTCACGCCACCCGATTGGGTCACTTGTCCCGCCTAGGCGGGATGGCCCAAAAACACGTGATTTTTTCTATTTTTACGAGCCACGAACCTAATTCGAGTCACACCTTACACGTATATATGTAGACTTGTATAGTACATTTGGAATAAAGACTACCGAAACCATTGCCCAAAGTTGTGATATTCGAATTAATAGCTCATATATAATTAATTCTAACAAATTAGATCGATCACCTAAATTCAATAACTCATTAGAATAGACAAAAGTCATGAAGTATGTGCTACTTTAATTTAAGGATAATATATTGCATTTTTAGCAGAGCTTTGGACAGAAGAAGGTTGGAGAAATATATTTTTTGTTATTTCTTTGATAACGTATTGTCCCAGTCAAGCAGACAAGTTTTGTTCGTAGACATCTCATATTTTAATACTCTTTTTGTTGCTTTTGTTAAATTAGGTATTTGATTTAGTTAAATTATATTCTTTATGTTGTTTTTGTCAGTTACATTTTGATTTTTTTTTTCTCTCACAAAAGACTCCAAACATAACTAACAAAAAGGAATCGATCAGATAAAGTATTGCTAATATGTAGGATGATTCTATAGCAATCTTATGATTACCGACTACTGTAATGGATGGCTAAGATTGCACGTTTTTTGATTTATTTTTAATTCCAAAATCTATTTTAAAGTACTTTAATTAGATTTCTTATTTTAGGAAAATAATTTCTGATTTTTCAAGAATAAAAAACTGATTTCAGGAAAAATCAGAAATTATTTTCCTAAATAAAAAATCTAATTAAAGTATTTTAAAAAATATTTTCAGTTAGATTTAGGAATTAAAAATAAATAAAAAAATCGTGATATCCTAATCATTCACTACGAGTCTACGATAGTTGATAGTCATAAGCCTACACTAGAATTTTCATAATACATAGGTATTGAATTGAATTGAAAAATATGAATATCGACGAGATTTATGCCTTGATTGTTTACTAATCGGGTTTCAGAAACATATGACATTGTGTATTTTATGTGCTCTTTGATACATTATTTCCGCTTTATGATGTATATAAACTATAAAGTGTATTATACAATAAAAATTTTCTAAAATTGTCTACATAAATAATTACTCCGTAATAGATACTGATAAATATTTTTATGAAACAAAGATAATATATATCCGGTAATTTAACTAAGATTAATTAGTATGTAGTTATTACAAAATGGGGTGAATAATGACTAATATTATGTGGTTGTGTTGATAATTTGTACAGAATGCAGTGGAGCCACCCCCCAAGTTTCTAGGAAGGTGGGCCGGAACATTTGTATTTAACGCATTTGTGGTAGGATGGGTGTTTCTGGTAGGGTTTGGATTTGGTGGTTGGGCTAGCATGATTAATTTTGTACACCAAATTGACACATTTGGATTATTCACAAAATGCTACCAATGCCCTTCACCAAAGGTTGTTAATGCCACCGCTCTTCCGCCTTCACCGGCTAACATCAGCCACACCCACCACCTTCTCCACCGTCTTTGATCCGTGAAGTTTTTTTTTTTTTCTTTTTTTTTTTTATATACTTTTTTCTCTCCGATATCGCGTGTTTAGTCAATTACACGGCATTCCTTATGAATTCACTGCCATCAATTGCGGTATTGTAGTTGACTTTAATACTCAAAACAATGCCCACAATGAGCTATACTCACTTGATCAGCGCATGTATTGGGTTCGAAGGTGCATGGTTTGAGAAAGCGGAACTATTTAGGTTAGGTCTTTGTTATGATTTTGAGAATCTTTTGTATGAAATATTTAAGAATATGTAATTTAATAGTAATGAGTATTAATTAGCTTACTTCTCCATAAATTGGTGTGCTATCTCTTTCCCTACTACACATTGGCTCAAACTAAATTAATCTGTCTTACAAGTATTATCTTATCCAAGTTTCTAAACGCTCAACTAGTTACGATTAGACGAGAATTTGGTCATTGTTTCAGATTAATTACTGACCAGATTGGCGTGTGGTTGTTTATTTTGGCAGCAAATGAACTGTATTTGTTTTAGTGTGCTACGATCTTGATTCTTGAACCCACATACATTGATTAACTACCACTTTTATCTCAATAAGATAGATGAATAAATAAGTTACACCTGTATGATAGCGCCTAAGATGCACAAAGACAACACTTAAGTTTTGTTAAGTAGGAGTGCTTTGGGAGAATAGGCAACAAAAGCATTTTCAGAAGCAAAAAATTTGAAAATACATATGTGAGTACCAATAGAATCGTGGTACTACTCACACAATGTACATTAGTTCAACTCCCATAAATATTAGTATATAGTAGGATTAATGAACAATATTCAAATTTAAAAATTAGACTAATAAATTAATATACGTCATCAACTTAATCAACATTTATTCATTGCAGATTCGTATTTTTATGGAGAGTACATTTGTATAAAATTCTCAATAGTGTACCTTCTATAAATTGTTCAAAAGCGTTGTTGATGTAATTTTAATTTAGTATCAATCATTCTACTAAGATGCAAGCAAGACATGAGAGCCAGAATCTCAATCCGACTCCATCACTTCGTCAACCATCATTCCGACCTTTGTCCAGCCCACTGCCACCACTTTATGTTCGACACGTACTCCAACTTTCCAGTCACTAGACTAATTTAGGGGTCGTTTGATTGGGGATTTTCGCCAAAGAAAAAGTGAATCAACCACCCTTATTATCTTTGATGTTGTTTGTTAGGCACATTTTCCCATTCTTTATCCCCTCGCCATTCTCCCAAAGTCCTCTAGCTATCTCCAACCCCCCTTCTCCCCTATCTTTTTCATTCCCTTTCCCTAATAACACGCACACCACCACCATACTTTAACTCTAACCTCCACCACCCAATCAACCTAACCCTAACCTCCACCAACCCACCACCCAGCCGCCCCTCTCCTACCAGGAAACCACCACACCCCACTCGAAACCACCAAACCCCACACAACCATCCTTATTTTCTAAATTTTCCAGCCACCCCACAGCTCACCACGACCTTCGTCGCCCCAAGTTGCTTGGTGGTGGCTGGAAAATTGAGAGAGTGAAGTTGTTGTGTAACTTGTGTTTGTGGAGTGGTGTTGAGATGGTGGTGTGGTGTTTAGAATGCTTTTTTGGTTCTCTTTGTTTTTTTTAAACAAACAACATAGCAAATGGAATGGCTTTTCATTTCATTCTCCATCATTCCCCATTCATTTCATTCCATTTACCTTGTGTGAACCAAATGGCCCCATAGTATTTTCCTTTTCTTTTCTTAATTCTATGTTTTTTAAAACTTTTATATTTCCTTAATATTCTCAATTTTAATTTCCTGACTCTGCCTGTGAAGATAATGCAAGTTAGGAGTTCAGACCTTGAATTAAAAAAAAAGAAAAACATTACTTTCAGAAAATATGAATTGAATATAATCTTTATTTTTAGTACCACTTTTAGAATTATATATCCTCACTTTTTTTTTAACAAAATCTTATTATTGGCATTATTTTTATTAATTACCAAATAATAACCAACCTTTAAGTATTAGAAATATAATTAGCGCAACTATTATTATATATGAAATATATGTTTTACATTTTTATTCTGACCGTGTCAATTAAAGTATTTTGTCAATTCAATTCTTTTTATTAGAATTAATTATGCTTGTTTCATTTATTTATTTTTTCGTGTTTCATGTTTAGCATATGAAGAAGAGAAAATCAGTCTAATTTGTTATTATTATTGTTATTATTACTATTACTACTACTACTACTACTACAATAATAATAATTACAAAAACATAATCGAGCCGAGCCTAGGGGTGTTCGAGCCGAGCCTAGGGGTGTTCGGTCTCGGTTTGTTCAATAAGCACCAGTAGTAATGGTAATGTATTTAAAGCTCGAAATTTCTTTACCTTTTCTATTACCATCAATTACCATTGGGGAGTGTGGTATTAGATTGGATTTGATATTCGTGAAGAAAATTAAATAAATTGAAGTTAAGCTAGCACCACCGTGGGAATGAATATTGATTTTCTTTCCAAATTTACATATAAATAAACTCATTCTCATTACTATCATTTATGGCCCATTACCGAAGGGGTCATAAAAGCAAGTATGAAAATAAAATATTCATTATTGCATCTAGATTGTGTTATTTTTAACTTATTTTATTTGAAGTTATAAACCTTATTAAATTTGATTGAAATTAATTGCAATTATTGGATCTGATTTGTTTGTTCATGTTCTAAGAAACCAATCAATACACCTTATAAGATCTAGCTAATTGGACCTAATTAAAATTTATCACATCTAATTTCAATTTATTTGAACTTCGACGAAGTTAAACTTTTTCCTTTGACACTCCACTACACTACATGAGAACAAATTTTAGAAAAAAATAAAGTGCCAAAGAGAGCCAATCAGCCCTATCAATGATTTATATACTCCGTATTAATCAGAGATTTGGCTCACTGAGAGCCACCGAGTAAATTCCTCCTCGTCACAATCATTTTCCGAGAGATGCTAAAGTGTATACTTATTCCTGACATGAGAATTGAGGGCTAATCAATAAATCATACTCCAATACTAGGGACCTTTATTTGGCCTTAATGGAGTATATATTATGGGGTTTTGTAAATTATTTGATTCTTTGCATAGGTGACAATTTAGCAATTATTTGCTTACAGAAAAAGAAAAAAAAAATCATAGAATATCATATAAAATCATACAAGTTAATTGACCTTGTGAAGCTTACGGTGCTGAAAAGTACTCATCAATACGAACATGACGTGACTTATTTGATAAAAAAAAATTCTTATAAACTAGTGTATAAACAAGGTCAAAATTTCACGTAGAATTAGTTCATATTCGGATCAAGTCAGACCAAATCTGAAAAATTCATATCAGATCAATCCAAGTATACAGCCTTAATTTATTTTCAAAAAAAATAATAATAAATAACTTAGTTAATATATATACTTCCCTTTTGATTCGTTTTAAATTTTCCGATTTACACTATATACGTTTATGAATATGTTTGTTTGAACATAAATATCTTAAATTGCATATTACCAAATTTATTATTAATTAAGTGTTAATAAAATATTCATTAAGATGAATAAAAAAAATCACATTACTATATTTTTCGGATATATGCAAAAGTAATAATATAAAGAAAAAATATTACGTATCTACAAGTATTAAGCATTGGGTTTTCCTACTCTATGATCTAAAGGCTAATGGCAAGCCTATCATTTCCCTTTTTGCACTAGTTTTTATTTATTTATTTATTTAATTATGTCAATAATAAATCCTCATTCTCTCTCTAAGAGGGAGTTTTGCTACACATATATTGGGTATTTGGGTTATATCTACCCATATATTGGGTTTTATCTCTCTCATTATGAAAGTTTAGGGTTAGGGTTTTATTGTTTAGTAGAAGATTTAATTTGTTAATAAAGATGTTTATGGGGTTGCAACAGATATCGATTCTACTACTACAATCAATCAGGACGAATCTTGCTTTGAACAAGGATATGAAAGAGGGCGGAAGTAATTATTAAAATATACTTAAATCATTAAAAATTTAATAGGTTGTCATACATAAATTTGTTATGTTTAGAAAGGTGTTTGTGTTGTAAGATATTTTATAAAAGGATATACATTTTTATTTTAGTGAATTATTTCTATAGATAAGATTAGTTCTCCATAGTTTTAGAGATATTGAGAATAATTCAAAAGGGTGATAAACAAAGAAAAAAAAAGGAGATGTAACATACAAATTGGATCATACACACGACCACACGAGTGTAGCATGGACATGATACTCTCGTCTGAAAACTACAAGAAATGTGTTCAAGAAGGACAATTAAAATTGCCATATTTGATACAAAATTCGTCTTCTTAGGTTATAATGACAATGTTAGTATTGCCCTCATGTTGCCCCTGTAACATCGTTGTATTAGGTTTCAAAGCCAATTTTAGATGTTTTGTCCTCTTTGATTCAATTCAAAAAAGGCAAACAAAATTGCCGTCATTGATCATCAACAAAGGCAATACATTTTGTTTTCCTTGATTTAAACATTTTATTTATTGTCAAATAGGGCAAAGTTTCAAAAGTCTAAGGGGGCAAAATAATCATATTGTCTTCATTGTTAATATCAATGAGTGCAAAAATAATTGCCCTTGTAGGCATCATTAAGTAAAACAATACTCATATTGTCCTCTTTAATCATGATAAGTTGCCCTTTTTGTGTGAGTTCTTTGTAGTGGAAAAAGCAAGGCATGATTGAATGAAACACAAGGTTTAAAAACAACAAAAACAAATTAAAAATGAAAAATAATTTTCATAAAAAAATGAAAAATGATGTGATAAATTGGCAATTTTGTCTTGTGTCCTCCATGAACTTTTGAATTACATATATATGGTTTTCCATCAACCTATCCTAACCTAGATAAATTAGGAAAAGATAGAGAAGATTATTATTTTCCATAATTAACTCAACATAATATATTCTAAATATACACCGAAATCCCAATATTCCTAACACCCCTCCTCAAGTTGGAGGATCGTAGATACCCAACTTGGAAAGAAGATGATCAAACTGTGCCTTCCCGAGGGCTTTAGTAAAAATGTCTGCTAGTTGAGACGAGGTGGAGAAGTGAGAAGATGAAATCAAACCATCTTGAATAGCATCACAAACGAAGTGGCAGTCTACTTCAATATGCTTGGTGCGCTCATGAAAAACAGGATTACGTGAAATATGTAGTGCCGATTGGCTATCACAAAACAACGGAACAGACTTAGGGTGATGTACCCCGAGACTCAATAAGAGATCTTTCAACCACTTTAACTCACAAGTGATGGCAGCCATAGATCGATATTCAGCCTCTGCTGAAGAACGAGAAACAGTTTGTTGCTTCTTAGTCTTCCAAGAAATTGGGGATTGGCCCAAAAACACAAGCCAACCTGTAAGAGAACGACGTGTGATAGGACAAGCTTCCCAATCAGAATCACACCAACCCTGCAAAGTGAGATCACTATTAGCACGAAGTAGAATACCCAGACCAGGCGTACCCTTCAAGTAGCGGACCACCCTCAAAGCCGCCTCCCAATGCTCCAGACGAGGAGCCTGCATAAACTGTGAAAGTATGTGTACAGAATAAACCAAGTTTGGTCGTGTGACAGTCAAGTAGATCAAGCGACCAATAAGGCGACGATATTGCTCAGGATCCTGCAAAAGATCATCGTTGGCATGGCCAAGGCGATGATTCTGCTCAATAGGCAAGGGACTCGGCTTGGCACCAAGTAAACCGGCCTCAGAAATAATATCCAGAGTATACTTTCTTTGACACAAAAACAAGCCTGAGGGACTACGTGCAACCTCAATACCCAAAAAATATTTGAGGGATCCCAAGTCTTTCATTTTGAAACAATCACTAAGATAAGCCTTAAAGACACGAAGAGCAGCGGAATCATTGCCAGAAATAATAAAATCATCGACATAGACTATGACATTAATCTGAGTCGTGCCAGAAGTATATGTGAATAGTGAATAATCTGAATAAGATTGCAAGAAACCATACCCCTTTAGAGCAGAGACTAATTTCGCAAACCAACACCGGGGAGCCTGCTTCAGGCCATACAAAAACTTGTGTAATCGACAAACCAAGGAAGGGTCCGAGCTATGAAAACCAGGAGGTAGTTTCATGTATACCTCTTCTCGAAGATCACCATGAAGAAAAGCATTATGAGCATCCATCTGATGTAACTCCGAATTTTTAGATGCTGCAATTGCCAAGAAAGCTCGGACGGTTGTCATTTTAGCCACTGGAGCAAATGTTTCATTATAGTCAAGGCCCTCCTGTTGAGGATTGCCCATCACAACCAAACGGGATTTGAGTCGCTTGATCTCTCCATTTGACAGGTACTTCGTTTTATATACCATTGACTACCGAGAGCACGTTTACCAGGAGGAAGATGAACTAAGGACCATGTGCCATTGTCTTCAAGAGCCTGAATCTCCTCTTCCATAGAACGTTGCCAGTCAACCGAATTCATGGCCTCTTTAAAAGATTTAGGATCATGGCCTTTAACAATTGCTGCAAGAAAGTGTTGGTAATTTACAGAAAAATTGTCACAATTAATGTAATGTGCTAACGAATAAGGAGTACCAGAGGAATGATTAGGATTGGAGTTGAAGGAGGATGTAGTTTTAGCAAAAACTGTATGAGGGACATAATCACGATGTCGAACATTCGGAATTTTCTGACGAAAACCCCTACCCAAAGATTCTTCATTAGTAGTATTAGTAGATCCCAAGTCATCATCATTTAGAACCATATCAGGCGGCCCAGGAGCACAAGAAGAAGAAGAAGAAGAAGAAGAAGAAGGAGAGGAAATGGGTTGGTCTGTTTGGTTATGTGTGGAGGGAGGGTTGACGAATTGTTTTGGAGATGTAGGTTTAGAGGAAAAGTCAGGCCCATAAGGAAAAGTGGAGTGATCATCTAGTGTATTGGGCTGTAGTGGATCTGAATCGGGGTGAGGGTAAGCTTGATCAACATCATGATCAGTAACAATTACTTCTTGAAAATCATCGTGCACCTCCACATCACCAAACTCATCAATTACACCATGGACATCATCAGGGCTAGCAAATGGAAAAATATCCTCAAAAAAGTTCACATCTCTCGAAACAAAGAATGTCTTTGTTTCTAAGTCATACAACCTCCACCCCTATTTCCCAAAAGGATAGCCGACAAAAATGCATTTTCTACTCCTACTAGCAAACTTATCACCACCCGTTTTCTAGTTATGAGCAAAACACAAACATCCAAAGGTTCGAATAACATCAAAACAAGGTGGTTTGTGGAAAAGAATTTCAAAAGGTGTTTTATTGTCTAAGAGAGGAGTAGGAGTATGACTTATCAAATGAGCCGCTGCTAGCACACATTCACCCAAAAAAAAAATAGGCAATGTAGCTTGGAAACGAAGAGCCCGAGCAACACATAAAATATGTTTATGTTTTCTTTCAACTTTCCCATTTTGTTGAGGTGTGCCAACACAAGAGGTTTGAAACAAAATTCAATTGTCATTAAAATAGGCATGCAAACAATTAAATTCCGTGCCATTGTCACTTTGAACAATTTTAATAGTTTAGAAAAATTGACGGTCAACCATTGCAACAAAAGACATAAACATTGCAAATACTTCGACTTTATCAACCAATAAATACACCCAAACAGCTCTTGAAAAATCATCAACTATAGTTGAAAAATATCGAGCTCCACAAGATGAAACATGTCTATACGGACCCCACAAATCACAATGTATTTTCTCAAAAATTCGAGAGGCCTTATTATCACTTAAAGAAAACTTATCTCTAGAATGTTTGGCACGCATACAAATCAAAAACCCTTTGGCTAAATGAGATTTATTACTACGAGCATGAGGAAGCAACTTAATCACTTTTTCGGAAGGATGTCCAAGTCGACGGTGCCACAAATCCAAGGCTGAAGAAGCATCAATATCAGAAATGAATCCCGAGTTGCAAAAATAGTACAATCCATCCTTTCTATCTCTCGTGCCAATCAGCTTCCTAGTTTGGTCCTGTATAGCACAAACATTTGAGTCAAATTGAACAATAATATGTAAATTATCAACAAGTTGCGAGACAGATAGTGTAATGACCCAGATTTTTATCGGTATTCTTGCCGGTATTTATATGTATAATTATGTGTTTATTTGCTAGTTCAAAATTTATTTTGAACTATTTATTTTAATATGAATAATTTCGATTTAATCGAAATGTTTTATTTCTTAGTTTTTATTATTTATTTTAGTTATTATTTTATTAATTGGCCCAATTGAGACTTCAAGATGAAGCTGCCAGTTTTAAAGACGAGGCTTCAAGCTGCCGGTTTGGTCTTCTTTACTGCCGGTCTTGAACCTTGCAAGCTGGCAGTTCTATACTGCCGGTCTTGGAGCTTGCAAGCTGGCAGTTCTATACTGCCGGTCTTGGAGCTTGCAAGCTGGCAGTTCTTTACTGCCGGTCTTGGACCTTGCATGCTGCCAGTTCCATACCGCCGGTCTTGAACTTCACAAGCTGCCGGTGTTTGCATGATTAGTCATGTAAATTTAGTATTTTAGTCCAATGGATCACAAGGCCCATTTTGCTTCTCTTGGCCGGTTCTACAAAGGCATGGCAAGGCTTGCCACTTGCCTTGTGTTCACACCTTAACTAACTCTATTTATATGAGAGTTAGTAAGGCCCCTTTACTCATTTTGCCATTTCTACCTTGACATCAACTTGCCAAGCACATAAACACTCTCTACTCTTTCCATTTCTCACGCCACTTTTGGTGATTGAACCTCCATTTGTTCATCATCTTTCCTTGCCCAAAACTTAAAGATTCAAACACCATTGATCTTTAAGCATCCTAAACACAATCCTAAACACATTGTTTCAACCAAGATCACTTGTTGGGTTGTTTCCGGGTTTATTAGTGGGTTTGTGTTCGTGTAAGGGTGTTCGTGTGAAGCCGTGGTGGTCGTGCAGGCCGTGTCGAGCCTGGGTGGTGCAAAGGAACCGTGCAGCAGTGCCGTGTGGTGGTGCACTCGTGTGGGTGTGTTCGTGTTCGAGTGGTGGTGCAGCCGTGTGCAGGCCGTGTGTGTGCCGTGCGTGGGTTGAGTTCTTGGACTGCAATTGTGTGTTGAATTTGTGTGTTAATCTTCAACAAGGTAACATACTAACTCAACTTAATTGGTAACACTATGTTTATAGCTTTGATTAAATGCATGTTTGGTGAATTATTGATGATTGTTCATGATTTTTGAAGTTAATCTTTAATTCTGATTTTGAAGTATCAAATGATGATTTTAATGGTGGTTTTCATGTTTTAAGGTATTTTTATGATATTTTGGAAATCATGGTGATTGGGTTTGATTTTTGTTGAATTTTGATTAAAAATGATTGAAAATGTCGTGTGATATATGGGTTTCATGCGTGTGGTATTTTGAGTTTTTATGAGTTCTTGAATCTTGAATGAAGTTCTCGATTGAGTTCTTTAATCTTGAATGTGTTCTTGATGAGTTCTTTGAGTCATAGATGAGTTCTTTGAGGATGTTGATGAAGTTCTTTAGAGTTCTTTTTGAGGTTGTTTGAGTTCTTGAAAGTTAAAGAAAGTGTTAGAAAGGATCTTGAAAGTTAAAGATTTGAGTTGTGATGATTAAAGAACTGAGTAAAGATTGTTGATATGATGTTTGGTTAGTCTCAAGATCATGGCTATAGGCAGTTCTTGGGTTAACTTCGATGTTTTGGTTATTAATTTCAAGAGTATGGCGTATTCTTGTTTTTAATTAACTTCGATGAAATGGTGATGATATGATGAGACCTTTAGCTTGATTTCTTTTCTAGACGCCCTTGACTTTGTGTATGGCTTATGCTTAGTTTTGGGTTAAGACGTTGCCACTATTTCCGTCCGCGGTATCGGAATAGTTTTGGAGTCTCACTATGTTATTCCTAGTACGCTCAAAATGATTGGGGATTAGGGACACGATTTCCCAGATTGATTGGGTTCGTGGGATTTGGGTGTATGGCTTATGCCCGGTCCTGACATAGTAGAAGTTCGGTTGCGTAAGATGCTTCCGTACGAGCCTAGTCCGGTCTAGAACTAGAATGATTGCACCTGAGTTAGATTTGAGTATAGAGATGTCGTATATTGATGATGTCGAGTGGTGAGATTGATTTTTGGATTACGAGCTTGAGGTTGTCTCGTGTCTTCGAGGATTGTATGTGTGATGTTATTTGATTATTGCTATGTACTTGTGTATTCCCGTTAGGGTGAGTCAGTTATGTTGCTCGCCACTGATGGTGGATATGTTGTGTTTTTCAGGTACATCTGACGATGATACTCTTGCTTAGCCTTGGGGTTGGGCGAGCGGCGCTTTGTGTGCTTTCTATGGTTTATTTCAGTTGTTTCTTAGCATTAGACTTGTTAGACGTTGTTTCAGGATTTATGATATACATTTGTTGTATAAGACTCTAGCATGTGGTTAGAGTTACTCTTGACTTTTGGTTTCAGTTCATTTGATTTTTGGATTTGGTTTGTACAAGATTGTGGGTTATTGTACATTTATGGTGTAATAATATTTTGAGGTATTAGTATTATTTTCTAAGTGTTGAGTTTAGTTTTATAACTACTTGACTCGTCGGTTTCTTCCGCGCCGATTTAAGCGAGTCGGGTCGTTACAGATAGTAAATTACAACCCAGATGGGGTACATAGAGAACACCATGTAGAATAATATGGTCCGACAAACGAACGGATCCAACCAAAGTAGCAACTACATGATCACCATTAGGTAAACCAACTGGACATTCAGTTTTTTTAGTATCAAAAAGCCATGAAAAATGTCCCGTAACATGATGAGTTGCTCTAGTATCAATAATCCAGGAAGAAGAATCAAACTTACCCCTTATTCGATTGTCATGAATTTGTGTATTACCAATTAAACCTGAGATTGCTCGCCATTGCTCGGCAGAAAAGACATGAGAAACGGATGACGGGGCAACAACGGAAGGAACTGATGACGGGGCAGTAGCGGAAGCAACTGATGCAGCATTAGCACGTGGCAGTCCACGACCTTGACTAGCTGTACCCACAGACTTCCCAGAAGTAGCATCAGGTCGGCCAACGAGATCGAAGCAACGTTGCTCTGGATAACCCTTGTAATAACCCGAAATTTAGGGCCAGAAAATTTTGCGGTTATTAATTTTATTTTAATATTCTAAGTCCAAAAGGCCCAGTTATTTGGACTGTTTAGTTCCTATTTTTCTATCTTTATTCTGAAATTGGGCCTATGACCCAATTTTCCTCCTTTCTTGGCCTGCCCTCTTGATTAGTCAATTAGGTTTATCTTCTTTTTAATTTATTAATTTTATTAATAATATTTTTAATTATTTTGAATTAGTGAAACTAATCCTAACTATTTCTTCTAGGCCCCCTTTTTTTGTTCCTACCTTTTTCTAAGCCTAATAATTGAGCCCAATAACCCTTTACCCTCCTATTAGTTATTTAGGGTTTATTTTCTTGTAATTGATTTTAATTGTTGATTTTATTATACTAATAATATTTTAATTAATTAGTTGGAATTGGTAAAACCCTAACCAACTATTGTACTAAGTTCCCCAAAAAAAATCTCTCTTTTCCTAATGTTACTCTACCTCACGGCTCCCCATTTGTTTTTTTTATTTATTTATTTTATTTCTTTTGTAATCTATAAATATGGGAAGTAACCCTAAGATTATTTTTTTTTACAAAATTTTCTACACTTTAATTTTATCAAATAAAATTCTCCTTATTTCCTCAAAAAAAAATCGTGAGACTCCATAAGCAAAAAGGGTGAATTTTTTTGGAATTTTGTAGCGAATCAGGTAACTAGACTTTCTTACTTGAATTTGGGTAGTTTTCCGTATAGTTTAATTAGGATTAAATTATGAAAACGGTTAGGAAAATTAAAGGAATTAGTATCATGTTAAGGTTAAGAATTTCGAACCATGTGATGAATTATTATGAAATTTTCTTGATCATTCTATGTAGTTTCTTGAAATCTTTAATTGTTTAATAATTATTTGTATGAATTTATTTCTTAATCAAATCTTATTATTTCTTGATGAATTTTTCGTGGGAGTTTCTTTACTATTTCATTATGAATCATAATTTATTTCGTGGCAAAATTCGTCCTTTTTCTTGCTTGAAATAATTTAATCTTTCAAACCGGTAAAATTGTCCAGATTTGGTTTACGAATTATTCAGGAGACTTAATCAATTCGTATGGCTACGAAATTTTAGGTGGAAGTCAGTAATAGTGTTTTACAGCTTGTGTTAAATTTTCGTAATTTTTGAAGTTCGTTTGATGTGGCAGAAAAATCTGAAACTGATTTCAGCCTAATCTGATTTGTCGGTTATAAAATCCCTTAAAAATAGTAAATGACGTTATTTTTGGACGCAATTTATTCACGTTAAACCTTGAACCTATATCTAGTTTCCATAAAAATTTCCAGATTATTCGAGACCTTTTAACGGTGGTTTTCAATTTAATTCTTTAAAATCAGATTGTGTAAAATAGTGTGATTAAATTATTAAAACATGTTATTATTGAATTCTTGGATTTAATCTTGATAATTTTAATATGCCAGAATGTCGTGTGATATCATGTATATAAAGTGTTGATTTTGATCTGGTTCTTAATAACTTTAATGTTTAAAGTATGATTTTTAATTAATATTATTAAGTTAAAATTTCTAATTATTGATGATTGTATTTAATTAATTGTGTTAATTTTCGGGATTGCTGACATGGAGTTCTCGAGTGGTATAAAATATGAAAAGTAGGAAATTTATCATGTTTTGAGTAATTTATGTTGCTAATTGTATTTTTATATAATTTATTGAATTAATTATATGATGACTGATGAATTCATTTAATTATTATTGTTGTTAATAAAATGCCGTGTAGTCCTTATGTGATTTGGTCAATCTTTGTTTAATTTTTGACTTATAATAATGTTAGAAAGTAATTTTAGGAATTAATATGCTTTAAGGAATAAAAAGGATAAGTTATAGTATGAAATAACAACATGAATAAGATATGATAAGATCATGATAAGATATGTAAAGACATGATAAGATATGATATGTTATAAGATATGACGTGTTAATTAGAGGTCTCACGATGGCCTTAGAAAAGACAAAATACTTAAGGACACCCTTTTTGATGATACACGAGTCATCAGATCGGGTTAAGTCGATGCCACTGCCCCATGGGATGAATACACGAGTTCACCCGGGCAGTTCTGGGTCTTAAAATATGTAGTCGTCTAAGTAGTAGTACACGAGCTGCTATTTAGGAGTTATGGCCATAGCTTAGGCTTAGTGGTGCACACGGGATCCACTACGGGCTGAATACACGAGTTCACCCCGGCATGTTTTAGGAAAGTTGTGGTGCACACGGGATCCACTACGAGCAGTATGACCGGTCCGATAAGATGGTTAAAAGATGGGTTTAAGGGTAAAATATGATAGATAAGTATTTCACGGGAAGGGTTATGTGTTTATGTGAATTTTCATGTATTTTATATGATATTTATGTAATGTTAAGTCTTCCGCTGCGTATGTCTGTAAGTCCATATTATATTTATGTAATTATGAAAATATGAAAATTATGTTGCAAGTAAAAGGTACAAGTATGAGTATTGTATACGTATGTTGTACGTATTACTAACTGTATTCTGCAGGTATTGTGTACGCATATCGAACGTATGTTTATACATAGTTGTTTCAGTATTGTATTCCTGTATCTGTAATATGTATTGTATCTGTATTGCATCCGTATTTGTATTGGTATTGTATATGTATTTGTACCTGTATTGTAAATGTATTTTGTACGTATTTCTACAGTATTTTGCAGGTAATGTATACGTATTGTATACGTATTTTGTACGTATTAATGTACGTATATCTGTACGTATTCAGCAAGTATTTTTATACGTATTTTGTATATTTTTTTATACGTATTTTTCTACGTATTTTTATACGTAATTTTCTACGCAATTTTGTACGTAATTTGTTTGTAATCCGTAAGTAGTTTTTGTACGTATTTTCGCATGTGTTTCTGTATTCTTTTTCCCTGTTTGATTCTATGAGATCATATGGTTAACGGTCCCTCATTTAAGTGGGACAGCCTAGTTACTCGCCACTGACGGTGGGCCCCCCCCATTACAGGTGACGATGCTGAGTCTTAGAATGGGACCACGTTGGCTCGGGAAGTGTGTGATAGAATTAGTTAGTTTAACCGTAACTTATTTCAAGTATTTACTTTTGTTTGTTAGCTCGTGATCCCAGCCTGTTTGGAAATGACTGCAACGTTATGTAATCTAAGCTTTTGTTTGCAAGCTTTGAGTTTATTTTAATTTAGTTTTTAAGTGATTAGTTTAGACTTTGGACTTTACATTTAATATAATTGCTAGTTTATGATTAGTAACGATCAAAATGTCGACTTCCACCGTAAATCGACAACCCCTGAAAAGTCGGGTCGTTACAACCCTTCTTCTTGCAATACCCACGGACTATATCAGACCAACAGTCCGAAGTATCATGACCAGGCCGCTGACACTTGGAGCAGTAGGTACCACGACCTCTGCCAGCAGATAACGGGGTTGCACCGCGCGAGCCACAACCCCTCCCACCTGACTGTCCAGCCCGCAACGTAAAACCAACAGCATCAGAAGGTGTGGATTCACCCTCGTTAGAGGAGGAACGAACACGTTCCTCTTGAACCACCAATTGATAGGCACCATCCAAAGTCGGTAGTGGATCAAGCGATAAAATATAAGTTCGAAGAGAACCATAATAATCGGGAAAAAGACCCATCAAAAAATCATGGAGTCGAGAGTTATCACGACGAGCCTCGTGCAATTTACCAGCACAACACAAAGAGCAACAAGTGCAAGATATAATAGGTTCATGTTTATCAAGTTCTTGCCATAAGGTATGCATCTTACCGTAGTATGAAGAAACTGACATGGAACGTGTCTGTTCACACTTGGCAATGGAGCGACATAATTGGTGAATGCGTGGACCATTAGTTTGCGAGAAACGATTGCGTAGATGATCCCAAAAGGCCTTAGTGTCACGAAACTTCGAAAGATTAGCCTTCAAAGACGGATCGATCATATTGGTGAGCCAAGAGATTAACATAGCGTTAATGGCGGTCCAGTCAGATTTGGTGCAAGGAGGGGACGGAGCAGTAATCGTTCCATCTAAAAAATCAAACTAGCGGCGAGCTTCAAGAGCGGTTTGAATGTCGGCCGCCCAAGCATCGTAATTGTCCGATGTTAAACGAGTTGGGGTAATAAAATCACCGGGACGGTCTTGGGGACCGAGATAATAGGGTAAATTTGGTTCAATTTTTGGTGGCGACAGAGGAGGTTCAATGGCATCCCCCATGGTTGTCGAAGGGAAGAAGATGAGTGTGGTATTCTACCTTTTCTTTTCTTTTTCTTTTCTTTCTTTTAAGAAAAAAATTTTTTTTTAGTCTGATACCATGATAAATTGGCAATTTTGTCTTGTGTCCTCCATGAACTTTTGAATTACATATATATGGTTTTCCATCAACCTATCCTAGATAAATTAGGAAAAGATAGAGAAGATTATTATTTGCCATAATAAACTCAACATAATATATTCTAAATATACACCCAAATCCCAATATTCCTAACTTGATGTTATTGACTCATCTTTTAAGAAAACAGAGCCATGAAATTAAATTGTCATGCGTTGTGTACCTACATATTTTTGCATTTTTATTATAGGATGTTACAAATTAATGCAACAATTGGGGTTTTACGAATTTTAGTAAAAGAAATTCTAAAAAAGTGCCAAAAGAAACCGTTAAAAATCAATTTTATGAATGCAAAATAACCACACTTCATTGTTTATTTAACATTGTATCATTATACAAATTAAAATGATTTCCACCAAAAATTCAACCTTTGAAATGCTTCACTAATCGAACCTACCCAACTACTACAACCACAGCTTTAAGTACTATCAGTCTATCACAACCACTATAAAAATTGGCCCAACAACGATGGGGCGGATACACAATGACGGACCTAAATCCTTTCATAAATGCAGATATTAATGACAGTTTTTGGGCCTGACATTAAAATTCACCTAATATCAAACCGAAAAATCTATTAAAATTGACTCATTTACTACAGGTTCGCGATGGAAAAAATCATTTGCGATTCCCCTTTTCTACTACGCGCTCACATTTTTACGGTGAAAACATCATTTAGGACCCCCCACTTTCTACAACGAGGTCATCACATTTTCATGACGGGAATTTTTTCCATCTTAAATAGCATATTTTCTAATAGTGAACGATGGATGATAATAAACCTTTTAAATCGAACGATGATTAGATATTAACTCATACTTAGTTATACGGACTACTATTCGCGATAAACGTAGCTATGATGCTTTGAAGCACGATTCAATGGAGCACATTTGAGGCAAATGCATCCCCAATAATCCGGGGTTAATTTTTACACGTGTATTTTAATTATTTTGTATCACTTTTGTGTTGTTATAATTAATTTAAGGGCAGTTTAAAAAATACGCACATTTTATGTATTTTTCTAAAATGACAAAACATGAAAAAAGGTTGTAAAGCGTGGAAAAAAAATCGACATACAAAATACATATACACATAATACGTCAACAAAATAAGTAAATATTAAATCAAAACATGATAACAACTAAATAAAAAATAAAAAGTAAATAAATAGGAAAGTAAAATATGTTGGGTTTAGTAGTGGATTTTTGGGGAGCTCGATCATTGTTTGTGGAAACTTTTTATACTCCGTTTGTAACATGTTAACTGTAAATATTTGACATTTTTTCTTTTTAATTTATTTTAAATCGTTGCAAATTAATATGTTACAAAAGAAGTAAAATATAATAAACCTACTCGAATATCTCTAAAAAACACGAGGAAAATAGATTAGGTGAAAATGTAATAAAGTTGTTAGAGAGAGATTAGTGAGAATAAATACCAAAATACGTAGTGGGGTAGTGGTGCTGTATGATATAAAGCGTTGACGGGTTGAGGATGAAGTCATAGCCCAGTGGTTAGTGGTTAGGGATTCAGGATTCCAGGCACGAGGTCCTGGATTCGATTCTCACCGCACGCATTTGCGAGGATTCCTTATTATCCCCCTTACAGATGCGTGTGTTGGCACAATCTTCTCTGACTGCAAGGAAATTGTTGATGCAATTAACAAAAAAAGCACCTCACTCTTTTAATAATCTTGCAATTATAATATGTGAATGCAGGGAAGCTCTGGAATGGAACTCAGAGATTCGCCTGCAGTATGTGGCTAGGAGTAAGAACAAAGTAGCTGACAGAATGGCCAATTTTGCAACTTCTTCCCTTCAAGAGCCATTTCATGTTGTTAATTTAATCTCCCCTCCTTATTGTATTATGGATTTTTGTTTCCCCTTAGGGGATGCTTATGTTTTCGATGATGCTGGATAATTTGTATTAACTCTCTTAACTTTGTTTGGCTTTGCCAAACTCTTATTTCTGCTTTTATAATATGCTTCCTTTAATAATAAAAAATAATAAAAAATAAAAAAAGAAGAACGTTGGGATGTTTGTGTAAATTGGATGATGGGGAATTGAGGACTAGTTAGATTTGGTCAGGCCCACATATTAGCCGTATATTTCAGATTGGGCTAAACGTCTTTTTCTTCAAGGCCCCCACCTAAAACTCTGGAACTCTATAACTACTTGTCTTAGCTAGGACATTACTCTCTAATTATTAGCTGCAATCGGAACTAGCTAGGGGTGGGAAATTCCGGGTATTTCGGGTACTCGAAAATTGGATATTTGATTTTTTATATCGTAATTTTTTTTTACCCGGATCTGATTTAGATACTCGAAAATCTGGACACTTAGAAATTTGGATTTGGAAATTGTATCCGCAGAAAGGGCAATATCTACTAATAAGCTCTTGCAATAGCTAAGGATATAGATGTTACACCAAAGTCCACAATTTACTTTATATACTCCCTCCGTAACATAAAACTTTAAACAATTGGTTTTGCATGCATTTTGAGGAAGCGATTTAAGGGTGTAAATGAAGGAATTAGTCAAAATAATTTTAATACAAGCAAGAATGTGATTATAAGTTTTTAATATTAAAATTATATTGACTAATTCTTTCGTTTACACCCTTAAATCGCTTCCTCAAAATGCGTGCAAAATCAATTGTTGAAAATTTTATGTTACGGAATAACACCTAATTGAAGATATACATTTGATCGCAAAAATAGTTTATTGACAAGTATAAAGTTTACATCTAATAGCAGCACTATTAAAAACAACCAATATTAATTTTCGTGAATTATACAAAAATAATACTGCTTGGCTACGTACTCCAAACAGATCATGGTACATAGTCAAAATGACACAGAGATCACAGATTCGAATTTCATTGATACCTCTCGTTCGTACAGAGCGGAATTAGTTATTGTCGGGCATGTACATACTGCATCCATATATTCAAGCCCAAATGTTCTTTCATGTGAAGTGATAGAATATATAGGAATAGGTATAAGATAGTATTTTCCGTGAGAAGTTTCTTTTCATTGCTTATAATTAGGGCTGTCAGTTTGGTTAGAACTGTTGGTTTAACTGTTAACCTAACGTGAACTGAACTGAACTGAATGAATTGTACTGAAATGAACCAATAACCAAATGATTGATATTTGAAAGTCCAACTAAAACAAAATGAACTGCACTCAACTGAACTGAAACTGAACTGAATCATGAACCGAAATCAACTGAACTGAAAAGGTTGACTACATAAAATTGTTTTTAACTGACCATAACTGAATCATAACTGAATTGAGATTAACTATAACCTATATGGTTTTGTTAGTTATTTTTAACTGTTAATCAACTGAACCGAAATGACTTATAAAATGTTATATTTTGTTAGTTAACAGAACTACAATTAACTATTCATCAACTAAACCAAAATGACACAGAAATAGTTTTAAGTTGTTGCTTGATTGAACCAAACTGAGCCAAAAAAAATGTTTTAAACTGTTGGTTAACTGAAAATCGCTCTACAGTAAACAAAAATTAAGCGAAATCTATTTGTATCAAATTAAACTTTATTTAATAAAATTGTTCTTTTCACGAAACCATTATTTATAATATATTATTAAATAAAATTGTTCTTTTCATATATTTATTATTCAAATCAATTTAATTTAGCATATTAATAATTTAAAATTAATTGATGTTTTCAACCATACCCATTTCAAAAGAGTTGGTCGAGTTTTAGATGCCTTCTTCAAATGACATGGAAGTATTGATTATTGAAACAGGCCTACAAGGGACTAACTGTGACATCGTAGTCATTTACAGATTTCCTTATAAAACTGAAAATAACCATAAGTTAACTGAATATAATCATTTACAATAGACTGATAATAACCGAAATCGTATGGATATAACCGTATTTTTCCATATCTTGAATTGAATACATCTAGAATCAATATATCAACCGTTCACAATGAACTAAGAACAATTGAAATAGCACGGGTAAAACCGAAGAACAAAGGGAATTGTTATATCAAACGTTCACAATGAACCGATAACAACTGAAATCGTATGGGTAAAACCGAAGATCAACCATAACGTAAACTGAATACAATCGGAACTGTTATATCAACCGTTCACAATGAACTGAGAACAACTGAAATCGTATGGGTAAAACCGAAGACCAATCATAACGGAACTGATTTGAACTGAAAATAAAAATAACTGCAACAGGTTGGAACTGAAACTGATAAAGTTAAAACCAAATTGGTAATTTTGGGAAAGATCAACTGAAGTCAACCAAACCGTTTGGGTCAAACCATAACTGAACTGATTAACTGAACTCACACCCCTACTTATAATATATATACACTTTTCATCAAACAATCAAGCCATGATTCTAGGCAACCACTAGGAAACTATCAACATATCCTACAAACTAGGAAACCATCTATATACACTTTGACTATATAATTTTATACGTAATATGTCTAACAAACCAAATTACCAATCCTATTAAACTGGAAAGAATATAAACTATTTACCAAAAATAATTATTTACATAATTATCTTAACACACCCCCGTAGTCAAAGCGGGAGGAGCACGGACGCTAAAACTATCCCGAAAATCGTCAAACAATATACGCAGAAGTCCCTTAGTAAATATGTCCGCTATTTGATGCCGAGAATGGACATGTAGTACTCGGACATCATATCACCACGCGCAACCTTCTCTCGAACAAACAGGATATCCATTTCGATATGTTTCGTTCTTTGATGATGCACTGGATTTCCCGAGAGATAGATAGCGCTCACATTGTCAAAGTATACTAAAGTCGCCTTCTTTAGTGGACAATGCATCTCGAGCAACAAGTTACGAAGCCAGCAAGATTCGGAAATTACATTCGCGACACCTCTATATTCGGCTTCGGCATGCACTTGACTTAGAGAGTGTAGCTTGGCGCTTCGAGGACCAAGATATCAAATTATCCCCTAAATAAACACAGTAGCCCGATGTAGAACGACGTGTATCAGGACACCCACTCCAATCCACATCGGTGTAGGAGATAAGTGACAAAGTAGAGGACGGATGCAAATGCAGGCCATGATCCATAGTACCCTTAACATAGCGAATGATTCGCTTGAGCGCAGCCATATGACATTCCTTAGGGTCGTGCATATGTAAACAAACATGTTGTACGGCGTACGAAATTTCGGGCCGTGTGAACGTTAGATATTGCAAAGCCCCTGCTAGGATGCGGTAGTGAGTCGGGTCAGCATAAGGAGTGCCTGACGAACCAACTTTCTGCTTGGTATCAACCGGTGTGGCTGATGGTTTACATGCCGACATACCTGCTCGCTCAATAATGTTCTCCGCATACTTGCTTTGTGAAAGAAAAAGACCCCCTTTGTGTCGAGTCACAGCGATGCCAAGAAAATAATTGAGAGGACCTAAATCCTTCATTGCGGATTCGGAGCCAAGAAGAAACATAATAGAACACCGGAGAGCATGAGATGAAGTAGTCAAGATTATGTCATCCACATATAATAAAAGATATGCCATTTCCGAACCCGAACGATAGATGAATAAGGGGTTATCACACTTGCTGTTAGTATACCCAATTGACAACACATAATTAGCAAACCTCTTGTACCAAGCCCGGGGTACTTCTGTAACACCCCGTATTTTTGGGGTTAGAATTTTAGATAATAAGTTTGTCTTTCCTGTGCCTTAAAAATTTATTTCGAAAACTATTAATGAATTCCCTGTTTTATAAATGGAAAATCTTTTTTAAATTATTTTCCGGGAATTTATGTTATTAATATTTTATAAAATGTGTCAAACAAATTTCCCGTTCGATGGCTATCCTACATTCTTTCATTTGGCCTCAACCCGTTAGATTCCTAAAACCCCATCTTAAAGCAATTCAAGGTTGTGGACCGACTCAAATTTAATGTTGAATAAATGACAAGTTGGCTAAGTAGGGGTTAGAAGTAATTTTAGTCCCTTTCTTGGTAACCGGACTTGAATAGCCTTTTCATATGATTTATGGCCCAAGTTAAAAGTTGGCTTTGAGAATAATAATCCAGTTCAGGAATTCATTTCAAGCCCAAAAACTATTTCAGTGTTTGGACCATACTTCTTACCTTGGCCCAAAATAATTCAAGCCCACTTCTTTTCCTTCTCTCCATTTGATCAGTTTTCTATCCCTTTAATTATCTTATTATCCTATTTTATTCTATTATATCTTTTAATGGATGTAAGCCATATTTTCCTAAAGGTGGTTACACATTTATCCTAATTATTCCTTCTATTTGTTAACCAATAATACCCTTTAATTATGTCATTCCCTATTTTCTCTAAGCTGTTACCCTTTTCCTCCTTATAATTATTTGGACCAGGATCATCTTATTTCTCCATCATTTTTCCTCTACCTTTCCTTTCATTTTCCTTTAATCCTTTTATCCTGATTATTTTATTTATTTTAATTATTCTAACCATTCCTTTTAGTTTCTTTTAATATCTTTTAATTAAATCTGCCCCTATTCTTTTCCCCTTCCTTTTATTTATTTAATCTTATGACCTTACTCTATCCCAATCATTAAAGACACGGCCCCTTATTAATTTATTTTATTTATTTTATTCAATTCTATTCTATTTTCAATCAAAATTATTAGCAATCTATATCTATTATGACTTAGGCCCTATTTGGGAGTTAGCTGTTAGAGGTTACCTGATTGAATTAGCTGTTTTGATTAGCTGTTTGTGATAGCTGATTTGACTAACTGATTTATATTAGCTGTTTGTGTAAAAGTGTTTGGTAAATAGCGGTTAGCTGTTAGATGTTTCAGAGTAAAAACAACTAAAAAACTATAAGCTCTTCCAAAAAGCTCCTCATATGAGCTTTTTGAAAAGAGCTTTTTCACCCTGTAGGGGTCGTTTTTACCCGGCTGCCTACGTCTCACGAGTTGATTTGAATGCTCGTTAACGCCGTATGTGAATACGGACTAGTAGGAGTCGCCACCGTGCGTTTTATACGGTCCACGGACACCGAAGAAGTACTGAAAGCCAGGAGCAATCAGCCCCATATGGTCGTGCACCAGAGTATGGGTTCGGGGACAGGTTACGGGCCAATCGTGCATTGGGCCCGCCCGCCTGTAAGCGGTCTCTACTAGGTCTCTTTTTGTGGTCAAATTATTATTAATCCCAAATACATAAATATCCCAGCTTATGTAACGACCCGACTTTTTAAGCTGTCGTTTGACGAAGGAAAACGACTTGCGGATCATTACTTAAGCATTAAATTAAACATTAATTATATATTTAAAATAGAAACATATTTTATTAACTTAAAAGTCTGAAATTAATCCCAAAAGTCAATAAAGGTAAAATACTTAAAGAATTACATAAACTGAAATAATGTCTTCCCAACATGCTGAGATCATAAATGAAATAATGTAATATTGTCTTATTGAATTCTAGGAAAGAAATACTAAGGTGGAACTAAAACTCTGCCTCAACAAAGCCCAACCAACGGAAGCCCGACTACGCAGCTGCATCGTCACCTGAAACTGAGGGGGGGTCCACCGTCAGTGGCGATTAACTAGGCTGTCCCGTTTAAGTAAGGGACCGCTAAACACATAATAGCATAGGATAACACACGAAAACACATGTATACAAATAACATTTCATACACAAGTACATACGGGGTACGTATACAAATACGTACAAAAATACGTATAAAAATACGTAT
The DNA here is from genome assembly GCA_951394345.1 of Salicornia ramosissima. Lineage (NCBI taxonomy): Eukaryota > Viridiplantae > Streptophyta > Magnoliopsida > Caryophyllales > Amaranthaceae > Salicornia > Salicornia ramosissima. Next base: position 49,135,999 of record OX596233.1, read on the forward strand.
ACAATACGTATAATAATACTTGCAAAATACGGTTAGAAATACATACACAATACGTATAACAGTACGTATACAATACGTATAACAATATCTGCAAAATACGGTTAGAGGTACGTACAAAAATACGTATACAATACAAGCATGCATACGGATTACATTTATACATACATACATTCCAGAGTTATACATATACAGACATACACAGCGGAAGATTTATACCAATCATAATACATTACGTCTAATACTTAACTTATACTTTATACAATCTTATACTTTAATTATCATATTGAACCTTATATTATCTTAACTTCGTAATCATATCATATCGTCCATCTTAACTTTGTAATCATATCATATCATATCATTCATCTTTATTTCTTAACGGACCGGTCATTATAGCTCGTTGTGGATCCCGTGTGCACCACAACTTTCCTAAAACATGCCGGGGTGAACTCGTGTATTCAGCCCGTAGTGGATCCCGTGTGCACCACTAAGCCTAAGCTATGGCCATAACTCCTAAATAGCAGCTCGTGTACTACTACTTAGACAACTACATATTTTAAGACCCAGAACTACCCGGGTGAACTCGTGTATTCATCCCATGGGGCAGTGGCATCGACTTAACCCGATCTGATGACTCGTGTATCATCAAAAAGGGCGTCCTATCTTATTAACCCGATTGATGACCTTTGCGTCATCGTAGGGGCGATCTTAACTTATTATCTTTCTTATAACTAGAAGTACTAGGTGACCGTAATCGGGAATAAATGTTCGAAGTCCCAGGAAAGAGAGGTGCGGCACGTATATTGGCCACCTTAAATACCAAGTCTTTCCTAGCCAGAGATCGAAACAAATAATTACACTTTTACTCTGTTTCCTTTCCTTCCCTAATAATATCTTATTATCCTTATTGTAACTTATCCCTACCGACTTCCTTAACTATAATATAATAATAAATAATAATAGCTAAGTCCTTTAATCGTATTATTATTACCCTTTCATATTATAACTTATCCCTAATTATAAATATTAATAATTATAATAATAATACTAATTCCCAAAATTGTTCCAATATTATTATAAGCCAAAATAATTAAACTAAAATTGGTCAACCATAACTAACCTACTCGACATTTTAGGGTTAGTTTACTAATTAGATAAATTCATCAACATAATAATTAACAAAATCAGTTCAATTAACAATAATTCGAATAATTAATAATTATCACCAAAAAATTGCATAAAACATGATAAAAATTCTACCTTTCATATTTTATACCACTCGAAAATCATGAACAACAATACCAAAAATTACGCCTTTAATTAATTAAATTCAATAACCAATAAATCATAGCGAACTTTATAATAAACATTAAAATTATCCTTAAAACACCATATTTTACACAATCTGATTTTAAAGTATTAAATTAAGAACTACCATTAAAAGGTCTCGAATAATCTGGAAATTTTGATGGGAGCTATATGTAGGTTCATGGTTTAACGTGCATAAATTTCGTCCAAAAATAACATCTTTTACTGTTTTTAAGGAATTTTATAACCAACAAATCAGATTAGGCTGAATTCAGTTTCAGATTTTTCTGCCATATCAAACGATCTTTAAAAATTACGAAAATTTTACACAAGCTTTAAAACAGTATTACTGACTTCCACCTAAAATTTCGTAGCCATCCGAATTGATTAAGTATCTTAATAAATTTGTAAACCAAATCTGGACAGTTTTACCGGTTTGAAAGATTAAATTATTATAAGCAATAAAAGGACGAATTTTGCCACGAAATAAATCATGATTCATAATAAAACAGTAAAGAAGCTTCCAAGAAAAATTCATCAAGAGATAACAAGATTTGATTAATAAATAAATTCATACAATTAATTATTCAACAATTAAAGATTTCAAGAAACTACATAAAATAATCAAGAAAATTTCATAATAATTCATAAAGATTACATATTATCATCAAGAAAAAATACATAATATCCTATCATATGATTCGAAATTTTCTAGGTGATCATGACACTAATTCCTAACAATTTTCATGTTTTAATCCTAATTAACTATGTGATTAACTTGTACCGAAATTAAACGAAATAGCATAGTTACCTCATTACGCTAAATATTCCAAGGCGAAATTCACCACTTTGGGTGAATATAGCACGGTTGATCTTTAGAGGGGAAAGGAGGAAAAATTTAGTTGTAGAGTTATGAACTTTAGCAAATTAGGAAAAAAAAATTGTTGCTAAAGTTAGTATATATATATAGAAGAAGAGGAAACAACAAACCCTAAATAAAGACTAGGGTTGCCGTGAAAACAAGAGGGACATAGAGGATTAATGGACCTAGCAAATGGGTAGATTTGGGCTAGGTTATAATTAGTTTAGGAATTATTCTAATTAGCTTAATTAATTAATTAAATTAAGTCCAAAAGAAAAAAATAATACTTGGCCCAAAGAGAGAGGAGGAAACCGGCTAAGGTTTTAAAAGAAGGGAAAGATTGGGTCATCGGCCCAACTTGAGTTAAAAGAGAGGAAAACAAAATAAAACAGTCCAAATTAATTGGGCCTTTGGACTTAGATTGTATAAATAGAATTAATAACCGCAAAATTTTCTGGCCCTAAATTTCGGATCATTACAGCTTATATCCTAAAAGCCCATATTACTAAGTGGGTTTGAATTATTTACAAATCAAAACTAACTTTTGCGACCACTTTAAATTAAGTCAGTATTAAAAATCTTAAAAATTGAAAACAAATAAAATATGAACGAAAGACAAAAATATAAGCATAAAAATAATAAAAAATAAAAATATGTGCAGGTTCAAAGTATGTTCCAGGAAAAGTGGTTTGACGTGTTGTTCAACCAATAAAAATATAAATAAAACATATATGAATTAATTAATGCGACTTTTAATACTTAAAACCAGATGTCATATCAATGTTAACAACAATAATTGTGATTTCATTCATAATCAGGCCAGATCTATATATGACTTATAAATTAACCAGGTTTATTATCATAATCATTATTGGAAATATTCAATTTAATAAATAAATCATAATATTAAAAAAAAAAAATTATCAACGACAAAAAAACTGAAGTTTTTATATGAAATTAACACATGATACCAGATCTGATTAATATGAGTCATAAAATATCAATATTAGAAAATTATAATCTACGGCCGATTTGATTAAAAAAACAATTAAAGTTCTAACATTAATATGACAGACATGAATTTAAGTACTAAAATTCACATAAAACAATTCACATAAAACAATTCAGATCATTGAACACATTAACCATTATCAAAGATCATCATTTTTAAAGATTTGTAAATATAAAAACAAACTTAGAATGAATAGATTTGAAGTAGAGACTTCAGAATTCGTACCTCAAGAACGCAATTAGTAGATTTCACGACAGAAAATGCAATTATGTATGTATGTTTGAATTTTGAAATGAGAATATTATTTTTTGAAGAGTATAGTATAGTAGTAGAAGTGATAATGCTCTGAATCTGTGTTTTTAAGCTCGTATAAGCTTCTGTATTTATAGGCCAAAACTGCCAGCAAAGTGCCACGTAGTATTACAGGGCTGAGTCTAGACGCAGACATTGTAATATGTCCTGCGTCTGGACGCAGACCCCGCTCCATGATCTGTCAAGCTGAGGCCAGCTGGAGAAAAAATCGCCCCGGATGACACCAGACCTGCGCCTAGGCGCAGGTCCAGTTACATGACCTGCGTCTAGGCGCAGGTACAGGCTGGATCCGGGTTGATTTTTTTTTGCTTGATTTTGCGCGTGATTTTCAGGATTACGATCCGATTTTATTCGATTACGGAAATATTCTGTAATATTTTGATATTCCGGAATATTCTGGGATATCCCGGGATGTTCCGGGATGTCCCGGAATGTTCTAGAATATGCCGGAATGCCCAGAACGTTCCGGAATGTTCTAGATTCCTCCAGAAGCTTCAAAAAATTACAGAAAAATTATTAAAAATTATGAAAAAATATGAAAAGTATGAAAAACAATAATATGCTTTGCGGAACAATTTTCAACATTCGGAAATGACGAAAATGCCCCCAAGCATGTAAAAATCCTAAAAAATCCATAAAAAGCTCTAAAAATATGATAAAAAATATAGAAAAATATGAATCAATTATGAAATTATTTTTGTGATTTTTAAAAATATTTTTTGATGCAAAAAGAGATTTTTATTATTTTTTTATGAATATAAAACACTGAAAAATGCATGTTAAAAAATATTAAAAAAAAATATCTAAAAATGAAGAAAAATTACGAATGAATCCCGTAATCAGCGCAAAACCTAACATTTGCTTCCAAGGCACTATAAACACGGTTTAGGCAATTGGTTGAGGTATATTATGCATTTTCATCGTCAATTCTACTTAATTGGACTTCTTGGTGTTTTCATAGTTTCATCATTAGTCTCTATATTGGGGAGACACATTCAGGTGTCTACACACCCCAAAACTCTCTTCCAAACCTCTAACTGCCAAACACCCAAAATTAGCTTTTTGAGTTGGTCAAACCTCTCTTCCCTCTCAAACCTCTCTTTTTCCCTCAAACTTCTAACTCCCAAACACCCCCTTAATCTATAAATCCAACTTTTATTCCCAACTACCCTACTAGATTTTAGGAAGAAAATACTCTTCCTCACTCACCCAAAAACCCACGGCCCTCTTGCCCTTTTATTTCCCATTAAAAAGTTCATCACCATTCTATAATCTTTTACCATCCATGAATTACCAAACACTCAAAAACCTTCTATTGATTTCACAACTCAAAGATTGAAACAAGGAGATCAAAGGAACCCAAGCCAAAGATTCATACCACTCGGCCAAATCAAGAACCTTCGACATTCCTCTTCTTTTTATTCTTCAAACAAGGTAATTAGATTGCTTTGTTTAATCTTTAGGATAGATTAGTTATATAATTTTTAGAATAGGTTTAGAACTATTTAGAATTGTTTAGAACTGTGTTGATTATATTTTGAATTAATTGTTGGCATATTATAGGAATTGTCGAGTGGTTTATATTTAATTCCATGATGTTTGTAGAATTATTTATTTGTTTTATTATAATCCATGTTTGTTTCATGATTCTTGCTAGATTAGAATTGATAAGAATAATTGTTGAATGATTATATGTATTGTTCGAATATGAGCTGTGTAATACTGATCTTGTCCGAACATTTTCCATGATAAAAACTTAATCTTTATGTTAAAATCTTGATCTATTATTAGTCTTTAATGATAATCTTGAATTAATTATTAATCTAGTAAAATTCTTGAAACATAAAGATTTAATCTTGATTTCTCTTTTGGTTAAACCGTGTGATATTTTGGTGTAGACAACTCGTACTTGAAAATCTTGAAAAATAGATCAAAGTACTAATTTTTATTTAATCAATTTAGTATAGTTAATTAAATCTTGATTTATCTTGAATTACAAAGAAAGAATTAATTTGTGTTTATTATATGAAAAAGCCGAATGGAATATCAAAATAAAAGAATAGATTATTACTAGTTTTCTTGATAAAAGATTGATGTTTGAACTTGTTCTTGAAATTATTTTAATTAATAATTTTAAAGCTTATATTGCAATTGGATTAAAATTATAAATCTCACCAACATGGTTCGAAAATGTCGAGAAGAATAAAAGTAATAAAAGGTTAGATTTTTATGGTTCAATTAATTAAAAGAGTAGAATTCGATTACGTTCTTGAAATTATTTAGCTAGTTTAAACTTGTATTTTATATGGTTATCAAATTGATTTTGTGAATTATGGTGATGAGTTATTGTGTTGATATTATTGCATGGGCCGTGTATAGATGGTAAGTTACAGGTAAGATTTTGACTTCTGAATACTTGTTTACGATTAAATTATGTTGTTGAATTATGATTCTTGCATACCTTTATGTTTCAGCTTGTTGAATTGAATGAATATTGTTGTTTGATGTTTTAACGTGTGATGATTGGTCAATGTCGAGTATAATGAGTCCTGGTCTAGATTTTTTAGTCATTAAAGGTTGAACTAGATCAAATTGAATAGAAGTCAAGTCTTGTTATTGAAAGTCAAATTGTGAACTAGAAAGTTGAACTTGAAAAGATAATAAACTATGAAGTGACCGCCTATCTAGTGGCTAAAGTGCCATGAACATAGGTATAGTCGAAGCCACTGCCCCTTCTGCGGTTTTGGGCAGTTCTGGATCCCAGTGCTCGGGAAGTAGATCCTTTGTGGTTGACCCGGCATGAGACAAGGAAAGTTGGGGAAGAGTTAAGGTTTCCCCTACGAGCATATGACTGTGTCACGGATTAGCACTTGAATTGAGCTAGAACTTGAAAGTCAATAGTGGTGTCTAGAAGTCTAGAGTTGGATTAAGCTTGTCTTGAGAGTCTTGGTTGAATATTCTATTGTGATTTTTTTCCGCTGCATACTTGAATCTGAATGTCTTTGAATGATTTTCCTGTTGACTGGTTGACTGTTCTGTTGATCTATTTTATTTATTATGTTTCTAGTTGTTTTCTACTGATTAAGTAGAACAATCTAATTACTCCCCACTGACTGTGGACCCCAAAATTCTTTTTCAGGTACAAGAGATGATTGATTGGGTTACGCAAGGGCTGTGATTGTGAGTAAGCGAGAATAGTAGTTTAATTATCCTGATGTCAATTTCTATCCTTTGTAATAGTTTTAGTGGATTTTTCCGTAATTGATTAGTAACATTGGACTTGGATGATATAGCTATTTTGGTTCATTTATTGTTTATATTGAATAATTTGAATTAAGTTTAGAGCTTCCGCTGTTATTAATGAATTTGTTATTAAAAGATTGTGGTTATTAGGTTACAAAATATTTTGTAGATGTATTAAAAAAATATTTTGTAGATGTATTAAAAGATTGTTATTAAAAAATATTTTGTAGATGTATCTGTGTTGTTGTTTTCTCCGAAAACAACGTTGCTAAAATGCGGTTCGTTATAGCTTGCTTTAGGTCATATAAGGACTTACGCAACAAGCATACATAATCCGGTCTAGTGTGTTCACGATAACCGAGAGGTTGATGCATATACACTGTTTCATTAAGCTCACCATGTAAAAAAGTATTTTTTACATCAAGTTGATGAATCGGCCAAGCCTTAGATAAAGCAAGGCTAAGAACAGTTCGAATAGTGGCGGGCTTGACCACTGGACTAAAAGTTTCTCCACAATCGATGCCAACTCGTTGAGTTTTTCCATCACCTACAAGACGTGATTTATGCCTCTCAAAATCACCGTTAGATTTCACTTTATGAGTAAAAATCCACATAGAACGAATAATATTAACATCCGATGGACGGGGCACCAACTCCCACATCTTATTTTTAATAAGAGCATTATATTCATCATCCATAGCCATTTTCCAATTGACAACACATAGAGCGTCAATGGGGTTACGAGGAATAGGAGATTTCGTAGCCTGATTAACAGTAGCAACATTGCAATATTTTTTATTGGGTTGAAAAATACCATGTTGACTTCTTATGATCATTTTTTGAATTGGAGTGGGCCGGGAAGGTTGTGATATGCTAGGTGAGGAATGTTGGTGGGCCGAGGATGTTACTGTAGTGGGTGATGTAGGAAATGGAGAATGCAGCCCAAGGTCCTGATTTGGGCCTGTGAGCTCATTTGTTGTAGCAGAAAAGGGGGTTTGTTTGAGTGGAAGGAACAACTCCATCATTTTGGTGTGGGGCCGTGGGAATAGGACTAGAAGTAGTGGATTTTTGCATATGATAAATGAGATAAGGTGATAGTCAATCATCCAAGAAATCATAGGCAGTAGAAGAAGGAGAATACAACTTAGCAAACGGAAACACACTTTCATCAAAAAGTACATGTCGACATATGATTATTTTATTTGATGACAAATCATAGCACTTATATCCTCTATGATTAGGAGGGAACCCCAAAAACACACATGGGGTGGAACGGGGTTGGAGCTTATTTATTGTAGTGGATGGAATGAGGGGATAGCAAAGACACCCAAAAACTCATAAGTGAGAATAGGTCGGTTCCCGACGATAAAGGACATGAACAGGAGACTTGTTTCCTAACAATTTGCTAGGAATAATGTTATGCAAATAGGTGGCCATTTGGAGGGCGCGATGAAAAAAAGAAGGTGGTAGGGATGCATGAGCAAGAAGGGTGCGAGTGATATTATTTAGTGATCGTAACTTTCTCTCGGCTTTACCATTTTGTGGTGAAGTATGGGGACACGAAAGATGGAAAGACAACCCATTAGACTCACAAAATGCCCAAAAAAAACTATTATCATATTCCCATCCATTATCACATTGGACATTTTCTATTGGTCGCTCAAATTGTGTGCGAATATGAGATTGAAACGCTAAAAATTTATCAAATACATCTGATTTTTTAGCTAAAGGAAAAGTCCACAAAAATTTCGAGAAATCATCAAAAATGAGCAAATAATAACGATGTCCTGATGTACTTAAAACGGGAGACGACCAAAGATCACTATGCACTATATCAAAAGGAAAAGAAGTAGATGACATAGAAGAAACAAATGGCAATTTAATGTGTTTCCCAAATACACAGGAACGACAAATACTAGTACTTGAAGTACGATTACAATCAATACTTTTATTACTACTAAGAGTGGCTAAAATAGACGACCTGGGATGACCCAAGCGATCATGCCAAAGGGAAGGAGCTAAAGCGGCAAAACTCGAAGGAGAAGATAGTCTGGTGGTTGTGGTGTTGGTGAGAGGATAAATGTAATGACCCAGATTTTATTGGTATTTTTGCCGATAATTATGTGTATTTATGTGTGTTTATGTGTTAGTTCAAATTTATTTTTGAACTATTTATTTTTATTTTATGTGAATAATTTCGATTTAATTCGAAATATTTATTTTTAGTTGTTATTATTTATGTTAATTATTATTTAATTAATTAGAATTTTTATTATTTAATTCTTCTAATTAATTATTTAATATTTTGGGCTAAATCGATTATTGCATAATTAGTCATGTAGATTATGTTAATTAGCCCAATGGATCACGAGAGCCCATTTGGAGCCCATTCAAGGCCCTTGGCCGGTTTTTACAAGGCATGCCATGCCTTGCCACTTGCTTTGTTTTCACACTACTCCAACTTCTATAAATAGAAGGGATTAGTGAGCCTTAAGACTTTTGCTCATTTGCCATCTAATGCACTTGCCATCAAAGTTCAATCACCAAAACTCCCTCCCATTTGCTCTAACTCCACGCCATTTTTGGGCACTTTGATCCCATCAAAGTGTTCATCATCTTTCTTAACCCAAAACTTAAAGATTCATACCCTATTGATCTTTGAGTAACCTAAACACAATTTAAACACAATTATTTTATCCAAGATCGTTGGTTCGGGTTGGGTTTTGATCGTGCTCGTGTAGAGGGCCGTGTGTGGGTGCAGCCGTGTGTGCGAGTGGTGCAGTGGCCGTGCGTGGTGCCGTGTAAGAGCAGCAGCCAGGCCGTGCAAGTGCAGCAGGCTCGTGGGTTCGTGTGTGTGCAGTGGCTGGGCAGCCGTGTGGTGCGTGGTGGTGGTGCCGTGTTCGTGTTTGCTTGGGCCGTGTGTACTTTGTTCCGGGCAGCAACTTTTGTGTTGTTTTAGTGTGTAATCTTCCATAAGGTAACATGCTTTCTCAACCTTGTTGGTATACTATGTTTATAGTGTAGATTAAATGCATGTATGGGTTGTTTGGTGATGATTATTCATGATTTCATGTGTTGTCTCTAATCTGAATTTTTATGTGGTTTTCATGATATTGTGATGATGGATTTTATGATTTTATGATTTATTCTATGTTGTAATATGATCATGATTTAAGTATCAAAGTTTGATGAATTTTTTGGATAAGTTTGTGATGTTTTTCGTGGATCATGCGTGTGATTATGTATGAGTTTGGATGAGTTCTTGGTTGAAGATCTTGAATCTTGATTGAGTTCTTGGTTGAAGATCTTGAATCTTGAATGAGTTCTTTATGAATCTTTAATGAGTTCTTTGAGTTCTTTATGAGTTCTTGATGAGTTCTTTGAGTTTCTTGGATGAGTCTTGAAAGTTAAAGAAAGTAGGTTGTAAGTTAAAGAAAGTTAAAGATTGAGGTATAGCTGGTTAAAGAATATGTTTAATTCGATTAAAGAATGATTATAGAATGATGATTTATGATTGGTTAGACTCAAGATTAAGGCTAGAGGCAGTTCTTGAGAATAACTTCGATAATTTAACTAGTTAATTTCGAGAATCAAGGCTAGAGGCAATTCTTGAACTTAATTTAGTTATGTTGGGTAATAATAATAAATAAAATGATTAAGATGATTAAATGAATTAATTAATTAAATTAGCTTGATTTCATTTTTAGACGCCTGATACTTTGAGTAAGATTCATTGTATTCGGGTTAAGACGTTGCCCCTATTCCATCCGCGGTATTGGGATAGTTGGAGTCATACTATGTGATCTTGGTGAATTTCCAGTAAGATTGGTTTCACGGGACATGGATTTCCAGTAAGATTGGTTTCATGGGGTTTGGGAGTAAGATTCTCAAATCCGAGCATAGTAGAAAGTTCGGATGCGTAAGATGCGTCCGTACGAGCACAGTCCGGTCTAGAATATGAATGATTGCGCCAAAGTTAGTTGATTAGGATGATTCGAGTCGAGTTCACGTTTGCGTTGATCTTGTACTTTGACTATTGATTTGATATTGGTTATTTGATTTGTACTATGTACATGTGTATTCCCATTAGGGTGAGTCAGTTATGTTACTCGCCACTGATGGTGGACTGTTGTATATTTTTCAGGTATTTCTGATGACGATACTCTTACTTAACTTTGGGTTCGGCGAGCGACGTTTATTGTTTCTATTGCCTGATGTATTTTCCATTACAGTTGTTTATAGATAGTATTGACGTATTGCATAGACTTTATACGTTATTGTATGGACTTTCATACGTTGTTCTAGACTCTGACGTGTGGTTAGAGTTACTTGTATTTTTAGTATTTTTAGTTTGACTTTTTGGATTAGTATGTACAAACTTGTGGGTATTTGTACGTTTGTGGTTTATTAATAATATTTCGAGGAATTAGTTTTAATTTCTTAGGTTTTGAGTTGTAGTTTATAACTACTCGACTCGTCGGTTTCTTCCGCGCCGGTTTAAGCGAGTCGGGTCGTTACAATAAAGATCACATGTGCTATTGCATCGCATTATTGGCATCCCCGTCCGATAATCCTTCACAAAGAAACCATAAGGGTCAAACTCAACAGTCACATTATTATCTAAGGTAAATTTGCGAACTGAAATGAGATTTTTTTTATGAGTTTGGGTGCATGGAGGACTTTATTGATAGATAAAGGAGGATTTGGGGAAGAAAGTATTGCACGACCAACACCAAGAATAGGAATAGCATGACCACTTCCAACAATAATATTACTAGGATGATTGCTCAAATTAAAATAAGACGATAGATTACCGTTAGAGGATGTCATGTGAGAGGTAGCACCGGTGTCCATGTACCACGCCGGATCGGGTTGGCTCAAAGTCATGGTGTGCATCGCCGACTCGATATCCGTAGGAGTATACTATACGAACTGATTTGTGGCAGCATAAGCTTGCGGAGGGTGAGGACCCAAGATACCAGACTGTCGTGCGGGAACCTGAGGACGAGCCCACCCTTGGTTGGGGTACGGGCAGGGAGGAGCAACCCACTGTGGAGCCCACCCCCAAGCAAGGTATTGCGGCCACTGCTGTTGCTGCCAGGTGGGTGGCGGGGACTGCCACTAAGGTTGCGACTTCTGCTGCTGTTGGCCAGCACCACCACGGCCACAATTGCCACTAGATTTTCCACCTTTGCCACCAGAATTTCCGCCCTTGCCACCGCCCTGTTTTCGGCCACCCGAATTCTTTTGTGGGTTAGTTCGGCCACGAGAAACGCCAGACGTGTCATACCCATCATCAGAATCACGTGAAGTTACCACCATTGCCTATGCCGAGTTTGTGGCGGCCTGTTTATAGTGAGCCCCGCCTCTTCAAACGTGAGCATAGAACGAGCCTGGAAAAAATTAGGGAGGGGAGAACTCTGTTGAATAAGGGTAGCAACACCCTTATAAGGCTCGGTAAGACCCGAAACCATTTGGAGAACCAAACGATTATTATCCACTGATGCACCGACATTGCGCAACTGATCAGCAAGACCCTTGAGCCTTTGACAGTAAGCCGATGCATTAGGAAAATCCTCCATTTTGGTAGTGGAGAATTCTTGTTCTAAAGTGATGGCACGAGATTTTTGGTTGTCCTGGAAGATGTCACGCAACCTATTCCAAGCTTCCATGCCCGTGGTGTCGGGTTCAATAATGGTCTGTAAAAGGTCATTGGAAATAGTAGAGTATATCCAAGAGATTACAGCAGCATCCAAAGTAAACCATAACTCCTTCTCCGCATCGGTGAGAGAAGTCGAAGCCTTAGATTTAGAGGGTATAATATGATCCATAACCCCCTTAGAACGAGCGTGAATTTTGAATAGTTCCGCCCAAGTAGAATATTGTGAGTTTTCGAATTCAAGAACAATCGGAATGGAGCTCTTGATATTCGTCACAGTGAGTGCGGGGTGAAATGTGGACTTTGATTCCCCCATGGAAATGAATGGAGAAGAGGTAAAAGAGAAGAAAAGAAGGAGAAGATGGGCGGAAACGAGAGCTAGGGTGCAGCGGAAGAAATCGCCCTAGTCTACTGATACCATATAAAATAATATTTTCCGTGAGAAGTTTCCTTTCATTGCTTATAATATATATACACTTTACATCAAACAATCAAGCCATGATTCTAGGCAACCAACTAGGAAACTATCAACATATCCTACAAACTAGGAAACCATCTATATAAACTTTGACTATATAATTTTATACGTAATATGTCTAACAAACCAATCCTATTAAACTGGAAAGAATATAAACTATTTACCAAAAATAATTATTTACATAATTATCTTAACAATAGGATCATGTAAAAACTAGACTCTTAGTTGAAAACTAAAAGCTTTTAATCTGAACCATTGAGCAATTCAAACTTTTAATTTGAGCCGTTGAAAACTAAAAGTGGATTAACATTGTTGCTAGTGACTCAGCGCTGACTCAGTATCCTCTTTTTGTTTTTTAACCAAAATAGATCACAACTGTTGATCTAAATCTAACGGTTCATATCAATAGTTTTTAATTTTCAACTTAAGTTAGGTTCATATATATAACATAATATTAGGTCTCGACATTCGGCTTAAGTTTTTTGGTTGAGATGATCATTTGATATAATTACAAAGTACTCCCTCCGGGTCTTTTTATATAAAATTATTCACTTGAGTTTTCATCAAAACCAAGAAATTCTTGGGAGTAGGGGGAAAAATAAAATGATCAAAAGTTGTATAAAAAGTAGTAAGAGAGAGCATAGAAAAGATATAAAATATGGTAATTTTATTGAAGTTAGTTAAAACTAAGAGAGAATGTATGGAAAAGGCATTTGGAAATTCACTACAAGAAAATTGAGTTCTAACAACAGGGGCTTATCTGTTGGTACAACCTTTGTTGCTAAAACTATTACCAACAGATATTTGACATTTGTTGGTAAAATGTGGTAATACCAACAGATATTTGAGTTTCACCAACAGATACCGTGTCTGTTGGTATTACAAGCTTTTTCACCAACAGCGAATCTGTTGGTATTACCCTCATTTACCAACAAATATAAGCATTTGTCGGTAAATATCTATTGTTAAAACTCAATTTTCTTAAATCATAAATTAATAAATGTGGGAGAATAAATGTAAGAAGTGAGTAAATTAAAAAAAATCCCAAAAATAAAAGTGAATAAGTTGCAATAAGGTCCAATAAGTTCTAATAAGTTCCAATCAGGTCTAATAAGTTCCAATCAGGTCTAATAAGTTCCACTCAGGTCTAATAAGTTCCAATCAGGTCTAGGTTATTATTTTTAACTATTGATTAAATAAAATTAATTAGAGTAATAATTACCTTAAAGCACTCTTACACAACATAAACCAATTTTATCATTCTTGTTTTATAATTTTTTTAGAGAAACCAATCAGAGTTAGATTGAATTAAACTATTTTTTATTATAAAATAAAAATTATTTATTTATTTTGGGTTTGATTTAATTTTGTTCCAAATTAAACTTTACCCATCCTCCATATTATTATTACTAATTTTGGTCCAAATTAAAATTTACCCATCCTCCATATTATTATTATTCAATCCGTTCTAGTTGTTATTGGAATTGATAATATTAATTAATAATGGGTTTGAAAAAAGAGATACTAATTATTATTAGTGAAAGTATTGTGTCGGACGGTCTGACCGTCGGACCGTCCAACACTTGTATTTTTTTTATGCCCAGACTCAACAAAACGTGTCCAGGTTCAATAATATGTGTCCAGCTTTAACAATATATGTCCAGATTTAACAATATGTGTCCAGGTCCATGCGTCCATGGTAAACAATATGTTTCCAGGTTCAATAAGTTTCACCAGGTTTACAAATTTATGTCCAGGTTCAACAATATGTGTTCGGGTTCAATACTATGTGTCCAGATTTAATATCATGTGTCCAGGTTCAACAACATGTGTCCAGGGTTACAAATATATTTTCAGGTTTACAAATTTGTGTTCAGGTTTACAAATTTATGTCCAGACTCAACAAAACGTGTCCAGGTTCAATAATATGTGTCCAGGTTTAACAATATATGTCCAAATTTAACAATATGTGTCCAGGGTAAACAATATGTTTTCAGGTTCAATAAGTTTCACCAGGTTTACAAATTTATGTCCAGGTTCAACAATATGTGTCCAGGTTCAATACTATGTATCCAGATTTAATACTATGTGTCCAGGTTCAACAACATGTGTCCACGTTTACAAATATATTTTCAGGTTTACAAATTTGTGTTCAGGTTTACAAATATGTGTCCAGGGCTAACAATACTTGTCCAGGTTTAACAACATGTGTCCAGGTTCAACAAAACTTGTCCAGGTTCAATAACATGTGTCCAGATCTAGTTGGACTGGTCTGATAGTAAGCTTATGTCGGATTGGTCTGACACAATGCCTTCTCTTTTTATTATCTTCTTGAACGTAATTCAATAATAAAAAAGAACATGGGTTCAAATGTATAGAATATTATTATTATTATCATTATCATCATTATTATTATTATTATTAATTTATTTTATTCAATCATATAAAATACATTCCAATAAGTTTCAGGTTTAATAAGTTCCAATAAGGTCTAATAAGTTCTAATAAGGTCTAATAAGTTTCAATAAAGTCTAATAAGTTAAATCAGGTCTGATAAGTTCAGATAAGTCAGTTCAAATAAGTTCAGGTCTAATAAGTTGAAAACAACGAATCTTAAATCAACCATTGTCTTGAAAATGGTTGAATTTTCACATAGAATTGGGTTCTTAGGGTACGTGACAGGTGGTTTTTTAGGGTTGTTGGATGGTGAAATTAGTTTTTTAGGGTAGTGGGTGGTTATCGACTTATCGATGGTATCATGCACAAGTAATTAAACCTTGACTAGTACAATGTAAAACACCAAATTTAAAGGGTTACAACATAAAAAAAATTTCTTTCAAAAAAAATATAATAAACTCTCTTATGTAGTATATATTAGTGGATGCAAGCTGAACACTTTACTTGATACACAATTGTACTAACAAAATTTATGGTTTACGAGGTGCAAAAGATTTTAAAATATTGTTGGACTATTTTCATTATCCCATATGCATAGATTAGAGGGAGATAAAATATCAATAATACGATATATTGAGGGTCAGTTTTGGTATATATGTACATTAACTTAAATGTCAATGATTTACTTAATAGAAGTGGCCACGTGATAATATCTAGTTGTTGATTATACACTAGTTGTAAATGCTACAACTAAATTTGATGTCCTAGAAGGACAACATCAATGTCTAATGATTTTAGAGCATGCTTAAAGCTTGTTAAATCGGTGAATTCTAAAGATCAGAATATATGAAAAAGATAGGAGCAGTTACTAACAATGGTAAATTCGAGAAATTGATACATTTAAATGAATCTCCTAAGGAGGATTATGTTCAATAAAATTTATATATACTGTAATGATATGAAACGCTCTAGAAGAGTATAAGGTATCCAACAATATTAACATGTATCATGATTTAATTTAATACTCTAGCATATTATAAGTTAGAGTATAAGCTATTATTGAGTAAAATATTAATTAATTGTCTTGCCAAAATAAATAAAAAAAAAACACATGTTAGTGTTCTTATATCACATAATATTCATCGCCATGAATAAAATACATCTAATAAAGTGATCACTAGTAGAAATGAAAAACTGGCTATGTATAATTTAAATTTAAAAAATGTGATTGGATGTGATAATAATATTAGGTCATCCGGGTTTAATGATTACCCGTAGTAGAAACCCGAAGTTTCATTTAATGTGTTGACGCTCTCTCATGTTAGATATATGAAGTGAATGGAATGGCAAGACATAACATTGAGATTGAGCCATATTTGAATTATGATTTTAATAGTTTGTTTGAGAAATTTAAAGAGATTATAAAATAGTTTCTAACAACTTTGTATGGGCATATGTAATAGGTGGCCAGAAGCTTACCATGATAACTTATAAGTTGTTCAGTATGGGGTGACTAGAAGCTCACCATATTAGGTGACTGGGAGCTCACCAAAGCTACTTTTATGTAGAAATTTTTGTGTAACTAGTATCTCATTATTAAAATCTTTGTTGATCCAGAAGATCATCATCTAGTGGAATTACATACAAGTTATTTATATGTATACAACAATCTCTTGATTATTGGGGCTATTGTCAGTCAACACAAAAGATAAAGAAAAGAAGAGAGAGACAACTACACAATACATGTCTCCCCATTGATATTATTTTGAGAAGAGAATGAATTATGAAAGAGTTCATAATAAATAGTGAAAAAACTAATTTTGTTTTCAATGGTTCTTCAGGAGAGATAAATAACACTTAATATAATTCTTCTGAGAGATGAAAATATTTTGAATATATTTTGCCTATGTGACGAGGCATTTTGCGCATGAAATAGTATGCTTAGTTGGTATAGAATTCGACGCCCCTATAAACATAATATTTTACCAACTTAGGGGGTGAATTAGCATAAGTTGGCAAAATAAAAATAAAATAAATATTTGACGATCCCTATAATGATAATTTGAAAAGTTATATGCTAACTTTTGTCTATATATTATGTGTGGGATAAATCTTGCTAATTATACTTAAATCACTACACCAGAACTGTAGATTATATGATCGATTCCAAAATAAAGATATGATAAAAGGCAAGATGGTGCAGTTGACACTTTTAATAGTGCTTTATTATATTAATATCACAGTGTGAATACCTTAAAAGTGGTATAAATATCTGAATTATTATAATTGATGGCCTATGATGTAAAAATAGTTGTGATGGTACCAATGAGAATTTATTCAGATATCATTATAAAATAGCATGCAAATTAAAATTATATTTTGAAGAATTATATGGATGATACCGGTATAAGTTGGAACCGATAAATAATATGCATATGCAAGAGTGGACATGTGAACAAGGGATCAGAAATATATGTCAATTTTAATGTCGACGTGAAACTAAGATATTGATCAGTATTTTGTCATGGACGAGCAATCCAAAGAAATATTGGCGATGATCAATAGTTTATCATGGACCAGAAGTTCACTGAAATATGAAAGGTGTTGATCTAATGTTTGTCATGGACCAGTAGTCCAATTAGAAACATGGATTTCTAAAATCCAAACTGTACAGTGTTTAACATTTTTGAGTCTTAATTTTATGTGCATGTTTGGGTCATAGGTTAATTCATAGGTAGATGCATTATTGTACTCATTAGTCATCATAGTTATTTGGTTCTGTATCTTATCATTAATTTTGCATCTCATATTACATGCACTATTTATACTTAACAATTGTGGTGTTTTTAAATGTTTGTCCAAAATATAGTGAGAAGAAATTTATGAGTTTGTATGAGATATTTATACTCCAATGGGATTATAGCTCTCACGAGACTATATATATGTATATATAACATTGATTTAATAGCATGTTGAGAATCATGCAAGAAGAGTTCTTGAAAAACGTATACACAACGTATTTTAATATTTGATTCTACAAGTTATATACTTGTAGTTTAGCAATGTTAGTTGATATTACTATTGAACTCCTAAATAGTTTATGCGACTTAATTTTTGACATCTAAACCTGAAGCTTGAGCATGTGATAGATAACCGATTTTTATACACATTGGAGAATTCTCGCATATATGAAATGTCTAAAGAATAGAAATAACAATCTCTCAGTGAGAATAGTTGTATGGTCTATAAGAACCATGAGAAATGAATTATTAGACAATTCTATGTGAATATATCAAGTGTTGCCATAACATTGTGATTAGAGGATGTATGATCAATCATTGATCATGAATTTTTACTTTGACATTCAAAACAAGGCATCAATTCAATAATTAAGGCAACTTGATAATAGACTCATGCAGTGTCTTCATAAGTGTTGATAATTGAAGATGTCTCACTATGTCCAAGAGAAGATTTGAAGATTCAAGACCAGTCTAAGAAGATTTGTCACCGAAGAATGTTATTACGCAACAAATGTGAAGTTACCCAGCGGCATTGGATTTACTACATTTGAAGATCTCAAGTTATGTATTAATCAGGGGGAGAAAATACGCATTGCACTCTTTTTCCCTTAACCAAGGTTTTGTCCCGAATTGGGTTTTCCTGGTAAGGTTTTTAATGAGGCAGCATTTCATCAAAGCGTATTACGATAGTGTTGTACTCTTTTTCCTTCACTGGGTTTTTATCCCACAGGGTTTTTCTCAGTAAAGATTTTAACGAGACACTCTATTCGACTACATTCAAGAAATTTATTCAACAATTGGGTTACGTCGTCTCAAGGATCTTGATAGATTACATCATTAGGGGGAGTTAATGAGCATTGTAAATAAATGTCACAAATTAAACTACTATAAGTTAATCCTTGAGATTCAAGACCATTGGCCTTTAAGGCTTATGATAACATCTTACCTTATCTTATCTTATCTTTTTTACTTGGTCTTCAATGCCTTATGATATTATCTTCTTCTTCTTATCCTCTGTTGTAGTATTATAGGTACCCATCATGCTCATATGTTTTAGCATACACATAAAAAAAACACCCACATACATGCTCATAGAAATAATACCAATTATTTCATCTCTTTTAAAGAGATTATCTCATTCATGAGATTGTCGGCTCCTTCGGGAGAATCCTAGCTCTCTATGAGAACTTGATTCAATATTTTAGGAGAGTCATACCATATTCTTTTACCCTTTGGGGTTGTACTCTCATACCCTTTTCATATATATTGGATATATTAATGCTCGTTGTTTGTGGGTTGTTTACCTCTTTTGAGGCTTTTCCCAACTTAAAATTGTGTGTTCTATTTTTCTTATCTTGTTCATCTTTTATCCAATTTTCTCAATTTATTTATTTTGCTTGCGCTCTAATTTTCCCAACAAATATTTCAACAGTTCAACTATCAAGTATCAAAGTTACACTTTAGATCGAAAAACTCTTTAAAAAATATTCATATGTGACATATTGTTAGATTTAATTTGAAAGTAACTTTTTTAGGGGGGAAAGGAAAGTAATTAATTAAAAAGCCTCTTCATGAACCATGAAAAAGGCAAAGTTCATACAAACAAACAAACAAACACCAGACTAATGAAAAGAAGTAAGCCATAAAAGGCATACAAGTACAAAAGAGAAATAAAACAATAATGAAACTATGCTCCATTATAGGGGCATCCGACCAAATCAGTTTGGTAAGCATTTTGCAAACAATCCGGGACCTCCATGAATATCTTCCTATCTTCAGTCATATCATAACCCAAAGTAGCCATTAGATGAGCCAAATTGTTAGCTTCCTTCTTTGTCCATGACATTTGAACATTCCATTGGTCATTAAGAAGTTCAAGAACATCATCAATTATCGCACCTAGCTCATGGTTTGCAAAGGCCCATGGGTTGTCCATCTTACTTTTGATAGCTTGCGCATCAATCTCTAGGATGAGACTCTTAATATCATGTTCTTTACATAGCAAGAGTCTATGTTTCATAGCCAGGAGTTCTGAAGCAAGTGGAGACTTAGCGATGTATCGAATAGCAATCCCCATGTACCATCTTCCGGTTTGGTCTCTAACGATTCCTCCAGCTGAAGCCTCCATAGAGTTCTTCGACCAAGCCCCATCGGTATTCAACTTAAAAAAGCCTGGGTTGGATGGGATCCAAGCAAATCTAGGATGGGGGTTCATGATCGACCTATTATTGACCTGCAAAGCATGGTTCGTAGAGTCCAAATCTGCTTTTAACCCATTTCTTGCTATCCTCGGGTGAGGGTTAGCCAATTCAAAGACCAGCTTGTTTCTATTACACCAAATATGTCAAACGATTGTATAAAAAATATCGATCCATTTCTCATTTTGCTTGAGATTGAAATTTAACCAAGGAAGCCAATCACTATTGTAAAAAGTGCGATGGTCAAAGATGTCCATAGACACATCCCTAAAAATCATACCCCATAACATACGGCCTTTGGGACAATCACGAAAAATATGAATGTGGCACTCAGTTTTATTCGGGCATTGAAGACAAGCCGAAGAGAAGTTCCTAATAGTTAAAGCAAGCACATAACTTGTAGGGAGGATTTCATGAGCCAAATTCCAAATTAGCATTTTTTGGATTGCAATTTAAATTTGAAAGTAACAAACCTTAATTAAAAGAACATGGACCAAGTTAATAATCCTTCCATAATCATCTACACAAGATCGTTGGATATTTGGATTGCAATTAAACTTCATTATCGTAAACAAACAAAAATTTAAAACCAGACATCACGTTTTCCAAGTTCTCATTTTCCTACACGTACGAATACTTTATTGGTACTAGCTATTATCTCAAATTCTCAATAATACAGTACCAATTTGTGTATTTTAAGCCAATATACAATATCCTAGTTAATTCCGAGTGATGCTCGCTTATTTTTTTTATTTTTTTTTTAATTTAAATTCTGAAATTTTTATTTTGTTTAGTTCACTTCAAATAAATTTAGTTTATTTCAATCAAGTTCCTGAAAAATCTAAAATGTAGTTTAATTCAGTTTAGAAGAACATAACCTTTGTAGATCAAACAATAAAAAAGAAATTATTGAATTCTAATTTGTAAAATATGAGTAATAATTAAGTTTCCTTTCAAATTGTTTGTTCTAATATGATAGCTTTATTTTAAAATTATGATTTAGTTTTGGGTTTTGGTCCTTTATTTTTGGACAGTTGCAAACTTTCTGAAGTAGGATGGTACGAATATCATCCATGAAAAGCTTGATTTTCCAAGGGCAAGAAAATCAACCTTGTAAAATTTTAAGGATTTTTTGCCCAAAACTACCTTAATTATACTACATTTTGCTAGAAAATATCTTATTTGCAAATTTTTTTGAAAACTACATTTTTTTATCCATTTCGTTGTTGACCACTACCACTCTTCACTTTCCGGCATTGACTTCAACTTTTCAGTCAATAAAATGCCATGTGCATGGCACATATTTTTATTTTTTTTTACACTAAATCACACCTATTTTTACCTATTTCCCACTTTTCACTTTTACATATTTTCATGTTTCTCAGTGGCGGATCCACCTTATAACAAGTGGGGTCCATTGACTCCACTTGAACCTTAATGTGTAAAATTTTAAAAAAATTCAAATTTTCCCTATAATTTGGAATTATTGACCCTATTAAATTTATCAAATGCATTTTGACCCTACTAAACATTTTTCTAGATCCGCCACTAATGCTTCTTATGTAAATTGGAAATATAGGAAAATTGGTAATAAGTGAAAATAGGTCATTGCCAAAAAAAAAAAAAGTGAAAATAGGTAAAAGTGAAAACATGAAATAAGTAAAAATATGTGTGATTTAGTAAAAAACAACTCATGTGCCTTGCATCTACTGCATATGGCATTTTATATTGATTGAAAAGTTGAAGTCAAATGCCGATGAGTGGTAGTGGTCAACAACGAAATGGATAAAAAAAATAGTTTTCACAAAATTTTGTTAATAATGTAGTTTCTCACAAAATGTGGTGTAATTGTAGTTTTGGACAAAAGTCCAAATTTTAATGACATCAAGGCCGGACGTGAGGTTATCTCCTTAAAAAAAATATAGAGGAGAAATTATGTTGCCGGGACAGGAGAAGGCTGTTGGGTTGTGGCTTCTGTAATGAAGGAACAAGTACCCAGGAAATAAAACAACTAGCAAGACAGTACAACATTCACCAGGGTGGTAAGGTCATTGTGTAAGTGTGTAACACAACACTAGAGGAAACAAAATAACTAGAAGCCGATCCATCAAAATTAAATTTGACCATACCTAGGGGAGGAAAGGACAAAGAAATCGAAATAGGAAGTCGATAGGTAGGAAAAGGGTGTGAAGGAGAAATTTAAGCAAGGTTCTAAAGTAGTGAAAGAGAGCCATTTTTTAAAGTTTTTATAGGCTCTGGAAAAGGACAAGATGGAAGAAAAAGGAGTATGATTGAA
Source organism: Salicornia ramosissima (assembly GCA_951394345.1). NCBI lineage: Eukaryota > Viridiplantae > Streptophyta > Magnoliopsida > Caryophyllales > Amaranthaceae > Salicornia > Salicornia ramosissima. The sequence goes on from OX596233.1 coordinate 49,158,784, forward strand.
TATGTTATACTTTTTTCGCTCCATATTAACTTTAAAGTTTTTTATCTTTGCATTTGTTAATGTATAATTTAAATATCTTTAATTATGTTTTGCCAAAAAGTATAAAATTAAATCATAATAAATTACACATTGAGACGATTCTAAGAAATCCAACATCATTATATTATAAAGCACAAAGCTAATTACATGAATAATTGTGAATAATACCATATTGCAATTCTTTGCAAAAAAACAAACAAATTGCAAACGTTGCAATTATATAGGAGTGGATGAAGTATTAGTTAAGAAAGCTAGACATTTGCTCAAGTATTAAATAATTTTTACTAATACATGTAACTACAAAAATTATTGGTTATAAATTTGCATTGGTGAAACTGAAAATATCGAAAACGCCTGCAATAATCTTTTGTCAATCAATCAATCAATCAATCAATCAAAGCCTTATTCCCATAAGTGGGGTCAGCTACATGAACCAAAGTGATTATTCCGATAGGTCTTCCACATAGATTTTCCTCCTCCACCCCGCACGGTCGAAAGCCTCAATCTTTTCTAAATCCAACAGTTTCATATCTTTTCTAACTCTTTCCCACCAAGTCATTTTCGGTCTCCCCCTACCACGTTTGAAATCCCCCGGATCCCACTCTTCCACTCTTCGTACCGGTGCTCCCTGGGTTCTCCGTGTTATATGCCCAAACCAACGCAAGCGATTTTCTCTTAGCTTGCTTGCAATATCCGCAACACCAACTTTCCTACGAATATCTTCATTTTTGATTCTATCTCGTAGAGTGTTGCCACACATCCATTTCAACATCCGCAACTCTGTATCCCCTACCTTTTGGATATGCTCCTTCTTAGAAGCCCAACATTCTGTACCATAGAGTAACACTGGTCTTATAGCGGTCCTGTAGAATTTTCCCTTCAACTTTAAGGGGATGCTTCGATCGCACAACACTCTTATGGTCGCTCTCCATTCAAGGAATGTTACAGTATACATATATTAAGGGAGTACAATATATTTTTTTTTAATAGGATAAAAAATTGTTACAAAGAAGATTAGGTAGCCCTTCTAACCAGGGTCATACCTAACCTATCCTCCACTAGAATATTACAAATTTGAGAAGAAGGAGTACATTGAATACATAAAGTAGATGGGATTAGATGCCCACATTTGCGATCCAATCGGCTGCCCAATTTCCTTCTCGATAGATATGCCGAACAGAGTAGGTGTCAAACTGAGTAAGAAGATATTGTATTTCACTAACCAAATGCACTACCTTCAATGGAGGCCAATAAATGTTATTTGTAGAATTAATAGCTAGTCAGTTATCTCCTTCGATGTCCACATTTAAGTTGTCGGCTTCAAGTAGACGACGAATATCATTCCGCATTGCGGTCAGTTTAGCAAGCATTGCAGAAGAGCGACCAAGGTTGAAGGTGTGAGCTGCAAGACAATGCCCAGATGAGTCACAGATAAGAAAACTTGTTGCTGCTGATGTAATATGTAGTTGCACTGCCGTCAAAATTAAGCATGACCGATGAGGATGTCAGAGGATGTCAAAATTAAGCATGACCGATGTAATATGTGGTGTGTGCGGGTTGTTGGTAGTGGTGGAGGGGAGGGGAAGGGGGGACAAAGTCGTATCCATGTGTGTACGAGTTAACCATTATGTAGTTAGGAATAGTGTACGATAAATAGTTTAGAGGATATTAAAAAGAGCATTACGGCTTTTCCATATTGACCAAAGAGAGCAGGTAATTGGTGGGATAAGCGTAGGGTGGTGTCGATGCAAAAATTTGAGCATAGTTTTGATATTCACAAAATTTATATGGTAATTGAGGAGTTGTTGTATTTTGTGGTGATTCCAAAAAAAAGTCATACAAAGGTGCAATGGAGAAAAATATGGTCAGCAGTTTCATCATGTAATTGAAAAAAAGGAAAAATACTGAGGGAAATTATGTTACGGTTGAAAATGGTACGCCGTAACGGAAGGCTATCGTGAAATAGTTGGCAAAGAAAAAGTTGTAATTTTGGTTGAATATCCAAGCTCCAGATCCATTTAAACACTCAGTCAGGTGTAAGAGGAGCCGAATGATTGTCATGTGCCAACCTGGTAGCAGATTTAAAGGTTATATATGAAAATCCTAAAATAGTACTCGTCCTTATTTGTTTAGTTTACTCACTTACATTTAATTTGGAATGTATTTTTTTCATTTGTACACTTGCTACATTACCTAAATATAATAAACCTTTTATCCTTCTATATTATTTATGTTTCTTAAGCATTTTTTCCACTCTCTCTTCTTTACTTTTGATTAACTTTAATAAAATTACGTACCTTTATTTTTTTTTCACTTTTCCGGCCATAGTCTCTTACTTTTGTATACAATTTTTTTATCATTATGTATTTTTTTCTTCTATTCCCAATTAATTCCTTGGTTTTGATGATAACCCAAGTGAGTAAGCTAAAAAAAGTACTCCTTCCGTTCCCATTTGTTTGTCTTATTTGGAATCTTGACACTATTCATAAGATAGGAGAATCTTCTAAATTACCTTCAATATATAAAACATAATATAGTCATGTGGGGTCTTGTTTGATTCGTCTCAATGAGTACGTTATTAATATCTAATTATTATAATTTTACATGTATACAACAAAAGATATTTAAGTTCAAACAAATGATTGACATATGTGCAAAGTCAAACAAGACAAACAAATGAAAACGGATGGAGTAATATTTAGTTATCCGCCCATTCAAAATTGTAATTCACCATCTAATTTTTTTTATAACATTTGCCTTTTGTAAAGTTTTGAATGCACTTATTTAAATGTTTTAATTGTTCTATTATATTGTATAAAATATTAGATTAGTTCCCGTGCTATGCATGATTTTTACAAAATTATATATGGAGTATAAGGTACTTACCCCCTCTATCCTGAAAAAATTGCTCCATGTTGACTATTGATATTATTCATATAGTAATTTTGACCCTTTTTAATTTTATATAGGCAACGAAAAATATAGTCGTGTGGGATCTCGTTTGATTCGACTCGAAATATACTTTCCAAATATATAATTTTTTTATATATATAATTAAAGATAAGATTTAAATACAAATATTTAAGTTTCAAAGTATACTAACATAGATTTAGGAGAATTAATTAAGGAAAGATAATTCTTGTTTGGAAAGCTAAAAAAAAATCTTTTAAAGTAAAAGAAAAAGGAAATTAAGATTTTTGATCTTTTCAAAAATAAAATTATAAGGAGTATGTAGCATAAGACTAGAGAGTGAGGTCTTAGCATATTGGTTAGGGCTTCAGAATTCCACACATGAGGTCATAGGATGCATGGATACTTCAATTAGCTAACCGCACTGATATTTCACTCTAATTTTTTATTATATTTAAAAATTATTTTACCTTATTTAAGTCAATTTTCTTGTTTTCAATTATTCTTTGAAAATGGTTTTATCATTTTAATTACTTAATTATTTGTATTTACTAATATATCCCAATTTACATTGAAGACTTTCATAAAATTTCATATTTTTATATATTTTAAGTATTATTTTATCCATATTCGTATTATTTATTTTTAAAAGTGACGTATTATATACCCTTTTTCAAACTCATACCCGTATCCATAAAGCCTAATAGAGATCCATTATCCATGTGTTGAGCAAGTGATCAAGTGCTACTAAGCCTACTATCACTCCATCAGCGATTCAGCTATCACTCCATCAGCGATTCAGCCTAATAGACGTAATAGCCTATCACTAGTTCACTACCCTGTATTATTAGGAGCATTAATCGCTCTAGGCCTCCCTATATGTTAAAATGTTTCTTTTTTGCGTTTGTCCATGTATAATTTATATTGGTAATAATCTATTTTTTTTTTTTCAATTTTACCAAAAATTATAAAAATTTGATTGATAAAAAAAATTATAAAAATTTGATAACATAAAAGTACACATTGAGACGATTAAAAAGAGATCTACATGACTATATCTTTTTACAGATTCACATGTATAAAAAAACAAAAATAAATTACTCTGTATAAAAATGATTAAAATAATGCCCAAATTATCAATGTTGCAATTATAGACTCCCTCTGTCATATTTTGTTTAAAACATTTGCTTTTTCACATCTTCCAACACAAATTTAAATAAAATATCTGTAAATACATATAATAAAAAATTATAAAAGCTATATATTAAAAAATACACATCATGCTGAATATATCAAATGAAATACCATTTAACTATATTTTTTCTAAAGTTGCTCAATAAACGGTGATAAAAGTCAAATTGTTGCAATGGACGGAGAGAGTAAAAGCTAAGAAGCATATATACTAATCAGGGGGGAAAAAAAACACATAATACAGAGTTACGAAGAATCCACTAGCAGTTTTCCCTAATTGGCTAAGTGGTCAAACTAAACCAGACAAATTAGAGAGAGGCCCCTTGATTTGATGTTTGCAACTCAATTATCACGCTCCCCCATACTCCCACTGCAAATTTATGCTGAAATTACTACACTTGCTTCTGACAGCCCACATATGCATATGCCTACTTGCTAGCATTTTTTAATACTACCTCAATTTCTTATTATTTGCAACGATGTAACATAAAATAGAGAGGAAAAGTGTCAAATTATTACAAATAATAAGAAACGGAGGTAGTATATATTTCTAGATGATAATGAGTCTGGTCTGTTCGTAAATGGTTCAAGGGTTCGTGCGTTGTCGGTTCAAATTCAAGCTCGGCTTGAAATCTTAATAAGCTAAGCTGAGCTATGTCAAATTTGGCTCAGCTTAAAAACCTCGTGAACAAAGTTAATGATTATTTTATAGTACACCGTAAAAAAGTTATGTAAAAATATTAGTAATAGAAGGTTCACCAATTCATTGTAATTAATTCATTTCTTGAAAAAGTGTAGAAATAATTGAACAAAAACAAGAAAAAGAAAAGGTCAAGAAACAAGAAAACTAACCTTTTTTTTTTTTTTTTGAGTAAAAAGCCTCAAAGGCTAATTATTATTACTAAAATAAAAATTCTCAGCAATTACATCCTCGATCTCATCTGAAACACATCTAATCCAAACTTTACAATTCGTAGAACCTAGATCAACATGAGCCATTACATGAGCCGCTCTATTAGTTTCCCTAACGACATGAACAAAAGAAACATAATTAAAACAATGAACTAAACTAAGAGCTTCCCTAACAAAGACACCTAAATAAGACCCCACATTATTAATATTATTGAGCAAATTAACTATTTGACTGCAATCACTCTCAATAATTACATCCTTTTCTCTTCCTTGGATCGCTAGACGAAGAGCTAAGACCACAGCTTTAGTCTCCACAATTACTGGCTCCATTTGTTGACGACATCTTCCCACCGCCGCTCTCACCACTTCCCCTTTATAGTTGCGCATAACCACACCCATAGCGACACCTCTCTCATCAAAAATCGCACTATCCACATTTATCTTTATTGACCCCTCTATAGGAGGTTGCCACGACACCACCCTACTCGCCTTTTCCAATCCCATCATCCCTCCACCCCTCACTCCATGCGCCTCATGGTATGCCTCCAACAAAGCCAACGCCCTACACACCACTTCCTCCCCACACCTCAACTCAAATGTAATTCATCATTCCGTTGATTCCATATGCTCCAGGCCACCATAAAAACCTTCTCCCGAACTTCATGCCTCTCCATCTTCAAAACCCACCCAACCCAATCCGCCCCACAATCCAACCGCACCCTCTCACCCATTTCATCCTCATTTAAAGCTTCCCATCTTTAAAACTAACGCCCTTTTGGTTGTTGATAATTAATTTTGGTAATGGTAATGAATTTAAAGTGTATTTTGTTAAGGAAAAACTTCAAAATTTCCATGGAAAACATATTTTTCATTCTCAAACTTGAAATTTCTTACTACCTCCGTTCCAAAAAAAAAAAAACGCAACAATTGTTATGGCACGGACTCCTAGGCATTTTGTTGTTGTGGGTAATTAGAAAAAGTGATGGGTAGTTAATTAAAATAAATGGAGAGAAAAGTAGGGACAATTAAAGAAATTGTGAGAGAGGGTGGGGACAATTAAAGAATTAGAGAGAGAAAAGGTGGGGACAAATAAGAAATTAGTAAGGGTATTTATGTCTTTTAAATAGCAACAATTTACTATATAAGGAAAATAAAAATTTGTTGCATTTATTTTGAAACATTCAAAAATGAAAACTATTGCGTTTTTTTTGGAACGGAGGAAGTATTATTTTTCATTACCACGTGGAAGGGTGATATTAGATGAGAATGAATATTTGTAAACAAAATTAGATAAATTGGAGTAAAGCTAGCATCACCATGAAAATTCATTCCCATTACCTCCATTTATAATCGGTCACCAAACAGGGCGTAAGAGTGATTTTAATAACTTGTCCGTGAACAGTTCTGTAACGACCCGACTTTTTGACTTGTCGATTTACGAAGGGAATCGACATTCGGATCATTACTTAATCAAATTAAATTATAAATGTAAAATATATATTTGGAATAAATCAACTTTTATTATAAAAGAATAGTCTAAAATCCAAAGTCAAGGCATCTAGCCTAAAAGTTACATAATTAAAATAAATGTCTTCCCAACAGGCTGGGATCATAATCAAAACTCAAATAATGTCTCAAACTGTTCAGGATAAACTAAATACTCAAAGAAACTAACTAGACTACTCAAGCCCATCCAACGACGCCCGCTCTACGCTGCTGCATCGTCACCTGAAACTGAGGGGGGGGTCCACCGTCAGTGGCGAGTAACTAGGCTGTCCCGTTTAATCGAGGGACCACCAAACACATAATAGCATAGAAAAGATCATAAAAACCATAAGAGAATCTAATATATGCTATACTTCATTCATTACAAATTACGTATAAAAATACGTACAAACTACGTATACGGATACGTACAAAATACGTATAAATATACCTGCAGAAATAGGATTAGAATACGTATAATCTACGTATAATGTACGTACAATCAACCCTGCACATACGGTTAGAAATACGTACAAATATACACTCAACATTCGTACATACATGCATTCTTACTCGCATACATACATACCCACACATTCATACATACATGCTTTTCAAATACATACGTACACAGATACACAGCGGAAGACTTAAATCATTTCAATACACATATTTATCAAATCATAACCTACATCTTACATTATACCCCTTATCATATCATTGTATCTTATGTTATAACTCATATTATATACTTAACTTATATTGTAACCTATCATATATTATACCTTATCGATTCATATTCTTATCTTATCATATTCTATTCATGACATATCGTACCTTTCATTTATCATCATCTTAACTTTCATTTCATATCATATCATAATCGTATCGATTCATATCATATCATCTTTTTCATCTTTGAAATCATCTTAATCTTCATCTTATGATTTCATCTTAACATATCAATCGTATAATCATAATATAACATCTTTGTTGGACCGGTCACTATAACTCGTTATGGATCTCGTGTTTCACCATAACTTCCTAGAACATGCCGGGAGGAGCTCGTGTACTCAATCCCGTAGCGGATCCCGTGTTTCACCACTAAGTCTAAGCTATGGCCATAACTCCTAGTAGCGGCTCGTGTACCACTACCAGACGACTACATATCCTAAGACCCAAAACTACTCGGGGGAACTCGTGTGTTCGTCCCATTGAGCAGTGGCTCTGACTTAACCCACTAACGACTCGTGTATCATCAGGTGGGCGTCCATATTGTATCTTATATCTTCATTTAATTTAATCATATCATATATTAGGATAATACTAGGTGACCGTAATAGGAAATGAAATGTTCGGAGTCCCAGGAAAGAGAGGTGCGGCACGTATATTGGTCACCTTAAATACCAAGTCTTTCCTAGCCAGAGACCGAAACATAACATGTATAGCTATTACTCTGTTTCCTTTCTTATCCCTAGTAGTATCTTATGCAACTTTAAATCTTATAATATACTATCATATACTTATAATCCTATCCTTTCGGATACTAACCTTAATATCATATACTAACTGGTAGATATTATTATTAATAATTGTAATAGCCGAATACTAATAGTAATAATAATAGTCATATTATCTATCCCTTCACTTTACAACTTATCCCTGATAATTATTTTGTCCGTAACTTTTATTATTAACTATTCCCTGAATTAATAATAATCCAAAATTAACTAAAATTTGACTATTTCATATATCCCACACGGCAACATTAAAATAACAACAATAATTAACTATTTTCTTGAATTAATTTAATTAATCAATATAATTACAAAAAAATTACCAAAATAAGATAAAAATCATATTTTTCAACAACGTTCATCAAGATTAACATAAAAATAATATTTTTAACTCTTCTTTTAATTTCTATACACTCGACAATTAGAAGATAATAACAAGATTTAATTTTTAATTCAAGATTAATCAATATAATTCAATACTATCAAGATTCATCATAAAAATCATATTTTTAGTTCCCTTTTAATACTTAGGTCACTCGAAAATTCAATAATTAATAATAGCATATTTTAATGATTCAATTGCCCTATTTTATACAATCTGATTTTTAAAGAATTAAATTAAAAACGACCATCTAAAGATCTCTAAAAATCTGGAAATTTTTATGGGAGCTAAATATGGGTTCAAGGATTAACGTGCATAAATTTCGTCTAAAAATAACATCTTTTACTATTTTTAAGTGATTTTATAACTAACCAGTCAGATTAGGCTGAATTCGGTTTCAGAATTTTCTGCCATAGCAAACGATCTTTAAAAATTACAAAAAAAATTACACAAGCTTTAAAACAGTATTACTGACTTCCACCTAAAATTTCGTAGCCATTAGATTTGATTAAGTTTACTAATTAATTCGTAAACTAAAACTGGACAGTTTTATCAGTTTGAAAGATTAAATTATTTCAAGCAAGAAAAGATCGAATTTTGCCACGAAATAAATTATGATTCAAAATAAAACAGTAAACAAACTGCCACGAAAAAATCCTCAAGAAATAACAAGATTTGATTGGTAAATAAATTCATACAAGATCATACATAAAATCAAGAAAATACATAAAAATCAATCAAGAAATTCATGCTTCATGCTCGACATATCCAAGTAAAACAATATTAAATTTCCTACAATTTTCATGATATGATTCCTAATTAACTATGTGTTTTTCTACCCATAGATTAAAGAGGAGAGCATAGTTACCTGGATTCGCTTAATTAATCCAAGGAAAAACAATGAAGGTTCGACTTTTTGAGGGGATAATAGGAGAGAAAAATGATCTTTAGAGTTTGGAGTTTTAAGTGCTTAAATGCATAATGGCAACACAAGGGACAAGAGTCCTATTTATAGAACAAGATGAAGTGTTGCAAATCCTAAAATAAGGGAAAGTGAGGGCTGGCCATGTGGACTAAGTATAGGGGCCAAGTCATGGGCTTGGTTGAAAAATACTTAAGCCTTCTTAATTGGTAATTAGCATAATTACCCAATTAAACTAGAAATACCCAATAGCCCAAAAAGGAGACTAAAAACCGGCCAAGGGTAGATAAAAGAACAAATTGGGTCCTTGGCCCAATTTGATGAAAAAGAATGGGCTAAAAAGTAAAACAGTCCAAAATTAAATGGGCCTTTTTGGACTTAGAATTAAGACATATCATTAATAACCGCGAAATTTTCTGGCCCAAAATTCCGGGTCGTTACAAGTTCATTAACAACTCAATCAAAACTGAAGCTTGATAATTTTTAAGTTCGGTTTGGGAAAACATAAATAAACATGAGCCAAGCTTAACAGAGTTCGATTTCAGCTCCTTAGATACAACCCATTTTCACAATGCAAAATTTATTTATTTATTTCTATTATATAAGGGAAAGGGAAGTCACAACGATATCCCAGTGGATTATCATACAACCCTTACTCATCATTTATAATGGTTAGTTAGGTGGAATATAATTTTGTCATTTGTTATACTAAAATCTTTCAAAATAACACTATTTAATTTTAAAAATCATTAATAGTCTATTTAAAACACTTAATTACAATTAAAAAGTGCAAGTATCATTTAATTGTAAAATTAACACTCAAAATTTATTCATAAATAATAAATATTTTATAGAAATAAACTATTTACTCAATTTGTAATATACTGACTATATAAGAAAAAGTTAAAAACGAAATTAAATTTACAAAAATCTCTCTCTCTCTCTCTCTCTCTCTCTCGGATAAGAGTGTCAAAATCAAATTGGAAAGTGCCAAAATCATTTCCGTCAAAGAGCTATGGTTTCCCTAAAATGTCCATATTGTCCCCCAAAAATTAATTAGCTCCACTCCTAAGCTTTGTTCTTTAGTACTGATTTGATCTGATCTGATCTGATTTGTTTTGAGTTTCTCTGATCTGATCTGATCTAATTTGAGTTTTTCTGATTTGATTTATATTTATATTTATATTTATATTTATATTTATATTTATATTTTTATGTTTATGTTTATTTTTATTTTTATTAGGGACAAAAATTTAATGAGCCCAAAGTCTCAAGCTCATTTCATTTCACCTCTTCAGTATGTTACTTTTCATTCTTTTCAAACCCTTCATTCAATATGACTCCAAAACCGTCACCGAAAAAGTCGACCGAATAATCACCGTCGGAAAAATCATTCCGAAAACCGTCGTCGGACAAGTCGTCCTGAAAACCGTCGCCGAAAAACGCGGCCTGCAAATCGTCGCCGGAAAAGTCGGCCAAATAATCACCGCCGGAAAAAGTCAGTCCGAAAAGCGTCGTCGGAAAAGTCATCCTGAAAATTGTCGCCGAAAAACTCGGCTTGAAAATCGTAGCCGAAATAGTCGGTCGAATAATCACCGCCGGAAAATTCGACCGAATAATCATCGCCGGAAAAGTCATTCCGAAAATCGTCATCGGAAAAGTCGTCCAGAAAATCGTCGCCGAAAAACTCAGCTTGAAAATCGTCTCTGGAAAAGTCGGTCGAATAATCACCGCCGAAAAAGTCTACCGGATAATCATCGCTGAAAAAGTCAGTCCGAAAACCGTCGTCAGAAAATGTCGAGCGAAAAAACAATGAATAATAATAATAATAATAATAATAATAATAATAATAATAATAATAATAATAAAGAGTAATAATATCTGATCGGATCTGACTAAATCTGATCTAATCTGATCTGATTATTATAGTTTTTAAGTCCAAATGAACAGGGCCTAAGTCCTAACTACCACTAAGCAAAGATATTACCATTTTTGAATTTTTTTAAATGTAAGCATTACTAAATATAAAATTTTTGAAATTAAAATAAAAAACTTAAATTTATATTTTAAAATTATTTTTGAATTAAAACAAAGTGTATCACATAAAATTTTAACATATTTAATAGCAAAAAAATACTCTGTAATAAATAAAAAATTCTTTTATTTAACGTTGTATGATCATTGGATGGAGGAGAAAATTTATTTACAATTACGTAGATGAGTGTCAATTTGACAAAATATAAAGATATATTTAAAATAAGGCTTTGTTTAGTTCTTAATTTCTACATGTATTCACAATTTTCATGAATTTTCTTTTAATAATGTTGTTTAGTTGACACAAAAAAAACTAAAATGGGAAAGTCATAATTTATGAGAATTTATTCACCCACCCCATCCTTGGTCATTCAAAATTCATAAGATTTACAAATTCCCACATAGCAACCAAACATATTTAAGCAATTCCTAAAATTTCAAGTAGCAAGTAGTAATTTCCTATGAAATGGAAAAATAAATTCACGAAATAACCAAACAAGCAATGATAGGTAGATACCTAATACTCCCTCCGTCCCTTATTGTTTGCCTCATATTGACTTTTGGCACTGCTGAACTTTACTTTACAGTGTGGCAAAGCCACAAACAAAAGAGAGTTGGGATTTTGCCCTTATTTTTGTCATAAATTACACCATTATATCAACAAACTTAATTGATATACACTTTCTCATAGCCAAACAATTTATTTATTTTTCTTTTGAAAGAACAATTCTATGGCACTTGTTGCGGCGGGGGGGGGGGGGGGGAAGCAGGCCAAATTTGCATGAACAAGTAACATTTGAACAATCTAAAACCAAATATGAAGCCAACATAAATTAATAATGGGAAGCTAGTGTATTTTATATAGACATTTTTGAAACTGAGATTATAACAATAAAAGATCATTCACAATCTCTCGCAAATATCATCCATCGTAAACACCCCCAAAAGCTGTCTTCTTCTTCATCATCACTAGGAATTTTAAATAATATTAAAAAAAAAAAAAGACTCCTCCTACTACACCATCAAACATCCAAACCCTAAAACTCACCATAGCCGACCTAGATACTACTTGCAATAATCTTTAATAAAAACTAAATAGAGAGAGAAAAGGCATCAACCCACCCCCAAAACATTTCCTCTCATTCCCCAAAAAAAAAAAAACCTAAATAAAAGCAGCAAAGGACCCATCATCATCATAAACTTCAAACCATAATAAAAGCTTAAAATTAAAAGTGATCAGTTAATTATCATAGATAGATAGTTGATCAACGAGCATTAGGACATTCCCTTGCGAAATGACCTTCACCACCACAGGAGTAGCAGCCGCCGCCGCCGCCGCCTCCTCCGCCTCCACCGCCATACCTTCCGCCACCACCTCCGCTGCCTCCCTTAGGACATTCCCTCGCCATATGCCCTTGCTCTCCACAGCTGTAACAACCCCCACCGCCTCCTCCTCCACCGCCATACCCACCGCCTCCACCTCCATAACCACCGCCTCCAGATCTCCTTCCACCACCGTTGTATCCACCGCCACCACCTCCATAGCTACCACCGCCTCCACCATAACTACCTCCACCACCACCGTAACCTCCTCCTCCGCTACCGCCACCACCGCGACGGCTGGAGCCTTGGACAGAGCCTTCGGCAGGGCCAGTGACGTCAACAGCTTTGGTCCTGCCATCATCACCAGTGGAGACCTGAAACTCAACCTCTTCGCCATCACCAAGGCTACGGAAACCCTCAGTACGGATAGAGGACTGATGTACAAAGAGATCCTCACCACCGTCAGAGGGTGTGATGAAACCGAACCCCTTGGTGTCGTTAAACCACTTCACAGTTCCCTTCAACCTCTCTCCTCCTTGATCCTCCATTTTTCTCACCTTTCTTTTTAGTTTTTTTTTTGGGGGAAAAATGAAGAAAGAGAAGAAATTAAGAAATTTGTTTGGGAGTGAGAAAGAAGAGGGTTGGGGGGTGGGGGAGGTGAGGCGATACTTATAGTGGCAAGTGTTTGGCGACTTGCCCTTTCCTTTTGCCACGTTGGTGCCTCTTTATTTTCTCTTTTTGGATTATTTTTTTGAAATTTTTTTTTGGGTGGTTTCATGGGTAAATGTAAGGGCACATGTGATGGATGGGTTCTATGCAGGGTGATCAACGGTTGGGGAGAATAGGTGGGGACACTAATGATTCGTTCTCAACCGTTGGATTGTAGGTTTATCTTTTACTCTATCGGTCCAAAAAATTATGGTTCATTTTCTTTTTTCATCCCTCTTAAATTATTTGTCTCGTCTCCATTTTTAGCAGATGGATTGACCTTAAAGTTAGTCCATTACATGACAAAATAATAGCACAATCTTCCTCCAAAAAAAAAAAAAAAAAAAAACACAATCTTAAAATTCACATAAAAACTATGGAATCGTTCGATCTATTAAGTGTTTTGTTTGGTTTGGAGGTATTTTCCTTGAAAATGTAAATTTTTAGGCAATACTTAGAATATGGTGTGTTTAGTTAAAAATTTCGTAGGAAATCAAATTTTCAAGGGGAATTTAAATTACAATATAGCATGAGAAATAACTCACCAAATCCCCCCTTCGTGAGTGAAAATCTACAATGCATAGGAAGTTATTTCCTAGGAAATACTAATTCCAATGATGTCAACCAAACACTTTTTATGTAATAGGGAAGACAAAAAAACTTCCTATGATTTCACGTGGGAATTTATTTCTCATTGTAAACCAAACAAGCACTAAGTAAGTGTTAATTCCCATAAATTTTTAATGTGTAGGAATTAAACTCCATAACTAAATGATGCGTCCGCAACCGGTCCTCAGCTACGAACAAAAATGAACAATCTAAGATTGTCAAATTTATTCAATTTTGATGGAGTTTTGATGATAATTTGATTAAAAGATGGATAGAATGATGGTTAATGGCAGTAAATTGGTAGATGAAAGTGATGAGATGGAATCAAATGGATGAATGCGGATGAATTGAATTAAAGTGGATGGGATGGATGAGTTTAGATAAATTTTAATGGAGGGTAGAAGGTGGGATGAAAGGTTGTAATGAAATTTGTGGAAGATGGAGTATGGAGAGGAGGATAGAAGGGATAAACTTTTTTTTTTTTTTCAATCAACAAATCTCTATCTTTATTTCCCAAATGGTAGGCTTTATATAGCCATTAGCCCATTATATCCGATCCTATCTCCTTTTATTATTTACTAGATAATACTCGAGCAAATGCTCGGTTTATTTAACTGAAGTAAGTATTTAGATCTAAATTAAATTTTTATAAGCGAAAATTGGTAAAAAGTTATTGTAGATGTAAAATTTATCTAAGTATTTTATTTTAGTTATATTAGAAAACAGAGAATATGTAATGCCCGAAATGTACATAATTTTAAATTTACGTATTCAATGGATTAAAATTAGTTCACTAACTATAATTTTTTCTATAGTCATTTCGAATTTGGATAGATATCAGTCACATTACTTTATTTTCAAAAAAAATTATGTCTTCTAACGTTGACAATGCAATATTCTACATTTTTTATCAGGTTATGTAGTTATTTCTTGTATATAAAATTGTAATATTGTAAAGAAATCTATAATTACTTACAATGAAAACACTTATTTGAAACTTATATACAAAAATATAAATATATTTAATATAATGGTTCATCATTTTAGAAGATTTTTAAAAAATTGAAAAAAGGGCAAAAACCAAGTTGGAAAAAATCGAGTTTAGTCAAAGAATATCAAATAATTAACAAATTAAGGCTGACGAAAATTACTTTAAAAATTAAATAATGAACCCAAATAATAATTTTTTTTAAGATGGATTGATAGTATAGTTTTTATATGAAAGTAAAGTAGAAATAATTATAATTGTTTTAGGGAAAAAATAAAATAAAAACATCTTTGGAGAATGTGAAGCATTTAATATTATTGTAATGGGAGGGAAAAATAAAAGTTTAGGAGGGAAAACTTTTTTTAGTGGCTTATACTTTAGTATATAGTATAGAAGATATAGATAGATAAAAGATAGATAGATAGATAGAAGTATAGATAGATATAGATTTGCTTCTAATTACAATAAAATCTAAAAATCTAAAAATACAAACATCTAAATTTATTACATGAAAAATACTAGAAACTGCTAAAAACTAGGAAAATATTAGAGCTGATCAAAAGCAGCCCAGCCCGATTTTTTGCAGGCTTTGGGCATGAAAATTAGGGCCGAATTCGGGCATGGTTCGACCCGGCCCGATTTTTTTTTTTGTGTGGGCTTTGGGCACTAAAAATTAGGTTTTTTAGTTAATTTTTTTGGTCCGGCCCGAAAAAGCCCGAAAAGCCTGTCAAGCCCGCACTAATTTTTCGGGCTTTGGCCAAGAAATTTGAGCCCAAACTCGGCCCGCTCTATGGGCTTTATTTTATGCATTGAGCCCGGCCCGGTTCAGCCCATGCTCACCTCTAGAAAATATCTAATACTACTTACTATAAAGTGAGGAAAATATTTAAAATTTAACTAAGGGATTTTAGAGTCCTTGAATCATATCACTAAATTTATAGGAATTTAACAAACTTGGTTGGTTGGTTATAGGAATTTAACTTGGTTGGTTGGTTATAATAATAATAATAATAATAATAATAATAATAATAATAATAATTGAACGATCATTAGTTATTTTAAAGAACTAAAATTGCTAACGAGAAATTTCTAACTTGAGGAATCCTCGGTGATGTACTTCGCCTCCAAAGCACCCCATAAATCTTTGGCACTCTTTACATTTTGGTAGTGATCAAATAACGGGTCGGTAAGAATGTTGAGTACATGCCCCCGGCATATATATTCATCGTTCTCCCACTTAATCCTCTTCCGTGTAGTTTCAACCGGTTCCTCTTCATCCTCCTTAGGGTAAGGAGGCATTGGCGTGGTAAGGACATACACCACGTTCAATGTTGTCAAAAGAAAATGAACTTTCTTTTGCCAACGGCGGAACCCCACACCTTCGAATCTTTCCAATTTGTGGATGTTCATAGTCAAGTCTTTGAGGGTTATCTTTTGAGAAATTAGTTTAGAAGCTTGTTAGGAATTTGTTGTGGAATTTGTTGATATAACCCTCCAAGGCGTGGAATCTACACTTTCCTTCTAAACTATATCGCCCCTTTAGATCACCGGGTTACCACAAATGTTTAGTGAGATACATTGATCATTTTTTGATTAAATCGTCCGCCTCCTAACTTAAAATTTCTACTTTCGCCCTCGGTTGGTTAGTAACTACTAGGGGGAAGCAAATTCCTATGGGAATTGTAAATTACTAGGGAATGTGGACCATGTGGTAATTAAATTCCCATTTTTTGTGGGAAGTCAAAATTTTCAAGAATTTGTATTGCCTCCATTTTAACTTTTTGTGTCAACCAAACAACAAGATAAAATGAAATTCATGGTAATATTGATTGCCCATAGAATAAATTAGACAACCAAATAACCCCTAATGGAACCATTTTTTTTAGGATGGATGGAGTATTTATTACTTTATAAAATCTCTTGTCAGACCGTCTAATTGTATGACAAAACTTTTAACTCAAAAATTACAACTTTTTAAAACTTCCTCCGTTACTTTTTTATTTGCAACAAATTCTGTTTTTAGTTTCATATTATTTGTAACAAATATTTTCTTTCTATTTTTATAATTTTTTTTCTTCTATTTCTCAGCTCATCACATACATCACTTTCTCTATCTTTACTACTTTTTTCCTCACAATTAAACTTTACAAAGGAGTCCGTGCGAAACCAATTATTGCAAATAACTTGGATCAGTGGAAGTATAAACATTTAACTTTGGGTGCTGTTAATCGTCGCCTACAAATTACTTAAAATCGCCCACTATACAAAATAAAAAGAAGATGGTGCCCTTGACTTAAAATTACACCAAAAATTTAAGTACATAAACAACGACGCCACCCGGGCCACGACTACGACCTGCACCGCCACCATGTTGGTGGTAAAAAAATATTTTTTCTGACACGTACATCGATGCGCAAAAATTGAGGTTAGCTGAAAACGCAAATCGGGCCTAATCGGGTCATTTTTTACAAATTTTGACCCCGAATCGAACCCCATCAGGATTAAAATGAGCCGTAAAATCATGAACGAGCCTTTTTGTTTTCGTAAATCGATCAGCACAAATCGAGGCGAATTTGGAACGCAAATCTGGGCTAATCAGATCAGATCATTTTTTTTGTAAATTTCGACCTAGAAACAGACCCCATAAGGGTTAAAATGACCCGTAAAACCTTTAAAAGCTATTTTTGACACGTAGATCGATGCGCGCAAATCGAGGTAAACCAGGAACACCTCAATTTGCGAGAATGCCTTGATTTGTGCGCCTCGATCTATGTGTCAAAAAATAGCTCGTTAAAGGTTTTACTGTAACGACCCGACTTTTTGACTTGTCGATTTACGAAGGGAATCGACATTCGGATCATTACTTAAACAATTTAAACTATAAATGAAATTAATTAACTAAAATTAAACAACTTTTATTAAAATACTGAACTATAAACCAAGAGTCAAATAAGGCATATGGGGCCTAAGCGTTACATGAACAAAGTAAATGTCTTCCCAACAGACTGGGATTATAAATATAACCATATTATTGTCTCAAAAGTTCTGGAATAACTAAAATAAATCTAAACTACTCAAGCCATCCAACGGAAGCCCGCTCTATGCTGCCGCATCGTCACCTGAAACTGAGGGGGGGGTCCACCGTCAGTGGCGAGTAACTAGGCTGTCCCGCTTAATTGAGGGACCGCTAAACACATAATATCATAGAATATACACATGAAAACACACATACAACATGATACAATGTATACAAAATTATACGAGATACGTATAAAAATACGTACAAAAATACGTATACGAATACGTATAAAATACGTGTAAAATACGTATAAATATACCTGCAGAAATACGGTTAGAAATACGTATAAAATACGTATAAAAGTACGTATACCATACGTATAATAATACCTGCAAAATACGGTTAGGAATACATACAAATACGAATACAACACAGATATACATGTACACAATACATACGAATACAGATACATATAATCATACGAATACATATACATACATCATCACATCATACGAGTACATATATACATACAATGTACCTGCTCATAATATATATACTTTGAATCATACACAGCGGAAGACTTATACATTTAATCCTTAGCTTATACTATATGGTTTTCATACTCTCGTATTCATATCATATCTTAACATATCATATCTTATTCTTTCATTTCATCATATCATATCTTATAATTTATATCATATCATCTTTCATTGGACCGGTCACTATAACTCGTTGTGGATCTCGTGTTTCACCACAACTTTCCTAGAACATGCCGGGGTGAGCTCGTGTACTCAACCCGTAGCGGATCTCGTGTTTCACCACTAAGCCTAAGCTATGGCCATAACTCCCAAATAGCAGCTCGTGTACTACTACTTAGACGACTACATATCCTAAGACCCAGAACTACTCGGGGGAACTCGTGTGTTCGTCCCATTGAGCAGTGGCTTCGACTTAACCCAGTCTGACTACTCGGGTCATCAGGTGGGCGTCCTTATCTTATCTTATATCTTTCAAATCTTATATCTTATCTTATATCGGGAAATACTAGGTGACCGTATTCGGAAATGAACCGTTCGAAGTCCCAGGAAAGAGAGGTGCGGCACGTATATTGGCCACCTTAAATACCAAGTCTTTCCTAGCCAGAGATCGAAACGATTCGTAATCCTCCTACTCTGTTTCCTTTCTTTCCCTATTAGTATCTTATCGTACCTTTTATATCTTATCCCTACTGATTCCTAATATTAATAATAATACTAATAATAACCGTAATATTAATAATATTAATAGTAATATCCGAATACTAATACTAATAATAATTCCTAAAATTATCCCAATATTATTATAAGTCCCAAAATAAACTAAAGTTGATCAAAATAAAAAGGCCACTCGACATTTCTTTAGTTATAACATAATAATCAGATCAGTTCATTAACAATCATATAAACAATTTAACAATTAACAACATATATTACTCAAAATATGATAAAAATCCTATTTTTATCACAACAAGCCATTCGACACTCTTGAATAAAAATACCAAAATTATACTTTTAATCAATTGAATACAATTAACAACAATTAATCAAATAAACTTAATAATAAACAATTTAATTTACTTTAAACATTAAATCATAAAACATGGATTAAAACAAGATCAAAATCATTCCTTTATTTACATCACACCACACGGCTATCATAGGGTTCAAACAAGATCAAGATTGAATTTAAGAATTCAAAATAACATGTTTTAATAATTTAATTACAATATTTTACACAATCTGATTTTTAAAGAATTAAATTACGAACGACCTTTTAAAGGTCTCTATTACTCTAGAAATTTTAATGAAAGTTAAATATAGGTTCAAGGTTTAACGTGCATAATTTTCGTCAAAAAATAACATCTTTTACTATTTTTAAGGAATTTTATAACTAAAAAATCAGATTAGGCTGAATTCAGTTTCAGATTTTTCTGCCATATCAAACGAACTTTAAAAATTACTAAACGTTTACACAAGCTGTAAAACACTATTAATGACTTCCACCTAAAATTTCGTAGCATTCCGAATTGATTAAGTATCCTAATAAATTCGTAAACCAATTCTGGACAGTTTTACCGGTTTGATAGATTAAATTATTTCAAGCAATAAAAGGACGAATTTTGTCACGAAACAATTCATGATTCATAAAAAAACAATAAAGAAACGTCCATGAAAAATTCATCAAGAAATAATACGATTTGATTAAGAAATAAATTCATACAAGTAATTATTCAATAATTGCAGATTTCAAGAAACTACATAAAATAATCAAGAAAATTTCATAATAATTCATAAATATTACATGCTATCATCAAGAATAATTACATAATAACATCATCATGGTGTTCGACTTTTCCTAGATGAACATGATACTAAATCCTAGCAATTTTCATGTTTTAATCCTATTCAACTATATGATTAACTTTGTTCCAAAATTAAACGAGATAGCGAAGTTACCTGAAATCGCTAAATTATCCAAGGTAAAATTCACCAAATTAGGTGAATAGGGTTCGGCTATTTTGGAAGGAAAAAGGAGAGGATGAAAATAATTTTTAGGGTTTAAGAACAATTTGCAATTAGGAATCAAGTGTAAGGCATAAGCCTTATTTATAGAAAAAGAAAAGGAAAGCAACCCTAAAAAAACTCAAGGGGGAGCCGGCCAAAGGAAAATAAAAAGGGAAAATTGGGTCTTTGGCCCAATTTGAGAAAGAGGAGAACAGACTAAGACAAAACAGTCCAAATTAAATGGCCTGATTGGACTTAGAATTTAATAAATTGAACTAATAACCGCGAAATTTTCTGGCCAAGTTCAAAATATTTAGATTGCTACACAAAATAACAATTAATTAAATAATAATCAATTAAATAGTTAATTAATTATACATTTAATTAATTAATAAATTTTTTAAAATATCCCAAATTTTCGGGGTATTACATTTACAGGTCATTTTAACACTTATGGGGTCCGATTTGAGGTCAAAATTTGCAAAAAATGACCCGATTCGATTAGCCCCGATCCGCGTTCCCGGTTCGCGTCGATTTGTGCTATTGATGTACGTAAAAAAATAGCCTGTTCATGATTTTACGAGTCATTTTAAACCTACTGGGTTCCGATTCGAGGTCGGAATTTGCAAAAAATGACCTGATTAGCCCCGATTTACGTTATCATTCCACCTCAATTTGCATGCATTATTTTAAAGGTTAATAAATATTATTAGTTTTAATGATAATTAGTGTTAATGATAACTAGTGTTAATGATTTAAAGTTTAATAAATATTATTAGTGTTAATGATAATTAGATTATTAAAGTTAATTAGTGTTAATGATAATTAGAATAATTAATTAGGGGCCTCACAACTTTTTTCACCGGTTCAGCAGGTAGCAGGTGGAATGTGAACATTGGTGGAAGATAAGGGTCAAACTTCGTAATATTGGTGGATTATTCAAAGTTCGGAATAATCACAGAAGATGACCCAAACTTCAGAATATCATTTGCAATTTTTCCTTTATTATATGACTTATTCATTAAAAAACTTAAATCAATAAACAATTATTAATCATTACTCAAAATTGGATTAAATATATATGGAATGTATGACTTATTAGGTTAAAATTTTAAATCAATAAACATTACTCCGAATCAGATTGAAATATATCTATATATATATATATATATATATATATATATATACTTATATACTGTACTTATTATATATACTATAATACAACCTACTAAAAAAAAATCCCTCCTAAACCCTTATTTCCCTCATAACTTATTATTTACCATGTTATTAAATGCTTTGCATTTTTCAAAGATGCATTTAGTTTTTCTAAAAAAATTATAATTACTTGTACTATATTAATACAAGCCTATTGTATGCAAGCTTTGTATGCGTGATATGATATTATAAATGTATTTATTAATTTGTCTAAACAAAAGAAAAGTTGTTTGTAAAAAAAAATTAAATATATGACAAATTCATCACACCAATTCACATAATTATAAACAAAATTTTCTCATTTCATCCAGCCATCGCACAAAAATGAACAAAAGAAAAGGTTTATTTACCGTATTATGAAGTAATAAATTCTTATGAATCACAACTATTACCAAATAGGTTTTTTTTATTATTTTTTTTAATAATAATGGAAAAATGAGTACTTAGATCAATGATTGCATTATGACTTTCTAATATCCCTGCACAACAAAGATTCTATTATTATTGCTCTGTTTGATATTGTGTAAAATATTTTACATCAGGTTCTTCTATTTTCTACTATTTCGATGTAAAACAATCTTCCATTAAAGCTCTGTTTACTAGAGTGAACATTGTTTTTCTTGAAAATAGTTTTCCCACTTTACATCGTTTACTTTAGAGCTGATCAAAAGTAGCCCGACCTGACCCAACCCGATTTTTTGCGGGCTTTGGGCATGAAAATTAGGCCCGAATTTGGGCCCAGCCCGGCCCGACCTGATTTTTTAATTTTTTAGAGCGGGCTTTGGACACTAAAAATTAAGCTTTTTAGTTAAATTTTTAGGCCCGGCCCGAAAAAGCTCAAAAAGCCCGCCAAGCCCGCACTAATTTTTCGGGCTATGGCTAAGAAATTTGAGCCTGAACTAGGCCCGGCCCGAACCCGGCCCACTCTATGGGCTTTATTTTATGCATTGAGCCCGACCCGATCCCGGCCCATGATCACCTCTAGTTTACTTTGGGTGAAAACTCATTTTACACCATAATGAAAACATTTTTCCCCAAATTTGGGAGTAAAACGTATTTTCCGTGCAAGTAAACATTGGAAAATTTCTATGAAAATGAATTTTTCCAAAGTAAAATATTTTCTATGGAAAATCATTTTACATCAAAAACGTTTTACACCTAAATAAACGGACCCTAAAAGCATTAAATTTCTTGTATGACTGAAATCTATTTTCCTTTTGAAATGTAGAGAAAACAATTTTCCATCCTGCCTTATCTTCTCCTTAACCTTTTACCTTTCATCATATCTATTCTCTCCATTTCCCTTCCAACTTTTTTCCTAATGTATTTATACATCTATAAAAACTATTAAAAGGTGCGCAAAGCACCGTGAATGCGACACATAAGATGACACACAAGCATCAACTTTCACCATTGATGCGACACGCGGGATTGCGCGCCACATAGGATTGTCACACAAACATTATTTAAAAAATATATGATTGCGTTAAGATTCGAACTCAACACTTAGCTATCAAATCCATACACAATTACCACCTCAACCAACTCTACTTATTGTTTCAATAATCACTCTTTTTAAAAATATTGTTCTATTGTTAAGGCTCCCTTAAAAACAATTATATGTTGCACGACCTTTGACAAAAGTGTTAGATTTGACATACTAATCTATACGAAATATAAATTTTATTAAGGTTTTGTGATACACAAATAAAAGAGATACACAAATAAAAGAGGATATCATTATTTTTCATCAATAAGTTATTGAATCTTAAAATTTTTTAACTTCTTCCATAACAAAATAAATGTTATACCTTGATAATAAACGTAAGTGAAATATTATTAAAGTGTAGCATTTATTTTATTATGGAGGAAGTAACTAGATTTTTTCCCGGACAATGTCCTGGGTCACTGAATGAATTTTTAATTTAAATATTCTTATTTTGCAAAATTAAAAATTAAACTCCTTTATTGGTGCATTCTTTTCATCTGATTTTTTTAATGTAATCTTATAAGATCTGAATTTTTCTAATGTTAGATTGACAATAAATTTGTTTAAGATATATTGGTTTGATGAATTGATGATGAAAGAAGGTATGTGGATATGATTGATGGAAAATCGTGAATTTACACTTATTCGATTGGATGATTCTTTAATAAAAACTTAAAGTAGTTGTTTTTTTTTTCATACACGATATTATACATTTTGATATGTCAATTTGAATAATAAAATGGTGTAGATGAGATGGTAGAGTTACGGTATTATAGGGATGGTGAGTTCAAATATTATTAAACGCATTTTTTTTTTGTAAAAATTATTATGGTGAGTTCAAATATTACTCCCTCCGTTCCCATTTGTTTGTCCTGTTTCCTGAAATGGAATTCCTAAATGTTTGTCCTGTTTAGAATCTTTTCTATTTTTAACTCCAATATCATTCACCTCTTGTATAGTAAAATGAACCATATTTATTTCTTTTCAACCATTACATTAAATAAAAGGTTCACTATTATCTAAAATACTCCACAAAATTCACTTTTCAATACACAATTATTACATTTTTCCATAATATTAATAAAAAAAAAAATCAATAACTCTTTTTTCAAGTAAGAATCATACCATATTAATTACTTCTCTTAATTAAAGATTCTTTTTTCTTAATTCCCTCCCTGATTCCAAGTGGGACAAACAAATGGGAACGGAGGGAGTAGTAAATAGTAAATGCATTTTTTTTTTGTAAAAAACCAAAACAATATATTAAAAGGTGCGCGAAGCACCAATTATGCGACACGTAAGCTGGCACATAGCCAACACACAAGCATCATCTCTCGCCTGAGTTCCGCCACATATGCAATATTTCCATGTAGGATTTTAGTTTAGGTGTTTAAGTATTAAAAAATGTTCATAGTGAGGTTCGAACTCGAGACTATAACACATTAATAGTATACACTTACCAACTCACCCAACATTCATTATTTTCTCAAATTCCACTATTTTAAAACTTATTGTTTTCGAGTACACTTAATGTTAGTTTATTATCTAACAAGATCCCTTATTTTTTGCATAATTCTCATATGTGGCCGGCCATTTTTGAGTTGGCTATGTGGCCAGCCCAATTTTGTTTGGCCCAAGGTTATCGAATTTTTTTTTTTTAAAAACAAAAAGCTTAATTTGTCCGTTACATTTCTTCTTTGCTTTTGTTTTGGAACCGCCATTTTCATACTCTAGCTGCAATTTCATCTTCTCTCTCTACAATTGCCTTGCTTTTGTTTTGGAATCGCCATTTTCATACTTTTAGCTGCAATTTCATCTTCTCTCTCTACAATTGCGATTTTTGTTCTTCGATTTTCTCTTCACTGTTTTTTCGAGTTTCAATTGTACTTTATACTATTCTTAGGTTAAGTTTGAGGAGGTTTGAAAAGTATGGCCCGAGTGAAGATGACTGCACGGAGATGGCGTAGATTACGTAGTAATTCTACTGCTAATGGTATGTTTTGAATTATTTTTAGTAGTTTTTGTATAATTTTGATTTGAGAAGTTCATTTATTTTTTTTTGTTTGATGATTGTAATGTTGTTTAGGTTTTTTTTTTTTTTCCATTTTGATTGTAATGCATGTTGGCGAAATCTATTGCTATGCTTTTATGAGCTTCGATTATGTATGATTTTTTTCAGCTTCGATTATTTATGGTTTTCTATGTCTTTTTTAGCTTCGATGAACAAACAAAGTGTGTGTTTGTTGTGTGTTGTTGTTGTTGTAAACCTAAGTTTATATTTAGCTTGCTCATGATTGTTTAACATATTTAATCATCCTTATATAGGTTATTTAGTAACCCTTGTATGTTGTATTTGGTAATCAATTTTAGAAAGAGTTGGTATCACTTGTGTAATTTTGATTTTATAAGTTAGTATGTATTGAATGTACTTAGTAACACCTAATCCATTGAACATAGTTAGTATGTATATTGAATATACTTAGTATTGCTTGTTTAATGTAGTGAATAACCCTTTAATATTGCTTAGTAATCCCTATTCAATAGAGTTAGTAACCCATATTTAATAAACATATATAGTAACCCCTCTCACACGTATTTAGTAATCCTTCTTGGTGATACTCAGTAACCCCTCTTGTTGATACTTAGTACCCCCTCATATTGATACTTAATACCTCCTCATGTTGATGCTTACTAAGCCCTTTAGTTGATATTTAATCATCATTGTATAGGCTATATTATTAACCTTTGTATTTTGTATTTGCTAATGAATTTTCAAAAGAGTTAGTATCACTTGTTTAATTTTGATTTTAGATGTTAGTATGTATTGAATGTACTTAGTAACAGCTAATCCATTGAACATATTTAGCATGTATATTGAATATAGTTAGTATTGCTTGTTTAATGTAGTGAATTAACCCTTTAAAATTGCTTAGTAATCTCTATTCAATATAGTTAGTAACCCATATCCAGTAACCCCTCTCACACCTATTTAGTAACCCCTATCATTGATACTTAGTACCCCCCTCATGTTGATACTTAGTAACCCCTGTTGTTGATATTTAGTAAGCCATCTAGTTGATAGTTAGTCATCCTCATATAGGCTATACAAGGATGATATTTAATATCATACAGATGATAATCCTTAGTAACCCCTATCATTGATACTTACTACCCCCTCATGTTGATACTTAGTAACCCCTGATCCATTGAACATAGTTAATATCATACAGATGATAATACTTAGTATCCCCTATCATTGATACTTAGTACCCCCTCATGTTGATACTTAGTAACCCCTGTTGTTGATAGTTAATATACTTTAATACAACAAGTTAGTAACCAAGGTCAGTAGAAGTTATTGTTATCATGAACATTTTGTTGGCTTGTAGGCTTACTTAGTAACACCTGATCCATTGAACATATAGTTAATATTTATATAGAATATACTTAGTATCGTTTGTTTAATGTATTGAATACGATCTTTAAAATTGCTTAGTAATCTCTATTCAATATAACTGTTGAGTATAACCGTTGTAAAATTGAGTTATTCATGTTTATTGTTGTTGTTAATAATGGTTGTTGTTGTTGTTGTGAGTATGTATGTAAGTGCTTTTAATTATACTAAAATGTTTTGAATGATATTGTGGGTTGGGTGTTTATATGTTAATGTTCTTGTTATAATTTGTGTTTTATTTTTAGATGGTGTTGATGAAAATTTAGCAAATGAAGGTGGTGATCAACATAATGTTGGTGGGAACAAGAGTGGTGATGAACGCAATTTAGGAAACGAGGGTACTAATTTTTTTGTTGAATAGAATAATTCATTTATTTGTTTTTGGCATGAGAATACCTTGTTTGTTATTTAATGAATGTAATTAATATTTTAATTATTACTAAGTATTTTTTGATAACTAGAGATTGATGGATAATTAATTGTTACTAAGTATTTTTTTTTTATTTTTTTTTTGTAGTTGATGATTGTTAGGATGATGTTTCAATTCTCACTAGACGTGAATTTCAAACAGATGTTAGAAAAGCTGTGAGAGATGAGAATGTTTCTAAGAAGAACCTAACAAAGTTGACAATTCTCCAATGGCTAAACGTTCTGCTAAAGTGATTCTGGATATGTTGAAGAGGATATCAACAGAAGATGATCTTAAGCAAATTAATCAGAAGAGAAAGAAAGGAGATGGTGGTATTTCACAGAAGAAAAGAAAGTCTACTACTGAAGCAAGTGAAGAAGATGTTGACACTAAAAAAAAAGTTGATATTGCTATTTCTGAAGAAGAAGAGTATGTTTTCACTGTTTCATTATTTTTGCTAATTTTTATTTAGTATTTGTGTTTGAAATAAATATTTCATAAGAAATATACTCAGTAATTCATATTGAACATTATTAGTAACCCATATTCAATATATTTAGTAAGTCTTGTTAGACATATTTAGTTACTCATATTGAATATACTTAATACGCTATTGAATATAATTTGTTACAATATTCAACAATTTTTGTAACCATTATTGTATATTGTTAGTAACCCCAATTCAGTATAATTAGTAAACCATTCATGTTTTGTGCTTAATCTAAAACAATTTCAACTTCTGAGGTTGTTTGTGATAGTAATTTCAATGTTAATTGGGTTCTGAATGTTAATTTGTTAATCGTAGCTGTTATTTCAATTGAATCTCTTAAATAATTGTGGTCCATATCCCTCACCACCACAACCTGCTATAGCCTACTCCTCACTCCCCACCAACTATTATAGCTTCCACCTCCCTCCCCCACCCCTGCTGCAGCCTGCCCCTGCCCCACATCTGCTAATACTTGTTTATAATGGTTGTTACTATACCATTTTGATAGATAATTTTTATTTGTAATTTATTTAGAAAAAATTGCCACTAACTACCTAATAAGTACCAAAAGTTGTGAACAACTACCATAATTTTTTTTTTATTAAATTTAACTACCAATTAAGTGCCAAAAAGTTGCAAACCACCACCCATTTTTAACAGTTAACTTAAATCACAATTAAACCTTAATTAAACTACTTAAATCTTAATTAAACCTTAATTAATCTTAATTAACACTTTTTATTAAAAAAAATAGAAAAATAAAAAGAAAATCTGGGGGAGGGGGAGGGGTGGTTGAGGGTTTTTTTTTCTAATTTTCCAGATTTGTTTTCTTTTTTTTTTTTTAAATAAAAAATGTTAATTAAGATTAATTAAGACTTAAATGGTTTAATTAAGTTTTAATTGTGATTTAAGTTAACGATGTTAAAAATGGGTGGTGGTTTGCAACTTTTTGGCACTTAATTGGTAGTTAAATTTAATAAAAAAAAATTATGGTAGTTGTTCACAACTTTTGGTACTTATTAGGTGGTTAGTGGCAAAATTTTCATTTATTTATTTATTATTTGAATATGTTTGTAATTTTTTTTTCAGCTCTAAACCTGTGGATATTAAGATTAGATGCAGTCCTTCAAGCCTTATAAATTTGATCAAGAAGTTGAATGATCGTTAAAAGAAAGCAATACAAGAGGTTGGGTTTGAGGAATTGTTTCAGATAAAGTTGGAAGAGCTTCCTCGAAACATGTTACTATGGTTATGTAACAGGTTTCAGTGCAGAGGATGGGTTCTGAACATTGGAAGAGGGAAAGAAATGCAGCTGACACCAGCTGATGTGCATGATGTGTTTGGTATTCCGATGGGACCTAAGGAGGTTCCTATTTCTGGTTCTACTGATGACAAACAACTAAAGGCTACCTGGAAAGCAAGGTGGAGTAGTCAAGCAATTGATAAGGTTTCTGTCAGTTCGTTAGAGCATCATATTCTATATGAGCCAGAATTACTTGCTGGGAATGATGATTTTAAGAGGTTGATTGTAACACATGCAATGGTAAGCATGCTTGCTGCAACGCCAAACAAATGTTTTGATTTCAAGTTTTTGTGTGCGTTAGATGATGTGAATCAAATTCAAAACTTCAATTGGTGCAAATTTATACTCGATAGATTGTCTAGCAGTTTATTGAACTATAATGAGTCACAAATTAAAGTATGTTGGTGGGTGTGTTTTATTGCTCCAGATTTGCTACTTTCAAAGACTGATGTTTAGGGGCTTGAAAATGCCAAGAAGTTTACCATTGATAAAGCATTGGACAATTGATAAAGTTCGTAAGAGGATAAAAGAGGAAGCTGGAGAGTATGGTGTTGGACAATTGGATGAAGAATATCCAATTACTAAAGTTGACAATACCATACCTGTAACACAAATTTTAATGAGCGGTAATGATAGTGAAAGGTTGAATGTTGATTTTCAAGGAGTACATAATGATATTCAAAATTTTGAGGATGCAATGGAAAATTTTCCCTATGAAGCTCAAATTTGGGAGATGATGATCAAAATTTGGCGGGTGATTTGGAGGGTAATTTGGAGGGCGATTTCGGAAATGATGATCAAAACTTAGAAGAGAATGAGGCAAACATTGGTTTGGATGGTGAAGGCATGAATAAGGATAATAATTCAAGTGAACCTCAAGAAATTAGAGTTACAGAAATTAAAGAGCAAGCAAAAACAGTACCTAATGTTGCTGAGAAGTCTGAAGCTCAACATCGTTCAGTCACATTTCATGTTCCTGATGACATAATGACTAATGAAGAAATTAATATTGCTTCAAGGAATGTGAGTATAAACAGTTATATTTGTTAGCTTTATGTTTTTAGTTAATAAGTGTTTTTTATTTGATGTCTTGTGTTTAAATATATAATACTTTGATATTAATTTGCTAAATGAATAACGTTTTTTCATAAATAAATATATGATACCTATTTATCAGACATAGTAGATACCTATTTATCAAACATAGTAGCTGTGTTTAAATATAGTGAGTAACCTCTCTTCAATAAGTTTAGTAACCCATTAGACATATTTTAGTAACCCCTATAGAACATCTTTAGTAATATCTGATGAATATATTAGTAACCCCTGTTGAATGTAATTAGCAACTCTATTCAATAAAATTGGTTACTAACACTGAGAAAAAAACTTAGTAACCCATATTCAACAAACTTAGTAACTCTTACAGATACTCAGTAACCCCTATGAAATATACTTAGTAACTATATAGATTGTAACTTCTTTTAAATTTTTTTGGTTACCACTAATGAATATGTCTAGTAACCAATATTTTAACAATTAACCCCTCTTTTAAAATATACGTACTAACCTTATTGAGTAAAGTTAGTATGCCATTGTTAAATATAGTTAGTAACCCATGGTAGACGTAGGTAATAAGCTCTATTTAAAATAGTGAGTAACCCCTTTAAAATATGCTAGTAACCTCAATTAAATAGTATTTTATTGAATGTTTCTTGATTTATTAAGTACAATTATATGTTGTAATTTATTAATTGTAGTAAAATCTTACTAATGACAATGTGGTATTTTTATTTTTTTTTTTTTTGCTTTTTAGGAATCTAAAATGACATTTTTGACATTGAAAAGAAATTTGAAGTTTTTTTCATTTCAATGTGAAAATGATGTTGAGAAGATGAGAAGTAATAATGACATTGCTTCAAATGTTTCCCTAGGAACTGAAAATTTAGGTTCAGATTCAGAATTAAGTCAAATGGATCCTATATATAATGAACCATCATTTTGGGAGCATATTGATAAGATCACAGAGCAATGCTTGGAGGTGAACAAATTGGTTCTATCATTTCCATAGTTGGATGCAACTGAACCTCAGCACATGAATTCTGCCGAAGTACTGCCTGATGTGAGTTATCTGCTGAATGATATTAATGTGAGTCAATCTGCTCTTCCTCAGTTGGTTATCGAGACTGGTATTAAGATAGTGTTGAATCATTTATATCATTTGCGTTCGAAATTTTTTAATTCACATACTAAAGTACCAGAAGTTGCAAATCAAGCAAACCCTGATATATAGTTAGTAACCCCATTTAAATTCTTAGTAACCCTTGTTATATAGTTAGTAACTCCATTGAAATTCTTAGTAAACCTTGTTATCTAGTTAGTAACCCCATTTAAATTCTTACTAACCCATGTTATATTGTTAGTAACCCCATTTAAATTCTTTGTACCCCCTGTTATACATTGTTAGCAACCCCTAATATATAGTTATTAACCATTTTTATATTCTTAGTAACCCTTTTGACCATATTTTGTAACCCCTATTGTAGTTACTAATTTGGATTGTGGTGTTGTCCTTCTTTACCATTGTTGCCTATATCAAGGGTAAAGTTTTAAGTCTGCTAATTTGGATAAAGTTTTTTTTTCCCCCTTTTTTTTTGACATTCTCAATAGTTTAACTTTATTATATTCTTTTTAAAATGTAGGCTAAACAACATTGCATTTTATCGTGCTGAAATTTGTGCTTCGTAAGTTTTATCCGATCGCAATTTTCTTCGAGATCAAGTCCTGGAACCTGTTGCAAATTTTAATGAAAATAGGACATCAATTGACAAATTATTGCTACAACATGAGCAAGAAGAAGCTGCACTGGTTATGAAGCAAAAATTAGATAAAAGGCATTAAGATTTGTGTTAATGAAGTAAATTTTTTTTTGTAAACAGTTAATGCTTTTGATGTACACATACATTTAAACATTCACAACTCTAACTATTAGCTATCCAATTGTTGTATAAATATTTCAAATTAGTTTTTGTTTGTTGTCTTTTATTTTGGTGATCTTTTAATTACCTATTAATTCCTAAAAATTGGTAAACCTACTTTAATATACTTAATATAATATATTTAGTAACCCCTTTTCAATATAGTTCCTAAGCCTTGTTAGTTATAGTTAGTGAGTCTTGTTTATAATAGTTAGTAACCTCTTCTGTTTATATTTAGTAACCTAGTTTAAATATGTTTAGTAACCCCTTTTTTGCCAAATTTTTTTAGTGTCTTATTGAAGATTGAGACTTCAACATTTAGCCATGATGCCCCCTTAAAAAGTCTAAAATACCCTTCAAAATTTTCTCAATACTCAAATTATATAATATTAACTAAAAAGGAAAGTTTTATATATTTTTAAAATGAAAATATTATAAAAAATTTAATTCCAAAAAATAAAACACAAACACGAAAATTCATATTTTTGAATTCTATTTAGTAAGAGCTTATGATTATATTTAGTAACCCTTTTTTTAATATGCTTACTAACACGATTTCAATGTGATGAATTCAATTTACTAATAAAACCGAATTCAATTGTGTTTGAGGGTTAAGTGGTGTAGCTGGCCCAGTCCACTAAAAATCATTTGTTTACATCATCTTACAACCGCCATTTATCAAACATAGTAGATACCTATTTATCAAACATAGCAGCTGTGTTTAAATATAGTGAGTAACCTCTCTTCAATAAGTTTAGTAATTCATTAGACATATTTTAGTAACCCCTATAGAACATCTCTAGTAATCCCTGTTGAATATATTAGTAACCCTTGTTGAATGTAATTAGCAACCCTATTCAATAAAATTGGTTACTAACACTAAGAAAAAAACTTAGTAACCCCTATCCAACTAAGTTAGTAACTCTTATAGATACTTAGTAACCCATATGAAATATACTTAATTAGTAACTATATAGATTGAAACTTCTTTTAAATTTTTTTGGTTACCACTAATAAATATAGTTAGTAACCCTTGTTATATAGTTAGTAACCCAATTTAAATTCTTAGTAACCCTTGTTGTATAGTTAGTAACCCCATTTAAATTCTTACTAACCCCTGATATATTATTAGTAACCCCATTTAAATTCTTTGTAACCCCTGTTATACATTGTTAGTAACCCCTAATATATAGTTATTAACCATTTTTATATTCTTAGTAAACCTTTATTTTTGCAACCTATTACTTCTCATTTCACTTTCTCTCTCTACTCAACTGTTTTCCATTTGAATTTTTTTTGTTCCATTTTCAAAATCTCTTTAACTTCTCACCATTTTTACTTGTTAATTGAGGTCCTGAATTTTTAATTCACTTTTAAGTCATCTATAACAGATTTCAGTTGTGAAAATGGCTCGAGTGAAGATGACTGCTCGAAGAATCCTTAGATCACGTTGTAATTCTTCTTCTAATGGTATATTTTGATTCATTTTTAGTATTTTTCAATTGATAACTTTATTTCTCTTTTTTTTTGAACTTTAATTTTTGTTTTCTTTTTTATGTTTTGAATTGAAAATTTTAGTTTTGTTTAGTTTTTCGTTTTTTGGATTTGTATAATTTTTTAATTATTTCTTAATTTTTGTTTATGTTTTGATTTTTCTACTTAATGAATATCTTTCGTATTTTACTATGGTTTTTTATGTTTTAATTGAACATATTTTTGTGTTTTTATGTGATATTGTTTAACTCTATTTTGAAACGACTTTATGCTAGATTGTTATATATGTAGATGCTATGTATTTTGTGATTTTTGATAAGTGTGTTGATTTTTATATTTTGTTTTGGTTTGATGATTGTAATCTTGATTAATTTTATGTATTGATAGGTATTTTTTTTTTATATATTAAGAATTGTTGTTGTATGATAATTTGATTTTACAAACAAGGTGTTTGATTATCCTGTTTTTTATTAAATTCAATTTAATTTTATTTTGTGTTGTGTGTCTCTTCTGTGTTTTTAATTATATTTTATGTATAATTTCACAGTAGGTTGTTAATTTTAAAGTTGTTATATTTACGTATAATTTCACAATAGGTTTTGATTTTTATTTTTTAGTTTTGATCATAGTATGATTACAGTAGGTTGTTCATTTTATCACTTTTTGGTTTTGTTAATCAATGTGTTAAACAATATATTTATCTTTCTAAGTCGTTTTTTTGTTGTAAATAATGTGGATCCAAATTTATCTACAAATGATAGCGATTCTGACAATGCTGCTGCTGATAATACTGGTACTAATTTCGTTCATGAATAAAATTAGTTGTATTCAGTTTTTTATTGTTTTTAAAATAGTTCACACATATTTTAATTAGAATAATTTTGTTTTTGCAATGCTTGTATATGATATGTAGTAAGCTTTTTAATTAGTGCTGATTTTAGACTGACTATAGTAACCACTTTCATTATATATAGTAGCCACTATTTAGACTGACTAATACTAGATGTCTATGCATGAATAAAGCACTGGATAAATAATTAGTGTGCCTATATATTAATAAGAGTTTGAATAATAATTAGTAACCTATATTGATTTATATTAGTAACCCCTAAAACATTATAAGTAACTCTAAATATAATAAGTAACCCCTCACACATCTTAAGTAACCCTTGAAACATCAATCAGTAATCCATGATAATACTTCTATTTTTTTTTATGCTTAGAGTAAGTACTAGTAATGCAAATGTTGTTCAACATAATACCTCTTTTAATACTTTAATCATGTATACAATTGGTTTGTATTAGAAAACAATATGTTCATGATAACAATAACTTGTACTGACCTTCGTTACTAACTTGTTGTATTAAAGTATATTAGTAACCCATGTTGATCATAACTATAACTCATGTTTAACCTTTGCATTAGTACTCCCTATAATTCTTAATTAGTAGCCCCTGTAGTTCTTCATTTCTCACCCTAGTAATTCTGTGTTTCCTCAGGGATTACTGATGAGCAATTATGTATAGAATTGGTTTTTATTACAAAATAAAATGTACATCATAACAATAACTTCTGCTCACCCTATTGGTTAGTAACCTCTATTAAAGTATATTAGTAACCCCTGTTGAGCACCTCATGTTGATACTTAGTACCCCCTCATGTTGATATTTAGTACCCCCTCATATTGATACTTAGTACCCCCTCATGTTGATATTTAGTAACCCCTCATATTGATACTTAGTACCCCCTTATTTTATATTTTGTTTTGGTTTGATGATTGTAATCTTGATTAATTTTATGTATTGATAGGTACTTTTTTTTATATATTAAGAATTGTTGTTGTATGATAATTTGATTTTACAAACAATGTGTTTGATTATCCTCTTTTCATTAAATTCAATTTTATTTTATTTTGTGTTGTGTGTCTCCTCTGTGTTTTTAATTATATTTTATGTATAATTTCACAATAGGTTTTGATTTCTATTTTTTGATTTTGATCATAGTATGATTACAGTAGGTTGTTCATTTTATCAGTTTATGGTTTTGTTAATCAATGCGTTAAACAATACATTTATCTTTCTAAGTCGTTTTTTTGTTGTAGATAATGTGGATCAAAATTTATCTACAAATGATAGCGATTCTGACAATGTTGCTGTTGATAATACTGGTACTAATTTCGTTCATGAATAAAATTAGTTGTATTCAGTTTTTTATTGTTTTTTAAATTAGTTCACACATATTTTAATTAGAATAATTTTGTTTTTGCAATGCTTGTATATGATATGTAGTAAGCTTTTTAATTAGTGTTGATTTTAGACTGACTATAGTAACCACTTTCATTATACATAGTAGCCACTATTTAAACTGACTAATACTAGATGTCTATGTATGAATAAAGCACTGGATAAATAATTAGTGTGTCTATATATTAATAAGAGTTTGAATAATATTTAGTAACCTATATTGATTTATATTAGTAACCCCTAAAACATTATAAGTAACTCTAAATATAATAAGTAACCCCTCAGACATCATAAGTAACCCCTCACATTATATTGATACTTAGTACCCCTCATGTTGATATTTAGTACCCCTCATATTGATACTTAGTACCCTCTCATGTTGATACTTAGTAACCCCTGTTGTTGATACTTAGGATGCCTTCTAGTTGATAGTTACTCATCCTCATATAGCCTATCTAGTAATTAATGAATTTGATATTTAGTCATCCTTATATAGGATATTTAGTAACCGTTGTATATTGTATTACAATTGTGTATAGAATTGGTTTTTATTACAAAATAAAATGTTCATCATAACAATAACTTCTGCTCACCTTGGTTAGTAACCTCTATTAAAGTATATTAGTAACGCATGTTCATCATTAGACTAACCCCTGCTGAGCACCTCATATTGATATTTCGTACCCCCTCTTGTTGATACTTAGTACCCACTCATACTGATACTTAATTAGTACCCCCTCATGATGATACTTCGTACCCCCTCATGTTGATACTTAGTGTAACACCCCGTATTTTTGGGGTTAGAATTTTGGATAATAAGTTTGTCTTTCCTGTGCCTTAAAAAAAATTATTTCGAAAACTATTAATGAATTCTCTGTTTTATAAATAGAAAATCTTTTTAAAATTATTTTCCGGGAATTTATGTTATTAATATTTTATAAAATGTGTCAAACAAATTTCCCTTTCGATGGCTATCCTACATTCTTTCATTTGGCCTCAAACCGTTAGATTCCTAAAACCCCATCTTAAAGCAATTCAAAGTTGTGGACCGGCTCAAATTTAATGTTGAACAAATGACGAGTTGGCTAAGTAGGGGTTAGAAGTAATTTTAGTCCGTTCTTGGTAACCGGACTTGAATAGCCTTTTCATATGAATTTTGGCCCAAGTTATTAAGTTAGTCTTTAGTAAGCCCAATTATTGACCATGACTCAGATCCTTGCTTTAATTGCCAAAACCCAAGCCCAATCTTTTCCCTCTCTTTTCCTCACCTCACGGCCCCACCCATCTTTCTTTGACTAAATTGTTTATGTTCTTTTCTCACCTTAATTATTAAACTATATATCTATTTTCATCCATCAAAAACCCTACATTTTGTTCTCCTAAATTTACTACTAAATTTTAGGAAAATAATAATAATCCTTTCATCCTAAAAACCACACGGCCCCATTGATTGATTTCCCCAAAATATTTTATTCTATTATTAACCTTAATTAGTAAACCATATCTATTTTAACTCCACCTAAAATCTAACTTTTGACCTCCTATTTTCTCTACTAGAATTTAGGAAACTAATAACCCTATTCCTAGTTAATAACTCACGACCCCTTATTCTATCTCCATCTAATTGTTTTATTTTATTCTTTCAACCTAAAATATTAAACTATATATATTTTAATCCTAAAACTAAAAATCTCACCTTTGTTCTCCTAAACTCACTACTAGATTTTAGGAGCTCATAACCCCCTTGCCTACTATGATATTCGGCCAAACCAAAGAGGAGGAGGGGAGATAATTCCTTTTCTCTCAAACTTTGATCAAACACAATTCACCAAAAAAATAATATTAAAATCTTTCCATTGATCCAAACCTTCAAAGATTGAAGCAAGAAGCCAAGAAGATACCCAAGAAAGCCGTGTGACACTCGACTAGGACAAGGGATTCAAACTCTTCTTTTGAACTTCCTCACTAGGTAATTAGTTTGTTTTACTTTAATTAATAGGATAGATTAGTTATATAATTCTTAGAATAGGTTTAGAACTACTTAGAATTGTTTAGTATTGTGTTGAACATATTTTGAATTGTATATGATTAAACTAGCCATGATTGTCGAGTGAGTTGATGACTTTCCATGATTGTTTGATAGGTTTATTTCATGCTTTAACATATTTTATGCTGGTTTTAATGATTCTTGATAATTAGAAATTGTTGAATTAATTGTTGAATGTTGTATAGATGATAGACGAATATTAGCCGAATGTTCATCACTTGTTCGAATGCTTTGGATAATAAAAATTTGATCTTTTTGTTATAATCTTGATTTACAGATAGCCTTTAATGATTTTCTTGGATTAAATCTTTATCTAGTAAAGTTCTTGAATTATAAATTTATAATCTTGAATAATTTATCAATGTAGCCGTGTGATGATCTTGGAAAATTGATAACTTGGCTCGAAATTCTTGAATGGTATTAAAGCATGGATTTTTCTTATGTTAATTTAGTTTTATTAATTAATCTAATCTTGTTGTTTCTAGAATTATAAAAGTAAGAGTAAATCTTGTACAACTGTCTAATAATAACCAACCGTGTGAAATTTTGGATAGAAAGGCTTGATTTTTATTTGTTTAAAAATAAAAGATTAGACTTTGAACTCGACTTCGAAATCATATCGAATTAACTAATTAAATCTTGTAACTTGTGTTGATTAAAAACTTGATTTATTGATTGAAGAACTCTCGAATTAGTCGAATGGATTAAGGAATAAAAAGGTTCGATTTTTATGTTTCGAATAATTAAAAGACTAGATTTTGGTTATGTCTCTGGAATTATTTAATTAATTTAAACTTATATTTGTATCTATGATTGAATGAATTATAATTTGTGATGATGAATTATTGAATTGATGATGTTGAAGGAGCCGTGTGCTCATGGTAAGTGTATGGGTAAGTTCAATTTCATTTCTTGTTATGATTGAGTTATCTTGTTTAATTATGATTATTGTATGCATTTACGTATGAACTTGATGTATTTGTTGATTAATGATGAAGGATGATTATCGTGTCGTCCTAGAATAGATGTCGAGTATCTTGAGTCTTGAACTAGAGTTTTGGAGTCATAGAGTTGAACTAGAATTGGTTTGAAGTTAAAGTCGTGTCAGTTGAAGCAAAACTGTGAACTAGAATATTGAACTTGAAAAGACATAAACTATGAAGTGACCGTCTATCTAGTGGCTAAAGTGCGATGAACGTAGGTTTAGTCGAAGCCAGTGTCCCTTCTGCGGTTTTGGGGCAGTTCTGGATCCCAGTGCTCGGGAAAATGACCCCTCGTGGTTGACCGGCATGAGACAAGGAAAGTTGGGGAAGAGTTAAGGTTTCCCCTACGAGCATATGACTGTGTCACGGATTAGCACTTGAACTTGAACTAGAACTTGAAAGTCAATTATGGAGTCTAGAAGTCTAGAGTTGGATTAAGCTCGTCTCGAGAGTCTTGGTTGGATTTTCTATTGTGATTTATTTCCGCTGCGTACTCGAACTTGAATATAATAATGACTTGCTATGTTGTTTGAATGTTCTGTGAATTTATTCTAACTATTATGTTTCTAATTGTGTTCTACTGATTAGGTAGAACAATCTAATTACTTCCCACTGACTGTGAACCCCCAAAATCCCTTTTCAGGTACAGAAGATAATTGATTGGGTCACGCAAGGGCTGGGATTAGAGATGGCAATGGACCCAGGACCCGGTCCAGATCCGTGGATCCAGATCCGTTTTTGCAGATCTGGGTCCTTAAAATTTAGACCCAAACGGATCTGGGTCGGATCCAGGTGCACTCATAAAATACGGATCTGGGTCCGGGTCTGTATCTTAGACCCGGACCCAGATCCATAGACCCTTTTTTTATTTTAAAAAAAAATATATGTCCAGCTTTCAATATCACATTCAACGATACTCTAAGCCCAAATGAGAACTAGTAGGCTAGAAGCCCAAATGATTCTCATCCATTTAATTGTTTTTACTTTTCAGCTTCTCACCATCCTCAGTTCCCCACTTAATCTAAAAATTTAAAAGCACAAAATCACAAACCCTAACCATTCTCCTTCTCACCATACCAGTCCAGCCGCCAGCCATCGTTCATTGTCCGGCGCCGTTCGTCGTCCTTTGCAGTAGGTCGTCCTCTGCTTTTATTAGTCCTCTCAGTAGAAATTAAGTGATATGGAGGATTACAAGTTTTCTTCAAAAAAGATGGATGATTAAAAGTTACAAATGAATCTTTATTAAGCCTTATCGTCCACTTTCGAGTCTTTGCCTCTTTTTTTTTAATATTTTATTAAGCTTTCTTAATTTTCCTTTTTTCATGTTTTTAATCTTTTTTTTTTCTTCCAGCATTGAGCTTCTAATTATTTTCATTGATAATAATGGGGTGGACTCCTTTATCTAGCTAAGCTAAGCTATGATTCAAAAGCTTTATTTATTTTTTTAGTGCAATAAAAGTTTTTTTTATACAAATTTCAGAATTTTGGTATTTAAAACAAAGATCTGCTTTAGACCCGTTTTGGACCCATTTTGGACCCAGATCTGTTGGACCCAACAGATCTGGATCTGGATCCATAAAATCTAGACCCGATGGATCCGGGTCGGATTTGGATCCAATGTAAAAAACGGATCTGGATCCGGGTCCATGCAGACCCGGTCCAGATCCGACCCGTTGCCATCACTAGCTGGGATTGTGAGCATGCGAGCTTAGTAATTTAATTAACTTGATGATAATTTCTAGCCTTTGTAATAGTTTTAGTGTTTTCCCGTGATTGATTAGTAATTTTGGACTTTGGTAATTTAGTTAATTTGGACTATTATTTGGTTTAATTGGATAATTAGAATTAAGTTTAGAGCTTCCGTTGTCATTAATGAATTTAATATTAAAAGTTTAAGTTAAATAATGATCCGTGTTGTTGTTTTCGGAGAAACAACACTGCTAAAATGCGGGTCGTTCCACTTAGTACCCACTCATACTGATACTTAGTACCCCCCATATTAACACTTAATTAGCAACCCATATTCAGTAACCCCTCTCACACCTATTTAGTAACCGCTATCATTGATACTTAGTACCCCCTCATGTTGATACTTAGGAAACCCTCTAGTTGATAGCTAGTCATCCTCATATAGGCTATCTAGTAATTGGTGAATTTGATATTTAGTCATCCTTATATATGCTATTTACTAACAGTTGTATATTGTATTTGGTAATAAATTTTAAAAGGAGTTAGTATCACTTGTTTAATTTTGATTTTAGAAGTTAGTATGTATTGAATGTACTTAGTAACACCTGATTCATTGAACATAGTTAATATCCTATTGACGATAATACTTAGTAACCCCTATCATTGATACTTAGTACCCCCTAATGTTGATACTTAGTAGCCCGTGTTGTTGATTGTTAATATAGTTTAATATATAAGTTAGTAACTAAGGTCAGTAGGAGTTATGGTTATCATGAACATTTTGTTGGCTTGTTGTCTTACTAAGTATCAACAACAGGGGTACTAAATATAAATCATAGGGGTTACTAATCCATGTAGTTCCTGCTTTCTCACCCTAGTAATTATGTATATATAGAATTGGTTTTTATTACAAAATAAAATGTTCATTATAACAATAACTTCTGCTCACCTTGGTTAGTAACCTCTATTAAAGTATATTAGTAACGCATGTTCATCATAAGACTAACCCCTGCTGATCTTCTTTTTTTAGATGATGCTGATGCAAATTTGATGGACAAGAATTCTAGTCCTACGAATGCTGGTCAAGATGATATTCAACAGAAAAACAAAGTTGATCAATCTTCAAAACCTAAACGTTCTGCTAAAGCAATATTAGCCATGTTGAGGAGGGTATCACAAGAAGACGATCCCAAAGATACTAATTTGAAGAGAAAGAAGGAAGATGATGGCAATTCAAAAAGTAAAAGAAAGTGTACCGTTGATTCAAATGATGATGACACTATTGTTTCGAATTCTATAGAACAAGTTCATGATGATGTTGAAACAGAAGAGGAAGATGACATAAAACCAAAAATGTAAGTTTTTGTTGTTTATATATTTTGAATATTTTTCTTGATACTTTTTTCATAAATTAAATAGTTTAGTAAGCCCTCTTGAATATACCTAATAACACCTTTGAATATAGTTACCAACCCTATTAAATTTTGTTGTCATTAACATAATAGTGATTATAGGTAGCAATGATTATTCAACATAGTAACGATTATTGAATATACGTAGTAATCCTAATGGAATTTAGTTAAGAACAACAATGCAATGTATTTAGTAACCCCAATTGAATATAGTTAGTAATTCATTTTGAATGTTGCCAGTAACTCTTGTGTACTATAGACTTACTAGTATTATTTGTGATTGATTGATTCTTTTTTATTTTTATTTTTTCAATTGGTTTCTTATGAGAATTTTTTTTAGCTCAACACCAATAGACATTAAAATCAGATGTAGCCCGTCTAGTGTTGTCAATTTGATTCAAAAGTTGAATGATAAGCAAAAGAGAGCAGTAAAGGATATTGGGTTTGAGGGTTTGTTTGAAATCAAGTTGAAAGAGATTCCTCGACAAATGCTTTGATGGTTATGTAGTAAATTCAACTGTACAGGATGGGTTTTATATATTGGAAGAGGTAAAGAGATACAGTTGACAGCAACAGATGTCCACGATGTATTTGGTATTCCAATAGGAACTAGGAAAGTTCCTATTTCTGGTCCTACTGAAGACAAAGAATTGAAATCAATTTGGAAGTCAAAATGGAGTATTCAAGCATCTAATAATGTTTCTGTAAATTCTTTAGAACATCATATTCTAAATGATGTCGCATTGCTTGAGGTGAATGATGATTTCAAGAGATTGTTTGTAACATTTGTGATGATGAGAATGCTCGCTGCAACGCCAAATAGGTTATTTGATTTCAAGTTTTTGCGTGCTTTAGACGATGTTCAAGAAATTAAAAACTTCAATTGGTGTGAATTTGTGATGGATACATTGTCCTTTAGATTGAAGAATTACAATAAATCACAGCGTTATGTTGGTGGCTGTGTTTTGTTGCTTCAAATTTATTACTTTCAAAGATTGATGTTCAGGGGTATGAAAATGCCTAGGACTTTACCTTTGATAAAGAATTGGACAAATGAAAAAGTGCGGAAGAGAATAAAAGATGAAGGTGGAGAGTATAGCGTGGGAGAATTGGATAAGGATTATCCAATTACTAAAGCTCATGTAAATAATGAATAGGGATTTCAATGTTCAATTAGTGGGAAAGAGAAAGAAATGTTAAATATGGATTGTGCAGCATTAAACGATTTAAATGAAAATTCTGAAAATTTGGGAGGCAATAATGACAAATTAGAGGGTGAAATGTCGAAAAATAAAAGTGAAAAAGCATTTCAGAAGATGGATGATTTTCAGGCTAAGGAGATGAACTTGGATAGTGATAAAACACTATTTTCTTCGCGTGAGACTGAAGATGAAGAAATTCATGTGACTGAGAATCAAGAACAACGATGTAGAGCTGCAGATGCT
This sequence comes from Salicornia ramosissima, assembly GCA_951394345.1. Lineage (NCBI taxonomy): Eukaryota > Viridiplantae > Streptophyta > Magnoliopsida > Caryophyllales > Amaranthaceae > Salicornia > Salicornia ramosissima. The sequence continues at coordinate 49,202,018 of OX596233.1, forward strand.
TCCAACTCTAACGTTGAATGTCGTTCTGTCACTTTTCTTCTACCAGACGATATAATGACTGATGATGAAATCAAAACTGCTGCAAAAAATGTAAGTATAAATACTGAAATTCATATGCTTTATGAGTATTATTTGTATAGATTATAACTAACATTTTTACATATGTTAGTAAACCCTGAAACATGTTAATTAAACCCAAGCAACCCCTGAAATATGTTAAGTAACGCCGTTAAACATGTATCTATAACCCCTCAAATATGAATCAGTAACCCCTCAAACATGAAGAAGTAACCCCACAAACATGAATCAGTAACCCCCTAAAACATGATAAGTAAGTCCTAAACATGGTAAACAACCCTCAAAATTATAAGTAGCCCCTGAAACATGAAACATACAACAGTAACCTCTGATCATGTTAAGTAACCCCCAAGTAACCACTGAAACATTTTAAGTACCCCTGAAGTAACCCTTGAAACATTTAAAGTACCCACCAAGTAACCCCTAAAATCAAAACTCCTGCAAAAATATAATTATAAATACTGAAAAGCCAGGAATATATTTTTAGTCTGTAAGTATAAATCGTTTTTATTAGAAAATAAACAATTCATGATAATAATAACTCCTGCTGACTTTGCTTAGTAACCTCTAACGAAGTATCTTAGTCACCCATTTTCATCATAAGAGTAACCCTTTCATTAAGAGTAACACCTGTTGACATTTGGTTAGTAACCTCTATGAAAGTATATTATTAAGGCATACTCTTAATAACAGTAACCCTATTCACATTGTTTAGTTATATCTATAAAAGTTAGTAACTCTATCAAATACAAATAATAATGTTACAAAAATGTTTTATTTGTAATTTATAAATTCGGAAAAACCACATATGGAGTGTTTCTAAATTTAATTAAGTGCAATATTTTTTGTGATTCATTAAGTATTTTTTATATTTTTACTAACCTGAATATTGTATTTTAGTTTTATTTGTCATTTTTTTTAGGATGGTGAAAGGAACTTTTTCACATTGAAAAGAAAAAGTTGTTTTCATTTCAATGTTAAGTAAAGCTCAAGTAACCCCTGAAATATGTTAGATAACCCCCTTAAACATGTATCTGTAATACCTCAAATATGAATCAGTAAGCCCTCAAACATGAAGCAGTAACCCCAAAAACATGAATCAGTAACCCCCTAAAACATGATAAGTAAGTCCTAAACATGGTAAATAACCCCTCACGCATTATGAGTAACCTCTGAAACATGAAACAGTAACTCTTGAAACATGTTAAGTAACCCCCAAGTAACCCCTGAAACATTTTAAGTACCCCCCAAGTAACCTCTGAAATCAAAACTCCTGCCAAAATGTAGTTATAAATTTTGAAAAGCCAGGAATATATTTTTAGCCTATAAGTATAAATGGTTTTTATTAGAAAATAAAGGATTCATGATAACAATAACTCCTGCTGACTTTGCTTAGTAACCTCTAATGAAGTATCTTAGTAACCCATTTTCATCATAAGAGTAACCCCTGCATTTAACAGTAACCCCTGTTGACCTTTGCTTAGTAACCTCTATGAAAATATATTATTAAGCCATACTCTTAATAACAGTAACCCTATTTACCTTGTTTAGTAATATCTATTAAAGTTAGTATATTGAGTGTTTCTAAATTTTATTAAGTGCAATATTTTTTGTCATTCATTAAGTATTTTTTCTATTTTTACTAACCTGAATATTGTATTTTACTTTAATTTGTCATTTTTTTAGGATGCTGAAAGGAACTTTTTGACATTGAAAAGAAACATGAAGTTGTTTTCATTTCAATGTCAAAATGATGTTGACAAGGTCAAAACAACTTCTGATTTTGTTGGGAATGATTCAAAAGAGACAAAAGATTTGAGCCATGATTTTGGGATCATATAGATCGCATCACAGAAGAATACATCAAGTTAAATGAGCTGCTTGAATCATTTCCAAGAATTCCGGTAGTTGACAGTCAGAGTTTATATTCTCCAGAAGTGTCAATTGGGGCAAGTGACTTATTGAAGAAAATTGATATGATAGATGTCAGTCAATCTGGTCTTCTAGAGTTTGATTGTGATGTTCGTATTGAGACTGTGCTAAATGACTTAAAAACTATGGAGGTTGATACTGAAACTGAAAATTTTGATAAACCTATAAGAGCACGAGAATTTGAAAAACAAACTGATAAACTGCAAGGAGATCATCCACGATTTACTGTAAGTGGAGTGGATGATGCAGTGACATTTGAAACTCAAGCTAGTGAAACCCAAACTGATTCTCAACAAGGGGAAGTAAATATAAAGATTGGTGATTTAAAGGATGCCAAAGACATCAATTTGGAAGATATGGGTGATCGTCAACACAAGCAACAAAAAGAACGTGTAACAAAAATGCAGGGAACTGTACAAAAGAGAGCTCAAGTTGATGGTGAGCCTAATGATTCACAACTTTTTTATGATGAGGATGATTGCTTTTGTGGATTATATGTGAGCTGTTCTATTGCAGTCGGTGTTCCTGGTGGAAACAAATTACAAGTAATTTCTGACATGTTTAGAAAGAACAAAAAATTGCTTGCTCAAATGAAAACTTTAAGGAACCAAACTGCCGATTATTGCATTGTTCAAGACAAGGACTTCAAGCAATCGTAAGTAAAAAAAAAAAATCTTAGATTCTTCCTTTACAGCATGCTAAATTTTTTAAGTTTTTTATTTTCATTAAAAAAATAAAAATAAAATCCTTAGTAAGACTTAGTAATGGTTACAAAAAATATTGATGTGAGGTGTTAAATACATTATAAATTTGTTACTTAGTACCACACTTACTAACCACTATTTCCTAATGTATTTATTTTTTTGTTTAATTATTTTGTTAGGGAAATGCTTGTCCAATTCACCGAATTCTACTCCTTACCAAGAGAAGATTTGTTGACATTAATTCCATGTAGAATGATTACAAGCCGTGTTATAGATTGTTTTCTATTATTGTTGAACGATTTTGAGTTTGAAAATATTGAATCTCAAGATGAATCACAACGGAGTCGTTACTTTTTTGGCTTGTCTTATATGGTATGTAATCTTTTACATTTTGGTTTTTGTTATTTTTTTTATACCTCTAATAAATTATTATTTTCTAAACGTTTGTTTTTTTTTTTTTGTTTAAAGCATTCTCTATTAACAGTTATTGAAGAAGGTGATGGATCATCTCATGAGGAAGAATTATATGGCAGTTGGGATTTGTGGATTACCCACCAACTTTCAAATTTAAAAATGGAGGACTGTGATTTGGTAAATTAAAACACCGAAACATGTTAAGTAACCCTTTAAACATGTATCTGTAACCCCGAAATATGAATTAGTAACCCCTCAAACATGAAGCTGTAAGCAAGCCCAAATATGTATCACTACCCCGTCAAACATGAATCAGTAACCTCTGAAACATGATAAGTAACCCCTAAACATGATAAGTAACCCTAAAATATTTTAAGTAACCCCTCACACATTATAAGTAACTACTAAAACATCTCAAGTAACCTCCAAGTAATCCCTGACATATGTTAAGTAACAATTTAAACATGTATCTCTAACCCCTAAAATGTGAATCAGTAATCCCTTAAACATGAAGCATTAAGCCCAAAACATGTATCACTATCCCTTCAAACATGAATCAGTAACCTCTAAAACATGATAAGTAACCCCTAAAGATGATAAGTAACCCCTAAAATATTTTAAGTAACCACTGACACATCATAAGTAACCACTGAAACATCTCAAGTAACCTCCAAGTAATCCCCTGACATATGTTAAGTAACACTTTTCAGTATGTTTGGAAAATTCTATATACATTACGTGGTAACTCTTGTTAAATACATTTTTTCAATTGTTGTGAAAAATAATTAGTAATTCTAATTATAGGTTTATTAAATATATTATTGAAGTAAGTAAATGGTTTTTATTAGAAAATTAAAATTTCATGATAACAATAACTCCTGCTAACTTTGCTTAATAAACTCTAATAAAGTATCTTAGTAAACCATTTTCGTCATAAGAGTAACCCCTACTTATTTTGCTTAGTAACCCCCGAAAGGAGCTTTTGTTTATTATGTTTTCCGAAGTTTGATTCAAAATATTTTAGATTTTCGAAGTTTGATTGTGTTTTGATATTTCGGTTTTTTTTAAACTCCCCGATTTTCATACCTATTGCATTTGAAGATCACTTTTCATGTGTTGCAATCAACTTGAAGAATGATAGTGTTGACTACTTAGATAATAGGCTCTATTTTGTGAAGGACGGAAAACATAATGATTATCGATTTAATGAAGATACTACAAATTTCTGGACAGTTGCATATCATTTGGTTAGTATAATCTATCTTTTCTATTCATTTGGTTAATATAATCTGTCTATTCTATTGTGCTATGTATTAAAGTAATTTAATATGTATATCCTGCTTACTAGTTCTTGTTATGAAAAAATATTTATTTTGTTAACAGAGAAACTACTTTGCTAAATACTTGGAGAGAAGAGGGCATAAACAAGCATCTGAAGTAGCTCTATATCCAATTAGGCAAATTCCATTTAATTGACAAAGCACTCGAAGTAATTTGGATTGTGGTGTTTTTCTTTTATACCACTGTTGTCTATACCAAGGACATAGCTTTCAATCTGCCAATTTGCATAAGGTTTGTTTTTATCTTATGATATAAGTTTAATATTCTAAATTTTTACATTCTTCAATCCTTAAAATTAATTAATTTTTTTTTAAAAAAATGTAGGCTCTACAACGTCGCATTTATCATGCTGAAATTTGTGCTTCCTTAGTTTTGTCTGATCGCAATGTTCTTCGTGAACGTGTGTTGGAATCTGTTGCAACATTTAATGAAAATAGGACACTTATTCATAAATTAGTGATGCAACATGAGCTAGAAGAAGTTGAAGAACTAATTAGGAAGCAACAACAAAAGAAGTAAATGCAATTACAATGTCTTTTACTAATCTAACATTTTTAGAATGGAGAAGTTTTTTTGTAAACAATTAATACTTTTATTGTCTAATTACATTTAAGTATTTGTAATTGCGATTGTTAGGTGTGATATGTTATCACTATTGGTTATGACCATGTTACTATCTCCTCTTTACTATGTTATAAAAAATGTTTACTAATATAATATTTAGTACTCTGTAAAACTTTTTCATTATGTTAGTAACCTGTGTTTTGAATTATTAGTAAACCCCTATTAACATATTAGTAACACCTGCTTATAACTGATAACCCTCCTTGATTATATTAAGTATGGCAGATCATAAGCATTAGTAGCCCTGTTGTATAAATTAATAGCATTATTAAGTATTTTCAGTATATGGAAAATCCCGAATGTCTATATTACTAATCCCTCATACCTCTTTCTTTATAATAGTAATTCGTATGTACAAAAAATTCGTAACACTATTGATTATCACTATATTACTGAGCCCTCTTTACTCTATTATAAAGAGTGTTTACTAATATAATCTTCATTAATGTCTAACAATTTTTCATTATATTAGTAACCCCTTTTTATAGTAATTAGTAACCCCATATGATCAAATTACTAACAATCCTGGTTATCACTATATTATTAACACATATTTACTATATTATATTAACGTGTTACTTTTATGATAACTGATAATCATCCTTGATTATATTAAGTACATATCACAGATCATAAGCATTAGTAACCCTGTTGTATACATTAGTACTGCCTATTGATTACAGTTTAACCCCTTGGTGATGATATTAGTAATCCCTGTTCAAATTTGGTAACCCCTGCATTTTAATAAGTGTTGTGAAAAACAGTTAATAAGAATTGTTTATAACATATAGTAACACCTGGTAAACCATACTAAATAATGCAGTAACCCTTATATACTGCATTTAGAAACGCTTTTTGATTAAAAAAAAGTTGGTAACCTTGTTCAATGTTGGTAAACCCTGCATTTTAGTAAGTCTTGCGATAAACAGTTAATAACAACTGTTTATAACAAATAGTAACCCCCGCTAAATCATGCTAAATAATGCAGAAATATAAAAATGTTCTAATATATTGCAATGTTGCATAAAATATATATTCTTATAATAAATACAAAGATTGTAATTAAATTAAAGTTTCCTTTTGGACTGGAGTTTTTGAACCAAATTCTCTTCCTTGTGCCTGTGCTATCATAGCTTTTGTCTTCTTTTGTGTTGGTTGCTTTCTTTTTTCAAAATGACTCTTTACCCTTTTGCTTCTCCCTTTTGTGTTGGCTCTTTCTGGATCAAACACCATTGGAATATCTTGAATGTTGTCTTGGTTGTTTTGATTGTTTTCCTCTTTTTCATTTTCTTGTTGCTCTTGTTCAACAATTATTTTCTCTAGTGTGACATCAATCTCATCAGATAAGGATTTAAACCTTTCTTCAAATATTGTCCTTGTTTTAGGATGTGATTGGCTCTTCAAAACTAAGTTGTAATTTTTCCTTGCCATTAAAGTACGCCAAGGTTTGAACCTTTCTTCCCTCTTTTCAGTATCTTTTTTGCTTTCTTCCTTTTTTTTTTTCCAAAATTATGCTTTCGTTAGTTTTGTCCATCGTTTCTTGATGTAATCATTTGGAATTGTAGTAACTGAGTGCAACATCAATACTCGAATACAATGGTAACAAAGCCATCCGATTTCTTCAAAAATTTTGCATGTACAATCAACAAATTTCCTTTCAATGTCAAATGTCACAGAGTGTGTTGTTTCTTGCTTATTTTCAATCCAAACATAATACATAAACCACTTTTGTGCAACTAATTCAACACATGTTGACAAACATCATTGCATATTGAAACTCAGCTTCAAATTCTTTGGAAATGGTTTGAGTGTAAACTTCTAAAGCATGTTTCATCAGTCCATACATAGGCATATTTGAGCATGGTTCTGAATTTGCACATATGAAATCAGCATTGGATTCTCTTCTTCTCCATCTTTCAATTGTTTGGTCAAAAATCTTGAAAAAATCAGTCAAGCTTGTTGTTTTTTTTGCCTTAAATCCAATAGCATTGTTAGTGCTTTCACTTCTTTGTGAAGATAGCACTCCAGCTGAAAAGAAATCTTTACTTAGCGCTGTGCACCACTTTTCTTTTTAAGTTGTACAACCTCTTGAGCCAATTTTTTTTTCCAAACTGTATTTCAAAATCATATTTTCCCAGCATTCCTCAAATTCGAAAGGGGTAACACAACCATGTAAACATTTGTTGAAAGTATTCTTAAAGTCCGCATTCTTTTTCAAAGATCCAAATCTTGACATAACATTTTTAATTATGTGCCAAATACATAGGCGATGCCTTGTTTGTGGAAAAACCTGTTGAGTATTAATCATAAAATTACTAACTCTTTTTAAAATTCTTAGTAAGACCTATTCAATATAGTTAGTAACCCCTTTGAAACCTAACTAGTAACCCCAATTCAATAATATCAGTAACCCCTATAAAGTATAATCAGTAACGCCTGTTAGACTTAGTTATTAACCCCTGTTTAACAATTTTGATAACCCCCATGTTGAATATAATCAGTAAGCCCTACTGATTTTATTTATTGTTTAGTAACCCCTATTACACTTACGTGGTAACCAATATTGAATATAATCAGTAACCCCTACTCAATGTATTAGCTACTTTTATATTTGTTTAGTAACCACTATTACAACTACTAAGTAACCCCTATTGAATATAATCACTAATCCCTATAATTGTTTAATAATCCCTATTATACCTACTTAGTAAGCCCTACAAATTACAATCAGTAATCGCTGTTAGACTTAGTTATTAACCCCTGTTTAAAAAACTTGGTAACGCCTATTGAATAATGTAATAGTAAACATATTGAATATATTAAGTAAATTATATTAAACAAAGTTATAAAATAAGAAATTACCTTTTCAATTGCCTTTGCCATAGCCAAATCTTGGTCATTTAATATTGTCATTGGGTCCACCTTTCCTATCGATTTCTTAAATGTTTCCAATACCCACTCAAATGTTTCTTTGGTCTCATTCGCGATGAATGCACAACCAAACATAACATTTTGCCAATGGTTGTTTATTCCAACTATTGGTGCACATATCAAATTGTATTTGTTTGTGCGGAATGTAGTATCAAAAACTACTACATCTCCAAAGATTTTGTAATCTTCAAACATCAGAGAATCCCTCCAAAAAATTGCTGTCAATTTGTTTTGTTTCTCACCTCCTCCAATTTGAAATCTAAAAAAATAATCTGGGTCATGATATTGTCTTTGATACATATCCTCAATCACATTTTGTGCATCTCCACCTTCAATTTCTTTAATTTTATCTAGAAATGTAATTGTAGTGATCCTTGATTGTGTGTCCTATTGCCTGTATGTGACCCGCTTCATGAGCCATCAAATTGAATGTTTGTGCTGGCCTTAATCCACTGTCCAACATCAAGTTTATTGCATGAGCTTTTTCTGTTGTCATCTTTCTTTCTGATCTTTAGAAATGTTGTAAGTCGCTCCTTGTCATTTCATGATTGTGTTTGGTGATGTGTAAATCAACTTCCCAAATACCATTCTTAAATTTTGCCCTTAGACAAGCAGTGCAACCAGTTCTTGTTAATGGTACTTGCTTCTTTTTTTGGGTTTTCTTCTTTTGTATGTTTTTTGTTAATGCCGGTGTAGAAGTAATGCCTTTTCCAGTACATCGAAAACCTTCTTTTGCACACACCCATTCTTTTGACCTTATTCTTCTTTCACCTCCTTGCGTCCATCTTGTTGTTGATTTTCTTACACCAAAACCTTGAACATGAGCATGTTTCTTATATGCCTCATATATCTCTTCCCATGAGTCTGCTTTATATCCCATTAAATTGCCATTAAAGTCTTCTGCATCTTCATTTTCTTCATTCATAGTATGTGTTTGTTGTTCTTCTATTTCATGTATAGTGTCAACTAAAGATTCTCTTGTTACTATTCATATACAAAACAGTAAGTGAACAATGAATAATTACTATTGAAAATAAAATGAATATAATTAGTATCCATTATTTGGTCTAGTTAGTAACCATTATAGAATACAATCCGTAACCCCTGTTATATAGTTAGTAATCCCATTCAAATACTTAGTAATTTGGTCTAGTTAGTAACCAATATAGAATATAATCAGTAACCCCATTCAAATACTTAGTAACCCCTGTTATATAGTTAGTAAACCCATTTAAATTCTTACTAACCCTTGTTACATAGTTAGTAACCCCATTTAAATTCTTAGTAACCCCTGTTATATAGTTAGTAATCCCATTTAAATTCTTTAGTAACCCCATTCAAATTCTTAGTAACCCCTGCTATATAGTTAGTAACCCAATTTAAATTCTTTCGTAACCCCTTGTTACATAGTTAGTAACCCCATTTATATTCTTAGTAGCCCCTGTTATATATCAAGTACCCCAATTAAATTCTTTAGTAACCCAATTTAAATTCTTAGTAACCCAATTTAAATTCTTAGTAACCCTTGTTATATAGTTAGTACCCCATTCAAATTCTTAGTAATCCCAATAAAATTTTCTTTAGTAACCCCTATTATATAGTTAGTACACCATTCCAATTCTTAGTAACCCCTGTTATATAGTTAGTAACTCCATATAAATTCTTAGTAACCCCTATTATATAGTTAGTAACCCCATTTAAATTCTTAGTCTCTATTACATTCAACAGTTATTACCATTTTTATATTCTTAGTAACCCATATCACAAAATGAAGTTGCAGAAGACTTTAATGTCAGTTTAATGGGGTATAAACGAGACTCAAAATAATGGGGTATAAATCAGACTCAAAATGCATGTGACCTACTTAGTAAACCATATCACATTCAACACTTAGGAAGCATTATTATATTGGAGAGTAAGCACTATGTCACTCTTAAATTTTGTTTAAAAAATTTAGTAAATGATATATACATTGTTAGTAACCCCTATGAATCATATTAAAGAGTTAGTAATCCTTATTGGTATTTATTTAGTAACAATTGAAGAGTTATCTTAAAAATTCATAAAAAATTAGTAAATAAATTACCGTTTATTAAAAAAGAGTTGATTATATCTTCTTCTTGATTCTGATCATATAGTTTTGTTTGCAACTCCAAATTTTGTAACGAATTTTCAATTTCATCTACATCCATTGAATCTTGGGAAATTGAAGTAATTTGGCAATTCAATTTGTCTTCGAAATCAAATGAGTTCAAATCCATGAAGGTTTTTGCAATGGAAGTTTTCTGGAGTTTAATGGAGTTGTAGAAAGTGAGAAGAAAATTAAATCGTAATTTTATTCAAAAATTTCTGTGCAATCATACTCAAGCTTTCAATGGAGGTCGTTTTAATGGAGGTTTTAATGGAGTTGTAGAAAATGAGGACGAAAAGAAATCGAAATTTTATGTTTAAAAAAAACACGATTTCAATGGACGAAAATGAAAATAAAAATAAAAGAAGAATTTTAATGGCGATTTAAATCGAGCGAGTAAAGAGGAGTATGTTTCAATGGAGGTAGCTGGAGCTTTTTGAAAATGGGAAAAAAAGCACGTAGGGATTTGAGTAGGTCACACACTCACACTGACACACATGCATTTTGTCATTTTCACACGCACAAGAAATAGACGGCCACACGCACACGATCTGTGTGGCCGGCCACGCGCAAGACCAACTCTTATTTTTTTAGGCGCAAACAAAAGAGACAATATTACTATTAATAAGGCAAAAGTTTGGCGTTGGATAAGATTTAATAATAATACTTATCTTCCATGATAACTATTTGACAAAAAAGTTAAATTTAAATCACTAATCCATACTAATTATTCATATTATTGTTCCTATAAAAATATATTAATATTATTGTTACAAGTTTTACCATCATTATGAAATATCTTTTTTCATATTTAAATCAAGGGAAACAATGGTAGTAAGAACAACAACACCAATAACAATACTTTTTTTATTTTACAAATATTTTTTAAATTCAAAAGACTCGCACAAATTTTCTTTAAAAGGAAAAATGATGTGAATTTTTTTCATTTCAAATATTATGTAATTACTCGCCACAACATAATGTTACAATTATTAATTATGCCATGTAATCTATACTCTTCTTCTAAAACGCATCTTCTAAGCATACTTCAATACATAATCCCTTAAGTACAAAATCCTTAAGTACAAAAGTCACAACTTAACCACTAATCCATATTAATTTCATTATCAATTATTCCATAAAGAAGTATTATAAATTTCATTGTTAAAATTTTTGTTGCCTTTGTATTCTGGACTTGAGTCTCAAAATAAAAAACGTAGTGTATCATTCGATCAAATTAATGATGATGATACTTCCTCTGTTTCATTTTAAACGCATGAAAGGGGTATTTTTTGTGAAATGTAAAATATTCGTTTGTTGTGTTGAAAACGAAACGGAGGAAGCCATGATGATGATGATAACCAATTTTCAATACATTAGTAAAAGTATCAAGTTCCATATTGTACTATCTTTCAAAATTTCGTTCGGTATTATACAATCCTCATTGTACTATATTACTTTCAAATCATAAAAAATATTGAAGATGATGAAAGAATGTATGACTCGGGGCAACGCCCGGGCCTCAATACTAGTTTTATTGTGAAATGTTGTGCATAAAAATTCATTTTATACTGAAAGCGTTTTACATCCTACCAAATGAACACTACATAAGGTAAGGAGGTAGAAGATGGTTTGCCCCTATTAAATAACTTAAACACAATTAATATAATTTAATAAATGAAATTATAAAAACCTTTCATCTTAATTTTTTGCAGCACTTGCCATATATACTAAAGAAGTTAAACATAGTATGTATATGAATCAAATATTTCATTCAAAATTAAATTTAAAAAATAATCATTGTCAATCAATCAAACTATAAAAATAAAAAATAAAAGTTTGATTAAATACAAAAGGTTAATATAAAATTTATCATGGTATCCAATTACTATAATTAAATAATTTATCTCTATATATTAAATCATTAGTGGTTTGCTGTATGCAAAATATAAAATATAAAATATCTTTATTATATAAGCCAGGGGAGCTCAAAATGTCTAAACTACCCTTTCAAAATTTCCTAAATACTTAAACTATACAATATTAACTAAAAAGGAAAGTTTTGTATTTTTTTAAAATGAAAATATTACAAAATATATAATTCATAAAAATAAAATACAAACACCAAAATTCATATTTTTGAATTCTCTACAATTAGACACCCATATTGGTATAATTTTTCACACAAATGTTTTCTTTTTCATTGTTATAAATCTCTATTGTATGGTGTTTCCAGTCCTTTCCACTCGACAAGTTTAAAATAACCATCTTTCCTTACTTATGAAATAGAGTTAAATAGAAATTAAATTCAATCAATCAATAACAAATAAGGAATTATCAATCAAAGTGCAAATAATTATTTATTCCTCATAAAATATAACAATTTTTAATCTTTTTAAATTGAAATATCACAAAATTAATAATTAAAAAAAAACAGCAAAATTAATATTTTTGAATTCTCTACAAATGGACACCCATAATTATGTAGTTTTCACATTAAATTTTTAACTTTTAATTATAAAAATTTGATCAGAGATAATATAGTTGATGAAATCAAATTTTATTTAATTAAACAATCATAATTTTTTTTAACAAACTCATAAATAATGTATACAAAAATTTATATAAGATACTTATACATTGAAGCACGCATAACTTGCACATAAGGCTAATCTATTTATATGGGAAGGGGGAGGAAGATGGTGTCATCAATTTGTGTGCAAATTGTGAATGACTCTATCTGAAAAGATGCAAAGACATCAAAAATATCAACGTACGTTAAGATAGAAATGGTGAAATACGAGTTATGCTTTAGAAGATAAATTTTTTAAAGGTTTCATCGGACAAAATATAGGCTAAAGCTTGCTCAAGAAAAAAAATATATAGGCTAAAGGGCAAAACCGAATTTGTTGGCTGAGTATGATGCAGCCGAAAAGCCAAAGGCCCAAAGATATACACCGTAGAAACACAAAAGAGCTTGTGTGATCTGCTTTCCAACAAGAATGGTTAGGAAATTATGGGCCTAGCCCACTATTATATAAAGTCTTCTATTGCTTACCGCGATACTTGATAAAGCATGTTAAATTGGAGAGCTTGTTAGAGAGTTTTTTTTTTTTTTAAATTTTTTTTTTATGCTAGAAGAGATAAAAGTTTAGGTTACATCTAGAGAGTCATACAATGGTAAATCTCTACAAAACACAGGGGGATCTCTACAAATTATCAATTCATTACAAACATAATCTCCTTGTCTAACTTCCTTAGCCATCTTATCAGCTACGACATTACACTCTCTCCTCTGGAACTTCAGAGTGCTCCTCAAGATCAGGCTCTTCAGCTCCCTGCAATCAGAAATTATATTGAACATGAAATGGTTATGGGAGGAGTGAGAGTTGACTATATCCACAGCCTCAGAACAATTAGACACCAGTATAAAGCTATTGTTTGCATAATCATTCATGGTGTAGAGAGCTTGCTGTAAGCCTTCCTTGATGGCTGCCAATTCTGCACAAAGGCTGTTAGGGGCAAAAATCTTCTTCATAAAGCCAAACTTCCACTGTCCATCATTATCTCTACAAACACTAGCTATACCTGCATGCTCTTGAAAAGATATGAAGGAGGCATCCACATTCAATAATAAAAAACCAGTAGCAGGTGGTAACCACCTTTGTGGAGTCCTAGAATTCCCAATGTGGATAGGGGAGAGGGCCATAAATTCCATAGCTTGTGTTAAAGCTTGTTTAAAAATGAACTGGGGAGGATCATGATCAAGTCTTTGGATTGTATGCTTATTCCTATTTTTCCAGATCCCATAACAAAGAAAGGAAAACAAGATGTGCCATGGGACACCCTGAACAACAAATTTGGACATCAAATTGTAATATAACTAGTCAGAAAAGTGGGGATGGGTTAAGAAAACATCATGAGAGAACAAATTCCATACCATGGCAGCTTTGTTACAATCCCTTAAGATATGTAGGGATGATTCCATAGGATCATTGCAACTAACACAGGACATATAAGGAAGAATTTTCCGTATGCATAAGGTGACATTGTGGGGCAACCTATCCCACTAAGCAAGCCAAAGGAATTTTTTTAATTTAGATGGAATATCAATCTTCCACAACCCGGATATATTGTCCTGAGAAGCCTGAGAATGCTGAAGGGCAGCATAAGCAAGGGAAATAGAAAATTTGGAGGAAGTGACAAAAGTTGAGGTAGGACAACTTTTGATGTCTGTTTTGATATAGAAAAAATATGAAATCAAATTCTTGATGTATGGGGGAAGAGGATAGGAAACACAATCCCAATTCCATTCACCATTCACAAAACAATCTTTAACTTGCAACACATTATCTGAAGGAAGAAGAGGGCCACTCAAAAAATTACTCAACTTACCTAATCCTGTCCAATCATAATGCCAGAAGGAAACTCCTAAACCATCTCCCAAGGACCAACGACATTGGGATGAGAAAAAATCCCACATTTTACCTATATTCCTCCAAATGAGGGACCCTTTTTCAAAATAAAGAACATAAGAGGATTTGAAGTATTTTGCATAAATCACCTCTTGGGCTAAATTTTTTGGACCTTGAGTTAGTGTGACGACCCGACTCGCTTAAATCGGCGCGGAAGAAACCGACGAGTCGAATAACCATAACTAACAACTTAAATACTTAAGAATTAAAACTAATACCTCAAATATTATTATTATAACTCCAAAAGTACAAATACCCACAAGTTTGTACAATAATAAACCAAAAGTCAAACTAAAAGTCAAACTAAAAGTCTAATATACGATAACTCCAAACACACGTCAGAGTCCAAAACCAACGTATACAAGTCCATACTACAGTTCAAAAACTATCCAAAATCAAATACCAATGAAAAGTACAACAAAGCATAATAACGGCGCTCGCCCAACCCAAAGCTAAGAAAGAACCCCATCATCAGAATTACCTGGAAAACAAACAACAGTCCACCATCAGTGGCGAGTAACATAACTGACTCACCCTAATGGAAATACACATGAACATAGCACAAATCAAACAACCAAAACAACATCAAAACATGCGAAAACATCCAATAACAAACTCGACTCAAATATCTTATCCAAACTCATCTTTGGCGCAATCATTCATATACTAGACCGGACTACGCACGTACGAACGCATCTTACGCATTCGAACTTTCTACTATGTTAGGAAATGAGAATCTTACTCCCAAGTCCCGTGAAACCAATCTTACTGGAAATCCACATCCGAAGACAACATAGTAAGACTCCAACTATCCCAATACCGCGGATGGAATAGGGGCAACGTCTTAACCCAAAAACATAGAATCTTACTCTAAGTTTTAGGCATCTAGCTACGAAATCAAGCTAAATCTTTAATTAATCTTTAAATCTTTAACATCTTAATCATAACTTAATTAATTTCAAGAATTGCCTTTGCGCCTTGATTCTCGAAAATAATCAGTTAAAAACACGAAGTTATTCTCAAGAATTGCCTTTATGCCTTAATCTTGAGTCTAACTAACACTTTACCACTTTCTTTAATCATTCTTTAACGTTATCTTTAACTTTCTTTAAATCAATACTACTTTCTTTAACTTCCAAGACTCATCCAAGAACTTATCAATACTCATTAAGAACTCAACAAGAACTCAAAGTACTTAAACAAGATTCATAAAGAACTCATCCAAGATTCAAGAACTTCAATCAAGAACTCAATCAAGATTCAAGAACTTCAACCAAGAACTCATCCAACATACATAATCCACACGCATAAATCAATACATATACATGAAATTACCAACTTACTATCATCCAAAATTCATCAAACTTTAACATAATCATCATGAACTTAAAACCAACATAATCCATCATAAAATAATCATATTCAATCATCAAAATCATCATTTAAACAACACAAATCAGATTCACATTCATACTCAAAAACATGATTAAAACTTCATAAAAACCAATCCAAAACATTTAATCTATACTATGAATCATAGTATACCAATTAGATTGAGAAAGTATGTTACCTTATTGAAGATACACACACAAAAAAAACACAAAAAGCTACCCGGAAAGTCGAGCCACACGACCACACAACACGGCACTCACACGACCTTAACACGGGTGCACCACCCCTGCTGCACGGCTGTCCACACGGCCACGGACACGACCACCACAACACGACCACCACGCGTACACGACCACTGTTGCACGGCCTCTCACACGAGCCACCACACGGCTTCACACCCACACGAACAAGCTACACGAACAAGCCCCAAAACCCAACCCGAGCTAATGATCTTGAACAAAATAATTGGGTTTAGATTGTGTTTTGGTACTTAAAGATCAATAGAGGTTGAATCTTTAAGTTTGGGATTAGATAGAATGATGAACAATTGGTGATGATCAATAGCCAAAAATGGCGTGAAGCATAAGGCTAAATGGAGAGAATTGTGTTTGATCTTTTTGATGGCAAAAGCAAATGATGGCAAAAGCAAATGATGGCAAAATGGATCATAAAGCCTTACTAACCCTCCTATATATAGAGGTTAGTTAAGGTGTGAACACAAGGCAAGTGGAAAATCCTTGCCATCACCCTTAAGAAACCGGCCAAAGGGGAACAAATGGGCCTAATTGGGCTTTCGTAAACAATTGGGCTAATTTACAAAAGTTACATGATTAATCGACTTAGCCCAAAATATTAAATAATTAATTAGAAAATTAAATAATAAAAATTCTAATTAATTAAATAATAATTAACATAAATAATAATATCTGCAAATAAAATGATTCGAATTAAATCGAAATTATTCACATAAAATAAAATAAATAGTTTTAAAATAAATTTGAACTATACATAACATCACATAAATACACATAACTCATGGCCGAAATATCATGAAAATCAGGGTCGTTACAACCTCCCCTCCTTAAAGAAATTTCGTCCCGAAATTTTAAGGCAAAGGAGATCGCTCACCCTCAAATAACTCCGGATACTTCTGCCTCATGGACGCTTCTGTCTCCTAAGTCGCCTCCTCATGGTGTTGATTTCTCCACAACACCTTGACGAGTTGGACTTGCTTACGCCGAAGGGTCCTCACTTCCCGATCCAAGATCTGGACGGGTCGCTCCTCAAAAGTTAGATTCGGCTCAAACGTGGCCAACTCCACTGGAATAATGTGGGTAGGATCATGTACATATTTCCTTAGCTGGGAAACATGGAATACGTCATGCACACTAGATAAACTAGGTGGTAAAGCCAATCGGTACGCCACCTCCCCAATTCGTTCTAGTATCTCGTAAGGTCCCACATATTTCGGTCGGAGTTTCCCCTTCTGACCAAAGCGTGCAACTCCTTTGAATGGTGAAACCTTAAGCAAGACTTTGTCACCTACCTCGAAAGCCAGCGGTCTACGTCGATTATCGGCGTAGGATTTCTGACGACTCTGAGCGGCCTGCATCTTAGACCGGATGACTCGGACCTTCTCGATAGTATCGCGTACAATCTCAGGTCCCAAAGCCACAGAATCACTAATATCATTCCAACATATAGGACTCCGACATTTCCTGCCATACAGGGCCTCGTACGGAGCCATCTCGATGCTAGAGTGATAGCTATTGTTATAGGAGAACTCTATCAAGCAGAGCATACGTACCCAAGAATGATGGTACTCCAGAGTACATGCCCGAAGCATATCCTCCAAAGTCTGGATGGTCCTCTCAGTCTGACCATCAGTCACCGCATGAAAAGCGGTGCTCAACTTCAGCTTCGTCCCAAAGGCTTCCTGAACTAATTTCCAGAAACGAGACAGAAATCTCGGATCCCGATCAGAATCAATCTCCCTCGGAACTCCGTGAAGTCGGATAATATCCTGAGTATACGCCTCCGCTAGACGCTCCATAGACCAGGTCATCTTTATCGGAATGAATCTAGCGACCTTGGTCAACCTATCCACTATGACCCAAATATCATTCAAGCCATTACAGGTGGGTAAGCTAACCACGAAGTCCATAGATACCGACTCAAATTTCCAGGTCGGAATAGGTATTGGCTGCAACAGACCTCCTGGTCTCTGATGCTCGATCTTAACCTTCTGACAGACTAAACATCGAGCTACGAACTCTGCTACGTCCCTCTTCATTTTAGGCCACCAGAATTGGCCCTTGAGGTCCTGGTATAACTTGTTACCTCCAGGATGAACAGAGTAGGGCGTGTTATGTGCCTCAGACATGATTATGTTCCTAAGATCAGAACAGTCCGGTACACACCACCTTCCTCGGAATCGCAGACTACCATCGGAAGGGATCTCGAAACCTACGGCTTTGCCTTGCTGTAGAGCCTCTCGAATCCTAGCTAACTGTGGGTCGTTCTGCTGACCCTCGCGCAATTCCTGAATCAGATCAGGTTCGACACTCATCGATGTCAGACGAAGTCTGACGGAACTACGGCTTCTGCTGAAGCTCAAGCGATGCTTGCGACTCAGTGCATCTGCGACCAAGTTCGCCTTGCCCTCGCAATAGTTAAGCGTCAGGTCGTAGTCCTTAATCAGCTCAAGCCATCGCCTTTGCCTCATATTGAGGTCCTTCTGAGTGAAGATGTACTTGAGGCTCTTGTGATCCGTGAATACTCTACACGAACCACCATAGAGATAGTGCCTCCAGATTTTGAGCGCGAATACTACAGCCGCTAACTCCAAGTCATGCGTAGGATAGTTACGCTCGTGCACCTTCAATTGTCTTGATGCGTAAGCGATGACTTTCCCGCCTTGCATGAGCACACATCCTAGGCCACTCTTCGAAGCATCACTATAGACCTCCAATTCTTCCCCATCGTTCGGAAGGGTAAGAATAGGAGCAGAGACTAATCTCTGTTTCAATTGCTGAAATGCTTGCTCGCAAGCCTCCGTCCAAACGAATCGGACCTCCTTCTGTAGGAGACTAGACATTGGCCTAGAGATTTTGGAGAAGTCCTGGACGAATCGTCGATAGTATCCGGCCAATCCCAGAAAACTACGAATCTCCGCCACGTTTCTCGGGCTACTCCAGTCCACTACGGCCTTAATCTTAGCCGGGTCTACCTTAATGCCGTCCTTATTAATCACGTGACCCAGAAATGCTACTTCGTGAAGCCAGAACTCACACTTGGAGAGCTTCGCGAACCACTTATGACTACGCAATATCTCAAGTACCATCCGGAGATCAATCTTTAAAGCAAACCACCCAAACTTATCTTTTTTCTTTGTCATGGAATGGAGGATCTCAGTTGCCACCACCAAGTTAACGTCAGTACCCCTATCCTTAATGAAACCATTTTGATTAAGGGATATCCAATTTGGCATAAGTTCCTTCATTCTATTAACAATGATTTTAGTGGTAAGTTTAAAGAGGACATTGCAAAGGCTTATAGGTCTAAATTCCTTGATTGTGGTTGGTGTGTCATTTTTTGGGATAAGACAAATAAGAGCTTGATATAATGGGGGGGGGGGGGAACAAAACCTTGAGAAAACCAAAGCTGAATATGAGCAACTATAGAATCCCCTACCAAGTCCCATTTCTTTTGGAAGAAAATGAAATGGAAGCCATCAGGCCCTGGGGCCTTCAAAGCCCCCATAGAGAAGAGGGCCTCCTGGATCTCTAAGATTGTGGGGACATAAGTAAGGTTGACAGAATTACACTCCTGGATGGGATCAATATTCCAATCACAATGAGGTTGTGATGTGTTATACAGATCCTGATAAAATCAATAAATGTGCTCATGGACATCAGAAGGAGTGTGAAAAATTTACCCTGCATCATTGGAAATAGACTCAATCCTATTGTGTTTTCTACCAAGAAGAACAGCTTTATGAAAAAGGTGGTATTTCTATACCCTGATTGAATCCAATCCCCTTTATGTTTGACAGCCCACAACCATTCCGGCCTCCTGGTCCAAGACAGAATTAAGTTCAGAAGTTAATTCTTCCTCTAAATTATTCAAGAAAAAGGAGTTAGGAAAGTTGTGGAGAGCCTTTTGAGTGCCCTCAATTCTTCTTAATAACTGTTTTTTCTTTTGAAAAACATTACCAAAGTGTTGCAAGTTCCAATCAATTAAATCCTGTTTAAGGGAATGAATGGTGTTGAGAAGGTTACCCTCGTCGCACCTCCAAGATTGAGACAAAAAGGAATTGAATTGATTATGGAGAAGCCACATAGGTTCAAACCTAAACGGTTTTTCACCTATAGGAGTATCATGTTGAATTTTTTTTAACAAAAGTGGACAATGATCAGAGGAGGTTCTAGGAAGATGGGATAAAGAAAAATTAGGAAAAACAGTAATCCAATCCAAATTTCCCCAAGCACGATCCAAACGCTCATATATAGGTCTTCTCTTCCTTTTATTAAACCAAGTGAATTTCTGGCCATGAAAACCTAAATCCTCCAGCATACAATTATTCATAGAATTCGTATACAAGTTAGACCTACGAAGATTAATAGGACTTCCCCCTAATTTTTCATGTTGGACAACAACCTCATTAAAATCACCTATTACTACCCAAGGAGAGGAAGTCACACCATGAAAAATATTAGACAAATTATTGAATATCTCTTGAAGATCTTCCCATAAACATTTTCTTTTTTCAAATTTAGGATTTGCATAAATAATATAAAGTAAGAAAGAAGTTTTGAGTGAAATTACCTCCACTATCCCATGAATCCCTTGGGCATTTTCCCCAAAAATAGTAAAATTCATCTTGTTGGAGTTCCACAACACTAAAATGCCCCCAGCATAGCCAATGGGTTCCACAAGTTTCCAGGTATCAAAAGGCAGCCATCCACCACAAGGCTCGTGTTTCTTCGACAAATCCGAGTTTCAACAATGATAACCATGTCAGGATGGTTAAAAAGGAGAATGTTTTTTAAGTTTTTTGTGAAGGCAGGGCGTCCCATACCCCTACAGTTCTAGTAGAGAATAGTCATGTTAGGTTGAAGGTAGGGCTTGCGTTTCAGCTTGGCCAGCTCTTTGCTTTCGTCTACTGCCCAAGAATCCAGATCTGGATCCTTGGGGTGAGCCCACCACTGTATCTTTGGGAATACTACTAGTTCCATCTTCCGCCTCCAGTTTTCTCCTCGAAGCACTTCTTTTTCTCTGACCTCTTCCCATTTGATATTCACCGTGACTTGTTTGAGCCTGGGAATAAGACGTATGCCGTGAACAACGTTGGTGTAACTCAGAGCCTGTACTCTGACCGGTTCGAGGAGGAGACGTGACTCCAAGATCTCTTTTGGGAAGACGGCTTGGGGGTCTAAAAGATCTTCTAGCATTCTGACCACAGAACAATTTCCTCTGAGGGCTTCGTCCCCTTGATTCAGTCCCCATTTTAAGAGAATTCTCACTACTAAGGGTAAATGTCTTGCATCCTTGAATTGGGGAAAGTGAGCTGGACCGAAGTATTGGTGGGGGACGTACATGGTTAGAGCTTTGTCCCCCTTTACTTTGGACTGGAGAATGATGTTGTTCACTTCTTTCTGGTTCAACTGATAGACTTCGGTGTTGTCGTTGCTGACAATTAGGTAGTCTACCCCCTCTTGACTGAAGCTCGGTCCCACCAGGGGGGTTGGAAGGACATAAGCTTTGTGGACCAGCCTCGTTTGGATTATCCTTGGGGGGGATGGGCTCGTCTCTGGTGAGGATGGAGTTCGTGATGGTGGAGAGGGGGGTGGGGTTGTTGGCAAAGGGGATGATGGGGTTAGGTTCTCCATTGGAGATGAGATTAGGGTTTGTTATCTTGAAAAAGGAGAGAGAGCCTTTGTGAGATGGAGATTCTGAAGAAGGGAGTGGGTCTGAATTTGTTAGAGTGAGGATTGGGTTAGAAAGAGTTGAGGATTGTGGAGTTGGGCCATGTTTTATTAAGTTGGTCTTTGTTGGGCTGGGGCAAGTTGGAATTTTAGTGGTTAATTTTGGTGCAGGTGGGAGAATGCAAGGTTGTGAGATAGGTGGGCCAGGTTCAACAGAAGAAGGGTTAACATTTAATGATCCCCCTTCTTGTTGTTCAGAAGTATCCTCCACAGCTTGGAGAACTGAAAAAGAATTAATTGCCAAGTTTGTCTCAGATCAGCCCAATGGGTGTGACCCAACCTTAGGTGTCCATCTCGTGTTCTTTAAGGGGGTTTGTTTTGAATTTGAAATTTGATTTTTCCCTCCATCGAGTTTCTTTTTGGTGCCTACCCTGACCCATCCATTATCAGATTTGGGTACTTGGTTCTCTTGTTTGTCCTCAACCCTAGAGCCCTTAGGACAAACCTTTGCCATATGTCCACACTTGGAACAAGAGGGACATAACCATGGACCTTCTTCTGGTAAAACGACTTGCCTGACCTTGCCAACCCAAATCGCAGCAGGGAGAGCAACTTCCTTCTTGACCACCACACAGAGCCGCGCATAACGCCTCCTCGGACCCATATTTGAACTGGCATCAATCTTGACAACCTTACCAATTGACTCCCCTATCTTAGTAAGGATGTCTTTGTGGAACAGTTCAATAGGTAATTCAGGAAGGTTAAACCACACAGGTCCTTCCTCAAAGATAGCTTCTGAAGGTTTGAATCCAGGTTTCCATGGTTGGACCCATATCAAATGACCCAAAACAGTTTTTGGGGATAACAAACATGTCTCCCTTTCAACCTCATCAAGATCTTTGATAAGGTAGAAACCTGATCCCAAAGAGTAAAGCGATTTAGCTGCACCCCATTGCCATAACTGTTGAAGTTCTTTCGCAAGGAAATCTTTCGAGAAAGATCTTCCTACCACTTTGATTAGTAGGTCGTTGGACCATGGATGGCAGAGGGCAGAGTAATCCGCTTGACAAATGGGGATGAAAATCTCATCTGAAGGAATATCCAAAGGGGGGAAGTTGAAAAAGGTATGTCGGGTTGGGTATATGGGAAGGATGATTGAAGGGGGTTTGGGGTGCGAAGTAAGGTTTGGGTGTAGGAAATGGTTGAGATTGAAGTAGTCGGTGCCTTACCTGAAATATCCTCTGGAACCTGATGGCTAAGCTGGGCGAAGACAGGGATGGAGGTTGAAATTTGTGCTGTGAGGGTGGTTGGGTGGTCTTTTATTGTGGTGTTTTTCTCTGTTTTTTCTTTTTCTCTCTCTAACTCATTTTCTTCCATCTCTCCTTACTTTATTAACGTAATTGCTAATCTAAGATTAGTAAAATTTGTTAGAGAGTTTTATTTTTTCAACTAGTAGAGAGTTTTATTTTTTCAACTAGTATTCTGGCCCGTGCGTTGCCCCGGGTCGCAGTCTTTCTTTTTACTTTTTATTTTTTCAGCGCGTTTTTGGTGCAATTGGCCGCACCATTTAGTAATGGTGTGGCGTGCTGATAAATAGGGGGTTACAAAGTTAATTTTTGTATGGGGTTACAAAGTAACCCCACTTAAATACTTTGTAACTTATTTAAAAACTTTGTAACTCAATTAAACACTTTGTAACCACACTTAAATAATTTCTAAACCCAAAAAACACTTTGTAACCCCACTTTGTAACGTCACTTAAACACTTTGTAACCCAAAAAACACTTTGTAACCCCACTTAAACATTATAACCCCAAAAAACACTTTATAACTCAAAAAATATTTCGAAACCCCAAAAACACTTTGTAACTCCAAAAAACACTTTGTAACCCCACTTAAACAAAGAAAAAACCTTTGTAACCTCACTTTATAACCCCAAAAAATACTTTGTAATCCCACATAAACACTTTGTAACCCCAAAAACACTTAGTAACCCCAAAAACTCTTTGTAACTCCAAAATAACACTTTGTAACCCCAGTGTAACTCCAAAATAACACTTTGTAACCCCAAAATATACATTGTAACTCCAGTTAAAGACTTTGTAACCCCCAGTAAAGACTTTGTAACCCCAAAAAACGGCCGCACCATTTGAAATAATGCAGCTGGCTACACGGTTTACAAACCATGCAGCCAGCCGCATATAAGAATTTGTGTTATATTTTTTATTGATTTACTGTCAACTAAATTATTATCAAATTTGTTTGTAAAATTGGAATTATCTTATTCAATACAAGGAGAATATATAGACTACTGGTAAAAAGTTTGGCGACATGAAGCTAAGATGTGTGTTTGATGCTTGTTGAGCCTTTTATTTTTAATTCATTTTGGGTTTTAAATAGTGTGATGACACGTAGACTAATGACACGGACAATAATGTAGCGCCCATGTGGCACAATACGATGAACACCTTTTAATATATATATATATATATATATATATATATATATATATATATATATATATACTAGCCAGTGATTATATTTTAAATGTAACTTTTAATTTGTCTAAACAAACAAAAAAGAATGTTGTTTGTTAGAAATTTGAAATATTTTCAAATTCACATAATCATAACATAATTTTCCCTTTTGCATCAGGTCATCCGACAATATATACAATGAACAAAAGAAAATGTTTATTTATTACTACATTCTATTTGCTATCAAATTTCTACGATAATTGAAATGAAAAAAAAAATTATGTCACATTTTTTATGTAGTTGTTATTGAGTAGTAAAACAAACAACAAACAAATAATCTTCGAACATGATATCTCATTTATTTTGTGATAGTCTAAAAATAGGAAAAAAATATTCGAATTGAGTCTATTTCATACCAAAGATTGAATTGAAGAAAACGTTGATCCACTATATTTTTCCTCCTACCAAATATAATTTCCACTATAATCAAATTGTAAAATTTTTATGTAAAAAACTATATCAATATGGGTATTTGTAGAGAATTTAAAAATATGTATTTACATATTTTTATTTTATTTTTTTGAACTATATAATTTGTATTATTTTATTTAAAAGAATTAAAAAATTGTACAAGCTTTCCTTAATTATGTAGCTTGCGTTTTTAGAAAATTCAAAGGGGTATTGTAGACATTTCTAGGGGGGACACCATAGCTCCCCCTTGGCTTATATAATATAGGTACTAGCCTTGCATTCATGCTTTGCGCGCGGTGATATTTTAAACGTATATTTTAATTTATTTGCTAAACAAACAAACAACCGAATGTGGTGTGTTCGAAAAATTGAAATATTTTTCAAATATATATTAATTCACATAATCATAAACAAATTTTTTTTCTTTTATCTGGCAACCTCACAACAATGAACAAAAGAAAATTTTATTTACTACATTCTATTAGTTATCAAATTTTTACGATAATCAAAAGATAAAATTTTCATGTGAAAACTATATTATTATGGGTGTCTATTTATGGATAATTTAAAAATATAAATTTTGGTGTTTTTATTTTATTTTAAAGAATTTTATATCTTGTAATATTTTTATTTTAAAAAATTAAAACATTGCAATAACTTTCCTTAATATTGAGGAGTGATGTTAATTGAGTTTTTGGAAACTTTTTGGGGGGGGGGGGGCAAAGTGGACTTTTACAGGGAGATAGTGGGACACAATGACTCCCACCTTGGCTTATATAATGGACTAGCCTTCTATGCACGCTTTGCGTGCGATAGTATTTGATAAAATATATCAATATGGATGTGTATTTATAGAGAATTTAAAAATATGAATTTTGATATTTTTGTTTTATTTTTTCGAATTTTGTATTTTGTACTATTTTCATTTTAAAAAGTATAAAAATTGTAATAATTTTCTTTAATAATTAGGAGTGATACAAATTGAGATTTTAGAAAGTTTTGAGGGGTAACATGGACTTTTTGAGGGGGACACCATGGCTCCCCCTTGGCTTATATAATAGATATATATATATATATATATATATATATATATATATATATTTTCATTAATGTGACGTAATATAAAATTAATAATTTTTTTCCCTTCACAAATGGTCTTTCGATAAATTTTAGGGAAGAGTATTTGTTTTAAAAACTAACTCAACATAAAGTAGGCGAATGGTTAATAGCTATCGTAAAAGTATATAACAAACTTAACAAACTATTGGTAAAACTATGTAAAACTCCATAAAAGACACTTCCAATAATTAGAAATGTTTAGGCAACTTAAAGATTAGAGCAAAGAAAACTCATCAATAAATATACCATAATACACTCTTAAACAAAGCGAATCGTTTAAAAATAACCATTAAATTGGAGATTTTTGTAAAACTGAATTACAATCTTGCTCATTCATTTCATTAGATATATTATTAGGGATAATAGGTGGAATATAACTTGATTATATTTCTAAATGGTACAATTGTTCAACTCAATCAACGATAAAAGTTTTCTGATTCAATTGTTACCCCATGTAGATTTTCTTCGATTTCTCTCACAAATCACAGTCCCTACATAGAAGTGTACAACTAATGTAAATTTTGTGAGTACTTAGGAGTTAGGAGTTTGGATCCTACAAACAAGGGCATTTTCCATTTTTCCATGGCCAAAGATTGTGGGAATGTTGGGTTTGTAACTCCTTGGGGCATCCATACTTTGCGTTCGCTTTATACTTCCTAGATGTATGATAAAGGGCCAGCTCAGAGGGGAGCTGCCCTACCTTTTCCATCTTTGGTGGAGGTTCGAACCTCACCCCAACATTATGCTAGGGATTTTCCCCTCCCTCCTGTATTAGTATTCTGAAATAGGACCAATTTCAGGGACCATGTGTGGACTTTACCGTGTTTAAAAATAAAAATTTGAGAAGGTGATGATAGTCCTTGCATTATTTGTAGCACATGCTCTAACGCCTAGTGTTTTTTTTTAAATTTTTTATTTTATTTAATGTATTAGCACCTAGTTGTAATTTCTCATAAACATAACTACTTTCTTGTCGATATGAAATCCTACCTCCATAATAGGTTATTTGCAACGATTTGACATTTTTTCCTCTACTTTATGTTAAATCATTTTACATAACCTATTACGAAGTTAGTAGTAATTTGTTTGTTAGGTCATCCGTTCTCTTTTAATTGAAACATTTTAACTTTTACACTATTCAAAAACTAATTTTGACCATTATTCTTTTTATAAACATATAAATATCGAATGTTGTCACTTGTCATTCAACAAAGTGTTAAAAATATATTTTGAAGATATTAGCCTTTTATAATCTTAAATAATTTATAATTATAGATATTAACGGTCAAAATAGCGATGCATTAACAAGCTTAAAAGTCAAAATGTTACAATTAAATGGGAACAAATATATCTAAACTTAAATATTTAAAACAAGAAGTTTGAGCTACCACGTGTCAATCATTCATCACTCTTCTACTATCTATGTCTTTAAAAAAATTGTTCAATACCATCTTCAATCAATTTACTCACTCTTTCAATTTCCTCCCTTTTTTTATATCATAAAGGGACACTTTGTCTCTTCCATTCCCCTGTGCAGTTGATCGATTTGGCAACCCTTCATCTTCATTCTTTAATTTGCATGCATGTGTTCAATTTATAACAATATATATGGTAGAAAACTTTTTATAATCACATTTTTTAATTAAAAAAATCAGCTTTCTCAAAATCAAATTATGTGTAATTCTCTTTCTTTTTATTTTATTTTTGAAATTGAATGTTATGGATTAATTTTTTAATGATGAATTGATAAGTTTAAGAAGGCATCACTAATGAATCATTACCCTTTTAGGCTGAATTTCAAATTCTACTAGTTGGTTCTCATTTTTTATAAACATGAATTTGAACCAACTGCAAATGCAAATTCTAGTCCTATACAAACAAGTTATTTGGTCCAAATTCTGCATTTCAAATGAAATTTCATTATCCAAACACAACATAAGATTATTTTTTGATCCATTTCTACTTCGTATTTTTTTTTTTGTATCATTGTACACCCTCCTTTTGCTAATTTTATGGATATGTTTGTCTATTATTGATTATCATATAAGAAAATGATTTTAGAGTTTCCCTGTAAATATAATAGAAATTTCAAAGTTGATAATAAAAATTTTATATCATTTTCTAAAGTTAATTTTTAATATTATATTAACATAAGTACATAACCCGTGTATTGCACGGGCTAAAAAACTAGTTGAATTTATGAATCAATAATCCTTTTAAAGAACTAATGAAATGGAGATAAATCTACAAAAAAAAAAAAAAAAATTTGACTTAATGAATCAATAATGGTTCAGTTTGTGATATATACTACTAAAATGATTACAAAAGCCGAAAACTTAAAGCTACCCTTTTGTGTATATACACTCCACCATGAAGGTGCTTAAGAGAAAAAGGGAACAAAATCCCCCAAAAAACAAAAACACATGTAGAAATTAACAAGTTGTGAGCAGTTTACACAATATTAATCAACATACATAATAATACTCCATCGGTCCCAAATTAAAGCCAATATTTTACCAAAAAATGTGAGTATTTTTTTTTTTGGGTCAAATGTTGCTAATAATTTGAGAAGGTGACACGGGATTAGAATCTGGATCCTCTGGATTGGTAAAGTTCAAGCCTACCCTTGGCCTCAGGAAGAAGATCATCAACTTGAGGATCTTGCATTATATGGCCTTGTTTGTTAGCCCATTCTAATATAATCAACACTTCTTCTTGTGCTAGTGCTTCACTATCAGGCACATGAAGTGCAATGTAACACAACAATATCAATGAAGGAATTTGAACCACTTGTTCTCCAAAGTAAACTAATTGTATTAGATGTTTTACACCCCCACTTGAGATGATTGATTTACAGTGTAAATCATGGAGGTAATTGTCAGTGCAAGCGAATTTGAGCAAAGCAATGACCGCCTCGAACATCACCTCAACCTCCCTTTCGTCGATGAGCTTCACAAGGGGATCAATGATTCGAGTCTCGGTGGCTCGAAATGTTCTTGCTAAGTTCCCTAAGGATCTGATGCAGGGGACTAGTAGGTCTGAGTTGGCCTCGGAAACCACCTGAAGGAGCTGATCCACCACCGCCTTGGCTGCAGGGGAGGTGGGTTTGAAGGCGGTCTTTCTTAAATCTGTGTTGTCTTCTGCAACTCCGGTGATCTCCATTAACGCCATGGCGGAGTTGTACTTGACCTCTTCTTGTCCTTTCTCTAGCAACGCCGCGAAACAGAGTAATGCCCTTGACTCTGTTATGCTTCGACATATGGAGACGTTCCCTTTGGCTAAATGCCAAAGGGCTCTCGCCGCCATTGCCTTCATCTCCGCCTTCACCTCCGGATCCTCGTATTCTCTCCCCTTTATACTCCCCCCAGCTAACACATGCTGCGGCTGCTGGCTCTTACTATTCTTATTGCCAGCAGCCGCAGCAGTAGCAGTAACAGCAGCATTAGCCCCAGAAGGGCTAAGATTATTGTTATTATTGACAGAAGTGCGACGAACCATGGTGTCGGAGACGACATTAGCCATGTCGGCCTGAGGGCTGCTGGCGGTGGGCTTCATCTGATTAGCGGCGTGGTTGTTATCGTCGTCATGATCAGGCTGCAGAGCACCAGAGCTGCTCTTAGGAGAATGTTCAGAGCTAGCAGAACCATCTTTAGTATCAAAAACAACAGCATGAATAGACAATTTCTTTCTCTTAGCAATAGCATATCTACTATGCTCTTGAATAGTTTCAAAAGCCAAATGACTAACAAGCAACCTAATAACATTATTCTGAGCAAAATGATCTTGACATTTAGGATAATGAGCAGCTAACTCAGAAACAGCCCAAGCCACAATAGATTGAACCTTCATTTGACCATCTTTAAGCATCTTAGCAAAAATAGAACAAACCCCAGCATTAACAATTTGTTCAACACTTTCTTGGTCTCTCCCTAATAAACCTATACACCTAGCAGCATTCTCTTGACCTTCTGGTTTACCTTCTTTAGCAAGTTTCAAAAGGGGACCCACACCACCTTCCTCGATTATCAGCTTGCCGTACCTCTCGTTGTCTCGAGCCAGCGACACCAGCGACGCAGCCGCATCGGACCGCTCCTCCAACGTCCTAGAAGACATATTGGTCACCTGCTCCCATATAAGACACAAAATCGGCTCATTCGCCGCAATGGGGGGCAGCCCGAGGTACCCGATGTCGGCATCGTCGTCGTCATTTTTAGCCGTTGAGACCCGTAAAAGCCACGACACGTCACCGATTGAGTTGTCGAGTTGAGAAATCATCTTTTTAAAGGCCGTGTTGGGTATAATGGTGAAAACGCGCTTAATAAGAGAGCGGGTGCAGCATTTTTCGACGAGAGTAAGAGCTTTTTCGAGGACTTGCTCGGTGTCGTCGATGATGCGGCGCGTTGGTCTCTCGTAAAGGTCGTTGCTGCAACGCGCCGCTTGTCGAATGTAATCCGCTAGCTTCTTCGTCTTCCCCTGTAGCTCCATACATTCTGGCTTGAATTGGTTCGCCTCATCTGCTGCTTTTGTTATTTGGTCTGCTAATTTCACGGGCCGTGTTAACACCTGCTTTACTATCTCCCCCATTCAATTCTACACTTATCTCTATCCCCTTTTTTTTAAAAAAATTTGGGTTAATAATATAATTCTAACAAAAAAAAAAAAAAAACAAAACAAAACAAAACAAAAAAGCCCCTCCTATTAGAAAAAAAATACTAGGAAGGGCTGTTTTTTTTTTTTTTATGTGCACTTCTCTTTGGGTTAATAATATAATTCTTTTGAGGTTGTTTGTGTTTTGTTAAAAGAACAAGAAAGGAAGAATTGTATTGAATCTATGTTTAAATTGATTGTGTAGGAACATGATATATATATATGAAGGTAAATTAATTAATTATTGAAGAAATTAAATGAGATTAATTCAATTGTTGATTAATTGTAAGAATTAGCTAGAATGAAATTATAAATGAGATGAATGTTGTTGGAATACAATGATCATGGTGGTGGTGAAAGAGGTGGCAATGGTGGCCAAGATGGAGGAAATGGAGGAGAGAGAAAAAAAAGAGGATGAAGGTGGAATTGTTTTGGGAGAAATTTTTGTGGGGTTTCTTGTTTCTTAAATGGCTATACGTGATTTTCTCCTCCTCTATAATAATTTTTATTTCTTTGTATTATTTTTTTCCTATTTAAAAAAAGAAAAGTGTTTTTAGTATTGTTCATTTCTTCTCCCCTCTCAAATTAGGCCCGTTCTTTAGGACTTTTATTGACTTAATTTAATTTAATTTCATTTAAGTTCAGTTAATTTAATTTAAATTAATTTAATTTAATTTAAATTTAATTTAATTTAATTTAATTTAATTTAAGTTCATTTCATTATTATCATTGTTATTATTATTACTATTATTATTAGTTTTAGAGATTTTCCAGAGCACATAATATTGGTGTGCGAGCTGCTGCTCACATCTTCACTCGTATTGGCTTTGCAATAGTTAGGGGAGTGGGGGCTCAGATTGTATCTAGGCTTCCCACTAACTTTTTGTAAACATTTTGAGTTTTAGTTTATAATAATAATTTTTTTTATCATTATTATTATTATTATTAGTTTCGGGCATCGTTTTTCCGCTCGACACTTTCCGACGATGGTTTTCGAACTGACATTTCCGGCGTTGATTATTCGGCCGACTTTTCCGGCAACGATTTTCGGGACGAGTTTTTCAGCGACGGTTTTCGGGACGACTTTTCCGACGACGGTTTTCAGACTGACTTTTCCAACGGTGATTATTCGGCGGAGTTTTTCGGCGATGATTTTCAGGACGACAGTTTTCGGACTATTTTTCGGCGGTAATTATTCGACCGACTTTTCCGGCGACGATTTTTCGGGACGACTTTTTCGACGACGGTTTTCGGATTGATTTTCCGGCGGTGATTATTCGACCGACTTTTCCGGCGACGCTTTTCAGGCCGAGTTTTTCGACGATGATTTTCGGGTCGACTTTTCCGACGACAGTTTTTGGACTGATTTTACGGCATTGATTATTCGGCCGACTTTTTCGACATCGATTTTCAGGCCGAGTTTTTCGGCGACGATTTTTCGGGACGACTTTTCCGACGACGATTTTCGGACTGGTTTTCCGACGGTGATTATTCTGCCGACTTTTCCGGCGACGATTTTCAGGCCGAGTTTTTCGGCGACGATTTTTCGGGACGACTTTTCCGACGACGATTTTCGGATTGACTTTTCCGGCGATGATTATTCGGTCGACTATTCCGACGATGATTTTCTGGCCGAGTTTTCCGCGACGATTTTCGATGTGACTTTTCCGGCGACGATTTTCAGGCCAAGTTTTTCAGCAACGATTTTCGGGATGACTTTTCCGGCGACAGTTTTCGGAGTGAGTTTTCCGGCGGTGATTATTCGGCCGGGTTTTTCGACGATGATTTTCCGGCGGTGAAAATGCAGATTTAAGGGTGTACTTTGAAATATAAATAAAATAAAAAAAGGAATCAAAAAATAAAAATTAAAAAAATAAAAAAAATGAAAAAAATAAAAAAATAAAAAAAAAATAAATAAAAAAATAAAAAATAAAAAATAAAAATATAATATAATTTAATTTAATTTAATTTCAGTTAATTTAATTTAAGTTCAGTTAATTTAATTTAAGTTCATGTTTTCTCAGTCATATAGAACAGGGCCTTAGCCATCTCATTTATCTTTCAACTCCTTCACAACACTATTTTTATTATGTATAAGTATAACAAAATAAGATTTTTTTAAATTTTTTTTTTTATAATGAAAATTTACATTGAGAGAATGAAAAAGATTTTTCATGACTATTTTTCGGAAAATAATGGATACAACCTTTAAAGTTGCATATAAGATGTTAAAATTTAGAGGAAAAACTTATACGAATAAATGAATAATCTATACTATAATATTAATCCAAAGTATCGTTTATTACGTACGCGATAATCCAAACTCCGAAGGTTGTTATATGGTATAGATAATTTAATAAATAGTATAGTGAAAATTTTATAAGAAAGTATAATAAATATGAGTTTCAAAGATAATACTTAATTACATCAAGTCCTTTGAATTCCCTAGATTATTTGTCAACTTGAATAAATATAGTTGATTATACAATATTATTGTAAACAATGAATTCCACATGATACCTGTGAGGCTGTGATATATAGTTGTTTCAAAATGTTGAAGTCCTGTAGAAAGAGAATACTCAAATTCTATAGATAGGAATATAGAATGTCTAATCAGTTTGCACTTTGCTGGGATGTTGAGATGGTCATGTAACATGGTATCAGAGCCAACGTGACACAAATGTCGTCACGGGTTCGAATCTCTCTTCCTTCTAAGTAGAATTAATTTGCACCAGATCAGCTTAAGCTTTTGGTTGTGAGTTATTTCAGGTCATATTAGATAATTTAATTTCATGTTTTTTAAACCTTAAGTTTTGTCAAATTAGACAATAAATTCAGATCATATCAGATTAGCTAAGCAAAATTTCAGGTTAATCAAACAAAGCCCTCAGCATTTGTCTCCAAGAGTCCAACGCATGAAGACCCTTGGCCTCCAAGGTTATAATACTTGTTCTCCAAGGTTTATGATGTCATGTTTTACTTGGTCTCTAAGGCCAAGCCTAACTCTTGTAGTATTATAAATACCCATCATGCTCACTTCTTTTAAGCACACAATAACACCACACTACAAAGTCGCAATACCTGTTCATAGAGAGAATTCCAATTACTTCTCCTATACAAGTTTATTAGCTCTATTATCTCGATATCAATTTATTTCCGCTTGCACTCTAATTTTTCCAAACAGTTATTTCATACACCCAAAACAAAGTCCAAAAATTTCAATTTGTATTCTTGTTGACAGCTTGTAAGCTTTAGTCTCTTCTACTACTCTCTCAGTCTCTTGTCTCTCTAGGATTCAACTCGATAAATCGTCAATAATTACAAAAGTGACAATGTTGATGAGCTCATGTTGTATTTACATTTTAAGTCCAAAGGCTCTCATATAAGAAGGAATGGTAGGGTATAAAAATTAATTTTAGATCTAAATTAAACAATCATCATAAATTTTTAGTAAAACTGATCATCTGAAACGAGGTGGTCATCTAATAGATCAGAGTATACCAATATCAGGAAAAAAGCCGGGAACTCGATCATAATAAGGCCAGGAGGCTAAAGGTTAAAATTGATACAAAAGCTATACACTTATAACTTGTTTCATGATACAACTTCATCTCGTAATAAAAAGGTAGAGAGCTTAAATTTGGTTAATTTTCCATACTTCATGCGTTTCATATTACTTGTAACAAAAGCTTCACGCTATATAACTATATATTTTTTATTTTATTTTCGAAAAGTAACAAAAAGTGGAGTTTAATAGATTACTCATTGATAAGAATGTAACGGGTTCTCACATAACTATATTTTTTAATGTATAAATCATGAAGTGCAATAAAATATAAGAATATGTATAGTATAAAAAACCTCTAATGTTAAAAAAAAAAACCCTAAAGTCCTAGTTCAAGATTACTCCATTGTACAATTCCTTTAAATTGGTTCGCTGGCTGCACGAAAGTGACGTTTACTATGGTCGATGGATATAAAGGTTACAAACATGCTTTACGGATTATAATCATTATATATATATTATTAACAAAAAGTACGAATGAGTTTCCTTCAATTATTGAAACAATCCATATGATTTTTTTTTTTTTTTTTAAAGAACAACCATGTGATGTGTGAAACTGAAACATACAGCAGTCAACTGGCCTTTGATCAAGTCTAACCTTCGTTGTGACATGGTTTCTCTCAAGCTCAGCAATGGTAGGTGTGTTTGTGTGTACACTAAGTTCCCGTGTATAGTATAACTTATAGGTGATCATAATAAGTAATGACTCCTATGGAGTACGGAGTATATCGGATTTGGATTCGGTATAAGGATAAATCAAGGGTTTTGATTTTATGAAAGGAGATAAGGAGGGGAGACTTTTTTTTTTGGGGGTGGGGGATAAGGTGGAAATTTTGGGGAAAAAAAATATATAAATCACTGATTTTTAAACCAATGGCCAAGATTTCTTATACTCCCTCCATAACCTAATTCTAGCAACAAATTTGTTGCGTGCGGATTCCTAGACAGTTTTTCTTAGGGTGTTAATTACCTTTAATTAACACAAGTAATTAGTCCACCAACACCAAACACCAACACTACCAATCACCAGCACCACCACAACAACCCACCAACACCAAATACCAACACCACCAAACACCAGCAACACAACACCACCCCCAACCACTAAATTGGCACCACCACTGCAAATCAACCCACCCACCACCCAAACATCCACAACTGCAAATTGACCCACGCAAATCGAGAAGTCCAGAAATCGACCCAACCAAATCAGCACCACTCCAAAACCCCAAACACAATAAAAAACCTACCTTCGAAGGAGAGAGAAGAGATCGACACATAGAGAGAGAGAGAGAGAGAGAGAGAGAAGAGATCGAAAAGAGAGAGCTCGATTTCGTTCGTGATGGCTGGGTGGCTAGGGCTTGATTTCGCTCGCGGTGGCTGGGTGGCTAGGGCTTGAATTCGCTCGTGGTGGCTTGGTGGATAGGGCTTGATTTTGCTCGTGGTAGTTGGGTGGCTAGGGCTTGATTTCGCTCGTGGTGGCTTAGTGGATAGGGCTTGATTTTGCTCGTGGTGGCTAGATGGCTAGGGCTCCATTTCGCTCGTGGTGGTTGGGTTAGAGTGGTGGATGGGGTTCGAGTGGTGGTTGGGTGGCTGGGGTTCAAATGGTGGCTGAGTGACTGGGGTTTGGGTGGTGGTTGGGGTTCGGGTTTGGGTGTTTGGGTTGGTTGTGGGTTTAAGGTTAGGGTTAGAGTGGTTGTGGGTTTAGGGTAGTTGTGGGTGTTTGGGTGGTTGTGGGTTAGGGTGTTAGTGTGGATTAATTATGTAGTCTTAAATTGTTAATGATATAGTGTTAATATATAATGACAAATTATATTATAAGTAATGACAGTTTGGTAAATTTTGTGACTTTTTTTTTATATCATAGATATAAAGTTATAAGTTTGTTGTCAGAATTTTGTTACGCTCAAATATGACAATTGTTGGTAGAATTATGTTACTGAGGGAGTACTTTACTTGGTAGAGTTATTTACTAACTCTAGTGGATCTAAACTTGAGTATATCATATTTTATATACTACATAATAAGTCACTTTTTTGGGCAACGTAGGCCATTTTTTAGTATGGATTACTCCGTTAATTTTGTAATTGTGATTTATGATGTCTAAAACTACTGTTTACCAATCGTAACTAGTTTTTTTGACACGTGGAAGGCACATATAATATTATTACTTTTTTATTATGTGATAAAAATATTTTTAGAACATATCATAAATTGCAATTAACAAACACTAAAGGTTCTCACATGTTCAGCACCAGATCCCGACCCACCCGGTGGATGATGGATGGATGTCAGATGCGATGGAGTGGGTGTGGATACGGGTGGCGGATGTGGGTGATGCTCCACCAACCCCAAAGCTAATCAATTTTCATCTCTTTTTAACATGAATAAAAGTGTCTTCCTACGTGTCATATATCTTAGATGATTTTAAGAGATGAATCGTATTGTTTTGATTTTGTTCTTTCTTTTAAAATACTAAGTATAGATATAAATACCAATATAGATATAAAATGGATTGAAGTTATTATTGTAGACATTATAATGTTGTAACTGATAAAATGAAGGGAGAAAGTTAAAGATAATAAGGACAATGAATAATAGATTATGAGTTAAAGATTTGAAGAGGTTAAACAAGGGAATAAAATTGAATTTAGAAAGAATAATCGAAGATGACGTGTCAATGAGAGAAAGTAAATAACGTGTTATTGTGAGGATGAGGAAGTGATTTATTTGTGAGGAGAGTGATTATAAGAGGTCATGTGTCAATTTTGTGTTTGAAGGAGCGTTTTAATAGACTCTATAGATGTTAAATACTTGGATTGATACATATGTCTCATCATCAAGCAATTCTGCTAACCAGTTTTCAATGTTGACCCTCTCAAACAATTCTATCTCCATCTCTTTTAACTCCATTATGGATGGAAAACACCAAGCTAGTGATAGCTCACTTAGTGAGTATCACACCTTTCCCACGATCCACCCGGGATTAAGGATCGGTAGTGAGTTGGTATTCCCCTCCCCCCCCCTGCACTTTATTCCTGAGATAGGAGGAGTGCAATGAGTATTTGTGTACCTTTTCGTAAAAAGAAAAAAAAATTATGGATGGAAAACATGTCTTTAATCGAAATATATATATATATATACACACCGAGTAGATAAAAAAAGATCCGTCATGAAATAGCTCTAATTGGACCGGGTGACCTGCAGTATACGGCCCGGTTCCAAGGCCTAATATCCCACACATTATCCTAAATTTTTTTTATAAATGAGATGAATTTTTTGGGAAAAGAGTCAAGGATGATAAGTTGAGTCGGGGCATTGCTACACCTACCTGGTGGATAGACTACCCGCTACTAATACATTATTAAAATATTAATGTTTAAGTCAAGTAAGATTCCACTAACATAATTATCATAACCTTATATTTAGGGGTGGGTAGTCTACCCGGTGGGTCTACTAATTTTTTTCCAATCGAAACCTAGATTGTATTATAAATGTCAAATTCATTAGGTTTTGGGGCGTGGTTCCTATTTCAATATCGAATCATTAATCTACAGTTGTTAATGGATTGGCCATTGAAGGCCACCCATTTAGGCATTTACCCTATAATTGGAAAAATGAACCTGCCAAATTTACTCCCTCCTTTTTAAAAAAAAAAATTTACTCACTTGAGTTTTTATCAAAACAAAGAAATTATTAGAAATTGGAGAAAAAGATTAAATGATAATTAAAAGATGTATAAAAAGTAAGAAAGAGAGTATGGTAAAGAGAGTAATTTGATTGAAGTTGTAAGGTATATGGCTCGAATTTTGGCTCACGGTTACATGAAGCTTGTTTTTGTCACCTGACTCGATCGAGTCACGTGGTCGGGTGGCCTCACCCGATCGGGTCCGAGTGTGTGAAGCGAGTTTTGGGCGTTTTTGGGGCTAACCCGACCGGACAGGATACCTGACCCGATCGGGTCACACTGCTGCTCGTTTTTTTTTTTATGTCTTTTGGCTTTTGGTTTTCAGCTTTTATTTCTCTACTT
Organism: Salicornia ramosissima; assembly: GCA_951394345.1. NCBI lineage: Eukaryota > Viridiplantae > Streptophyta > Magnoliopsida > Caryophyllales > Amaranthaceae > Salicornia > Salicornia ramosissima. Next base: position 49,240,276 of record OX596233.1, read on the forward strand.
AATATTTGTCGCTGTTTGTATTTTTCTTTAATGGGCATTCAAAAACCCCTTTAAGGCTTTAATCATGTCTTTTGGGGATCCTTTTTGTCTTCTAAATATGGCCTCAAATTTTAGCAACAGAAATCACACATATCAGTTTTCGTTTAGAGAGGTTAAGTTTGTGAGCATTTCTTTGAGAGCCGTTTGTGTGAGTGGGAGTACTATAATTTTTCCTTTTGAGATGTTCCTCCATTATTGTTATTAGTGAATTCATCATCTTTCTCCGCCATTTTGTTGTTTGTTTTCTTTATTTCACAAATTTCTAGTATTCTCATATTTAGATTAAAGTACTTAACATTGCAATTGATAACAACCATCTTCCGCATGTATTAGTTTTTCTAACAGAAGTTAGTCAAAAGTAGGAAAGATAGGACAATACACTTGGAAATCATAAATTAACAAATATAGAAAAATAAATGTAAAAAGTGAGTAATTAAAAAAACATCCCAAAAAGAAAAGTGATTAAATTAAAAAAACGGAGGGAGTATATTTGTATTTGATAGGCGTACTTCTGAGATAAATAAAAATAAAACAAGACAGACAATGCAATCAATGTGGTGGTAGAAAAGAGAGAACGATGACTGAAAATTAAATTGATGCATTAGGAAATTAGATGCGTAATGAACATTTCAAAAAGTTGTATAGGAAATAGAAATGTAATAATTTTTGGTAAATTTTACAAATAAAAATTGGAAAATTGATTTAAAAAAATAATTCAAGAAAGGAAAAAAAAAAAAAAAAATCAATGTAAGAAAAATTTATAGGACATACTAATCAACTCACAAAAAGCATAAGCATAGTTAGCTAAATCAGTGCCATTATCTACTAACAAAAATATATACTTGTATGTAACTTTTTGGGGAAAAAGCCAAAATTTTAAACCACAATATGCATCGTATTTAGAAATTAGAATGGACACCCAATACAATTTATCAAAACAATGGAAAATTATACAGTGCTCCCATTATAACATACATGTGATATGTACCATGCATATTTATTGAATTATTGCTATAATTTTTCAAATGTCAAATTTCTTTGTTTATGTTATTTCAATATGGATCTAACTTCAAAAATCGAAGTAGACCAAAATTATGTATAAATCTCCGTTTGTTTTAAAGGAAAAACATTTTTTTAATTTCATGAAAAATAATTTTTCTAGAAAAATAATTTTCGATGGAAAACATGATAGTCAAATACATATTTTTCATTTATTTGGCCATGAAAAATATAGGGAAAAAAGTAAATGGAAGTAAAAAGAGAGGGAGAACGGGAGTAGAGAACAAAGAAAAAATAATAAATTGGGTGGAAAATATGGCATACCTTGATTAGAAAAGGAAAACAGTTTTTCCTTTTACAAGAGAAAATTTTCATTTTGACAAAAAGATTTTTCCCCTAGTAACAAAATAAATAAAGACAAAACTATTTATACATACAATTAATTAAAGACAAAATCATTTCCCCCCTCCTAACAAAATAAATAAAGGCAAAACCAAACATCACCTTATATTAGTTCCTAGAAATTCTATTCTCACATCTATGTGGCTTGAACTCAAGACACCCAAGGCAAAACAAGTATGTGTCCAACTTTCGATTCGGCTATTTTTTTTTTAAAGATTTTGATCCAAAATGAAGTTTCCAAGTTTCATATCGATGTCCTGGTGTTGAGCATCCGATACGGATATTTGAGGTCAAATGAAGAAGTCCGAGCAACATATCCTCCTAAAAACTCTAATACAAACCAAATAGACACTAAATAGCTCTTTATTGAAAAATTGAAAAAACTATATTTAAATTGCAAACTAGCAATTTATGAGCATTATGCAAAAAAAAAAAAAAATTACAAATGTTAAAAACTATTTTTAACAAGTCTATCATTTGGCTTATTTTCTCAAAATAAGTTCATCCTACAATTATCTAAGAATAAGAGCAACTGACTAAACTGGATAAGAAAATAAAACAGAAGATAAGGTTCAAAAGACTGCATTAGCACACAGTGAAAGAGCAACTGACTAAACTGGATAAAAATGGAGTTTAAATTATGTCACATTGTACTGTACTATACTGGGGGTCAGAAAATTACTTATTTTGCAAAAACAAATGAAGATAATTACAAATGGAGTTGTACACTTGAACACCTTCTTCTTCTTCGATCTTCTTCTGCTTATTGCTTATGTTATGTTTACTAAAGCACCATCATCACGGTTTTACAAAGTTCATAAAAATTACTATTAGTTCATAAGAATTAGTTATACAACATATAGTTTTTACCTTTTCTGCATGATTTCTATAAATCTGACTTCATCTACTCCGTAATTTTATTGCAAGACGCTTCACAAATTTCCACTTTATACAGGAGGACTGCATTCAGGAGCAACAACATCACCATAGAATATTATTTAGCATTTCCTCTTTTTCAAAATGAATGAATAGGGCACTTATATTATGCAGTCATATTTTATACATCTAAATTAAACCTAATTACAATATTTCTTCAGCATATTTTAATTTTACAATGTTATAGTAACTCAAATAAACCGTTCTAATAAGGTTAAGAGCAGTGGCAAAGTGGTGCCCACTCCCACCTCGTATCCAAGATACGATACGGGGTTCCAATCTTATTTACCAGCATCCCCTTCAGGCCTTCCCCCGTATGTATAGCTAAAAAAAGTAGATTTCCTTATCCATAAAAAAAAAAAAACATTATAATAAAAACTATCAAATGTAACAATTCAAAATCAGATGTTACTTCTTAATCTAACAAGCAAAAGGGGTTTAATGTATGAAATATCCAAGTATCCAACCTATCTCTTCTACCCCATGTGAATCTCGAACCGCAAAAAGGCGAATTATGCTATAGAATTCATAACTTATTAATTAACATTGCATAAGTTTGATGCATAACCATGTAGAAATAAAATGTGAATGATAATGAAGTGATAATGGCAGAAAACTCACCCTAATGTAAGAAACGTATTAGAGACTAAGGTATCTTTTTGAGGCAGCCATGAAACTTGAGCAGGTGAGGGAATACTGGTATCTGATTCTGAAGTCTGACCCAATTGCAACAGAGCAAAATTTTCTTTAGACACATCGTTCACCTGTAGTATTTACCAACACAAACATCTTACCACCTAATTGAAAAGCTTTTAATTTGCTTGTAACAAAACATGTAAATAAGGAGGTGTTTGGTATAAATTTAGGAATGAAAATAGATTAGAAAGGGAAAGAGTAATATTAAATGGTACTATTATTTGTTGTTTGGTGTAGTCAAGAAAATGGAATGAAAACAAATAAGAGAGAACATGATTTTATTTCCGCAAGGTTGAGAAGGTTAGGTTAACAAATGGTGATAATGGCTTCTATTAAGAAATGACACGTGTTACCAGTATTTCATATCAAACAATAAGTAATGAAAATTCTTATTTGATTCCTTCCATTTTAAATACTAAAAAATAACAATACCAAACATGCTCTAAAGTTTTTCAGTTCATTATCACCTTTTCCTTCAAGGCTTCATTTTCCTTTGCCATTTGGACTTCCTGTTTTTCCCATCATATTTCAGTACACAGGCAACACAAAGCAATGCAAATAAAGAAGATGCATGCACCAGGAGTCAAAGAATGTACCTTTCCCTTGAGGGTAACAATCTCTTTCCGAAGTTTTTCACCCTAAACATGAAAACAACATCTTAAGCAATAAATTTAGTTGTTTGGTTGAAAATAGGCAGTTACATATGCAAATTGTTGGTTTGATTGCAGAATGGCAAGTTTCACCTATATATGGGAATTAGGCAAGTAATTTCAAATCTTGGACAAATTTGTTAACCAATCAAGCAACTATGCCATCTCTCAAACATCCTAAAGAAGTATTATTTTCTGATAATGTCAACCAAACAACTACTATCAAATATGAGATAGAAAAACACAAAACCTTTGCTCGACGAATTTTACTTTGGCCCCTTTCAACTTGTCTTTCGAGTTTCATGAGCTCGTCGAGGCTCAAGTCATCAAGTTCCTCCCCGTTGATTCGGCTGTCATAGCTTGTATGTTAGCAAAACTTTTGTGCATATAAAGATGAATAACGATCAATTACCATAAAGCAAGCTTACCTTATTTCTTGAGTCTTGTCTTTGAGTTCTTTGCTTAGAATGGCACGTGAACTATCCTCAGCCTACTAAAACAAAAGGTTGCATCAAATCAATGTGGAACTGAAAATAGAGCACATATTCTTTTACAGCATACAACATTTTACAAATAAATCCTACACAATTGAAGAGCAATTTAAGAAAGGTATGGAATCCTATCTTTCTCAATACTGTTCTTTGATATCCAAAAGGAATAACTACATGAGACATATACGATCAAATACCCTAATAGCTTGTTTGTTACCTGATCATAGATCAAAGTAAGTAGAATGAAATTGTATATAATATTGGACGGAAAATCAGCATCCATTCCTAATATGATGCTAGTATTCTCAACCAATATCACAATTTCAAGTGACAATGGTAATGAAAAATACAAAGAAAATACAAGTTGTCCATCGAGAAGGTACTGTCATTTCCCTTGCTAAATTATACATAAAAAGTTCATTTACATTACCATAATTTATTACCAGCTATTAAATGGACAATTTTTATAAACGAATGACTAGATGATTTTAGGTGATTTCATTATTTCTGGGCTTAAATAAATTTGAAAATTGATCAATATTATGCTTCGAAGAAAGTTAAAATGCTCAGAATCCAAGTGTCTATATGAGGACGTCAAATTATTGAAGAATTATTTACATAAAACAAATTGAATTGATAGATGTTTTTGCAGAAGCAAAAAAGTTGATAATGGCTTCAGATAGGGGCTGATACAAGGGAGCTCTGTCAATTGCTCTATATTTTAACTATATATGTAATACTGTTAACAAGAAAGTTTAGTGGCACATAAATAATAGAAGTGGGATTTTCAAAAGGATTATTTGAATGCCTCCATGATTTCCATTCTAGATTTTTGCTCAGCTGAAAAGACAATATGAATGAACTCCATTTGCATAACCTAACAAACCCACCAAGCCATAAAAGACATCCTATCTACTTGGCTAAACATGTGTAGCATTAACATCAATCATAACATCCTATTCCAAACCATGACTTTAGAATCAACCTGCATAATCCATAACTTCTTCACTCAGAGGTCAAGGAAGGGAATTGTATACAAATGTTTTAAGATTAGAAAGGGAATTGAATACAACGGGCAAGAGAGAGAGAGAGATCTAAAAACTAACAAATGGTAAATGTTATTTGAGTCTTGTTTTGAAAGCCATAGAAAACATGGCTGATTATTAGGTGAACACTAAAGGAGGAAGTTTTGCCAAAACTTGGAAACTAGCAAATTAGGGTTTACCCATGCAGCAATCCTACTATTAAGCATCAAAGCTATGAGTACTTAGGAGATAACATCTAAATTACAATGGCACTGGATATGGCCACAAGCCAGAGTCAGACTAAATTACAGTAACACAAGGAGGATGAGAAAGCCCAAAAATGCAGTAGCTTTGAACAGAACATAGTAATTTATTTATTTTTTTATTTATTTTTTGCTTTTTTCTTTTCTTTTTTTTTTAATAATATCTTGCGCCCTAGATGTTAATATACATTTGTAGGGTTATCCAATAGATGGGTGTTTTCTATACTAAGAGTAAGGGTTGAAGTTGAATCCATACCTCATTAGTGAACAAAAGCATGCATGGCATCTCCCTTGGGTTTGTGGCAATCACAAACCCTAAACCCTAAACCTACCTAGGGGAACATGGGGGGTAAAAATTTAGGCAAATAATTATTGTGATTCTATATAATGATTCATGTCTACCTTATCCAAAAATATTTTAGGACTAAGGCTTTGCAATTGTTATTTTAATTCAACCCACCATCAACCCTAAACCATCAACATAAAATATTCTATTTCACTCTTCACAACAACTCAGGCAAAATCAATCTAATTTTCAGCAATGCTGTTAGATTATTTTTTTTTACAGAAACTTATTTGATATCACATTACAAGCAACAAACTTTGGTATTACCACAATACCACAGCCTCCTATAACGAGGTAGTAAAACTCATGGCATAAGATAATTGCATACCTCCAACTTAAGTGAAGATTCATCTAGTTTGTTAAGATTGTCTGCATGTAGCATATGGCGTTGAAGAACTTGGGACATCCTAGATAGGAAAATGCAATCTCATTATCACAAATGAATATATTGATGAACTCAATTAAGACTAGTAAGTAACAACTCAAGAAATTGAGCAATATGCTCAGTTTATAGTAAAGTTTAAGCGACTAATTCAGTGCCCTATACACTCTTGTTAAACAAGGCTACAGACATACTCAGTAGTTGATTATACAGTCTCTCACAAAACAACTAGCAAGCTTGCTACATGCTAAACAATCACATTTCATTTTCATCAGCTAAGAAGAGGTGCAATAAATCATCCTTCAAGCCAGATTCAATGAATCCAAGTGAAGTCTATTTTTGAAAGTGTGGAAAGTCAATCAAACAAATCACAGCAGAACAAGGAGGCAATTTTGTCAGTTATAATGTTATATTAATGAAACTGCCATTGTCCTCATATTTTTGAGGGGAAATTCTTCTATGGTCACAAGGAATATAACTGATAAAAGACTTGCATTTGACATGAGAAAGAGCAAACTGTTTACCCCTTTGTTTTTGCTATTTCTTCTGTACAACTTTTCTTTGGAAAATGATTAAATGAAGCATTCCAACATTAGAGCCATTGATTTAGTTCTAATTTGTAATCTTTTCACAATATTTTATATAGTCAAATAGAATAGGTTAACCTCATAAGATAGTGGCATTGATGTAGAAAACAAGGGACTCCATTAAAATTGTTCCTATGAGCTCAAACAAGTTGTGCTCCATTAAAGTGACTAATAGATAGGTCAAATGCTCAGTTCTTTTGGACTGAATTAATCTGAACTAAACTGAATTGAAGTAAGCTAAATCATATACTCATTAGGAGCTAAGCCAAATTAAAGTGTCAAAAAAAACATCCAAAAGAACATGGCCATAGTAGCTGTAGGTAGACAATCATGTGGGAGGCTTCTACCATCAATGAGGCGGTAAGGAAGCTAGGACATCAAATGAATTATTGGTGGTGAATTGATCAACTCAATAAAATGATAATTCTAAGTATTGTTTGAGAGCCATTTCTAAACATAATATTAGAAAGGCAATGCACTAATACAAATTAGGAGGAATGAATAGGCAAGGTGGTTGCTCCTTTCTTCAAATAAGATTTTCATTCACTCATGTAGATTCATAAATTACAAATTCTAGCATGCAGAAGTTGCAGTACGTCTTGCAGAAAGGAAACCTAACCCTGAAGGTGAGTAGACTTAAAGTGTGGTGAAAGAGAAGCGCAGCCAAGGAGGCCATATTGTGTGTATTTTATAGGGTGGGGTAATTCTAGTAAGGGCATGGGGAATTGCACAATCATTTGGTGGCCCCCCAATAGGCCAATATGTTGGTTATCCCATTGATTTATTAAATTGAGCTTATTTGTCAAAAGGGTTTGGAATACACCTATTAATTGAGTAAAGTTTGGACCACTTACCAGCCAAAAGAAAGTTCTATCTCAATATCCATTGTTATTGGAATATTAGTTCCTCAAGCAAATAAGGTAGAAGTGACTTTATAAATTACCCTTGATGTTTGATATAATATAACCAGTACCATACAAGCTTTTGAAACTGATTAATGCCATGTTCTTTTCGACTTATTTTGTTTAAATTGCAGTTCAGTTCAGACAAAATCATTTTCAGTTCAGTTCAGTTCAAGTCCTGCTAAGTCTAGAATTCAGTTAATTTAGTTCAGTTTAAAATTATTTAATTCAGTTCAGTCAAGATTAATGTTGGAAATATTAATCTAGAAAAATCTATAGAAATATCTAAGGAAAAACTCTAGAAAAATCTTGTGACATAAAGGTCTAGATAAATCTTAGAAAATATCTTATAATGAAATCATCTAGAATTATCTAGGATTAAATATTCTCAAAGTCTTATGTAGAAAATTCTAGATTATGTCATGTAACCCTATAAATATGTGATGGTATTGTAGGTTGTAGAGTCATAAGTACATCGAGTATCACATGTAACTCCCCCAAGTTTGAAACAAATTTCCAAATCAATTAACTTTCACATTTCATAGATTATGGATTCACCAACTTCTAATGTGCACTACCAAAAATTATTTCATGTTATTAGAGCAAGAAGATTCTGTCTCCTCCAAGTTTTCACCAAAAAGTACGGTAAGATAATATATGCTTCTAAAATCATGTTACCTTCAAAATTCCTCCATGTTTTGTTACATTTTTTCAAATGAACATGCACATAAACATACATAAGGTGACTAAGATGCCAACCAAATCATGTTAATGGCCAAGAAGAGCCCCAACATTTCAAGCATATGGGTGACATATATAAGCTAGCCCAATGCATTCAAGGGTGACAACAAAATATTGTCAACCAAATAAATCAAGGGGCAAGAAAAAAGACCCCAACAATCAAGAGCTGGGCAAAAGACCCAAGCATTAAAAGGGCGTTAGACCCTAACAAAACAAGTTTGGTAAGATTCAAACAAAATATGGGCAACAAACCCGATAATAGTGCATATGATGGAGAAAGATCCAAAATGCAAATTGAGGCACGAAGACCTCGTATGTCGAATCAAAATTTAAGATACCGACAAATTCAAATAAAAAAAGAACATGGGGTATATCAAGAGTAATTCAAACAATCACAAGGCTTCAACACAAGGGAAGCAAACACGGAGGAGTAAATAAGAAGATAAAGGCCATAAGGCATTTAACAAGGACTTCAAGAGCACAAAATAAGTGCACATCGTTAAAGCATTAAGAGTACAATGAAGATACAAGAACAGGGGAGTTGAACAAGATTAATTCAAACATAGAATTCAATTTTTTCAAGATTAAGGATGAGTGTTGGAAATAGTAATCTAGAAATATCTAAGAAAAAATTCTAAAAAAATCTTGTGACATATAGGTCTAGATAAATCTTGTGACATAAAGGTCTAGATAAATCTTAGAAAAGATCTTATAATAGAATTATCTAAAATTATCTAGGATTAATTACAAGTCTTATGTAGAAAATTCTAGATTATGTCATGTAACCCTATAAATATGTGATGTTGTTGTAGGTTGTAGAGTGTTGAGTCATAAGTACATCTCACTACCAAAAGTTCCATCATCATGGAACCTTGAAGTATCAAATGTAACTCCCCCATAAAATTTTAAATTAATTAATTTTCACATTTCATAGATTTTGGGCTCACCAAACTTCTAATGCATACTATCAAAAATTATATCAATTAGTTCAATCCAAAATAACATGGCTAGATGCCTCTCAAATTTAGTACAATAATTAATCAAGAAGAAACCTTACAAATGTTTTTTCTGGTACATCTGACATGATATTAAAGTAAAAATAGAATATTTGCATGTTTCATAGGGTGTTTGGTGTCATCTAAATAAAAGGATAAGAATTGTAAAAAATAAAAAATGGTTGGTTGGATGTTTTTAATTAAGGCAAAATTAAAGAAAATATGAAAAAACCTTATGGTGACTTCACTGACTTGTGAATACATTAAACTAATGTCTCTGATACTATGTTAAATTTAGTCAGTCACCAAAATAGAAAGTGACAAACACATCAACGAAACAAAATTTTAACAGTTGTCAATTCAAGGACATTCCTTCACAAAATCAATTAACAATTTGCGACGAACCACCGCGATGCCGGGGTTTCTTGGCTTTCGAGAGGCCAAGTACTCTCATAATTCTGACCCTTTGAGTGGTCAAGGCACTCCAAGCTACTACAAAGTACTTCTTATTATTAATTCCAACATAAAAGAATTACACACACTAAAGCCTTATTTATAAACTAATGACAACTACAAACTAACAAACCACCTACAAACAATTATTAAAAGACTAAACTACCCTTACTAACTAAAATACAACAAATTACAAGAATCTCATTATTATTATAAGTATATGGTTCATAGCAATACCCCCTCCCGAACCTCCACCTTGTCCTCAAGGTGGAAAGAAGGAAAAACGATCGGCGAGGATCTGATTACTCTGATAAGTATGAAGTATGAGTTGTTGAGATCCATTTGGAGTCAGGGGTGCTACGTTGTTGAAGTCGGACATGGGGTTGAATGAGTTGTTAGGAATGTTGGGTTTAAATTTTGGTGGGCAGGTGATGTTTGTTAAATTTGGGCCCAAAATTAGGTTTGAGTTCTCTTGCATTTTCTTGTAATGGGCCTAAAGTTTGTGAGGTGAGGAAATTAGGAAATTGATATTTTAATGGTTGGGTATTAATTGCTAAAGGTTTGAATTGATGGATGGGCTTAGAGTGAGACTTGTTGGGTTGAGTAAATGATGACCAGCAACTAGGTCTTGAAATAATGGGCTTAAAAAGATGTCTCCCTTCATTAAAAAGAATATTGGGCTTAAGATTGACAGGCCCAAAATTTTGCACTATATCCCCCAACTCAATTAGGTCATTTTTGAAGTTTTTTATCTCTTTCCAGAAATTTCTTCACTCCACCTCTGCATCTCCAAATACCTTCAAGGCTGGCAACCTCACCAAAGCTGCCACAACCCGGTCCACCACCGAAACCAGATCGGACAGCACCACCCTCACGTTCACCGTTCCCCTTCGCTGCTACGACGTGGCGTAACTCTTCTTGCACCTTCTCTGTTGTCTTGCTACCTGGTCCTCCATCGAGACCAGACTGATCAGCACCACCGCCAGATCTACTTCCCTTGGCGTTTCCGTCGGCTATTACCCCACCACCGGTGACCAAAGATTCTTCCAACAGTTTGCCCTACCACCGCACGTCTCAACCCTTGGACATATTCTTGGTTTGTTCGAAGTTCTTGAATTCGAAACCCTAATTTTTCTTGCTTCTTTTTCGCGAGACTTTCCCCCTTGCCGGCTTCTCTTGCGGTGGCCGTCTCAATTTCTTGACGGAGCATGACTTGAAAACCTTCTTGATTTATTCGAAATTCCTCCATATGAGCCACCCAAGTACCTTGCTTATTTTTATGTTCTTTCTCATTACTGGAAATTGTATCAGTGGTGGTTAGTTGAGTCTGATTGCTGCCTTTGCCTTCTTCCTCTGCCTTTAACTCCTCTTTTATTAGGGAAGTCTCTATTTTGATTGGAGCAAGTGCTCTATCAATTATCCCCTCTATGTCTTTGCATAGTTTCTTTGAGATCTCCTCTATTTTTGCCTCAAACAATGCCTGTGAAGACATACTGTCTGTAAACCTGCTTCTCACCGCTGGCCACTGGCAATTTCAGGACCACTGAGGACCGTTCCGCTCTGATACCAACTGCTACGAACCACCGCGATGCCGGTGTTTCTTGGCTTTCGAGAGGCCAAGTACTCTCCTAATTTTGACCCTTCGAGTGGTCAAGGCACTCCAAGATACTACAAAGTACTTCTTATTATTAATTCCAACATAAAAGGATTACACACACTAATGCCTTATTTATAGAATAATGACAACTAAAAACTAACAAACCACTTACAAACAATTCTTAAAAGACTAAACTACCCTTACTAACTAAAATACAACAAATTACAAGAATGCCATTATTATTATAAGTATATGGTTCATAGCACAATTAAAGTATGCAGTAGTTCACGAAAAATAAAAGTGGACTTATCTAATCATGTCAATTGAGATATTTCCACACCAATCATCACTTTTTCCTCCACACCAATCATGTCAATTGAGATAACTAAGATATAATACTCACTAACTAATAAAAAAATATGATACTCATACTCTCATCAATATTCATCCCCATATAAATCTCCTCTCCTTAGGTCTATTTACATAGAAAACCTAACTACTCTAGAGTGTTCTAATTTCAAATTAATATAAACTTCATATATATATATATAGGAGCTCCAATGGTTGTTTGCTCTACGAATTCAAATTAATATCAACTTATATTTTATTTGCAGAATAAAGATACTATCATGAAATTAAAAGAAATAACAAATTGCCACAATTGTAGTTAAAAGAGCATTGAAAAGATAAGATGCAAGAAGTTGGTTGGAATTAATGGAGTTCCCAATGTATAAAAAGGCTCAAGGCGTACCAAGGCCAATGGATTTCCTAGAGCCTTAGGCGCGCCTTAGTGCGCCTCAGTGCGCCTCATTGAAGTGAGGCGCACCTAAGAAGACATGGGAAAAATCTAAAAAAAATCTGGGAAAAAAGCAAAGGTGCGCCTCAGGATGCGCCTTAGTGCGACTAGGCGCGCCTTAGGGCGCCTCAGCTGCGCCTAGCCACAAGCGCCTCGCCTTGGCCAAATTAAGCGCTTAGCCCCTATCCCCTTGCGCCTTAGCTCCTATCGCCTTTTCAAACACTGCGAGTTCCTATTGAGATATGGAGATGCTTGGTTGAAAGGGGAGTTGAGTGGTTAACAACTTTCTTCAACAAAATTAAGATGCCCACCGAGTGAAGGAAAAGTACTATAATCCATATATATATATACCTCATCCATTTTTGAATAGTTACAACAAATGGGTATTTTTTGCGTGAGAGATTAAAAATTCATGTGTTGCAACTATTCAAAAACAGAGGAAGTATATATATTTTAAAAAAAAGGGGCGCACATGATTATAGATTATAGAATGACAAATTAATGAGTCATACTATAGCTATGGGACAGTAAGTGAATTGTGGTTAAGAAGAAATGTCAATTCATCTTATGAGACAACTCAAAGAGAAATATAAGGACACTAAGAAGGATTTGCATATGGTTTTCATTTGGAGAAGGCATGTGATAAGGTATTAGGGGAAATACTTTGGTCAGCCATAACGAGAAAAAGCATATCAGAAAAATATCTTGGCATAGAGGTGATAATCGGGTAAGATTGATTCAGTTTGGGTTGATTCGAGTTAAATGTATTTTGGTATCGGGACATCCTAGATTTGAGTTTTTCTCAACTAGATTTACAGGGTATAATATTACACACATTATTAGCGGCAACATTTTGCAAGTCAATTTCAAGTTAGGTTAAATTAATATCAAATATCAAGTGAATTCAGATACGTTTCGGGTACAATTCACTTTTACCACTCTAATTAAATATTCTTATGCAGTTTCAAGCACGATTGTGAGGACTAATGTCGAAAAAATAAGAGTGTTCTCTATCACAATTGTAGTACATCAAAGAGTTAGCCCTTTTCTTTTTTGTCATATTCATAGGCGAATTGACAAGTTCAATTCAAGATGATATACCATGGTGTATGATATTTTCAGATGATATTGTGTTAGTTGATGAGATAAAGGAAATGGAAAAGTTGAAATTGTGGATAAAGACTTTGGAATCTCATGGGTTTAAATTCAGCAGGATAAGAAGTAGAAGGACAAGCTTGTTTAACTTGGATAGAAAGAGCGTTCAATTTTCTTGCTATGGTATTTAAGATCTATTATCTAGAAGGATAGCGAATTGGTTTGTAATGCACCAAGTAATTTTATTATGTTTATTTTGTTTTATTTACTTTATTATTTATCCACATTACTTTTGTATTTTGGCTTATTAGCTTTTAGGTGATTTTTTACTAGAATGTGAACAAAATTGAGTAAGGGAGTCTTAGTGTGTGTGGACAAAATACATGTTAGGTAGTAAGAAGGAAAATGAATTATCCAGAAATATTTTGTGAAAGCTTGGGCATTTGGAGACTTATGACCTAAAGTCACAACTTAGAGATTTGCAATTTCAAGTTGCTAAATTATCTTTTGTATTCAATCTTTTGAGTTATAAATCACATATTGTCATTATTTCCTCTCCTCTTACTATCATTATTATACGCCATTTCTCTATTACCAATTTTTCTACAACTGTTCATTCATGCTCCAGAAAATCACCATCTCTATTCGCATTTTTCCCGAAAAGTTTCCAGAATTAGCAGTTTGAATATGCCAGTGCTTTAGTATCAAAGCAACATCAGAAGTCGATCAATGAAAGGCGAGTTTGTTAATATATTTTCAGAGGATGAATCTAAAGCTTAATTTGGATGAAATCAAACAAAAATTATGTGAGAACATCAAGAAGAACATGGAATAGTGAACCCGATCGTGAGGAAAAGATGGCGAAGAGACAAGGAGCCACCAGCCACAAACTCGAAGGTAAGTTGGCCCGACAATTCGAAGCCCTAAAAAACGCCCAAGAGAAATTTAGGGCAGACACGGTGGTGAGATCTCAAGGGTGGGAGGAAGATCTCAATTCGCCCTAGGGTTTCGAGCCCAACCCTTCGACGGCGGCGGCATAGGATGCGGAGAGACAACAACAAAGACGTTTTGAGCGTGGTGGTGCTGATGGATCTGGATCCTGTGGTGGTGTAGGTGTCGCTACCGACAGTTGGTCGGCGGACATAGCAACTGACCTGGAAGATGGCAGCAAAAATGGAGGCAAGAACATTCTAGAAGATGGGTTGGATGTCTATCCGGCCGATTCTTAGGTTGGCTTGCAAGGGAAGCCAACATTAAAAGATACTAGTAAGGGAAAACTTATCAATTGCCTTAAGACTCTTGAAGTCCTAAGCCTATTCAAACCAGAAGTTAGGAGACCTAACTCTAACTCAACAAACCAAAATTTCAATCGAAATTCCTTTATTCTCCAAGTCAACACCCCGAATTTTCAGGCCAGCATTCTCTCCCACCTAAAACCTTATTCCCACTTCAAGTTTCTAAAACTCAATAGTCCTAACCATTCTGAAAGCCCACAAATCTACACACATAGACACACTTAACACCCATCTCCCTAACCCAACTTCTACAACCTACATCCCCCTCACCTCAATTCACATAGAATACCGTCTTCTTTTATCATCATTCTCGCAAACTTCAACATCATATGGCTGACCAACATTCCAATGCCCGAGAATGCAACGCTAATTACTTCACACCTTAAGGACAAGGTGATTTTCAGGGGGGGGTGTAATGTAATGTACCAAGTAATTAAAATTAGTTCTTAAGAATTTTATTATTTTCATAATTTTATTATGTTTATTTTTTATTTACTTTATTGTTTGTCCTTAATACTTTTGTATTTTGGCTTATTAGATTTTAGGTGATTTTAATTTGTACTAGAAAGTGACCAAAATAGAGTAAGGGAGTCCTAATGTGTGTGTGTGGGTGTGGGTGTGTGTATTAGGTAGTGGGGAGGAAAAGAAATTATCCAGAAATATTTTGTGAAAGCTTGGCCATTTGGAGACTTGTGAGTTGTGACCTAAAGTCAATGCTTAGAGATTTGCAACCTCAAGTTGTTAATCTATCTTTTGTATTCAATCTTTTGAGTTATTAATCATATATTATCATCATTTCCTTCCCTCTTATTATCACAGATATACGCCATTTCTCTATTACCATTTTTCTATTACAGTTAATTCGTGGTCCAGAAAATCACCATCTCTATTCACATTTTTTTCAGAAAGTTTCTTGAATTATCAATTTAAATATCCCAGTGTTTTACATGGTTGGTTATGTTGCTTACAAGCTCAAATTGGGTAGACTATAGTGGAAAGAAACTTCGGGTTTTCTTGTTAAAGAGATATGCCACAAAGACCTAGAGAGAAATTCAATCATACAACAACTACTAGACCAACATTGCTATATGTCACATAATGGTGAGATTTGAAAAACTGACAAATTCAAAAGATGAAAGTGATAGAGATGCTTATGCTACGTTAGATCTATGGGCATACAATGAAGGATAAAATAAGAAATGAAGTTATCCAGAAGAGAATAGGGGTAATGATTATTGATGATAAGATGAGAAAAAATCTTCTAAGATGGTTTGATAACATGAGACGAAGACTGATTACAGCATCATATCACCAATAAGGAGGCTTAAAAAGTTGTAAATAGATGTAAAAGTGAGAGGTAAAGGAAGAAGACTAAGGCAAACTTGGATAAGGGTTGTTATGAGAATATACAACCACTATGGCTTGAGGAGAAATTAAGATAGGGAAGTATAGAAAGGAGAAAATATGCACAAATGAATTTTGTGATTCCACACATTGGTTCATGTCTAGCCCACCCCAAATTATTTTAAGACTAAGGGTGCATTCTTTTCAGCTTATTAGATTTGAATTTATCTGAACTGATCAACCGAATTTATCTAAATTTATTAAACTTGATTGAAACTTATTGGACATGATTAAACTTGATTAGCCATGATCATAAAAACAATGATATAATTCTAGAAATTAATTATTTTAGCACATATGCACAATCTCTCAATTATCAACAAAATAATGAGATATTAATTTGAACACTGCAAAATCAACTATGATTTTGTCCCAATAGAATACCTCCGAACCAAAGGGGTGGAACATTCATCTTTTCATAATGTTTTAGGTTACAAGTAGCTGTTTAATTATCAATTAGAAATTCATTAAAATATCTAAGTAAAATGTGATTAAAAGTTATAGGGTTTTTCTAAACTATGCCCCTGAGTTTTTCGTTTTTCTAAGTTGTGCCCATAATTTTTTGAAACTTCTAAGCTATGCCCCTCAACTTAGGTTTTTTAATTAACAGTGTTCACTCCGTCATCCCATCGTTAATGGATATATTAAAAGGAGTTACATTTCATACGAGGAAAATTTTCCCTCTAAAATTATAGGGCTTTTAACTGATTTTCACTCTTTATTTTAGGGAAATGCATCATTTACAGGGCAATGCATAATTTATTTTAGGGAAATACATCAATTATAAAGGGTGAAAATCAGCTCAAAACCCTAGCGTTGTAGAGGGGAAATTACCCTCCCACAAAATGCAACTCTTTGAGTTAACGGAGTGTGTATTGTTAATTAAAAAACCTATGATGGAGGGCATAACTTTGAAGTTTAAAAAAGCATGGATATAACCTAGAAAGGCGAAAAAATCAGGGACATAACTTATAAAGAATAAGGGTCTACATTATTTTCTAGTGGAATGAGAGAGGTTATAATACTAGTAATGTCAATCTATATTACTCAACTAATCATTTTTATTCAAGTATCTATGTGAAATACTCTGACATTTATTTGTGATATGACACTTGAACAATTCGGTTTAAGCTAAAACTATGGAGGAAAAATTTATAAAATTGTCAAGCCATACATTTGTACACGTACCCATGTTCGAAGTTCGGACATGAGTACCTAAATTTGAGTAGTATGGATGTTAACTAGTTTTCGATTCTAGCAATATATGGATAGTATGTAGGATTGTATTTATTCTCATAATTGTTGTGATTGTAATTTCGCAAATTTTATAGTGTTAAAAGCAGGTTTCTATAATAGAATATTGGATATCAACAGCCAAACAATATAGGTAATAAAAATCATTGTATGATGTAAATAATATAGTTGGATTAAAGTTGATACTAAAAGCAATTCGTTACATATGCATGCATATGTGTCAATGCAAAAGGTATACAACTACACAATCAAGTAATAAGATTTTAAATAATGAAAATTTAAAAAGACGAAGTAGAGAAAAAGAGAAAGAATATGGCATAGCAAATTATGAGGGTTTAGTATGTGTACGTGAAGATGATCAAAATTTAAAGGATGAAGTATTAAGTTAGTAAATTAATAATAAGAGTTACATATAAGCAAATGTAAGATGAAAACGAATAAAAGGGCTACTTAGCGGTTGACAATTTATGAATGACTTATTGGTATATAATCAGATGATGGAAGATGAATGTAGTGAATAATTATAGGATGACAATTTATGAATGATGTTCATGTAACTATAAAGAGTTTGGAAGATGAATTGAAAAAGTGGGCAATCATGGATTACAAAGAAAAAAAGAGGCAAGAGGTGATGACACATGACATTTAGATGATATATTTAGGAGGGTGAGGAGTCCCCAAATGTGATTTTGGGAGTGTGTTTTTATAGACTAGGTATAGAAGTGTCATTAGCTAGTATTTGAGATGAATAAAAAAGTTTAATTAATACAACCTCCATTTCATTTTATGTGCAACAATTGAATATTTTATACCTCACAAACAATAATCAATTGTTGCACATAATTTGAAATACAGGTAGTATTCTAAAATGAAAAGTTTCATAAACAACAATAAAATTCCATTGGATTTGGAAGCTTAATGTTAACCATAAGCTGCAAATTTTTTGCATGCTAGCTCCTCCATATTAGTCTTCAGGTCCGCCATACCTTGCTTCTCGTGGCAAGTCCATTCCTACCCTTTGCCCCCTTTGTTCTACTGATGAAACCCAAAACCATCTCTTTCTTTACTACCCCTTGATTATGTCAGGTTGGTCTCACGCCCAAGCGATCAATTAGATTGCCCCACTCCCCTCCTACAATAGTCTTACCTCTTTGAGATATCCTCTCCATCAGTCTAGGTCTTCGTTTATAGTCAAGAATCAAGATCATTTAACTTTTATGGAGTATTTGAAAATCCCACAATGCTTCAATTTTCAAGGATATCCCTGTTTCCTCTATTTTCATTTTTTATATAGTCTTTTCTTTTTTGCAAGAATGGTCCTCAAAATTTTCTTTAGATCACTACACTCAATTACACTCTTCAGCCTCTTATCCTCACAATTTAATCTCTTGACTCTCCCTGCCCCAAATACAAATAAAATCAATTTTGATGGTTTGGTCAGATCTAACTCAGTTGCAGCAGGATTAGTTGTCCGCAATCATCAAGGTGAATGCCTTGTTGCTCGTTCTTATTTTCTTGCCTATACCTCAACGACTGTGGTAGAAACTTTGGCCCTTTGCAATAGACTCCTCCTTGTTCGATATCTTAGTTTCGCAATAGCCTCCTCCATGGAAAACCCAGCTCCACATGGATTGCATCAAAATAATCCCACAAAATTACAACAAAATCTTTTTAGCTCATATTTTCTGCGAAGCTAAGCATACGACAACCCTTGAGTAGCCTTTTCACATCAAAACTTGGAGTGTAAGGATAATTATAGGTGAGCTAAACTTGGAGTTGAGTTCACAGCAAACTTAGTTTTAAAAAGCGCGCATCGCTCTAAGGCTCTAGGAAATGTGCTTTAGCTAAGTGAGGCTCAGCGACCTCTGAAAGCCCGTGCCTCGTGCGCCTTTGAGCGCTTTTTTTGAGGCGCGCCTTTGCACCTTAAGAAAAATAGCACATATCTAAGTTACAAGTTGAAGAATGGTTGTTTTTTTTTCAAATTGAGACTACCTTAGCTTTACAAATATCTATATTTAAATTATTAGGAATCTTTTTAATAGATATTAATTACAATCAAAGAAAAAATTAATTTGAAATAAGTATTTAAATACATGCGCCTCGCGTACAAAAGGCGCGCGCCTAGGCTCCAACGACTATTTGCGCCTTGGTGCACCTTGCGCCTTTTAAAACTAAGACAGCAAGTCCCCATTATATACTACTTAGGCCTTGTTTGATTCACATTATTTCAACATCATATTACTTATTTTAAATCAAATCAGATTAGAGCAGATCTAGAAAAAATAAGTTTAGATCAGATCAGATAATTTAATTTGACGTTTTTAAACTTTAAATATCATTGATTCTATAACAAATAATATTATTAAAATAACAGATTAAAAAACTACTCGTTAATACAAATAATATAAGATCTCAATTGATACCTTTTTTCCTTATGGGTTAGCATATATACGCTGTCAAAGTTTAGTCAAACTAGACAATAAATTCAGATCAGATCTTATCAAATAAACAAATTCTAGGTGTATCAAACAAAGCCTTAGTGAGCTCAACTTCCTTTGATTCAATACCCTAGATATACACATTGGATTTAATTGAAAAAAATGTAATTTGTTCCCCTCCCAAATCTTTTAGAAATGGAACCAAACTAAATGGAAATGATTTTTTACACTTCAATAATTGATTTATCTTATAGGAATTATGTAAGTGGAAAACCAGATATACACTCTAAGGCATGAAATGTTGGAAAAGTGATTTATAGGATAAGGTTATATGTAGCGTTTATGTGGATACGGTGGTATAAACGTTCATATCATGATTACACGACTAACATACGACTATGAAATAGTCGGAATCCGAACTCGGACAAAACTTGGGTTAGCCCATATGTAAGTTGGGTGTCGCGGACAAAGGTTTTGAGGCGCCAAGCCCGCGACACGAGAAACGGAGCACAGGGGAAGGACACGAGCCGCGCCCGGGCGAAGGGCTGTCACGCCCGTGCCATTGGTCCTGCATGCCTGCATGGGCTTGTGCTGAAAGTTGCTTTGTTTCGATTTTATTTTCCAACGTACCTTTTGGGGATTTGCTTGAACGGTTGTGCTATGTGTGATACACCTCTTGGCTGATGTTTTAAGTGGATAAGAAGAGAGAAAGATAACCAACATTTTATTCTCGCTTGTTACAATGTTTCATCATCTTTCTCTCTAACACTTGACACACATTGTGACATTGTTGTATGAGCAACAACTTTGTAGTTTTCCATTTCTTCATTGTATCACAAAGACGAATCTGGGCATCCCTTGCTCCACTGAATAGGGTCAGATTATTGTCTTTAGGAAAGCATTTAATTTGTGCCTTGAAGGTTTTCATTTTCTGTTTTTATTCTTGTGTTCAACCCTAGTTTCTAACAATCTAAAGACAATATTTCTTGTAAGTCTTGGGCAAAATAACATTAACATTGATGAAACTTTTGTTGTATCTTCCATAATTGATAAATTAACCCCATCTTCGAAAAATGTTACAAATTCTCTAAAACATAAAAAGGATGACATGAATTTAGAACAATTGAGTTCCCATCTCGTTGTCAAGGAAGGAATTCGTAAGCAAGATGAACTAAAGGATGTTGATACCAAATCTACCACCATTAATGTGGTAGAGAAGGGCAAGTTCAAAAGTGCTTCAAACAATTCAAAGAAAAGAAAGTATGGTGAGTTTGGTGACAACAAGGCTAACAAAGACTCTTAGCCTAAGGGGAATGGCAAACAACCACTACGTGGTTGTTGGATCTTGGATGTGTGGCAAACCCGGTCATTTCAAAAGGGAATGCATCATATGGAAGAGAAGGTTCAACAAGAACAAAGGGAATGGCGACACATGCCAAACCCTAGAGAAGCAAGGATGATTGTTCTTGGTATATCGATTCGGGAGCATCGCGACATGTATGTAAAGACAAATCCTTATTCAAAACCTTTAGCGAGGTGCACAACGGGATAGTCTTTACATGGGAAATGATTCTATCGCTCAAGTCTTAGGAGTAGGGCATGTAGAATAATTTGTACTTCCAGTAAAATTCTTGTATTACAAGATGTGTTGTATTCCCCAGAACTAAGACAAAATTTAGTGTCTAATGCCATCTTGAATCGTTTAGTTTTTAAATTAGTGTTTGAAACAGATAAGTTTGTGTTGTCTAAGGGTGGTAATTTTATAGGTTTAGGTTATTTGTGTGGTGGTATGTTTAAACTCAGGATTTCTGATTGTAAAGACAATGTGTGTGTGTTGAATTATGACTCTTCTCTTTGGCATGTCCGGTTAGGACATGTGAATTATAAAAAGTTGCATTTTATGTCTAAGCATGATTTGATTTCTCCATTTGATCAAAATATTGAGAAGTGTCATACATGCATGTTAACAAAGATCACACGAAAGCCTTTTCCTAGTTGTATTGAAAAGAACACTACTTTATTGCCATTGGTGCATAGTGATTTGTGCGATTTTCACCATCTTATTGATGATTTTCTCGCTTTTGCTATCTATATTTATTATTTTCCAAAAATGAAGCCCTTGATAAATTTAAAATTTATAAAAATGAAGTTGAATTGCAAATGAATGAAAAGATCAAAAGGCTAAGGACCGACAAAGGTGGTGAATATTATACATGAAACAACCACAGGTTATACACCACAACAAAATGGTGTAGCGGAAAAGAAGAATAAGACGGTGCAAGAGATGGTTAATTCCATGTCGTCCTATTCGGGTCTAAGTGATGGTTTTTGGGGTGAAGCCATTTTAACGGCTTGTTACATATTAAACCGTGTTCCTATGAAAGGAAACTCGGTAACCCCTTATAAGCAATGGTTCAAGAAAAAACCAAGTTTGAGTTATCTCAAAGCTTGGGGTTGTAGGGCAGTCGTGAGAGTTCCGGAACCCAAACAAAAGAAATTGGGTGAACGAGGAGTAGAGTGTATTTTTATTGGATATGCTGAACATATCAAGGCTTATAGGTTCTATGTTATAGAACCTAATGACTTTTGGTCGGTTCATACCACCGTTGAGTCAAGAGGATATGTTATAGGTTCTATATTTGATGAAACTCGTTTTTCATCAATTCCTAGACCAAAGGATGTTACTCCAAGAACCAGTGCTCATGAACTTCGCCAAAGTTCTGCTAATCAAGCTGATAATCATCTTCAGAATGAAGAGGGAGAATCAGCTGTTATGCATCAATATATTTTAGTAAGGGTATTCTAGGAAGTTTACAATAAGTTAGCTATTAGGAATTTCTAGAAGGTTCAAGAGTTATTGGATAAGGTTTCTCTATAAATATACTTAAGTAGGATGGAAGAGGACATGTTGAGGAGTGAAGAAGAAATTTATGTTTTGTTTTTTAGATTAGTATTAGGAGTCCTCAGCTACTAAAAAGCTGCTGTTTGAAATACCAAACATCCTTTTCTGCCTTTATTTTCTACCTACTGTTTATTGTTGTTCAGATTATTATTTTCAGAATATCAATTGTTTTGAGTGTTGTTGTGTTACTGGTCTATTGTTGTGGTAGTCTGTGTGTGAGAATAGGACGAGCATGTGGTCCATAACATCCGCATCGCTTGAACCTAGAAGAAGTAAACTTTCAGCTCGGACTTTCATGTATATTTACTTGAAGGGTCACGAGATTCGGTTTTGACTCAATTTCCTTTTTTTTATGTGGAGGAAGACCCTTTGACTTTGGTGAGGCCATCAGGTCTCATGATTCTTCCTTTTGGAAAGAAGCTATTGATGATGAAATGAGTTCTATCATGGGAAATAACACGTGGGTGTTAGCAGAATTACCACCTAAATGTAAACCAATTGGGTGCAAATGGATTTTCAAGAAGAAAATGAAAGTCGATGGTACTATTGACAAATTTAAAGCCTGATTAGTGGCTCAAGGTTTCACTCAGAAACCGGGTATTGATTATTTCGATATGTACGCACCCGTTGCTAGAATCTCCATGATTAGGTTATTAATAGCTCTAGGGGCTATTCATAAGTTAGTGATCCATCAAATGGATGTTAAGCCAACCTTCTTTAATGGAGATTTAGAGGAGGAGGTTTATATGCGTCAACCCGAAGGGTTTGTCGTAGAAGATCAAGAGCACAAAGTTTGCAAACTTGTCAAATCTTTATATGGGCTAAAACAAGCACCAAAGCAATGGCATCAAAAATTTGATGAAGTGGTGTTGGGTAGCGGGTTTTTGTTGAGCAACTCGGACAAGTGTGTGTATAGAAAATTTGATGACACCGGTAAAGGAGTTATTATTTGTCTATACGTGGATGACATGTTGATTTTTGGAACTAACTTGGAACAAATCGAATTGTGTAAATCATTTTTGTCATCAAAATTCTCCGTGAAGGACATGGAGGAGGCGGATGTCATTTTGGGCATAAGGATCAAGAGGCAAAATGAAAAGCTGATCTTAACACAATCTCATTACTTTGATAAAGTGCTTTAGAGATTTGAAGTTGATGAAGTTTTTCTTGTATCCACACCTATGGATTCTAGCATAACCCTTTTTCCGAATAAGGGAAATTCAGTTTCACAACTTGATTATGCTAGAGTAATAGGTTGCTTGATGTTTGCCATGACAAGAACAAGGTCGGATATTGCCTTTGCAGTTGGCAAATTGAGTAGATATACTAGTAATCCGAGTATTCTACATTGGCAAGCAGTCCGTCGAGTACTTGGGTACTTCAAGAAAACCATAGATTATGGTTTGTGCTATAGTGGGGATCCTTCGGTTTTAGAAGGGTATTCAGATGCAAGTTGGATCACTAATAGAGAGGATCACTTTTCTACGAGTGGTTGGGTATTTTTACTTGGTGGAGGTGCTATATCTTAAGCTTCCAAGAAACAGACTTGCATTGTCGATTCCACAATGGCTTCGAAGCTTATAGCTTTACATTCGGCAGGCAAGGAAGCCGAATGGTTGAGGAACCTCATGTTTGAGATTCCTCTGTTATAAAAGCCAATTTCACCTATTGCTATCCATTGGATAGTAATTCAACGTTGGCTAAGGCATATAGTCAAGTTTACAATGGTAAGTCGAGACATATCGGTCTTCGACACAGTTTCATACAAAGCTTAATCAAGGATGGGGTAATCACCTTAGACTATGTGCAGACTAAGTTCAATTTGGCCGATTGCTTTACAAAAGCATTGACTAAAGATACGGTAAAGAGGATGACAATCAGTATAGGATTGGGGCCCACCGATAATTGCGAGAGAGAGAATCTCAACTTGATGATCAAAAGGTATTTGTGCATTAAGTTCAACGACATAAATTCTCTTATTTGTTGATTGGGAAAATATTTAACGACATAAATCCTTAATAGATCTTGATAATGCGCTTAATCACAGGAGCATGCTAAGAGATCTACCTAATCGAATGCGAAGTGTGGCAGCTTCAAGAAGCTAGTGGGCTTAGTTTCGAAGCATTCGTGATAAGATACGGGACACATGGCTATAATAGTGTCAAGTTTATTTATGTGTGTGGAGTAAAGTATTTTGTGCGTGTAATAGCGTCGGATTTTCATATGTATTGAAAATGGTTCAATTGTTTATCAACACCATTTGGATACGATTATTTGTATGTTTATTACACTAACTGAAGGTTCAAGTCATGTACACTTTCATTTATGCTCGAAATTGTTGAGATGATGATTGATTTACTTTGTGGTTTCTTATACTCTAAATGGGGGAGGATTGTTGGAAAAGTGATTTACCCGTGTCCTTCCCCTGTCCACAAAGTAAATCAACCGTTGTTGTTTTCCATTTCTTCATTGCATCTCAAAGACGAATCTGGGCAACACTTGTTCCATTGAATAGGGTCAGATTATTGTCTTTAGGAAAGCATTACTTTGTACCTTGAAGATTTTCATTTTCAGTTTTTATTCTTGTGTTCAAACCTAGTTTCTAACATGAAATCTACGATTTCTTATTAGTTTAATTTCGCCCCAGTAGGATTACCGTGTTACCATAAAATAATTAATGAGATATAATGGAAATAACAATTCATTTTTATCATCAAACAAAGTGAATTCTAAAGGACTTTGTTTTTCATTTTGTATTTTACACTATTACAATTATCTAGAAATTCAAAGAGTAAGCAAGTGTTCAGAGGAGAGAAAACTTATGTTTTTTCCACACTTCACTAGTGAACTACAATGACCTATTTCTAACCATCAACGAAGTATACAATCAGTCACAATAAGGGTGTTCAAACTCCATTGAATAACTCATTAAATTCTAATTTAAGGTATGTTAATGAGGATTAAGCCAAGGATTAAACCCCCAATTAACTTACCACTCTTAATCATCAAGATTAATGCTAAATCAATTATTAGTAACATCCCTCATAACTAGTCAAAAGCATCAGAGAACATAAGGAATCCAATGAACCAAAGAGAATACAAAACGTCAGAACAAAAGAGCGGGAGGCAGAAGGTCATCGCGCAATCGGTGCATGGCGTGACGGCCCGACACGTGGCGCGACCGGCTACTGCCTCCAATTCTTCGACTTTGCCTTTTGTTCTATCTTCCCGTGGTACAAGTTCGGGTCACTCAACCCAATATGCTACGAATTTATTGCTTTATTCACTTAGGTCCATTCATGTATTCTCATAGTTAAAGTGTCAAAATCATTTCCTCAAACTAACACTTGAATTCTACTTTACCAAGCAACCTACGTAGTATTTAAAAAGGAAACCTAATCCATTTGCATCAGATTCTTCATTATGGAGTATTTCAACTAAGGCTACGTTTATTTCAAATGAAAACAACAAATGGGAAAATAGTGAATACTGTAATAAAAATCACTAAGGCTATGTTTATTTCAACTTATTTAAGCTATTATTTGTTTGTTAAACAAAATCAAATCAGAAAAATCAAAATCATAAATATTCAGATCAAATTTTCTTATTTGCTTTTTATACATTACTAAATATATTTTTAACTTCGTACAAAGATAAATTATGAAGAATACGACATTACGTAATTGAAAAAATACTCATGAATACAAATATAATGATACCTCATTTGATAATTCTTTTTCTTATAAATTAATTAGGTCAAAATTTAATCAAACATTCACATCAGTTCAGATTTAAAATTTTAAAATCAAATCAAACCAGATCAAAACAAGTAAACACAACTTAAATTTAGTTTTTTTCCCTCCTAAAGTTGCATTTAATTTTTCTATTACTGATATATCCTATAGTTGTATTCGAAACTTATATACTTTCTATAGAGTAAAAAACCATAAAAATCTGTATTCTCTCAAACATTCTTTTCCCTCCAAAACTTTGCATATAATTTTTACTTTTTGGCAATATGTTTATCTTCTACTTATCTTCTCTCTATCTATCTATCTATCTATCTATCTATCTATCAATCTGTCTACCTAGTTATCTTATTAAAATTAATAATCATTGTTTATAACATTGCGATCCTAAACTTGCATATATAAATATATAATTTTTCCTTTTGTTAGTATTTTTTTTTGGTTGTTGTTGCTTAGGGAACTAAAATTAATAATTAAGTTTGAAAATCTATCATCTTGATTCCTATATTGAGCCATCCTCTTCTTCTCCTATTTTAATTACAACTTTTTTGAGCTTAATAACACTTTGTAAATTTTTTATAACATCTTATTCACAAAACTAAGATAGATCGGCCAATGAAGTCTTGAATAGCACGGTTATATGTTGGATAGGTAGTCCCAACTGAGTTCAGGAGAATTGCTTACATATCTTTCGTGAACAAGGTTCAAGATGAGTGTAAGATTGTAGGTTAATCCACATTGTAAAGGGTATCGGGGCATTGGTGGATGTACCTTTGGGCAATGGGCATTGTAGGGCAAATGATATTCATGACAAGAAAAAGAAAATGATGAAGTTCATGTTATGAAATAATTATGGATGTCCATGAAACAATAGTATCACTTGGAATCATTATGTTCTTTGGAATCATTGTACCTTTTGGACATGTATATATATGTAACTTACATATGGAATAAGAGATAGACTGATATGGTTTTCCTTCTTTACATTCCCTCCTTATTGTATTATCTTATTTATAACAGTTCAATTATTTTTTTTCTAAATTAAATTTTAAGATTTGTAGCACCAGGGGCAGAGCCAGGGGGGCTGGTGGGGGCCTTGGCCTCCCCATTGGCCTAAAATTGCTCGTATAAGTTTAAGTGAAAATAAACAATAAAAATTTAGTAGCTCAATTGGTTTGATTGCTTGTTTATATTTCCCTAGAATAGGGAACGAGACTTACTAGCTACATTTTCAACATTTTTTGCTCTTTACTAATTCAACACTTTATTACTTTCGAGTGATATTGATCTTGGCCCCAGTGATAAAAAATTTCTGGCTCCGCCACTGTGTAGCACACTTAGTCATAATCAAGTCAGAATTCATTAATTTTTCTTTGACATTCTTTTAATGCTTTCTAACTCCTATAATCTATATCACCAATCCACACTGCAGATGTCTTGTTTAGTTGGAGGTTAATTTCCTTGCAAATAGAATTTTTTTTGAAACACTAAGATGGTGTTGTGTTTGTTTGGATAAATAGGGTAAGCATGGAAAATTGTAATTCTAAGAAAAAGATAATTTTTCCTCAAACCATGGAAATCCCTCATCAATTTCTCTTTGGTGAGTTAAATTTCCTGGGAATTGTAATTTCCAATAGTGTAAAAAATGGCTTAATTAAAAGAAAATTAGCAAGAGAATTTTTGGATGGAATATAAATCAAATCCATAGGAAATGATTTTCTTTGTGAACCAAACAAAGCCTAAGTTTTGGTAGAGGTTTGGAGTAATGAATTAAAATTTTCAAATTTTAATCCCAACACATATTTATGTAGGTTAGTAACCTTTTAATAAGTTAGTAGTCGTGTATAAAAGTTAGAGATAGTAATGGATTTTGGACCTGACCCAGACACGTTAGGACCCGACCCATTTGTAAGACTTAATTAAATGGAAATAGTTTAGTTTAATTTAAAAATATATTTGGAATTTTCCTATGATATATTATACCTCTTAATGTTTGGCTAAAATATCCAATTATAGAATGAAAAAGTTAAAGTAACAAAAATTTAACCACAAATGATACAACTTAGAAAATTGAGTTAAGGGGTACAATTTGGCATTTTAAAAATAATGGGATACATCTTAAAAAACTCAAAACCTCAAGGATACAACTTAGAAAAACAATTAAATTTATTAAACAATGTTTAAATATGATTACTAACTTGATGTAAGAAATGTAAATGTTGGAAACAAAGGAAACCCTATAAGTTTCTAATCTGTGAAATCGACCAGTAAATTCGACATACCGTTCAAAATTGACTGAAGGTTATACAACATTTATTAAAAAAAAGGGTTCGAATTTCACTTAAAATTAATATTACCAAATCATAATTTATCTAAAAACAATATCATTCAATCTGAAGTTAATAAATATCGATCTAATCCAAAATTTATAAGAACTCAAATAAACCTGAATATTATTTCCTTCATAACTCAAATGAAATGATCCGAATCTGAATTTGATTTGATTGAAAATGATCTGATCCGAACGTGAACTGAATCTTAGAAACAAAAATCCAAAGCAATTTATAAAAAGGCTCAAGGCGTGCGAAGGCGATTGGATTTCCTAGAGCCTTAGGCGCGCCTTAGTGCATCATGGTGTGCCTCATTGAAGTGAGAGGCACCTAAGAATGCATGGGAAAAAATCAAGGAAAAAAGCAAAGGTGCGCCTCATTGCGTCTTAGGATGTGTCTTAGTGCACCTAGGTGTGCCTTAGTGCGCCTCAGTTGCACCTAGCCACAAACGTCTCGCCTTGACCAAATTAAGCACTTAGCCCCTATCGCCTAGTGCCTTAGTGCCTAGGCGCACTTGATCAAACACTGATCCAATGATAATTCAAGCTCAAACCGAATTCCCTTTTCAAACACTAATACAAAGATTATTCAAGCTCAAACCCATCTTGGGAAAAACAAATCAACCAAAACCCTAACCCTAGAAACATTTGAGCAATCATAGCACTTGCATCCTAAATAACACCAATTCTATTATCTCTAATAACCCTAAACAGGGCATCAAAGGACGATTCTGAAAGAAGATCGAGTGTTGCACATTCGTCTTGTCGGCAATGATTGGGCGAATCTGTGAGTCATTTTTGGGAAGCAATCGAAGCCCACAAAGCATGGTATTAAATCAAGGCCGCATCACAACTGCATTGTAAAGCTTTTTGAGCTTACCTAAACCGATGTATTAGGCTGCAATGGCCGCGAACCATCCATATTACCCACGAATGTCCTTCCGTGACTGTTACCGCGATCGCGACCGAAATCGACATTTAAAACCATGCCACAAAGTGTTGAAATTCATGTTTGATTTAACATTGAACCTAGCTTTGATATAAGGGATTTGTTATTTGACGTTAAACTTCTAACTACCACCGTATATTCCTAATAGTTTAGGTGGTCAGTTGTGGTGGTCGTCGGGTTGGGTGGTTAGTTCTGGTGGTTAGTTGTGGTGATGGTGTATCAGGAGGTGGTTAGTTGTGCTGGCGATCAATTGTGTATAATCTATATCAATCAATCAATCAAAGCCTTATTTCCATAAGTGGGTTCGGCTATATGAACCAATGTGATTATTCCGAGAGGTCGTCCACATAGATTTTCCTCCTCCACCCTGCACGGTCGAGAGCCTCAATCTCTTGTAAATCCAACCGTTTCATATCTTTTCTAACTCCTTCCCACCAAGTCATTTTCGGCCTCCACCTACCATGTTTGAAATCCCCCTGATCCCACTCTTCCACTCTTCATATTGGTGCTCCCTGGGGTCTCCGTGTTACATGCCCAAACCAACGCAAGCGATTTTCTCTTAGCTTGCTTGCAATATCCACAACACCAACTTTCCTACGAATATCTTCATTTCTGATTCCATCTCGTAGAGTGTTGCCAGTTTGCCACACATCCATCTCAACATCCGCATCTCTGTAACCCCTACCTTTTGGATATACTCCTTCTTAAAAGCCCAACATTCTGTACCATAGAGTAACACTGGTCGTATAGCGGTCCTGTAGAATTTCCCCTTCAACTTTAAGGGGATGCTTCGATCGCAACACTCATGTGGCCGCTCTCCATTTAAGCCACCCGACTTGATCATGTGAGCCATATCTTGGTCAATATCTCCATTTTTTTGGATGATTGACCCAAGATATTTAAAGCACTCGCTCATGGCTAGATCTTTTCCGTCAAAACTCACCACAAAATCACTTGCCCCCCTCTGTGACCCAAAACGACATTCCAAATACTCAGTCTTAGTCCGACTTAGCTTAAATCCTCTAGATTCCAGCTGTTGTCTCTATTTCTCCAATTTGGCATCAACCCCTGTTTTAGTTTCATCCACAAAAACAATATCATCTGCAAACAACAACCTTGGTAACTCGTCTTGGATTGGCCTTGTCACTTCATCTATAACCAATGCAAAAAGGAAAGGGCTTAACGCCGACCCTTGATGCAATCCAATTGTTATAGGGAAATCCTTTGTCGACCCATCACAAATCCTTGGATTGGCCTTGTCACTTCATCCTCTTCAAAGCAACCTCCACCTCTGATCTTCTAACCCTTCGTACAAAATCCACAATGATTTCCTCCTTACTCACAGACGTATCCCCAATGGCAGCCCCTTGGCTTCCATTAAACAATTCATCGAAATACTCTTTCCACCTATCTTTAATATAAATTAATTAAATAAGAAATCATTCAATAAAATAAGTTAATGAAGGTTAAAATATTAAGTATCTAATTTAATGAAGGTTAACCTTTTGTCACCTATTGTAGCAAGTTAAAAATAAATGGGGACCAAAAAGAGAAGACACAAAGCGAAGCTGATATTATATTAAGTTATTGCAAAGGTTGGACCTTTTTGAGAAAAATGGGCAAAGGTCGATTTACTTATGTGAATTTTTCTATAAAGATATGTATGTAGATGTTAGTACAATTGTGAAGCCTAGTGTTCGAAAAATAGAAGAGATCTCTATCACAAATGGAGTACACCAAAGTTCAACGTTTAGTCCTTTTCTTTTTGGCGTAGTCAGGAGTGAATTGACATTGACATTGTCAATTCAAGATGATATACCATGCATGGTACATGATTTTTGCGTATGACATTTTGTTTTTAGTAAATGAGACAAAAGAAAGCGAGGAAAGTAAATTAGAATTGTGGAGAAAGCTTGATAACACATAAGAGACCTGGAGCCTAGACGCAAAAGTGCGCCTTTCGTAGGTGCGTTGTGCAAACATTTTTGTCAAAAACAATATAGGTCAAATTTAGATACAATAATAAACTAAAAATAAAAAAATAACATATCATAAATATGGTGAATTGGCTAGTGTTGTAGCTTACATGATCAAATCAGGTTGGTTAAAGTAGAAATGAGCTTCAGAATTTTCTTTATGATCGAGGTATGCCATAAAGACTATAGGAAAAATTCTACCATAAATCTATTAGACCGGCATTATTATATCCCACATATTGTTGAGCTTTGAAATACTGTCACATTCAAAAGATAAATATTACAGAGATGTGTATACTATGTTGGATGGGTTTGCAAACTGTGCATACAATGAATGAGGTTTTTGAAAAGAATATAGGGGCAACGACTATAGAGGATAAAATGAGGGAAAATCAGCTAAGGTGGTTTGGTCATGTGAGACAGAGTATGATTATTACCACTACAAGAAAAACATCTTTTAGCGACCGAATTTAGCGACCGACAACGAAGTTAGTCGCTAAAATATAGTTTAGCGACTGATGGAGACTAGTAGTCTCTATTTTGCGACCACCACTTTATCAGTCGCTAAGTAGTTGCAGTTTTGCGACCATAGAAAATTATAGCGACTAATATGCGGTCGCTACCATGAGTAGGTTTTTTCCTAAATAGTTAAATATTATTTGCGACTAAATATAAAGTTTAGAGACTAATATATAGTTGGTTGCAATATTTTTTTTTTAAAAAAAAAAAACTTATTTTCACACTTGTTATTTTTCACACTTCAACAAAGTTTTAAGCATAAGTTATTTTTCACACTTAGTTTTCTTACACTTCAACAATAGGACTCAGCTCTCGTACAATTTATCTTAGGTTTAAGCATAAGTTATTTTTACACTTGTTATTTTTCACACTTCAACAAAGTTTTTTTTTACACTTAGTTTTAAGCATAAGTTATTTTTACACTTATTTTCACACTTGTTAGTTTTTTTTTTCACACTTAGGTTTTTGAAAGGAAGTTTACTTCATAATTCTGCGCCTCATCCCTTCTCCCACAATTCATCTCTCTCGCAGCATCTCTTCATCTCTCTCGCAGCATCCTCTCATCTCTCTCGCAGCATCTCCTCTTCGTTCGCAGCATCGATCTACCGCTTGAGGTGAGGTAAGGTTTATAATCAGTAGTTGGTATTTATTAAGTAATTTCTTCGATTATTTGCATATTTTCTGGGTTTTTTTGGGTAAATTTTTTGGGTAATTAGGTTCGAATTTTGTTCGAAATTTTTGGGTAGATTAGGTTCGAATTTTGTTCGAATTTTTTGGGTAATTAGGTTCGAATTTTGTTCGAAATTTCTGGTATTTATTTATTTTTTGTTTCAATTAATATCTAGGTAAATTTTGTTCGAAATTTTTGGGTAGATATGGTTCGACAATTAGGTGTATTGGGGCTTCGAATTTTTTGGGTAATTAGGTTCGAATTTTCTAGGTAATTAGGTTCGAATTTACTAGGTAATTAGGTTCGAATTTTCTAGGTAATTAGGTTCGACTTTTCTGGGTACTTAGGTTCGAATTTTCTGGGTAATTAGGTTCGAAATTTTTTTTTCAGTTTTTGATTTGTTTATTTTTTCTTATTTTTCGAATTGTATTCCATTTTTCTTTTTTTTTTTTTCGATTTTTGTTTAAATTTCTATTACTTTTTTTGTTTGATATGTTTGTGTTTTTTTTTTGGTTATATGAATATTTATATATATAAGAGAATGAATATGTTTGTGTTTTTTTTTATGTTTATTAGTTATTCTAACATATATATTTGTAGAGGTAAGGTTGATGGCTCGATCAGATCGAAAATGGATGTATGAGAGATGTCAAGGTCGAAAACTAAGGGTTGAGTTTGTTGATGGAGTAAGAGAATTTGTTGAATTTGCTAAAGAACACACAAATTTGGGTGACTCTTTAGAAATAAGATGTCCTTGTTCCAAGTGCAAAAATAAAAAATATCTACATGTTGAGAATGTCAAACAACACCTATATAGGAATAAGATGTCCTTGTTCAAAGTCCTTTTGTTTTGTCACTTGTACGCATATAAATAGATACTTGTTATTAAGTTACCTCTTATTGTTTCGTTTTTCAGGTTCAGTAAACCTATTGTTGCTTCCGCTGTTGCAGACTCTTTTAGGGCACTTTACAATGCCCCCTACATGAATTGGTCGGAGGTGCCACAATCTGTAAGAGATCGATGGTTCACACATTTTAAGGTGAACTATTTTAGTTTTATATAGAAATCATAGTAAATTAATTACTAAATAGAAGTTACGAATAAAGTTAACGATTCAATTATATAGAAGTGTTTGACTATTGAAGTTTTATTTTCAGAATCAGTTTACATGGAAAACCGAATATGATGATATGGTTAGGAGAGATTATGAAAAGAAGTGCAAAGAACGCCTTAAGGATCATGTGAACAAGGCTTCCAAAGTACCTCTCCATAAACCAGTAAAATGGATGCTCGAGACTGTTAGGGCGGAACTCATTCGTAAGAGGGAGCACCCTGATTTTGTCAAGCGTTCTGCTAAGGCCAAGAAAAATCGTTATTCGAACCAATCTAAAGCTTCATTTGACCCTGGTCATCGCCAAGGAAGTATTTCCACTATTGAAGTGGCTGACCGATTAGTGAGTTGCTTGTCGATGCTTCGATTCATTTATATCATATTGACTATCTTTTTCCTATGCATAATGTGATTACTAATTTTCTTTCCTAATTATATGTTTTGGTAGGTTGCTGAGAAGAATGGAGTATTACCACTTGCGGCTGATGTGTACGAGAAAACTCATGGGTTTGAAATGCCAGATGGAGAGAAAATGTTGCTTGGTGATAAGCCGAAGAAGACAATGGTTAGTACGAGAAAACTCATTGACTTGTGATTGTCTTGTCTTTCATTAACGAGTGTTAATTTGAATTGGAAATAATAAGTGTTGATCTATTATTGAAATTGAAGAGTGTTATTTGTTTTGATTTGGATGTCAAACATGGGTGTGCACTTATGCTTAGCTATATGCCATGATTGTGTAAATCATTTTCAGGATGTTTTTTTTTTAAGTTTTTAGCATGAACATATATTGGAATGTAAATGTGAATATAATGGCATGATTTGGATGTCAAACATGGGTGTACACCTATGCTTAGCTATATGCCATGATTGTGATGCAAATTTAAGTGCGTTCGGTGGTTTCGGAGGGCTGTCGGCTATTGAAGGCTGCTGTGGGGGCGTCGGAGTGCTGCTGGCTGGGCAGAGCAGTGGCTGGGCAGAGCTGCTGGCTGGGCAGAGCAGTGGCTGGGCAGCTGCTGGCTGGGCAGAGCAGTGGCTAGGCAGTTGCTGCCAGCTGCTGGCTGGCGCCTGAGCAGTGGCAGGGCAGTCTGCTGCTGCCTCGGTTGCGGTGGTTTCGGAGGGCTGTCGGATGTTGAAGGCTGCTGTGGGGGCGTCGGAGTGCTGCTGGCTGGGCAGAGCTGCTGGCTGGGCAGAGTAGTGTCTGGGCAGAGCAGTGGCTGGGCAGCTGCTGCCAGCTGCTGGCTGGCGCCTGAGCAATGGCTGGGCAGTCTGCTGCTGCCTCGGTTGCGGTGGTGGTTGCCTGATCGCAGCTATCGTGTGGGTTGTTGGGTGACCGGACTCCAACGCCCACTGTTGTGTAAATCTTTTTCAGGATGGTTTTTTTATAAGTTTTTAGTATGAACATATATTGGAATGTAAATGTGAATACACTGGCTACATTGGGAATAATACTTGGATTATTGGATAAAATAATATTTGGTTCATGAGTATATTGGAAGTAAATTTTTAGATTAAGAATATGCTTCAACAAAGGGACATTGAAGTTGAAAGAATAGTGGTAAATTAGTTGGTTTATTTCTTTTTTTGTTTGGATATTATTGCAAGTAAATGCTTTCTTTTTTTGTTTGGATACTATTGCAAGTTCAGATACATATTTGCTAAATTTTATTAGTTATTTATAGGCTGCATACAGGAAGAAACTTGCTGAGTATGATGACAAAGGAGTCACAAAAGCACCCGATGAAGTTTTTTTGGAAATTGTTGGTGGGCACAAAAAAGGAAAGGTCTACGGTTTAGGGAATGCATCATCAATGTTTTACGAGGTTGATAGTTCATCACAGACCAAACAATCAACCCATGCCGTTTCCATTATCTCACAACTAACCTCTCAACTTGAAGAATGCAAAAAAATGGTGGAAGAAAGCAAAAAAACAGCTGAGGAGAGCAAGATTGTAGCAGAAAATAGCCTAAAAGTTGCACAATCACGACAAGAAGAGTATGAGAAAGAGAAGGGTGAATGGAAGAAGGAGAAAGAAGAGCTTGTATCAAGTTTTAATAACGTGAAGAAAGTGACGAATGAGGTGATGCAACTAATATTGAAGCCCAAAAATTTCTATCCTCGTAATCCATCAAAGGGTGGTGGTGGAAACGTCTAATTGGAAAGGTTCAATGCTCAAGTAATTAAAAGGTATATAACTTTTTGTACTAACAAAATTATAAAACTAATATGGTTTGATTTTTGTTAAAAATCCCTTGACATGATAACTCTATGGGTTGTTTTTGTATCCCCAGGCTATTAAATTTGGGTCTTATTTTGTATATATATGCCTTGTGGGCCCCTTAATTGTTAGGGATTGATATTTATATATATATGTGTTTCAGAGCACATAGAGCTCAAATTGTAATTGAAAAACAACTAATTAAGTTAGTTATGGTCCGAGTGCTCGTTTTGTATAGATGCAGTAGTTTTTACTGTGGTTCGTATCATTAGGATACAATGAGCAGGGATTTATGAGCTCTATTTTATTAGCACTAATTTATATGCTCGTTTTTATTAATCAATTGCAGGTTTTATTATTATATAGTGTGAAGGAGTAATTTATTTATTTATGATATTGAGCAATGAATTGAAAATGTATTGTATTATTCTCCTATAAATGTATTGCAGGTTTTTTTTTATTTTATTATTTCACTCGCAACCACCAATTTCGGTCTCAAAAATGAAAAATTAGTTGCTAAATTTGCAACCACCAATTCGGTCTCAAAAATGAAAAATTAGTTGCTAAATTTGCAACCACCAAAATCGGACTCAAAAACGATAAATTAGTTGCTAAATTTGCGACCACCAAATCAGTCTCAAAAATGCAAATTTAGTCGCTAAAATTGCGACTGCCATGTCAGTCTCTAAAATAATTAGATAGTCGCTAAATTGCAACCACAAAATCGGTCTCAAAAATAAAAAAATTAGTCGCTATTTTTATGGTCGCAAAGTAGTCGCAAAGTAGTCACTAATATTGCGACTACCAACATTTCAGTCGCAATTCTAAATCTGCGACCACGTTTTTGCGACTAAGGCAATTTTGGTCTCCGCCGGTCGCAAAACCGTTTTAGCGACCGCATTTTGCCATTTTCGGTCGCTAAACGTCTACTTTCTTGTAGTGTACACTATTAAGTAGGCTTGAGGAGTGACAAATAGATGGGAATTTGAGAGGTAGAGGAAAATCAAAACAAACCGGATGATGGTTGTTACTGGGGATATGAGGCTTTTGAGGCTGCAAGAGGAGCTAACATTATATAGGAAACCATGGAGGGAGGAAATCTAGAAAAATGACTTTTGCGGTTCCATATAATGATTCATGTCTATCCAACCGTAAATTATGTTGGGACTAAGGCTCGTTGATGTTTTATATATCTTTGTGTATTCTAGTTTGAATTTTTGAACCTTTGTAAATGGCAGTAAAGTGTCACAAAACTAGTAAATAGAGAATTCATTAAAAAAAATAGCAAATTTCCTATACAAAAAATAAGCAATTCAAAACTTCAAGACCTTACGAAAAAACCTTATGCTATGTTTGGATACAAACAATTCATTTGAAATGATGGATTTGGGTCAAATTACATGTTTGGCAAGTTAAATAATTTGGAATTGGATTTGGCTCAATTCCCAACCCAAATGCTTAACAAGCAAATGTTGTGTATTTCAAATACTTAACATAACCATGTCATTTCAAATTCTAAAATAACCCAAACAAATAATTGTCATTTGAATTGTAATATTTCAATTTCAGAAATTGAATTCATTAATTTGAAATGAATTTCACATATCCAAACGCTACCTTAAATTATTTTCATTCTTTCATAAAACTGACCAAGAAAAATGAAAATAAATTACTTCTCTTGAAAATT
Source organism: Salicornia ramosissima (assembly GCA_951394345.1). NCBI lineage: Eukaryota > Viridiplantae > Streptophyta > Magnoliopsida > Caryophyllales > Amaranthaceae > Salicornia > Salicornia ramosissima. Next base: position 49,278,174 of record OX596233.1, read on the forward strand.
TTCCACTCAAACAAAATGAAGTTCTCATTATCTATCTAACAAACTCTAAAAAAAAGCTCCTATTCCTCCACTTGTTAATCTTCCTTGTAACACAATCTCAATAATTCAATTGCTATCTAATTTAACCAACAGTATACCATTGAATGAACAATTATCGAATAAAAGCCACCTTAAAGAATACATATAACTATATAAACATTAGATACATATCTTAAAATTTTATCAAAAACAATCACATCTATTGATGTTTTCATAATTTTTTATTGATACTAAATAATTTTATACTTCCTCCGTTTCGAAATAAACGCAACAATTTCTATTTTAGGAAGTTTCAAAATAAATGCAACAATTTTAATTTTTCTATTTTTGTAAATCTTTTCTTCCTATCTCTCACATCATCACATATCCCACTTTCTCTCTCTATCCCTTTAACTCTCACAACAAAAAAATGGACTAGGAGTCCGTGCCATCCAATTTGTTGCGTTTTTTTCGAAACGGATGAAGTATTTAACTTCTTATAAGCAATCCCATGAAAATTAAAATATATGTATGAAGTAGCAAATTAGGTAACACTACTGGCAACCAACCTCATGCGCAAGGGATTTCTCTTTAAATAGACTACAAAGAAAGTTGACACTATAGTGGAAGACCTTCCCCTTCGATTTGATTGAGTTGTAAGTTACACTACTTACTATGTTGTGGCATAATGTATAGTTGATAGTTTTAACAAATTCCAGTAGATAGACAAACAGTGCATGATATAACATCATTAAAAAGGATAGCAAGTATGATATCTTATGATGCTCTTAGCCAAGTAATTTATCTTCATTTATGTGCTTTTGCAAAATCATTCATCATTAGCATATGACTCTACACTACTCAATAGAAGGGAAATAACCTTTAGTAGAGTTGGCAAAATCTGACTCAACCCAATAATAGCGGGTTGAGTTGAGTTTTTCAACCCGTTTAGCTAAATGGGTTGACCCAACCCAACCCATTTAGTTTAAAGGATTGGGTTGAAATTCTCAACCCGATTTCAACCCGCTTAACCTATTAAGTAAATATGTTGTAATAAATTTAGTTTCAAATTGAATTGACATACTAATCTAATTCGTAGTATATCACTTTTATTTTTTTATTGTGTTATAGATGTTTTACGAGTTATGTATTTGATTGTAATGTCTAAAAATTTAATGATTTTATCTTGAATATTAGAACTCAAAAGGTTGTTTGTTAATAATTACTATCATGTTATGTATAGATTGAGAACAATATGACTCGTATATGTATGACTATCGTGAGTTGTTGTTACGGTGGATATAATATAGACATATGGTGGTTTAACTTTATTTGATGCTAATTAAAAAGTGATAATATAATTAAATGGATTATTGGGTCAACCCGTTTATTATAAGGTTGGGTTGAGTTGAGAATCTCAACGCGTTTAACTAAATGGGTTGGATTTGGGTTAAGGATTCCAACCCATTTATATTAATAGGTCAACCCGAACCCAACCCAGGTCGACCCATTGCCAGCACTAACCTTTTGCAATACTTCCCAGGAACAGATTTAGCCTAACAAAATATCAATTTTGTTTGACCAAAACCTTCATATCAGATAAAAATACCCTAAAACATGCCCATATCATAGTCTTTTATTTAAAAAAAATGCACATAATTCATAACTTCTAATACATCCTTAAAGTATGCTTTGATTGATTTATAATCTTGAAAATAAAAGAAATCACAACTTTGTTTGCTAAGTAGATGAACACAAGAAACATATAATAATCTCAATACATAAAAACCTAGAAAAGAACTTTCTTAAAAGCTGAATATGATATGTTTACAATGAAGAACCCTGACAAAAGTGATATGAAGTATATCCCAAGTTAAATTACCTTAGAAAACATGCATTGGATAGAAAATATCTCTTTAATGGTATCAAGGTAGATCTTAAATTACTTTCTCTTACATATATGAAAAATATCTTCTTTACATGAAATGCAAAGCAGAAAATTGTGTAAATCAAGCATAACATATAGCTTATGATCCCCATAATAACTATGTTGAAAGCATCACCTTTCAACTAAATTTCAAGTTTTCTATGATATTGTTTCTCAAATATACTATATCTTATGTATGTAAAGCTCTATGGTAACATAAATTGTCATCTTTGTAAGAAAACAAAACACCCCAAAACATTTTATATCATACTAGAATTATTTCCTCTTCAATATGAAAAATATGAGTTTTCACTAATTCTTAATCTCTCTCGCTTCAACTGAAACCTAGCAACAAAACCTTTTCCATGGCCCTATATCTCATACATTTTGAGCACCCACTACTATAAATATAGAAGACATGCCATTAAAAATGGCAACAACAAGAAAAAAAATTGAATAAAGAACTGTTGGTGCCATCATATATATGACTTCCAAGAGCTTTGTTATATTTTATGATACAAAAGTAACATACATGTTAATGCCTAATTGGTTTAATGATTAACATTTTGAGTCAATGTTGTGGCCATTTTGACTTGCTAAATCTAGTACATACTACATATAGTATTTAACAAGTACTCGTACAATTTATTTGCTGGGCTATAAGGTGTGTTTCCACTGTTCATTACTCAGCAAAATGAACACCAAACTATTAATAATCAAATCAAGGGAAAACACTTAATTTTATGTTCATTAATGTCATTAATGTTATTAGCATCCTTAAACTTTGCTAAACTAATTAATGTTTTCTTTAACCCTAGTTAGCTTATTGCCTAAATCCCAAATTCCAAACTTATGGCTTGGTAAGTCAAAGGAATCTAATAAGATGCAACGTGTAAAACAGTGCAATAGTGCACCAAATTTTACATAGGTGTAATATGTTTTTAATGGTGATTGACTATATCATTAAATTACTTATATTATTTCTATTTAATTCACATTTTTACATCATTCATTTGGAAATTAATGAATGATGGTAAAATACACTAACACAAAGTTCAACACCCAGAAATTAAAATTATCAACATTAATTAATGAAAAAAAAAACAAAAAGATAAAGATGGGAGAAAGGAAAACCTTGAACTAGAATACTCAGAGAGCTTGCCAGTAGAAGAGAAAACAATAAGTCCAATTTCAGCATCACAGAGAGTTGAAAGCTCCTGAGCTTTCTTCATTAATCCTCTCCTTCTCTTGGAGAAAGTGACTTGCCTTGCAGTTACATTGTCAATCTTCTTGATCTGGATTCTTTGTCTCACCATTTCCCCACTTCCAAAACAAAAAAACAGAATCAGCAAATTTTAGTTCAAACTATTTAAAACCCACCTTGAATCTTCAATCAAATTTAAAATTTTACTATATGTTGAACTCAAATTTCAATCAAATCTTTGAAATGTTAAGAAATTAAGCCAAAGTTCATAGTATAGTACAATAAAGTAGTAGAATAATATTAAATTACAATAATAAAAATAATAATAATTAATACCCCTTTAATTGCATGGGTAATAAAATCAATTTGTTGAATAGGTGAAATTTTTTACTAATTCAAGCAGACGCCAATGAAATAAGCAAATTGATTACTAAAAATAGGAGAGAAGACCAACCCTAGAAGGAAAAATAAGAGAATCTAAGACAATTGTCAAAAGAAGATGAGATGAAAAAAGAAAAGAAATTTCAACACATACCGATTGGAGACTATGAATGAGTAGGATCCCCACTATCCTAAAGTGGGCGCCATTGGAGAAAGCTCAGTTCTTTTTTTCATTTTGATATTTATTTATTTTTTAGGGTTTTTTTTTTTTTTTTTTTTTGTGGAATATTGTGCTGTGTGAAATTTCACAAACACCATAGACAAACCCTCCAATGGGTAGAAGAGAGAGAAAGGGTGAAAAGAGGAAATAAATAAATAGTCTGGAAAATAAATGAGGGGTGCCCACTTTTAGATAATGAGATTCCAAATATAGGCAAAACTTAGGGCTTGTTTACATTATCTGAACTGAACTGAATTGAAGTGTATTAATTGAATTAAATAGAGATGAACTGAGCTAAACTGAACTGAATTGAACTGAACTGAACTGAACTGAATTGAATTGAACTGAACTGAACTGAACTGAACTGAATATAACCTGAAGTAAACAAGCCCTTAGAGCATGCTTAACACCAAATCAAAAAATGGTTTGCAAACCCCGAACTATTTTTTTTTGCTCTTATCAACAAACAATAAAGGGTTTGTTTGCAAACCATTTTGCAAAAGTTTTGTTTTCCAAACTAGTTTGCAAACTAATTAAACCAAAAAAAACAAATTCAACCAATCAAACCAGGAGAGAGGGGAGGAGAGAGAAAAAACTAAATTTAATTTCCTATTTGTAATTAAAATAAGTTAATAAAACTAAATTTAATTTCCTATTTGTAATTAAAATAAGTTAATTTGTATATTGTAAAAAAAAAAAACTAATCAAACCAAAATTCATATTTTTAAATTCTTTACAAGTAGACATCTATATTGATATAATTTTTTTTTTAAAAAAAAAACTTCCCAACAGCTATATTTACAATGGTGAACTTTTTTTTGTGGTTTGTTATTAAGAGTTAAATTATAAATGATTAGGTTTGAGTGATGTGGATAAAAGAGAAATCTGTGAACCTTTTATTTTGTGTTTGCTGATAACGATGCCCTTAGTCAACTTGCTCCAAGCTCCCCTTTCACTAAATTGTTGTTTTTCTCGAGTACACAGTTTTTTTTGTAGTTTTTAGTACGGACTATAGCTGTTTTTTTCCCCTACTCTAGCACACTCACTCATAAATAATTAAATAAATATAACCTACCTTGCTTTTTTGGTTGAACTTTCAAAGTTTAAGGAAATCCAAATGTTGATGACTTGTTGTTTTGATTTTGATGGATAATTTTCATGAAGGCTGCGTTATCTTCGATTTATTTTATCTGATCTGACATAACATGATCTAATATGATTAAACTTATTAAATTTGACTTGATTATAATTTATTAAACCTTACTGACATGACTTGTTCAAACTAAATAAATTCGAAGACCTTATAAAAAAAGTTGAAGAGAACGCATTTGCAATGTTGGGTTACTATTCTGCCCAATTTTTTTTTATTATTTATTTGAGCAAGGTCACCAATGTAGTTTGTTGCCTAAATATAGGGAAGCACCAGAAGTTGGACACCTTTCCGAACTGTCAACTTGCTGGAGTGTCTTTAAAAAACACTCTACTCACATTTTAACGCATGTGGGAGGAAAACACTCTACTCATATTTTAACGCATGCGGGAAAAAGGTTTTGAAAGTCATTTTGTCCTTTATGGTCTAACTTTGAGCTTGAGGTTTTCAAGAAGCCATTGGATTTTTAAATTTGACCTTGGTTGAGGAAGAACAACTAGGGGTGTTCAAAAAAAACCCGACCCGCTTGACCCGACTCGATGACCCGCCGACCCGGTAATTATTGTCAGGTATTTTTTGAAAGATGTTCAAATTTTTCGGGCCAGGTACCCGGCCCGCTAAAAACCGTAAGTGTCGGGCCGGGTAATGGGCCGGGCAATGCGCTAATTGGGTACCCGGTTGACCCGAAATTTTTTTTTTAAAAAAAAATTCAAGTAAAAATATTTTTTTTTAAAAAAATTATGGAATAATAATATATTCTAAATTACATTTCTTTAATTTGGTAGTCGGGAACCCGGGTACCCGAGACCCGACCCGGTAAAATCTTGTGTTTTTTAAAAAACTTTCATAATCCGGGCACCCGATGACCCGACCTGATAAAATCGGGTACCCGATTTTACCAGGTCGGGTCATGGGCCGCTTGGTTCATTACCCGAAACTTCGAGTACCCGCTCTTTCGGGTACCCGATTATGAACACCTCTAAGAACAACAGTTTTCAGAAAGATGGTTAACTAAGGATAGTTTTGTAATTTTATAATAAATGATGGGTTAATCATGTGTAAAGTGGATTTGGGTCATCAGTATGTATAATTTTCTAATATCATTTGATAGAATTTTTATTTTACCTTGCCACCCTATAGAAAAGTGTAAAAGAGGAGGCTACCAAGTAGAAGTTTCCTGAATTAATTCGGTTTTTAGCACTAAAAAAATTTAAATGTGACATTATCTTTCTTTTCCATGTCTTTGTTCTTTTAAAGTTTGATGAAGAATGAGCTAGGTTGGGACACTAATGGCTAGTTTGGTAGCCGGTCATAAAATAGTAATGGGAATGAATTTATAACTAAATTTGGAAGGGAAATCAAAATCCATTTTCATGGTTGTGCTACATTAGCTTTAATTTATCTAATTTTCTTCACAAATATTCATTCCCATCAAATACCACACTCCTCAATAGTAATGGATGGGAATAAAAAATGAAAAGAAAATTGAAGCTTGGGAATGAAAATTTATTTTCCATGGAGATTATAAGGTTACTCCTTAAAAAAATTACACTATAAATTCATTATCATCACCAAAATTTATTATCAGCTACCAAACGGGCCGTAAAGGTTGTCAAAGATCTTCTAAAAAAAAAATTTCCAAACTACGTCTTGCCTTTATTACTTGTTTAAATTATCACATGCTTGAAAGTTCTATATTATGTGCCCAACTCATTTTTTTAATGAACAAATACTTATATTGTTAATCTAGCATTAAATAATCTTCGTTAAAATGATGGAGGCTTGGTGGGCCTTTTGTGGGAAAGAAATTTTCCCTCCAAAAGATTATGCCTTAAAAGTAGAATGTAAAACGTTTTCTCTGAAAATTGTTCTCCTATTTTAGGTTGTTTGGTTTGGAATAAAATATAAAACTTGGGGTGGAAAACCATTTTCCACCTTATTGAAAACTTTTTCCCCTCACATTTGAAGGAAAAAAATTTAAATCGGAAGAAAAACATTTTCTGTCCCAATTGAAGCAATTGATTTTCAATTCAACTAAACATTGAAAAATGCTTAAAATGAAAAATCGCTTTACATGCAATCAAACAACTGAGAACCTTTGTGAAAATGAATTTTCCACTGTAAAAGTTTTTTTCATGGAAAACCATTTTAATCTGAAAATGTTTTATACCCTACCAAATAGACCCTAAGTGCTTAACTGAATAACACCTTATATAAATGAAGCTACTGCTCTCAAATGTTATTTCCTTAATAAGTTAAGCCCTACTTTTTGAAGGAAAATTTTCTCTCCCACAAAAGACCCCTCATTTTAACCGCGACCATTACTGCTAGGTTAGCGATGTGTGTATTAATCATTAAGAAAATCTGAGTTAGGGCTCGTTTACTTTAGCTGAATATAGCTGAACAGAACAGAACTAAGCTGAACTGAACTGAATACAACTTAATGTAATATTTTATAGTAGAAGGAAATTGAGAGCTGAACTGAACTGAACTAAACTGAATTTAAGCTGAAGTAAACAGGCCCTTAAAGTGCAGAACTTCGAACTTTTAAAAATCATGGACAAAACTTATAATAACTTAGGGGGTATAGTTTAGGAACCCCCCCCCCCCCCCCCAACACACACAACTCACAAAAAAAATTATGGTCATCAACTATACAGTAAAGCATTAATTTTATTATATTTCTCTCTCAAATTTATTACATACGGAGTATATATTATCGTAACAAGCTATTTGCAAGTGTCAACAACTAACACAACCCGACATAGACTTATAATAATTTGATTTATTGTGTTAAATGGATAGTGATAAAGAGAGAGGAATGACAACCAAAAAGAGAAACGAAAATTTGTGAGTCCCCTTAGGATTGCTCAAATATTTTTCGAGTCAGTAATAATTTGTATTATATAAGACAATGGATGAGGACTTGGTCTCACATGAAATGACTTCATTACCCATACTGCTTATATGATAGAGAGGAAAAACATGTCTTAAGTTCTTAAGTCTTAACGGATCTTTAATCAATTTAAGTCATTGAGGGGGGGGGGGGCATATACTTTATTCATTCTACAATCAATTAACAACTAAACCTTTGATTAATTTAATTAAGAGAAATTATCGGGTCAGGCCGTCTAAGCCAATGCTTACTGTAAGACGGACACAATACAAATCTTAATTTTTATCCTCTCTCTTCACTTACCTCTTCGGCCATTTAAATTTGTAACTCTTTGTACTCCCTTTCCTTAGACCTTCATCCATGGCTTTCATCTTATCCTCTTCTAAACTCTCCAAACCCAATCGTCGATCTCTCTCCACCCTAACAATCGTTGCTTCTATTACCACCACCATTACTACCGTCATCCCCCCACCCCAAACTCAAAATCTCAAACTTTTCCCGGCCTCGTACCAACATTTCTCGCACTATTATCAATGGAAGCTCTGCAATTTCGAGAGAGAGAAAGGGTGAAAATGAAAACCAAAGCAATTGAAGAGTTCCTTGAAGGTGGAAGCTCTGCAATTTATCAATGTGAACATGAAGATGACTGCAATTTAGCAGAGTTTTGTGAAGATGCTGGAAGAAGAGGTGGGAGGTGGGAGAACGAGGTCCAGGTTTGGAATTGTTTGTCCATGTATTAGTTATCTTTGTCCATGTTCATATTTTTTGGTCCATGTTTCTTTTCTTTTTGGTCCAGGTTTCTTTTCTATTTTTTTTTTTTTTGTCTAGGTAAGCTATTAATTAACTTGTCCAGGTTAGTCTTATTTTAGTCCAGGTAGGTTATGTTGTTTGTTTGGGTAGTAAGGAGTTTTTTCCATGTTTTTTTCTCCAGGTACCTAATTTTATTTGTCCAGGTCTTTTCCATTTTAGTCCGGGTCTGAAAATTATTATCAAGAATTTTTTCATCTAGGTGTGAAAATTATTGTTCAGATCATGTCTTCTCTTTTTTGGTCCAGGTACTCAATTTTTTTGTCCAGATCTTCTCTTTTTCATCCAGGCGTTGAGTATCGCCCAGGTCAGTTAGAGTATTAAATTTTTTCCAGGTCAGTATTAGTTTTGTCCAGGTCATTTGTTAAATTTTCAGGTCATTTTGAGTGTATTTCCAGGTTTATGCAGTGAGTGTCCAGGTTTATTGAGTGAGTGTCCAGGTTTATTGAGTGAGTGTCCATGTCTTTTTAAAGAATGTCTAGGTCAGTTTTTGTTCATTTTTACAGGTCAGTTAGTTGGATTCACCTGACAATAACATTACTGTCAGACGAGTCTGACACAATACCTTCTCTTTAATAAATAGTTCGATTTAACATTCATCTATCTATTCATTTTATAATGTGTTTTTTGAGGAGAATCTATCCTATTCGGTCAATCAATCTCAACATAGATCATAAATAAATTGATCTCATAAGATTATCAATCTATCACATGATTTAGCCCACCATCATCAATTACAATCAAGAAATTTCATAAATTAAAAGATTTAAAAAGTTTCCTTTACCTTACAATTAAAAATAATTTCAGGTTTAATAAGTTCAGATAAGTTCAGTTCAGGTTTAATAAGTTCAGTCATGTCTAATAAGTTCCAATTCAATCAGACCTAATAAGTTCCAATTAGGCTTAACAAGTTTCAATCAGGCCTAATAAGTTCCAATCATATTTAATAAGTTTCAACCATGTCTAATAAGTTCTAATCATGTCTAATAAGTTTCAATCAGGTCTAATTTCAACTAGGTTTAATAAGTTCCAATCAGGTCCAATTAGGTTTAATAAATTCTCATCATGTTAATAAGTTCCAATAAATTAAACTAGTTTTTTATGCGGTAAGGGTAGTAACTAGTAAGGGTAGTGCGGTAATTCATTTGGACACTGCTGTGATCTTACCCTTCCCTTATATAATACAGACTAGTTTTTTTTTATGCACCCAATGCGTGCAATCTTAAAATTTATTAACAGCATAGTTTGCCAATAAAATTAATAAATTCCGTAAAAAACTTTTTAATTTTTTTTCAATTATTTAAAATTTAATTTAGTTTTTTTCTTTCGCTCCTACTTAGTAATTATATTGCAAATTGAGTAAATAGTTTATTTCTCTGAAAAAATTATTATTTATAAATAAATTCTGATTAATCTATCTATCTATATATCTATATACTATACTATAAGACAAGCAAATCAATGTGGAGCTGACAAGTGTCTCCCATTGATTTGTTTATCTTATCTATAAAAAAAAAATTGGAATAAAAAAGGAAGCAATCTATATTCGGATATGAGAATGCTATAGTCAATCTAAAAAACCCTATAGTCAACTAATTGATTGCTTGAATGCTATATGAGAAAAGGAAACAATACATTAATCATATAAATTAAAAAAATTAAATAAAAAAAATCCCACTGTCAATCAATTGATTGATTAAATTGAATTGAATATAAATGGAAATAATACAATAGAAAATAAATTAATTTTAATCAATGGTAAAAAAAAAATTGATTGAATGAATGTTATATTCGGATATTTTAACTAATTGATTGATTAAATTGAATTGAATAAAAATGGAAATAATACAGTACAATTAATCAATGGTATATTCGGATATTATATTAATTGATTGATTAAATTGAATTGAATAAAAATGGAAATAATACAGTACAATTAATCAATGGTATATTCGGATATTATATTAATTGATTGATTAAATTGAATTGAATAAAAATGGAAATAATACAATACAAAATAAATTAATTTTATAAAGAATATATCATATATAAATTAATAATAGAAGTTGTACGGTATTCATGGTATATTTGGACATTTTTTAAATATGCCAAATTAATTTTTACTTATTCCAAATTTTGTATAGTCTGCAACTTTTCAGTACATCACTACCGTTGGCTTTGTATAGTCTGCAACTTTCCAGTACTCACCATTGGCTTTGTATAGTCAATCCATTTTTACATATTTTTGCATATATTATACTATTTTAATTGTCTTAATTGATTGACAACTAATTGGTCAATATGTCATATGTCAATTAATTTGTACTAATGTCAAGCAATTAGTATACGTACCATTTTAATTAAAAATTTTGTTAGTTTCTTACCCCAAAATAAATATATGATTAAAGATTGCACATATTTTAAACTTATATAAATAATATTTATTTTGTTAAATATTAGTTGCAGGCTTGCAGCCCCTTAATTTTGTTAGTTTCTTACCACCTCATTGGCAAAATAATATTTACTTTGTTAAATCAAAATGTCATTTACTATTGTATCTTATATCACCCCTCTTAAAGAATCATGAAAAATTAAAGTTAGAATTGTAAGGTTATGGTATCAACCGGATTACAACGACCCCAAAATAACTGGCTCAATTGAGTTAGTACTAGCTGATACAAAGGTATACGAATTTCTACTTAATTTTGTGTCCATATTTTTATGTGTTTATGTATACTAATTAATTTTAAATCTGTTCCATTAAGGGGTCAAAAATACAAGCAATCATTAAAAAAACATTAATTTCAAGGTTTGAAGGGCTTGTATATGAGGGCGCTTCCCGTATTATCTCAGCTCCCACTTTGGAGTGGGTAACAACACTGGTAAACATAGAGCTACTCGGCATACCTACAAAATCAACTTTTTTTTCAAGACAATTGTGAAGGAATGTGAAGATGCTCAAATTCATCAACATAGTTTTGATTTTGTCTCCTTTAATAAAATCCTTCAAAAACGGGAAAATGACGTATTTTTAGTGGGTAAGATATTTGATTGTTGATATTCTGATGATTTATTATTTTTCATATTGTAAAAATTAATGAACGAACTTTTCCACTCAAATATATATATAGATGTTATTTGAGAACTCATTGGAATGGGCGATCTTATCAATGTGTCTAAAGATGATACTCCGAATTACAAGTTTGCAGTCGAGCTAGAAGACTTGAAGTAAGAAAGAATCTACATATTAATATGTTCTTAATCATATTAATTTTATCTTATATATTTGTTAATGTTATTAATGTTGTATTATATAGCAAGAACACATTGAGTTGTACTTTATGGGGGAAATATGCCATTCAAATGTCCAGCTACAATAAAGATACATCAAATGGTGCATAATTATTGTAATACAATTTGCAAAAGTTAAGATTTTTCGAGGTAATATATTGCATGAATCGTGTTTTATTTGAATTTCCATGATTATTTATCATTATTAACTTAAACCTTTAATTTTTTTACTTGCTTTTTTTGGTAATAGGTGACGTTTCTTTGTCAAACTCTTTATTTGCGACAAACCTATTCATCAATGAGGATATACCCGAAATTCATGAATATAAGAAAAGGTATTTTACATTCTTTATGTAGTTATTCTAATGATTATACTATAATTGCGTATTAATATAGTTTTTGTTTTATTATGTAGCATCGATAATGGAGATGATTCTCATTCGGTTGTAATAACTCATTTGTCAAGTCAGAATTCACATTCTATATTAGATGAATTTTTAAATTTGTCTGAGAGAAAACAATTAGATGAGATATGTGAGACCAAAAAGGTAAATAAAGAATGTTATTATAATTTCTATTATGTTAATGTCTATTAACTTGATATAAGAATTACTCATTTATTTTTTTAAGGTAAATTTTAAGGTTTGGAATTTATTTATTTTTTAAATTTTTTTGAGGGGACTTTAACCAAGATACTGTTAATTTTTAAAATTAGATGAAACGGCCCTGGGAAGTGGGTAATGCTAGTGCATAGGAAAAGAGTTTGATACACTTAAAATTTTATAAAAGATACTCCCCAAAACCAATTGGTAATACAAGAGATAACTTCCAGACTTATAAAATGGTTTATTATTCAACAACTCATAAGTGAGCAAATGTGAGGTTTAATATTCCCTTCAATTGTGAGTGTTCTTAATAAGAACACTATTCAATGCATTAATTAAACCCTAAACCCTTAATTAGAACTAAGTGCTAGCTGGAAAAGTAGGAAATAAGATCCGCATTAGGAGTTAGACATCATGTCGAGGTACATTATTCAGTGCATTAATTAAAGACAGAGTTTAGAAGAGATCCACAAAGGAAAAAAAATTGGCACACATTGAATTGATTTTGGCACCCTATCTATTTTGTGAGTAAGATATCAAAAATTTTACTCTTACAATTGGGTGCCAAAAATCATTTCCCGGTCCACAACCAGGATATGATTCCATGTTATATGCAGGGCCGGTGAATAGGGCGTGCAAAGAGACCTACCGCAAAGGGTCTCATCATTAAAAGGGCCCCAAAATTTTAAATTTTCATATATATTAACTAAAAAAATTACTCATTCTCCTACCAATGTTTTAGAAATTCATATATGTTATTAATATGAAGGGTCTACTTTTGATTTTTAACACAGGGTCTTTATTAAGTTTAAGACGACCCTGGTTATATGTGTCTCTCTTCAGATTTGTTTTAGTAGCAATTAATATAAGCTTGATAAAAGATGGAAAATGCTATACATAGCACCTAGGCCAAAGGGTTGTTTAAGGAGATAAAAATGCTAATTTTTAGTCAATAAATTTATCAAACCAATTTACGCATGATTTGGCATGCGCTTCATTTTTTTTATAATCATTTTAGGAAATATATTAAATGATTATATGTAACCCTATAAAAAGTAGGGGTGTGCATAAAGGGTTAACCGAATCGTTAAGCCTTAAGGGTTCGGTTAACCGTTAAAATGGTTACTAGATTTTTGTAACTGTAACCAAACTTTTATAAACGGTTAATCATGAAACCATTAAGAATAATGGAAGATGAATCAAATGGTGAAAATGTGAAATGATAAATGAATCGTACTTACGCATATAGGGGCAATGGGGCTTGGCTAGTAACATAGGTGGGTTTATTAAAATAATGGATTTAAGTCATTTAGAAATTAAGCTTGGCATATTTTATGTCTTTTAAAAAATTAACGGTTAACCGTCGCGAGTTTTGTTTATAAAAACCGTTAACCGTTAAACACGTCAAATTATTCTACCCCAACCCATAATAATGCGCTGATTTCATGTCGAAAACACAAAAAAGAGGACTGCCTAATTCCTCACTGTTAGATGTTTATAAACATCTAACAGTGACATTTTGGTAAATAAGTGAAACTTTTAAATGGCATTAACGTAAATATTGTTTGAGTTATTTACAATAATGCCATTAAAAAGTTTCACTTATTTACTAAAATGTCACTGTTAGATGTTTATAAACATGGACAAATTAGGCATTTCCCCACAAAAAGAGGGAGAGGAAACTAAAGAAAGGAGAAGAAAGAAGAATGGGGAGCAAGAAGAGGCGAAGAGCTGGAGATGAGAGACGAAGCATTCATCCTCGTAACAAATACGCAGATAATCCTCCTGATTTCTCACATCTTGCTTCTCTTTACCCTTCTTTCTCTTCCTTTGTATTCTACTCTCGTGATGGTCGACCTAGAATTGACTGGACTGATTTCAATGCCACTCGTCAACTTTCTCGCGTCCTTCTCCTTCATTATCACTCCCTCAACTGGTATTTTTATTTCCATCTCCTTCATTTGTTTTATTCAATTGCTTTTTGCTGCTTCGTTTCAATTCCTGTTCAAATTTGTAATTTGTTTCTGGGGTTTTCTAGTTAGTTTTTGAGTGAGCTTGTTTTGCTTGAATTAGGTTGTTAATTTAATAGGACTTTAATTCTGTTTAGGTTGAGCTAACATGTGAAACAATATCCTTGCAAGAATGTACAAATTAGAATGATACTCACACCATGTTATGTACAAATGAACAAATGAACATTCATCATCAAATTCATGAACATTAATTCATTTTGACGAGTTGTATTTTGTATGAGGAGTGCTTTCTTTGAATTAGCAAGAATGTTGCATTGTGCTTTAATTATCCTACAAAATGCCAATTTTAACTGCTGGAAAAATGTTGTTGGTAATTTAGGTGGATTCCTGATGGGCAACTATGCCCAACTGTGCCTAACAGGTCAAATTACATACATTGGATTGAAGATCTTTTAGCATCTGATATTATTGAGAAAAATAAATCTGATGGAGATGCAGTAAGAGGTTTTGATATTGGAACTGGAGCTAACTGTATCTACCCTCTTCTTGGTGCATCTCTATTAGGCTGGAGTTTTGTTGGGTCAGGTAGGCTTATTAGCATCTTACATCTAAACTTTGATCAACCTTGTTTAGTGACAAATCAGTTAAAAATTTGACTGATTTGAACTTTACAGATATAACTGATGTGGCCTTGGAGTGGGCAGAGAAAAACGTCAAAAGTAATCCCCATGTATCAGAATTGATTGAAATTAGAAGGGTTGAGGTTGCTGAACCTGCCAATGGCAGTGAGACTGTCTATTTAGACAGTAGTAGTGTCAGTGATGATTGTGAAAAGAAGGGTAATCTTAATGATTTGACCAAATTTGAAACGAGAGAGTTTGATGAATCTGCGGTCACCAATGCTGAGGGTAGATTGGATAGTGCACACGCTGTAATTAGCAAAGAAGTGGTAGATCAATGTGAAAGGAGGGATGTTGAAGCACAAGCTCAATCCTCAAATCCTCCTGATGAATCCACTGCCGATAAAGGCTATCATGGGTCATCTGTGCTTCTTGGTGTGGTTAAAGAAGGAGAAAAGTTTGATTTCTGTATGTGCAACCCTCCATTTTTTGAAAGCCTGGATGAAGCAGGATTGAATCCAAAAACTTCATGTGGTGGGACACCAGAAGAGATGGTCTGCCCTGGTGGGGAAAGGGCTTTCATCAGTCACATTATTGAAGATAGTTCCACTCTGAAGCAGTCATTTCGGTACAGAATTTTTTTATGGGTTAGTTTTATCCATGTTTGATGTTTTGACATGGAGCTTTTAAGGGGGAAAAAAACTGAACTTCGTTTTCTTTTAGGTGGTACACTTCAATGGTTGGAAAGAAGTCAAACCTTAAATTTCTGATGTCAAAGCTTCGGGAAGTCGGAGTTACAATTGTAAAAACTACTGAATTTGTCCAGGGTCAAACTTCTCGATGGGGACTTGCGTGGTCCTTCATGCCTTCTGCTAGAAAATTGGTATCCTCCCATGTGAGGGCTAATAGAAGCCCCTCTTTCATGCTTGAGGTATGTTTCATGATTCCATTGATATAGTCTATTAGTTTGTGAAGCTGTACAAGTAGCAAGTATAGTTCTTTCCTTTTCAATTAGAACTACAAGACTAAATTTGGGTAACATTGCCAGGAGTTTTACAGAGATGATTCATGTATACATACATGAACATACCTTACTCAAGCAAGAAGTTCATTGACTCCTTTCAATTATTCATAGATTTTTACTTGGTCCTGCATAAGGTCTGCTTTATTCCCTTGGGCATCATAAGAAATTCAAACTAATAATGAAACCAAGGAGTATGGGTTTGTGAGGTTTTTTTTTAAAAGGGAATATCAAATCTCTTTGATTGTTTACTTCAGAAAATTCAGTCTATCTAGGGAAGAAATTTATCGATGCTGTTTATCCTGTACTCTGGTCACATGTTTTGTTGTATGCTTATAGTCATCTTACTACTACAGCTATTTCACCACATTTGACTTTTCCGTCCTATACTTCCAAATCTTTAATTCATTTCATATAGGTCCTACAATCTTATGTAACAAAATTGTATTGAAACTCAAAATCAGGAAAAATAAATATTTCACTCGTATGGTATTTGAAGGTTGAAATCATCTCTAAACAGAAATGTACTGGAATTCACATAGTAAGATTTTTTTTGCAGGAAAGTTATCATATCAATTTTCTTTTTGCATAGTGGGGTTGTAGACGCTTAATTTTTTCAGGTTTTCTTTGAGCAGTGTGCTCTATTCCTCTATATGTTTATTTGTTTGGTTAGAATACAGTTTCTTATGTGCACAATGTATTTTCTGAAATCTACCGTGCCTTCCTTAGGTTTTCTTGGTATGTTATATTGTGATTATTGCCATTTTCTGCTTTTGATTAGAATTCTCTGGGTTTTCAGGGGCTACCGCGTCAAATTAGTGCCTTTGATGTTTTGCAGTCAGTGGAATCCTTTTTCAGCCACTTTGGTGCATTTTGCAAAACCAATGAATCATCTTTTACAGTCGAAGTGAGTATCATTTTTCCGTGGTATCGATTTTGTTTGTGTTTTTTTTTTTTTTTTTTTTTGTCGAATTGCATATTAATGTAGACGCTTCATTATGCTTAGGTAAGTGCTTCAAATGATCAATGTGACGTTATTCTGGAGACTGATGTCAAAAATCTTCATGAGGCTTCTATTTGCGTGCATGTAGCTGATGCGTCTCAAAGTGCAAGTTGTTCAAATGATCCAACAAACCTATCTTTCTGTGTTTCGGTATGGCATTCACCTTATAAGTGTTTGTTGATTATTTAGAGTTGATACAGAGTGTAGTAATTTTGTGTCTTTAGGTCTTCCAGCAGATCCCTGGCACACTCCTGGTGAGGGCATCATTACAGCCAAGAGACGGTCCACTTTCAGGTAGTCTTCTTCTTTCATCTTCCTTGTGATCATATTTTGCACATGGTCTACACTAACTTGCTCAAGAACTTCTACTTTAATGATCTTATCATAGATCATATTGTTGCAACAAAATTCTTGTTGGACTCCAATTTGAATTTTGAAATCTCTGTACTGTGGTATATGTGGGTTTTGTGTTGCATGGTCCTTTTATTAATTATGGTCCTCCAATCACTTAGTTTCATGTGGTTTTGCTGCAGGAGTACTCACATCTGTATTCCAAAAACTAGAAGAACGTCTAAGGCTCAAATTTTGCAGCAAAAAGGCTCGCACATAACCGTTTGTATTGAAGATGGTCGCTACCAACATGATTAGTGTTACAAAAGAACTGAATAAGAGGCAAACAAAACAAGCTCCCTTGTCAGCAATTAGGTAACAGCTAACAAGTGTTATAGACAACCCTTGTTGTAGATTATCAGATTATGTTTACTGTTTTGGAATGCTGTAGTAGACAGGTTGTAATATGTAAAGCTTTAAATATTTTTTTTTGAGATCAATAAAACAATAATTTAGGTTCATGTCTTCAAACATATGTTCAAACTAAGGGTGCAAACGAGCCGAGCCTAAAAGCCGAGTATGTGCTTGTTCGAGCTAAGCTTGACAAGGTTAACCAGTGTTTGATCATGACCGAGCTCGAGCCGGGCTTTTTTGTCCTTGTTCGAGCTCAGCTCATTAAATGGTAGCCTTGCTCAAGCTCGGCTCGTTTGGGGTTTATGCTTAAGCTCGATCATGAATGAGCGAGCTATATTCGAGCTAAATTTGAATAAACGAGTAACACAAAAAAATCCACCATATTATATACGAAGTATAAATTAGCGAAATTGCAAGTGTCTATATTACCTTTTGTTTTTTTTTTAATTTAAATTTTCTTTTTTCATGAAGATTTACATCACTACCCTTTAGAAAGTATGAGAGTTTTATTATTATTTTTGGCTCCTACATTCCTATACTTTTATGAACATTTTTTTAATAAAAATAAATGGGCTTATAAACGGCTTGTTTGCAAGGCTAAACGAATTGAATGTTTTAGTGTTCGAGCTTAGCCCGTTTACTGAACAAGCTTTGAAATGCTGTTCACGCTTGTTCATTTACTTCTCGAACAAGCTATGCACCAAAAGAAGGCACCCATCATCACTTACCAATGTCCACAAGAAGGGCAAACAGGGAAATGCAGAGAAAAAGAAAGGAACCAGGAAAGTACTGTTGCGGTAGTGCTTGTAATGTGTCTGTGGTAGTGCATGTAGTGTGTCCTAGAGTAAGACAAATGCTGTCCTAGGGTAAGACAAATAAGGAGAAAGGCTAGGAATTTAAATAGAGTATGTGTTAGCTTTTTGAGGATCATCCAGAAAAGTGATGCAGGACGAGATGGTCAATATCATCTTCATCAACGGTCAATGATGTCAATATCCATCACTACTTGATCTAGCTAGTTTGAAGTTATTTTAAGAATAGTTTTATGCATTTTAACTTGTAATAAGTAGCTTAAAATTATTTTAATTGCTTTATAATTGCTATAGTTGCTAGTTTAGCTTGTAAGGGTGTTGGATGCTTGCTTGGAAGTGCCCAAGGATATAAGTGGGCTTTGGCCTATGAATAGGAGGCTTGAAAAGGGGTAGTTGCAAGCAGGGACAAAAGAGTGCCCTTGCAAACAAGGGGAGCGACCGCTCCTCTAAAGAGCGCCTGTGCAAGACTCTGGAGTGACCGCTCCTTTTCCTGGTGAAGTTTCTTACTAGCAAAAGGAGCGCCAGTGCAATTATATGGAGCGACCGCTCCTTCTTGTGCACGACAAACTGATCTTGCACGACCGTGCACGATCCAGAATCATGTTTTGGGCGTGCATGACCGTGCACAGTTATACTGCACGACCATGCATGGGGGGACTGCGTGACTATTTTTTTTTGCTTCTTTCTCTTGCTTTGTTTAGTGTCCTTCTATCTTGGCTCTTGATTATTATGAGATTAATGGCCTAGATTAATAGTCTTATTAGGGTGTGTTTAGTCTATAAATAGCCTTCTTGCCTCATGTAAAAATCTGATTTTGTTGAAATGAAAAATGGAGAGTTTTCTCTTTTGTGAGCCCTTTGTGAGCTTCCCTCCTTGGTGGATGGAAAATCTTATCAACCTTGGTGATTGGTGAGTCATTTTCTACTCTTTACCTTTGTGATTTAGATTAGATTATTTTAGTTCATGATTATAAGTCCTTAGTGAGCTTATTTCCATGTTCATATCCCATTTTTTTGTTTGTTTTCATGTTCATATTTGGGGCTTGAGTTAGACCTACGAATTTCATGTTCTCTTGGATGGTTTTGGTAGTTTTTGCTTGTTTTCGAGACCCCATCCTACATAAAAAAGAGTCTTTTGTTTTGCCTTTTAGTTTTGTAAGAAATCTTCCTAGGAGTTTGGATAGCAACTCGAATGCTTCCGATTATCTAATATAATCATCTTCTGCTAGTGTCTAATCATTCTGTGTTATTAATTCTATTTGTGAGGCAAGTGTTAGTTCGTGGTTGCTTGTTCTGTTCTCAGGCGTAGGGTGTGCAGGTGGGAGACAGCCAAGCTATAACACAAGCTTTGTCCGATCTTTAATTGAGATTGTTCGCGAGCTGCTCAGGAACAATTTTGCTCCCCTAGTTCAAATCGGGAGACTCGAAATGAGTGCTTGATGTGCTATTGCGTCTGGCCTTTAGAACAGTAGTTGGCTACTGCTTTCCTGTTTGCCCCTTTTTGAATCTGATATGATACAAAGAATTGGCAAGCAAATTTATTGCTTGCCCTTTTGAATCCGATATTGAAATCTTATTTTGTTAGTTGACAATGTTATGAGAAAATAAGAAAGTACAAGTAGAGGGAGTTTTGTATATTGATATATTGATCTACTTGCATAATTCTCAAACTTACACTTACATATTTATAGTGGTAAATTTGCACCATTGTTTACATATAGAGTTTAGGCCGGTAGAAAAATTATACATTGTATTAAATGATAGAAGGAGTAGTCAAATGTGGTAGATTACTTCTGACATTCATGTATCATAACACTCCCCCTTGAATGTCATATATAGTAAGTTATAAGTAATTATATGCTTTAGTTTGCTGCCTCATTAAAAACCTCGTTAAGAAAAATTCAGTGGGATAAAAACCTGAACAAGGGAAAAAGAGTGCAGTGCATATAATACTCCCCCTGAATCTAACATATGTCCCCTAAGTGAGACATTCCAATTTTATGAACTAACTCTTCAAACTTCTTTGATGGAAGCGACTTAGTGAATAAGCCTGCAAGGTTGTCGCATGACCTAACTTGTTGGATGCTAACCTTTCCTTCTTTATGGAGATCATGTGTGAAGAAGAGTTTTGATGATAGGTGTTTAGTTCTATCACCTTTGATGAAACCTTCACTGACTTGAGTGATGCATGTTGTGTTGTCTTCATAGATTATCGTTGGATTTTCTGAAATTGTTTGCATTCCACATGATTCTTGAATATGACTGATCATTGATCTCAACCAGACGCACTAGCGCCCTGCTTCATATAAGGCGATCAACTCTGCATGGTTTGATGATGTAGCAGTCAATGTTTGTTTTGTTAACCTCCATGATATTGCAGTTCCTCCAAAGGTGAACACATATCCATTTTGCGACCTTTTCTTTTGAGGATCTGACATATATCCAACATTTGCATATCCGACAAGGGTAGCACCTTCACTTGATTGATAGAATAAACCGAGATCCTTTGTTCCGTGAAGATAACGAAATAGGTGTTTGATTCCATTCCAATGTCACTTGGTTGGTGCATTATCGTAACTGGCTAACAAATTTATTGCAAAAGCAATGTCAGGTCGTGTGTTATTTGCTAAGTACATCAAAGAACCGATAGCACTAAGATAAGACACTTCTGGACCGAGAGCCTTTTCATTTTCTTCTTGATGTCGAAATGGATCGTCTTTCACATTTAGAGATCGAACAATCATGGGGGGAACTTGTTGGGTGTGCCTTGTCCATATAGAAACGCTTCAGAACCCTTTTAGTGTAGTTCGATTGATGGATGAAAACCCCCTTCTTTAGATGTTCAATTTGTAAACCAAGACAAAATTTAGTTTTTCCAAGGTCTTTCATCTCAAATCTCTTCATCAAATATTTTGCAGTTATCTCGAGCTCCTTAGGAGTCCCGATAATGTTTAGGTCATCCACAAAGACTGCAATGATAACAAAACCTAACTGCGATCGCTTGATGAATATGCAGGGACTAATTGGATCATTTTTGAATCCTTCCCTCAGAAGATATTCACTGAGTCGATTATACCACATCTTCCCTGATTGTTTTAACCCGTAGAGCGATATTTTCAATTTTATAGAGAGCATTTATTGTGGTTTTTTGGGAAAATTTAAGTCCCTCGGGGACTTTCATATAAATGTCAGTATCAAGTGTCCCATATAGATATGCAGTCACAACATCCATTAAGCGCATTTGTAATTTTTCAGATACTGTTAAGCTTACCAGAAATCTTAGTGTAGTTGCATCAACTACGGGAGAATATGTTTCGTTATAATCAATCCCTGACATTTGGGAAAAAACCTTGTGCTACAAGTCTTGATTTGTATCTTACTACCTCATCTTTCTCATTTCTTTTTCTTACAAACACCCATTTATATCCAACTGGTTTTACACCTTGTGGAGTTTGGATGATATGTCCAAAGACTTCCCTCTTTTTGAGTGAATTTAATTCTGCTTGAATGGCTTCTTTCCATCATGGCCAATCGTCTCAACGATGGTATTCGTCCACTGTCTTTGGTTCGACATCATTCTCATCATCATCTATGACAACATTTTTCCTATTCCATTGTGTCTTTGTAGTAATGTAATTTATTGACATTTCATTATTATCAATACAACAACAATAAAAAAATCCAGGTTTGTAACAAGATACAAACACATAGATAAAACAACAAAACAACAAGACCAAAAAAACTTACTTGTTTATTAAAACGACAAACATAATAGCTACAATTAATACAAATAATGCTACAATTAAAAATAAGTAGACTTCTGTGGCTCTTAAATTTCCTTCCACTGAAGAAGATGGAGAGGAAGATTGTTGGTGGTTTGTTGGTGGGAGTCATGGTGGCCGGGTGTTTGGAGGATGCAGAATGGAGAAAAATAATTATATGTGGTGATAAGTTTAAGAGAATAAGGATAAGATAAGAGATGTGTGGTAAAAAGGGGTGGGTAATCCGGTATTTATAGAGGATGATACCGATCTGTTTTCATATATTGTTTTACTGTATTTTATCAGATTCAAATGGAAAAACAAGATTTATAGAGGAATAAAAAATGATAAAAGTTATCATACTGGGATGCAAGCCGTAGTGGTCCGAGAGCCCATAATTTATCCAAGAGATCGTGGGTTCGAAAAACAAACAATAACATAAAAGTGTATTACAAAAATTATATAAAATTATCAAGGCTGCATCATTTTTTTAATTGAATAATATAGCTGACCATAAAGGCGATAGTCCGTCCATATAGGCGGTTCGATGCATGATGTATAGATTGCGTTAAATTGAAATGAACAATAGAACCAGCCATAAAGGCGGTAGCCTGAACATATAGATGGCTTAGTAGCATAAGATGTGAGTTGTTACAATTATATATGATGGTTAGTTATTATTTTTGGTGACGTTTATCATTAGTTGTAGAGGGTCCTTCTTGGTCATCTCTTTTCCTTTTATTTTGTGGTGGTTGCTGAGTTTCACTTAGTTGTTATGGTGGAATTTCATTAGTATTAGGAATGTGTGGTCTTGGGTTAATGTCGATAGGGATACCGACAAGGGGATTAACCCTTTGGGATGGATGAACAATTGATCTCGTTTGGTTGTTGACAATTGGTTCAGTATTTTTCTTTATAACGAAATATATACTTGAAAATGATATGTTACTTAGGTAGTGTTAATTCCACTGCATTGGTGATCCATCTTTTAAGAAGGGAGACAAAAAAAAAAATATTGGGTAAAAGAAACCAGATGTTTGTTTCTTAGAAAAACATTATTGCTCTAGGAGCAAAAACTCGTGCTGATAACGTGTTGTGAGAAAATAAGAAAGTACAAGTAGAGGGAGTTTTGTATACTACTGATATATTGATCTACTTGCATAATTCAAAAACTTACACTTACATTTTATAGTGGTAAATTTGCACCACTGTTTACATATAGAGTTTAGGCCGGTAAAAAAAAAATGCTTTGCATTAAATGATAGGAGTAGTCAAATGTGGTAGATTACTTCTGACATTCATATATCATAATAGACAAAACTTTTTTTTTTGTGCTTATTTTCTAGTAATTTCTTGTTTGGGGATATTCTAACAAGTAATAATACAACTCTTTTCTATGCTACTTTCTATATCATTAAAAAAAAAACTAGAATATATATGTAGAGATTAAAAATATTTCTCATTCAATTTTTTTTTTTTGGTTAAAATAGTCTAGAAAATGTAGAAATATATGAACACCGCATAGAAAGAAACCTTATATTTTTTAGGAAGCACATAATCTTGTATGAGTTAGTAATCCATTAGCAACTAATGAACTAATGAATTACATACCACATTAAAAAAAAAAAGCAAGCAAATCATCAACATTCTAACAATAGAGGGATTAATTCCTCGTTATGGATCGATGCACTAAACCAAAAATAATATCAATTTAAGATCACTCCATTTAGTTATGATTAGTGATCATGCATTGGCCGAGAGTAACTCTCCAACTCTCCAAATATTCTGTAATATGCATCACTTTAGTTGTTAGAATTTTCCTAAATAGCACAATATCATCAAGTTGGTCATAACTTTAAACTAAACTTTTATAGTTGTCCAACTTTTGATGCATGATCATTACTTGATTGTGATTAGTAAAAAAGAAGAAAAAAAAAAGCTGAACTTTATTGAACTTTATATTATCCATCACACCCACTTATGCCTTTTGAACTTAATAAACTTATCTTTGTTAGTCTACTCCATCTTTGGGGTTCTTACACATTTTTTTTTTCTTCTTGTAAGGTAAGGAAACCTATATATACGTCACTAATGATATGAGAGACCGAACACATATCTCAAATATTAGAACTGAGGTAGGCTTAGAGTCACTGTTTCATATCTCTTATTTTGGACTGCTGTAAAAGATTGCACAATCGCTTCAATTTTCATCCCGACTAAATTGTTACACTTCGTCGGTTCTCTTTTATTTGTAGTAGTTAACTTTTGCACTATATATACAAGCCTTGTTAGATTCACATCAATGTATAACTCTCTCTATATATATATCTATAATATTATTATTTTTTAATGAGTTTTATGTGTAGTTAATAAAAAAAAAAAAAAATAGTTAAAGATTTATATTGTCATAGAAGATTTTAGACATGATTGTCTGAAAAAGGGCATATTGATAATTTTGGAAACTTTTTTGCATGAAAATCATATCATAAGTTACCAATTTCATATCATATGCTACTAATATCATATCTGAATAATCTTAGGTAAAAGGTATTTTTGAATTTTTCTTTTGTAATTTTACCTTTTTTTTATAAATATAAATTGAACCCTACCCACAATTATGAGATTGATCTCGAACTACAAAATGTTATATGTAGTATATTAATTCCAATATCAAATTTGAAGTGTGCAATATCATATCCATACTTTCTTTGATGTTGGACAGGGGTGTCCAACATTGCCTATGTAAATATTCTCAATTGGTGAGTATACTCCCTCCGTCCTTAATTAGTTGCTATATTCTATCTAGTACAGTTTTTTTAGGAGAAACATGTGAAATGGTAGAAACCATTAAAAAGTAGATGTATTAATAAATAAAATGACAAAAATGGGGTAAAAGAGATTGAATAAAGAGAGTAAATGACAAATCTAAGGATATAATAGGTAAAAATTAAATAAGCACTACATATTAAAAAAAGAAAATATAATTAGTAAATTAAGACACACAAATAAGAAAAACGCCAGAGGTTAAAAAAACACAGAGGGAGTAGTAATATCATTGAGATGAAAGTCTGAAGGCTCTATATGTGGAGCCAAGATAATAGCTGGAAAATCCAAAAAGTCAGGGATGTCCATGAAAATTGAAAAATAGAAGTACCTGCACTGCCACAGTGCCACAGATGAAAAAAGGCTTTACACGGATATTACTCATTATGCCATTCATAAGATTAAGATACATAGATGAACATTTCCAAAAAAAGAAAAAGATACATTGATGTACAAAAATTGGTCCAAATAAATGTAGTTACAGATAAAATCACAAATCCTATACGCAGCAGCCTTTTGTAAATCCATATAACCACATAACTTACAAAAGAATACAACCAACCAAACAAATAAACACATACACAAAAGTAACAGAACACAATATACTGAGTAATGTAAAAATGGAATTTTTACGCCATGCCTTCATTCCTTGCATGAGTAAGGCCTACACACGCATCCACAAAATCACCGTCAATAAAATCAGTGGAGAAAATCTGGAGGCGATCAGCAATACTCCTTTCAAAGCATTGCTTGATGAACAGCCTTGCATATCCATGAATCCGATCGGTCACCGGTTTCACACACAAAATCGGGTTATCCGCCTGAGGCGTCACCGTATTCTCAACCCGGTAGAAGAACTTCCGGGTTGAGACAGGCGGTTGATCGCCCAAATGCTTCAAATTGCTCTCGAATTTCGTTGATGGCAAATCGGTATCGATCCAGTTGTCTTTCAAGTACCCAGAACTCCAAAGCGGGTCCCCCCTTTTTGGTGCAGGGGAATTCCTTGGCTTCCACACACAAATGACCCTTTTAGGGAGCACCTCAGAAACAGTCTTATCAAAGACATGATCATCCTGATGAATCAGATGATCTCCGAGTTTATCAGTGAGAAACTTGTCAAACTCAGGCGGGTCATCATGCCCGAATTCTGTCCTGATTTCAAGGATGATGACCTCACACTGAGTTTCCGATAAGAATTTCACCACCTCATCCAAGACAACATCAACGCTGTAAGTCTTGAGGATGCCATGGCACACACGGCGATCCTCCTGGACTCTGATGTCCAGGACACGAGTGCCTCTCACGAGCTGCTCGTAAATGCTCAGAGACTGGCATTGAGCGAATGGCCGAGTAATCAAGGGGATGCCAATCTTATTGGTGGCAGAATCATGAGTACTGGGCCATACGATGTTTTTAACTGTCAGCTTCTCAAGATCAAGGCCTCCCATCCAGTTTTTCCTATCAGAAGGCTGGTACTCACATCCTGGATAATCACAGCCACATGATTGAGTTAAATCAACCAATGTTTTCTTCTCAGTTGAAATTGATTTTCTCTTCTCAATCTGCTTTGAGATTTGGCCACCCATTTGATGATAATACAGGAAAATCTTCTTTGAGATTGTGACTCTGTCTGTCTCTACTATATTTATCAGTTGAAGGTTATTACAGGTTGTATTTGCAATAGTATATTCATTTCATTTTTGGTTGAGAAATGATTTTTTCAACAGTAAACATGAGCCTGAAAGCTCAGTTTATAATGGTGGGGAGGATGACTCTTAAGCATTAGAAGTAGAAAGAAAGATGTATAATGGTGTTTAGATATTTTAATCAAGAGATGGGAACACATGCTGTTTAATAAATTTTTGATGGTGTACCTGTAAGCTGTAATCACTGCATTATTGGTGGAGAATTTTGATCAAGGACCTTTCCTATGGTTGGTCCACCTGTCTTAATTTGTGTTTGTTGGCTTGTTTGTGTTTGTCGCATTTGTGGGGTATTTTTATTACCCAATCAAATAATTTGTTTTGCCCAAATTAAAAAAAAAAACCCAGAAAATCACATCTGTAGTACATATAACATATAAGTTAAAATTGAAAATATTTAGTGTTAACTACATTAATAACATTAATTTATTAATAACATTAATAACATATAAGTTAAAAATGTAAAATTTCAAATTAGTTATATTTATAACTTATACTTTATAAGGGTTACATCTATCATAACCGGAAAAAAAGTTACAAATAATCAATTACTTATAAGCCTGAAGCCTCCTTCCCTTGAAAAAGTAAAGAAAAACCTAACAGCAAAACAGAATACAGGGAAAACTTATATGGACAACTCAGCAGCAATCAAATTAGCTTATAAACGTTGTCATATATGGAATTTGAAGTTCAATTTTTTCAATATCCCTTTTATGATTATTTTTAGACAACCCTATGTTTTAGGGTGAATCACTGAATTCTCAAAGTAATCCCCAATTGTTATCAAACTCATCCCAGATCTTTAATTCCCAACTAATAAGAACTATGAATTAATTTAAGCGAACAGGTGAAACTTGAAATGATATACAAGTATGTAATTTCTTCCTTGAATTATTAAAAAAAAAAAAAAAGCTTAAAGCAAGAGAGCTAAAATTGAGGTGGATTCGTTGGCAATCTATTAATGCAAGTATCACCCCTCAAATTAGGGAAATACAAAATTGAAGCCACAGAAAAGACCCTTATCTTGAAGTGACAGTAGGATATATAGATATCTATGTTACTTCGACACTTTCATCTACCCCAAAAACCGAGTGTGAACTCGTGTCATGTCGGACATGACAAGATGCATAAATACTTCATTTTAACTAAAAACTTATGTCTTTTTTTATAAAATAAAAAATAAAAAAATCAAAATAACCGTGTTGGAAACTTGGACACCCAAATCCAAAAAGCCCAGATCCGAGTAGACACCTTGTTCAGATTATCAGATATGAGCAGTGTGAAAATAACACCAGAAATGCTAGTTGCCTTTTGAATTAGTTATCAGTCATTGTCTTGATGGTTGAACAACCCTGAATGAAATAAAAATAGTCACTTCAAATAAACCAAAAAGTGGATGGTGGAGGAGGTTACACAATATTCATTGTGTATAGTCTCCCATTAAGACGATAAAATACAAAATAGAAGGTAGTCAATGAACATAAACAACAAAACCAATGAGCGCATGTAAATTCTTTAAACTGATTTGACAACTTATCAATAGCTTATTAAATAAGGAGTACCAAAGAACATAACTTAAATTACCCAAAAACATAACGTAAATTACCGAAGAACATGACATACATTACCAAAGAACATCATGGTGTATGCACCATATACACTGTGCATATGCATACGCCTCTGCCTACAAATTTGCACACATCAACTATGTTCTTATATAATTGTGGTTATGGCTTTACCAACATACTCAACTCTTATCTAAATTGTAAAAGAAAAATTCACTTTCTATTCATCCAACGCCAATCATGGGCAGATATATGTGTAGATAAGATTAACCAAATAAGTTATATAAACATCATTTTAGTAATCGAAAACAGTAACTTTTACCTGTAATGCAGAGATTCCAATGGCCCAATTCTTGGAAATTGAAGAAGGCTTGAACATCACCGAGCATCTTATAGCGAAACAATTACATTTATGGAAGTGAACCTAACAGTAGGAAAAGAGCAAGTAATATATATAAGCAGGGTTAGATTGAGAGGCTCAATTTCAGAAAGGACCTATATCATAAGCCAGTATCATGTGATAAGTTTTCAAGGGTGATTCCCAGCTTTCTCACCTTAGCTTTTGCAATCCAACAATGTACACCAGAGTCGCCATTCTTTACCGATAAAAGTATCACAATCTTAGCCAGTATTCTTTCTTTCAGTTGGACAGAATTCATACCCAGTGAGTAGCTACTTTCAGATCTGCACAAGGGAGCAGCAGATATATGACAATGCAATTCAGCAAAAATAAGGGCTTTGTAAGTAGTATTTTTCACATGCCAAAATTTATTCCATGGTTTTCTGAAAGCTTATCCATCTTACTTAGACAGCACCATTACACTAATCTTTCGAAAATAATAGATGTACAATGAAATATTCCTTTTTCCTGCATTTTAAATGATAGTTCATGGAATTTCTTTTACCTCCCTAAACTGCATTTAAAAAACGCAGTACTCTGCAGGAAGCATTTTCTGTACATTATTGTACATATAGCTTCTAAAATAAATTTTCATTTTTAATAAACATAAAGATCTTGCCAACAGAAAATAAGTATTAAAATAGGATTTTTAACTTTAATTTGCATATAGCATTCACACTTCATCTACTTCTTCTACCAGTTTTGAAGCACACTAATATTCTCCTCAGACAACATCAGACACTTCGTTATAGTCCTGATATGC
This sequence comes from Salicornia ramosissima, assembly GCA_951394345.1. Lineage (NCBI taxonomy): Eukaryota > Viridiplantae > Streptophyta > Magnoliopsida > Caryophyllales > Amaranthaceae > Salicornia > Salicornia ramosissima. The sequence goes on from OX596233.1 coordinate 49,307,860, forward strand.
AGGATGCAGCGGATCAGAAACAACAGCTGTGCCAGTCCAAGACAAGCAGAAGACTGAGCAGAAGCTAGCACGGTAAGATACAAAAGAAAATAAATTGTGCCACTATGGACATTAGAGCAAGATCATCGATTCATCGGTGATTATAAGCAGAGTTGCAGGTTACAAAACAAAGTTCCCTTTTTTTGGATTCAGTAAGGAAGCTACCTGCTCTATTGGCTTGTAACGGGTTACTAACCCTGTAACCCATAAGCTGAAGAACTCTTGTAATGGTGGAGATAAAGCGGAGTTCCTCATGCAAGGGTTGAGCATTGATCTTTTACCATTGGAATGAAAGGAAGGCCATTCAATAAGCCATACCTTATTCTCGAGCAAAGTTCCATTCTACCAAGTCTCTTCCTAAATTAGTTTTCCATTTTGAAACCAAAAATTTTAAATCACCATAATTAAGCACTTTATCATAGCATCATTAGGATTTTTATTGCCTTTGTTGTTTTGATTGGTGCACCAACTAGTTAGGCTCGAAATTTTCACTAAAAGCTGGATGAGAATGGGCATATGGATGAATCACAATCAATATTGAGTGCAGCAAGAATACATCACCAGCGTTAGTGAACCCAAGAATTCCATAAAAAAAATACATCATCAAGATTATTTCTTTATCCTGTAAAGAATTCGGTCAAAACAGGAACAAAGGCAACCCTATTCATCAAATACATGAGTCTACAAGCAAAATTGGGCTATAGGAAATCTGGTTGAGGCAACTATAAAGTATTAAAAGAAGAGTATACTTTTACAGTTCCAACATCGCTTTTCTGGAAGAATATGAAAATTCAAAATGATCATTATCTGAAAGCAAAAATGTTTTGGACATAGACAAAGAAATTATAGTGCACTCAGAGCATGAACCTTGTTACTTGTTTCAACCCAGCTACTGGCTTGCTCCTTTCTGGGACATCTCTGATTCATGAGCTGCCTCATCATTTCAACATTCTCCCAATCCCCAGCAGCAGCATGAATGCTTGAAAGCAATAAATACGGAGCATAAGACTGGGGGTCCAATTTGATAAGGGATTCTGCTGCTTGCTTTCCTAGCTCGATATTATCATGAATCCGACAAACACCAATCAGAGCATTCCATATCATATCGTCATCTTTACACGGCATCTTTTCCAACTGTTTCATCAATTCGCCAAAACATCCAGCTCTACCCAAGAGATCAATTAGGCATGAATAATGCTCCTCATCATGAGGGATGCCATGATCATCTGTCATAGATTTGAAGAAAGCAAGCCCCTCATCTACAAGACCTGAATGACTACATGCATTGAGAATGATAACAAAGGTTACCCTATTTGGTTGCACTCTATACAGAATCATCTCATCAAACATTTTTATAGCCTCGCCACCATAACCATGCTGTGCCAAGGCAGCTATCATGGGGTTCCATAACATGACATTCTGCTTATCATCCATCAGAAGAAAAACCTGCTGGCTATGCTTTAGATTTCCGCATTTAGAATACATATCAATCAAAGAGCTGATAACTACATCATTAGGCCTAAAACAAGTCCTTATCATATAGGCATGTATTTGTTTACCATGCTTCAATGAAGTTAGGACAGTACAAGCACAAAGGGCGCTACTGAAAGTGAACTGACCAGGTGTAATGCCAAATATAATCATCTTCCTAAACAATTCAAGAGAATCATGACCGAAACTATTCCGAGCATAACCAGAAACCATAGCAGTCCATGAGACAGGATTCTTTTCTGGCATTACATCAAACAGTGCTTGTGCTGATCTCATATCTCCCCATTTGCAATACCCTGATATCAATGCAGTCCAAGCTGGAATGTCCCTAAACTGCATTTCATCAAACAATTTCCTAGCATCACCCATCTCTCCGCATTTAGCATAAGCATCTACAATCGAGCTAGAAAGAACTACATTAGGAAGAAACCCAGCACACAAAACCTGACAATGTCCTTGCCGGGTAAATCCAAGATCCTTCAACTTGATCCCAACAGTAAGAACACCAGCAAAACTAAACGCATTATATCCTATAGACGCTTTTCTAAACTCCCTATAAAACTTCAATGCCTCGCTATAATTTCCTGTTTGTGCATAACCAATCACCATGGTGTTCCAAGACACAACATCCCTTTCAGTCATTGTATCGAACAACTTCCTAGCAGCTCCAAGCATACCTAACTTAGCATACCCAGAAAGGGCATTATTCCAACTGTACAAATTTCTCACAGACATTTTATCAAACACCTTGCGTGCTTCGATGTGATCACCGCATTCGAAATACATACGCATAAGATGATTCGACATTAAGGTATTCGGGTGCTTCATACCAGTAAGCTTCAAATGAAGATGCACCCATTTTCCTTCCCTAAGTGACCTAGTTTTAGCACACTGTCCTAATAGAAATGTAAAAGTTTCAGAACCGAAACGTAAGCCTTTTCTAGCTAAAGTGTTGAGTGAGCCAATGGCTTCTTTAAGCTTCCCTTGGCAGCAGAGATCAATCAATGGCTGAGATACACAAAAATGTTTTCTGGGTTTTAATCGACTTTGAGAAATCAAGAAATTTTTTGAAGGAAAAGATGGGGGCATTGCAAGTAAAACACCATGTCAAGTTGGTGCTTCTTAAATAATAATGGCAAGTTTTTCAGATTAGTAGTTGATCGGGAAAATAGTGCCGGCGGCATTCGCCGGTGGCTGACTACTATAGACGCCGGTGAAAATTCGATTCCGAATTGTTGTTCATTTTTGCAATCTGGATCAAACCAGCAAGGATCATGGGTTTTCAGGAATTGTCAACGTTTGGATTTTGTAAGGCACATCAACGTTTTGCGCCCAAGGCAAAGCCCAACAACAACTTCAACAATGCCCAAATTTGGAATATGCACTCTAAAAAAAAATACTACCTCCGTTTCGAAAAAAAAAACGCAACAAATTGGATGGCACGGACTCCTAGTCCATTTTTTTATTGTGAGAGTAAAATGGATAGAGAAAAAAAGTAGGGTATATGATAAATGAAAGAGATAGGAAGAAAAGACTTACAAAAATGGAATGATTAAAATTGTTGCATTTATTTTGAAACTTCCTAAAGTAGAAATTGTTGCGTTTATTTCGAAACGGAGGAAGTACAATGCACAAGGCATTTCGATATTAATGGGCCGTTTTATTAAATTTATTAGACACGAACTTATTATGGTTGATTGAAATTTATTAAACATGATCAACTTTCACGCCTAATTGGACACGATCATACTTTATTGAACTTATTACACTGAATTAGACTTTATCTAAACTTATTAGAACTCAATTATTTTTAAAAGGCGAAGACCCTAAATTAGAATCACAACTGTACATGTCGTATTATATAATGTTTGTTTTATTTATTGAAATGTCATTATGTTCTTTTTTAAACATAACATAAGGCAAACTTTAGAGTTGGTCAAACAAATTCGTTTAGCCCTCAAAAAAATTGTTTAAAATTTTATTAATTTTTAAGAATGGCCGTGGTAATGTTTTTTTGAATCTAATGAGGGTGGGAGATAGGATACTGAAGATTAATCGTGGAGTGATTGAAAATCCTTAATTAATTTTCTGAAGAAGTATGAAGCTTAGATATCTCCTACAGGCAATTATGTTAATGAAATTCTTAGTTGGAAAGTTTATTTTGAATTTATAACCTATTCTTTTGTTAATTGTAGTGGGAATAAAGTAGGCAAGTAGCCCAACATCTATCAAATTATCTTCCATTTTGTAATGAGGAACCACTGGCGTACCCACATGGGAACATGGGGGACAGTGGCCCCTCATGTTCGGCAAAAAAAATTAGGAAAAAATGCAATATATCTCTATTATATAAGTCAAGGGGAGCTATGATGTCCCCCCTCGAAATGTCCATCTTACTCCTTTATACATTTTAAAATCTCAATTTATATCACCCTCTAATTATAAAGGAAAGTTATTACAATTTTTAATTTTTTTCAAATGAAAATAGTACAAAATATAAAATTTGAAAAAATAAAATAAAAATTTCAAAATTAAAAATTTTAAATTTTAAATTCTCTATAGAAAGATATCCATATTGATATATTTCACAAATAAAAATTTTACATTATAATTATCGTAGAAATTTGGTAGCCAATAGAATATGATAAATAAAACTTTTCTTTCGGTTATTGTTATGGGATGACCGAACGAAAGAGAATTTTTTTATATATAATAAAATTTGTTTAGTCGGATTAATAAATGTATTTAAAATACAATCGCACGCAAAGCGTGCATAGAAGGCTAGTATTATAGAGTGTAACCTCTAAACAAGAATAATGCTTGGGTTAGTTGACGGAAGCACATGTGGGCCCATTGAATAAAAAGCTCCTAGTCAAGGGTTCAATTCTCCTTACAACTAATTTGATTTTTTTTTCCTTGGCCTTTATTTCTTTCAACCATTATTTCATTTCCCATGACCATAGGCTAACTCAAACCACGACCCAACAGTCCAATACCAGACACCCACCCCATCCAACGACGAACACTACTGGTCCACCACGTCACCACCGGTCCACAACCCAGCAGCTAGCGGTTATGTTCTTTTTTTATGTGAATGTTTTCTATTTTTTAATATCCTATTTTACAAAATTTAATTAAATAATCATTAATATGTGAATTCATCAATTGTCAATGTTCTAATGTTTGTGAATTAAAATGTGATTTTTTAAATTATTTTGTGGATTGAATTGTTAGGGTCAATTAGTTTGTGAATTGAATTGTTAGGATAAATTAGTTTGTGAATTGAAATATTAATTTTTTATTTCTTAGTGAATTTGGGATAGTTATTTTGTTACTCAATTTACTGAATTATGGATTTATATTTTGTTATTGTTATTTTATTTTATTTTTGTGAATTGAATTGTTAGAAATTAGTTTGTGAATTGAATATTGAATTGTTAGCCAATTAGGTTAATGAATATTGATTCGTATATATTTTTTTTAATTAATAGGATACATCAAGTTCAATTTATTTACAACTTTGTCATTTTAGATGTTTGTTAATCATCTAACTTTGAAGAATTGACAATTTCTGCGATAATTTAGTAATATGTACCTAAATTGTAATATTATTATGGTATTTTAGCCATTGAGTATGTACTCGATTTTTTTATAATTATGTACTCGATTTTTTTGTTAACAAATATAATTATCTAAATTGTCTGTTGGAGATTAATCTAGAAAAATCTAGATGTGTAGATAAATATGTAATCTAGAAAATTCTTGTGTAGAAATTAAGTGATGATGTTTCTAGAAATATTAAACATTAGACTTGTGTAGAAAAATCTAGAAAATAGAGTACAACACTATAAATAGGTTGTATGTGCATAGTTTGAGTGAGTCAAGTAGAACAGAGCCAAAAGGAGAGAAAATTAGGAGAGTTCCCACAAAATAGTAAGAAGGGTAGAAACAAGGGTTCTACCAAGTTAGAGTGAAAATGAGAGATATGAGCTCTCAAGAAAAACAATGTGTTGTAATCTATCAATTACAATCAATGAAAATACAAGTCCATCACACAAAATCATTCGGGTCCATCAAAACTTCCGCGTGCACCCAAATTTCCATCATGGTATCAGAGCCAAGATCAGAGGCTGAAGAGATGAGGAAGATCAAGTTTAGAAGAAGAGACTTGTAAAGCACTGTGACGACCCGACTCGCTTAAATCGGCGTGGAAGAAACCGACGAGTCGAATAGTCAGAACTAACAAATCAAAATACTTAAAAATTAACAATAAACCTCAAAATATTATTACTATAACCCAAAAGTACAATTACCCACAAGTTTGTACATTACTAACCCAAAAGTCAAACTACCACTACTAATAAACGTAACTCCAAACACATGTCAGAGTTATAGCAAAAGTATACAAGTACCACTACTATAGTCCAAACTAACTGAAATCGTAAAACAACAGAAATACAACTATATAACTATATCGGCGCTCGCCCAACCCATAGCTAAGCAAGAACCTCATCATCAGAATTACCTGAAAAGTAAACAACAGTCCACCGTCAGTGGCGAGTAACATAACTGTCTCACCCTAACGGGAATACACAAGCACATAGCATAAACCAAATATCCAAATCATAATATCAAATCATGCAAAATCATACCAATACATGCTTGACTCAACTAACTTAACCAACTTATTTTTGGCGCAATCATTCGCACACTAGACCGGACTACGCACGTACGAACGCATCTTACGTGAACAAACTTTCCAACTATGCCAGGATTGAGAATCTTACTCCCAACCCTATGAAACCAATCTTACTGGAAATCCATGTCAAAGACGACATAGCGGTAAACACTACCCTAATACCGCGGTTAGGATAGGGGCAACGTCTTAACCCAAAAACATAGAATCTTACTCTACGAATTAGGCGTCTAGCTATGAAATCAAGCTAATCTTACATTCTTTAATCTTTAATCCGAAGTTTACATTCCTAGTTACTTCTTAAGTTGCATCTTACGCCTTGACTTAAGAAAATAACATGTAAACCAATCATCTTACAACATCTTATCACTTTCTTTAACCTTTTCTTTAACTTTCTTTAACTTAAAAGACTTAATCAAGAACTCATAAAGACTCTTAAAGAACTCATCAAGAACTCATCAAGAACTTAAAGAACTCATCAAGAACTTATCCAAGATTCAAGATCTTCAATTAAGAACTCAATCAAGATTCAAGAACTTCAACCAAGAACTTATTCAAGAATCAAGAACTCATCCATATTCATCAAACTACACGCATACTTCCAATTTTAACACATGAAATCATCAACTTTCTAGTATCCAAAATTCACCAAACTTGAACATGATTACCACTAACTTATTACTAACATAATCAATCATAAAATCATCTTAATCAAACATAAAATCATCATATAACCACTTAAAAATCAGATTGTAATCCATACATAAAAACATGATCAAAACTTTATATAAACTAATCTTGTTCATTTAATCTATACTATGGAACATAGTATGCCAATTAGGTTGAGAAAGTATGTTACCTTATTGAAGATTAACACACAAAATCAACACAAAATTGCAACCCGGAAACTAGAACCACACGGCCCTATCACACGGTGTACCCACGGCTTCCATACGGCACCACACACGGCCTGCACACACGAGCACGACTGTTGTTGCACGGCTGTCCCACACGAGCCACCACCGCCACGGACCAACTGCACGGCCACGACACACGAGCACGAACCACCACCGTGCACCACTCGAACCCCACACGTTCAACACGATCAACCCACTCGAACAAGATCCCAAAACCAACCCGAATTAGTGATCTTGAATGCAAATTAGGTGGTTTAGATTGTGTTTTGATACTTAAAGATCAATGGAAGTTGAATATTTAAGTTTGGGTATTGAAAAGATGATGAACAAATGTTCAACTTGGAAGAGCCAAAAATGGCGTGTGGATTGGTGCAAATAGGAGGGAGTTTGTGTCTTAAACTTTTGATGGCAAGAGCATAAGATGGCAATTTAGCAAATGAACCCTCAAGCCTTACTAACTCAACTATATAGAGTTTGTTAAGGTGTGAACACAAGGCAAGTGGCAAATCCTTGCCATGCACTTGAAGAAAAACCGGCCAAAGCAAGAGAAAAGGCCAGATTTGGGCTTTCGTGATCGATTGGGCTAATTCATCAAAAATTGCATGATTAATCATGCTTAAATCGATTTAGCCCGAAATATTAAATAACTAATTAGAAAATTAAATAATAAAATTCTAATTAATTAAATAATAATAAAAATAATTAATAACTAATCAAAATAAAATAATTCGAATTAAATCGAAATTATTCACATAAAACAAAATAAATAGTTCAAAACTAAATTTGAACTATACATAGCAACACATAAATACACATAAACATCCGGCAGAAACACCTATAAAATCAGGGTCGTTACAACCTCCCCTCCTTAAAGAAATTTCGTCCCGAAATTTAAGGCAAAGGAGATCGTTCACCCTCGAACAATTCCGGGTACTTCTGCCTCATGGATGCCTCTGTCTCCCAAGTCACCTCCTCATGGTGTTGGTTTCTCCACAACACCTTGACGAGCTGGACTTGCTTACGCCAAAGGGTCCTCACTTCCTGATCCAAGATCTGGACGGGTCGCTCCTCAAAAGTCAGATTCGGCTCAAGCGTTGCCGACTCCACTGGGATAATGTGGGTAGGGTCATGTACATATTTCCTTAGCTGGGAAACATGGAATACGTCATGCACACTAGATAAACTAGGTGGTAAAGCCAATCGGTATGCCACCTCCCCAACTCGTTCTAGTATCTCGTAAGGTCCCACATATTTTGGTCGGAGTTTCCCCTTCTGACCTAAGTGTGCCACTCCTTTGAAAGGTGAAACCTTAAGCAAGACTTTGTCACCTACCACGAAAGCCAACGGTCTACGTCGATTATCGGCGTAGGATTTCTGACGACTCTGAGCGGCCTGCATCTTAGACCGGATGACTCGGACCTTCTCGATAGTATCGCATACCATCTCAGGTCCTAAAGCCACAGAATCACTAATATCATTCCAACATATAGGACTCCGACATTTCCTGCCATACAGGGCCTCATACGGAGCCATCTCGATGCTGGAGTGATAGCTTTTGTTATAAGAGAACTCTATCAAACAGAGCATACGTACCCAAGACTGATGGTACTCCAGAGCACATGCTCGAAGCATATCCTCTAAAGTCTGGATGGTCCTCTCAGTCTGACCATCGGTCGCCGCATGAAAAGCGGTGCTCAACTTCAGCTTCGTCCCAAAGGCTTCCTGAACTGATTTCCAGAAACGAGATAGAAATCTCAGATCCCGATCAGAAACGATCTCCCTCGGAACTCCGTGAAGTCGGATAATATCCTGAGTATATGCTTCTGCTAGACGCTCCATAGACCAGGTCATCTTCATCGGAATGAATCTAGCGACCTTGGTCAACCTATCCACTATGACCCAAATAGCATTCAAGCCATTACAGGTGGGTAAGCTAACCACGAAGTCCATAGATACCGACTCAAATTTCCAGGTCGGAATAGGTAGTGGCTGCAACAGACCTCCTGGTCTCTGATGCTCGATTTTAACCTTTTGACAGACTAAACATCGAGCTCGAACTCTGCTACATCCCTCTTCATCTTAGGCCACCAGAATTGGCCCTTGAGGTCCTGGTACAACTTGTTACCTCCAGGATGAACAGAGTAGGGCGAGTTATGTGCCTCAGACATAATTCTGTTCCTAAGATCAGAACAGTCCGGTACACACCACCTCCCTCGGAATCGCAGACTACCATCGGAAGGGATCTCGAAACCTACGGCTTTGCCTTGCCGCAGAGCCTCTCGAATCCAAGCTAACTGCGGGTCGTTCTGTTGACCCTCGCGCAATTCCTGAATCAGATCAAGCTCAACACTCATAGATGTCAGACGAAGTCTGACGGAACTACGGCTTCTTCAGAAGCTCAAGCGATGCTTACGACTTAGTGCATCCGCGACTAAGTTCGCCTTGCCCTCGCAATAGTTAAGCGTCAGGTCGTAGTCCTTAATCAGCTCAAGCCATCGTCTCTGCCTCATATTGAGGTCTTTCTGAGTAAAGATGTACTTGAGACTCTTGTGATCCGTGAATACTCTACACGAATCACCAAAGAGATAGTGCCTCCAGATTTTGAGCGCGAGCACTACAGCCGCTAACTCCAAGTCATGCGTAGGATAGTTACGCTCGTGCACCTTTAACTGTCTCGATGCGTAAGCGATGACTTTCCCGCCTTGCATGAGCACACATCCTAGGCCATTCTTCGAAGCATCACTATAGACCTCGAAGTCCTCCTCATCGTTCGGAAGGGTAAGTATGGGAGGAGAGACTAATCTCTGTTTCAATTGCTGGAATGCTTGCTCGCAAGCCTCCGTCCAAACGAATCAGACCTCCTTCTGTAGGAGACTAGACATCGGCCTAGCAATCTTGGAGAAGTCGTGGACGAATCGTCGATAGTATCCGGCCAAACCCAGAAATCTACGAACTTCCGCCACATTTCTCGGGCTACTCTAATCAACTACAGCCTTAATCTTAGCCGGGTCTACCTTAATGCCGTCCTTACTAATTACGTGACCCAGAAATGCTACTTCGCGAAGCCAGAACTCACACTTGGAGAGTTTTGCGAACCACTTATGACTACGTAATATCTCGAGTACCATCCGGAGATGTTCCGTATGCTCAGACTCATCTCTCGAATAGACTAAGATTTCGTCTATAAATACTACGACCCACTTATCGAGTAAGTGGTGAAACGTCCGGTTCATCTGGTCCATGAACACGGCTGGCGCATTAGTGAGGCCAAAGGGCATCACCTCGAACTCGTAGTGGCTGTGTAACCACCCCGTCCGTAAGGTACGGAAGATTCAGTGGAAAGATGAGCACTCGGGCGAGGCGTTACGAACGAACTACAACTAACCATTCTAATTTAGAGGTTCTAAGAAAAAGGTATTAGGAATTATTCAAATTTAAACTCAATTTTTTTTTAAAAGAAAACAGAAACTACTAGCGTCCAAAGACAATACTGAAATAAAATAACCGAGGTCCAACACCTCTACAATAATCCGTGATTACAACAATGCATACTTAAATAAAGAGGATAACGTAAAATGTCTTTCTAAGTCCAATATGGCAAATGCTACTGGAAAGTTCCTAAAACCGACTCTCATGAATCCCGCCTAAATGGTGATAATTCGGCAGTTAGTAAGAAAAATTGACAACACAAGCAAAAATTGACAACAATCCACAGTCAGTGGCGAGTAACTAACAGTTCTCCCCAACATAGAAATTCACAAAAAAATAGGAACATCGAAAATCACGCCATACACAACACAAGCAGTCATCATATATTGCATATGAACATGTAAACACGTAAGACATACCTTGAATCCATCCTCCTGCTAACACAAATTAGCTATACAAGAGAATTAATATAACATCATTGATGGCGTTTCAATTTTTATTCTGAATATTAATCATTAATTAATTTTATTCAAAACGAATAATGATTCCTTTTTATTTACTATTCGAATTAAATCAGTTGTAGATGGAACGATCCAGAGTGGTATCCCGCAGTACCACTTCCTAAGGTTTGTCAGGTAACCCTCAGTCGATCCCGCAGCCGACTGGTCTAAGAATGGCCAAACTCCCGGTGCCGGACGGATGCCCAAAATGTGGACTTACACCTCCAGACCTCCCGGATGACAACAATTAACCCAGGCAAAAATACAAAATAAATATCTCAGATCCCGCCGTCCAAGAAAATAACTGATCTGACCATTGGATCCCGCAGCCCAATGGCTCCATACTAACAACAAGTCATCTTTTAAATTTAAGTTTAAAGATTAATTTAGGTCTTCTTAGCAAAAATATTGAGCATTAAAAATACTCTTACAATTAAATTCCATACACCGACTTTTCACAATTCCCACTCAACTTGAGCAAATTAAATTCCAAATTACATCATATGATATCCGAACCAATCTTAACCCTAATATTATTATTGTGATTATTATTATTATTATCGTTATTATTTTTTTTTTATTTACAATGTTATCGGTAAAAGAAATTATAAAGTGCAAGTTAGCCTGAAATTAAATCTGACAAGCCCGATTAATTAGCACCAAAGACCACGACATTTTTGGGGTCCGAAACATCAAAAATAATCAGAATTTAGGTTCCAAAAGCTGCTGTCCAGTTTTTGCAATATTAGGAAATTCAAGCCAAAAATCATCTAATTAATTCTATTCACATCGGAATTTACCGATAACACTACCAACTAAGTAATAAGTTAAAAAGGTGATAAATTATACATACTACACCTATATGAGTCACACGGCCAGCAGGTCAGTGACGTTTTTTTTTCTTTTTTTAAATTTTTTTTTTCATTTAATTAATTTATAATTAACAATTTATACATTTAATTATAAATAAATCATCAAATTCATGAAAATTCCAATAACAAGCTTAAAAATCAGAATTTAATATCACAAAGGTTTCACTAAAAATTTCGGCAGCATTTCGCCTGTTTTTGGGTTCAAATCGAATTGGTAAAATCAACCGTTTCGACAAAATAATCATATAACATAGACAATAATACAAACAAGTAACAAGTACCATAAGATCACAAGTTTAATCACATATTCAAGCCAAAATTTCGACTTACATGAACCTAACCACACAGCATTTTCTTTAAAAATTAAATAGATAAATAATTATACATTCAAACAATATTATCTCATATAAAACATGCATCTAATTAACAAATTAAACATGATACTCCAATATTCATAGAAATACATAAAAATCACGCAAAAATTCGTCCTAACCTCACGAAAATTTCAGAAATTTTCCACCAAAAATTTTCGTCCAAAATGATTAAAATTAACATATTTTTTTTGACAAAATTACTAATTAGTATACACTAGTCCTTTTAACATGTATTGAGAGGCCAAAATTCGAAACTACTATTCATGTGACTACTATAAGAGGGTTAAACGTTAGTTACCTTGTTTGGTTGAGATAAGATTAAAAATGTGCTTGAGATTCCACTAGAAATTGCCCCCAAAAGCCAAAGAAATTAGAGAGAACAATTGTGTTTTGTTGTTTTTTTTTTTTTTTTTTTTTTTAAGTGATAGGCAAATGATAAGAGCGAGGCCAAACAAATGCAATCCCCCCTCCTTATACAACCGGCCAAGGAGGTGAGGGGGTGATAAATTTTTTTTTTTTTTTAATTACAAGCAATTAGTATTAGCTTAATTATCATACTAATGAGCATACTTATGAAGATGATCCAAAAGTCTCCAACCCCCCATTATGCATTGAGGAGCCGGTTCTAGGAGGTTCCTCCATTCAATATAGATATATATATATTTTTTTTTTTTGCATTTAAATTAATTGTTTGGTTAATTATCTCATTAGTAAGATTGATTGCCCATAAAAATTTCCAAAAGGATGAAATATCAAGAGTTCCATCACCTAGGCATCCTAGGCCAACCGGCCACTAGGGTGATAATCATCCGAAATTATTATTATTTTTTTGTTAAACAAGTAGTTAAATTCGAAATTAGGGTAAATATATTAAATAACGCAAATACGAAAAATTATCGGCAAATAATAATGTAAACATATATACATAGAGAATATATATATATATATATATATATACGGAAATATACACATATTTTCATACATATATAATTAATAATTTTTTTTTGAAATTAATTTATTAAATAAAATCGGGTAAATAATTTTTAAAATAATATTTTATTACGTTTCCGCATAAAACATAACACGAAATTTAGAGGTGTTACATCCACCCCTACTCACAAAAAGTTTCGTCGTCGAAACTTACACAACATTAAAGAAAAAAAAAGAAGACAGTAAGCAAGCAAAAGACTAAGACTTAGTACCTGCTTCAAAGAGCTCGGGGTACTTTAGCTTCATCGACTCTTCCGTTTCCCAAGTTGCCTCTTCGTACTTTTGGCTTCTCACAGTACTTTTACTAGAGGGACCACTTTTCGCCTAAGTGCCCTTACTTGGCGGTCGAGGATTCAGACAGGTCGTTCCTCAAACGTCAAATTCGGCTCGACTTCGACAGAGTCAGCTGAAATCACATGTGAAGGATCGCTGCGGTACCTTCGCAGTTGAGACACATGGAACACGTTATGTACCTTCGACAACTCCGGCGGCAAAGCCAAACGGTACGCCACCTCTCCAATTCTCTCCAGAATTTCATAGGGTCCAACATACCTTGAACTGAGCTTCCCTTTCATCCCGAAACGCATCACGCCTTTCATCGGGGATACCTTCAACAACACCTTGTCACCAACGTCGTAAGAGATAGGCTTCCGACGCAGATCTGCATATGACTTCTGTCGATCTTGCGCCGCTTTCAACCTAGCCCGAATAACCTTAATCTGATCAACAGTGTCCTGAATCAGTTCAGGGCCCAAAACCAAGGAATCGCTGATGTCGCTCCAGCAGGTAGGGCTGCGACACTTCCTTCCGTACAACGCTTCGTATGGAGCCATCCCGATACTTGCATGGAAACTGTTGTTATACGAAAATTCCACCAAGTTCAAAGACTTCACCCACGACTGTTGAAATTCCAACGCGCAAGCACGGAGCATATCTTCCAAGGTCTGAATAGTCCTCTCCGTCTGCCCATCAGTAGCGGCGTGAAAAGTAGTACTCAACTTCAGTTTAGTACCAAAGGCTTCTTGCAACGCTCGCCAAAAATGTGACAAGAACCTAGGATCACGATCAGACACAATGTCCTTCAGAACTCCATGAAGGCGTATGATCTCATTAGCATAGGCTTCAGCCAGTTTCTCCATCGACTACGTGTTCTTCATGGGTATGAATCGCGCAACCATGGTCAATCTGTCGACGATCACCCAAACCGCGTTCAAACCTCCAGCTGCAACAGGGAGACCCATCATAAAGTCCATAGAAATGGAATCAAACTTCCATTCAGGAATGGGTAGTGGTTGTAACAAACCTCCCGGCCTTTGGTGTTCAATCTTGACCTTCTGACACACCAAACACCGAGCTACGAATTCCGCAACTTCCTTCTTCATCCCTGGCCACCAAAAGTTCACCTTCAAATCCTTGTACAGTTTATCACCTCCTGGGTGCACTGAATAAGGAGTGTTGTGCGCCTCTTTGAGAATCTTGCCCTTCAGTTCGGCATCATCTGGCACACACCAACGTCCCATGAACTTAAGACCACCGTCGCCTCCGACCGAAAAGTTCTCTGCACGACCAGCAGCCAAAGCTTCCCGAATCTTTGTGAGCTTCACGTCCACTCTCTGCTTGTCTCGCAACTCCTGATATAAGTCAGGTTCGGCGCTCATGGCACAAAGACAGAGATCCACGTGCCCTTGAGGTACTACTTCGATGATGAGCTTCCGGAATTCTTCACTGAGATCTTTTGGCACGGTTCTCACGGCACCCAAGACTTGTTTCCCTTTCCGACTCTGAGCATCAGCCACTCTGTTAGGTTTACCTTCGCAGTAGTCCAGCGACAAATCATAGTCCTTGATCAGCTCCAACCATCTTCTTTGCCTCATATTCAAATCTCTTTGAGTGAAGATGTATTTAAGGCTCTTATGGTCGGTAAACACTTTACATGGAACGCCATAGAGATAATGTCGCCACAATTTGAGTGCAAACACCACAGCAGCCAACTCCAGATCATGGGTAGGGTAGTTCTTCTCGTGCGTCCTCAGTTGTCTCGAGGCATAGGCGATAACCTTTCCTTGTTGCATAAGGACACAACCTAGACTGCTTGCAGACGCATCACTGTACACTTCAAACTCTACCCCTTCAGTAGGCAACGTCAAAACCGGAGCAGAAGTCAAACTTCTCTTCAACTTCTGGAACGCGTCTTCGCACTCGTCGGTCCACTTGAACTTGCTGTCCTTCCGCATCAACTTAGTCATAGGCTGAGCAATCATAGAGAAATCTTTCACAAATCGTCTATAGTAGCCAGCTAGACCAAGAAAACTTCGAACTTCCGACACGTTCTTTGGACTTTCCCACTCTACCACAGCCTTAATCTTCTCTGGATCGACTTTGACTCCTTCCTTGTTGATGACATGTCCCAGAAAAGCGATTTCTTTCAACCAGAACTCGCATTTGGACAACTTGGCAAACCACTTCTGCTTCCGAAGCACGTCCAAGACCAGTCTCAAGTGTTTCTCATGCTTGGCTTCATCCTTGGAGTATACTAGAATGTCGTCGATGAACACCACGACGCACGAATCTAAATACTCATGAAAGGTACGATTCATCTGGTCCATGAACACAGCAGGTGCATTGGTGAGACCGAACGGCATAACTTCGAACTCGTAATGCCCATACCTTGTGCGGAAAGCAGTCTTTGGAATATCTTCCTCTTTCACCGGAATCTGATGATACCCAGATCGTAGGTCAATCTTGGAAAATACTCCAGCACCTTTTAGTTGATCGAACAGATCTTCGATCCGAGGCAAGGGATACTTGTTCTTGATCGTTACTTTATTCAGTTCCCGATAGTCGATGCACAATCGCATGCTTCCGTCCTTCTTCTTAACGAATAACACGGGAGCACCCCATGGAGAGACACTGGGCCTTATGAAACCCTTGTCGATCAGCTCTTGCAATTGCGTCTTCAACTCTTGCAACTCAGGAGGAGCCATCCTATACGGAGCCTTCGAAATCGGTGCGGTACCCGGAAAGAGATCAATGTTAAATGCCACATCTCTCTCTGGAGGGATACCAGGCAATTCTTCTAGAAAGACATCCGGATATTCCCGAACAACAGGAATTTCCTCAAGTTGCTCCTCAGTTGAAAGGTCCTTCACTCTGCAAAGGAACACGGTGTCGCCTTTCTGCCTGAACTTCCGCATCCTCATAGCAGACACGACTTTCACCCCCTTCTTTAACGTGATACCGGAGTACGAGATACGATTACCCTTAGGACCACGTAGAACTATCTTTTGGTCTCGGCAGAAAACAGCTGCATGGTACCTCGACAACCAGTCCATACCGAGGATCACGTCGAACTCGATCATGGGAACCTCCTTAAGATCGGCACGTAACTCAGAATCACAAATAACCACCGGGACTTCTTTGAATTCTCGATGACAAACAAAATCTTCCCCAGATGGAAGAGAAATAAGGGAGCTTACTGGGGAACTAGCAGATAAATTAGCTTTACTAATAAAGGAGCTAGCAATAAAGGACACGGTAGCACCAGAATCAAACAGAACATAAGCAGGAACATTATTAACAAGAAATGTACCTGTCACCACGTCAGGTTGAGCATCCGCTTCATGTTGCGTCATACAGTAGATCCTGTTACGCGCAGGCGCAGAAGAGGTCGTTGGCTTGACAGTGCCAGAACCTGAAGCATTCTCTTTCTTGGGACAGGCATAGGACTTGTGCCCTTCTTCCTTGCAGTGATAGCAGACGACTGGAGTACCGTCACAGTTCTTCCCAGGGTGGTAGTCCTTCTTGCATCTCCAGCACTTCCCATCGCTTTGACGAGACCCAAAATTCTGCCGATTCCCTCCTTTCCCAGAATTATCATACCGTGGCTTCTTGGCAGAGGCTTACTGAAAAGATGAGGGCGGCTTCCTCACGAACGAAGCCCTTGCAGCTTCCTCTTCCTTGATGGATGCATGAATACTGAGGGCGATCTCATAAGCTCCTTGGAACGAAGACACACCAGAACTCAAAACGTGCGTCCGCACTCTAGGATCCATCCTCTTAACATACCGCTTCATCCTTTCCTCTTCGGTAGGCACCACAGAAGTAGCAAAGCGTGACAGTTCTGTGAACTTATTAGTGTACTCCTGAATGGATAGAGTACCCTGAGACAGTGCAAAGAATTCCTCCTGCTTTTGCCAACGAAGTTCATCAGGATAGAACCTCTCTTTCAGTTTGGTCACGAACTGATGCCAGTTGAAACTAGGGGTTGATGTTAGTTGTTCTTTAACTGTGCCCCACCAGTTGTCAGCTTCCTGCTTCAGATAGTAGCAGCCAATCGCCACTCTCTCCTCCGGCGGGCAGCTTGTAGCCTCGAACAGTTTCTCCATCTCACGCAGCCAGTTTTCTAGCACAACTGGGTCGGAGGCGCCACTGTAAGTAGGGGGTCGATGACAGTCAAAACGGTCGAACGTGGACTGTCCCCCAGACGGAGCCGTGGCTCTGTTAGATAGAGAAATTATTGCGTTCTCCAGAGCTTGGCGTCTATGACGCGACGCTTCCTTTTGCGAAAGAGTTCTACGGGGAGGCATTCTACAAAACAATGACAAGTTATAATCACACAACAAGCACGCAAGTGGTGGAGGTTAAACAAATTGAAAAATTCATTCCCGGGATCCCACGTCAACTCTCATTCTATGGTCATGATTTTACAGTCCTAGAACTTAATTACTGTAAGGTTACCAACACTAAGTACGGTTCTACGGAACGTTTGCTCTGATACCAACTGTAATCACCCCGTCCGTAAGGTACGGAAGATTCAGCGGAAAGATGAGCACTCCGGCGAGGCGTTACGAACGAACTACAATTAACCATTCTAATTTAGAGGTTCTAAGAAAAAGGTATTAGGAATTATTTAAATTTAAACTCAATTTTTTTTTTAAAAGAAAACAGAAACTACTAGCGTCCAAACACAATACTGAAATAAATTGACCGAGGTCCAACACCTCTACAATAATCCGTGATTACAACAATGCATACTTAAATAAAGAGGATAACGTAAAATGTCTTTCTAAGTCCAATATGATTGAAGTAGTCTAAGATGGCAAATGCTACTGGAAAGTTCCTAAAACCGACTCTCATGAATCCCGCCCAAATGGTGATAATTCGGCAGTCAGTAATCATCTGAAAAATTGACAACAATCCACAGTCAGTGGCGAGTAACTAACAGTTCTCCCCAACATAGAAATTCACAAAAAAATAGGAACATCGAAAATCACGCCATACACAACACAAGCAGTCATCATATATTGCATATGAACATGTAAACACGTAAGACATACCTTGAATCCATCCTCCTGCAAACACAAATTAGCTATACAAGAGAATTAATATAACATCATTGATGGCGTTTCAATTTTTATTCCGAATATTAATCATTAATTAATTTTATTCCAAACGAATAATGATTCCTTTTTATTTACTAACCGAATTAAATCAGTTGTAGATGGAACGATCCAGAGTGGTATCCCGCAGTACCACTTCCTAAGGTTTGTCATGTAACCCTCAGTCGATCCCGCAGCCGACTGGTCTAAGAATGGCCAAACTCCCGGTGCCGGACGGATGCCCAAAATGTGGACTTACACCTCCAGACCTCCCAGACGACAACAATTAACCCAGGCAAAAATACAAAATAAATATCTCAGATCCCGCAGTCCAAGAAAATAACTGATCTGACCATTGGATCCCGCAGCCCAATGGCTCCATACTATCAACAAGTCATCTTTTAAATTTAAGTTTAAAGATTAATTTAGTTCTTCTTAGCAAAAATATTGAGCATTAAAAATACTCTTACAATTAAATTCCATACACCGACTTTTCACATTTCCCACTCAACTTGAGCAAATTAAATTCCAAATTACATCATATGATATCTGAACCAATCTTAACCCTAATATTATTATTGTGATTATTATTATTATTATCGTTATTATTTTTTTTTTATTTACAATGTTATCGGTAAAAGAAATTATAAAGTGCAAGTTAGCCTGAAATTAAATCTGACAAGCCCGATTAATTAGCACCAAAGACCACGACATTTTTGGGGTCTGAAACATCAAAAATAATCAGAATTTAGGTTCCAAAAGCTGCTGTCCAGTTTTTGCAATATTAGGAAATTCAAGCCAAAAATCATCTAATTAATTCTATTCACATCGGAATTTACCGATAACACTACCAACTAAGTAATAAGTTAAAAAGGTGATAAATTATACATACTACACCTATATGAGTCACACGGCCAACAGGTCAGTGACGTTTTTTTTTCTTTTTTTTAAATTTTTTTTTTCATTTAATTAATTTACAATTAACAATTTATACATTTAATTATAAATAAATCATCAAATTCATGAAAATTCCAATAACAAGCTTAAAAATCAGAATTTAATATCACAAAGGTTTCACTAAAAATTTCGGCAGCATTTCGCCTGTTTTTGGGTTCAAATCGAATTGGTAAAATCAACCGTTTCGACAAAATAATCATATAACATAGACAATAATACAAACAAGTAACAAGTACCATAAGATCATAAGTTTAATCACATATTCAAGCCAAAATTTCGACTTACATGAACCTAACCACACAGCATTTTCTTTAAAAATTAAATAGATAAATAATTATACATTCAAACAATATTATCTCATATAAAACATGCATCTAATTAACAAATTAAACATGATACTCCAATACTCATAGAAATACATAAAAATCACGCAAAAATTCATCCTAACCTCACGAAAATTTCAGAAATTTTCCACCAAAAATTTTCGTCCAAAATGATTAAAATTAACATATTTTTTTTGACAAAATTACTAATTAGTATACACTAGTCCTTTTAACATGTATTGAGAGGTCAAAATTCGAAACTACTATTCATGTGACTACTATAAGAGGGTTAAACGTTAGTTACCTTGTTTGGTTGAGATAAGATTAAAAATGTGCTTGAGATTCCACTAGAAATTGCCCCCAAAAGCCAAAGAAATTAGAGAGAACAATTGTGTTTTGTTGTTGTTTTTTTTTTTTTTTAAGTGATAGGCAAATGATAAGAGTGAGGCCAAACAAATGCAATCCCCCCTCCTTATACAACCGGCCAAGGAGGTGAGGGGGTGATAAAATTTATTTATTTATTTTAATTACAAGCAATTAGTATTAGCTTAATTATCATACTAATGAGCATACTTATGAAGATGATCCAAAAGTATCCAACCCCCCATTATGCATTGAGGAGCCGGTTCTAGGAGGTTCCTCCATTCAATATATATATATATATATATATTTTTTTTGCATTTAAATTAATTGTTTGGTTAATTATCTCATTAGTAAGATTGATTGCCCATAAAAATTTCCAAAAGGATGAAATATCAAGAGTTCCATCACCTAGGCATCCTAGGCCAACCGGCCACTAGGGTGATAATCATCCGAAATTATTATTTTTTTTTTGTTAAACAAGTAGTTAAATTCGAAATTAGGGTAAATATATTAAATAACGCAAATACGAAAAATTATCGGCAAATAATAATGTAAACATATATATATATATATATATATATATATATATATATATATACGAAAATATACACATATTTTCATACATATATAATTTATAATTTTTTTTTTGAAATTAATTTATTAAATAAAATTGGGTAAAAAATTTTTAAAATAATATTTTATTACGTTTCCGCATAAAACATAACACGAAATTTAGAGGTGTTACAGGCCGTATCGAGTACGAAAAGCAGTTTTTGAAATGTCTTCTTTCTTGACTGGGATCTGATGATATCCAGATCGAAGATCTATCTTCGATAACACTCCTGCTCCTCGCAATTGATCGAACATGTCCTCAATCCTAGGCAACGGGTACTTATTCTTGATAGTTACCCGATTCAACTCTCGGTAGTCTATGCACAGGCGCATTCTACCATCTTTTTTCTTCACGAAGAGCAGAGGTGCTCCCCACGGAGAAACGCTCGGCCTAATGAAGCCCTTATCGATCAAATTCTGGAGTTGCGTTTTTAACTCTTGCAACTCCGATGGTGCCATCCGGTAAGGTGCCTTCGAAATCGGCGCTGTCCCGGGTGCTAAGTTGATATGAAACTCGACATCGTGCTCGGGTGGAACTCCCGGTAGCTCATCAGGAAATACGTCTCTGAAATCCCTCGCTACAGGTATATCGTCCAACAGACGCTCCTCTGTCAAGTCCCTTACCTGACATAGGTACACCATATCGCCCTTCTTGCGATGTTTTCTCATTTTCAAGGTAGAGATTACCTTTACTCCTTTCTTAAGGACGAACCCAGAGTAGGTAACTCGGTTGCCCTGAAGTCCTCGTAATGCCACTGACTGATCTTGGCAACGAATGATCGCTCGATACCTCGACAGCCAGTCCATACCAAGTATTACGTCGAACTCCATCAGCGGGAACTCCTTCAGATCAGCTGTCGCTTGCTCCCCAGCTATCACGATAGGCACTCTTCGGAATTCGTGCTGACAAATAAAATCCTCTCCGGAAGGGAGAGTTATAACCGAACTAACAGGAAAGCTGCCACGAAGATTAGACCTCGAGGCAAAACTACTAACCACAAAAGAGACAGTAGCACCAGAATCAAATAATACTAAAGCTAACACACCAGAGACAAGAAATATACCTGATACGACGTCAGGCTGAACCTCGGCCTCCGCCTCGGTCATACAGTAGACTCGGTTCTTCACTGGAGTCTTCGTCGGTGCCGGAAGCTGCTTAACTTCAGATTTTGGCTTCCTCTCGGGGCATACTGACGCCTTATGGCCTTCCTTCCTGCAGATATAACACACTATGGGCGAACCGTCACACCGCTTCCCTGGATGGAAGTCTCGGCCGCATCCTCTGCACTTCGAGCCATCGGAACCCTTATGCGAACTTGTGGTCGGAGGGGTACCGCTAGGTGCACTAAATCGGGGCTTCTTAAAAGAAGCGGTCGTCGCCGGAACCGAAGCTCTCTTCTTGCTTGCATCCTCCTCAGCCGTCAATGCCTGAATCTCGAGTGCTACCTCGTAGGCCTGCTGAAATGTCGTCGCTCCACTACTGATCACGTGAACGCGAATCCTCGGATCTAGCTTTTTGATGTAGCGCTTGACCCGATCCTTCTCTGACGGAACCACAGACGTAACGAACCTCGACAACTCCGTAAACCTATCGGTGTACGCCTGAACAGTCATCTTACCCTGTGTAAGAGTAAGGAACTCCTCCTGTTTCTGCCACCGCAACTCGTCGGGGTAGAAGCGTTCCTGGATCTTATCGACGAACTCGATCCACGACATCGAATGTAATGGCAAGCACGCGTCCTTAGCTAACGTCCACCAGTTATCGGCCTCTTCCACGTAGATAATAAGCGGCGATCTGCACCTTCTCGTGCTCGGGGCAAAACGTCGCGTCGAAGAGCTTCCCCATCTCGCGGATCCAGCTCTCCAAGATAGTGGGGTCGGCAACCCCATCGTAATTCGAAGGTCGATGACATGCGATACGGTCGAACGTCGACTGCGTACTCGGCGTATGACGACTACGGTGCGCCAACGTAAGGATCGCCTCCTCGAGTGCCCGCAACCTCTGTCGTCCAGTACTCAACCGGCGAGGTGTAGACATGCTGCAAAGCATCACAACAAAGGCATACCAAAAATACCAATGTCAGTCATATACCCCACCACAGTCAAGTATACAAAATAAAGAGAGAAAAAGAAAATAGAAAAGATCTTATCCCGGTCTTTCTACCCAACTCTTCTCCCTTTACTTAACCTAAATTTTGGGTTTTATCACTCGGGAATAGTAAGGCTCTCAACTCCCGGGTTTAACTCAAATCCTAAAACTTCACTTAAAACCTATTCGGCTCTGATTCCAATTGTGACGACCCGACTCGCTTAAATCGGCGCGGAAGAAACCGACGAGTCGAATAGTCAGAACTAACAAATCAAAATACTTAAAAATTAACAATAAACCTCAAAATATTATTACTATAACCCAAAAGTACAATTACCCACAAGTTTGTACATTACTAACCCAAAAGTCAAACTACCACTACTAATAAACGTAACTCCAAACACATGTCAGAGTTATAGCAAAAGTATACAAGTACCACTACTATAGTCCAAACTAACTGAAATCGTAAAACAACAGAAATACAACTATATAACTATATCGGCGCTCGCCCAACCCATAGCTAAGCAAGCACCTCATCATCAGAATTACCTGAAAAGTAAACAACAGTCCACCGTCAGTGGCGAGTAACATAACTGTCTCATCCTAACGGGAATACACAAGCACATAGCATAAACCAAATATCCAAATCATAACATCAAATCATGCGAAATCATACCAAATACATGCTTGACTCAACTAACTTAACCAACTTATCTTTGGCGCAATCATTCGCACACTAGACCGGACTACGCACGTACGAACGCATCTTACGCGAACGAACTTTCCAACTATGCCAGGATTGAGAATCTTACTCCCAACCCTATGAAACCAATCTTACTGGAAATCCATGTCAAAGAAGACATAGCGGTAAACACTACCCTAGTACCGCGGTTAGGATAGGGGCAACGTCTTAACCCAAAAACATAGAATCTTACTCTACGAATTAGGCGTCTAGCTACGAAATCAAGCTAATCTTACATTCTTTAATCTTTAATCCGAAGTTTACATTCTTAGTTACTTCTTAAGTTGCATCTTACGCCTTGACTTAAGAAAATAACATGTAAACCAATCATCTTACAACATCTTATCACTTTCTTTAACCTTTTCTTTAACTTTCTTTAACTTAAAAGACTTAATCAAGAACTCATAAAGACTCTTAAAGAACTCATCAAGAACTTAAAGAGCTCATCAAGAACTTATCCAAGATTCAAGATCTTCAATTAAGAACTCAATCAAGATTCAAGAACTTCAACCAAGAACTTATTCAAGAATCAAGAACTCATCCATATTCATCAAACTACACGCATACTTCCAATTTTAACACATGAAATTATCAACTTTCTAGTATCCAAAATTCACCAAACTTGAACATGATTAACACTAACTTATTACTAACATAATCAATCATAAAATCATCTTAATCAAACATAAAATCATCATATAACCACTTAAAAATCAGATTGTAATCCATACATAAAAACATGATCAAAACTTTATATAAACTAATCTTGTTCATTTAATCTATACTATAGACATAGTATGCCAATTAGGTTGAGAAAGTATGTTACCTTATTGAAGATTAACACACAAAATCAACACAAAATTGCAACTCAGAAACTAGAACCACACGGCCCTATCACACGGTGTACCCACGGCTTCCATACGGCACCACACACGGCCTGCACACACGAGCACGGCTGCTGTTGCACGGCTGTCCCACACAAGCCACCACCGCCACGGACCAACTGCACGGCCACGGCACACGAGCATGAACCACCACCGTGCACCACTCGAACCCCACACGTTCAACACGATCAACCCACTCAAACAAGATCCCAAAACCAACCCGAACTAGTGATCTTGAATGCAAATTAGGTGGTTTAGATTGTGTTTTGATACTTAAAGATCAATGGAAGTTGAATCTTTAAGTTTGGGTATTGAAAAGATGATGAACAAATGTTCAACATGGAAGAGCCAAAAATGGCGTGTGGATTGGTGCAAATAGGAGGGAGTTTGTGTCTTAAACTTTTGATGGCAAGAGCATAAGATGGCAATTTAGCAAATGAACCCTCAAGCCTTACTAACTCAAGTATATATAGAGTTTGTTAAGGTGTGAACACAAGGCAATTGGCAAATCCTTGCCATGCACTTGAAGAAAAACCGGCCAAAGCAAGAGAAAAGGCCAAATTTGGGCTTTCGTGATCGATTAGGCTAATTCATCAAAAATTGCATGATTAATTATGCTTAAATCGATTTAGCCCGAAATATTAAATAACTAATTATAAAATTAAATAATTAAATTCTAATTAATTAAATAATAATAAAAATAATTAATAACTAATCAAAATAAAATAATTCGAATTAAATCGAAATTATTCACATAAAACAAAATAAATAGTTCAAAACTAAATTTGAACTATACATAGCAACACATAAATACACATAAACATCCGGCAGAAACACCTATAAAATCAGGGTCGTTACAAGCACAATCAAGGTAAGTCTCTACTACAACCTTCCAATAAGGTAGAAAATAAGGAAAGAAGAAAAAAAATAAGTGATGATAATGACAAGAGCATTAGCAGAGTATGTTGGTGACATGAGCACCAATAAGAAAAAAAAGAAGAAGAAAGAAAATTGTGGAAGTTGCTAATGATAAGAACATTAGCACGCACGATTAGTAGGTGACATGAGCACCAAAAGTTAAAAAAAAATGAGAAAAGAAGAAAGAAAGAATAAAAAAAGGAAAAGAATTTGGAGTTTCCTAATGACATGGGCATTGGCAAAGATGCTTGGTGACATGAGCACCAACAACTAAAGAAGAAATTTGGAAGATGTCATGGGAGATGACATAAATAAGAATTGGTAACATGAGTACCAATTAAGAGAAAAATGAGAAAGTTATTGTTACGGGGACGGAGGAAGTTGGTAACAAGGGTACCAACAAAATTATTGAAGATCAACAAGGTGTAAAAAAGATTGAGATAGTTGGTGACATGGACGCCAATAAGAACGAGAATAAACAAGCTTCAAGAATCAAGTTCGAAGATCGTTGATGACATGTGTATCAACAGAAGAATTTTGAATTACAAGAATTTTCAAGATTAAGGGGGAGTGTTGGAGATTAATCTAGAAAAATCTAGATGTGTAGATAAATATGTAATCTAGAAAATTCTTGTGTAGAAATTAAGTGATGATGTTTATTTCTAGAAATATCAAACATTAGACTTGTGTAGAAAAATCTAGAAAGTAGAGTACAACACTATAAATAGGTTGTATGTGCATAGTTTGAGTGAGTCAAGTAGAACAGAGCCAAAAGGAGAGAAAACTAGGAGAGTTCCCACAAAATAGTAAGAAGGGTAGAAACAAGGGTTCTACCAAGTTAAAGTGTAAATGAGAGACATGAGCTTTCAAGAAAAATAATATGTTGTAATCTATCAATTACAATCAATGAAAATACAAGTCCATCACACAAAATCATTCGGGTCCATCAAAACTTCCGCGTGCGCCCAAATTTCCATCATTGTCCCCCCACTGTCAAATTCCTGGGTCCGCCACTGTGGGAACCATTATGGTTAGAGGATTGGTGAGAGCTTATTTTGGACCTAGCCTCGGAAGAATATTGTAATTCTTTGATTATGGAATAAATTCCCTACTTTTATGCTCCAAAAAAAAGAGAAAGAAATGGTACCATCTAGGTTGATTTTTTTAGATAAATAGTACTCTTGCATTAGCGCTTTATAATGTCCTTAGTCCTTACATAAGTTACGGGAATTGATATCGGTATAACTAAAATTTGTCGGAAATAATAGGTATATCAAGGCTACAAACATAGAGAGTGGAGATGAATAAATATGGTGGATAAATTACAAATATTATTTTGGAAGATTTTGGGTATATGATGTCGTGGAACTTAATCCACTGCCTTGAAAACGAGATTCGGCTCGTCCGTGGTACAAAATGTTATGGCCGATTCGTTTACCAAGGTTAACATCACTCCCACACAATCATGTACTTGAAAGTGAGGGATTGGAGACACACACTTTTGCTCAAGAGAGGATAGATATTAGAATGATGAATGGAATTATTTTCTCCCCATACTAGAGACCAAACATTTATCTATATGGAGACTTAGCCAAAAACATGTATCATAATAATCCATTATTACAAAATATTGATGTAATCTCCAAAATTAATGGGAATTATTGTCATGTTTAGAGCTCATAAGTGGGATATTACTAGTTGTTAGGAATTTAACTAGTTATAACACTCAAAATGGAATCCTAAGAGATTACCAATTTACCATAAGTATTATTAAATAAGGCTTTTAAAGCCATTATTCCAACAATCCCCCACAAATGGCTTTATAAGGAAATAATTAAGGAAGACTTGAGCAATACAAATAAGAGACAAGACACTTAACGTTAATGATATATTGAATATTTGAATTAAACATTTAGTGCAATGAGGCAACAACTTACAAGCTTTAGGAGTAAACGAATCTGGAACTCCCAAAACTCTTGATCAAATAGTGAACGAATCTTGAACTCTAAGATTTAAGTTGAGACCCCCACAACACATGCCTTACCCCCAGATCTTGGTGTGAACTCCGCGATAAAAAATAGCACTTTTACTACATATGGCCAAGTGCCCCACAACCTTGGTTTCAATTTATGAGTGCTCTTGAGATATATATATCTCAACTTTCTCATAGAAGGTGGTCAAAATTAACCTTCACACTCATATAGGTGAAACATTTAGTATTTCTCATAATACTAAAACTCAATGTATCATTGGGTTTAGTAAGTTTCACACAACTTACCAAAAGCTTCTCATTAGCACCCCCACATTAATAATAAATTCATTAAGAGCAATTTGTTCAACCTCACAAACTAGCAGTGAATCCATCAAGTCCTTCTCATAAAACCACCCAAAATAAATTGGGCTATAGATTCATTAAGAGTCAATGCTCAACCTCCACATTAGATAAATAACCCATCTAGTCCTTCTCATCATAGGACCACTCATATCATGGGCTATGGATTAATAAGAAATATAATCTCAATCTCCACATAAACATAAATGATGGACACCACAAGTGTGCCTCAAGAAAAAAAAACACTAACCTCATAGGATTTAGATCCTTTAAGAGTTTGATAAAAATCAACCTCAGTAAATGTGCATCATAGCAAAAAAATCACATTTATGGTCATATTGCAATACTACATAAGTAACATAATCATATAAATTAGTAAGCTTACACTATCATACTCCTTGACATATCAAGGTTTTGTCATAGGATTGATAAGTGGTATTTTGGTAGTTATTTTCTTAGTTTTTATTAGTTTATTTTCTTATTTTATTTAACTTTCGTTAGCGTTTTTAGGCTTTTTAGCTTAGTTTTGCTTTTGTAGTCCCCTTCCCCTTTTTCTATGTGATTTCCTCTATTTTGCCTTGTTTCTGCGTTTTCTTCCCCTTTTGCAGGTCCCGAGTCGATTTTGGAACCCGAGGAAGCGAGCCGGGAACCTCGAGGAAACCACAAGCCCTCTATGCCATTGTTGGTGCTAAAAAGGCCTCAGCGGGCGCTGGGAATTCCTCAGCGTCCGCTGAGATGTATTATGGTTCGAGGCATTTTTTGACTAAAAAGAGGCAGTAGCATTCAAAGGCTTTTCAGCGCCCGCTGATAGCTTTTCAGCGCCCGCTGCTGGCTCTTCAGTGACCGCTGATTTTGCAGTCACCAGGGCATATGAGCATACATAGAAGAACAGCGGCCGCTGACCCCAACTCAGCGCCCGCTGCTGTTTTTCTTCCCAGCCTGCAAGCCTAGGATTATAGGGTTCAGCGGGCGCTGTCATCGCCTCAGCGCCCGCTGATGTGCTTTTCTGCGTTTTTTTTATGACTTTTCTTTTGTTTTGCTCGACTTTTTAGGGGTTGTATAAATACCCCCCTCTTCCCATTTCTTCCAGAGCTGAGGTTAGAAGCTCACTTAGGGTTTTAGGTTAGATTTTGTTGCTTTCTTCTTCAATTTTCTTGTAATTTACATTGTTGTTCTTAATTTATGCAAGTAGTTAGTTTGTTCTTCATCTTCTTCTTGTTCTCCTCTTCAAGGTACTTTTATTGCTTTCTTTATTTGCTTTGATTTCTTGTTCTTTGTTGTTAGTTATTGATGTCTAGTAGTTGATAGTTGTTGTTGTTGTTTATTTAGTTAGTTTATTTGTTATTTTCATGTTTGTTTAGTTGCTTATTTTGATTTCATTGTTGTTCTTGGTAGTTTAGTTTGTAGTTTTCCAGGTTTTAGTTGTTGTTTTTGTTGTTCTTCGTTTTAGGTTTGATTTATGTAATTAGTTGTAGTTTTTATTATGTTTTTATTAATTATGTATGAGTAGTTAATTTCTAGGGTTTGAGTGAAACTTCTCAAATCCTTCATGATTGTGGTTTAGTTGTTTCTTGACTTTTGGTTGTGATTTTGTCGGTACCTTAGGATTCGGTAATGTTGAGTCTTGTGTCTAGCTAACATAGGATTCATTGAAGAATTCCCACCGAAGGACCGAAAGGTGAACGTGGGTGATGACTTCCTTTGCCCGATTGATGGAAGCACCACGAAAGTTGGGCCTTCGATCAAGGGAAAGTTACCGGTCTTCGTGATTTTGTGCTTAGGACTCGTTAGATGTGTTGCCGCACGAAAGTGAGTTGTATATGTCTTTCCGGTCATCGTACTAGCTCGAAAGAGTAGTACGATCATAGAACGACCTCCCCTTATCCACGACCTAAGTCTAAGTTTCGATTGATTCATAATTCATGGTGGTATGAGTTTTGGATCTCTTACCCTAGTCCCTTTTATTCTTGTTTCCTTAGTGTAGTTTTAGTTAGTTCTCTCCGCCTCTCGCGACCATCACCCGACCTAGCTTGTTCGACGCTCATGCCTAGATTAGTGCAACGTACCTTCCCCGTGTTCGACACCCCCACTCATACTACGACGGGGGTTTTTATTTGGTAAGAAAACCCCTCCTATCAAATTGGCGCCGTTCCCGGGGAAGGCAATGCCATTAGTTTAGGTTGAGTAGAATGGCTTTAAGTCTTTTTTTTCTTTTTTTTTTATTTTTGTGAATATTTAGGCCTTATGGCCACTTCTTTGATTGATCCACAATATGAGCGTGAACCGTTTTGGATGTATTATGACAGGATTGGAAGCTCTCTTCCTCTGACCATAATTTTGATAAGTGGGATATTTGTAATATAATGTATGAGGGCTTGAACTATGAGATGAGAAATTTGGTAGAATTTCTTTATTATGGCGATTTCTTAGCTTTAGACTTGGATAGAGCTTGGCTCTTATTCGAGTGTCTAGCTAAGGAAACCTATGAGTGGGATATGACTACCCAAGGGATACATGACTTTAGTAACGAGCCGAACTTGTTTGTGGAATATGGCTTCAATCATCTTCCGGTTCATACCCCTACCTTGGATGTTGATCATCAATACTCACAAGAGCATGCTCTTGATGAGTTTTTACAAAGTGGTGGTGTGAATTCAGATGATTCATCCCATAATCTTCAAGTCGAGTCCGTCGTTCGCGACTATAGTTATGATTTCGATCCATCTCCTCTCGTTGTTCTACAACCCATCAAGACTGTCATAGACGTTGTTGTTTCATTGCAATGTCATGATGAAAATCATGACCCTTCCGTCTCGTCATGTGATGTCATATTGGATGAGGCCTTCTTAGTTGAGTCGAGTGAAGTTGACGAGGTCATTATTAATGTGGAGAATGTGGTTATACCACCTTCTCTTATTCCCTTTTTAGGAGGATTTAACCTTGTTTATTTACATCTCACTCCCCTTCCATCCATGCTCATATCACCCCCATTCGAGGGCACCATCTCTTGTCTTGACTCCAATGTTTCTCTTCTAGAAACCAAGGCAAGGGAGGTGTTTGGGGGTGTTCCTTCTCTTTTATTTGATTTTTCTTTTAGTAGTTTTTATTTTAATTTACCTCCCTGTGGGCACTCACTCCCACATAAGCATAGGATGCCGGTTTTCAAACCGTCCCCTTTGCTTTATTTGATCATTGCTTATGTGGTATTCAGTGAGTTGAGTGCCAGTGCATTTGATAAGCTCTTACGAGCTTTGCGGGGCTATTTACTGAGCCCCGGCGGTTGGTCCCGCTGGATGACTTTGACATATTTTTTTTTCTTCTGTCTTAGTCCCTGTGTCCAGCTCCTAGTCAAGCTTAAGACGTTAAAAAAGCGCTTCTCGGGATGCAACCCATGTTCTTTTTTTTTATTTTTTTTATTTTATTTTCTTTTCTTCTTTTGTTTTTATTTTGTTTTTGGAGTTTGGTTTCTTTTCTTTCTTTTTTGCAGGTTAAATGAATAAGCAACTCTCATGGACATGTATGGTACTAAAGCGCAAAATGGAGGTTGTATGCTTACTTTATAGCCTGTTTTGGTGAGATCATTCCAAATTCCCTTTCTTTTATTTTTCTTGTGTGCTTAGTTGTAGGATTAGTTTTAGGAGGAGATGATTGTTCGAGGATGTTTGGCTTTCAATTTTTGGCTTTTAAGCCCTTGAGGACATTTGGATATCGATGGCGTTGGGCCTCGATTTATTTATTTGTTTGATGCTTGGTTGCTTGATTGAGAGTCATTCATGCTTGATTTTATTTTCCTTCCTTTTGTTAGTTTTTATTTCTATTTTCCCTTTTTCCTCTTCTTTTTCTTCTATTTTCTTTTTAAGGCAAAGTGTGTTTTTGTTTTGTTTGTAGTTTGGACTTGGTTCTTAATTTCTTGGACTTTGAATGCATTCCTTCCTAAGTGTTAGTGGTCCACATGGTTTGAGATGTTGGGGTTGATTTTCAAATACTACATGCTAGGTTTCAGAACTTTGGAGTTCATGAAACCTAATGTCTTGGCTTGTGGTACGATTGGCAAAGCTTTGCTAGCTAGTTGAAGCCCTTGAGGTAGTATTTGCAATTCACTACCCTTCATATGTGAGAAAAATTGTCAAATCTTTCTAGCCTTCATCATTTTGTTTGAGTGGCAATAGGATCCTTGTTATAGTATAACTTGATCAAGAACTTGATTCATGACTTTCCGAGACTGTGACCGAGCTAATCTAGGGGAGGACGGAGGCATTCATTTCTTAGTTATTTTCCATTTTTCCTTTTTCATTTTCCTTTTATTTTAGCATCTTGCTTCTTTTCACTTTTCTAGGTGTTTGCTTTACATTCATCCTTTGAAACCCTTTGAGCTTGGCCCTTCCTTTCTTCTAGCCACGTTACAAGCCTTAATTCCCATTGTTTTGTTTTGTACCCTTTAGGTGTAGTGAAGCAATTGGAGCGTCTTGGTTCGTATATGTTTTGTATTGAAAATTTGTGAAGTAAGGAGTTCGCCCAAGCGAAAGTGTGTTAATTTGTATGAATTAGAGCAAAAGCCGACCTAAGTTGTAAAAAAGGCAAGGTCATGTAAAAAAAAAAAAAAAACAACCAATTATTCCTTTCCTTTTCACAATGAGGGCATTGTGTCATTCAAGCTTGAGGGAGGAATAGTTCGAGAAAAAAATTTAATTTGATGTAT
Source organism: Salicornia ramosissima (assembly GCA_951394345.1). Lineage (NCBI taxonomy): Eukaryota > Viridiplantae > Streptophyta > Magnoliopsida > Caryophyllales > Amaranthaceae > Salicornia > Salicornia ramosissima. Next base: position 49,340,465 of record OX596233.1, read on the forward strand.
ATTTTTTATTTTTTTCATTTTTCATATAGTTTTTTGAATAAGCTTGGGGGTTTTTGGTGTATGTGTGCGAATTTGAGGAGTTCGTTTGCTATTTGATGCTCATTTGTACTTATTGCTTCACTATTTAGGTTTGAGCACCACAAGCCAAATTGATTCCTACCCTATCCCTAGCCTTACATTACAACCCTAAAGCCCTCTCGATCCTAGATAGTTGAGTCCTTTTCGGTTGAGGAAGTCATGTTTCAAGCATATTGAGCGGTTTGCTATGATGAGATGTCGGGTAGCCTAAATTGTTTCTCCTTTTTGTTTTTTCCGACTCCTTCGTGGAGTTATGAGAAGCTACCTTTATGGGTGGAGACGATACTAGCTTAGCATGTGGATGCTTGGTTGTTGAGCGAAAAGGGAATGTTCCTCTCTAGTTCTCCAATCTAGCATGTTTTATTTGACTATCCACCCTTAAAATCTTTGAGCATGTTTTCCGTTAGTGCTTAGAAAGGTTCGCATTCATTGATCCTCGGTCCTTTAACAAGTCCAACTGATTGTTTTTGTTTTGTTTGGTTTTCTTTTTATTTTCCTTTATTTTTGTTTTTCTTTTCTTTTGTTTCTTGTGAACCTTTGCCTTGATTTGTTTTTGAGAGAGTTATGGGTTAAACTCTTTGGAAACCCTTACGAGAACACACTCGTCCTCCTTGGCGACTTTGAGGTTTAAATGGCTTGTTGTTTTTGCTAAAAACAACCGTGATTCCTACGAAAATGAGTTAGTGTGAATTATTAGTGTTTTGTTTTCTTTTCTAGTTTTACCTCCTATCAAGCTCTTCCATCACTTCTAGCTTAAGTTTTGCTCGGGACGAGCAAAAGCAAAGCTTGGGGGAGTTTGATAAGTGGTATTTTGGTAGTTATTTTCTTAGTTTTTATTAGTTTATTTTCTTATTTTATTTATCTTTCGTTAGCGTTTTTAGGCTTTTTAGCTTAGTTTTGCTTTTGTAGTCCACTTCCCCTTTTTCTATGTGATTTCCTCTATTTTGCCTTGTTTCTACGTTTTCTTCCCCTTTTGCAGGTCCCGAGTCGATTTCGGAACCCGAGGAAGCGAGCCGGGAACCTCGAGGAAACCACAAGCCCTCTATGCCATTGTTGGTGCTAAAAAGGCCTCAGCGGGCGCTGGGAATTCCTCAGCATCCGCTGAGATGTATTATGGTTCGAGGCATTTTTTGACTGAAAAGAGGCAGTAGCATTCAAAGGCTTTTCAGCGCCCGCTGATAGCTTTTCAGCACCCGCTGCTGGCTCTTCAACGCCCGCTGATGGCTCTTCAGCGCCCGCTGATGGCTCTTCAGCGACCGCTGATTTTGCAGTCACCAGGGCATATGAGCATACATAGAAGAACAGCGGCCGCTGACCCCAACTCAGCGCCCGCTGTCCCCCTCCCCTGTTTTAGGCAGTATCATCACAAAGGCTGGCAGCGGCCGCTGACTCCAACTCAGCGCCCGCTGCCATTTTTGTTCCCAGCATGCAAGCCTAGGATTATAGGGTTCAGCGGGCGCTGTCATCGCCTCAGCGCCCGCTGATGTGCTTTTCTGCGTTTTTTTATGACTTTTCTTTTGTTTTGCTCGACTTTTTGGGGGGTTGTATAAATACCCCCCTCTTCCCATTTCTTCCAGAGCTGAGGTTAGAAGCTCACTTAGGGTTTTAGGTTAGATTTTGTTGCTTTCTTCTTCAATTTCCTTGTAATTTACATTGTTGTTCTTAATTTATGCAAGTAGTTAGTTTGTTCTTCATCTTCTTCTTGTTCTCCTCTTCAAGGTACTTTTATTGCTTTCTTTATTTGCTTTGATTTCTTGTTCTTTGTTGTTAGTTATTGATGTCTAGTAGTTGATAGTTGTTGTTGTTGTTTATTTAGTTAGTTTATTTGTTATTTTCATGTTTGTTTAGTTGTTTATTTTGATTTCGTTGTTGTTCTTGGTAGTTTAGTTTGTAGTTTTCTAGGTTTTAGTTGTTGTTTTTGTTGTTCTTATGGGAGTGGCGGTTTTAGGAGGTATGATATTAATGTCAAATTTGTATTGTATTACCCCTTAATGGGAGAAACCTGCAATAAACTAAAACCATTATACCACAGCCACAATCATCCTCCAATTCAATGTCACAGCCACAATCATTCTCTAATTCAATATCACAGCCAACATCATTCGCCAATTCAATACCACACCTAAAATCATTCATCCAGATCAATACTACACTTAAAATCATTCATCCATACGATTTAATTACAATAATAAAAAAAACTTTGATTTAATAATAATAAACAACAGCTATAATTTAATTATAATAATATTCTAAACATATGATTTAATTACAGTAATTAAAAAAACTGAATATCTAACTCCTACGCTGCCTCTTGCTATGGAGTACCAAATCACTGCTAGTACCTGCCTCATCGCCCTCTGCAATGCTATCTAAACCTCCATGATCAGATATGCTATCCCTCGTTCTCCTATACGTAAATTGCAACGGTGGAGGAGGAGTCAAGCGGATAGTAGAAGTGTCAGGCGGGGTTATAGGAGGAGTGCTATCTTCCGACGTAGGAATGACAACCTGTTGCGTAGGGGAAGTAGAATTGAACTGTGGAGTGAGATGCGGCCTAGGACGAGGAGTAACCTATGGCGACGGACGGGGAGTAACCTGTGGCGACGGACGGGGAGTAATCTGTGGCGACGGATGGGGAGTAACATGTGGAGACGGACGAGTGACAACTGGCCTACGAGGAGTGAGACCCTGCCTACGATGAGTGGGAGCACTGGATGACGATGCACCTGTATAGGGGTGTGGAGTAGAACTGGAAGTCCTAGCTGGATTCGTCTCTACAGATGATTGGGGAAGAAGGTGAGTCAGATGAGCCTTTGCCAAAGCATCATGGCCTACTGAGCTAATACTACTCTAAGTATCCATGACTAAAGGATAACCCATGTCACGAGGCAAATCTAATGTAGCCGCTATTGCCCGTCTCACCTTATCACAGATATCAACAATAGCTCGACCCTGAATTGTTATATTAATTAGCACACATTTATAATTTAACACAAACAATGAACATAATATAAAGATAGTAATTCCAAATCTTGTTTACCAGTAAGAAATCTGAATGAGCAGGCTGGTAGTGACTCGGGTCCCGCTGCCTGGAAGTACCACTAATAATAAGCCTGGTAATACCACGATACCATGCCATGTACTCCTCAGTGAGTAAGGAAGAGCCACCCAACGGCGTACCCTGCACTACCAACTCCTCTCGCCGGTTCCACTCCTACACGTGACTAGAATGCACTACCGTCCAGTTACTCTGAGCCCTGCGATCCTTTTTGTGTAGTCTATCATTAGTGTCAACCGGTGTAGGGATTGGTTGAACGAACCCAAACTGCCTCATGACTCGATCAGGATAATGAAACTCCACAACGTCGAAGCAAATAAGGGTGCTCTGCTCCTCCAAACATGTCGGTCCGACCTACAGATCTCCAGGAGCAGCTCAAGTACGATGTCGGTGTATGGCTGCCATATCATCTGTAAATAAAAGTAAGTTGTAAATTTATAGTTATAATACATAGTCAGTAAATAGTTGGATAAGAAAGTAAACCTGATCGTCTCGTTGGTGGTCCAACGCATCTCGGTAATAAGGTGATCCTGTAGCATTGTGTGTACTGGTGAAGTAAACCCGTAGCCAACTACATCAAGTTCATATATTGAGAAATTAAAATAAAATACGAAATAATTAGTAATAAAATTAAATTAAATCCAAATTACAATACCTGCAAGCCAATGAGTCCACCCTACTAACATGTTGTGATCCAAGCGGCTATTGTAACTCCTTTGCCTGATCCTGCTGCTCTGGTGGATTTCGAGGTCTTGTGATGTGAGGTCGTCCAATACAAATGTGCTTCCATGATCAAATCTGAAACAAGATAAGAGCCCCACCCATCTCCCGTGCCTTTTTCATACTCGATCTGCATAGCTGACGGTACAAAAAGGCAAGAGTAGCAGCACCCCAGTTGTACGTCGAAGCTATGTCCCAATCTCTGAGCATAGGAAGGTAGTACAGTGATACTGAGTCGCCACTCTTATCAACGAACAGAATAGATCCCATCAAGGCCAAGATGTACGCTCGTGCGTGTCTTTGGATTACTAGATCGTCAGCATCATCTGGAACCCTAGAGAAGTGTCTCCGCAACCAGGTTAACTTAAGATATGAGCCCTGTAGAGGTGAAACCTGTGTCTCCTCATCGATAACAGGGCGCACCTCGAGCATCTCCTCGATAAATGCTGCCCAATCACTAAGCAAACGGTCGATGACAGGTCTACCGTGCACCCTGAGGCCTAAGATCACCGCAACATCCTGGAGTGTGATTGTAGCCTCTCCAACCGCCAAATGGAAGGTGTGTGTCTCCTGTCTCCATCTCTCAACCAAGGCTGTCAATAGACCTTATCATCACCATCCACCCAAAAAATCTCACTTCTGTGGTTATTTTGTAATCGTAGCACAGATGGGTCAATTGGACCTGGACGAATGGATTGCTCCATAGCTCCTGCATTAAATTGTTCAATAATAATAATAATAATAATAATAATAATAATAATAATAATAATAATAATAATGATAATAATAATAATAATAATAATAATAATAATAATAATAATAATAATAATAATAAAGATAATAATAATAATAAAGATAATAATAATAATAATAATAAAGATAATAAAGATAATAAAGATAATAATAATAATAATAAAGATAATAATAATAATAATAATAATAATAATAATAACAGTAATAATAATCACATTAATAACAGTAATAATAATAATAATGTAACAAAGTACATAATAATTGAACGTCACCCTATCAACTAGTAGTACTCCTAGATGGACATGTTTTCTTGTTATGTCCTGGATGTCGAAAAATGCTGCAAGTCCTCTTCACAAGATAGGGACGCTCATCCATTTCATTTCTAATTCGTGTTGATTTCCTACCGGGACCTCGTTTTAAAGCTTGATTAGCCACAATTATAGGACCGGAATATGGAGACCATGATGATGGATCTAGAACTGGCATAAAAATCTTCAAGTACGTATGTCTGTACATTGAAGTCTTGAAAGATTCATCCACAAAATTAGCATATGAAAGGCTTCGATAACGACACACCGCAAGGATGTGTGAACAAGGCAACCTGAATATTTTCAACTTTTCATAAGTGCAAGTCTTACGAGTCAAGTTAACAGTATGTGTGTTCCCTCCTTTGCCCGCCCTTCTTGTTGCACGTCCAGTTTCCACTTCAAACAAGCCTAACTCAAAACCATAGGGCTTGACCGTATGGTACATGGCCTTTTCTATGTTTTCCTGGATGGTCTTTGTTGCCTTTTCCGAGTACTCATGCCCTTCTTCTAGCCTCTTTTTGCCCCTTGAACGTCGGAATGCAAAGTATGAATTTACTCGACAAAACGTCATCTTCACTAGCGCAGTGATAGGAAGACAACGAGCGCCTTTTAAGACCCCATTGAAGACCTCCGACATATTTGTTGTCTTCATACCAAACCTATACCCACCATCATGATGAATTGACCACCTATTATATGGAATCTCCATTAGATATCTACGAGCATCAGCATTCAGTTGTCCAATTTTGCCCAAGTAGTAATCAAACTTGTTCTTCTGGCGTGCATCGGCAGTTTTCCCAAATAAATTTTTCACATGAACGCTCTTGAACTGCTTGTTAACATTAGAAGCCAAGTGTCTAGTGCAATATTTGTAGAACGCATGAGGCTCCTCCCAACCACTTCCAGCTTCTGACATTGTTGCCAAAATACCAGCATGCCTATCTGATATGACACAAAGACCTTCCGTTGCGGTAACCCGTGCTCTAATACAAGCCATAAACCAAGACCAACTATCTGTGTTCTCGCCTTCAACGACCGCAAAGGCAAGGGGAAACGACTGAAAGTTCGCATCACTAGCCATAACAATAAGCAAAGCACCTTTGTATTTACCATACAAGTGAGTGACATCAATGCTGATCAGTGGTCTGCAATGTTTAAATCCTTCTATGGAAGGCTTAAACGCCCAAAAAACACGTTGAAAGACATGAACGGTTGGATCGAGTGTTTGTAGTAGCTTCTATTCAACAACAGTTTCAGGGTTGGACTCCTTTAGTGCCTGCATGTATTTAGGCAACTCTTGATATGATTCTTCCCAATCTCCATAAATTGTCTTGATTGCTTTATCTTTCGCTAGCCACGCTCTCTTGTAAGTGACTGTGAAATGGAACCTCTCTTTCGTTAACTACACAATTGTTTTAATCTTCAAGCTCGAATCAACTCGAATCACGTCTAAGAATGAGTTGCATAAGAATTCCGAAGTGAGTAGGTTATGATCAACCGAGTCTATCTCACTGACGCAATTGCTAGCATGAGGGCCATTATACCTCACAATCCTAAAGGTGGGAAGGGCTACATGTAATACCCCGAAAATTTGGGATATTTTAAAAATTTTATTTATTAATTAAATTATAATCAATTGACTATTTAATTGATTATTATTTAATTAAATATTATTTTGTGTAGCCATCTAATCATTTTAAGCCTGGCCTTAACTTTTTTTATTTTGTCTTGCCAAAACCCGAGCCCAATTGTTTCCTTTGATCCATATATTACGCAATCCATCCTTTTATTCATTTTCTTTTCTCCTAAATATTTTATTTTATTTTAAGTCCAAAAGGCCCATTTATTTGGACTGTTTTATTTTATTTTCCTCTCTTTTAACTCAATTGGGCCAATGACCCAATCTTTTTCCCCTCTTATAAACTTGGCCGGTCCCCTTTTTGTTTTTGGGCCAATTTTGTTTTTTTTTTAATCTAATTAATTAGATATTGTGGATTAATTAGATTAATTAAAATAAATAATTTAATCTTTTAAAACCTAGTCCAACTAGTTTGTTGAGCCTCCCAAATTAAGCTCAACTTTTCCCTATTTGTCCCCCTTTTACACGGCCCTCCTTAACAATTTTTAGGGTTGTTGTTTTCTTTTTTTTTTTCTATAAATAGGACCTAACCCTTTCATTTGGTTCCTATCTGCTTTTATACTCTTAAACCCTAAAAACTATATTTTTCTCCTCTTTCCCTTCCAAAAAGCCGAACAGCACAAGTTCACCAAGTAGTGAATTATTTTTGTGCCTTGGAAAATTTAGCGATCCGAGATAACTTTGCTTTCTCTTTTAATTTTGGGATAGATAATCACATAGTTAATTAGGATTGATCATGAAAATTGTAGGATTTTATGTTTGTATTGATTCGAAAATGTTGAGTACATGATGATTTGATTTTTGATTTGTTTTATGTATTTTCTTGATTATTTTATGTAGTTTCTTGAAATCTTTAATTGTTGAATAATTACTTGTATGAATTTATTTATTAATCAAATCTTGTTATTTCTTGATGAATTTTTTGTGGCAGTTTTTTTTACTGTTTGATTATGAATCATGATTTATTTCGTGGCAAAATTCGTCCTTTTATTGCTTATAAAAATTTAATCTTTTAAACCGGTAAAATTGTCCAGATTTAGTTTACGAATTTATTAATATACTTAATCAAATCGTATGGCTACAAAATTTTAGGATGAATTCAGTAATAGTGTTTTACAGATTTTGTTAAATTTTCGTAATTTTTAAAGATCGTTTGATATGACAGAAAAATCCGAAACTGATCTCAGCCTAATCTGATTTGTTAGTTATAAAATCTCTTAAAAATAGTAAATGACATTATTTCTGGACGAAAATTATGAACGTTAAACCTTGAACCTATATTTAACTTTCATTAAAATTTCCAGATTAATCGAGACCTTTAAAGGGTCGTTCTTAATTTAATTCTTTGAAAATCAGATTGTGTAAAATAGTGTAATTAAATTATTAAAACAAGTTATTTCGAATTCTTGGAGGAAGATTAAATCTTGTTTTGCTCTTTGAATGTGTCGAGTGGTTTGAAGAATAAAAAAATGATTTTTTGATCTTGTTTTGTATTCAATCTTGATGATTTTATGTTAAAAACATGATTTTTATTATTGTTGTTTGGTTAATTAATTGAATCTTGTTGATTGTAGTTATTTAAATTAATTGATAAAATTGGTGTTCTTGAGTGAAAAATGTCGAGTGAACAAAGGAATAAAAAATGGAATTTTTATCATGTTTTAAGTAATTTTAGTGATTAATTGATTAATTAAAATAATTTATGAATTTATTTAATTAAAGTTGTTTAACTAGAATTATCGAGTGGCCTAAAAGTATTTAGTCAATTTTTTTTGTTTAATTTTGACTTATAATATTTTAGGAATAATTAATTATAAAAGTTGCAGTTAAAGGGATAAGTTGTAACAGGAAGGGGTAGATAATAATATTGTTATTATTATTATTACAATTACACGAGTATTATTATTAATAATATTAATATTACGATTATTATTAGTATTATTATTAATATTAGGAATCAGTAGGGATAAGTTATATAAAATACGATAAGATATTAAAAGGGTAAGAAAGGAAATAGAGTAATAGGAACATGAATTGTTTCGATTTCTGGCTAGGAAAGACTTGGTATTTAAGGTGGCCAATATACGTGCCGCACCTCTCTTTCCTGGGACTTCGAACATTTCATTTCCGATTACGACCACCTAGTATTTCCCGATATAAGATAAGATATAATATTGAAAGATATAAGATAAGATATAATCTTTGAAATATAAGATAAGATAAGGACGCCCACCTGATGACTCGAGTAGTCAGACTGGGTTAAGTCGAAGCCACTGCTCAATGGGACGAACACACGAGTTCCCCCGCGCAGTTCTGGGTCTTAGGATATGTAGTCGTCTAGTAGTAGTACACGAGCTGCTATTAGGGGTTATGGCCATAGCTTAGGCTTAGTGGTGCAAACGAGATCCGCTACGGGTTGAGTACACGAGCTCACCCCGGCATGTTCTAGGAAAGTTGTGGTGCAAACGGGATCCACAACGAGTTATAGTGACCGGTCCGCTGAAAGATGATAATGATATGATATGAAAGATATGAATGATAAGATATGATATGATGATATGTTTTGATAAGATGATGATGAGTAACATAAGTTATGACATATATTGTAATATGACATAAGATGTATAATTTAAGATGTAGGTTATGATCGAATGAATTCGGGATAGTTAGGTTATAAGGGTATAATTATATAAGTATATGTATTGAGAATAGTATAAGTCTTCCGCTGCGTATTTCTGTATTCGTATGAGATTGTATGTAAGTATGTACGTATGTATGTATGCATGTATGTATGAGTGTATGAGTGTGTTATACGTGTATTTTGTACATATTCCTAGCCGTATTTTGCAGGTATGATTATACGTATGGTATACGTACATTATACGTAGATTCTACGTATTCTAACCGTATTTCTGCAGGTATTTTTATACGTATTTTGTACGTAACCGTATACGTATTTTTATACGTATTTTATACGTACCTCGTATTGAATTCTGTATAACATGTATTAGATTTTTGTATGGTTTTCATGCGATATTCTATGATATTATGTGTTTAGCGGTCCCTCGATTAAACGGGACAGCCTAGTTACTCGCCACTGACGGTGGACCCCCCCCCTCAGTTTCAGGTGACGATGCTGCAGCTTAGAACGGGCTTCCGATGGTTGGGCTTAAGCGTGGCAGAGTTTTAGCTTTACCTTAGAGTTTCCTAGATGTTTTAAGATAATTTTACTTTATTTATTCGTTTATGATCCCGGCATGTTGGGACAGTTTTTAGGACAACTTATGTAATTGCTTTTCTTTTGAGAATATTAGACCTTGGATATAGTTTTATTTATTTAATTCAATAAAGGTAGTTTAATTTAATTAATTAATTTAATATTTAGTTTAAATAGTTTTGATAATGATCCGTTTATCGATTTCCCTTCGTAAATCGACATGTCCAAAAGTCGGGTCGTTACACTACATCTTTCACTGCTCGAAGCCTCCATGGACAGCTACATTCATTCTTTCTTTTACACTCTACCACATACTTTTCAGGATCTGACTCAACCACTTTGATCTTCTGATTTCGAGCTATTGAGTACGATTTTACTGCATCATTCACTTGCTTCGAAGAATCAAATTGCTGCCCAACCTGGAACTCACCCTCAGTTGTGAAGGTTGTCTGCCTCAACCAAGTCATCCATGATTGATGTGCTGCTTCATCTACTTCAATAACTTCGTTGAAATCTTGCGTAGGTGCGGTGTCCATGATCTCTTTATCTCGAGCCTCAATCACATCATCATCATCATCAGGGTCACTATCATTCCCAATCCCATCAAGCCCGAAAGCGTCGACATTGTTAGGATCAAGTGTGTCAATGGAATGTTGGGCATGTGTGCTTGTTGAGGTTCCTTCATGTGTGGATGTAATTGGAGTCCCAAATTCGGACATATGATCATGAAAAAATTCATCATCAACAAGCAATCTTGTGAATGAACCCATACCCACAGAGTGATTGTTAACGGGAATTTGATGTTCCAAGCTGTCATGGGAAACCATGTCTGGAAAAGAACTTACATTAGTTTGCACAACTGGCTCCTTTGAAACAAACTCAAGGTAAAGTGGCATTGGAATTGAATCACTTTGATTCATAGCAGCCCACAATGCCATAACCGCGTCATCGCCATCCAAAGGAATAGCCTCATATGATCCTACCATACGATATCTCATTAAAACGTTCAGCTTCACACAACTCGAATCCACACCAACAACATCATGCAGCTTGCTCAAAATTTGAGAGAAATTCATACTAGACTTCAGACACACCAATTTCATACTCCCTCCTTGGTACACTAAATCACTGTTGGTTTGTACCAAATTCCCTCCCCGATAACAACATACAAAGCAAGTGCTAGAATTCATGTTCTAACAAACAAAGTAAAAAAATTAAGTCAACAAACGCTAGTTAACAATTAATCATGAACAAATAGTAATGGATATTTGATAAAAAAATACAATTCAAATACGCATTTTATCAAACACTTGGCATACACTTTAAATTACATATGCAACATACAATTCAACAACTAATTATACTTTACACCAACAAAATAAAATCAAAATGCATTAATAAAATCATTTGAATAAAAAAATCAAAGGTATTCTATCAAGAAATGTTACTTACAAAATTTAAAATTCAAATAAGCATTTCATCAAACACTTTGCATACACTCTAAAATTACATATACAACATAAAATTCAACAATTAGTGCTTCTTCACAATAACAAAATCAAATCAAAATACACTAAAAACATCATTTAGGATCCATTATCAATAATTAAAATTAAAATTCATTATTTTGAGTTCAAATTTAAAATATACACAAACCCTAAAAAAACAGAGGGAGGAAGGAGAGATCGAGAACCGTACCTGAGACGGGCTGGAAGAAGAGGGAGGACGGCGAAGGTGGAGCGGCTGAAGGTTCGAGGCGGAGGAAGACGTGTGAGGGTCGCCTTTCTTCGTGCCCTTGCTGCTTGCTGCCTGTTGGAGTGCTGGGTTTAGAGCATACTGCCTTTTTTTTATGTATGGGAAACCGCTACTGGTAGTAGCGGTTTTCTTAATGAAACCACTACTGCCAGTAGCGGTTTAGTTAAGAGAAACCGCTACTGACAGTAGCGGTTTACCCGGTTCAAAGAAAAAAAAAATTCTATTAAACCGTCTACATGGACGGTATATTGGGAAAAAAAAAATTAGGAGCAGCATTATTAGAATTGAAGAGGTTGTTGACATTATTAGGGGAAAAAATTCTGTATAGTTTTTATTATACACGTCAATCCACTTTAAATGCCATAAAAGGCCATAAAATTGCCATCATAATCCACCATAAAAGGCATAACTTTTGAAGGAATAAATTTCTTTGATGTTTTTACAAAAAATAATAGCCTTTTGGATTGCATTATATCATACAAGGTATACCATGATGAGTTGATGATCTCTATTATATAAGCCAAGGGGGGAGCAATGGTGTCTCCCCTCGAAATGTATAATGTACCCCTCAAAACTTTTGAAAATCTTAATTTGTATCACCCCCTATTTATTACAGAAAGTTATTACAGTTTTTGAACTTTTTAAATGAAAATAGTACAAAATATAAAATTCAAAAAAATAAAACAAAATTTTCAAAATTAATATTTTTAAATTCTCTATAAATAGACATCCATATTGATATATTTCATTAAAAAATTACATTTTGATCATAGTAAAAATTTGGTAGCCAATAGAATATGGTAGATAAAACTTTCCTTTCGTTCAATGTTGTGGGATGACCGAATGAAAGAAAAAATTTTTTTTTTAATTAAAAAAGTTTATTTAGACAAATTAATAGATGTATTTAACATACTATCACACGCAAAGCGTGCATAGAAGGCTATGGCTACATACCCCAACTTATGAGATTCTTACAAGGTTTCTAGCATTATTGTTGATAAACTCACATTTAGTATATACATTAAATTGAGCACAATTAATATAAGTGGGGTACAAACTCTTTCGTTGCCAATATTCTCTTAGCATGTATCCACTAACTTTATTATGCCAATAAAGTTATTATTTTTGTGTGTGATACGTAATTCCCAGAAACAATATAGCATATAACAATTAATTTCTCGACTCTATATTATTCCTCAATAGAATTGATTCGCCAACGGTACGTATCGAAGTAACTCATGGTTGGTTACTCTCAAAATCTAAGTCACCACCATATTAGAACATAATTTATCAGATCAATTAAAAGATAAATACTCACATGATAAATAAAGGGGCACACAACAAATGTTATAGAGTTAGAATTTGAAAATAAGATCAAATAGTGTAAGTAAAGTACCTTGCACTCTTGTACAATATGTATGGTTTCCAATCCAATCACCATTACTACCATTTTAGTAGTGAGATCAATAGGGTATATCATGTATTGGCTGAGAAAGAAGCGGCCCTGATCGAAATACACCCTAAATATAAGAAAGAGCCAAAAGGAGAGGAACCCATGCCATTAAGAACAGAGCTCAAACTCTCATCATTACTCACTGGTGCGTACCTCCAAATTCTTGAGCACTTTCAAGCAAAATATCAAACAATGAAGGCAACAACATGATTTCAAGAAATCAACTAGCAGGAAAATCTTATTAGAGGAAATTGACCAAAACAACAACGATGAACAATAATATAACCACATGTATTAAACCCTTCTATTTGTCAAAATTGTTGATCACAATTTTGCAGGCCATAGTATTTTCTTCTTCCAATGTCCACATATTGCAAATCACTAAGTCACCTTACTCATCATATACACCTCTCCATCAAGACACAATTTCTATAGTAGCCAATGATATCCAATCTCGTTTTCAAATTGTCGGAAATAATAGGTATATCAAGGCTACAAATATAGAGAGTGGAGATGAATAAATATGGTGGATAAATTACAAATATTATTTTGGAAGATTTTGGGTATATGATGTCATAGAACTTAATCCACTGCCTTGAAAACGAGATTCGGCCCGTCCGTGGTACAAAACGTTATGGCCGATTCGTTTATCAAGGTTAACATCACTCCCACACAATCATGTACTTGAAAGTGAGGGATTAGAGACACACACTTTTGCTCAAGAGAGGATAAATATTAGAATGATGAATGAAATTATTTTCTCCCCATACTAGAGACCTAACATCTATTTATATGGAGACTTAGCCAAAAATATGTATCATAATAATCCATTATTACAAAATATTGATGTAATCTCCAAAATTAATGGGAATTATTGTCATGTTTAGAGCTCATAAGTGGGATGTTACTAGTTGTTAGGAATTTAACTAGTTATAACACTCAAAATGGAATCCTAAGAGATTACCAATTTACCATAAGTATTATTAAATAAGGCTTTTAAAGCCATTATTCTAACAAAATTGACATGGGCACAACTTTTGTGAAAGGAGCATATAAGATGTGATCTCACAATTGGTTATACCCATATCAATTTTAGTTATGCTTTTTATCATTTAACATAAGTTACATTTGTCGTCAATTTTTTTGTCAAAAACAACTCCATAATACACTTTGGTGGAATTTTTTTGGTTTCTATATCCATATTCCCTATTTCCCTTTTACCCTACTTTGTTAATTATAGACCCTGAATTCATTCCAATTTTTTTATTTCTCCATTGTTGTCTTTTTCAAAGCTTTAATATGTCCTTTTTTTTTCTCTAATTAGGAATCCAAACACAAATTTTCAACTTGCAATTGCAAGTAGTGACGAAACCAAAACAAAATAACAGGAAAGGTTAGTTACATGGTCCATAGTATTAAGCAAATCATTTGACTTCTTTAGTTTAAGTGTGTGCTCTTTTTAAATAATATTAGATCAGACCAGATCAGATCAGATCTCATCTCACCAATTCTCATAAGTTTTCAGATCAGATCAAATCAGATGAATAGAACGCACCCTAATTATCAATTAAGGTTGCATTTGATTTATCCGAAATCTCTGATCATCTGATCTGAAATTTTTTAACTGTTCTGAAATTTTCTGATTGTAGTTATTATTATAGTTATAATTTTTCTGATCAAATCTAAAATTTTCTGATCTGATCTTAATTTTCTAAAAATAAGCACAAAACTGCTTATTTAAGTTGAATCAATCACACCCTAAGGCCATGTTCTTTGGGACTTAAAAGCTACAGTAATCAGATCAAATCAAATCAGATAAGACCAGACATTATTACTCTTTATTATTATTATTATTATTATTATTATTATTATTATTATTATTATTATTAGTAGTAGTAGTATTAATATTATTATTATTGTTATTATTACTACTATTACTACTACTACTATTATTATTTGTTGTAAGAATAATTTCAATATACTAATTATTAGTGGATCGGATACCAACTAGTAATATATGGACCCGGGACCACACAATTATTTGTGGTCCCGCGCGTGCAAGCGCGTCACAAATCAAAAAAAAAAACAACCACGCGCTACTCATACTCAAACGCCTACCCCTACCCTATAAATACCTTTTATCTGCAACATTTAAAACTTTTCACATTTCATTTCAAAAAAACCGTTCCATATTCTCTCTCAACTTCCTCTCAACTTCCATTTTCTCCATTTTCTCTCCATTAAACTGCAAAAACCTCACAAAATCAACAAGCTTTGTGGTACAGAAATGGCGAAAACGAACGAACAACATGCAGAAAAAAACCAACAAAATGAAGAGTAAGTTTCACTTCGATTTTTATAAAGTTTTACTGTAAATTCATGAACAATTTAACAACATTATGAATGTTTTGTAAAAAGTGTTTGTAATTATAATTATTTGTACATGCAGGGAAAAAAATCACCTTCAAAACAAACACTTGCAGATTTCATGAGAACAAAGGCAAAAAAACAACAAACAGAGACCGAAAGTCCAAAAAGCACGGTTCAAAGAGTTTTGGATGAAATTCAAAAACGACAAGAGGCAGAAGAGTAAGATAACATCATCTTCTTTATATCAAAATTCTTAGATAATCTGTGAATATTGCAACATAAAGCATGGTTTTCATTTTGTTTTTGCATGTATAACATTTCATCAAAATTAAAAAACCCTAACTTTTGAAATTCAAATGCTAATGTTTGTGCTAAATGTTCATCAATTAAAAGTAAATGTTCAAAGTAATAGACATAAATGTTCACAATATTATAAACCCTAACCTTTCAAATTCAAAACCTAAGGTTGATACATTACTTATAAATCTGTGAACATTACACATAATTCTGTGAACATTACATGTAATTCTGTGAAAATTACACATATTTCTGTCAACATTTGTTATATTCATGTGATTATTACTTATAAACCTGTGAACATTACTTATAATTATGTGAACATTGGTTATAATTATGTGAACATTGCTTATAATTATGTGAACATTACTCATATTTCTGTGAACACTAGTTGTATTGCATTTTTCCAATATACACATTAACCAAAATATGTATTGTTCATGTGAACATTACATATAAACTGTGAACATTTCTATTAATTGTGTGAACATTACATGTAATTCTGTGAAAATTAAACATATTTCTTTGAATTATAAATCTGAAAACATTACGTATAAACTTCTGAACATTACTTAAAAAACTGTGAACATTACAAAGAAATATATTGTTCATGTGAACATTACTTATGAACATGTGAACATTGCAACCTAAAGATAAACTAGTTGTGTTGCATTTTCCAATTTAATACCATTATATACACAACTTATTCAAACAATATACATTTTATGTTGACATATATCTTCAGAGCCAAAGAAAAAAGACCACCAATCATTGTCAAAATTATAAGAACTAGGGCACAAAACAAAAAGGAAAATATTCTTCCAAGGTACATATCCATATTTGTTCATGTATTTCCTATAATTTACAAATTGATACTTAAATAATTCTCTGCTATTATGATAATAATTATACAAACTAATATGAAAATATTAAACAGAAATTCAAAAGAAGCAGAGCAACAGGAAGATACTCAACCACAACCAGAAGAAGAAGAAGATGAACAACCACAACAAGAAGAAGAACAAGATGAACAACCAGAACAAGAAGAAGACAATGAATCTGAACAACCACCAAAGAAAAAAAGAATGAAATCAGTTGCAATTAAAAAAGCAAAAGTTGTGATGAAGAAGATAAAGAAAGAAGAGCAACAAAAAGCTGCTAAGAAAAAACAGTTGGTGAGAGCACCAAATCCCAAACCACTGAAATCTAAAGATGCAGCTCAAGATGAGAAGCTTCCAATTGAGGAAACAACACCAAAAAAAAGAAAAGAAATTGAACAACCAGAAGAAAAACAAACAAAAAAACCAAAGAAGGACAAGAATTTGGTAGAATATGAAGTCAAGAAAAAAATTGTAAAAATGGGAAAACATCAACTGGTATGTTTAACTATACTTTTTTAAAAATATATGAACATTTGCTGTGAACATTACATATTATTTTGTGAACATTGCTTATAATCATGTGAACATTACATTTTATTTTGTGAACATTTCTGTGAACATTATTAATAATCGTATGAACATTGCTTATAATCATATGAACATTACTAATAATCATGGAACATTACTAATAATCATGTGAACATTACTAATAATCATGTGAACATTACATATAATTCTGTGAACATTACTAATAATCATGTGAACATTGCACATAATTCTGTGAACATTACATATAATCATGTGAACATTACATATAATTCTGTGAACATTACTAATAATCATGTGAACATTACACATAATTCTGTGAACATTACATATAATCATGTGAACATTACATATAATCATATGAACATTATATATAAATCTGTGAACATTGCCTGTGAACATTTCTTATAATCCTGTGAATATTACTTAAAATCATATGAACAATACTTATATTCATGTGAACATTGTTATAAACATTTGGTAGTAAATCTATAACAAATTGTTTTCAAAATATTGTTTACAATATTAATCTTTTTTTTTTCTAATGTATTAAATATAGGTCATGCGTGATGATGATATTGATGTTGAAGAAAGCAAGCAAAAAAAATCAAAGGCAAGAGTCAGAGGAGGACACTTGCTATTCATGAAACTGGCTACTGAACTAACAAAGGAAAAAATAGAGGCGGTCGAAAGGATTGGCCTTGGAACATTGCTAAAGATTGACTTCCCTTCTAG
This sequence comes from Salicornia ramosissima, assembly GCA_951394345.1. Taxonomy (NCBI): domain Eukaryota; kingdom Viridiplantae; phylum Streptophyta; class Magnoliopsida; order Caryophyllales; family Amaranthaceae; genus Salicornia; species Salicornia ramosissima. The sequence goes on from OX596233.1 coordinate 49,358,275, forward strand.
CAATCTCAAATTCAATGCTGCATTGATTGCAGTATATGATCCAGATGGGTCTGCATTTCATCTGAAACGCAACAACACAATAGTAGTAGATGAGGAAGACGTTCATTATGTAATGGGTCTTCCAAAAGGAGAGATAGACATAATTGAGCCACAAGTAGACTTCTACACAGAAGAATTCAAAACTTTCTTTGCAAGATGGAGGGAGTCAATTGGAATTGGGCCACAAGCTGGAAGCCCTTCAGTCAATCAGATAGTGAATCGATACACTGGAGAACTGAAAGATGAACCGGCTGATGAAGACTTCCTGCTACAACTTTATTGTATGTGCTGTAAACTGCCTCATGGTCTCAAAAGCAAGTTCACAATGCAACTTCAAGTTCTTATACTCAATGATGGACTTGTAAGTTGTACCACACCTAAATTGGTGCAAGTTTGTTCACCAACAGCTCATACAAACAACCAAGGATTTCAAGACTAAGAAACAAAGTTTTTTCAAAGGACTGATTTGCTTTTTAACTGTAAGTACATTAACTACCTATTTTATTATTCATAAAACCATTCATAATGTTGTGAACATTACTTACAATGATGTGAACATTACTTATAAATCTGTGAACATTACTTATAATCATGTGTACATTGCTACGAATAATACTTATAATTGTTTGATCATTGATGGGAAAATAACTTATAATTCATGGTATGATTTTTGTTCACATTACTTATAATCATGTGAACATTACGTATAATTCTGTGAACATTTCTCATAATCATATGAACATTACACATAATTCTGTGAACATTACATATTATTTTGTGAAAATTACATACAATCATATGAACATTACATATTATTTAGTGAACATTACTTACAGTCATGTGAACATTATTCATAATCCCTATTTTTTACTTTTTGATACAGCTCTGCTACTTTGATAGAGTTAAAAGACAAGGAATTTCACAGCCAAGGACATTCCCACTGATAGCAACATGGGACAAAAAGATGATATATGATAGGATATCAATTGAAGTTGCTGAAGGTTTTGGGAAGGGGGAAGTCCTTAAAAAGAAAAAGCACAAGTCTGATGAGAATAACTCTGCTGAAAAGAAGCGTGATAAGAACAAGCCTGCTGAAAAGCAACATGCTGAGAAGAAGGGTGCTAAATACCAGCCTGAAGACAACACACCTCAACAACAAAAACAACAAAAACCATCTGAAAGAACAGTTCAGGTAATACTATTTTACCTAGCAATGTTCACTGTATTGCTTACAATGTTCACTGTATTACTTACAATGTTCACTATATTGCTTACAATGTTCATTATATTGCTAAAAATGTTCACTATATTGCTCACAATGTTCAATGCATTGATAACAATATTCACATTTTCTATAATTGCAGGGGTTCCTCAATGAGTTCCTTGAAGAATTAAAAATGATTGGACCTCATGTGAGGAAATTGACTTCAATGATTATTGAAGCTCAAGAGGTAATACCAGACAATACACTAGCACAAACAGCAACTGACTTCATTCAAACAATGAAGAAACAAGGAGCAGAACAAGTGTATTCACTATCACAGGACAAAGACATATATGAAAGTCCTTCCTTTCTAAGAGAAATCGAAAGGATTGAAAGGAGCATAATATCTCAAATGAAAAGAGAAGAAAGAGTTGTTCTTGTGGAAAAAAAAAGAATTTGATCCTGAAAACCCATTTGACATTGGATTCAGGATTCTCCCAACTCCCGATTCAGAGAAGCAACAAAATCTATCACCAGAGCCAAGCATTGACACAGATTTGAGATTGGGAACACCAATGTCAAGTACAAATGATGTTCTCAAAATGTTTGAGCAAGAAGGACTTTCAAACTATGAAGAACCTGAAACTCATCTTGGAGAAGGTGAGCAACAAAAACAAGAACAACAAGCAAAGCAAAACCAACAGCAACAAGAACAGCAGCAGCAACAAGAACAACACCAACAACAAAAGCAGCAGCAACACCAGCAAAAACAACAACAAGAACATCAACAGAAAGAACTGCAGCAACACCAACAAGAAAAACAACAGAAAGAACAACAAGAGAAAGAACAACAACAAAAGCAACAACAACAAAAGCAGCAACACCAAGAACAACAGGAACAACAAGAAAAACAGCAACAACAGAAGCAACAGGAAGAACAAAAGCAAGATGAACAGCAACAACAACAACAAGATGAATACCAACAACAACATCAAGAACTTCAAGGGTAATACATAATCCATAACACTAATTTTACAAAACATATTTCTTAACTACTATAAAATGTTCACTAATTTTGTATCAAATATTCACCAATGAACATATCAACCAGACCACAAAGGGCTATTCAGAAACCTAAAAGTTTTTGTTCACCTTTCATGGTGAGATATAAATATTTTTTAAAAAATGCAGACGCATTACAAACCGCTGTCATGGACTACGCCTTTTCAGATGGTGATGACGGGTGATTCATGATGTATTATTGTACTACTTATTTTGTTCTGAAAATATTAATTCCTCAATTACAAGTATTGTTTAATGACATTCCTTAATCAAAATACAGTGAAGTTTTTTACTTTGATGGTGAGAATGCGATAAATCGTGAGGAGATTAGAACAATGGCACCAAATGAAGAAGTAGTCAACTCTATCATTGACTCATGGGCCACAATTCTCAACATTGGTGTCATTAGTGAAAGTCAAAAGAAGCGTGACAGGGTTTACTTTGGCACATTGCCTTTTGTAAGTGACATTTTCTAATATTCAAACATTAGTTATATAATGTTATATTTAATCATTTGAATATTACTTATAATCTTGTATGAATTTTATGAATATTTCTATGAACATTACTTATTATATTGTGCACATTACTTATAAACCTGTGAACATTACTTACAAACATGTGAACATTTCTGTGTACTTTACTAATAAACTTGTGAACATTAGTTATAATCATGTGAACATTACTTATAAACTTATGAACATTACTTATAAACATGTGAACATTTTTATTAACTCTGTGAACATTACAAATAATACTATGAACATTACTTATAAACATGTGTACATTGTTGTGAACAATACTTATAATTGTTTCATCATTGATGTGAAAATAACTTATAATTCTGTGAACATTTTTGTGCACATTACTTATAATCATGTGAACATTACATATTATTTTATGAACATTGTTTATAATCATGTGAACATTACATATAATTCTGTGAACATATTATTTTGTGAACATTACTTATAATCATGTGAACATTACATATAATTATGTGAACATTACTTCTGATCATATGAACATTACTTATGATCATGTGAACATTACTTATAATCCTGTGAACATTACTTATAATCCTGTGAACATTTTTTATAATCATGTGAACATTACTTATAAACCTGTTCACATATACAATATTAAATGTTTACAGATCCAAAATTGCACAAACAAAGTTTGTCCAGCAAATATGGCAATGAAGAATAGGATACCAATTGCACTTGCTCGAATGGATGAGGAATTTGAAAATTTCGGGATTCCCTCCATCAATAATTTGAATAAGGTAAGTAAAAATTAAATTAAAGTAAACAATATGTGTATGAGGAACACTTGATATCTAACATACTACTCTTTGTTACAGTTCTTCTTCCCTTGTTTGTATGAGGGACACTTCTATTTGATGTGTGTTGACATTGAACAAAAGTTGTTATTCATCATTGACAACCGATTATTGCCAGAAAAAGTGACTCAAAAATCAAAATATGGGGATATGCCAAGAAAATGGTAAGATGCTAATTATTCATATACATAATACTTAAATAAAAAATGAATGCTTAAATTATAACAAAAAAAATTCCTTGTTCCAGCTCAATGTTGCTTCTCAATGGTTGAAGACAAAGAAAAAAGAAAACTGGAAAGCTGTAAGTTCCTTCAAACAGAAGCTATTGGAAATGTCATGGAAGTCGGATACAGATATCACAAACTGTGGCATATATTTGATGCATCACATGGAAACGTTCAATGGGGAAGATGATTGGGAATGTGAATTTAAAAACAAGGATCAAGTAAGATGCTCAATGTTATAATTTTAATGAAAAATCTTTTATAAAATAGTGTTATATATTCAAGTAAAATACTCTAGTATACGAATGTTCATACTATTGGCTGAAATGTTCACCATTATACTTGCAATATTCACAGGACACTGCTATAATGAACCTGAGGTCCAAATACTGCAGCCAAATCATCCTCAACAGGTGCAATCAAAACAAGGTTGAAATAATGGAATGTACAAGGCTGAGGAAGATCAATTTCAAAAACACAAGTTCTTCGGAAGATGCATAATGATAGTATTTCTATGAACAATATATTTTGGTTAATGTATATATAGTTATCTTAGTAGTTGGATTTAGAATTGATATCTTATAAAAAAAAAACATGCTTAGAATTGATATGTTTGCTAATATTTTGGAATGAAAATATGGATTGTGTTGAACCTTAGTTTTGATGATGACAATATAATTAAATAAAATAGATTTACGGAGAATCAACTATAAGTAATTTTAGTTGAAATTAAATTTATTTTATATTTCGTATATTTTATGTTATATATTTATAGAGAATGAATTAGATGAGTGTCTAATTCATATTAAATATATTTCATTTAATATATACTTGGTATTTTATAGAATATATTTATTGGGAATAAAATTAGAGGAGTATCTAATTTTTAAGGTAAATATATTTTATGTCCTAACTCTTACATTATATTGATTTATTTTTTGGAATACTAATCTTGGTGTGGTGCAGGAAAATATTACTAGTATAAGTCTAAAGGGTCATTCGAATTTTATACTTAAGTTAAGTTTGTTTTTAATTTAAGTATATTATTTAAGGTAATTAATTTTATTTGATTTTTAACCTTTTATAGAATTTCACACGTGAAGTAGGAGAATAGTTTGTTTGGTAGTTTTCAACATTAGTTTTAGTAAACCCATTATAATAGGTAGTGGGATTACTTCTTCCTAAGTTCATGCGTGTGAATTAGTATTATTAGGAATTAGTTTTCTTAAGTTTGTTTTATGCGTATGACTTAGTAGGAATTAGTTTCATTTTTGAAAGTTAGTTGTTGAGTCAATCCATGATGTTAGGAGTGGTTAGTGGGGTCTATGGTCTTGCTTGTAAATAGGAAGTAAGGTGAGAGTTTTGACTTGATTATTAAGGTGGTTATATTAATTATTCTTAATTAATAAAAATCTGATTTTTCATTTGTACTTCCTCACGTTACACGTATAGTAGTAGTTTCTTTTTGAGATTAATAAATTAATTATTCTTCTTGTTTCACGTAAGTTTAGTGGGTGTGTGTGTCTTTGTTTTTTATAAATTAAAACAAACAATTTGAATTCTTCATTTTATTTTCAAATGTAGAGTTAGTAGGTTTTACTTAGTATTTTAATGTATTTAGTCTTATATTAGGGCATGTTCTTGTTATTTGTTTTAGTCAACCTAACTTGTAGGGAAAGTGGGATATATCGTGTGCAAGTGGAAGACATCTTCTCCAAGGCAAGAATTAGGACAAGGCTTCAACTATAAATACAAGAGGGCTGCCAGATTTTCGAGACCACCCACAACCAAGAGAAAATTCAAGATCAATTCTTTCGAGTGCTTCAATATTTCAAGTGTTCTTTGAATTTTCATTCTTTAGTATTTCAATTGTAATTCATTAGTGATAAGGGTTGGGTGTGAGAAAATCAAAAGAGAAATCAATTGTAATTGAGAAAAAGAATAGAGAGAATTCAGATTTCATTCGAAATCTGAAGTGAGAAAAATCGATCTTTAGAAAGATCGTGGCATCAGTTCAGGGGGAACAGGTGTCAGGGGGAACAAGTTCTTAGTGGAACATTGAGAATAGAGAAAGGTCCTTTATAGGTTGTAACAGAGTCGTTGGCCTATAATTATTAAGAGAAGTCTAAGAGTCAAAATCCCTCGTGGTCAAGGTTTTTCTTCCTATTTGGGCCTAGGAAGTTTTCCTTGTAGTTTAAAACTCTCTGTCTTTTCTGTTTATTCTTCCATTCGAGTTTAAGTTTAAAATTCCGTTAAAAAAATCAAAAACTCCCTTAACTACAATTCACCCCCCTCTTGTAGTTGTTATTCATATTACATCAATTGGTATCAGAGCCAGTTCTCCAGGAACAGGTAACACTGCGGAGCAAAATCCTGAAAAATGAATACTACGGGAGAAAGACTCGAAGAAGGTTACTCAACCCAGAGACCACCTATGTTCAATGGAAAGCACTATCCATACTGGAAAAACAGAATGGAAATCTTTATTCAAGGAGAAAATTATCAAGTATGGAGAGTGATTGAAATAGGTGATTTCGAAGTCACTACAACAAATGAGAAAGGAGAGGTGGTTCCTAAACCTCTGGAAAGGTTTGACAAGGAGGATTTCAAGAAGAAGGAAATGAACAGTCTGGAAAAGAAGCTTATCCTTTTTGGTCTTGGACCTCATGAACACAATCGTGTCATGGGATGCAAAACTGCAAAGAAAATGTGGGAACTCTTACAGGTTACACATGAAGGAACAAGCGAAGTTAAAAGAGCCAAAATCGACATGCTCATGCACAAGTACGAACTGTTCCAAATGAAGCCAAAGGAGTCTATTCATGATATGTTAACTCGGTTCTCTAACATAATCAATGAATTAGATTCACTAGGCAAGAAGATCACTCCTGAAGAACAGGTACGAAAAGTTCTGAGAAGTCTGCCTCAAGATGATAAATGGATGGCTAAAGTCACGGCTCTACAAGAAACCAAGGACTTCACCACTTTCAACATAGAACAACTTGCAGGTTCCCTGATGACTCACGAAATTCATCTCGGATCTAAAGAAGTCGAACCTGTGAAAAACAAAGCAATAGCCCTGAAGGTCGAAAGTGAAGGAGAATCAGATTCAGAAGATGAAGAAACAGCAATGATGGTTAGAAAGTTCAGAAAGTTCTATACCAAGAAGTACAAACAGGCGAAGAAACCAACAAAATTTAAATGTCACAAATGCGGTGAATCTAATCACTTTATAAAAGATTGTCCAACTTGGGAGAATGAGAAAGGTAAAGGGAAAACAAGAGAAAAGGGAAAGGAAATTCAGAAACCTTTTTCAAAGAAGGACACGAGGAGGGCTATGATTGCTGCGTGGGGTGAATCTGATTCAGACGAGGAACAGGAACAAGATACAGAAGAAACAGCCCACTTATGTCTGATGGCAAGGACTGATGAACATGAGGAATCATCCAATTTTCAGGTAAGTCTTCTTTCAATAGATAAGGAATTAAGTAAAATGTCAAAAAATAAAATTTCAAAATTACTGATTGAAACACTAGAGGATTACAAAGAAGTATGCTTAAACAGAGATCAACTTGAAAAGGCCTTGGAAGTATCCAAGGAACATACAACCTGGTTAAGCACACTTAGATCAGAAATAGAAAATAGGTTTTTCAATCTGTTTGACAAAAATAGAGAAATTCAAGAAAACTTTGAAAAAGTAAAAAACGAAAATTATCTCTTAAATATGAAACTGGCAGAACTACAACTTCTTGTTCCCGAAGGAACAGGTTCCTCTTCAGAGACGAGTTATGAATTTGAAAGACTAAAAATTGATTATGAAAAACTTTTAAATGAAAATCAGTCTCTGAAGAAGAATTTGGATCCTCTTAAAAAGAAACTTCCTGACGTTGTAAGCTGGATTGAAAAATTCCAGAACAAAGAAAAGGAAGGTCTGGGTTATAAGAAAAACAAAAAGAAAAAGAAGTATGTAGATTTGCCAAGTCAAAAGATCTGTTCCTTCTGCGGTAAAACTGGTCACTTCGTGGACAGTTGCACCTCTAAGAAAGAACAAGATGAGAAAAACTCTACTTTTGTCAAAAGGATCTGGAAAGAAAAATTGATTTCTGATTTACCAAAGGAACCCAAGCAGGACTGGGTTCCTCATACTAACGTTTGATTGTGGATGCAGGCTGAAGTGAGGGGGAACAACCAGTGGTATCTCGACAGCGGTTGTTCGAAGCACATGACAGGAGATAAATCTAAGTTCCTTTCACTGACAGCCTACCATGGAGGATCTGTGACGTTTGGAGATAACCAGAAAGGAGAAATAGTTGCCGTAGGCAAAATTGGAAAGTCACAGACGAACTCCATTGATAGTGTCTTTTTAGTCGAGGGTCTTAAACATAATTTACTTAGTATTTCTCAGTTTTGTGATAAAGGAAACAATGTTAGTTTTACAAACAATAATTGTGTAGTTAGTGATAGTCGAACAGGGAACAAGGTACTTGAAGGAACCAGAAAAGGGAACACGTATGTTGTGGACCTGGATCTAGTTCCTCGTAATAGTTTGAAATGCTTGAGCGTGATTGAGGAGGATCCTTTACTCTGGCATAGAAGATGTGGACATGCAAGCTTTACTGTCCTAAACAAATTAAATTCAAAGAACCTAGTTGTGGGATTACCTACAATGAAATATTCTATGAATGAGATTTGTGATGCATGCGCAAAAGGAAAACAGGTGAGACCCTCCTTCAAATTGAAGAAGATGGTGAGCACACAAAATCCTTTGGAATTACTTCACATGGATTTGTGTGGTCCAATAAGAACTCAAAGCAGATCAGGTAAGAAATATGTTTTTGTTATAGTTGATGATTTTCTAGATTTACTTGGGTTATTTTTCTTTATAGCAAAGATGAAACATTTGATGAATTTGTCGCCTTTGCTACGAAAGTTCAAAGGGTTAGTGGTTTTAAAATTAAACATTTAAGATCTGACCATGGTAAGGAATTTGATAACTCACAGTTTGATGAGCTTTGCAGGGAACAAGGTCTAGATCATAATTTCTCAGCACCAAGGACTCCACAACAAAATGGAGTAGTAGAAAGGAAAAATCGCACTTTGGAAGACATGGCTAGAACAATGATAATTGCTAGCGGTCTACCAAAGAATTTTTGGGCAGAAGCCGTGAATACGGCTTGTTACATTATAAATCGTGCTATGATTAGACCTATCTCTAACAAAACGCCTTATGAACTTTTTAAAGGAAGAAAACCTAATATTTCTTATTTTCGTATTTTTGGTTGTAAGTGCTTTGTTCACAATAATGGAAAAGATAATCTTGGTAAGTTTGATCAAAGAAGTGATGAAGCAGTCTTTTTAGGATATGCATTAAATAGCAAAGCATATCGTGTCTACAATAAAAGGACAATGTGTGTCGAGGAAAGTGTCCATGTTATTTTTGATGAGACTAACAATTTGCGGGAAGAAATTGTTGAAGAAGATTTTGAGATTGGTTTGGCACGGCCAGATGAGTCTCAAAAGGAAGACGAGGAGTAAATTGGAAATAAATAGAAGGATTCAGTTCCTGAGGAACAAGGTCCTGAGGAACAAGTTCCCGAGGAACCAGTTCCTGAAGAAAATAATGAACAACAAGAAGCTGAAGAGGAAGAAGAACAAGTTCCTAAACAAAACAACGAAATGCAAAGAAGAAGAACTAGCCAAGTCTTCGAACCAAAGCCATGGAAACACCAAAGTTCTCATCCTTTGGATCTAATAATAAGTGACATGGAAAAAGGAATACAAACTCGATCTCAGATGAGAAACTTTTGCGGGTTTCATGCTTTCCTTTCCATGTTAGAACCAAAAAATCATGAAGAAGCCCTAGAAGACTCGGATTGGGTAACAGCTATGCAAGAAGAGTTAAACGATTTTGAAAGGAATAAGGTATGGCATCTTGAACCCAAACCTAAGTCTCAAAAGGTAATTGGTTTAAAATGGGTTTTTAGAAATAAGCTAGATGAACATGGTACAGTGGTAAGAAACAAAGCTAGATTAGTTGTCAAAGGCTATAACCAATAGGAAGGTATAGACTTTGATGAAACCTTTGCACCTGTAGCAAGATTAGAAGCAATAAGAATTTTAATAGCTTTCGCATCTTATATGGGTTTTAAGCTGTATCAGATGGACGTCAAATGTGCATTTTTAAATGGATATTTGAATGAAGACGTCTATGTGGAACAGCCACCCGATTTCGAAAATCCAAAATTTCAAAACTCTGTTTTCAAACTAGATAAAGCGCTCTATGGTCTTAAACAAGCCCCTAGATCGTGGTATGAAAGACTATCAAAATTCTTGTTGTCAAATAATTTTGTTAGAGGAAGAGTTGATAGAACCTTGTTCCTCAAGTCTAAAGGAACTGATATATTAGTAGTTCAGATTTATGTTGATGATATTATTTTTGGAGCTACTAATGATTCTTTATGTGAAGAGTTTGCAAGTCTCATGAGCAATGAATTCGAGATAAGTATGATGGGTGAATTAAATTTCTTTCTCGGTTTGCAAATTAAGCAAACTGAAAAGGGAACTATGATCCATCAACAAAAATATGTAAAAGAGCTCTTGAAAAAGTATGGACTGGAAAATTCCAAGACAAACCATACACCAATGGGAACTGGTACAAGGTTGGATGAAGATACAAATGGTAAGTCGGTAAATGAGAAACAGTACCGAGGTATGATTGGATCTTTGCTTTATCTAACTGCGAGTAGACCTGATATAGCTTTTAGTGTAGGTGTATGTGCTCGTTTCCAATCAAATCCAAAAGAATCTCACTTAACTGCGGTTAAGAGAATTCCATGAAGGGAACCGACGATTTATGTATTTTTTATCCTCGTAGCGATATGTTTGATCTAACGAGTTATGCAGATGCTGACTATGCAGGGGATCTTGTAAATAGAAAGAGCACATTTGGTATCGCACAATATTTGGGAAACAGCTTAGTATCCTGGAGTTCGAAAAAGCAAAATACAGTGGCCTTGTCTACAGCTGAGGCGGAATATGTAGCAGCAGCTGCATGTTGTTCTCAGGTATTATGGATAAAACAACAGGTACGCGATTTTGGAATTAAATATGAATGTGTCCCTATTTATTGTGATAATACTAGTGCTATATGTATTTCAAAAGATCCAGTACATCACTCTAGAGTGAAGCATATTCACATTAGGCATCACTTCCTAAAAGACTTTGTTGAGAAAGGTTTGGTAAAAGTATTATTTTGTGAAACTGAAAAACAAATTGCTGATATCTTTACCAAACCATTACCAAGAGAAAGATTTGAATGCATTCGACTAGAGCTAGGAATGCTTAAAATTCATTAACTATTTTTTGTCATAGAATATTTCTCTATGTGTTGTCAAATATATTGGTTATGATAAGCTTGCAAAATAAGTGTGAATTTTATAATTCATAACAGTTTATGGATTATTTAAATCTCGCAAAGGTCTTTATAATATTACCCTTATGGTCCAAATATTTGATAATGCTTGTATAATCAAGTTGATGAGCAAATTTCTATGATAATTTCTTTTGTTTTATTTAGTGACAAAAATAATTCTTTTGTCATAATATTAAATAATAATAATAAAAAAAAAACCGTGTTCAGCAATATTAGGGAAGTTACACTTATTTTAAATTTTGAACAATGGTCAAATGTGCTACATGGAAATAGGAAACAAATTCCTTAAATATTTCATTCCCCAAAATAATCTCCTAAAATCCCATAAAAATAGGAAAGAAATATTTTTGCCAACTCACCCACTTCAATACTCCCTCACGTCACACCTCTTCCATCACTTATCACCATCATTCACTTTCTACACTCTTACACTCAACCCATCACCATCATCTACTCTTACACTCTTACATTCTTACACTATCATAGTTACAACACTTCCACTTCCACTTCCCCATAACCGTCCTTCCTTCCTCTTTCCTCACAATTACTTTGCTTCTCTAATACACCATCACCGAAATTATCTCTCTCTCTTCCAAATATTTTTAGCTTTTCTTCTTCATCTTCCATCTCAAAGAACCCATCCATGGCACCAAAGAGAAAACAAAATTTACCAAAATCAAAGTCACCATCTCCATCTTCCAAAAGAAACACAAGAAGAAAAATTCTTATTCCTGAAAGTGATGAAGAAAAACCGGTGGAGGTTGAACGAAGACCATCTCTTCAAGAATCCATCTCCAAGCCACCATCCGAAGCCGAATCCAAAGAAAACTCGAACATGCAAGACGAGGATGATGAAGGAACTTCCATGAAATTAGGTAAGGTTAAAAGTTCTGCTAATTTCTTGGTTGGTTGTAGAGTGGATTTACCATGGGTTAAGCAACATTGGCCTGAATTTTTCAAAATAATCTCTAAACAAAAATGGGCCAAACTTGTGGATACCCATGCTAACGAGGGTCTATATGAGAAAGAGATGAGTGATGTAGAAAGGGTTTTTAATTTGAAAAACGATATGGCAATCATGTTAGTTCAAGGGCAGATTCATACGTTTACTGCTAAGGATTTGGGAAATTGGCTTGAGGTTCCTGTAGAAGGGTTTGATCATATTGTACAAGGAAAGGATAGGGTGAACATTAACGGTTATGGTGGAAATGCCGACATAGTGAAATTTTTTGGTGGAAATCCGAAAATTAATTCGGTTCCACAAGACTTGCTCTCCCCATTTCATAAAATGATTTTTCAATTTGTTAAAAGATTTCTTCACCCCCGTCCACAAAAACGTTGTGCAAACTTGCTTGATTTGTGTCTAATGTATTGTCTTGTTAACTATATTCCCATTAATTTTCCTTCTTTGTTCATAAAGCAAGTGGAATATACAATTTCACAAAAGAATATGTTAGGATATGGGAATATTTTTACCAAGATTTTCAAATGCCTCAATATTTTGTGGACCCCGTACCTTCGTTTCCTCTTAAAAAGGAAGACATTTTGGATGAGGGTATGGTTGAGAGACATGGGCTTTTCATGGATGCTGGGGAGGTCATTTCGAAAGAAGAGAAAATTCGAAGGGAGCTTGTTCGTACTTCGGCTAGTGGTTCGGCTGAACACACTGTTTTCAAAGAGGATTTAGCCGGTGGTTCAGCGAATCCTAAGAGAGCCAAGGGCAAGGCACAGATGGATGGTGTCCCCACCAAGCAACCAAACATGGACTGGGTATTAATGACAAGCGGTGGTACGGTAAGCCGTGAGTTGAAACAACTCCAGGACTTGGTTCGAAGTGCTATGGCCAAGCTCGAAGATATGGATGGACGGATCAGCCGGTTGGATGAAAAGATAACCTCGGTTAAGGCAGATTTGATCAGCAATATTCGGTTGAACCGCCTACAACTCGAGGAGAAGGTTGAGAAGACGGCTTCATATTTTGTCCGTTCCAGTTAAACATTTGCTTTACCTTGTTGTAACTAACTTTAATTTTTGCTGAACCTGTTAAACTTTCTCTAGTATTGGGTCCTCACGACCTTATGCTACATAATGATATCCTTTCATTTCGTGTTGCTACTGTGAGTCGTTGTGACTTAAGACATCTTTATTATGCTTTCCATTAATCCTTGCTCATCATTTGACTTTGCTTGCATATTTAATTCGTTTGGATGGCTAATATTATTAGATTATATGCTTGAGAATTTTATGATCCTAGAAAATTGTTTGCTTAACATGGTTAAGTGCTGCAGGTTTATCCCTAGTCATTTGATGATGACAAAAGGGGGAAGAAAAATGACATAAATGGTTAAGTCTTTTAAGTATGTTTTATGCTATTAGTATGATTGCTTTCGTTGATTCCTTGACAATTTAAAAAAAAAAAAAATTAAAAAATTCTAAATTCTTAAAATATGTCATTATATTTGCCATCATCAAAAAGGGGGAATATTGTTGAACCTTAGTTTTGATGATGACAATATAATTAAATAAAATAGGTTTAAGGAGAATCAACTATAAGTAATTTTAGTTGAAATTAAATTTATTTTATATTTCGTATATTTTATGTTATATATTTATAGAGAATGAATTAGATGAGTGTCTAATTCATATTAAATATATTTCATTTAATATATACTTGGTATTTTATAGAATATATTTATTGGGAATAAAATTAGAGGAGTATCTAATTTTTAAGGTAAATATATTTTATGTCCTAACTCTTATATTATATTGATTTATTTTTTGGAATACTAATCTTGGTGTGGTGCAGGAAAATATTACTAGTATAAGTCTAAAGGGTCATTCGAATTTTATACTTAAGTTAAGTTTGTTTTTAATTTAAGTATATTATTTAAGGTAATTAATTTTATTTGATTTTTAACCTTTTATAGAATTTCACACGTGAAGTAGGAGAATAGTTTGTTTGGTAGTTTTCAACATTAGTTTTAGTAAACCCATTATAATAGGTAGTGGGATTACTTCTTCCTAAGTTCATGCGTGTGAATTAGTATTATTAGGAATTAGTTTTCTTAAGTTTGTTTTATGCGTATGACTTAGTAGGAATTAGTTTCATTTTTGAAAGTTAGTTGTTGAGTCAATCCATGATGTTAGGAGTGGTTAGTGGGGTCTATAGTCTTGCTTGTAAATAGGAAGTAAGGTGAGAGTTTTGACTTGATTATTAAGGTGGTTATATTAATTATTCTTAATTAATTAATAAAAATCTGATTTTTCATTTTTACTTCCTCACGTTACACGCATAGTAGTAGTTTCTTTTTGAGATTAAAAAATAAGTATTCTTCTTGTTTCACGTAAGTTTAGTGGGTGTGTGTGTCTTTGTTTTTTAGAAATTAAAACAAACAATTTGAATTCTTCATTTTATTTTCAAATGTAGAGTTAGTAGGTTTTACTTAGTATTTTAATGTATTTAGTCTTATATTAGGGCATGTTCTTGTTATTTGTTTTAGTCAACCTAACTTGTAGGGAAAGTGGGATATGTCGTGTGCAAGTGGAAGACATCTTCTCCAAGGCAAGAATTAGGACAAGGCTTCAACTATAAATACAAGAGGGCTGCCAGATTTTCGAGACCATCCACAACCAAGAGAAAATTCAAGATCAATTCTTTCGAGTGCTTCAATATTTCAAGTGTTCTTTGAATTTTCATTCTTTAGTATTTCAATTGTAATTCATTAGTGATAAGGGTTGGGTGTGAGAAAATCAAAAGAGAAATCAATTGTAATTGAGAAAAAGAATAGAGAGAATTCAGATTTCATTCGAAATCTGAAGTGAGAAAAATCGATCTTTAGAAAGATCGTGGCATCAGTTCAGGGGGAACAGGTATCAGGGGGAACAAGTTCCTAGTGGAACGTTGAGAATAGAGAAAGGTCCTTTATAGGTTGTAACAGAGTCGTTGGCCTATATTAATAAGAGAAGTCTAAGAGTCAAAATCCCTCGTGGTCAAGGTTTTTCTTCCTATTTGGGCCTAGGAAGTTTTCCTTGTAGGTTAAAAATCTCTGTCTTTTCTGTTTATTCTTCCATTCGAGTTTAAGTTTAAAATTCCCTTAGGCAGCGTTTGGAAACTTAGATTTCATTTCAATTATTGAATTTTAATTCTAGAAATTGAAATCAAGCATTTGAATTCCAATTTCAAATTCTTAAGCACATTTGGATATTGAGAAATTGAATTCCAATATTTCAATTCCGTGTATGTGTTTGGAAAACATTGGAATTGGATTCTCAAATTTCAATTCTATGCTATTGTTTGGATAACATTGCAACTTGCAATTGCATTATTAAAAAACTAATTTGGCTTAAGAGCAATATTTAAGAGTAAAGTTTTAAACCATGACTTGACATAAGATTTTCAAGTTGGCCCATATTACAAAGAATTCCAAGTACTACTAAAACATTTAGCGAAACCTCGATATTCCATTGCCATAATTGATGAAATGCAAATGATAATCATCATAAAATTAAGGCAACAATACATCACTAAATTTTCTTAATCATCTACAATAGCAAAATTAAGGCAACAATAATCCATGCATCTGACAAGTCAAAACTCCAAATCAGTGGGATCAACGTCGACAAAGTGAGTTTATAGTGCACTTCATTAACTACTTCTCTCTCCATCATATCTGCAACTTCATCATGTTGTTCTGAACCATTACCAACAGCTCTATCTGCACCAAATAAAATACATCACTAAATTTTCTTAACCATCTACAATAGTGAAATTAAGGCAACAATACTCCATGCCTTTGACAAGTGAAAACTCCAAATCAGTGGGATCAAAGTCGACAAAGTGAGTTTATAGTGCACTTCATTAACTACTTCCCTCTCCATCATATCGGCGGCTTCATCGTGTTGTTCTGAACCATCTCCAATAGCTCTATCTACACCTAATAAAATAAATCACTATATTTTCATAATCATCTACAGTAGCAAATTAAGGCAATAATATTCCATGCCTCAGACAAGTAAAAACTCTAAATCAGTGGGATCAAAGTCGACAAAGTCTGTTTATAGTGCACTTCACTAACCACTTCCCTCCATCATATCTGCAGCTTCATCATATTAATCTGAACCATCTCCAACGACTCTATCTACACCAAATAAATTGCATATATATATATATATATATACCCCACTTCTCTATGAACTTGTTGCGGCATAGGGTAGCATTTTTGTTCTCCTAAAAAAACATCATAATTTCATTCAAACCCAGTACTACTATTATTGTTGCATACTTTATTCCATATATTTTTTTCATTACTTGAACATATATAAAACCTTTAAAATCAGATCAGGAATTACTTTCCTGAACAACATTAGTAATCAAATCAGAACAAAGTATTATGCACTTAATCAGACTCCATACCCCCCATCAACAACCATGAATCAAATCTGAAAAAAGAATCAAATAAATTATCTTCCTAAAACCCCAAAATATAACCAAAACTCAGCCATAAAAATTGCAGCATGACAGTTATTGAATAAGGCTAATCTTAAGCATTAGTCTTATTAACAACTATGTGCTTACAGGGATTCACAACAACAACAACAACACATCACAGCAACAACAGCAGCACATCACAGCAACAGCAACAGTAGCACAACAACAACACATCACAGCAACAACAGCAGCACATCACAGCAACAGCAACAGTAGCACAACAACAACACATCACAGCAACAACAGCAGCACATCACAGCAACAGCAACAATAGCACAACAACAACATAACACAGCAATAGCAGCAGCAACACATCACAACAACAGCAACAATAGCACAACAACAAGACAACACAGCAACAACAACAGCACACCACAGAAACAACAACAGCACTTCGCAGCAACTACAACAACAATAACAGTAACACAGCAGCAACAACAACAGTAGCACAGCAGCAATAGTAGCACTAAACTAGGTTTTAGAAGATAGCTTATGAAAAATACTCTACAACGAATTACTCTACAACTTCGAATGATACAGTTGAATGATATAGATATTAATCTATGCAAATTGAACAAAAAGTAAACAATAAGCCAAAAAAATCGAACCAAAAACTAAAGAAAAAACCTCAAAATAAATAAATAAAGAATTGAAAGAAAACTTCAACATTTGAACAGAAAATATGAACAAGCCACAAAAATCAAAGAAAAAAATCTAAAAATTCGATCAAGCCACAAAAAAAATCAAAGAAAAAAACCTAAAAATTGGAACAATCCACAAAAAATCAAAGAAAAAACCTAACAATTCGAACAAGCCACACAAAATTACCAAAAAAAAAATTAAAAAATCGAACAAATAACGAAAAATTTCAAGCGAAAATCATACCTTGTAAGAGAGGGTTACATCGATCTAAATCTTAGAATTGACATGATTCCATGGAGGTTGAAATGGAGGAGCCAAAGAGAACGAAAGATTGAGACAGGAGAGAGAGAAATGATCGAGTATTTTTTTTAGAAAACCTATTTTTTTTGGGCTGGTTGGATTTGAAATGACAGGGGTGAGGTGAGAAATTGTAGATAGCCTTTTTTAATGGGCTTGGAATTGGGCTGGAATTGACACAATTCCAATTCCAATTTCTAATAGTTGCCAAACAAAAGAATCAACCCAATTCCAGAATTTCAAATGAAATCCAATTTTCCAAACAGGCCCTTAAAAAAATCAAAAACTCCCTTAACTACAATTCACCCCCCTCTTGTAGTTGTTATTCATATTACATCAGATAGAACTAACATTTACCTTCAAAAGTTATTATACATGGCTTAGAATTGTTATAACAAATATTCTACTTTCAAATGCTTTCAATAGTAGAAAATGTGCTTAGTCTCTCAAGTAAAATACATAAATGTTCATGATATTATTAAAAAATGTTTATGATATTATTAGAAAATGTTCACAATAAAATACATAAAACATGAAAAAAATATATATTCAAAGTAAACATTTCTATGAACATTATTGTTAATTCTGTGAACATTACTCATAATCATGTGAACATTGCTCATAGTCCTGTGAACATTACTTAAAATCATGTGAACATTACATACTTAAAATCATGTGAACATTAGACATTTCAAGGCGGGACACCATTTCTCCCCCCTTGGCTTATATAATAGAGATTAAATATTTATAGATCCAAATTTTCACAAACAAAGTTATAATCCTGTGAACATTACTTATAATTCTATGAAAATTACTAATAATCATGTGAACATTAGTTATAATCATGTGAACATTACTTATAAATCTGCGAACATATACAATATTAAACATATACAGATCCAAATTTGCACAAACAAAATTATAATCATGTGAACATTACTAAAAATCATGTGAACATTACTTACAATCATGTGAACATTACTTACAATCATGTGAACATTACAATATTATGATTCAAAGTAAGAAAGCATTACATCAAAAAATGGATCAACCCTATGAACTTCATCACGTAAAGTACAATCACCATCCACACTCTGCCTACTTGTTGATGCTTGAAATCTATCTGTATCATGAACTCTATCCTGATGTATAAATTCTGGTCCGACATTATGACCTTGTTCATGAACTCCTTGAGAGCTTTCATTTGCAAAATTTCCTAATGCTTGCGCCTTCTTTTTTCGTGCCCTTTTCTTCTGAAATGACGGTTTCCTTTCAAGCAATTGAAATCTTGTCCATTTTCCCTACTTCTCCAATCAGAAATGACATCAACAAAAACATTATAAAAGTCAGACAAACCATGTGTCGCCTTTAACCGATGAGAAATAGAATGGTTTGTCGATTCACTTCTTTGTGATGACAAAACACCTCCCGAAAAATGATCTTTGGAGTATGCCGGCACCACTTCTCCTTAATCATGTACAAATTATGAAGCCATCCATTGCTTGAACACCCATACTTCAATAACATTCTGAAATACATCAATGAATATTTAACAACAATAAATAACATTACATATAAACTGTGAACATTACTTATAAAGCTATGAACATTACTTATAATCAAGTGAACATTACTTATAATCAAGTGAACATTACTTATAATCAAGTGAACATTACATATAATCATGTGAACATTACTTATATTCATGTGAACATTATGTATAATCTTGTGAACATTACTTATAATCATGTGAACATTATGTATAATCTTGTGAACATTACTCATAATCAAGTGAACATTATGTATAATCTTGTGAACATTACTCATAATGAAGTGAACATTAATTCTTAAATCTGAAAAACATTTTATAACCTAATGTTCACAATAAAATTGAATAATGTTCACCAATTTTCTACAAATATTCACAAACTTTTATTCAAAGTGAAAAACATAAAAACCTATTCCAATAGTGTTCAAACTCAACTGCAGTCTCAACATACTTAAGGAGGTAGTTAAAAAGCTCACAAAAACCCTCCAATGCTCGTAATGCACCAATATTTTTCGCCGAATTTTCACCAAGATGCCAAGTGCATAATCGATGGTGAACGTTAGGCATGAAAATCTTAATCGCAGCAGCCATGGCAGCACATTGGTCAGTCATCATTGTGATAGGACATGATCCTCCAACCGAACTCAAAAAAGACTTAAAAAGCCATATGAAAGATTCAATTCTCTCATTCAGAATAAATCCCATTCCAAACATAACATTATTACAATGATGATTCATGCCCACAAAAGGAGCACAAATCATACCATATTTGTTAGTGCGATATGTTGTATCAAACACAAGTAAATCCCCAAACACTTGATAGTCCCTCTTCATCCTTGAATCACGCCAAAAAAAACTGATCAAATGGCCATCATCATCAAGCTCAAACCCGTAAAAAAAATCAGATTCCTTTGCTTACCTACAATATGCAAATTTAAATTGTGTTATTCTAAATGTTCACAAAATATAAAATAAATATTCACAATAATTCTATCAAATGTTCACCATACCTCTGGGCAAAAATCTTGATCAGGTGCTTACAATCAGAACCCTCAAGCTCCTTCTTCTTGTCCGCAGCCATTGCATTATAGGCATCTCTTTTAGTAAACCCAATCATAGGACAACCCCCATCTTCTCTGCTCATAACATGCACGGCATCGGACACTTTAATCCCACTAGAAGTCAAGTTACTCATGAAATATCTTTGATCATCCGTTATTTTCCGTTGAGACCTAAGCAAGTGTCTCTTATCAACGGGAACCATTTCATGATTATGAACCATGTCATGCCTAGAACAAGTCCAAACCCCATCTGTCCCAATACTAAATTGGACAAATGCTTTACAATTTGTTCTAATATCAACCCTATCATAACCTCGTGTCATTTTTTTGGAATCATCTTTAACCCCAGCATTTGAGCACAAATACCTCCTCATTGTCCAACCTTCACCACCAGCACGACGTCTATTCTTACCCTTACTTACACTAAAACCCTTTGAGAAAGCATACTCATTGTACAAATTATAAGCTTCATCATCACCCCTAACAGTTTTGTATAACAACTCAGAAGAATCAGCTTCCGAGATAGCAACTTCTTGATTACCACCTAAAATAAGAATGTTCACCAAAATGAATAAGAATGTTCACCAAAATGAATAAGAATGTTCACCAATTGCATTATAGGCATATTACAACTAAATATAAAAATCATGTGAAGAGTAATGAAAATCGTGTGAACATTAAATATAATGCAGTGAACATTACTCTCAATCATGTGAACATTAGTTACAAATATGTGAACATTACTCATAATCCTGTGAAAATGACATATAATCATGTGAACATTACATATAATTCTGTGAACATTACTTACAATCATGTGAACATTACATATAATTCTCCGAACATTAATTACAATCATATCAACATTACTCATAATCCTGTGAACATTACATATAATCATGTGAACATTACACATAATTCTGTGAACATTACATATAATTCTGTGAACATTACATATAATTCTGTAAACATTACATATCATTCTGTGAACATTAGATATAATTCTGTGAACATTAATTATAATCATGTGAACATTGTTGTGAACATTAATTATAATCATGTGAACATTGTTGTGAACATTAATTATAATCATGTAAAAATATTCTTTATCACCATCATACAATTTTTTTAAAAAAATTAAAAATTACCTGAATCATCATTTGCCAATGCAGAATCATCAATTTGCAAAGCAGAATCATCAATTTGCAATGCAGAATCATCAATTTGCAATGCAGAATCATCGATCACCAACGAAGAATTATTAGAAATAACTTCACCACAAGTCAAATTATCAGCCATGTAAACAAAATCAAAATGAAGTAAATTCGAAAACCCTAGAATTTGATAAAGATGAATAAGAATTGAATTCGGAAAAAAATGATGAAGATTTAAAGAATAAGAAAAAAAATGCAGAAGCAACAATGGCGCGCTGGAAAAAATGGACAAATAGAGCAGGAAGAAGAGCAAAATTTCAAATATAAACGCGTAATTTTTTTTTTTTTAAAAAAAAGTGTAAACGACGTCGTGTTGGACCCGGGACCAGCCAGCTGGCTGGTCCCGGGTCCAGCTAATAATTTGTGATCGGATACCCCTTAATTAATTTGTGATTCTAGCTTGTATGTTTTAGGAGATACAACTTTTTTAAAAAAAAACCAATAAAAACAATATTATTGCCAATAAATTACAAATTCTAAACATGTAGCACTTAAAAGATTACAAATTCTAATTATAAGATCAAATTAGAATTAGAAGAGTATTTTATTAAAGGAAGAAAGTTATTTCAATAAGCAGTCTATAATTATGATTAGCTACTAATCCTCATCCATGGCTTGAAAATAATAATTAAAATTACAATTATAATAATAAAATTAATAGTTATACAAAGCCCAAACCAAACTACTTGCTATGTCATTTTACATTCCCCTCAATCTCACCAAAAAAAAATTATTATCATAATAATAATAATTATTATTATTATTATTTTAGTAAATATAATCATGTATTACCTTTCTCATAAAAAATAATTATTACAATTATAATAATTAAAATAATAATTAAAATTACAATAATAATACTAAAATTAATAGTTATTATTAATATTATCATTATTTTAAATAATTCAAATCAGATCAGATCAGACAAACTCATATCAGATCAGATCTGTCCTAAAGAACAGAGCCTAAGTATACATGCCCCTATAATTTGTGTGGAAAAAAAAATGATTTTAATACTTCATTTTTTTTATGGTCTACTCAAAACATGCCGCCTTATCACACACATATAAAAAAATTTTGAGTGAATGACCTTATATAATACCCATAAGAAATTTAATTTCAATTATGTCAAAGATAATTCCTTTTAATTCCTTTTAATTGATCTAAATTAAATTAAATGGATCAAATTGAAGTACTGAACTAAAATAGACCTTACGGCCCTTCTGGTAACCGGTTATAAATGGAGGTAATGGGAATGAATTTATAACTAAATATGGAAGAAAAATCATAATTCATTCCCATGGGGTGCTAGCTCTACTCCAATTTATCCAATTTTCTTCACAAATATTTATTCACATCTGATACCGCCCTTCCACATGGTAATGGAAAATAAAAAGAAAATTTCAAATTTGGGAATGAAAAATATGTTTTCCATGGGGATTTTGAAGTTTTTCCTTAACAAATTATACTTTAAATCCATTATCATTACCACAATTCATTATCTACAAACGAACACGTCGTTAAAGTAAACAAATTAGAAAAGAAAAGAAAAGAAAGGATTTTGTCACCCTTCTCAACCTTGTGGAAACATTCTTTCTTTTCTAATTTGTTTCTATTTCATTTTCTTAATTGTAACAAACAACAAATAATGGTATAATTTAAAATTACTCTTTCCCTTTCTAATTTGTTTTCATTCCTAAATTTATACCATTCACTCCATCAGTTTATAGCTAAGGTAACCATCACGTACATTATACTAAGTGCATGTTTTATATTATTTTTTGATATAAAATATTGGTAACACCTCTCATTTCTTAACGATAATCAATTAATCATCACCACTATATTTTGTTAGACTTCTCAACTTTGTGGAAACAAAATTCTTTAAACTCTATTTTTATTCTTTCCAATTTCCTTAGTTACACCAAACAAAAAATAATGCAATCGTATTATTTAATATTAATTATTTCATTATTGCATCTATAAATTTTTGGTGTAATTTAAACAATAACTAGCCTTTTGGCCCGTTCGATGAACATGCTTATCTTATGAAAAGTTCGAGAAATATATAATATAAGTTCAAAATTGTTATATTTTAAAATAAATATTTGTAATGGGGTTTCTTTTTTTAAATTTTTTTTTGTAATGCAATGTGTAAAAATAAAATATAAAAAAAATATGAAAGAAAGGCTTTAAACGATCTTTTTAATATTATGTGCAATTTCCTCATTTGGTCAATTTTTAATATCATGTTTATTGTACTTTATTTTATTTTGAGACACACTTTCTTTAAACTATCTTTGCGTTTTAACACTACTTTCCCTCACTATCCCGATTCTTTTATTATTTTTACACTTTCTCCAATCTAAACTTAAATATTTAAAACAGGATGTTTTATGTGCCACATGTTAACCTCTAACACCTCCTTTTCTATGTGTCACTTTGGATACTCTACTACCATAAAGGTGTTATAAATACTACTCAATGTCTTTATGATTATTTACATTATTTTCTTACTATACCTAAACACATATGACTCTATTTTTTTACCTTTTTAATCCAATTACTTACTGATTATAATTCTCCAATTAAAAAAAAGAGAGAGTAAATCGTTACAAGTTGTTTTTTTTTTTTTTTTTTTTGTAATTTTAGGTATTTATTAAGATCACTATTTTTGCTTTATTGAGATTTTTTAAATCTTTAATCTATTTTAAATTGAATCAAAACGCAAATAAAATTTTCAAAAATACTAAGCAATGGAAAAGGTTAAACTAATTAAAATGCATTCAACTTTTTAAAATCAAATAATAGTTTGTTTTAATTACACGACCCTAATGAGATTGTAATACTTTATTCCTGTTTTTTCCCAAACAATAGTAAATGCACACAACATTAAACATCAGAGTGAGTAATAAATATGAATAGTACTCCTTCCGTAACTAATTACTAGCAACAATCGAATTAGCACGGACTCCTAGTTGAAATAAGGTCATTGTGGTATTAAGTGGTATAATAATGATAAAAGTAAGAGAGAGAAGAGTAGATAAAAAAGATGGGGAAAAAATGTAGGCCTACTTGTGTTAATATTGTGTTAATTATTATGAATAAAGTCAATAATATAAAATTGTCAATTTTTGTTGCCAAAAATAGAATAAAATGAAATCAGGAAAAAATGTTGCTAGTATTATGTTACAACCAAAAATAGAAAATGTTGCTAATAATATGTTATGGAGGGAGTAGATACTAAGAATAATAATTGAATAAAGAAAGAAAAAGTGTAAGCAAAACATATATTGTTTTAAAGAAGAATGTAAGCAAAACATATTGTTTTAAGGTGAGGAAAAAATATTATTTTTTTAAGGAGGAGATCACATGTGAGAGATTTATTCGGTGAGAATGAATGTGAGAGACAGCTCTATTTAATATTCTGATCAGCGTACAGTGAATGGAAAAGCTCTATTTCTTGAAAGTGGATGTGAGACCTATGGTCATTATTTTTAAATACTTGTAGTAGATTTGTTCTTCAACGAGAAACGATATTGCAAGACAAGTTAAAATATGTCCATTCTTCGTTGAGAAGAATGATGTTTTTAAAGATAAGGGTAACACTTATTAAAATTTCAGGTTTTTCTTAAAAATACCCATCAGGTTTTTCAAATTCTCAAATGTACCAACTTTTTCTAGGGTTTTTTATGTGTACCCATAAGAGTTTTAAAAATTCTCAATTATAGCCAATTTTTTTATGATAGCAAACGGACGTCAGCAGCACCCTTAAGTTAGTTGGAAAAAAAACAAAAGCCAAAATAAATAAGTTAGTTTGGTGGTTGTTTGGGAGTTGATGGGGCTGATTTGTGTCATGGTTAGGACTATTGGATTGCTACGTGACGTATAAAAAAAAAGTGACGTATTGGTTAGTTTAGTTTGGTTAGGACTATTGGTTGTTTGGGAGTTTGGTTTTTGTTTTGTTTTCCGAATAAATTAACGGTGTTGTTAACGTCTGTTTGCTATCATAAAAAAAATTGGCTACAATTGAGAATTTTTGAAAATCTTATGAGTACACATAAGAAACCCTAAAAAAGTAGGTACATTTGAGAATTTGCAAAACCTAATGGGTAGTTTTAAGAAAAACCCTAAAATTTTTAGGATAACTTAAAATCCAATCGATTATATTTTATTCTCTCCTTTTATTTAAGGACTATACTATTTTTTTATATGAATATTTCAAAATACTTGATACATTTCATTATTGGGTATGTGGATGCTTCATAAATTCTACCTATTCTACTACATAGTATTACTTATTTACCTTTGTCACCTCTCTACCTTTTTTTTGGTCTATTTTATCCTCTTTTGTTAACTAATTTCCACCTTTAATGCTTTCTACTTCACATTTTTTCTAATAAACTTGTGCTAAATTGAATATAATAGCTAAAAACGACGGAAAGAGCATAATGTACATGCATACAGCCAAATAGTCTTGTTCAACGGGCCGGGTTAGGGCCAGGGTGGGTCAAACTGGGCCAGGCTTCACACATTCTTTAACGGGTCGGGCCTGGTCGGGCCCTATTTGACCCGGCCAAACTTGGCCCATATTATCTAAGAGGAAATTAAGAAAGTTTTTGGGAAATAGAGGAAGAATTTTAAGTGGCCCTTTAAAAGCCCGACCCGGCCCGCTTAGACCCATTAAGTTGTTGACACTATTATGACCCGTCCCATTTCTAAAAAGAGTTGGGCCACATAAATTTTTAATATATCGGGCCAGAATTTTAAATGGGCCCCGCCCCATTAAACACGCTTACACAGCCAAATAGAAGTTTTTTGTTTAAGTTTTTTTTTTTTTTTTTTTTTTGTTTTCAATTGTGTAAGGGTGAAGTTTTCAAAACGAAAAAAAAAAACTTAAACCCCCCTAAAAAGAGGGAGAGGAATGAATGAATGATGAATTTCATGCTTCGAAGTTAAATCATAGAAAGGGGGTTGTTTACTAATAAAGGCACAAAATCATTCACATTTGTATGTAGGTGTCACATGGCATGTCGATGTCATGAGAACTAACCCCAATTGGATTGACGGAGGAGAAACCAAGATCAATGTTGCCAAATGCAACAAACAATCCAAAGCTTCCCAACCCCATGTAATAATTTTTACCATCTTCATTTCTAGCTACTTACCTATATATATCAAAAGTATGTAACTATATATGTAACTCTAGTGACTCTACCTACCCTGGCCTCAATGTTGCAATCTACTTACCTATAAAGGTAGGCACGTGCCGTGCCAGGACGGTCCACGTGCCAAGCCTACGTGCCTTGTGCCACAGTGTACGCGTTGTGCATATATAACGGGTCAAGAAAAGTTTGTGTCGTGTCAGGCTCATGTCAAGTTATAAAGTATAAGACTCATGCACGGCCCAACCCACGTGTCAGGCCAAGCCGACACGTGCCGTGTCATCGTGCCTTATACTAATTGTTATATATTATGAATTTTTAACCAAAATAAGCGTACCAACTTGCGGGTCAACCCGTCTTGCTCGTGTCGGGTCCGTGCCAAACTTTTAAAATGTTGTCCATGGGTGGCTCACGACCCACTAGTAATGCCTTTGTGCTGTGCTCATAGTGGGCTCGTGTCGGATCGAACCCAATTATGTTGTGCGGTTGTGCCGAGTTGGCCCTCATGTCGGTCCGGCCCACACTACAAAAAATGTGTTCAAGAAGGACAATTAAAATTGTCCTATTTGATACAAAATTTGTCTTCTTAGGTTATAATGACAATTTTAGTATTGCCCTCATGTTGCCCTTGTAACTCCGTTGTATTAGGTTCCAAAGTCAATTTTAGATGTTTTGCCCTCTTTGATTCAATTCAAAAAGGACAAACAAAATTGCCTTCATTAATCATCAACAAAGGCAATAAATTTTGTTTTCCTTGATTTAAACACTTTATTTATTGTCAGATAGGATAAAGTTTCAAAAGTCTAAGAGGACAAAATAATCATATTGTTTTAATTGTTAATATTAATGAGTGCAAATATATTTTCCCTTGAAGGCATCATTAAGTAAAACAATACTCATATTGCCCTCTTTAATCATGATAAGTTGCCCTCTTTGCGTGAGTTTTTTGTAGTGCCATGCCCAACTCTACTTACCTATAAGTCCTATATATTTAATCTACACGTGAGGGATTACATTTCATCCAAGCTTTTTTTTTATTATTATTATTCACACAATAGGGTGCTATTTTTAAAGAGCAATAAATGTATAGAAAAGTTATAAAAAAAAAAAGTTGTGTAAAAAGTTCAAATAATGAGAGTTGATAAAAATACAAATTTGTTAAATTTTTAAAAGGTAAGTGTTGTAATTGATATGAAATGAAGATAATTTGCCTATTCTCATTTATTCCTTTCGTAAAATATTAGTTGACTCGCTAAAATAAGACACGCGTTAATTTCTGGTTACATAGATCATAAAATATTACAAACATTGTCGAGTTAATCCACTACAATCTTACAACTTCAGTTCTAAAAAAATAAAGACAACACTATTGGTTTCAAATGAAATTATATGTGCCAAGAATTATATGTGCCAAGAAGCGAGGCATGTTGCTCCTAATTATGCTATCAAGGTTCAGGAAGAATATGATGCACTTCAGAATTACAAAATTATTTATGATGCCTGTATTTCTTTTCTAAAGCAGAAAGTTAAGGATGATTGGGTGTTGTATGTTGATAGCAACACGAGTTTATTCCATAAGTCTATTAAGGCTAGAACCTGTATGAATAGGATCAACACTGTCTAAGATGGTGCTGGTAATTGGCTTCATTCACCAGAACTTGTGTGCAAAGCAATTGTTGATCATTTTGCTAATTTTATGCAGGTAAAGAGTACAATTAACTGAATGAAGGGTAGGATCAGACAGAAAATTATCAACATGGAGCATGTTTCGAATGAGGATCATAAACAAATGTTAAAGCTAGATTTTTCACCAGAGGATATTAGGAAGGCTATGTGGGATATCCCTATCACTAAAGCTCTAAGGATTGATGGGTATGGGAGTGGTTTCTTTAGGGATGCTTGGTCGGTAATTGGCACTGAAGTGGTGGAAGCGATTCAGATCTTTCTAAGACTGGCAAGTTACTAAAGGAGATCAATGTCACTTCTATTTCGTTGGTCCCCAAGGTAAGCTGTCCAGCCTTTGTTACTGACTATAGGTCTATAGCTTGTTGCTCAGTTCTTTACAAATGCATCTCTAAATTAATTTGTTCTAGACTTAAACTAGTGCTGCCATACTTGGTTTCTAGCAATCAAGGTGCTTTTGTATGTGGTAGAAGTATTATTAATAACATTCTAGTGAGCCAGGACTTAGTTAGGCATTATGCTAGGAAGAATGCCCCTAATGGTTGTCTTATGAAGGTAGACTTGCAGAAAGCATATGATACAGTTGATTGGGACTTCCTTTTTTATCTTTTATCTGCCTTGGATTTTCCTGATCATTGGATTCAGATTATTAGAGCTTGTATTTCTTTGATGAGGTTTACAATCCTGATTAATGGATGCTCCCATGGGTTTTCCCATGCAAATAGGGGCTTGAGGCAGGGGGATCCCATGTCTCCCTTGTTATTTGTTTTATGCATAGAGTACCTCACAAGAATAATGAAGTATGTAGGGTTGAAGAGAGGGTTTAATTTTCACCCTAGGTGTCATTTGTTGAGACTTAATTGTCTATGTTTTGCTGATGATTTAATGATTTTTAGCAAGGGGGATAAGGAAAGTGCTATATTACATTATTACTCCTCAAGGGGCTTGATTTATTTGAAAAATCTTCTGGTCTTAGTATGAACAGGAATAAATCTGAACTCTATCATGCTAATATGGATGAACAAGATGTTGCTGAGATTTGCAGGCTTGCTGGTATGGGATGTGGTAAGTGGCCTTTCAAGTACTTGGGTGCCCCTATTTCTAACAGAGCTGTTAATGCTAGGGACTGTCAGCCTTTAATTGATAAGATGGTGAAAAGGATAAAAACCTGGAATTCTAAACATTTTTCCTTTGTAGGGAGAGTGTAGTTGATTAATTCTGTACTTATGGGGATTTGTGCTTATTGGATGCAAATTTTAATTTTAACTAGCTCTGTAAATAAGGAGATTAATAGAACTTGTAGGAAGTTTCTTTAGTCTGGTGAAGCAAAAACAGGTTATGTAAAATGGAGCAAAGTTTGCACCCCCTAAGAAGTTTGGTGGGCTGGGGTAAGGGATTTAGCTCTTTGGAACAACCTTGTTGTGGGAAAAATAGTGTGGCAGATTGCTGAGGCAAAGGACTCACTATGGGTTAAGTGAGTTCATGCTATCTATATCAAAAAGAAAGATTGGTGGGAATATAGACCCACTGACTACTCTAGCTGGATATGGAAGAATATTTGCAAAAATAAGGATTATCTAGTTGGGCAGGGGATGATGGGTTGGTGGTCTGAGCAGGGGCAACAGTACTCTATTAGTAGGGGGTACAGGCATATATCTTGCCAGGGGGACAAGGTAGGTTGGGAATTGGGATAAGGTTGTTTGGAATAAAATGTACATCCCAAAGGTTGAGGGTTAGGCAGAGACTTGTTAGAATGGGCATTTGTCATGATCTCAAGTGTTGTATCTGTGATAGTGAATTTGAGAGTCACCAACATATTTACTTTGATTCTGGGCTTGCTAAGCAGGTCTAGGTTGATGTGGCTAAATGGCTCCAGATTAGTATGCCTTGTTCTTCTATGTTGCAGGCTTTATTCTGGCTACGAAGAGGGAGAGTGAGCAAGTTCAAACGACAAATCATCATTGCAGCAGTTGCAGCAGTAATGCACAACTTGTGGAAAGCTAGAAACCAGAGCCTGTGGGACAATTCTGTTCCAAGTGCTAGTTCTATCCTTAGTAGAATCAAAACTTGTATTGTAAAAAGGTGTTATAAACTGAATATTAATAGTAATGCCCAAAAATGGGTTGAGGAGCTTGTGTAACTCTGGTTTGTCCCAGAGATGACTGAGGCCTAGATTTGGCCTTCCATTGGTGTGAGGTGCCTACCTAGTAGGGATGACACTCTTTGGGATGGCTTAGGTTGTAATTCGTTCTTTGTGCTATGCTATGTCTTTACTTTGACAAAAAAAAAAAATGAAATTATATGTTAGTAATGTAATGTTTAATTTATATAATGATACAAACCATACTAAGAACAAAAAAAATTATATTCTTATATCTCATTCTTACTAATATCTTTCCAGACCATATATCACACATTCATACACAATAATTGTTAATCATGTGACATATATATATAGAATATGAATAATTCTATCTATTAATTCATACAATCATCTGGATGTCGGTTTAATTACTAACTATAAATGGATTGTTCGTGAATCGTGGTTGAATACTTCAATTTTATCAACTGAGAAATTGGTGTCGTGTTTAATTATAGGATGATTTCTATCACTTCTTTTATCACTTATCATGGATTGAGCTATTTTGTGGTTATTGAGACGAATGATTGGATTCAATCATTCGATTAGTCTCAAATTACATAGTGGATGTTTATGACTTCTTTCTATCTCTTATCCAGGATTGAGCTATTTTGTGTTTATTAAGACAAATGATTGGATTCAATCATTTGATTAGATTCAAATTACACAGTGATATAAAAAAAATCTCAACTTACATAAGCAACATATATTCGATCTAACAGGAAAGTAAGTAATGATTCTCAAATTGTTTTTACCATATCTTTTTTTATATAATTATTTATCAATTTTTACAAATATTGTCATATATGGAAAGTTGTGAATCTTCCATTACCGTAACCATTGGTTAACATTTAAGTGATTAATTCTCTGCAATTTACAACTTCACAAAAAAGTAAAGACGACATTATGGTTTCAAATGAAATTATGTTATTAATGTAATGTCTAATCTATATAATGCTATTTCAGAATTATCCATTTTGAAGATACGTAGTCACCATCTCCTACTTTGTTTTTCCTATGCAATAAGCGTCATACAAATATTAAAAAACAGCTAGGTCGAAAAATTCAACAACAGACACTAATCTACCTATAATTGTGAATCTTCAATTCATTAATTGCTATCAAGAAATCAAAATCAAGCAGCTGACTACATTGTTTATGTAGGCCACAGTTATAAAAATATTATGTTAGGCTACATCGGTTCTCCACTTCTTCCTACCTTATCAAAAAAAAAAAAAAAAAAAGAACAAGGAGGCGTTTTTCACGATTTCTACCAAATCCGACCATTTCACATCCGTCAGATGCCATCAACAATCTCATACCGTCGATAATTCTTATCCGCAAACACCCCTTTAAAAGTTTCCACTCTCCTTCCGGAAACGCTTTCTTTCTTCTCTTCTCTCTCTTGCTCCTTACTGCTTTGGTGGTTGATAGCCACTTCCTCCCTCTCTTTCTTCTACGGTCCCTTTCTTCTTCCTTCGTTTATTCCCAGGTTGGTTTTCTTTAATCTTCTTTCTTTTATTTTAATTTAATTTATTTATGATTCCTTATTTCCCTCTTCTTGAATGATGATAATGATGTCTCCAAACCCCAAGTATTAAATTCTGATTGTTTCATTTTCAAGATCTGGCTTTGTTTTTTCTTCTTTGTTGATTGAATGATCTGCTCTATCGTTTCGCTCTTGAATGCTTGTATGCCCCATTTATTTAGTTTAATGGGTTTTTAGCAATACCCTTGATTTTTATTCTGAGTACCATTTTTATTTGATTGGCAAATTTTGTTTACATACAGCTATTTTAATTCATGGGTTCTTGGTAATTTTTAGGATTTAGTGCTGAAGATAACATATCTGGGATGGAAAATGGGGTGGGAGTTGTTGATGAAACTCCTGTAGCAGAGATGAATTCAGTTGATGATAGGTTAGTAGGGTCAAATGGTGAGGGGAGAGTTGGTGGTGGTGGTGCACATGTTCAGGAGGACTCTGATGGGTCTGAGGTTTTTGAGGAGGTAGATGAATTGCCTTTAGATGATGGGAATGATGGGTCGAAACCTGATTTTGATAAAAATGATGTCCATGCTACTGTGAATGGGGAATCTGAGGCAGATGTTTCTATGGCTGAGGGGAGTTCTAGATTGTTGGATGACGGGGAGGTGATTGAAAATGCAGTAGAGGGATCGAGTGTGGGAAGAGATGACAATGGAGATAGTACTGAGATTAGGGATGAATCGTTTGCGGCAAATGGTCATGACTCTCATGAGGGGTCTGTGATTCCTGTAAATGATGATAGTAGTATGACGAAGGATGGAGTAGAAAGTGTGGGTGATACAGTCTTGAGGGAAGAAAGTGGTCTTCCTAGTGTCAATACTGATGCTGGTGTAGAAGGGGATCAAGGCAAGGGGTTGGAAGTTCTATCTTTGAATGATGAACAAGTGAAAGCTATACAAGACGATGAAGATGTGGTTGATAAGTCTGTTGTCCCAGAGATGTCAGAGAGCAGAGTAGATGGTTCAGGTTCTAGTTTAGAGGAGGATGTAAAAGATGTAATAATCAATGGGGATATGGGTCATGTGGATGATATGGTAAAGGAACTGGGGGTTGCTTCAGCTGGGATTTCTTCTGAGAGTCAAAAGGAGAAGGTTGAAGAAATTAAAGAAACTGTAACCGGGAATTCAGAAAATGGTGAAAGTGAAGCCATTTCATCGAGCATCAATGTTGACTCTAAGGAGAGTGTTGGCGTTGTATCCGAGAAAGCTTTAGAAGGGACCAATTCAGATATTCTTGATGGTGATCAGGGACCTGAAGGTACAATTTTGCCCCCCGAAACTCAAGATGGAGTTCCAAAGGCGGAAGACAGTTCGTCAGATATTAGTTCTTCAGTTGATGACCGAGTGTTAGCGTCAGAGCCACCACATTCTGTTCCTGTGATAGCATCCTCTTTGAAGGAGAATGTCAAAACTGAGAATATTGCTTCTGATTTGGGGACACAGATGAATGCCGATACTCAGAAACCGTCTCCTGCACCAGCTGATGGGAGGGCTGAAATTGAGGGTATTGCTTCTGATTTGGGAACACTAGGTAATGCCAACACTCAAATAAAGTCTCTAGATACAGCTCCTGATAGCCATGCTTTGCCTGAAGGCCAGCCTAGTGAAGGAAAAAAGATTGAGGAGGAAAGCCAAAGCAGTCCAGCAAGGAAGGAACCGACTGTTAAGACTGCAGAAACATCATATACTGCACCAGAAAAGTGTGCAAATTCCGAGGGTCAGCCTACGGAAGGGAAAAAGATTGAGGAGGAAAGGCAAAGCAGTCTAACAAGGAAGGAGCCAACTGTTAAAACTGCAGACACATCTTCTGGAAGGCCTGCAAATTCTGCTGTCCCTCCTGCAACTCCAGCTGGACTTGGACCTGCTGCTCCGTTATTGGAATCTGCTCCAAGATCAGTCCATCAGTCACGAGCGAATGGGCAACTTTCTCAGGCACAAACCCATGTTGTTGAGGACAACACTAATGGAGAGATTGAGGAAGGTGATGAGATCCGGGAGAAACTTCAGATGATAAGAGTGAAGTTCTTGCGTCTCGCTCATAGGCTTGGGCAGACTCCGCATAATGTTGTTGTTGCTCAAGTGTTGTACAGGTTGGGGTTAGCAGAACAGCTAAGAGCAAGAAATGGGGGGCGTGTGGGTGCCTTCAGCTACGATAGAGCAAGTGCCATGGCTGAGCAGCTGGAGGCTGCTGGGCAAGAGCCCCTTGATTTTTCTTGTACAATTATGGTTCTTGGGAAGACAGGAGTTGGCAAAAGTGCAACCATAAATTCCATATTTGACGAGGTGAAGTTTGGTACCGATGCCTTTCAAATCGGTACCATGAAGGTTCAGGATGTTGAGGGTACCGTGCAAGGTATTAAGGTACGGGTCATTGATACACCTGGACTTCTATTATCCTGTTCTGATCAGCATAAGAATGAGAAGATCCTTCATTCTGTGAAGCGTTTCATCAAAAAGTCTCCTCCGGATATCGTATTGTACCTGGATAGGCTGGATATGCCAACCAGGGACTTTGGTGACATGCCGTTGTTGAAGACAATAACAGATATATTTGGACCTTCAATCTGGTTTAATGCAATAGTTGTCTTGACTCATGCTGCATCAGCTCCTCCCGATGGGCCCAATGGCACCCCTTCGACTTATGATATGTTTGTCACTCAAAGGTCACATGTAGTACAGCAAGCTATCCGCCAAGCTGCTGGAGATATGCGGCTTATGAACCCTGTTTCATTGGTTGAAAACCATTCGGCTTGCAGAACAAACAGGGCTGGTCAAAGAGTTTTGCCAAATGGTCAGGTCTGGAAGCCTCATTTGCTGTTACTCTCATTTGCCTCCAAGATATTGGCCGAAGCAAACATACTTCTAAAGCTGCAAGATACTCCTTCGGGGAAGCCTTTCACTCCTCGAGCACGAGCACCACCTTTGCCTTTCCTCCTCTCTTCACTTCTGCAATCACGACCTCAATTGAAACTGCCTGAAGAGCAATCTGGTGATGATGACGCTGCAGATGATGATCTGGATGAATCGACTGACTCTGATGAAGAGTCAGAATTTGATGAGCTGCCTCCTTTTAAGCCTTTGACAAAGGCCCAGCTGGCTAAACTGCCTAAAGCTCAGAAGAAAGCTTACTATGATGAGCTGGAATATAGAGAGAAACTTCTTATGAAGAAGCAGTTGAAGGAAGACAAAAGACGGCGGAAGATGATGAAAAAAATGGAAGCCTCGGCCAAGGACATGGCAACCGAGTTAAGTGAAAATGTCGAAGAAGAATCTGGTGGTGCTGGGACACTACCTGTACCAATGCCTGATCTAGCTTTACCTGCGTCCTTTGACTCTGATAATCCTACTCATAGATACCGCTATCTCGATACATCCAATCAATGGCTTGTGAGACCAGTTCTTGATAACCATGGATGGGATCATGATGTTGGGTATGAAGGTATAAATGTAGAACGTATGTTTGCAGTCAAAGATAAAATTCCATTATCTATCTCTGGTCAGGTCTCTAAAGACAAGAAAGAAGCTAATCTTCAGATGGAAGCAGCTGGTTCTATAAAGCACGGGGAAGGAAAAGCTACAACTATGGGTTTTGACATGCAGAGTGTTGGGAAAGAGATGGCCTATACACTACGCAGTGAAACAAGATTCAGCAACTACAGGCGGAATAAGGCAACAGCAGGTCTCTCTGCTACTCTAATGGGCGATGTATTATCAGCTGGACTGAAGTTAGAAGACAAATTACTTATTAACAAGCAGTTAAGGATGGTAATGAGTGGCGGTGCTATGGCAGGTCGTGGTGATGTTGCTTATGGTGGGAGTTTGGAGGCCACATTTAGGGACAAAGACTACCCCGTGGGCCGTTTCCTTTCAACTCTTGGGCTCTCGATAATGGATTGGCACGGGGAACTCGCTCTCGGGTGCAATATCCAGTGTAACATCCCGATGGGGCGGTCTACAAATCTGGTTGCCCGGGCAAATTTGAATAATCGTGGGTCTGGACAGATCAGTCTGCGTGTGAACAGTACAGAACAAGTACAGTTGGCTCTTATTGCTTTCCTTCCCTTGCTCAGAAAGATCATGGGCCAGCGTCAAGAGAGTCCTCTTGGCTATTGATGAAAAAAAGAGTAATACATTCAGCATAGTAATAATAAGTAAGTTCCATAGTCTTGTCAGCAGATTTTAGTTGAATTTGAGTAACGTTTATTGATCCTTCACGTTTTGCTTTGCATAGCCAGTGTAGTTTTCTTGTTAGATATTTGAATTAAAATCTCTTCTCTAATTAGCACATTAAAAACTATTTAAAGTTTTTGATCGATGTATTGGCTGTAAATTTTGGTTCAGTATGAGTATTCTTAAGCTTCCATGAGCATAAAATTTGTGATACCCTATTTGTGTGTTCAGCAATACAGTGCTTTAGATAGATTTATGTGAGCAATCTTTGTTATCATCTATTAGTTGAAATTGAATGGCACAAATTGATGATAAGCAAACCGAATAAACTGATCCCTTGTTCAAACCCCTGAATTTTGAGCACAAGTTTTGGAGTAGAGTAGAGTAGAGTTAGAAAGTTCAAGTTTGACATTAACGGCTTATTTGGTAGCCGGTTATAAATGACTGTAATGAGAATGAATTTATTTGATTTTCTTTACAAATAATTATTTCCATCTAATATCACAATCCCTAGTGGTAATGGATGGTAGATGGAAATAGGAAGAAAATTCAGGTCTGAGAATGAAAATTTGTTTTCCATAGGATTATAAGGTTTCTTAACCAAATTACACTTTAAATCTATTCTCATTACTACAATTTATTACCGACAACTAAACGGGTTTTGAATGGCATGGAGTGCATGTGGTGTGTTGGATATTATACTTTGTTGTGGATAATATATCACACTATTTACAGGAAATGTGCCCCATTTAATAACCTGCTCTGAAGCAATCTAGTGGTTATTCACCTGTCATTTCTTCTTGTCCATTTTCATATATTGGAGTATTAGTTTGTCCTTATACTGTGTTTCTTGTTGATGTTGGTTCTGGTTTCTTGAGTTTTACCCTGAAATATGCTTCTATGGCTGTCCTTGCAACAGCATATACTCAAATTTGAGGCTACACCTCCAAACTTTTTAGGTATACCAGGAAGCTACAAAAACTGCGATAGCCAGGATTGGAAATTTTAAAGGGACTACGGATTTTGGTAAATATTTAGGAGTGTCTATCCTGCCTAACAAGCTTAGGAATAGGGACTATTAGGCATTATATATATGACATTGATGATCAATAAAAAAACTTAAGCTATTATTTCCACAAAATCTACATGGTATTAGAGCCAGACTCACAACATGAGATCTTAAATAACTTTAAACAAAAAGTTCAAGTTCACTGGGTCAAATTAGACAAAAGTTAGCAGTGACCTTACATGTGAGGGGTCTGTTGAAGAATAGACCTTCCAAGTTAACCACATGCAAGTGTCCTACATTAAAAGATTAGAGAGATGATGATTAATATATAAGTTTGGTGGTTACCTCAATAGAGTATGTAACATATTTCTGGGCATCAACTATCAGCTTAAGCTTTTGGTTGAGATGTCCTTCTAATATGGTATCAAAGCGAACGTGATGTATTGGCCACGGGTTTGAATCTCTCCTCTATCTTCTTTCTAAGTGGAATTAATTCGCGCTAGGTATGATGGGGCCTATGTTGCGTCCACATTTTAAGCCCAAATGGCCTTTCATATGAGGAGGAGTGATAGAATGTGTAACATATTTCTGGGCATCAACTATCAGCTTAATCTTTTGGTTGAGATTGTTCTCTAACACTTATATTACCAATTGGTTTTATAATGGAACCCATCAAGCTTGTGTATGGTTAAACTCTCTCTTTGTTACATATTTGTCATTATCTTTGTTGCCACATGCAAGTGTCCCACATAATCACATATTACGATCAAAGTAAAAATTTGTGATTAGTTCTGAAAATTCAATTGTTACATTCTTTTGTCCATGTCACCAGGGGCGGCCTACAAGGGGGCTGGTGGGGGGGCCCGACCCCTACGACCTAACCACGCGACCCTTTATTTTTTAATTGAGCTCCTGCAGCTATATAGGATATATATATTAATTAAATCCATAAAGTTCAGCTAACCTTGCCTTGGTTCAGTGGTAAGGGAATGTAGAATGTGAGTATAAGTTGAAGAGAACACACCATTAATCTCCGGATTTGCGATTGCTTGTCTTTTACTGGTCATTCTTCCTTTTTTTTTCCCCAAAAAATTATACCCTACTATTTAACCTCATAATTCTTTTCATCCTTTCCAAAAATCATCTTCTCTATAATTCAAGTCCCCAATTCGTCAAGCCTTCATTTTCATATCAGGTATTCTTTAATTTTTTTAATTTTTTAATATTAATTTCCGAATATATATTCGGTGAAATAGTGAATTAAGATTTTTATTAATCATTCTTTAATATTTTGATTTTTATTAATAAAAAGTCATGTCAAAAGTGGTCCAAGTGGATTAGTTTAATTAAATTTCTAGTATTACATTGAATTGTTCCTTTAGATCGATTTGGTTGAATTTGTAAATTATAATTGTTTTGGAACATTACAGTGTCGACAATGTGTATGACAGTATGAGCATTGTCAAAACTACACTTCAAAATCGAAAGGAGGATGATTTTCTTGGAGACATCTTAGTAGTTTACATAGAAAAGTTGCTTGCAAAAAAAAATTTGATTTAACCAATTTGATTGATGATTTTGGTAGTTTAAAAATGTATAAGGTGCAATTTAAATACTTATATGTAACTTGGTTAACATTTAGATTGTGAACGTTAATTACATATGATATATGCGTGTGTTTAGGTGTTTTTTTTTTTAAAAAAAAGAATTGGATTGGTATAAAAAAATAAGTCCAAAAGGATAATTATAAATTTATGATATAACAATATCTCATTAAAAATATTAGCCTTTAAATATTCTTAGCCCCATTAAATTCTAATTCCTGATTTCGCCCGTACATATCACCAAATATCATTATGATTAACAAAAGAAACCATTATTGCATATTTGAATGTTTTTTCGTTTGCTTTCTATTGCATATTTTTTGACATTATTCAACTTAATTTCCCGACAACATGCAATCCTTTTCAAAGCAAAGATAATGGCAAATTTGCTTTAGACCATAAATTATACGTACGTCAAAGATTAACTAAATATATTCATTCTTCTTCCCTTTATTACACAAATATTAAAGGAATCAATAAGCAACGTATTCGCCGCAAATAGGGTCCATGATTAGCTAACCCATAGTGTTGACAACCTTTTTAATATTAGTTTTTCATTGGTCTAGAATACATTGAAACTTTAAAATTATGCTAATTTTCTGTCTAATTTATTGCACATATATTATTATATTATTATTATTTTATTCTATTGTATTTAGAAGCGTTGACAACTGTTAAGGTCACTCAAACATTTTTCTTGTGGGAATCTGGAAGACCTATAAATTACTTGCTTCATTCAAATTTATCTAATTATGGGAGACCAAATACATGGGATTACCAACATAATGATGACTTATTACAACACGTTTAATAAAGCTTGCTACCAAGTATCTAATTTAATTTTGGTACATAATTATTTTTATTGTAAGCAAAAATACAAAACTTATTACCCAAAAAAAACAGTATTTTTTAATGAACAATGGTAACATTATAACCAACAGTGGCATCTCCGGTTTCAAAGTTAACCCAATGGGTATGGGCTACGGCATACCCACGGGCCATCCTGAAAAGCCCAGTTCCTCCGACAACCGGCATCTCTCTCACAGGTTGAGCGGCTGAATTACGGCCCAATATGCTAATGGAGCTACCATTGTACTTTTCATCAATAAATGTGTAGCTTAAGGCCATCACTAAGCCCATTTCATCTTGGCAAGCTGATCCATAAAGGCCTTGTGCCCGTCCAATAAGCTTGGATTTTGGATCAGGTCCAATAGTGAGTGTATCGTCAGCCATCAAGAGCTTCCCAAATTCCGTGGGCGACTGGTGGATGGGCTGAATGGGTTGGGCCACAAGGATTGCACTTGGGGACTTACCGCTCAAAATGTCATGGAAGTAGAATTCAAGCGTACTTGTCCGCTCATTGCCGGATACAACTGTTTTCGCCCATTCTTGGGCATGGGCCTTGGACATGCTTTGAGCCAAGGCCCAGATTGTCAAAATTAAGACTTTAGACAGTAGAAATATTGGCCTTGCCATTGTTTTTGGAACTTGAGGAAAATATAGAAGTAGCAAGATTTGAGTGCTATTGTGAAAATGTGTTGAGAAGTTAGTAACGGGTTATAAGTATTTATAGATGTAAAAAAGTTTCTAGAAAAATGTTAGAATTCTAAATTTTTAAAAAAGGGCAGGGTGACTTAAAGCAAGAAAGGGCAGAATTTCAACATAATTGATTGCTGATTAGGTGAGGTGGCAAAGGAAATAGTCTTGTTTGTCAAGATGAGAGATTATATTTTGTTTGTTTCCTTTAATATAGGAGTAGTAATGCTCCGCGAAATATAAGGAAGTAGTGCCAAGCCCGCGTGCCTCGTGCCACAACGTGCCGTGTCTATAACGGGCCAAGAAAAGTTCGTGTCGTGCCGGGCTCATGCCAAGCTATAAAATACAAGGCCCATGCACGGCCCGGCCCACGTGCCGTGCCGGGCCGACTCGTGTCGTGCCATCGTGTCTTATACTAATTTTTATATATTATGGATTTTTAACCAAAATGAGCGTGCCAACGTGCGGGCCGGCCCGTCGTGCTCGTGTCGGCTTCGTGCCAAACTTTTAAAATGTTGTTCATAGGTGGCCCATGGCCCACTAGTCGTGCCTTCGTGCCGTGCCGTGCTCATAGCGGGCTCGTACCGTGCCGGGCCCAAATCATGCCGTGCCGAGTTGGCCCGCATCCCGGCCCGGCCCATACCTAGCTTTATAAGGAAGTGTTGAAGTAAGAAGTCTATAGTTGTATGAACCAAGTTTCTTTAGTTAGGTGAGTAAGGGCATGTTTGGTTTAGCGATTTTCAATGTTCTGAACTTAACTTTTGATTTGAATACTCTTTGATTTCGATTTTTTACTACATTTAATTTCCATTTTTTTTACTACAGTTTGATTTTCTATATGAACTAACTATGAATTTTGATTCACCCATACCTTATACTCTGAAAGAGAATGAGTACGTATAGCTACGAATTTGAGAAAGTAATGTGAAATTTCTCTAATGACTAATGAGCTCTCTCTATTTCGTGCGCTTTTGGGTGTTTTGGAGATTTGAAATTGGGAAGAAGCCATTAAATTTGGATCAGAATTTAGAGAATCCCATCTCTTCCCTCCTTTTTTTCGGAAAAAAATTTGCCCCAAAATTCCTCCCCTACTTTTTTACCGAGTCCCATGTGCTTTTTTTGGGGGACAACTAACCCAGGTTGCCTTTTGTTCCATTCTTATTTACGAAATTGTCATTGTATAGAAAAACTTCATCAATATCGGGTATTGATGAATAATTTCTCCTAAAGACCTAAACTATAAGGGAAAAAATGTCAAAAGATATTCCGTTATATTTTTATTAATGTGTGTAATTTCTAAATATATAATTTTCATCTAATTTTCATTATGAAAATAGAAGATATTTAATGATTAAAACATGAATAAATTCATGTATGATGTTATAGGAAGATATTTTTTCTACTCGTAATATGTTTTGATTCGAAAAAAAATAATAATTATTAAAATAATTTGAACTAAATATCATACCAGACCAGATCAACAAATATAAATTCACTATATTTTAGTACCTTAGTATTAATAATATCATTATTATAATTAAAATATTATTATAAGTAATGAAAACAACAATAATAATAACATTAATATTATAATAATAATAATAATAATAATAATAATAATAATAATAATAATTATAATAATTATAATGAAACAATTTAATAACAAAAAAATAATTATAATGAAACAATTTATTAATAAGGATGGTGAAATCATGAAATAGATAATTCAATTATACTTGTATTAATCCCTCTTACAAGATCAATGAAGTATGGAGAAATAATACAATTATAAGATATTTCTCACTTGATTTTTCTTATTTTGTAGATACAAAAGAAAAAAAAATCATGTTTTTCACTTGATTGTTGATAAGAGATATTTTACATCGTTTAATAAAACACCCTAATCATATTAACCTTAGCAAATCCTTATAACTCGTATAAATTAAACAAGGTTCGAACCTCAAGGATCGGTGGGGAAATCACCT
Organism: Salicornia ramosissima; assembly: GCA_951394345.1. Classification (NCBI taxonomy): domain Eukaryota; kingdom Viridiplantae; phylum Streptophyta; class Magnoliopsida; order Caryophyllales; family Amaranthaceae; genus Salicornia; species Salicornia ramosissima. Next base: position 49,400,666 of record OX596233.1, read on the forward strand.
AAATGACACAACATGACTAAGGTCGCTCGAAGAGAAAATTGATAGTTGTATTTTTTGGACTTTTTTTTTCAACAATTAAAAAAGGCAGACAAAATTAAAGTAAATAATTGGAAAAGTCAAATGGAGAAAAACACCAAACTTAGGTTTCACCAAAACCAAATTATGCTCATGCACATAAACTTTATACACTAGTATCGAAAAATCAAGGGGTTGATGAAATACAATCCATTCATAACTCCACAAACTTTGTTAGAAAGTTGTAAAGCCCCAATTTAATTATATAAAAATCTATATTTCTAGGTGGTTATATAAAGTTAAGGATTGATCAAACAACTAAACATCAAACCTCAAACATTATCAATATTAGCAATAAAATCCATAAATATAAGCATAAAGGTTTGAATTGCACCTAACCTTAGGGAAAAAAGACTATCGGGATATAGTATAGATCATAGCATGGAATATATCAAAAGCAATCAAATCATCACTACAAAAAACTCATACAACGAGGGCAATCTATCATGATTAAAGAGAGCAATATGAGTATCGTTTTACTTAATGATGGCTACGACAAGGGCAATTATTTTTTCACTCATTGATATTAACAATGAAGTCAATATGATTATTTTGCCCCCTTAGACATTTGAAACTTTGCCCTATTTGACAATAAATAAAGTATTTAAATCAAGGAAAGCAAAATGTATTGCCTTTGTTGATGATCAATGAAGACAATTTTGTTTGCCTTTTTTTGAATTGAATCAAAGAGGCAAAACATCTAAAATTGGCTTTGAAACCTAATACAACGAGGTTACAAGGGCAACATGAGGGCAATACTAAAATGGTCTAAGAAGACAAATTTTGTATCAAATAGGGCAATTTTAATTGTCCTTCTTGAACACATTAATTTTTTGTAGTGCATTATCGGGATTAATCACTTCGAGACAAAAATAATTTGATTCTTCGAAATTATATTATTTCAAAAATATAGTATAGATCATATAATAATGCATCAAAAGAGAAAATTGGACACACCAAAATTTATACCTAATTAATATGTAAAATATACCCACCCCATTTTAGTTTGTTAGTTATATATTCCGTTACATTTTTTTTTAATTGTTGGTTACATTTAGAATCTTTTTATTTATATAAGTCATTGTAATGTATTAAAACTTTTATTATTGCAATGCCCATTGTCAATTTAATCTTGATTCTTAATTATGATTGGTTACAATTGTTGGACCACACATCACCATCGAGATTCCAACATCATTTTTATGATATTGTCCGCTTTGGACCTAGCCTAACGAATTTGTATTTGGACACCTCCCAAAAGATCTTATAATAATAGAGTGGATAAACAATTATATGCGAGATCACTTTCTTAATTATTTTTTTCCATATGGGACTTGATAGCAAACCGCAACAACAATAAATAAAAAGTTGCATTAATTATCATAGACGCTAATAACATATCGAAATAAGCACGCACTTTAAAAAAATACTTATAAATAATACTCTTTAGGTTATTCGCCCACTAACTAAAGATTAATACAAAATAATATCTCTATTATATAAGCCAAGGGGGGAGCCATGGTGTCCCCCCTCGAAAAGTCCATATTACCCCCCTCAAAAATTTTTAAAATCTCAATTTGCATCACTCCTGATTATTAAGGAAATTTATTACAATTTTTGTACTTATTAAAATGAAAATAGTACAAAATATAAAATTCTAAAAAATAAAACAAAAATACCAAAATTCATATTTTTAAATTCTCTATAAATAGACATTCATAATGATATATTTCATCAAATAAAAATTTTGCATTTTGATTATCGTAAAAATTTGGTAGCCAATAGAATATGGCAAAATAAATTAAACATTTTCTTTTGTTCATTGTTGTGGGATGACCGAATGAGAAGGAAAAAGATTTGTTTCTGATTATATGAATGAGTGTGAATTTTACAGATTTTTCAATTTTTCGAATAATTAACCTTTATTTTATTTTGTTTAGACAAATTAATATATGTATTTAAAATATCATCGCACTCAAAGCGTGCATAAAAGGCTAATTATTATATAGGCCAAGCGGAAGCCATGATGTCCCCCTCGAAATGCATGTCCATCTTACCCCTGTATACTTTTTAAAATCTCAATTTATATCACCCCTAATTATTAAGGAAAATTATTACAATTTTTGAACTTTTTCAAATGAAAATAGTACAAAATATAAAATTCGAAAAAATAAAACAAAAATATCAAAATTAAATTTTTTTAATTCTCTATAAAAATACACCCATATTGATATATTTCAAAAATAAAAATTTTACATTATAATTATAATTATCGTAGAAATTTGGTAGCCAATAGAATATGATAAATAAAACTTTTCTTTCGTTTATTATTATGGGATGACCGAACGAAAGGGAATTTTTTTACAATAAAATTTGTTTAGTCATATTAATAAATTTATTTAAAATATCATCGCATGCAAAGCGTGCATAGAAGGCTAGTAAATATATAGTACAAAGTATATATGTACGTTGTGGAAGTTGATGTAACAGTGTGTGTTCCAATAAGTATGAATTTCTCGAGGATTAAATGATAGTCCAGTGGTTAGGGGTTTTAGAATTCCAGGCACGAGGTCCTGGGTTCGATTCTCATCGTATACATTTGCGATGATTCCTTATTATCCTCCTTACAGATGCATGTGTTGGGTTACAGTAAGGCCCGATTTCAAAGCCTAATATCCCACACATTATCCTCAAAAAAAGCAATGCAATTCCAGTAGCCTCATTCTCGACCTCACGCACGCCTAATTATTCAACGAATCACTTTCGCTTTCCATGTCTTCGTCAATTACATCGTGGGTCATGCCCATGCGCATCACATTCTTTTCGTGCCATCGTCTTCACAATTTTGCATATTTACCTTTCCCCCCCCCCCTCAAACTCACTTATACTCATCCATTTACCTAAATTATCATTTTATGTTTTTTTTTTTTTTAAATATTTAAAGTAGACCCAACTTTAGGTTGTGGCTCTTTCAAAAAATAAAAAAAAATCATAGGATATCACACTGACATTCTCCGGACATTTGTCATTAATGAGAATCGAACTTATTTCTCGATAATTTAATGGTGATTTTAAAGATGAACATCACAATTATTTATTTATAAAAATTATAAACACTACATGTTAAAATAAAATTAGTGATACAATATTTAACATGCTTATATTTTTTCTTATATATAAAAAATAAACTGTGTTCAAATTAAAAACGGTAAATAAAATAGTTTACCATTACATTTTTTTGTCCACGTGACCAAATTTATCATTCTGATTAACTAAACAAACCACTATTGGATGTTTTTCCATTTGCTTTCTATTGAATTATTTCATGACGTTATTTCACCATACTTTCCCGACAACATGCAATCCTTTTCAAAGCAAAGACAACGGCAAATTTTGCTTTAGACCATAAATTATACGTCAAATATTAACTGATTATATTCATTGTTGGTCCGTTTATTACACAAATATTAATGCAATCAACAAGCAACGCATTCGTCGCAATTACGGGAGAAGTATGAATTGCTTGCTTCATTCATATTTGTGTAATTATGGGGAGACCAAATACATGAGATTACCAACTTAATTATGACTTATTACAACACGTTTAATAATAATAATAATAATAAGCCTTGCTACCAGGTATCTAACTTAATTTTGGTACATAATTATTTTATTGTAAACAAAAATACAAACTTAAAATTAAAAAAAAAAAAAAAACACTAATTTTTAATGAACAATGGTGATGTTATACCCAACAATGGCATCTCCGGTTTCAAAGTTAACCCAATGGGTATGGGCTACGGCATACCCACGGGCCATCCTGAAAAGGCCAGTTCCTCCAACAACCGGCATCTCTCTCACGGGTTGAGAGGCCATGTTACGGCCCAATATACTAATGGAGCTACCATTGTACTTTCCATCAATAAATGAATAGCTTAGGGCCATCACAAAACCTAGTTCATCCTGGCAAGTTGATCCATAAAGGCCCTCTGCCCGTCCAATAAGCTTGGATTTTGGGTCAGGCCCAATAGTGAGTGCATCGTCAGCCATCAAGAGATTCCCAAATTTGGTGAGTGATTGGTGGATGGGCTGGATGGGTTGGGCCACAAGGATTGCGCTTGGGGACTTGCCGCTCTGAATGTCATGGAAGTAGAATTCTAGCGTAGTTGTCTGCTCGTTACCGGATATAACTGTTTTCGCCCATTCTTGGGCTTGGGCCTTCATTGGGTTTGCTACGAGTATTGTCAAAACTAAGATTTTCGACAGTACAATTATTGGCCTTGCCATTGTTTTTTTTAAAAGTAGCAAGATTTGAGTGCTATTGTGAAAGTGTATTGAGAAGTTGGGGGAGGGTTATAAGTATTTATAGATGTAAAAAAGTTTCTAGAAAATGTTAGAATTATAAATTAATACTAAAAGGGCAGGGTGACTTAAAGCAAGAAAGGGACAAATTTTAACATAATTGCTTGCTGATTAAGTGAGGTAGTAAATGAAGTAGTCTTGTTTGTCAAGATGAGAGATTTTATGGGTGATAGATTTCTTGTTTGTTTCCTTTTATGTATAGACGTATAGTATGTAATCCCTTCCTCTCAATAAAAGTGTTTTTAGAGGTCTAAAATGTACTCCGAAATTTTAAGGTATAAAAAGTAATTTTATAAGTAGGTCATATAACCAAAAGTAGTAATATAACATTTCTTTTGGGATTGACTTAAAAGAAAAGTGGAACTTATTTTAGGGACGGATGGAGTAATATCTAGTAGAAGTAATGCTCCCCAAAATATAAGGGTGTGTCCTAATATAAGGATGGTGATGCAGAACGGGATGGTCAAACAAGCGTCTTCAACGGTCAACGACGACTCTTTCCATATCTATTTAACTTATTTACTTTTAGCTTCATTTTTAGCTTTACTTTTATGTTTTTCGGGTTGTAATAAGTAGCTTAAACTCTTGCTTTAATGCTTTAGTAGTTAACTGGGCTTGTAATAGCATGAGAGTGAAGGGTTAGAATGGTGTAAAGGAGCTAAAAGGGACCTACACGACCGTGCAGGAGCAATGCACGACCGTGCAAGTAAGGCCGTGCAAAATGGAGCTAACCGTGCAAGAATGGTTGCACGGCCGTGCAAGTAAGTTGCACGACCGTTCAGGCCAAACCTGCACGACCGTGTGTAGACACCTAATTCTGGCACCTCAGTTAGCTCCCAACGGTCTATGATGAATGTACCCTGTTGCACAGGTCCGGTCTTGAGCTAGTATGCGAAAATGCCATCTCTTTGCCCCTCTCATACCAGTCTCACACCATTTATAGGCGTTTTAGAGGTTCACGACTCGTTTTGGGATTTTTCGGACATTTTTTAGGATTTATATTAATTTATTTTTATTATTTTTCATGCATATTATTTTATAAGGGCATTTTAGTCATTTTAAATTGCATAAAATAATTTTTCTAGGTTAATTACTTTTTTCTAGATTTTTTGGTAATTTTTCCACAATTTTTTTGAGTTTTTATCTATTTTCTATGAATTTTTGAAGCATTTTCCATTTCTAGGGGCATTTTAGTAAATTTACACCTGCATCGTCCACTTTTTTCTCCACTTTTCACTCATTTATATTTTTCTAGAATTTTTCCATATTTTTTTTGCAATTTTTAGCGTATTTTTTTAAAATAGTCTGAAAAACCCGAAAACAGTCGAAAACAGTCCAGATTATCCCAGATTATTCCGGAACCTCGCGAAATCTCCCGGAATCTCAAATATTACGATAATATTACGTAATCATAATGATCTCCGTAATCGTATCGTAATCGCATAAAAATCTCGGAGAATCACGCGCAAAATAAGCAAAAAAAAAAAAAATCGACCCGGATACAGCCTGGACCTGCGCCTAGACGCAGGTCACAAATAATGACTTGCATCTAGATGCAGGTCATTTAACTGGACCTGCGCCTAGGCGCAGGTCTGGTGTTCTCCGGGTTCGATTTTTGCCTCTGTTTGCCTATAAATACGACCCTTGTCCAACCTTTCAAAAACACAACAATACAACGTTCTGACTTCTATTCTCTCTCTACGATTCATTCTCTCTGTCAAAATCAATTCAATACTCTGTCAGTTGGCATTTGGCGTGCTAATCTCTAAGCCGTAATCGACCGCCGCACACTCCGGTACACATTTCTGAGACCCTTTTTTAATCAATGTCAATATGCTTTCTTTTCTTTTAATTTTTATTTTAATTTACGACTTGCACTTATCATGATGACATGATTTTTTTTTTTTGATTTTTTGTTTGTGTTAATCATGTTTTAATTCTTGTAGCCTTTTTTAATTTCTAATCCATGTCATGTCATATTTTTCTTGCATTTTCCAGGTCATTCTCTGTAGCTTTTTATTCATTTATTTTGATAATTTAATTGCACGGGATTCGAGGTATGTTCGAACTTTCAATCTCATCTTTTCCATGCTGTTGTTGTGTTGAACCTTTTTTATGTGATTTATGTGATTTGACCCTTGATTTCTCCCATACTTTTTAACTCATTCTAGCATTTTAATATTAACTAATTCCAAAGTGGTCACAAAATAATTTTAGGCTAATTTGTGCATTAATCTGAATTGACTTAGTAATTCGCAAATTAGGGCTAAAATTGAGTTATCTCTGTTGCTCTGAAATTAAACAATGATCTTACAAAAGAGACCTAGTAGAGACCGTTTGCAGGCGGGCGGGCCCAATGCACGATTGGCTCGTAACCTGTCCCCGAACCCATACTCTGGTGCATGACCATATGGGACCGATTGCTCCTGGCTTTCGGTACTTCTTCGGTGTCCGTGGACCGTATAAACGCACGGTGGCGACTCCTACTAGCCCGTATTCACATATGGCGTTAACGAGCATTCAATCGACTCGTGACGTAGGCGGCCGGGTAAAAACGACCCCTACACCGTGCAAGATCTAGAAGCTCTACTTGGGTGTGCACGACCGTATAAAGATCAATGACACCTTGACCCAAGTGGAAAATGACCGAGCACCACAATCACAAAAGCCTAACACCACATACAAATAGCCCAAACATCCAGTCCAGTCTATCTCCAACCCTATGAGTCACCCCAAAGCATGGTTCAATGAAACGTGTGGCCTTCCTGTGAGTCAAATCAATGAGTCTTCATCCTAGCCCATTGACCCTTTCACTTCCCATCTCGAGTCTATGTCATACACACTTTGACCTTTCCACTTTCCACCGAATGGCCCGCCACATTTCCACATTTCCAATGTCATTTTAAACTCTATGCAGGTCCAGTCACTTACACGACTTCAATTGATTAATTAATAAAACTGACACCTTCACACACTGACCTCACTACACTTCCACACACTAACCTCACATGCAATTTCAATAATCACTTTCACACACGACCTCACGAGGACATGCTTTCAAACGGTCAATGGCAACTCATATTGGGAGAACGGTGCAATGGTGTAATACCCCGAAATTTAGGGCCAGAAAATTTCGCGGTTATTAATATTATTTTATTTATTCTAAGTCCAAAAGGCGCATTTATTTGGACTGTTTTATTTTTATTTCTCTCCTTATCTCGAAATTGGGCCCGATGACCCAATTTTCCCATTTCCCTTGTGGCATGGCCAGCCCCTTTTTAAGTTGGTCCACAATTAGTTTTCATTCTTGATTTGTTGTTAATTAGATAATTGTAATTGTTTAATTAATAATAAATTAAATATTTTCCATTTGAATTCTAAAACCTAGTCTAACAACCTAACCAAGTCAACCTAAAACTACTCTTTCTCCCTATTTTTGCTCCCTTTTCACGGCACCCCCTTTCCCTTTTGTTGTTGATTGTTTTGTTTTTCTTCCTTTCACTATTTATACCTAAGTAAAGGCTAGTATTTGGATCCTTTACTCAATTGTGAAAAACCCTAAAAAAAAAAAAACTTTCTTTCTTTCTTTCCTCTCTCAAAATAGCCGAGCATTTTTATTCACCAAAGTGGTGAATTTTCTTTCTTGACACCACTATTAACTCTTCAGTTCTATTCAGTTCAGGTGCTAATGCGTGACCAGTCATATGCTCGTAGGGAAACCTTAATTCTTCCCCAACTTTCCTTGCTCATGCCGGGTCAACCACGAAGATCTACTTCCCGGCACTGGGATCAAGAACTGTCCCAAATCCGAGGATAGGACAGTGGCTTCGACTATACCTATGTTCATGGCAACTTAAGCCACTAGATAGGCGGTCACTTCATAGTTAATCACCTTTTCCATATTACAATTTTGTTCTCAATTCTAGTTCACAACTCAATCCTTTAATGACACAACTTGACTTCTGATCAATTCTAGTCCAACTTAACTTGACTCATAACTCTAATCTAGGACTTGTGCCACTCGACATATTCATAGCCAAACAATAATTAAATCAATTCTTAAGTAATCATATAAATAATTCAATCAATCAATTAAATAAATAAATAATCAAATAAACTAACAATTATCAACAAATATTACTTAAAACAAGATAAAAAATCCTCTTTTTATTATTATATACACCACTCGACATTCTTGAAGCAAGCAACAAAAATTGACACTTTAATTTAGTTAATTACAATCATCAACAATTAATCATCATTCATAATTATTCCATAATTAATTCCATCAGTTCTAAACTAGCAAGAATCGTAAAACAATAATAAAACATAGCGAGAACATGAAATAAACCTGTCAAAACATTTTGGAATGATGTTAGAAGCACTCGACAAATATGGTTAATTATCAATAAACAATTCAAAATTCATCCAGCATGATTCTAAGCAATTCTAAGTAGTTCTAAGCAATTCTATACATGATTAAACCTATTCTAAAAATTATATAACTAATCTATCCTTTAAATAAACCAATATAATTACCTAATAATCTAATATTGATGGTGAATGGTTCGATCTTCAAAGGCTAAAGGTTGAACTTTCTTTGATGAAGGTGTTTGAATTGATGAAGTGAAGGAAGTATTTGTGTGGGGAAAAGGATGAGTTTTTATTTGTAGTTTAGTTTTTATTTGTAGTTTAGTTTTTAGAGATTAAGAATTATAAAAGTGGTTCCCCTTTTTGTGGTGTGTTGGCCGTGTAGAAATACTAGGCAAGGGAGTAAAACAAACTCCTAAAATTTAGTAGAGAAAGTAGGAGGATAAAAATTAGATTTTTGGAATCTGGTCAAACATAGATATGATTTATTATTTTAGCTTAAAAAGAAATTAAATAATTTGAAGGAGAATGTAAAGGGGCCGTGGGGTATCATAAGGAGGATGGGTGTTATTGGCTTCCTAAAATCTAGTATTCAAAGTAGGAGAAGTTGGGATAAAAATAGGATTTTTAGGAAAAGGTCAAAATAGATATATTATTTAATAATACTGGCTATAATAAATAAATTAATTAAGAGAAAAGAGATAGGGGCCGTGAGGTGTAGGGTAAAGGGAAAGAAATTGGGCTCGGATTTGGCAAGATGAGATCAAAGGTTTGGGCTAAGGTAAAATAATTAGATTGCTACAACTAAATTATTAATTAATTAAATAATAATCAATTAAATAATTAATTAATTATATAATTAATTAATTAAGAAAAATTTAAAATATCCCGAAATTTCGGGGTATTACATTGATGCTCCCCCAGGATGGATCAAACAGTTTATTGATCATGATATTACTGGACTTAAGACGATGCAATAGAGGTCCTAGATTGTATGGTTGTATTATAATATTTCCTTCTGTTTATTGAGGTCCTAGATTGTATGGTTGTATTATAATATTTCCTTCTGTTTATTGCTTGTTTAGAGTTTCGACTTCAGTGCTATGCTTTGTTCTTCCTTTGTTGTTTAGTTGTACTATGTTGCAGCAGGTTGTAAGGATTTTCTTATAATTTTCCTTTCTTTCAAAAAAAAAGGTAGAAAATGACATTATTATTGCAGCCCAACAATGGATGTCAAAATAATATAATATAAAGTTCTCAGTAAAAAATAAAAATAAAAAATTAAAGAATACTAGAATATGATCTAGGATGTATATGTCAACCTCTTTTACACCCTAATACAATCTTTCATTCTTTATTATATATCTTATCACCTCTATAGCTTGTAATGAGCTACAAACCTAGTTGATAAGCTAAATTTTGACAAGTAACAATAAAGTTATGGCTTTTTGAAAATGAACTATTTGTGTAGGTTGGGCGTATGCTGTTTTAGATGTCCCTGCCTTGGTGGGACCTGTTAATCAGACACTCCTACCCTGGTCATGTTGTGAGTTAAAATTATCAGACACCCCAATATAAAAATAAAAAATAAAAAAACACACTCAGCGTCTTTGCCTTTGTACTTAACTTTGGTGTTTTTGGTGGTTGCTCTCCGACACTTTCGGGTGGTGTTGGATGCTCGATTGTGAGAGAGGATGTGTAATTTTATAAAAAGGATAAAATTGACAAAATGTAGAAGTTAGTAAGTAAAATGCGGACAATAATGTTTAGCAATTCACTTAACTCCTTATTCATTGATCTGATAAATCATTAAATTAATCTATGTATATGCAAAGTACATTATTACTTATGAGGGTTTGGACCTTTAACGCCACTAGCGGTAAACCTCTTACCTCATATATATTTTGTGAAAATACAAAAAAAAAATATATATATATATACAAATACGAATTCTTGTACTCCCTCCGTTTCCATTTGTTTGTCCTATATGAAATCTTGACATTATTCATAAGGTCGGAGAATCTTCTAAATTACTCTCAACATATAAAACATAATATATATAGTCATGTGTGGTCTTGTTTGATTCGTCTCAATCAGTACGTTATTAATATCCAATTATTATAATTTATACACATATACAACAAAAAATATTTAAGGTCAAACAACTGCATTGGCATATGTGTAAAGTCAAACAGGACAAACAAATGGGAATGGATGGAGTAGAATGAAAAATCAAAAGTCATACACTGTTCACAAATTGAATAAACAAATCTTAGCAATGACAATATAATTTTTTGTTTAAAATGATAACTCGTAACTTGTAAGCATAAAATTATGACGTTTTAACATAATAAACCTTATCTAGTTACGTAAAATATCAAACATTTATGATGACATGAACCTCATGGGTGAAAAACGGTAACATTATACCCAACAACGACTGGAAAACCCGGACTAAAAAAGTATGTTTGGGCCAAAACATATCCACGGGCCATTCGAAAAACCCCAGTTCCACCAACAACTGGGTACTCCCTTACTGGGTTTGTGAGCGTATTAATGCCCAAAATACTGAGAGAGCTCCCATTATAAATCCCATCAACAAAGTTATAAGTCAAGCCCATCATATAGCTCCAAGTAGTCTGCGACGCCGAACCATAAAAACCCTGGGCCCGGCCCACAAGAGTAGAGTTCAGTTCTGGGCCTACGGTTAGTGGGTTATCGGCCATATACAAGTCGCCGAAATCTGGGGTTGTGTAGTTGGGTGATGAAGGTTGGGCTTGGGCTATTAGTTGAATGGTTGCGGACTCCCCGGATACGATTTCATGGAAGTAGAATTGTAGGACAGTTTTCTGCGCTGGGCCATAAGGTTGTGTTGTGGCCCATACTGGTGTTTCGGGCCCATCAGCCCAAATACAGCCCAAATTTATTGCCACGTAAGCTGAGAATATCAAGAATTTAACAAAAATTGATGATCTTGACATACTTCTCATTTTGAGTTGCTTAAATTTCCTCAATAAGATGTGGTTTGTGTTGTTTAAATGTGGTTTGATTTGGAAGAAGGGCTTTACTTTATATAAGAAACGTAAGTAAATATATACAAGTATCCAATTGATGAGTTTGACGTGAAGCTCACACCTCTCTTCTTTCAACTTGTTATTTTTTTCTATTGTTTTTTCAAAAAAAAAAAAAAAAGTCAACTTTTTTCCTTATTAAGAAGGTTATCTTGTCAATTTTGTTTTATTTTAATTTAACTTAGATTATTGGGCTTTATTTTAGGATATATTTATTAAGCTCGGTTTTTTTTAGATAAAATATTTTTATGAAAAATAATTTTCAAACTTATTTTCATTTTTCTTTGTTTGCTTTGTTAAGGGAAGAAAATTTATTGTCTTAAAGGTAGAAAATTTATCCTAAAAAAACCAAAATTTCTTTTCTAATCGAAATATGTAATATTTTTCACCAAATTTTTCCAATGATTAAGCAACCAAAGAAAGAAAATATATTTTTGACAATCATATTTTTCAATTGAATTTTTTTGTTTGAAAAATTATTTTCAAATATATATATATATATATATATATATATATTTGTTAAAACAAAGGGAACCTACATTCATGTTAAAAAGAAATCACAAGTCAACTATTCTATTAACTAACAGTAAATAGTAATAGTATTGGACTTTTCTCTCAAAAAAAAAAAAATATCGGACTTAAAATAATAATAAAAACTTATGATTGTCTTTGTTTTAAATAAAAAAACATTGCTTCTATAGTTCTATATTGCAACTGTTGTTTTTTGCGGAGCAGTGGAGTCATTATGCATCTAGGGGTGTAAAAACGGTCAAACAGTCGGAAACTGGTCGGTCAAAAACAGGTCATATGAGCTCTTTCGGTGTCGGTCGGTAACGGTCAGTCTTATTCAGTATCTGGTCGAATTTGGTATTTTCCTAAACAGGTGTCAGCCGGTTTCGGTCCGGTACTTATCGGTCCAGTCGTTTTCGATAACAGGTCACATTCGGTCGGTCAAAAACGGTTTTTTGCAGGTCGTAACCGGTATACGGGTTATAATCGATCGGTCAAAATTGGTATGTGGATTATAATCGGTCGGTCAAAATTGGCATGCGCGTCATAATTGGTTGATCAAGGTCAAATGTAGGACGTAACCTGTCAGTCTTAAACGATCGAACACAAATCACAATACAATTAGTCAATTCAAAACTCCAGATTGGATTTTGATATTTCGGGTTAGTTGGCTCAGAATATCTGGCTTAGAAGCTTGGGATCGAAAATTATGCACACCCCTGAATTATGAGAATAACAGTGACGTTAATAACTGGTTAATATAAATATTATATATGGACCATATTAAAGAATAATCTCGATGAACCATATCAATTTATCATGAGTGTGATGGCTACGATTATAATAAAAATATATATCATTAGAATATCAATGGCTATGAGAATGGAAATTATCGTTGTCAACTTGTCATCATCATCATAAAAGCAATATACTACGTATATGGTAACAATAGTAATAATGATATGATGGTGAGTCAATGACATAAATAATCAATTGATCAATCATAATAATGATGGATGGTAATAACAACGACAATCATAATGATGGTGGATGATGCATGGTGAATTGGTGTTGATCACGATGTTGGCCAACATGAAGGATGTTGATTGATGATGGTGATGAATTATGATGGCATCAATTATGTATGGTGATGATGATGTTGTTGATGGATGATAATAAGTGATGATAATGATTATGGGTGATGATGTATATGAATGGTGATGAATGTTGATGATGGATGCATATGATGACAACGATGATGATGACATCAATGATGTATGGTGATGCATGATGATGATGATTGATGTTGATGATTAATATGATGATGATAACATTGATGATGGTGATGGATTATGACACTAATAATAAATGGTTATGAGCTTGTGATGACGATTAAGATGATGATGAATGATAATGAATTGACGATAACAAAGATGATAACAATATTGATAACAATTAGCAACAACAACGAATTGATAATGATACTCATCAATCATGTAAATAAGTTCGATAAAAAAATGGGGTCAGTCGTACTTCAGTCGTATGTTCGGTCAAAATAGGTTCGATAAAAAATGGTCGGTCAAAAACAGGTTCAGTACAATAAGATTTCTGTCGAAAACGATCGGTCAAAAACAAATTCGGTACAATATGGTTTCGGTAACGGTCGATCTCGGTATAATAAAAACTGGTCGAAAACGGATTCGGTCTTAAACGGGCTCGGTACTGGTCGGTTTCGGTATGCATAAAATCGGTCGGAAATGGTTTCGATATAATTCGGATTCGGTAGCGGTCGGTATCCGGTCACTAAAAATATGGTCAAAACAGGTTCGGTAACGGTCGGTCAAATAGTTTTCTGACCACATTTACACCCCTTATTGGCATCCACACATCCACAATATACAAACTTTTTCCTTAACAAATCTTTTATCTACAATAGACAAATCCGATAAAAAATTTGTGCATGGGACCCATTCTCAATATAAATAATACTCCGTAAAATCTATTCAACACTTAAATTTTCCCAATTAAAAAATAAAAAATAAATCATATGCTCCAATTTGAAGTGGCCCAATTTGTTATTTTTGCAAGTACAACCAGTTACAAAGTTGTAAAAACATGTGAACAAATTAAACCTCTTATTTTTTCTGATCCAAACTCATCTGATCTAAAATTTTGATATCTTCTATCACTATATTTGTATTGGTGGGTACTTTTCAAATGTGTAATTTTCTTTTTTTAATTTTAATTCGAAATTAAAACTAGAGAGTATAAATAAAAGCAAATAAGAAGATTTCATCTAATTTCTTTTTTTTTTCAATAAGCAAAGAGTACAGCGCTTAAATAAACTTGAAAAAATAAATCTTATGTACTCTCTTCACTGCTTGAAAATGACATTTTGACAATTTAAATCATTTACAAATTATAATTTGACCATCACTTGTGTAATTTATACACAAAGAAGGATATATTAATGTAAGATCTTGTTAACTTCGCCTTGATATTTTTCAAACAAATATATAATTAAAGTTGCAAAAAATAACTTTAGAGTTGACCACTTGGTGGTTGCATCCCACCAGCATTAATCACAAACCAGATATTAGGAAACGACAAAAAAAAATGAAATAAACATGAAAAATAAATCAATAAAAACTCAACAGCCAATGCATATTATAAAAAGAATTGCGACAGAGCATGTACAACAAAAGGGGATGTAGCTCAGATGGTAGAGCGCTCGCTTAGCATGCGAGAGGTACGGGGATCGATACCCCGCATCTCCACGACTCCATGGCCCAATGGATAAGGCGCTGGTCTACGAAACCAGAGATTCTGGGTTCGATCCCCAGTGGAGTCGTCTATTTTTTTTTTTGGCCTTTATAAATGTTTTCCCATTTCTACACAGTTAGCCAGAGTTGGAAACAAGAAAGATTGGAAGTTGGAATTGTGGACTTGAAAGCCTAACGATGTGTTTTTTTTTTTTGAGGGATACATTTTGCTTTCTAATACTCCGTTTGTTTGAGAGAATTTCTTCTGTTAAGAAGGATAGGGACTGGAATAAAATACCCTCTTATTCTTTTTATTTTGTACCTAGAAAGTGCAAGTACAAGTGAAGGGGAATTCTCTTTTAATTATAAACTACTTTCTTATCCCTATATAATTACACTTCGATACCAAACAAATGATCGAAATAAAATTAGTCAATTCCACGTTATTAATTAATTCTCAATCCCCGTCCCTTTATTTTATCCATGTCCCTATCCCTATTCAATACCAAACGCCCGCTACAAGTTTGTTCTACAGATTCAGATCTTGCAGATTTGCACTTCTAAGGATATAATAAAATGGAAGATCGGCAAACGATATAATTACAATTGAAGCAACAATGGCTGAAATTTTGTTTAAATATACAGCAACTTACTAATCCTTTTATTGTTACTTTTCTTCTTAAAATTCTAAACTTCTAAGTAGTGGGGGCGATTCATAATTCACCACAAAATAAGAAGGAAAGAAAAGCCCCTTTGATTTATTGGAATGTAGCATTCTTGACAGCAAATGTGAACCCCATAAGACAGCTTGGTTTAGCACATCCCAACAATTGTAAAATCATCTCTATAATGTGGAAGAATCTACTCTGACCTGCACTCAATCAGAAACAATAATTCGTATAAGATATGATTT
Source organism: Salicornia ramosissima (assembly GCA_951394345.1). NCBI lineage: Eukaryota > Viridiplantae > Streptophyta > Magnoliopsida > Caryophyllales > Amaranthaceae > Salicornia > Salicornia ramosissima. The sequence goes on from OX596233.1 coordinate 49,416,730, forward strand.
ATTTACTCGTATATAATAATCTAACTCACCATATCCCCCTCATTAAAAAAACAAAAAAAAAAAAAAAAAAAAAAAAAGAATGAATCATATGAATTATGAAATGATTAGTCAATTGAATGAGCATCTCAAAAGAATAACTCGTCCAACCGTTTCACATTATTGTTTCTGATTTTTGCGGATCTAAACTTATATTTCCTGATCTAAACTTATTGACTGCTTTGACTGAATTTTGACCATGTATTAAACGCTAATCCCACAAGGAAAAAACATACAATGTTAATTAATAACTTATTTTATTTGTGTTAATGAGTATTGAGTAGTTTTCAAATATGTAAATTTTATAATTACTTTTGATACGGAATTAAAAATATTTAATAATAAGCCTAATCTGAACTTATTTTTTTAATCTGAAAAAAAGTGACAAATGTCTGAAATAAGGTGAACTAAACGTAGCCTAAGATGTTAGGTTGATGAAGTCGTGTTGCTTATTTATAAAGAACGAATAGTGTGTATGAAATAAATTATCTTGGACCGAAGGGAATATATATACATAATCTTGCAAACAATAGACAGGAACAGAAAGCAATGCTCAAGCCAGCATGCATAATGGCACTTCTCAGATGATCTCACAGCGAAAAAGAATGTATAGTAAACTATCAACTATCAATAATTTAAGCAAGCGTAAATACCTATTGTCCGAGTCTCTGAGACCTTGTGGACATTGCAAACATCTCTTTTTCAGCTCGAGTGAAGAAAGTAGGGCACTGCAGTATATTACAAGTTTACAACACAGATTATCAGATTTGCAAATCTCAAAGGAGAATTATAGAAGAAAATAGAAGATTTTGACGATGCTCGATGCTCTTGGGTATAATTATACTATAACCCTACAAGTTTATAACATATTTTCCCTAAAACATTTTTGAACGATACAGATGCATTAAAAAAAGAATGGCGAAAGAAAAGTGAAATTATGAAATTTCGACTTTATAGAAAATACTCACCAAGCAAGAAAAATGACAGCATCAAAACAATTATAAGTCGAATGGAAACACCAAACTGTAAACGCCTTGTGCTTTGCATCCTACTTTGGGAACCACCGGAGCATTTTAAAAGCTGCAAAAACTCATTGTATTTAGTACTAGAATGCTCAGTATCATGCCCAATGTAATGAACTGAAAACTTCGAACTGAATAATCTGGAATTTCTGGGAAATCAACCACTAAGTAATAGGAAGAATGGGTCCGTTTACTTGAACGTAAAACGTTTTCGATGTAAAACTCATTTTCAGAGAAATTTTCTAATGTTTACTTGCACGGAAAATAAGTTTTACTCCCAAATTTGAGGGAAATTGTTTCCAGTATGGTGTAAAATGAGTTTTCACTCCAAATTTTACATTTTATTTTTTACCCAAAGTAAACGATGTAAAATGGAAAAATTCTTTTCAAGAAAAACATTTTTCGCTCTAGTAAACGGAGCCAAAGTCTAACAGAAGTAGCAGTTGAAGGTATTTCAACAATAAAATTAATTAATTGGTTATTGTATCCAACAATGAAACACATACAATTATACATGGAGAAGAGGCGGCAACCCCGCAAGTAAAAGGGATTCTGATTCAAGCATATTGTTTAGACGCTGCATATGCTTACGAGGGATCATACTTATTAATCACGAAACTTGATTAAATTCAAAAAAAGGGGAAAAGCCATCAAGTGATAAGATGTTTGGTATTGCTATTTTCTGGTGTTGAGAATGGAATCAAATAACCAAATCCATTAACTATGAATAGATACGGGAGATTGGTAACACACTCCTTTTCCTAAGAGTAACCACTACCATCATTACCCTATCTAATTTGTTTCCATTCCAATTCTATTACTAATTTTATAGCAAACGGTCAAAACACCACCCTGAATTTTGTTGAGGACTCCCTTTCTCCTTTCAAAAGTTGGCAGAAACAGGGAAAAAAGAACAGTTCATAACAGGACTTGTAGAAATAAGCTCAACTAACCTTATTGATGCAATTAGTTACTCTCAATTGAAGTAAACTCGACGATTTAAATCCCTTTTCCTTCCGTGTGGCCTCAGCGGTTGACGCAAGAATCCTCATCTGATCATCTTCATCAGGAATCACAATCTTTAACGAACCAGAATTCGGTGAAACATGAGTCCTCTTAGTACTGCGCGTTCTCTCTGATTCACAATTCACATCCCCTTTGATCCCAAGTGCTTCCTTAGCACTAAGTTCTATGACAGAACTCCAATGACCAATGTTGACAACAACATCATCTCTTACCGTGTTTGAACTCTTTGTTCGCGTGCTGGATTCCATACTGCAACTACTACTACAAGCAGCATAGTCCAAATCTTTTTTCTGACATAAGATTTCCTCCTCTGAGCCAGTGGAATGTTTCACAGCCTTGTCTCTTGCACTCTTAGTCAAAGATCCGGAAGAACCATAGAGAAACATAGCCAGATCATCTCGTTCATCTTCATCCAAATTCACCCATCGAAATGGTTGCTTTCCTTCTTCATTTAATGTCTCCTTCAGTGTATCTTCAATCCGGGATATTTGGCTTTCAATAGCAACAACGAATTGTTGGTGCCTTGCCATTCTATTCTGATCCCGGCAATTCCCATAACTTAAACCAACAGCTTTCTCAAACTCCTCTAGCTAAAAACAATACAACAAAATCAAAACAAAGGTTAATAAATGCCTTCACAAGACACCAATTCACCAACAACACACCATATTTGCTGAAAAATAATACTAACTCCGTTTTTTTCTTTAATTTGCTCACTTCAAATTTTCATGCTTGTCGAGACAATACTTTAAAGATTGCATGTTTGTAAAATTATAAAATCTAGATATCAAAAAAGTATACGTTGAAATGAATACAATAAGACCACATAACTATGCATTTTCTTTTATATATATACCAAAAATCATGGTCAAAGTATAATTTTTGAACAGTACTGAAAGTCAAAATAAGCAAATAAAGCATACTGGTACGAGGGATGCCCAATACCTCAAATTGAGGTGTTTTTAAACATCTCAGATGACATTATCGTAAATACATCAAACTTTTAGATGACATTATTGTAAATAAATCAACACTTATTTACGATAATGCCATAAAAAAGTTGAACGTATTTACAATTATGACATTTGATATATTCATAAACCCCTCAATTTGAGGTACTATGCATTTCCCTACTAATACCGCCTATTAGACAATGACAGGTTGTCCAATAGGCAATAATGCAATATAATATTGGGTGATCACTGTACACAATTTTAACAATGATAATTTATGTAAAAAATCTAAAATACAATCTATTTAAGCTTTTTTGGATATAATATTAGCAGCATAAGATATGATATTAAATAGCTGATAATAGGCAAGCTGTTTAGCTGTCCAATAGGCTATATGTATTTATCAAGTCTTAGATAGTAAACAGCAAAATCAGCTGAATTGATGGATACCTGCCATTTAGCAGTGCCTAGAGCGGTTTGAACCTCTCGACGAAGTTCATCTAAAACAGTCGCCGAAATCCCTACTTTTTTCTGTCTCACCCATGTCCGATAAGCTGAATCCAAACTGTACACAACAACATTGAATCAGTTAATAATTCCAATCTCCAGAAATAAGCTAATAATTCTGAAACATGAAAATTTTACACCCAAAAACTGGTAACCCTTTTACGCTAACAAAACTGGTTTTCAAAGCTAAGTTAAATTTCAAGTAAAACAGTAATAGAATAATCCACCAAATTGAAACAGTAACCCAATAATTAATATTATGATGAACAATATCAACTATTCAACACCTTTACCGAACTTTGACAGCATATTAAAAAAAAAAACCTTTACCAACTACCACCCAATATTATTTTATTTTATTAAAAAAAAAAAAAAAGGAAAACAAGGAGAAGCCATGTGAAATACGAAGTAAGAAAGATGACATACATATCTGCAGATTCTTGAACTTCCTCAGCGGCGGAGAAAAACCCGTCTCTTTGCCATAAATCAAAAGAATTTGTGACCAACATTCTTCACTTAATTAATATCTTAGAATCAATTAAAGGGGGGAAAAAAGGAGGAAAAACTGTTAAGGGGTGAATTATTTAGGCTCGGATGAATAAGGGGTTTTGTAAAATTGATTAAATTGCTTTCTCTTTCTTTCTTCGTTCTTCTAAATTGATTGAAGAAACGAAGAAGAGAAAACTGAAAAAGGCAAAGAAGGTGAGAAAAAAAAGAAAAAAAGGTTATTGCTTTTGTTTTGCAGGCAACAAATCCAAGAAGGAGATGGATGGATTGGTGGGAAATAAGAATCCCTTGGGGTTTCGTTTTCTTTCTTTTTATTTATGTTGTTGTGTTTTCGTTATTATTAAAGTTTCGTGTTTTGTGTTGCTGGTGGGCTAACCCCGGCCTTTAACATAATTTTATTCGGAAAATTAAATAAATAAAAATAAGGATTTTTTATGAACAACTCCCAACAACGGCTTTGTTCTTTAGCACTGATCTGATCTGATCTGATTTATTTTGAGTTTGTCTGATCTGATTTGAGTTTTTCTGATTTGATTTTATTTATATTTATATTAATATTTATATTATTATTTATATTTTTATTTATATTTATATTTTTATTTTTATTAGGAACAAAAATTTAATGAGTCCAAATCCTCAAGCTCATTTCATTTGACCTCTTCAGTATTTTACTTTTCATTCTTTTCAAACCCTTCATTCAATCCGACTCCAAAACCGTCACCGAAAAAGTCGACCGAATAATCACCGTCGGAAAAGTCATTCCGAAAACCGTCGTCGGACAAGTCATCCCGAAAACCATCGCCAAAAAACGCGGCCTGCAAATCGTCGCTGGAAAAGTCGGCCAAATAATCACCGCTGGAAAAATTCAGTCCGAAAAACGTCGTCGGAAAAGTCGTCCTGAAAATTGTCGCCGAAAAACTTGACTTGAAAATCGTCGCCGGAAAAGTCGGTCGAATAATCGCCGCCGGAAAAGTCGACCGAATAATCATCGCCAGAAAAGTCATTCCGAAAATCGTCGTCGGAAAAGTCGTCCCAAAAATTGTCGCCGAAAAACTCGGCATGAAAATCATCGTCGAAAAAGTCGGTCGAATAATCACCGCCGGAAAAGTCGACCGAATAATCATCGCCGGAAAAGTCATTCCGAAAACCGTTGTCGGAAAAGTCGTCCCGAAAATTGTAGCCGGAAAAGCCGACCGAATAATCAACGCTGAAAAAGTCAGTCCGAAAACCGTCGTCGGAAAATGTCGAGCGGAAAAACAATGCTCGAAATAATAATAATAATAATAATAATAATAATAATAATAATAATAATAATAATAATAATAATAATAATGTCTTATCTGATCTGATATGACTAAGTCTGATCTGATCTGATTACTGTAGCTTTTAAGTCCAAAAGAACAGGCCTTAAGGTACTTTTGTCAAAACCCCAAAAACTCCAATAATTAAAAACAACCCCAAAACCTTCAAAATCCTTTTATTAAACCCCCAAAATCTTCAACCGTTAAAAAAATCACCCCCAAAAGCTAACGCCGTTAATTTTTTTTGTTAAAAACGTTAACTTTAACTGTTAGTGGGGTGGGGTCCACGCTATGTTTATAAATTAAATTGTTATTATGATAATAATAATAAACAATAATAGATAATAATAATAATAATACTATCCCTCAAAATAATAATAATAATAATACTAATAATAGATAAATAAAGTTCAATTAAATTATAAAAAATAAAAAACACCCACCAGCACCAGCACCACCGCCACCCTTTCTACCTCCCCCACTCCTTGGCCACCTCCTGCCACCCCACCCCCAGTCAGATCCACCACTAAGTTCGCCGACCTCCGGCGACCTTCCCCCACCCTCAGCCGCGACCCTTAGCCACCGTAACCCCCCTCCCCCGCCGACCCTAAACCCTAACCTTTCTAACAACCCCTATCCGGCCCTCCCAACCTTAACCCAACCCATCCCCGGCCTTCGTCGTCCCCCGCCGACCACTCCCTGCCCCTCACCATCCACCAAAATCCACCGCGACACCACCAATTCGGAAATAAATCACCAAATCAAACCCCCATAACCCATTACCCATCAATTCGAAAACCCCAACTCAATTGGGGTTGTTGTGGGAAGGGGGTGGGGTGGTTAGGGAACGCCGAAATAGGGGTGGGGGTTGTTGGTTGGGTTCTACGGGGGTGGTTGGGCTGGGGTTCGGATCGAAAGGGGAGGGGAAAGGGTGGGTGGGGGTGGGGGTGGGGGTGGGGGTGGGGGTGGGGGCGGGATGATAGATGATGATGAAGGTGAGGTGAGGTGACGACGATGATGATGAAGGTGAGGTGATGACGATGATGATGATGATGAAGGTGGGTTGATGATGAAGGGTGGGATGATGATTAATGATGAATCAGGGATGATGATGAAGGTGGAATTGTAGGAATCGTGGGATGATGATGAAGGGTTGCAATTTTTGATTTTTTTTTTAAATTATGATTTTTATTTAATTCTGAATATAGTGTGGCCCTACACCTTAAATATTCATATTTAACGGTGTTAGCCTAAGTTAGTAACGGTGTTAGCTTTTAGGGGTGATTTTGTTAACGGTTGGAGATTTTGGGGGTTTAATAAAAGGATTTTGAAGGTTTTGGGGGTTGTTTTTAATTATTGGAGTTTTTGGAGGTTTTGACAAAAGTACCCGAAGTTGTTGGGGGTTGTTCATAAAAAATCCTAAAAATAATATTAAAAAAACGTGTGGAAGATAAGTAATTATGAATTTTGTGAAAAATCAAAACTATATACTCCCCCTAACATCAAACTAACAATAATGGTTATATTTGGACTTTTTTTTGGTAATAAAAAGTTCAACTATTTATAAAACTGTTATTACTAAAAAAATGTTAATAAATGCTAAATACTTAATCACCCCCCCCCCCTCATCTCTCACACTCTCTCCTCCTCTTCCACCTTCCCAGTCACCAACAACCCCTCACCTCCACTCCCTCCTCGACTCCTCATTTCCCCACCACTGCCAACACCTTCTTTGATGTCATCGCCATCATTACCACCACCCTCAATTGTTAAACCCCAGTCTGTCTCGACCGTTGAACCCCAGCCTCGCTCAAACTACCCTCAACCATCGAAACCCTAAACCTTCAAAACCCCAACCATCGTCGAACCGCAACCACCCTCAAATCTAAACCGTCGAAACCCTAAACCTTCGAAACTCCAGCCACCGTCGAAACCCTAAACCTCCAAAACCTAGCCACCATTGAATCACCTTTGATTTGGGTTTCAATTTTGCTTTCAATTTTGTTCATGCTTTATGATTTGGGTTTTGATTTTGATTTATGATTTTGGTTTTGATTCAGGTTTTGATTTGAGTTGTGATGGTTGCTCGTGTGTTAGTGGTTGCTTGTGCACCGATGGTTGTTGTGTGTGTTGGTGGCTATCGCTTGCGCCAATGATTATTGCACCGACGGCTGGTGCTGGGGTGGTGAATAGTGAGCAGTGGCGGTGGTGGTGTTGGTGGTTGGGTAATTTGGTTAGTTTAAGTTTGATTAGTAGTGTTGAATTATGGCTTGATTAATGTATTAAACCTAAATGAAGATATTTTTCCTAGGAGTCCGTGATAACTCATTTTATTGTCATTTTTATGTTATAGAGGGAGTACCATTTTTCTTGTCAGATATTTTACAATCTTTCATGAGTAATCTGTAGTGGTACTAGTGGGTATTAAATTTTGGCATTAGTTGCACTTTAAGGTACTCTATACAAACTTCCTTGATTTTTTTTTTTTTTAACAAATGTTAATATATATTCCAATTTCTTTATTACAATTAATAAAATATTTTTTCCACAACATTATAAATTTTGTAAAAATGTTGTTTCCACCTTAAAATCTATATTCCTTACATTCTCTCCCTCCCCCTCATACTATCTCTCACCACATTAAAGGGATTTCTTTTATTAGGTTAAGGTGGCAAGGAAAACAAGCAATAATGGCGGCAGATGAGACAGAAATGGATACGGCGGCAGCGATACTTTTTTTTCACAAAGAGAGGGGCATATGAAAAATAGCCACTGACCTAGGTCAGGGTGCCTGTGATAGACGCCTAAACCATGCACCTCCACCTAGGCGCCTTGGCATACGTCATGGGCTCATTTCCATGCGCTCCTCTCTTGATGTGTCGAGTTTGTACAAGTTATTTAGCTCCATTATAGTTTATTTATGTAATTATTTTAGTGTAAATTTGCACATTTTGTTACTTTCAAGTTTAAATGAAAGTTTTACTTGAAATGTAAAGTTGTAGTGCATTTTACGATTTTTATTGCTTTTTAGGAATTAGTTTGTTTTTTTCTATGTTGCTCTTTTATTTTTGTTAGGCTTTGGTTCATTGCCCTTGAAATGGTAGAAGATTTTAACGAGTTTTTGGTGAAGAATTGAAGAAGAAGAGCTTCGCAAAAGCCATGGTGTATAATGACGGTCAAAGAGACATTGAGTGTAACGCCCCAGATTTTGGGCTAGTTTCATGTTGGTTCGCTAGTAATTATTTTTGTTGCGGTGCATGGTCTAAATTTATTTTAGACTATTTATATTTCTTGGGTGTAACCATTTTTATTTAATGGTTTAATATTTCTTAATTTTATTTTAATTAATTAGAATTTTATTATTTAATTTTCTAATTAATTAATTAGTTTTGGGCCAAGTGCAAAATTAATCAAGATTAGTCATGAATTAGTGCAAATGGCCCAAGTGATCATTTTGGCCCTTGTTTAAACCCATAACCGGCCCCTCCTTGTGTTGATGGCAAGTTTTGCCACTTGCTTTATGTTCACACCTTGACTAACCTCTATAAATAGAGGAGTTAGTAAGGCCTTAGGATCTTTTGTTCATTTGCCATCCATTTGCCATCAAAGTTTAAACACTCCCTCCATTTGCTCTCATGCTCACACGCCATTTTGGCTATCAATTACCCAACTTTGTTCATCATCTTTTCTAAACCAAAACTTAAAGATTTTACATCCTTTGATCTTTAAGTAGCAAAACTCAAACTAAACCCCATTATTTTCATGCAAGAACACTAGTTAGGTGTGGTTTTGGGCATGGTTCGTGTGGGTGTTCGTGGGTGCTCGTGTGGGACAGCCGTGCAAGGGTGGCAGTGGGTCGTGTGTGCAGTGCAGTGGGGCCGTGCAGTGGTGGCAGCTGTGTAAGGCAGCCGTGCAGTGGTGGCAGCCGGGCAGTGGTGGCAGCCGTGTGCAAGGTGTCGAGGCCATGCATTGTTCGTGTTTGGCGTATGGTTGGGCCGTGTGGATACGAATCCGGGCAACAGGTTTTGAGGTTATTTTCGTGTTTATTCTTGACTAGGTAACATACTTACTCAACCTAATTGGTATACTATGTTTATAGTATGAATTAAATGCATGTTTGAGTTGTTATTGTTGATTATTCATGATTTTATGTATGATTTGTATTCTGATTTTTAAAGTGATTTAATGAGGTTTTGATAAAGGTTTTTCATGATTTTAGGATTGATTATATTTTGTAATATGATCATGATTAATGTGTCAAAGTTTGGTTAATTTTGGATAATTGAAAGGATGATTTTCGAATGGTTTTTATGAGTTATGCGTGTGGTTTAATGAGTTTGGATGAGTTCTTGATTGAGTTCTTGAATCTTGATTGAGTTCTTGATTGAAGATCTTGAATCTTGAATGAGTTCTTTATGAGTTCTTGATGAGTTCTTGGTTGAATCTTGAAAGTTAAAGAAAATGGTTTAAAAGATAAAGAAAGTTAAAGATTGTGCCTAATATGATTAATGAATGGTTAAAGGTTGATGAATTATGGTTGGTTAGGCTCAAGATCAAGGCGTTAAGGCAATCTTGAGTATAACTTCGATGTCTTAACTAGTTATTTTCAAGAATCAAGGCATTGAGGCAATTCTTGAATATAATTTAGTTAGGTTGAGATAATAACATGATTAAAATGATTAAAGATTTAATTAAAGATTAGCTTGATTTCATTTTTTAGACGCCTGATACTTTGAGTAAGATTCCTTGTATTTGGGTTAAGACGTTGCCCCTATTCCATCCGCGGTATTGGGATAGTTGGAGTCATACTATGTGATCCTTTGAATTTCCAGTAAGATTGGTTTCACGGGACATGGATTTCCAGTAAGATTGGTTTCATGGGGTTTGGGAGCAAGATTCTCAAATCCGAACATAGTAGAAAGTTCGATCGCGTAAGATGCGTTCGTACGAGCACCGTCCGGTCTAGTATATGAATGATTGCGCCAAAGATAGTTGGTTAGGATGTTTTGAGTCGAGTTCACGTTTTGGGTTGTTCTCGTAATTTGATTATTGATGTTGATTATTTGGTTTATGCTATGTACATGTGTATTCCCATTAGGGTGAGTCAGTTATGTTACTCGCCACTGATGGTGGACTGTTGTATGTTTTTCAGGTAAATCTGATGACGATACTCTTGCTTAGCTTTGGGTTGGGCGAGCGACGTTTATTGTTTCTGTTATTTGATGTATTCTCTATTACTGTTATTTTTAGATAGTATTGGAGTATTGTATGGACTCTTATACGTTGTTTTAGACTCTGACGTGTGGTTGGAGTTACTCGTATTTTAGTATTTTTAGTTTGATTTTTGGACTAGTTATGTACAAACTTGTGGGTATTTGTACTCTTATGGTTTAATAATAATAATTGAGGAATTAGTTTTTAATTCTTAAGTAATTTGAGTTGTAGTTTATAACAATTCGACTCGTCGGTTTCTTCCGCGCCGATTTAAGCGAGTCGGGTCGTTACATTGAGAATGTTTACGACTAACTTCAAATGTTCATAACTTTCAGTATATGCATTGTTTTTGTATGATTCAAGTTGGAGGTGCTAGCTTTCTTCAAGAACTTTCCAACGACTGGTCATAAGCTCAATTTGGGTGAGAAACGAGGGAGATATGATTGTTTTAGTCTGAGCTGTCAGGCCCTTCTCGCGAGTCGCGACCTTGGGGATTTTCCTCCCTGATCCAAAATTAGAGCAGAGCAAGAACAGAGAGGAGACAGAGGCTTCTCGCGAGTCGCGACCCAGCCTTGGGGTGCCTCACCAGAGCAGAGCAGAGCAGGGCAGGGCAAGGCAGAGCAGATTTGGGTCAGTAGCTTCTCGCGAGTCGCGAGTTCTGGTTGCGAGTCGCGACCCCTGTGCGGTGGCTGTTGTTTTGTTTTTCTTCTCTTGCAAGTTGGCTTGTTTCTTTTGTTTTGATTGGTTGAATGTTGAGGCACTAGGCAGGGCAGTAATAAGTGAGGAGAGAGGTTAAGAAGGGTGAAAAATCATATCCTACTTTCAAACTTAGAATTTTTACACAACTCCTTCCTCTCTACTTAGCTTCTCACCATTTTTGTTCTTTGAATGAGCTTCAAAGCTTTGTGTATTTTGTTTTCCATGAAGCTTGTAGCTTAAACTTTATCTTGGTGAAGATTTATTGAAGCTTCCTCTATTGTATTGTGAGAATTCTACTCTTTATTTATATTTGATTATCACTTGTTTTTCATGTTTGAATATGTTGGTTTGTTGCATAGTTTGCTAGGAGTACTACTAGTATTGTTGTGTTGATGAATTATTGCTAGATTTGTGATTTGCCTTGCTAAGGAAATCCCTTGTCAATTAGTAGCAAGTTAGGGTTTGATTTGGATGTGCTACATCCTTATTTCTCCTTAAGAATTCAAGTGTGTTGTTATATGTTAAAAGCTTTTTTAATATAAACGATCTTAATGTTCTCTTCTCTTAATGCTATTCTCGGATTGAACTTAGAAGCCGATCTTCTAGGTTGTCTTTGAATAAGGGTTTTGTAGTATTGGAAATTTTACTACTTAGCTAATCATAAGGAGATTAGAAGATTTATTCTTCGCATTAGGTAATCAAGATTGTAGATTTTGAGTTGTTTCCGATGATCGATACTCTATTCGGAAGTTGATATTAATCGGATCCAAGACCTCCTTCTTTGATTTCTAATTAACCGATTGTTGAACGTATTTATTCTAAATCAATTCCATTGTTTTTATTGAGTTTCTGAATTAGTTTAATCATTAGCTTAACAAATTTATAAACCCCCTCTTTTTACCATTTTAGTTTATTTCATTTTAGTTTAATTCAAGTACATTTAAGTAATCCTAGTTCCCTGTGGATACGAACCTTGCTTCCCTGCTACATTTATTTGTATTAGAAAGTAAGAGAATTATATTTGGTTTTGGCGCATACGACAAGGGCCTGCCATCTCTTCGAAAAAAAATAGTATTGTTGTTGTTATCGCCGCCGCCACCGCTACCATAGTCTGTGTCATCGTCATTTGGTAAGTAGTTGTCGTCCGTATTGGTGGCTGGTTGTGTTTAATTAGAGAGAGATGTAAATTAGGAGAGAGTTGATGCCTTTTTTAGAACAAAGGTTGAGTTGGAAAATTGTGGGCGTTAGTAAGTAAAATGTGTGTGGTGTGTAGTTGTTCGTTTTTCATTTTAAGGCTTTGAAAATGACCTTGTTTATTGGCACCCCGAATGATAGATATGAATTTAATATATTTTCTAATAAGGTATAAATGCTAAAATGTAAGATAAAATCACATATCAATTGGTACACTTAATATTCATTTAAAATACGAAGTAATTAATATTTTCACTTTTAACTATATTGTTTAGTGACTTGCGGTTATGTTAGCCTTTTTCCCTCCCTTTTGAAACTTAATTACATGATAAATGATGTACCCCTTTTTTTTAGATGTCTCACTTTTCTTTTTATATGTAATTGGTTTATGTGACGAATAAATTACTTAATTAAAAGTTTTGGGATCATTTTGGTCCTTAATGATCAAATTTTGTAACATCCTGACCAGCCGACCCTACACGGGCCGGGTCTATTGTCACCAAAGGGCACTATGGACTGATAATCTCACCCCACAAGGCAACACGAGTTCTTTCGGCGCATTTTGTCCTCATTCATACGCACCATAGGAAACTTCCAATGAGGCCGGTCACCCATCTTAAGACTACTCTTAGTTGAGCACGTTAACTATGGAATATCTTATCATGTGATCTTCATAAAAGAAAGATGCATCTTGATGACATGAGTAGCTTATCAAATCCTCTTAAACCAATCTCATGGGTGTTATAATCACCCTCACTTAAGGAACGCAACGTCCTCGTTGCGCCCAGAAACTCTAAACCACTAGAAGCTAATAACATAGCCTAGAATCCTCCCTCGCTAGGCGCCAAACCCTATTGGGTGGACGCGGTCGCAAGGTTGCTTTGATACCATTTGTAACACCCCGACTAGCCGACCCTACACGGGCATGGTCTATTGTCACCAAAGGGCACTCTGGACTGATAATCTGACCCCACAAGACAATACAAGTTCTTTCGGCGCATTTTGTCCTAACTCATACGCACCCTAGATAACTTCCCAGGAGGTCACTCATCTTAAGACTACTCTCAGCTGACACGCTTAACTGTGGAGTATCTTATCATATGAGCTTCTTAAAAGAAAGATGTATCTTGTTGACATGAGTAGCTTATCAAATTCACTTAAACCAATCTTGTGTGTGTTATAAATTTGAGGTCAAAATTTGCAAAAAAAAAAAATGAAAATATTTTTGATCGAAATGCGTGCTAAAAACTAAAATGAATAGTAATTTAAAGGAATATTATGTTTTTAAACGAAATATTCCTCCTAAATGTCACGTTTGAGAATTGTCAAAAACTTAAGTTTTTTTTAAAAAAAAAAAAAAAACTTAGGTATATCAATAAGATTTGTTAAATTTTCAGGTGTACAAGTGAAAATAACCTATAAACCAACTAACATTTTAATATTAATAATAATCACATAGCCTTTTTGGTTACTTTATCCCTTAGATTTTTTAACTCTTAATATTTATATCATTTAAATACGTTACATCTAAAAACGGAGTGAGTAAAAAAAATTGAAATAAACTTGCATACTCCTAATATGTGAAGTTGTGAGTATGTGACAGTTCACAATTGTGATTTGTGAAAAGTGCAAACGCACGGCAGATTTCTTCAGATGAAGAAATGACTCCAACGAGCACTACACTTCAGACTTTAATGTATATTGTTTACTAGAGTAAGTCTCCACTCTTAGCTGCTATATGCATTTAGCAGTTGGGAGACCAATCATATTGCTCTATTTGTGTCAGAAATAAATAAATAATTTTATGTAATATAATACAACTTTTAAAATAAAAAATACAAGTTTACATAAACACAACCGAATACATACTCAATACCGAAATTGTTACAACCGAGTACGCATCGAATATTAGGTCCAAAATATCTGGAACCGAGATCGCACCCAATTGTGACCGAGTAGTAATTTTTGGACTCATAATCGGTTCCCGGTCCATGGGAGGGTACCCGAAATCGTTGCTCACCCCTAATTAAATGTTATTAAAAATAAAGAGGAATGTTAAACTCACTCTCAAAATCTAGACCGATAATAACACATGAACAAATATATATGAACCATATATATTATGTCGATGTTTAACACCCATTGCATGCATAGTACCACCATGTGATACTTTAAGTACGTTCTCCAAAAACATCCCCATAAAAAACCTAGCTTGAGCAAGCAGATCGAGCAGGGTGTCATAATAGTGAACAATGGAACACCGAACTGGCAGCATAGCACACAACGGTAACTCACAGTATTCATTGTCTAACCTCAAAACATGGACTGGCTGAAGCAAAATAAAGGTGTGATCTCTCTGGTGCGATTTCCACAGTACTAACAGATGCAGAGATAAAGAAAGGCGGGCTCCGCATGTACAATAACCTTTTTGAAAAATGTGTGTGTATGTATCCGTCAATTTTTTCATTATTTTGAGAATAATTACCTCATTTGAATTATGCAAAAAGTTAGTCTCCACAGTTCTATTAAGTAGACAATGTGCACCCTCAAAGGCATCTACATTCAGGCCCAACAATACCAACATGTCATAGAATCTTAGGTATTGTTTGGTTGATGTAGGAACTAAATTCCTATAGGAATTTATAATTCATTGGAATTTAAATCCCCATTAATTTCCCATGAATTAAAAAACTTGTTTGGTTGTTAAGAAGGCATTTGAAAATCATGGGAATTTTGAGTTACCAGGGGGGGACTTGGGAATTAAATTCCCATGTTTTGTGGGAATTGAAAATTCCCATGAATTTATATTTCCTACATTTTTACATTTTGTTGTCAACCAAACAACTCCCTCAATACTCATCAATTCCCACATAAATTTTGTTCAACCAAACAACACCTTAGTTTTTTAACCATGAAGCAATTCAAGAAAAGCCTAATGGTAAATAACATCTGCATGCACAGTAAACACTAAGCCGTAAAAAGAAAAAAGTAAGATAGCAAGTTGCCATTGTCAATCTCCAAATTAAAATTTGGCCCTGAAACAATACCGATACCCTTCAATGAACAATGTTGAGCTCCATCAAAACACAAAAAATGAAGGCAAATACACAAAGTAAAGTACAATTCTGAAGTACTCTTTCCGTAACATATTAACTGCAAATATTTGATATTTTTTCTTTCTACTTTATATCAAATCATTGCGACTAATATGCTACGTAAGAAGTACAAAATAACTCACACCTAATAGCATAAAATGATGGGCGATATGTGGAAGCATGGATCATTCGATCAAAGTCAACAAGCATAGAACCTAACCTTTAGTGGCAATGATAGAGTAATGATAAACACTTATAGCTGCTATATGCATTTAACGGTTTTTGAATGGATGTCTTAATTATTGTCCCGTGTAATGCAATTATTGTTCCAAAACTGTCGTTTATTGTCCACGGATTATTTTAGCTTCACTTTTACGCGGGACTATTTCCATTTATTTCAAACACAAATAGAGCAATATGATTGGTCTCTCAGCTGCTATTTGCATTTAGCAGCTATGAGGAAATAGTTAGTCACATAACCCCCTAAATTAGAACACAGAGTGCCGTAAATTGGAACACAAGATTTGCAGTACAAGTCAACTTTTCAATCATCTGACAGAGCCAAACACTAGCATCAAGCCATCAAATTTGATTTGTCCCCCTCAACGATCCAAAAAAAAAAACCGAACAAGCCACAGGTTCTCTAAATCTCTCAGAGTCTCAGGACTGAGTTAGTTCTCCTGTTTCTAGCAAAATGGCCACCAACGGCCAAGATTTCCCAATCGAAGAAGCTACAATCACAGCCATCCATCAAGATTTCTCCCAAAACAACCTAACCTCTACACAACTCCTTGACTATTACCTTCACCGTATTCAAACCTTAAACCCAATCCTACGCGCTGTTATTGAGGTTAATCCCGACGCGCGGGATCTCGCAAACCGTGCCGACGAGGAGCGAGAAATTGCCCGTCGAAATGGGAGTGAGTTGGGCGCGTTGCACGGCATTCCCGTGCTGGTGAAGGATACGATTGGAACGGCGGATAAGATGGGGACCACAGCTGGGTCCTAAGCACTGGTGGGATCAGTGGTGGCGCGTGAAGCTACGGTTGTGGAGAGGTTGAGGAAAGCTGGAGCAGTGATAATGGGGAAACCTAGTTTGTCAGAGTGGTATAAAATAAGGTCCATTGATCATCTCCCTAATGGTTGGTGTGCTAGAACTGGTCAAGGCGTGGTAAGTGTATTTAATACGTACTAAAATAATTGTAACGATTTGATATAAATCATATAGAAAAAATGTCAAAAATCGTTATAATTAATATATTCCGGAGGGTGTTATGCTAATTTTACTCTCAGATCAACTAGCATTGCCTTTGTACTGTTTAAGTGTTTAGTACATCATATGCTAATTTTACTCTTATCACTAGTATACTTACTTTCGTCTTTTTCTTGGAGTAACGTACTAACATGTTTATCCTGCCAGTTTGGTAACGGATCTATAACGGATCCTCATAGATGGATGACGGTTATTTTTGAAACGAAAATTAACATTCTATGTACCGTAATGGCAAATAATTCACTTTTATATATAGGCTTTGAAATAATCCAACATTTTCTACCCCAGTCCCATTTAATGTACTCCGGACGTATGATAAATTTTGGATGGTATAACAAATTCGATGTACTTCCTCTGTTTTGAAATAAACGCAAAAATTTCTATTTTAGGAAGTTTCAAAATAAATGCTAACAATTTTAATTTTTCTATTTTTATAAATCTTTTCTTCCTATCTCTCACATCATCACATACCCTATTTTCCCTCTCTGTTCCTTTTACACTCACAACAAAAAATGGACTAGGAGTTAGTGCCATCCAATTTGTTGCGTTTATTTCAAAACGGAGGAAGTATTTAATTACCATGACTGATTGTAAGCAAATTGATTCTGAAATCATGTAGAACCCATATGTAAAATCAGCTGATCCTTGTGGCTCAAGCAGTGGATCAGCAATATCAGCAGCAGCCAACTTGGTAGCCGTTACACTTGGTACTGATACTCATAGCTCCATCATCTGCCCTTCTGATCATAACTCTGTTGTGGGCCTTAGGCCCACTGTCGGACTTGTTAGCCGAGCTGGTGCCATTCCCATCTCTACCCGCCAAGACACTATTGGGTAAGCCTTCCTAAATACCAAAATAGTATTAGGGCTTGTTTACTTCAATTGAAGACAGTTGAAATAAACTGAACTGAATTTAAGCTGAAGTAAACAGACCCTTCATACAAAATCTTATGTCTGATCATCCAACAGTTTGACATAACTTGCAGCAATCTTAACTAGTTTTAATAATATAAAATTCTTGATTATGTATGTATGTATGTGAATGTGTAGGCCTATATGTAGGACCGTTTCGGACTGTGTCTATGTCCTAGATGAGATTGCTGGTCGGGACCCTAGAGACGAGGTTGCAACCACAAGGTCCTCGAAATTTATACCTCAAGGAGGGTACAAGCAATTTCTTAAGGAAGATGGACTCAAGGGAAAAAGATTAGGCATTGTTAGGTACCCCTTTGTGACCTCTCTATCTGAATCTAGTGTTGTGGTTCAATCTTTCGAGCATCACCTCGAAATCTTAAGGTAAAAAAATAATTTTGATATATCTTATATATATATGCATTGTTGATTGTTCTAGTGTTATTGAAGCATATATGATATATGATAATGATATTGGAGCTGCAGGGGAAAGGGAGCAACATTGGTGGATAATCTTGAGATTTTAAACATAGATGAGGTGCTTAATCCTCATGAAACTGGAGAAATTACAGCAATGCTGTTTGATTTTAAGCATGCCATTGATGATTATCTTCAAGAGCTTGAATCTTCCCCAGTCAGGTCTCTTGCAGAAGTCATTGTCTTCAATGAAAATAATCCTGGACGGGTAATCATCTCTGTTTTTTTTTATTTTTAATAACTATATACTCCTATGCTCCTTGTTGCTTCTGCTTGTGCCTGTGAAAGTGCAGTTTAGGCGTTTGTTCTTTTGAACTGGACAAAATTTATCTGAACTGAACTAAATTGGTCTAAATTGAGCTAAACTGAATTAATCTAAATCATAGACTCACAAAAGAAAAGAACTAATTTTGTTTGAATTGAAATTTCTAAAACAAGCTAGTTTTGTGTGTGGCCACACTTGTTTACAAAATAACTCTTATTCATACATAATAAACCTCATTTACTCTTAATAATACCCTCATTTTGCTCTTACGAGTAACCTCAATTCATCATTTAAGTAAAATCCATTAATTTGAAAAAATTAATCATATTTGGTCATTCGAGTAAATTTTTTTTTTTTTTTTTTTTAACTTTTGTTATAACGATATTAACTCAAATTGTTCGTATAAGTAACCATTGTTTTCCATTATAGTAACACCACCTCTATCTTAATAATCTCATTCTTCCTTTAAAGTAAAATTTCACACTTAAATATAGATTATATATGTAGGTGGCTAGTCTGGCCACCATTAACTAATAGTGTGACTGGTCACATATAAGAATTTAATTAAGTTCAAAATAATAAGGCCTTGTTAAATAATACTTCTTCCAAATTCACCACATGCAAGTGTCTCATATTGAAAGAATAAATAAACGATGACTAATATATAAGGTTTGGTGGTTACTTCTTATATTATCAATTGATTTTACAATGGAACCCATCGGGCTTATGTATGGTCAAAATCTCTCTCTGTTACGGGTGTTGCCCAGACTCATATTTAACGGGCCTTAATTTCCAAACACTATTTTTTTTTATTCAACATTTTAATTTTTGTTACCATACATTTCCACCCTCTGAAGTAAAAATAGTTGGTATTAGTAGATTATGAAGAAATTTTGTAAATTCATTATATATTTTTGTAATTATCATGTCATGCCACACTTTGTTTGTACGGTTGTGCACTTGTACAGTTGTACCATATCTGGTGTCGGCATGCCAAATGAAGTGGCCTATGGCTTGGCCCACTTACTATAGATTCATGTCGTGACACAATTTTGAAATAATAGGTCTATCTACCGGCCCAAACTTATATTTCCGTCCTGAGCGCCTATGCCATGCTTGTGTGCCAAGCTAAGTTTTGGTTAGGGCTAGCAGAAAAGACCCAACCCGTTAACCCAACTCGAACCCGACCCAATAGTAGTGGGTTGGGTTAAATTTTTAACTTGTTTGATTAAATGGGTCGACTCGAACCCGATCTAAGCCCGATCCATCATCAAATGGGTTGGGTGTTGGTTGAAAATTTTAACATACTTATAATTAACCTGCCTAACCTAATTAATTATTGGTGTTGAACTTTATGCTGCTATTTCAACTTGTTTGCTACTTTGAATTTTCCGTTATATTAAACTTTAAGCTACTGTAAACTAACTATTATCTATTGGATTTTAATGTTATACACTATGTTGAAATTATAAATTCTTTTTTTTTATTAGAAATTAGGCTAAATATTTTAGGTTGTAGAAGAAATTTTTGGCAAAAAAATAAACGGGTCAACCTGATAACCCGACAACTTGAACCAAACATGTTGAACTTGATTCGCGAGCGCTAGTTTTGGTAGATTCATTGTGCTACTACTCATATACCATGTCTATCATGTCTTTTATATCAAAACTAAAACGGGACAAAAATTAAGTTGAAACTCATATCAACGTTTTGTTTCATATCAAAAGAGTTTGTTGCAAATAAAAAAAAAGATGGAAGTACTTCGTATTAGTATTAGTAGCATGCCATATTAGCCAAAAAAACGTGACATTTTGTTTGTTACAGGAGAAGACAAACGAGTATGGGCAAGATGGGTTCATTGAGGCAGAGAAAATGCAAGGAAACGAGAAGGAAATAGAGCAAATAGTTGAGAAATTAGACATACTATGCAAACAAGGATTTGAGAAAATGATGGAAGAGAATGAATTAGATGCGATGGTGACTCCAGGGACAAAGGCGGTCTCTGTGATGGCAATAGGAGGGTACCCTGCCATCACAGTACCGGCTGGTTACGACAAACATGGAATTCCATTTGGCATGTTATTCTCCGGATTGAAAGGAACTGAACCGAATTTAATTGAGATAGCTTATGGCTTTGAACAAGCTACTTTGGCTAGGAAGCCTCCTCTCTTTGATTCTCCTGATTGGCTTGATGTTTTGCCTCCCCACTAATTTAATTCTTCATCATGCTTTGTATTCTTTTTACATTTTCTTATTTTAATTTATGATAAGATTTTACGGCCCGTTTGGTTGTTGATAATTATTTGTGGTAATGGAATGAATTTGTATGGTAGTGTAATTTTGTTAAGGATGAACCTTATAATCTCCATGAAAAACAAATTTTCATTCCAAAGCTTCAATTTTCTTCTCATTTTTTATCCCCATCTATTACTATTGGGGAGGGTGGTATTTGATGGGAATGGATATTTGTGAAGAAAATTAGATAAATTGGAGCTAAGGTAGCACCACCATGGGAATGAATTTTGATTTCCCTTCCAAATTTAATTATAAATTCATTCCCATGATTTATAATCGGCTATCAAACGGGCCGTTAATTGTTTCCATCTAAATGGATTTTATATAATTATATCTATTTTTTTAAATTATATTTCATCTGTTTTAGATTGACTGCAATATATGCTGCTTTGTGACTAGGTTTTCTCACTTTGATCAAATAACATGAGGAAAATATAGCCTCTACATGCCCTTAAAATGTAAACCCTCGTTAATTATTAGTTAGGAGTTTGGGTCACTAAAAATAATGGGGTTTTTTTTTTTTTGACAATAATGGTTGATGGGCCTTTAATTTTGGAGACTGAGAGCTTGAAAGATTGGGATAGGATTATTATCTGGGATGATAGTTGGGTAAATTTTGGTGGATTTGGCAAGAAATGTTTTCAGTTGGGCTTTGGTTGGTGGTGAAAGGATATAAATGTCAAAAGTAAAATTCACTATGCGTCATTAAGAAAAATAAGTTTTGAATTATATTTGTCTTAGGGCTGTTCATGACAATTTAAGGGCCCAGGGCGAAGTCACATGTATGGGCCCTAGAAGTTTGATTAGAACTTAGAAGTATTAAATATTGATTATTATTTAAAAAAACTTGATAAAAATTAAACAGGATTTTTTAGTCATACTTTCTATATCTCATTATATTTTTCATGGACTCACTTTTAGGTGAGATTTCTTTAGGTCAATGGGGGTAAAGATTATAAAATGGAGTGAATATTTTAAACATCTAAGTTTTTTAGCTTTAATAACAATTGAAGGTTATAGTTAATTAGAAATAAAAAAGGCTACAGGCCTACAGTGGTGGAGCCATATTATAGTTAATTAAAAAATAAAAGCAAAAAAGTATTGTAGTGGATTTCAACCATTAAAAAGAAGAAAATTAGTGGATTATTGTAATTTTCATCCAATGAGACAATACACAAGTCCTCAACAAACCCAAAAAAAAAAAAACCAACAAAAAAAGAGGGGTAATGGTGTAGGAGAACAATTACCAACACCATAAACCACTAAACTGTACTACATTAGACCTTATGACTTGTTTTGTAACTTGTTATGATTATATTGTATTACCAACCGTAAGGAAAATGGGCCCTTTTAAGCTTGAGTGGTGGAGTAGAGGTGATTTTAAGCCTGTATCCACAATGGTGGGATGAATTTTAGATTTATACCCGGCCATCATGGGTGGTGGCCTGGTGGGTAGGTGGTGGTATAAAAATTTTAGGTGGAGGTGGGCATGATAAAGGGATATCTGCATCTTTATTAATGAATCACCAATTCATTGAGTTGAGGAGTGAGGCATGATTGCATGAAGCAGTTTTGAAGCATTGATTCCACCTAAATGGCTAGAGGGTTGAATCGTCATGTCTGTAAAGGATCGATGTCTTTCTTGTCAAAATTTTTTTTTTTTGTCCTTTTCTATTTTTTACTAAAATTATAGGTCATTTTTTCCGGTCAAAAGAGTTGCGTTGTTTCAAAACATAAATTAAACTATAATTTTCTCACGATTTTATGGTAAGAATTTTAACTATAAATGTGTTTGGAAGTGTTGTGCTTTACCTAAAATAAAAAATAAAAATAAAATAAAAATTCTATGACTTGTATGTTTAGATACTTCGATAGTGAACATTCCTTGTAAATTTGTAATAGCACCCTAAGTTAATGGGTCGTAAGTTACTAAAATTTGTCCCTTTTGTTCCAATAGGCCAATATATATATATTTTTTTAAAATTTTTTATATCAGCCAATAGGCCAATACTATACATTAGTATGTGCTTTAATACAATCTGCCACATCTGTAGCTTTCCAAACAACCTCTTTCAAATATTGGCTTAAAGAAACCGGCCTTTACACAAATTACTCCATTTAAAACATTCCCATGTATTCTATGAGCCCATTATTTTAGTCCCTCGACTCATTTTGATCGATAGAAGAATCTAAGAATGATATGATAACAAATAGTTTCAGATAATTAATGATCTCATTCTTGATGAGAAGACTTGATCATTGGTCGGGCCAAGACCTCAACCTCTAAATTTATTAGTTAGCAATTTGAAAGAGGAGAAATGCATGCATGGGTTTTTTATTAGAACAAAAAATCTCCTCTCACAATTGTCTTAAGTCAGCTTACTTCTTAGCTTGGAAATTTACTCCAAATATTTCAAACCCCGATAAACTAAGTCACGAAATACCCTAATTCTACCATCTTAGTCAAGGGCGAAACAAAAATTTTTAGACTAGGGAACGACTGTCTGACGCTTTATATATAAGTATCGTATATACTGTAATTTTTTAAAGAACCAAAATCACCAATCTTCCATTATATTACCCCCATATCACAATATTCGCTACATAAGTAGATGACACTCACTCCTAATAAGCAAAAATTGAATTTAAGGAGAGAGATAGAGTAATAAATAAATAATTAATTGGATCTACAGTAAAAGTAAAGTTAAAAAAATAATAATTAATTGGCCTCAAATGATGTGCATTTTAATATATCAACCTCAAATGATGTTACGTCGGAGTCAAATGAATAATTAGTTCAAACTCAAAAAGATTCATATAGTTCAATTCAATTTTATTAGATTCATATAGGTGGTGGCCTCAAATGGAGTACGTCGGAGTCAAAAAATTTGTTCACTTTAATATATCAACCTCAAATGATGTACATAAACTAAAAGTGAATCAAAATTTTTTTACTCAAAAATTTCTTGTTCATTTGAGATATTTATTTATTTATTTTTAACAAACTCAAACATCATCATGTGTCTCAAATTTGAACCAAAAATTATTTGAAAAGTTAACAAATGTCTCCGGGGTGCTAGATAAGGTAGCTAATAAAAAGCAGTCGGGGATAGTATTTTTTTTTAAAAAAAATAATCACACTGATCGACATTTGATCGACATGATTTTGTCATCTATTAGTATTGTCTTTTATGCATGTTTTGCGTGTTCTAAATAAATAAATGTTCATTATATGCACAAATACATAACCATAATAGACATACAATACTAAATTTAGATAGCGTTATTGACTTGGACAATTAGACATAAATAGATCAATATTCATTATGTATGCAAATATGTGACAATAATAGACATATTAATTAGTTTAATTTGTGGTGAATGATTGATTTTTATTTATTTTTGCTTGAAACATAAATTTATTCTTTGATTAATTTTGTTGTTAAAAATTGTTAATTATCTATAAACTCTGTTGTTCATTATAAACTATGATATGAATTATTTCATTTTTTACATAATTTTGTTTTTATATAACTATTATAAACTATTATTTTTACATAATTTAACAATTATTTTTTACATAACTATTATTAAACTAATTGATTATATAATTGTTTAATAATAATAGTTATAAATAATTGTTTATGTAAACTATTATTGATTATTTATGTAAAATAATTATATTGATTATTTTTACATAATTTAACAATTATTTTTTACATAATTTAACAATTATTTATAACTATTATTGATTATATAATCAATTATGTAAACTATTATTTTTACATAATTTAACAATTATTTTTTACATAAATTATTATAAACAATTATTATGTAAATTTATAACTATTATAAATTTAACAATTTACCGAATAATTTTTTTGATTTTTTACATAATTTAACAATTAACAATTATTAGTTTATAAACTCTGTTGTTTTCATTATAAACTCTCAAATCTAAACAATTATTATATAATTTCATTCTATACTAAATGTGATTTTATCATTTTTAGAACACTATTAATTTAATTAGCTTCATAACTCATTTAATTTGATTATAAAGATGTATTCATGCCATATTTGATTTCAAAGTTGTACATTGTTAATTTATAATTGAATTTGAAAATATCAATTAATAATATATCATACGTAAGCTACCTATAATGCCCATATTAATATAATTGTGTATTGAATAAATTTCATTAAGGGTAGGATAGTAATTTTATATGGACACCACCACCACCACCTCCCCCTCACTTATATAATAGAGATAAATGCTTATTTAGCAGCTCGAGACGGTGTTCTTTAGCAAATATTGTTAAAAAATTATGCAAGTTATATTGTTACAAAAGAGTGGATGTTTATTTTATAAATTGTGCTAATACCTATAAAATGGGTGTTTCTATATGATTTAGGGCCCATTCTCTCCACGGAATTAGGTGAGATGGGATTGGAATATAATGAATTGGATTGGAATGGAATAGATTTGATTGGATTAAAATTAATTAATACTTAAACCTTATGTGAACTAACCTTTATGGAGAAAATATTACTCAGCTCACTTTGATTTTTTTTGTTATTCCCGTGTGTAATCTTGCCGCTATTCATATAATTTTCCATTGTCACTTTGTGATTATCCAAATACGATTTTACATAAATAAAAATAAAAAATATCTAAAATTTGAACATTTGGACAAAAATATCTTGTTAAACATGATTACCATTGATTTGATGAACTTAGGAATAAGAATCTGTTTTGAATTATTTTTAGTTCAGTTTAGTTTGTTTAATTTTAAAGTTTTTTTGTCCAGTTCTATTTAGTTCAGTATAATATCTAAAACTAAATTCACTTTAATTATGTTCAAAAAGATTCATTTAAGATCAATTCAATTTTATTCATTGTCCAAAAGATTTTTTTTTTTTTGGAAATACAAATTTCTAAGAATTAGATAAATGCCTTTGTGTTTTGTTATTAGAAATAGAATTTTCAAGTGAAATAGAAATTCTTATGTATGAAGTGTAGGAATTGAAATTAATCATCTAACTCCCTCATGGTAGATGCAAATTCTTGTGTCAATTACGAATTTCAATTCTAAGGGAAACCAAACACATATATCCAGTTCCTAGGAAATTGACAAGAGGATTTATTTCCCATGAAATGAGACTTCCTACGAGAACTTCATTCCAATCTTCAACAAAACAAGCTCTTATATGTATGTTTAACTAATAAAAGAAAATTAAAAAACACATCATATGGTTACACAAAATTTGAATATTTGCACAATAAACATTGGACATGCATGTTCTCTTTTACAAATTGACCCCAAAAAAACAAAAGAACAAAGTTTCACATAGAAATCAAAATAGTAATATGATGTATTACAATAACACATTTAAAAAGGGAAATAAATAGATAGTGTAATGAAATGTAACAAGCTTTATCACCAAAAAAAAAAAAATGTAACACAAGTTTTGCCCTAGCTAGCCTTCTAGCTCTCCTTTGAGAAATTTTTATAAGCTAAGTATATATATATATATTTTTTTTTTTGCTCTTGGTCTTATGGCTCGATGGGAGCATTGCCAAAGAGCTTTCTTTTTTTAAAAAAAAAACAAAATCAACAAAAAAAAGTGAAAAAGAAAAAAAAATGCCCTCTTTTTTTTCGGGCATCAAGTGTATAAACCCCACCAAACCTGTGTGGATAACAAAAATAATCCACCTTTTTCTTTTTTGGGTCGTTTTTTTTTTATGATCAGTAAAAATGAATTTATGTTAGAGGTAAATATTATGATATACTAATTTTTAAGTAGTATATTTAAGTATGTAGTACTCGGTATTTAAGTTTGAAGCTTCATATGATATGAACATTATATTATAATATTAATAATAATTATTAGTATTCAATTAATCTTCAAGAGGGAGATTGATGGAGGAAGTTCCTTGAGTAGAGCAAAGATCAAAAATGTCTTCAAACATGACAGCTCCTTTCATGTATTCCTTGAATTTATCGCACATCATCATGCCTTGATCTTGATGATCTACTATTGGCTTCAACATTGTTGTCTCTGATATATTCATCTGTGGAAAATCATCCATCCCCAATGGTGCCATATTATAGTAATTATTTCCCATTTGCATGTCCTGAATTTTTATTCACAATTTTCACATTAATAATTGGAATTAATCACATGCAAAATTAATTGTTTTATTACTACTTCGATCTATTTCAGATTGTTTGATATGTTTGGAATTTAAGGGTGCGAAAAGAGAGAAACTTTAAACGTACGTGAAGAATTCTTATTATATACTCGTAAGTCGTAAGAAACAACATATTCATATAGAATCTTGTTAAATTCGTCTAGATGCATATATAGTATAATGAAACAAGCAAGTGCAAGATATAATCGTTTAATTAAACAAGTGCATTGCAAATTAAAAAACAAACGATAACAAACATTTTGCAACAGGAGTAGTATGAAATTCAAAAAAAAAAAAATTGAATCTTTTTTCAGTCACAAAATAATATATCTTTATTGTTTTTATCAACTGAAATTATCATAATCTTGCCCTAATAGGTATTTCAAAATTTGAGAATTATTTCCTTTTCAAAAAAAAAATAAAAATTGAGAATTATTTATTCACTTATGTTTCTTAATTTTTTCTTTTTTCTTTTTTCTTCTTATGATTTAAACTTGGTTTTTTCTGATCATATACATGATACATTATCTTGCCAAATTATCTAGTAAACAAATATGTAATCAACTAATTAATTGATTTAAGACAGAAGCTTTCTCAAACCCACCATATAAATTTAGAACCTTCTTAATTATAACCCCAAAAGATAGGACTGTGGGGGAGGGGGAGAGGGAATCAAAATCATATATCCTACTTTTTGTGTACAATAATTTCTACTACTACCCCCTTATTTGACTGATTCTCTCAATAATATTTCGTTTTAAATTTTAAATCTGTATATTATTGTGTTAACATTAAGTTATTAACCAATAAAAATAAGTAGTACACAAAACTGAGACATAAAATTTAAATCAGAGAAAGGGGATGATAAAGGGTGAGATTAATTTGTTTATTTTTAAGATACTCATTTTTAATAAATTTCAAGCTAAGAATTTATGAAATTAACCAAATCTATATATAATACTTTTTGAAATAAATAAAATCAATTCATTGCTATTTTCCCCCTCTTTTGAAAAATGTGAAACAACTCATTTATTTACAAAATCAATTGTAAGTTTAAATTAGCCTTACATGAATTTATTAATCTTTAATGAAACATATAATATATCATAAAGTTGAAACAAACAAAAACCTTAATAAAAAATAAAATACTAAGAGTTGAATGGACCCTAATAATGTAGTAAAAGAGGGAAAAAGAAGCTTGGGTATACAAATGCTAGGAAAGATTTTTGAGAAATGTTAATTATAGTAAGTGGAGTTGAGAATGAATGAAGTGAGGAAAATAAGTAAAGGAAATAGTAGTCAGTCAAAAGAAGTTATAGAAGTTAGTGATCTGAGGAGAAAAGCTATTGCTATAGGGTTCAACAACATTTTAGTCTAGCTAAGAGATAGAAAGGAGTAATTTAATTAAAATTAAGAATAAAATAAAATAAAAAAAATAAAGCTTTATAAAAAGAAGCTAGATAGGATAGATGGGGCCAGATCAAAGAGAGCCAGGAGGAAGTTAAAATCACTTGGGGGAACCCTTTCTTACTTTCAGGATCAAAAGAAATACATACTCAAAGTTGTTATCTTTGTTGGACCATTTCCACACTGATCTATTTATGAGAAAAATTAACTTGATATATATGCTTTACTTTTCATGCTATATGACCAAATCATTACTTCTACTTTTCTCTTCTTTTTTTTTTTATTTATTTATTAATTTCTCTTGTACTGTGTTAAAATTGATATTCCTTCTGTTTCTCGTTATTGTTTATGTTTGGAATCTTGTAAAATATTACACTTAATGAAATTTTCGAAATCATTTTTAACCTGTAAGAAAAAATACATAATCTTGTGGATTTTAAATATTTGATTCGTCTCAATGAGTATTTTGTGAATATATATCAAATTTTTATAATCTAACTAATATGAAATAAAAATATTAATGGCCAAAGGTATATGTTTATCAAAGCATGAATAACAAATATATATATATATATATATATATATATATATATATATATATATATATATATTGTCGACTGTATATATTTATCAAAGCATGAATAACAAAAAGAAATAGATTGGAGGGCGTATATATAGTGAGGTTAATTAATATAACTAAGATTTATAGTAAAAAAGGACAAGCAAGATTTTTTTTTTTAAAAAAAAAAATCAATTCTTCATTAGTGTCTTCTTAGGAAAAAAATGGGGAAAATATTTTTTAATCTAGTTAGCATATATATATTTACGTAAAAACAGCTAAACTTTTAAAAAATGAAATTAAAAAATAAAGAGTAAACTCAGAGTATTAAAAAGTAGAATTTCATTTCTTCAATAGTTTCTTCTCCTATTAGTTCTATATTTATTAGTCATGTATGCATTTTGATTTTTGATGTAGGGTTCCACAATGATGGGTCTACGTACTATACACCCGAGTATATATAAAGGTAGATACATCCAAAGGTGTTTTAATTTATTACTAATTTTTAATAATTTTTTCATTTTCAAATTTAAAATGAGCAAAAACTAAATAAAAAAATGAGCAAAATATTTCTAGTAATGCTACATCTTCCACTATCTTCTATTTAAATTATGATCTATATATAACTTATCTACTCCACTCTGTAACATATTAATGACAACGATTTGACATTTTTCCTCTCTATTTTATGTCAAATTGTTGCCATTAATATGTTACGGAGGGAGTGCTTTTTTTCCATCTAAGGAAGTAAATTAAAAAAAGCAACAAGTCTTGCCTAGGGCCGGAAAAATGAAAGCAGATTCATGTTTGAAAAGGCTTAGAAGATATACTCATCATCATCATGATTTCTAAAGCAACACAGCAGTAATTAATTTGCATGAAAATTATTCAATCAAGTTTGTCAATTATAATTATATATAAAGAATTAATGAAACATTATATAGACATAGAATATAACCTGTTTATTAAATTAAAAAAAAAATATATATATATATACCTGAAGGAGATTTGACGAAGAGTAGTCAAAGAATCCAAAAGGGTAAAAGTGGGCAGAGCTATTAGCTTCATCAGCGGCAAATAAGGGGGCTGCTGCTTGTAAATCATGATCATCACTACTTAATGCACTTCCTGTTGGTGTTGTTGTTCCTTCTTGATTTGTTAGTTCTGATGATGCTTCTGATGGATATTTGTTAACTATTAATAATCCATCATTATTATTTTTATTATTATTATTATTATTATTATTATTAATTTGTTCGTGTTGTTTTTGATTAATTTCCCTATTTCTTTCAGATATTTGATCATCATTATTAATATCCCCTTGTAATTGTAATTGTAATTGTAATTGATCTTCGTCTATGCAATCATTATTATCTGATGGGATGATGCTATCTCCCATCTCTTCTTTCGTTCTTGGATTGTTTTGGATCGTCTTCTTGAATACTCGGCATAATGCATATGATTCCTATATATATACACCCAATTTTATTTACATACATGTTAGTTAGTACACTATAATATAATAATATTATATTATATAATATAATATAATATAATATCATATAATATGCAACTGCATGTTTTGAGTTGCCATATATAACAAATACTTATGATTTCAAACTACACCATCCGTTACAAGATCCATGTTAGTTACGTTTGGAATCTTGTGTATAAGTAGGGAAACCTTAAACTGTGATGAATCTTTATTATTGATAAGACAAAAATATAATAATATATTACTTGCAATGTTAAGGATTTTCACACTTGCCAATGCATGCACAATTAGAATATTAGTATCTTTAATTTTGTTGTTGTAAAAATTATAAAAATTGGATTTTAATAAGCTACTTTTCGAGATGAACCTAACAAGATTCTACATGACCCTGCTATTTATTCTAACATATAAATTAAAAAATGCAATCAAAAAAAGATTGTGAATAGTGTAAAAAACTCTAATGTTGCGAGTAATATGAAACAAAGGAATTAAAGTAGTATCTTAATTATTAGATTCGTCTCGATGCATATTTTTTCATAAATTATATATAGTGGAAGATTCTTATGTTTAAACATGTGTATTGAGGATTGGAGGGTGTGGGTATATAAATAGTTCAATGGAGCTTGTCCTCGTCTCCCATGCATGCCAGCTTCTTGGTAGGAGTTCGATCTTCATCCACAACATTATGTTGGGGCATTACCACTTTCCTTTCCTCTTTGGGCTAATAGACCCCTACCAGTCAATGAACTGGTGAAATCCTTACCCAATAAGAAGACTAATAGTTAGCCCTAAAATGAAATAAATAATTCTACTCCGTAATTTACTAATCCTTCGTTTCACTATGTTTATTACATTTAAACCATTTTTCTTTACCAAAAAATTAAATTAAATGTAACAAACAAAGTGAAATACAGTGAGTATTATTTTGTATATCAACGGTTAATCAGTTATGATAAGGATTAGATCATGATAAACATATTACTTTGTACCATATGTGAAAAATGTGGGGATTAATTTTTTTTTTGGGGGTTGGGTTTTTGAAATGATTCAAATCAATGTATATAATGTATAGCAAACAAATAGTACTCTACATAAAAAGAATGGTTTTGGAGAAAAAGAGAGAATTATAATAATAATATAATAATTTAAATAATGATAAAAGAGAATGAAATATATTAGATGTAGGTTATGAATGACGCGGTCATGGCAGAAAAAGACGATCAAGATGATGATTGCATGATTGCTGTCGACTGATTATTATTATCTTGATCTCATGCACATAATCATCATTTTCTATCGAATCTTGTCATGCAACGTTCTCTTACCTTTTCTTTTCCGTTTTATTCCTCCTTTTCTTTAACTCCCTTACTATTTTTTTTTTATTATTATTATTTATTATGAAATAAAATATTGTTTCCCATACTTCTTCTCTAACTACAAACCCTAGATCACTGCTCACTAGTCACTAGTATCTTCCCTTGTTTTATACCTTTATTATTTCTTTAAACCATTTGTCCCTTTTCCTCCTCTTATTATAACATTAACGTTATGCTCTCTAATTCTCTATACATTAAAAAAAAATAAAAAAATGTGTTGTGTCCGTTAAGGGTCTGTTTACTTTAAATAAATACAAATGAACTGAACTAAATTATGCTGAACTGAAATGAACATAATATAGCTGAAAGTAATATTTTACAAGAGAAGAAAATTGAGAATTGAACTGAACTAAATTTAAGCTAAAGTAAACAGATCAGACCCCGAATTTTAAGTAAATTAACGTATAACAGAATAAACGTTCCGATCCCTTAAAAATACTACTTCATTCTTTTTAGTTAGTTATAGTTTGATTATTTTTTGGGTTATTCCCACTGGTACACCTGAAAATTTAACAAATCCCACTGGTACACCTGAGTTTTTTAAATTCCCAATAATAAACCTAAGTTTTTGACAATTCCCAAATGTGACATTTATTAACCAAAACCGTTAACTACTTGTCTCGATTTATGTGCAATCGGGTTGTGTGAAAAATAAATTACACAATCAAAGGTTTTTGGGGTCATTTTAGCCCTTAATGGATCAAATTTGAGGTCAAAATTTGCAAAAAACGACAATATTCATCTTCAAATGCATGCTAAAAACTAAGATGAATAGTAATTTAACGGAATATTCCTTAAATGAATAGTAATTTAACGGAATATTCCTTAAATGAATAGTAATTTAACGGAATATTATGTTTTTAAACGGAATATTCCTTTTAAATGTCACATTTGGGAATTGTCAAAAACTCAGGTTTATTATTGGGAATTTAAAAAACTTAGGTGTACCAGTGGGATTTGTTAAATTTTCAAGTGTACCAGTGGGAATAACCCTTATTTTTTTTTTACTCCTTTCACAAAAATATTACAAATGTAACTAATAAAAAGAAAAAAAAAGCTAAGGGAGTAGTAGTAACTATTAATTAATTAATATAATTGGAGTAATTTTTAGTCTTTTATATTTATACATAAAATATATTTTAAAGTACGATATACTATGACAATCAAGAAGTAACCCAAACCTAATTAAATAGGAAAAATTCATATAATAATCCCAACTATTGGACGTCTTCCAATATTAATTCCAACTATTAGTTATTACAGTATAATCCAAACTTTGGCGGTTGTTTTATGATATTAGTCCATTGAGTAATTTAACCTATTGTAATCGGTCACTAATTCATAATGTATCCGTTATCTTTCCTCTTTTCTTATTTATTGTAATTGAATATACCTTCCTCCCTTTTTACGAAGGAAATCAGAGCCGGTCAAAAGTTAGTATGGACTAATATCATAAAACTACCCCCTAGTTTGGATTATAGTGTAATAACCTATAGTTGGGATTAATATTGGAAGACCTCCAATAGTTGGGATTATTCATATGAATTTTTCCAATTAAATACCCCCATATATATGAATATCTTACGTGAAAATGTTTTATTAAAAGTTAATTAGAATATGAAATTATTCTACCCACACAATCGTATACGTAGTTAATAATCTGTGTGGCATAACCATGGGTGCTAAACTGCTAAGGAGGGGCCAGCCACAATCTGCCTTATGATTTTGGATGTCCATTAAAAATCTTAGCTTATATTTATATTAAAAATATTAACTTCATTGTACATAGGAAGTTTCAGATTTTAGATTTAAAATATTAAATATATTTGTATGAAAAAAATATATCATATTATCTATTACTCTGATAACAACAGGTTAGATGCAACAAATGATCAATACTCTTGCATCTATCTAATCTGTTAAGGAGGTAATAAAATTAAAGCTTAACGATATCTGATTAAGAAAATTCTTGCTTCACCACTGTCCGTATATACATGATCAAAACTGGATCTAATATTAGCGATGCGAAAAATAGTTAAGGAATTAATTAATTAAGAGAAAAAGAAATTAAAGGTGAGTTAAATTAATTTACCTTAAGAGAGGGAGTAGAGCCAGAAAGAGATTCAAGAAGACGATACTCATGCATAACCCAATTAGTCCTAATACCATGAGGAGCTCTTCCTTTGTAATAAACCAAGGTCTTCTTCATCCCTACCGGAGTCTTTTGCGATTGCACCGGTCTATCCTTCCCGGTTGCCTTCCAATAGCCTGCCCTCGTTGCTCGGTTTGTCCTCGACCCGTTCGGGTACTTCCTATCCCTTGGACTGAAGAAGTACCACTCCAAGTCTTTTCCAGGCAAATATGACTTATCTACACATACCATACATACATACATACATATCAATCAAGTACTTACTAATATATGTATCAACGTTGTTTTACTTTTTACACTTGCTGATACACATTTTTATTCGTTTATAACTTCAGTTGTTATATATATGTAACAATTAAATGTTAATAAACTATACTTTGAAACATATTGATCAAATAATTAAGGTCCAATATAACAGCTGTATGGTGAATGAAATTTTATTCGATGTATGATGAATGAACAGTGTGAAAGTTAAAACATTGCATTTAAAAAAAAAAAACACACAGGTTGCTAGTATGATTATTGATCCTATGCAAGGATACATACTAATGAATTAAATTAAATGGTATGTCAATTGTTTTTTGGCCGAAAAATCTATTTTTATTATAAATAATTATTTTTTAACTTAAAATGATCTTTATTGTTATTTTGAATAATTGAAAATAATTTATGTTGAACTTCGTCAATTTTTTTATTTTTTGAAGACCTGTAAATAGTTTTATCTTTGCTATTTTCTTTCCCATGAAAATGGAAAATTTCATCACTATAAACAGTCCAAGCTACTAAAACTAGTAGACAGAAATATTGTTATTAGAGACTTTCTAATTCATGTACGTAGTACAACCTTGTTTGAACTTAGTAATAATTATGTTATTATTTTATTTTTTGGATCAAAATATTGTTATTCGAGACAATTATTATTAAAGAATATGTATGTATGATTGGAATATCAGATCGGAAAAATCATTATTATTGTAGTAAAATTAAAAATACCTGGTAGATCCCAAGGCTCGCACTTGTAGAGATCGATTTCAGGGATGATTTCGAGCTCGATTTTCCGACCAGTAATCTTTCGATCAAGGTAGTAAGCTACCAACTCTTCATCTGTAGGATGAAACCTAAATCCTGGTGGTAAACTAACAGGAGCCATAGCAAATTAAACCCCCCACCCCAAAAGAAGATTTAAAAAAAAAAAAAAAAGTGTAAAATTATTAAGATCTTTGAAAGTGGATGGAAAAATAGTGATGAAGAAGTTTAAATGGGTGATTAAATTCCTTTTTTAGAAAAGGAAAGTGGGGTTGAATGAACAGAGAGAAGAGAAGAGGTATATATGTAACAAGGACAAGACAAGCTTGTACTAGATTGGAACAGAAATTTATAGAAGCAACTGTTGGGATCATAACTAAAGTTAAGTTATATTATTACAATCTTTGTTGTTATTATTTTATATTGCTAGAAAACCCCTTATTGTCCTTTTGAATTTGCTTTTTAGGACTTTGGTTTTGCTTTATTTTTTTCCTTTTTCCCATCTAAGTGTATTAATGTGAGTACCAAAGTGAAAAGAATGACAATTACTTGGTGAGAGAGAGTGGTGTATGTGTGATAGAGAGAGGTGTAGTAGCTAAGACAAAAATATGTGCTCTAAATGAGCCAAAAATTATCAAAAGGGTTTGATCAATAAAGATGTATGATGTATGGGTGAAACATGATCAATCTAACCACATTTTAGGCTCCAATATTGATGCACTTTAATTTATAACACTCCATTGTATTTGCCCCCACTTTCATCTTTTTTTACACTATTAGTGAAATATTAGCATTAGCATTAGCTTGATATCAATTATTACTTGATTGAATTATCTTGTTAACCCCCAATTTGTGATTATAAT
Source organism: Salicornia ramosissima (assembly GCA_951394345.1). NCBI lineage: Eukaryota > Viridiplantae > Streptophyta > Magnoliopsida > Caryophyllales > Amaranthaceae > Salicornia > Salicornia ramosissima. The sequence goes on from OX596233.1 coordinate 49,452,580, forward strand.
AGTGGATGAAATCAAAAATATCTGATACGAACAGTGATGTTTGCACTCTCTAAATTGATTTCTGCACTCCATTGTTTGCAGAGCTCATCTCACACATAGTCATGAATTCACGATAATATATGAGTGTGGACATTGATTTGGGGAGTGCACAAATCCCTTCTCCAAGTTTATCCGTCCATTGAATTTTTTGTATTTCTTACTCATGGTTTTATTTAATTATTTATTTAAGTAAACTAGACATTTAGTTAGGAAAATTTTCTCTCAAAACAAAATATTAACTTATATTATTAAAAGACTCGAAAGAAAAGAAAAAATTTATCATCTATAAACGCATCAAAATCCGATCCTGATGTACTATATTTGAATTCAGTGGCCAAGAGAAGCAATATAGTCGGCAATGTGGTTGGCTTCACAATAAACACGACAGATTGAACCGAAAAGAAATCTTGCAAGATGGTACACTTATGTATCATCCATAATTAGTTGGAACCTCAATGGACAAGAGAAATGACCATACAAAATATTAATTTTCCCCTTCAATAAAAATGGAATCAAAATTATGTTGGCAAGCAATTAGAAAACCATTGCAGAGAGCAATAGCTTTTACAATAATTTTTTTTTAGCAATTAATAATACTATATATCTAGGTATATGTGTACTATAGACTTATTTGCAATAATAAAAATATTTTTTTCCCAAACTCTTGACTTTTAACGAATCGGATTGCTATTCTAGATCGCTTATCTTTTTTAGATTGCCTATTTAATTTTTTTGCCGATTGCTCATTTTTGCAAGTTATTTTTCTCTTTTTTCAAGGTTTTTATAGCTTGCTGATCATTTTTTTCCAAGTTATTTACATACTACCGATTACTTACTTTTTCAAGTTGTTTTTAGATGATTGCACATTTGTTGCTTTTTTTTTTTTTTTAATTTCAAGATTACTCTTTTTTGTTTTGCATTTTATTCCTTAAAATTTCTAATATTTATAAAATAGTCCTTGGGTATGCTTAGTTCTATGGTAAACTTCTTTTTATTATTGGAAGACTAGAAACTAATAATCCCATCTTTCACGCTTTTATAAATTAGGAAATAATCCCCCCGTTTTCATAGTGATCTCATTTAAGGTTAATTTTGAAAGTCTGTTGGGCTTAGCACACTAAATTTCTGCCTCATATCACCTAATGACTTAGCACATGTTTCTAATCCTAACAGGCATAAAAAACTATCCTTAAAAATCAGAATTGTAAAATGATCTAACAAATTAATACGATATGAAAATGTGGTAGAGGTGATCATGGAAAGGGACGGGCACAAGGCACAAAATGGAGCCCATTAGGTGGGTTGGGCCTACTTCAAGCTCAATTTTTATTGGCCAAAACCCGAAAACTTAGTGTGGGCTTGCCGGGCTTTTCAGGCCGAGCCTAAAAAATTAACCAAAAACCCTAATTAATTTTAAATGCCCAATGTTCGCACAAAGAAATGAAAAAATCGAAATGGGTCCAAATTCGGGCCTAAGTTGCATGTCCTAAACCCGCAAAAAAATTGAGTCGGGTCAAGCAGAGCCCGCTGGCCGGACTACTTTTTATGATCTCCAAAATGTGATATTATTCCTTAATTTATGAAAGCTAAGATGAGATATTTAGTTGAATAGGTGTGAAAGGTGAGATTATAGTTTTCAATCTCCTTGTTAAAGAACGACCCCAACCAAAAGTTTAAACTAATAGTTGAGGCCCAGTAATATGTTATATACTCTATCACTCCCCCTCATATGTAACGACCCGACTTTTATAGACTGTCGATTTACGGAGGAAATCGACAAATGGATCGTTACCAAACATAAAACTTAAAAATAATATTTGTAATAATGTTCAATAATCTTTTTATTAACTAAAAAGTGAAATTAACATCCCAAAGTCTGAAAAGTAATACCCAAATACAAATCAATAGTGTTCTTTCCCAACAGGCTGGGAACGGCTAACTAATGAATAAAAGAAATAACTCCAAATAGACTACGGTTATTCTAATCAACTCTAAAACACACAGCCCGAGCCATTGCAAGCCCATTCTAATTCTCCGCATCATCACCTGAAATGGGGGGGTCCACCGTCAGTGGCGAGTAACCAGGCTGTCCCGCTTAAATGAGGGACCGCTAACCATATAATAGCATAGAACCAACCAAGAAAATCATGCAAGAACACATGGAAATACGTACAAAAATACATACAGAATACGTAGAAAAATACGTATCTAAATACGTAGAAAAATACGTAGAAATACGTATACAAATATGTAGAAAAATACGTAGAAAATACGTATACAAATACTTATAAAATACGATTACAATACGTGTAAAATACCTGCAAAATACGGTTAGAAATACATATAATATACGTATAAAATACGAGTACAATACGTATTAAGTACCTGCAAAATACGGTTAGGAATACGTACCATATACGTATAAATTACGAACGCGAATACGTACAAATATACATACAAAATACGTATAGAAATACAAACCAAAACACTTATACATAATACAAGTAAATACACGTGCAACATACACTTAAATACATGTAAATACGGACTTACCAGACGTACGCAGCGGAAGACTCAATATTACAAAATTAATACATAAACACACGTAAATACACATATACATATATATAACAGAATCCTCCCGTGAAATGCTTATCTTGTCATATTTTACCCATACCCTTCTTTTAACCATCTTATTGGACCGGTCATTATGCTCGTTGAGGATCCCGTGTGCACCCCAACTTTCCTAAAACATACCGGGGGAACTCGTGTATTCCACCCGTAGCCCTCCTTTGCAAGAACTAAGCCTAAGCTATGGCCATAACCCCTAAATAGAAGCTCGTGTACTACTACTTAGACGACTACATATCTTAAGATCCAGAACTGCCCAGAGACCTCAGTAGGGCAGTGGCTTCGACTTAACCCGATATGATGACTCGTGTATCATCAAATGGGCGTCCGTATCGTATCTTGTCTTTTCTAAAGGCCATCGTGAGACCACTAATTCACAACATCTTTTCTAAAGGCCATCTTGAGACCACTAGTTCATATCATCTTTTCTAAAGGCCATCTTGAGACCACTAGTTCATATTGTTACTTTCCTTCTTAATCATATTGTTACTTTCCTTCATATTACAACTTATCTCTATTAATTCCTTTAGTCATATTAATTCCTAAAATTACCTTCTAATATTATTATAAGTCAAAAATTAAACTAAAATTGACAAAACTCTTTTCTTCCATTTGACATTTTTAATTATAACATATTAATTAAATCAATTCATTAAACAATCATATAAACAATTAAATAAATCTTTTAAATTAGCAAATAACAACATATAACACCTAAAACATGATAAAAATCCTATTTTTCACATGATGTGCCACTCGACATTTTGGGAAGTTAAATACCAAAAATTACATATTTAATTAATTAAATACAATAGTCAATAATTAATCATATAAACTTAATAATAAACAAATAAATCATGCTTTTAACACTAAATTACCAAGATTAATCATAAAACAAGATTAAAATTAACTATTTATCATGTGAAACCACACGGCATTTTGGCACAACAACAATATTATGATTTAATTTCAAGAAACAACATAATTACATTAAAGATTAAATTAAAGATTTATACTATTAATTCAAGAATTATCAAGATTCAATAACAAAAATTAGATTTTAATTTCCTTTACTCTTTCATGTAAATCATGATTGTAATGAGAATAAAAAAAAGGAAGTTAATGATTGGATTTCTAGGAGCATGCAAGGGTGCGGCCATTGGATTTGATTGATTTGGAAAATGGGCTTATCTTATACTCACTTCGTCTCATTTTAATTGCTACATTTCATTTTGGAACAAATTTTTATGTAAACCAATTTTTATGTGGGCCCATCATTGGTAAAGGTAAGTGGAAAAAAAAGATTGGCTTAAAGAGGATAAAAATGACAAAAAAGAGGGTAAAAATGTAAAATATGTGTGGGGCTTATAAACTATAAAAGGAAATATAACAAGTATTTTAGAACATCCAAATAAGGAAATTGTAGCAAGTAATTTGGGATAGATGGATTACATCGATCGTGTTAATATGCTTGGATACTCAACTCTAATTAAGTTCCTTAGTAAATCTCCATTTTAATATTTCTTTGTCCAATTAGGTCAATTATAATTACTTCTTACCTTTTTGTTGTTTCCTGGTCCCATAACTTAACTAGTCCATTTGGCATAGAGGATAAAAATGTTATAGTACATATGTTGAGAAGTTTTAACTGAGCCTTGAATTATTGGTGCTAAATACTCCCTCCGTCCCTTATTGTTTACCCTATATTGAATTTTGGCACTGTTTATTTGGTAAATTTGATTCTTTATAATTTTATACATATAAAAAAATATAGTCAAATGGAATCTCATTTGATTTAGCTCAATGTGTACTTTTTTAATATGCAATTTATATAATTTTTTATTACATGTATATAAAGATATTTTCGTTTCAAGTTGTGTCTCGGAAAATGAGAAAAAGTAAATGGGGCAAACAAAAAAGGACAGAGGAAGTAGCTAAATTTGGCATAGTCCAAATTAAATAATTTTTAAAACATAATAAATTATTAAAAATAAGTGAAAGTATTGGGTCAGACGGTCTGACCCATATAACCAATTATAATAGTGAAAAACTTTGGGAGGCTATAATTTTGCGCTCGGGTGTCGGATCGGGGCATATAATATGTCGAAATTGATTAATTTTTCGAGACGAACGCAGTTGCAAATACCCGAAGGGGATTTGGCCATCGAAAATCACCAAATGAGGCCTCTAAAGGCCTCAAAATGCAAAAAAAAAAAAAAAAAAAAAAACGTATTTTGTCCAAGTTAGTTACAAAATGTGTCCATGTTTTACAATATGTGTCCATGTTTAAACAATATGTGTCCAAGTTTACAAATAGGTGTCCAGGTTTACAAATAGGTATCCAGGGTTAAAAATATGTATCCAGGTTTGTCCAGGTGTGTTCAGATTTGTTTATATTTGTTTAGGTTTGTTTATATTTGTCCAGGTTTGTCCATATTTGTCCAGGTTTGTCAACATTAGTCCAGGTTTGCATGTTCAGGTGTGTCCAGATTTATCCAGATTTGTCCATGTTTGTCTAGATTTGTCCATGTTTGTTTATATTTGTCTAGGTTTATCCACATTTGTCCAGGTTTGAATGTCCAAGTTTGTCCAGATTTGTCCATGCTTGTCTAGATTTGTCCAAGTTTGTTCATATTTGTCCAGGTTTGTCCACATTTGTCCAGGTTTACAAATTGTGTCCAGATTTGAAATGTGTCCAGTTCTGTTTTTAGGTTTACAAATGTGTTTAGGTCTACCAATACATGTCCAGGTTTATCAGCATGTGTCCAGGTTAAATACATATGTGTCCAGATTCAACAATATGTGTCCAGGTCCAGTGGAATGGTCTGATAGAAACGTTACTGTCAGACCGGTCTGACACAATACCTTATATAAAAAAAAAAATAGTGAAAAGTCGATGCGACATATGAATAGAGTTTTAAAACAAGTTATTGAGGCAACAAAGGATTGAAACCCTTATATATAGCCTTCTATGCACGCTTTGCGTTTGATGGTATTTTAAAAACATCTATTAATCTGTCTAAACAAAAAAAAATAAAGGTTATTTTTTCGAAAAAATCTGTCAAATTCACACTCAGTCATATAATCGAAAACAGAATTTTCACCTTTTATTCGATCATCCCACAACAATAAACAAAAGAAAAGGTTTATTTATCATATTCTATTGGCTACCAAATTACTACAATAATCAAAATGTAATTTTTTTTTATGAACTATATCAATATGAATATATATTTATAAAGAATTTAAAAATATGATTTTTGGTATTTTTGTTATATTTTTTAGAATTTTATATTTTGTACTATTTTCATTTTAAAAAGTTCAAAAATTGTAAGAACTTTCCTAAATAATTAGGGGTGAGATTTTAGAAATTTTTGAGGGGTAATATGGTCTTTTTGAGGGGGGACACCATGGCTCCCCCGGCTTATATAATAGAGATTAGTTGTTGTTTTTTTTTTTTTTGAAGGAAGAGATTAGTTAATTTATATAGTATGTACGTACATTCCCTATTATTTTTTGTCATTATTGCAGTTTGGGCCGTTCGTTTGGCTCATTGTTTTTTGAAGGTAAAAAGACGAAACAAATATCTATGCCAACGAATTGGTACAAGTTTGTTTAACTACATGAACAAATATAGAGAATTTTTATACGATATGTAAAATAATAGTAGAGCAAAAACTTGATATAATTCAAAAGAAGAAAGGGAGTAAATTAAAGAATAAAGCACAAGGTAATAAGAGATCAGAGGAAGTCAATTCACATTTATACCTCCAATTTTTTTTTTATTTTTTATAGGATAATGTGTGGGATACTAGGTCTTGGAACCGGGCCTTACTGCAGGTCATTCGGCTCAATTTTAGTCAACACACGCATCTGTAACGGGGGATAATAAGGAATCCTCGCAAATGCATGAGTGCGGTGAGAATCAAACCTGGAACCTCGTGCCCGAAATTCTAAAGCACTAACCACTGGGCTACAACTTGATCCTCTATGCCTGCAATTTACTAGCAAGTAAAGAAGATGCTTTTCTATAAGGTGTACTGTATTCAGGTGTGGGGGTAATTCAGTAGCTGAAATTGGTATGCGTTTCAATTCAAGAGAAAGTGATGATCAAAGACTAGCTAATAGCTATTACTATTACGTGTAAATTCAAAGTGATTAGTAAGATATATATGTCCCACAAGCCCCAATTCAAGCTCTAGAATTGGAAAACGTCTTTTTGAACGAATAGCTAGTGTGTATTACGGTCTTTTACGCTATACAATTAGTAGTAAAAGAGTTTGATACTCTAATATAACTGATGATTGATAATACTTTTCCTTTTCTCTTACTAGGGATTATTCATTACTTTTACGGTTAGTTTGGATATCATCAAATGTAAGGAAAGGGGAGGAAGGAATCAAGTGGTCTTGGCATGGTGGTCGCTCACCTTGCTTGTCTCTTAATTTAGAGGTCGAGAGTTTGAATTTCAACTCTTAGAAATGAAAAGAGATCTTTGGCCAGTCTTTTATCGTTAAGTGAAGCGTCCAAGGCGACGGGATTAATCACTACTTTCGGCTGTGGATACTCTGGTTTACACCAAAAAAATAAAAGGAAAGGGGAAGGGAAGGACAAATGTTATAAGGGGAAATCTTTAATTTTTAGAGGTAGACCAATTATCAATGAATCAAAAATAAAACACAGTTTTTTGGTTTTTAATTTCTTGTATATTTCATGAAATGGTTACACCAATATATATATACATATACTTCCCTTATTTAACTGTAATTATAATAAGAAAATACCTCTAATTACAACCAGTAATTTTCTCCAAGAATTATTCTATCTACCTAAAATAAAGAGAGAAAATATTCACAAAATATTTTGTAATTTCTAACACTCCCCCTCAAGTTGGATGGTAGGATTTCTAACACCCAACTTGTTCAATGCCTTTCTGAATGCTTGAGTGGAAACAGCTTTGGTTAGAATGTCTGCTAGCTGATCTTCTGACCGAACAAATGGTAGAGTTATTATTTTTTCATCCAGGTTATCTTTTATGAAATGTCTATCTATTTCCACATGCTTTGTTCGATCATGTTGGACCGGATTTTCAGATATGCGTATAGAAGCCATGTTATCACAATATAATTTACAGCTTTTCGTAGGTGTGAACCCAAGGTCTCTCAAGAGTTTTCTGAGCCATAGAACTTCGGCGACTCCTTTTGCAATTCCCCTAAACTCAGCTTCAGCACTGGACATAGAAACCACCTTTTCTCGTTTACTTTTCCAGGAAACCAGATTTCCACCCACAAGAGTGAAATATCCAGAAGTAGACTTTCTACTATCACGGTCTGCTCCCCAATCTGCATCGGTAAAAGCATGGAGATCTAGGTGTCCATTGTTCTCATACATAACTCCTTTTCCAGTAGTCCCTTTTAGATATCTCAGAATCCGGTATACTGCTTCAAGGTGATGTTTGATTTTGGATTCTGAGATAAATCTACTCACAACTCACTTTTAGATAAATCTACTGGAAAAGGAGTAGTCCCTTTTAGATATCTCAGAATTCAAGGATCCGTTTTAGAATCCGGTACATAAATCTACTCACAACTCCGACAGCATAGGCTAGATCAGGTCATGTATGAGATAGATATAATAATTTTCCAACGAGCTTCTGGTATTGAGTTTGATTCACTGATTCAGCTTCTTCAATAATTTGGAGTCCATGATTCATGATCATAGGGGTATCAGCTGGTTTGCAATCCAGCATACCTGTTTCAGTTAGGAAGTCTAAAATATATTTCTCTTGGGATATGAAAATGCCCCTTTTTGATCTAAGCACTTCATTTCAAACTCATGAAATAGTTTTTTCTTCAATTGTTCCATTTCTTCTGCATCATCTCCTGTTATAATCATAACATCAACATATATGATAAGGCAGGTTACTTTAGTACCTCTCCTTTTAAGGAACAAAGTGTGATCAGCATTGCTTTGTTTATACTCAAATTTTTTCATTGCCTTAGTGAACCTCCCAAACCAAGCTCTTGGTTACTGCTTCAGCCCATACAGGGCCCTTTTTAGTCTACATCCTTCTCCTTCTCCAAAGTCATGTGAGAAGTGATAGGAGGGATTTCTTACCAAATAAAAAAACCCCGTCGTAGTATGAGTGGGGGTGTCGAACACGGGGAAGGTACTTCGCACTAGCCTAGGCGTAAGCGTCGAACAAGCTAGGTCGGGTGATGGTCGCGAGAGGCAGAGAGACCTAACTAAAACTACACTAAGGAAACAAAAACAAAAGGGACTAGGGTAAGAGATCACAGCTCAAACCACCATGAATTGTGAATCAATCAAACTTAGACTTAGGTCGTGGATAAGGGGAGGTCGTTCTAAGATCGTACCACTCTTTCGAGCTAGTACGATGACCGCAAAGACATATACAACTCACTTTCGTGCAGCGACACATCTAACGAGTCCTAAGAACAAAATCACGAAGACCGGTAACTTTCCCTTGATCGAAGGCTCAACTTTCGTGGTGCTTCCATCAATCGGGCAAAGGAAGTCATCACCCACGTTCACCTTTCGGTCCTTCGGTGGGGATTCTTCAATGAATCCTATGCTAGCTAAACATAGGACTCAACATTACCGAATCTTAAGGTACCGACAAAATCACAACCAAGCCTAAAAACAACTAAACCACAATCATGGAGGATTTGAGAAGTTTCACTCAAACCCTAGAAATTAACTACTCAAAATTAATTAATAAAAACATAATTAAAACTAAAACTAAATACACAAAAACCTAAAACTATGAACAACAAAACTAACACTTAAAACCTAGAAAAACATGAACATTACATAAACACCAAACACTACCAACTAAACAATATAAACAACTAAATCAACAACAAAATCAAGCATAAACAACTAAATTAAAACAACATAAACATGAGAATCTAAAGCATTACTAACAAGAAACAATGAAGAACTAAGTACGTAAAGCAAATAAAAGCAAATGAAGGAAAGCAAATAAAAATACCTTGAAGAGATTGAAGCACAAGAAGAAGAAGAAGAAGAACAAACTAATCTACTAGCATAAATTGAAGAATACAAGAGTTTACATGGAAAAATTGAAGAGAAAACTAAGAAAACTAAACCTAAACCCTAAATTGAGCTTCTAACCTCAGCTCTTTTATGAAATGGGAAGAGGAGGGTATATATACAATGCCCCAAAACTCAGCCAAAACAAAAGAAAAGTAATAAAAAAAACGCAGAAAAAGCACTTCAGCGGGCGCTGAGGCGATGACAGCGCCCGCTGAACCCTATATTCCTAGGCTTGCAGGCTGGGAAGAAAATTGGCAGCGGGCGCTGAGTTGGGGTCAACGGCCGCTGCCAGCCTTTGTGAGGCCACTGCCTCAATACAGGGGAGGGGACAGCGGGCGCTGAGTTGAGGTCAGCGGCCGCTGTCTTCACTTGGTGCTTGGGAGTGCTCTGGCAGCTTCAAGGTCAGCGGCCGCTGGGAATCCATCAGCGGCCGCTGAGAGGCCTTCAAAAAGCTACTGCCTTCAGCCTAAAAATGCTCATGCCCAAAACTCATCCCAGCGGGCGCTGAGGGATTTCCAGCGCCCGCTGAGGCCTTCTTTTCACATGCCATGGCATAAAGGACTCTGTGGCTTCCTCGAGGTTCCCGGCTCGCTTCCTCAGGTTCCGAAATTGACTCGGGACCTGCAAAAAGGGAAGAAAACGCAGAAACAAGGCAAAATAGAGGAAATCACATAAAAAAAGGGGAAGCGGACTACAAAAACAAAACTAAGCTAAAAAGCCTAAAAACGCTAACAAAAGTTAAATAAAATAAGAAAATAAAATAATAAAAACTAAGAAAATAACTACCAAAATACCACTTATCAAGAAGCCCGGTGGAGCTTCCATATATACTTCCTCGGATAAGTCTCCATGAAGAAACACACTTTTTACATCAAATTGATATAAGGGCCATTCTTTGTTTGTTGCGATTGAGAAAAGGACTCTGATAGTATTGAAGTTTACCACTGGTGAGAAGGTCTTATCGTAGTCTATCCCATAAGTCTGGGTGTATCCTTTCGCAACCAACCGTGCCTTATACCTTTCAATGCTGCCATCTGCTTTGCGTTTTATTGTAAAGACCCATTTGCAGCCAACGGGTCTTTTTCCAGAGGGTAATATGCATTTCTCCCAAGTGTTGTTTCGTACTAATGCATTTATTTCTTCTTCCATTGCCGATTTCTATGTTTTATCTCTCAGAGCTTCTTCTGTTGTGGTGGGAATGTTTTCTGAATACACAGTTGTGTTGTAGTTCTTTGCTCCTTGAGACAAATTTCCTTCACCTGGCTTATTCACAGGATATTTTGACCGTTGAGACTCCAGTTCTGGATCATATCTCCTAGGAGGAACTCCTCTTGTGCTTCTTGGTGGCAACTCATATGTTCCATGATTTAATGCCTGATATGTCGTTCTGAACTGGAGGCTCAGATATGGTTGGATTAGTGAGCATGGTATTAGAGAGATCGTACTGAATTATGTTGTCAGTTGCTTCGGTGGTAATGCCCACTTGTTCTTTTGGGTCAGGAACATTCAGCTCTGGATAGGTTAACCAGTTTAGGTCCTCACTAGAACTCTCCCCCTGAGAACAAAGATGGTGGTAATAGAATTCGTTTTCAACAAAGTCACAGTCCATAGTGGTATATATCCGCTGTGTAGCTGGATCGAGACAACGATATCCTTTTTTGGTGGTTCCATAACCCACAAAAACACATTTGACAGCCCGTGGTTCAAGTTTATTTCTCTCTCGTTTAGGTAAGTGTACATACACAACGCACCCAAAGACTCTAGGCGGTAATGTGTGAGTGGTAGGGACATTGATATGTTGTTTAAGAGTATCCAATGGTGTGGAGAATTTCAGGCTTTTTGTGGGAAGACGATTGGTAAGGTAATTGGCTGTAGAAATGGCTTCAGGCCAATAATAAGCAGGAGCAAAGGATGCTATCATCATGGCTCGAGTCATTTCTAAAAGGGTTCGGTTTTTTCTTTCGGCTACGCCCTTTTGTTGTGGGGTGTCACGACAGGTTGTTTGGTGGATAAGGCCATTTGTTTTTGTGAAGGTTTCCATATCAACGTTCTTATACTCAGTGCCATTGTCAGACCTAAGAATTCTAATTTGAGTTTGGAATTGTGTTTGTACCATTTTGTAGAAAGAAATAAAAGTCTTATAAACTTCTGATTTATTTTTGAGAAAATATACCCAACTCATCCTAGTGCAATCATCAATAAATGTGACATAATATAGAAAACCATGAATATTAAACTCGGGAGCTGGTCCCCCATACATCAGAATGAATCAACATAAAAGGTTTATTAGTTCTACTGTCACTACTAGGATAAGAGTGTTTATGACTTTTCGCAAGAATACAGGCTTCACAATCAAAAGTAGTGTTAGACCCAGAAAGAGAGGGAAAATTTTTTTTTAGATACCCTAAGGACGGATGTCCTAAGCGTTTATGCCATGTCCAGAGTTGTTGTTCAACCGTCCCCTGAACGATCGCTGCTTTACCTTGTTGAGGCATCTGATCAACATAATATATTCCGTCTTCCTCAGTACCATGCCCAATAATCTCCCCTGTCCTAGTATCCTGAACAGTACATCCATGTGAGTGCATTATAACAGTACAATTTAGATCCTTTGTCAACTGGCTAACAGAAAGCAGTTTGTGGGATAAATCTGGTATAAAGAGGCAATTAGAGAGTTTGATATTATCAGAAACTTTGACAATACCTGACCCCTTTGTCTTAATTACTTCTCCATTGGCTGTCTGTATGTGATTTTTCCCAGGTGGATAAATTTTTTCAATGTCATTAGCATCAAATGTCATAGTGTCAGTAGCCCCACAATCAAAAATCCATTTGTTGTTTTTATTTTTTTTGCAAATTGAACCAACATTGCATGGGTCAGTTTTTAAGTAATGTGTTTGGGCTATATTGTTTTTGGAATTTTCAAAATTGAGCCCCACCTCACGTTTGGGCTGCTCGGTCATGTGAGTATTGAAGCTTGGTGGGTGCTGAATATTTTTGGGCCTTACATATATATCATGACAAAGAGACTCTAGAGCATTTTTAACATCAGAATTCAAACCAAATAAATCTAGGGTTTCTGAGTTCATACCTGATACCTTCTCCTTTCTCTAACACACCTGAGGTTGAAGAGAGTGCCGCCGTCCCTCCTTCGCGGCTTGCCTCCGGCGTCACCAGCGGGCTGCTGTTTGCGGTGTTGCTAGTGCCTCTTTTCTCTCCCTTTTTCTTTCGGTCTCCCCACCAATCTGGGTATCCAATTATTTCAAAGCACCCCTTCTTTGTGTGTCTCATGCCTCCACAGTGGGTACACTTGAGTCCCGCCTTTTCATCTGAATCTCGTCGGAAATTGGGCCTTTCTGTTCGTCCTCTTGCGGCGAGTCCACCACCAATTCCCGATGATTCTGTCGGTGAGGATTTTTGTGGTCCTGCTTTCATTATCCCTCGTCGATTAATCTCCCTTCTGATTATGGCAAAGGCTTCCTCCGGTGTAGGAAGGGGTTCCTGATTGAGAATGTCCCGCCGATCCTTGTCAAGAGTTTCATCTACTCCTGCTAGGAATTGATACAACCTGTTTTGTTGTATAATTTGGTTGTATGTGGTTTGGTCTTCTGGGCAGTTCATCAGGTTCGGTGACCGCCTGTCAATTTCCTTCCAAATTCCAGTAAGTTTACTGTAGTATACCTCAATCGGGTCCCCTTCTTGCTGGATTTTGTTTGCCTTGATCGTAAGATCGAAGATCTGAAGTTCGTCCTTTGTCCCACCGTATAAGGTTTCAATCCCTTTCCATAAGTCTCTTGCAGTAGGATAATCGAGAAACTGATTTTGTAATTCTAAGTCGATATTTTCGATTATCCACGAGATGACTAGCGAGTCCCGTTGTAGCCACTTGGTGTATTCTGGATCTCCTTGGTTCGGCGGGTTGGCCGTGATGTGACTGAGCCTTCCTCTGCCACTAAGCTCGAGTTGCATAAGTTTTGACCATTTCATGAAATTTTTATGATTTAGTTTTTCAGGGATTTGGATTGGTTGGATATTTTGGTTAGGGCTTTCTGTGGTGGGCTTATTTGTGTTTAACTGTGATAATAGTTGCATTAAGTCTTCCATGGTTACCTGTTTTTGTACGGCTTTACTATCGGTTTCCATGGTAGATGATGAGATTATGGGTTGCCGATCACCGGAGATCGGAACCCGGCTCTGATACCAACTTAAAAATAAAACACAGTTTTTTGGTTTTTAATTTCTTGTATATTTCATGAAATGGTTACACCAATATATATATATACATATACTTCCCTTATTTAACTGTAATTATAATAAGAAAATACCTCTAATTACAACCAGTAATTTTCTCCAAGAATCATTCAATCTACCTAAAATAAAGAGAGAAAATATTCACAAAATATTCTGTAATTTCTAACACAATGAAAAACTAATCTATCTAATTAGAACATTTTCATCTAATAGGAAAAAAAAAAGAAAAAAAAAAAACCAAACAAACTATCTGACTCTGATTTAGAAAACAACCAACAAAAGCAAATGTGGCAAATTAATAACAAAGTCCAAAAAATTCAAACAAATCAGTCCCTTCTACTAATACAAGTTAAAATTTGACATATCAAAATTAGATACACATAATTAGAAACCACGCACACACGAGGAAATTGATTGTCTTGGGAGCAAAAATCAATTCACCCTTCCTTTTCTATTCTAATAGCGGAGACTTTAAGTATGAGAGAAGGAATATTCACATCTCGTTCATTTAATAGTATAATATCATAAATTTAATAGTTGAAGGATATAACATTGTTATTATTAACAGGACCTGGAAAACCTAGAAAATTCCTGTGGGAATTACACAATATAATTTAGATGCTCAAATTGAGTCAAATTAAATTCAAATTACATATAACCACTTTTTTCAAGGAGCTAATTAGGCAACCGATCTTTTAGCCCACAAAGGTCACGATGGTTTTGAGTTTTGACCTCAGAAAAATGGATCAATTCCTCCTTTACATATTAAAAAATGATATAAGGGGAAAATGAAGCTCTAAATTCGCAACAAATTCTTCAACATTATTGTAGGGATGATGTTGTTTTCCTTTATATATTATATATTTTAAGGGCGTCGTTATTTTCTACCCGCAAATTACTAATACCATCATTACTTAACACTAAAAAACTCACTCAACTCACAAAACTACGTCCTAGGCATTCCCCTTCTCACTTCAATTCCTCTCTCTCTTCCCCTAAACCCAACCACTGCACCAATACCATCGGTGACCAACCACCGCAACCATCGACCACCCACCAACACCGCCGAACTTCATCCAACCGCAACCACCAGTTACCACCATACATCCCCACCACCGGTGACCACCGCCAGGATCAAAACTAAACTATAAGACACAAACTATCAAAATCAAAATTAAACTAAAATAACTTAAAATATAAACACAAATCACCAATTCAACATTAACACAAATAAAAACAAAATCATCAAAAACAAACAAAATAAAATAATAAAACAACATGAACGAAACGGCTAAAAGAACCGGTCCACCCATGGTGCAACCGACCCAGAAACCGGTCATACCATGGTTGAATACTTGAATCAGACCAAATTAATACTCCCTCCGTCCCTTAAATATTGCACTATTTTTCTTTTTAGTCCGTCCCTACAAGATTGCCCCATACCATTTTTAGAATGTGGTGCCCTCACTTTAATCACTTTTTTTTTTCTAAGATTACTCCTTAATCCCTACAAATCCAAAATTAAGATTACTCCTTAAGGCTTAATCCCTACAACCCAAAATTAATGTGAGTTTCATCATGCACGATACGGAGGAAAACACTGATTGCATTTTTTTTATTGATTGTACTTTTTTTTTAATAGAAAAAGTTTATAATTTTATAATCGAGGGAAAGTCAGTATAATCCCTCCAAAAATATAGTTGTACTTTGTACTGTAATTTTGTAAGGTCCAAAACAAAATTGTAATAAAAATGGAGGGAAAAAAGTTGTCCCCACAATTTATTTCTTTTTAATCATTATCTTCTCTCTCTTGTTTAACATTAATTACATATAAAAAAAAAAAACAAAACCTCACTCCCTTTCTACCCACTCCTTTAAAAAAGTAAGAAAACCCTTATGGTGCAATCTTTAAGCGACGGAGGGAGTATATTTGTGCAGTTTTAAGTTTGTTTTTAAAATTAATTTTTAATCCTTAATCTCTATTAATTATTATAGAATTCTTACAGTTGCGGTGCAATTTTTTAATTTGTTGTGTTTTATGCATTAAGTTTAGAGTTTTTGCACTTAACTAAGACCTGTTTGAATTGGGACCCGTTTTAGACTAGGATTCGTTGGACCCTACGGATATGGATATGGATCTAAGAATTCTGGACCTGCAGACGGATCCGATTCGGATCTGGATCTAGAATCTTAATAGGGATTTGGATTTGGGTCTATACAGACCTAGTCCAAGTCTGACCCATTGACACATCAATTGAAAACTTTTTTCCACTGAAAACCAAGTAAAAAGAGTAAATTAGACACTTAAAGATACGTAGGCGATCATGAACGATAGTTTTTATACCCTTTTATTCCAAGAGGAACACATTTAAACGTATGTACCTTTTTATCTTAATATATACC
Source organism: Salicornia ramosissima (assembly GCA_951394345.1). Lineage (NCBI taxonomy): Eukaryota > Viridiplantae > Streptophyta > Magnoliopsida > Caryophyllales > Amaranthaceae > Salicornia > Salicornia ramosissima. The sequence continues at coordinate 49,468,984 of OX596233.1, forward strand.
CCTTTAAATGTAAAATATAATGTAGCACTTTTATTTAGTTTTAAGCCCCTTTTAGCAATTTTGTGATTTTTAGTTAATCTTTTCAATTTTGTGGTTTTCCTTATAAGGGTAGCTATCACAATAGGAATATACTGTTAATGCCATGAATTTTCAGCTTAGTTCAATTTTAAAAAATTTGATCAGTTCAGTTAATTTCAGCTTTGTTGAGCCTAAAATTAAGTTTAATTCACTTCAAAAGTTGTAGGGACTAAATAGCTGTTATCAGATCAGCACTTCTAAAATACGGAGTATGAATTGAAAAGATACCTAAGATAGCAAAGTGATGTTGATATTGGCAGTAGATAGATATCTTAAACGGTATAATAATAATAACGTAAAAGGAAATAACTTTAATTCAGTGTTGTGGTGGGGTTAGCGAGTGTATACGAGTATAAGTATGACCAAGTGTGAATGTAATTGTGCAAGGGATTAAGACCCTATTCTTTTGGACTTAAAAACTACAGTAATCAGATAAGATCAGATCATATTAGACTTTTTCAGATCAGATAAGATCAGATCAGTTCAGATCAGATCATATCAGTCCTAAAGAACAAGGCGTAAGAATGTTAGGGTTAGTAAGCTTTTAGAACACTTGAAATAGTGTATATAACATAATTATATACCACAAATATCAGATTTTTTTTTTGGTCAAGATAATCATTTGACATGGTATTATAGTCAACTTGATATATAAGTCACGGGGTTGAATCTCATCTTCTCCTCCTTTATAAAGTGGAATTAATTAGCATCGAATATAGTAAACTTGTGTTGCATCCACATTTCAAGCTCAAAGGATATGTATAATTTTTTTTGAAGTCCATGAGATACTAACGTTTCACCAAACTAAGATGCCTTTTTTCCACGCCAACAGACCCTAAACGCATCAAACCATGTCGTTTTACTATTCTCAGTTCATTTTTTAGTTCCATATGTTTTTACAAAATTAATAAATTAAATGATTTTAATTAGTTTATCATTCTTTATATTAATACCTCATATTTCTTAATTATAATTTTTAAATTTTTCAAAATTAAAAATTCAAGTATTTGCTCGGGATTCTAATTCATAATAAAGTAAACAAAACTTATACCACATCTATTCTAATTAAATTAAGTGTTCCATTTTTTTCCAAAAATAAAATAAAAATAAAATTTCGATCAAAATAAAGTGCTTTTTAAAAACAGAGTGATGAATATATATATAGCAAATTTTAAAGGAGGGAAGTAGTACTTGTTGAGAATAATAATGGGCCTCAACTAATGCTACGCAGTACGCACAATCCATATGATATCAGTAGTACTTCCAAAGTTCCAAGTTCCAACTAGAGATGGCGACGGACCGGATCCGGATGGATCCAGATTTGGATCCGTTTTTAGAACCCGGATCCAGATCCACAAAATCAGGATCTAGATCCGCATCTTGTGGATCCGGATCTAAAATGGATCCTTTTATAAAATCAAAATATTATACCTAATTAAAACTTTTGATGCATTAAAATTATAATTTCATCAAATATATAATTAATATGCACATTAAAACCCACTAGTTCACTACTAACATCATCAACATCCTAAATAAAAGACAAATCATAATGACAATTTGTCCCATACAATTACATAATTAACTTTGAAATATTTAGCATTAAAAAATAATAAGAAAAAAAAATATCATAATTACAAGTTTAAAACTTATATAACTATATACTCAATACTCATGTGTTTATTTTAGAAAAAACAGATTCGCGGATCTGGATCCGATGTAGAGATCCGGATCCGCATTTTCTCAACGGATCCGGATCCGATCCGGATCCGCGCGGATCCAAAATATGAAGATCCATATCCCAAAAAACGGATCTGAATCCGTGAATCCGGAGCGAATCCAAGATCCATTGCCATCTCTAGTTCCAACCTAATTTATCTAACTAAATAATGACCTTAGTGATATTAACTTTGTATCTCATATATTTCACGTTACATATAGAGTTGGAGTCACTATTATATACCACATTGATCTTTTTATTTTGGCAATGATGACACTCATCTTATATCACTAAATAGTGAGAATATACATCAGTCATACTTCCTCCGTTTAAAAAAAACGCAACAATTTAAGAGCCACGGACTCCTAGATAATTTTTTGTTGTGAGAGTAAAAGGGATATAGAGAGAAAGTGGATGTGAGAGATAGAAAGAAAAAATTTACAAAAATGAAAAGATTAAAATTGTTGCATTTATTTTGAAACTTCCTGAAATAGAAACTGTTACATTTATTTTGAAACGGAGGAAGTATTATATTTTAGCTTTTATAGATTTTATCAATTCTAATATTTGAGCGCCTAAAGAAGTAGTAGAGCATGGTTAGATGATAAAGAATTAAAGGCTTCAGCCTTCTACACCATCGTTCACAACGTCTTAAACCTTATTGCAAGTATTTGTGAGGGTTTTTTTTTAATCTTCTCCTTTCTGAATACTTGTATTGACTAAAGCCAATTAGATGAAACTCAAGCCTAATATACAACACCATTCTCATAAAAATTAGTTTTAAAAAAATCTATTATTCGAAGGGGTGGGGGGTTTAAGGGAGGTAGCAATGTAGCATTAACTGAACCAAACTGAACTGAGATGAACTGAACTAAACGGAATAGAAGTATATTAATTAAACTAAACTGAACTGAATATAATCTGAAGTAAACAAGCACTAAGTGTGAAATCCCACAAGAAGGATAAGTAGAAGGTTCGTTCCCTGCTTTTGTCTGCTCTCATTCTAACATTAATCAGGTGGGCCCCACCATAAAGTGGTTCAAGTGGGCCACCCAACCGTCCTATACCCTACAACACGCATTTCTAGGATAAGTGTTTTTTTTTTTCTTTTTGTGTTTTAATTTGTTTATTATTTTAATCTGATGATCACATTATACAAAGTGCAATTGCTTCTATACTGTAAATCTATGGTACGTATGTTTAAATATTCTTAAACTACAGTGAGTCTATAAATGAATTTAATACTCATATTACTATATTAGTATAGAGTATCAATGAAGTTCTCAATTGATATTTTGAACAAGGATTATTTTTTGAATTTTTTCCCCATTATTATATATAAATGGTGACGATAGCAGTTATATAAAACATGGTTCAGTAGCTCATAAACTATATCTTCTTGGACTATGTTGTCTTGTTTGGGAAGTGCAGCCTTTTTTTTTTTGTTTAGTTTAATAGATTTCGTTGGATCTCAATCTCGCTGCCCCAGATCTTCTATTCTTATTTAAAGTACTTAAAAAAAACTTAACGATTATCTATTATCTATTATTCCGTACTACATAGAATGAAGTCTTAGTATAGTGGTTAAGGTTTCAGAATCCTAACCATGAGAATTTCAAGCATGAGGTCCTAGGTTCAATTTTCACCGCACACATTTGTGAGGATCCAATGATAAAACACATCGTTAATTTTGTTGTCTATGTATCTTTATAGGCGGAGATTGAGAGCGGCCACAACAATGCTAAACTAGTTAATAAATGATCCATTGCATGCCCAATGAAGTGAAAAAAAAGATTGTGGTCTACCACCAATATTTCAATTGTTATACTTCCTCCCTTCAACAAAAAAAAAACGCAACAAATCAATTTGCACACATTTTAAGGAAGTGGTTTAAGGGTGTAAATGAACAAATTAATCAAAATAACTGCTCCGTCCGTCCCAAAATAACTGCTCCACTTTAAATTACTTGTGTGCAGACATGCACACAAGTAAGATATACTTTAAATACTCCCTCCGTCCCAAAATAACTGCTCCACTTTCCTTTTTCATCCGTCCTAAAATAAATGCTTCATTTTTTTTGGCAAATCACTACAAAAAAATCACACAACAAGGACAACTTATCATGATTAAACAGGACAATATGAGTATTGTTTTACTTAATGATGCCTATAAGGGCAATTATTTTTGCACTCATTGATATTAACAATGAAGACAATATGATTATTTTGCCACCTTAGACTTTTGAAACTTTGCCCTATTTGACAATAAATAAAGTGTTTAAATCAAGGAAAACAAAATGTATTGCCTTTGTTGATGATCAATGAAGGCAATTTTGTATGTCCTTTTTGAATTGAATCAAAGAGGACAAAACATCTAAAATTGGCTTTGAAACATAATACAATGGGTTTATAACTTACAAGGGCAACATGAGGGCAATACTAAAATTGTCATTATAACCTAAGAAGACAAATTTTGTATCAATAGGATAATTTTAATTGTCCTTCTTGAACACATTTTTTATAGTGAGCATATGACTACATTTATAGAAACATTAGGTTAATATTGGTCTAACTTTTATTAAGAGTATAAGGATCGACCCGTGGTCATTGTTCCCGAGGAAGCAATGTGTTATTTCGGATGGTATACTACAAGAGGGGGGGTGAATTGTAGTATGGGACTCGCTTTTCGATTTTTGCAGAATTTGACGAATATAAAAGCAAGTAAAGATAAAGTTGAGAAAAGATAAAGCAACAAGGAACAAGATACACAAACAAGTTAACCTACGAGGAAAACTTCCTAGGCCCAAATAGGAAGAAAAACCTCGACCACTGGGGATTTTGACTCTTGGACTTCTCTTATTAATTATAGGCCAAAACGACTCTGTTTTACAACCTATAAACGGACCTTCTCTTTCTCCCAGTTCCACTAGGAACTTGTTCCCCGATAACTTGTTCCCCCTGTCACTTGTTCCCCTTGAACCCGTGACACGACTTCACTAAAAGTCGATTTTTCTCTCTCTTCGATTTCACTCGAAATCTTCTCTCTTCTCTAAGAACCTAATAGAAAATTCACTCAAATTTTCCTTCCCCCAAATACAAGAGTTCACTCAAACCCTTACAATTCCCCCATACAAGAATTCACTCAAATTCTTGCCTACTCCACTAGAAGTACATAATACAGTCGTTTGATAAATCGAAACTTATAAATACATTGAACCTAATAATAGAAAACCATAAAGGAATAGGAGAAGGAGATGATTTTCAAGAAGATGTAGATTTAACAATGGATGCTTAGCCTCTTAAAAATCATACTCCATTTGGAAGGACTACATTGAAACTCTCTCCTTTTCTTCTTTCTTTTCGTATAGTCTGAGAGTTGTTGTTGTGTGTAGTTCTCGAAAATGCTTGCTGCCCTTTGTATTTATACTTGAAGTCTTGTCATGAATTTCCTTGTCTTGGAGGGGAAGCAATTCCACACGCATAGTGGAGTCATGACTTGCCCATCATCTCCTACAAAATAATTTGACAAAAACAACAAGCATACAAATAAAAAGAACAAACCCTAATATAAGACTAGATACATTAATACTTAGTCAATCCCACTACATAATAAAACTAACCTTGAGATTGTTAATTAAATTGCTAATTTTAATTTCTAAAATAAAAACCACTAACCACTAACATTACGTGTGATTGAAGAGAGCAAAAATCAGATTTTAAAATAATTAAAATAATTAATATAACTACCTTAATAATCTTCTCAAAACACTCACTACTCTTCCTAGTCACACGCATGAATTTTGACTCCACTAACTATTCCTAAAATAATGGTTTGACTCTAGACTCTAACTTCCAAAACAAAACTAATTCCTAACTAAGCTTACGTGAGATTGACCAAGAAAAGTAGAATTTTAATTTTCAAAAATTAAACCCACTATTATCAAAACACACGTGTGTTTGTTTTTTTTTTTTTATAATATTTTTTTTTCTAAATAAACACAACCCACTAAAAAAGTGGAATCATGAATGAACTTATTCTAACCTACACGTGATTGACTAATTCCATAACAAACTCTAAGCAACCTTTAAACAAATTAAAACAAATTAAAAACAAACTCCCTAAAATTCTCCAACTACCTTACACTACTAACAAACCTTGACTCAATAAAAACATGGTTATTAAACTAAAGAGAATTAATTTCTATTCCTAATTAGTCACTTAAATATTATACTAAAACAAAAATATTAGTTTAAGTATATTACTCAAATTATACAAGTGACATACTAGTCTTATATAAGCAACAATAAATACCTGCACCACACCAGTATTAGTATTTTAACACATATAAAATTAATATGTAGAAAGGGTTAAGATTATATTTAATAAAATATATTTACCCAAAATTAGATACTCCTCTAATTTTGTTTCCAATAAATATATTCTACGAAATACAAACATATATTAAATGAAATATATTTAATACAAATTAGACACTCATCTAATTTATTCTCTATAAATATATAACATAAAATATATCAATAATAAAATAAATTTAATTTCAACTAAATTTACTTTTAGTCGATTCTCCGTAAATCTATTTTATTCACCCATATTAAGTTATAAAAGTGATGGAATTATTTTTTTCTATAAAATTAACTTGTTTAGGTTGAATACTCCTTCAACAATTTCTCCACAAGTTATTTTTAAATATCAAACCTTTTCATCTTAACTTAGTAAAAAGATATTATTTTATGAAATAAAAATCATTCAAATCCATAAGTGAAAAAGACTTCATTTTATCACATAAAATATATTTTTATTTACATAAATATTTCTAAGATGAAATATGTTTTTCCATCAACTCTATTTAGACAAATATTAATTTTATCAATGTTGTCATACTTATGTGTCCTTTCTCCTTATTTAAGTATTCCTTTATTTGTTCTAATATATTAACTTGTAGAAAAATAAATTCTTATTTTTCTCCTCAATATATTTGTGTTCCGACTATGAAACATCTTCTCCATTTGCTTCTACTCCGAAGCTTCTCACAAGCCTAATATAATTTAGACTTTTTCTCTTTGAAGTTCTCACTCAAGAACTTCATTTATTCCTTCATGTTGTATACAACTTCTCGTCCTTGGATCAACGGCATATAACTTGTTCAATGGAATATAATATGCACATCTTAACACATGTTAGTTAGATAATCATCATTTGTTTACAATCATCAAAACCATACATAATAACTCATCACAATGCACTACCACAAAGCTATAACTTCTTCTCATATTGTGGAAAATGAATAATGAACTCAATCGGCTACATTTAAGATACCCATTATATATGTTTGTTCGGATTTGCAATTCAAGTCACACATAAAAAAATATCAAAGTGTTGTCCTGGATATATATCTCCACCTACTCTATTAGTATAAAGCCTTTTGAGAATGTGTTAAAAAACAAATCCGTGCAGGCTAGGCTCAAAGCAAACAATATCATACTAATATCAGAGTACAAGTGTTGTTGTGGGGCCCAACAAATGGTATAGAGCCGATAATTTGTTGGGGGTATGCCGGAGTCCATGTGGTGTCGTGGGGCTCAACAGTGTTAGCTTTCATACCACCTTCTGCCCCTTTATATGCATTCGATTTAGTTTTTGATGATTTATCTGCAAAAGTTATTGAATAAATATAAAAAGTTATAAAGTAGTTTTATTCAAATATAACTATTTATTTATTTTTATTTTTTTTAACTTTTGCAAGTTTTTGTTTAACTTTTACTAATAAGGTTTGGTCTTATGGTGAGACCAACTCACCAAAAAAATTATACAACAACGTTAGAGTTTCCAACGTTAGAAACGGATCATGGGTTCTAACCTGACCAACAATATGGATGTAATGCACATTTGGCAGTAAGATCTCTATTCAAGGCCCCTATATATATGGCTATATAGTATTATATTTTAAAAAAAAAATAGTCCTCTACATCCACACTTCGTCACTTCCAACAGGGGCGGAGCCAAGGGGGGCTAGCGGGGGGCTGGCGGGGGCCTTGGCTTCCCCCTTGGCCCAAAATTGCTGGTATAAGTTTAAGTTTAGGTGAAATTAAACAATAAAAATTTAGTAGCTCAATTGGTTTGATTGCTTGTTTATATTTTCCTAGACTAGAGTTTGAGTCTTACTAACTACATTTTTAACATTTTTTGCTCTTTAACAATTGACCATTTTATTACTTTCGAGAAATATTGATCTCGACCCCGGTGATAAAAAATTTCTAGCTCCGCCACTGACTTCCAATGAGTCAATGACTAATAATGAGTACACGTATCAAAGGTCCACGATGCATGTTAACTTCAATTCATGATGTGATGCTAATGTTTTCACGCACACACAGACTAATGTACAAGCATTTATGCGTAAAAAAGTTATAGTATTCCCTCCATGTATGGCTCCAGGCCATCCCATAATACAATATTAACTTGTACATATACTACACTATTCATTTCAATACACTGAAATATACACTTTCAACAAACAATATACTGTACATTCCTATATAAAAACAATGTTGAATCCACTTTAAGATTCATATTCAATTCAATACACTTCAATATTCATTTCAATACACTACAATATTCATTACCATTAAACAATATTGATTCATATATAAAAAAACCAGAATAAAATCTAAAAAACATATACATTTCAATACACTTCAATATTCATTTCAATATACTACAATATACATTTCATTACACTACATATTCATTTCCATTCAACAATAATAATTCATATATTAAAAAAAAAACCCTAAAATACGTAATAAAATAAAACATTAATTAACCAACATCAAGACAAAAAACAAAACAAGTTACCATCAACAATCTAATTATCATCAACCTAAAAAAAAAAAGCTAAAGAGATCGAAAAAAATGAAACAGAGAAAATATAGGAGGTCAGAAAAGAATATTTATAACTTTTTCGCAATTTTTTTAAAAAAAGGCAACACTACAACATTCCGTGTTTTTAACGTCCGCCACCAGCGGTCGTTAATATAATTAACGTCCGCCAACGGACGTCATTTTACTGACGTCTTTTTTTTGTCGTTAATATGAAGTTTAACGACGTCTTAAAATCCCGGGACTACAGAGAGGAAGGTGGTCCCGAGGGCCGGGACCATATGCAGTATTGTGAAATGTATATGCATTATTATTGAGAAATGTATATCGCAGGACACTACAACATTCTGTGTTTTTAACGTCCGCCGTAAGCGGACGTTAATATCTTTAACGTCCACCAATGGACGTTATACCTCTGACAATTTTTTTTGGTCGCTAATGTGGTGTTTAACATCCGCCAAGCGGACGTTAAACATTTAACGTCCGTCTTATAACGTCCATCTTATATGGGTTGCGTCCGTTTATGGCAGACGTTATTGTTGCGTCCGCCATAATCGGACGTTACTTTGAGATTAACGTCCGCCTATAAAGCGGACGTTACTTTGAAATTAACGTCCGCTTTACTTAATTAAAGCGGACGTTAACTTCCTTGACACGACTTTCAAATTTCCTTCCAAGGCGGACGTAATATATCAAATGACGGACGCTAATTCTTTTTTTTTATTATTAATTAATGAATTAATAATATTATATTTAAATATAACTATTACATTCAGAATTTATAATTATTTGCTTCATCCGTGCAATACACACGTTTTTCCATTCGTTGACTATCTATCTGCTTCAGTCATACAAATACCTGTTCCATTGCATATTAAAAATATCCATACACAATCTTTCATACAAAATTTTTACTAATTATAATATCAATCCAATCTAATATAATTAATATTTATACAAAGTTGTTAGTACTATTTTTCAAATACTAATAAAAAAAAGAAAGTAAACCTAGCTAAGTTGCACATGTTCCGCTGGCCCCTGAGCCATCTTCTGGGCCGCCGCCCGGTGGCCGCCTTGAGACATGTCTACACCGCTGCATTGGCTTAAGAGATTGCCGTACAACTCTAGCAACTTTTGCATCTCGGTCATCTTCTGTTTTTCCTCATCTCTCTCCCGTTCTATATCAGCAAGTCGGTTAGTTATTCAATTGATCTATTGCAGAAGGAGTGTTTGAAGGGTTGTTCGCTGGACTTTGTCTCTTGTAGTACATGTCTGCACTATTCCCCAATTCAGCGACTTTGCCCCTTTTCCTACCACCGCGTGTGTAAAAAAAAAACCTCATTTGGGGTCTTTTTGACACCACTTGTGTAACGCCCCAGATTTTGGGCTAGTTTCGTGTTTTAATTTCTTGTAATTATTTTTATTGCGGTGCATGGTCTAAATTTATTTTAGACTATTTTTAATGCTTGAGTGTAACCATTATTATTTAATGGTTTATTATTTCTTAGTTTTATTTCATTTTAATTAATTAGAATTTTATTATTTAATTTTCTAATTAATTAATTAGTTTGGGCCGAGTGCGAAATTAATCATGATTAGTCATGAATTATTGCAAATGGCCCAATTTAACTTGGAAGCCCATTCTTCTTAGCCATAACCGGCCCATATGATTAGGTGGCCTAATTGTGCCACTTACCTTGCATTCACACCTTAGCTAACTTCTATAAATAGAAGTATTAGTAAGGCATGATGATCCTTTTGTTCATTTTGCTCATCTCTTGCCATCTCTTTTAAAAGGCAAACACTCCCTCCAATTGCTCTTGTCTCACGCCATTTTGGGATTGATGAACACCAAAATTGTTCATCATCTTTTCTAAACCCATACTTAAAGATCCTTCATCCATTAATCTTTAAGTATTAAAACATATTTTAAACCCCAACAATTTCATTCAAGATCACTGGTTCGGGGTGGTTTTGGGTTCGTGTTCGTGCTTCAAGTGGCGGTGCTTTTGCGTAGTGATGGTGGCCGTGTGTGCAGAGGGGACAGCCATACAGTGGGCCGTGCAAGGTGCAGCAGTGGGCCGTGCAAAGTGCAGCAGAGGGTCGTGCAGGTTCAGCAGTGAAGCCGTGCAGTTCGTGGCCGTGTAGGTGCTGCTGGGCAGCCGTGTTTTGTGCCGTGCCGTGCGTGTTTGGATGACCGTGCAAGACTCGTTCCGGGCAGCAAGTTCTTGGTACGTTTTTGGGGTTAATCGTGATTAAGGTAACATACTTTCTCAACCTTTTTGGTATACTATGTCTATAGTATGAATTAAATGCATGTTTGGGTTGATTGATGATGAATATCCATGATTTCATGTATAATTTCTAAATCTGATTTTTATGTGTTTGTATGGTGTTTTGATGATGATTTTTCATGATATTATGATTGATTATATGTTGTTTTATGATCATGAACATTATGTTAAAGTTTGATGAATTTTGGATGAGTAATAGTTGGATTTTCGATTGATTGATGATGATTATGCGTGTAGTTTGGTTGAGTTTGGATGAGTTCTTGATTGAGTTCTTGAATCTTGATTGAGTTCTTGGTTGAGTTCTTGAATCTTGAATAAGTTCTTTATGAGTTCTTTATGAGTTCTTTGAGTTCTTTATGAGTTCTTGATGAGTCTTTACGAGTTCTTGATTGAATCTTGAAAGTTAAAGAAAATGGTTTAAATGGTAAAGAAAGTCAAAGAAAGTGTCTAATATGATTAAAGAATGATTATTGAATGTTGGATTATGATTGGTTAAACTCAAGATTAAGGCTAGAGGCAGTTCTTGAGAATAACTTCGATATTTTAACTAGTTAATTTCGAGAATCAAGGCTAGAGGCAATTCTTGAACTTAATTTAGTTATGTTGGGTAATAATGATGATAATGTGATTAAGATGATTAAATAATTGATTAATAATTAATTAGCTTGATTTCATTTTTAGACGCCCTTAACTTAGAGTAAGATTCTTTGTTTTTGGGTTAAGACGTTGCCCCTATTCCATCCGCGGTATTGGGATAGTTGGAGTCATACTATGTGATCTTTGTGAATTTCCAGTAAGATTGGTTTCACGGGACATAGATTTCCAGTAAGATTGGTTTCATGGGGTTTGGGAGTAAGATTCTCAAATCCGAGCATAGCAGAAAGTTCGAATGCGTAAGATGCGTTCGTACGAGCACAGTCCGGTCTAGAACATGATTGATTGCGCCAAAGATAGTTGATTAGGTTGGTTTGAGTTGAGTTCACGTTTTGGGTTGTTCTCGTACTATGTTTATCGATGTTGTATGTTTGGTTTATGCTATGTGCATGTGTATTCCCATTAGGGTGAGTCAGTTATGTTACTCGCTACTGATGGTGGACTGTTGTATATTTTTCAGGTATTTCTGATGACGATACTCTTGCTTAGCTTTGGGTTGGGCGAGCGACGTTGTTATTACTGTTATCTGTTGTATTTACTGTTTTCTGTTGTTTTAGATAGTATTGGAGTATTGTATGGACTCTTTTACGTTGTTTATAACTCTGACATGTAGTTGGAGTTTACTTGTATGTTTAGTATTCTTAGTTTGACTTTTGGGATTAGTATGTACAAACTTGTGGATATTTGTACGTTTGTGGTTTATTAATAATATTTCGAGGAATTAGTTTTAATTTCTTAGGTTTCGAGTTGTAGTTTCTAACTATCCGACTCGTCGGTTTCTTCTGCGCCGATTTAAGCGAGTCGGGTCGTTACAACTTGCTTCACATTCAGCAAAATTTTTTTCATAACTCTCCTGCAAACATTGAGATACTTGCAAAACATATAATCAAGTCATTTCATGATTTCAAGCTACGTGCATGTTCTAAAACATATAAGTGAATAGATCAACATTCATTGGCATGGTTTAGGTCACGTTAAAGACATTTCGGAACGATAAGTAGCCAAAACGGCCATTTTGGGTCGTTTTGGAGTGTTTTATTACCCAATTTCAATCTAATCAAGTCATTTCATGATTTCAAGCTACATGCATGTTCTAAAACATATATGTGAATAGATCAACACTCATTGGCATGGTTTAGGTCACGTTAAGAGCATTTCGGAACGATAAGTAGCCAAAACGGCCATTTTAGGTCGTTTTGGAGTGTTTTATTACCCAATTTCAATCTAATCAAGTTATTTCATGATTTCAAGCTATGTGCATGTTCTAAAACATATAAGTGAATAGATCAACACTCATTGACATGGTTTAGGTCACGTTAAAGGTATTTCGGAACGATAAATAGCCAAAACGACCATTTTGGGTCGTTTTGGAGTGTTTTATTACCCAATTTCAATCTAATCAAGTCATTTCATGATTTCAAGCTATGTTCATGTTCTAAAACATATATGTCAATAGATCAACACTCATTCGGATGGTTTAGGTCACGTTAAAGGCATTTCAGAACGATAAGTAGCCAAAACGGCCATTTTGGGTCGTTTTGGAGTGTTTTGTTACCCAATTTCAATCTAATCAAGTCATTTCATGATTTCAAGCTACATGCATGTTCTAAAACATATAAGTGAATAATCAACATTCATTGGCATGGTTTAGTTCGCGTTAAAGGCATTGCGGAACGATAAATAGCCAAAACGGCCATTTTGGGTCGTTTTGGAGTGTTTTATTACCCAATTTCAATCTAATCAAGTCATTTCATGATTTCAAGCTAAGTGCATGTTCTAAAACATATATGTGAATATATCAACACTCAATGGCATGGTTTAGGTCATGTTAAAGGCATTTTGGAACGATAAATAGTCAAAACGGCCATTTCAAGTCATCTCGTTCACTTTGATAGTGGGCGCACACAAGTCCCGAAAAAACTGACCGATTTCCGTCACTGCCTTCCACACATGTAATGGAAGCAACTTCTGCAAACCAACTAGCAATAGCCTCTCCATGAATACATGACAATCGTGACTCTTCATTCCGTGCAACTTACATGCTCGAAGATCTACACACCTACTTAAGTTTGATGCAAACCCATCTTGAAACTTCAAATCTCATACCCACTCACATAACACCTTCTTCTGACTCTTGTCAAGTGTATAAGGTGCTTTGGGCATTGTCTGTTTACCATTTGTATCGTCAACCGGCTCCAATGGTCGGCGTTTACATAAACGTGCAATGTCCTTTCTTGCATTTATGTTGTCTGAAGTTTGTCCTTTGACGTACATGGCAATGTTAATTAGTTGTTCAAAAAAGTTCTTCTCAATGTGCATGAAGTCTAAGTTGTGACGAATAAGCAAATCCTTCCAATATGGAAGTTCCCAAAAAATATTCTGTTTAAACCATCCCTTTTTCTGCTTCTTGACCATGTTTAGTGACTCGGGACTATCAGCTGCTTTGGGCAAGTGTTTCACACACCGCCACAGTTCGTCGCTAGACATTATATGTGGAGCCAGGTAATTTTCAACTTCGTTCTTACAGAAAGCAGTCTTGTTCTTTCGAAATGAGTGATCGAAAGGGAGAAATTGTCGATGACAATCGAACCACGTCACCTTTCCGCCATGATCAAGCCAAAATGCCTTGCTTTTCTCGATACAGTACAAACATGCCTTTTTTCCAACGGCAAACCACCCAGACAACATACCATAAGCTGAAAAATCATTAACAGTCCACATGAGGGCCGCACGAAGGTTAAAATTTTTCTTCCGTGACGTGTCATAATTCATTGACCCAACATGCCAAATCTGCTTCAACTCTTCAACTAGAGGTTGCATATATACATCTAAGTTTCCCTTTGGATTTTTAGGATCGGGGATGAGCAAAGAAAGATACATGAACGGCTTCTTCATACACATTGATGGAGGCAAGTTGTACGATGTAAGAATGACAGACCAACATGAATATTGTTGTCCAAATTTACCATGTGGAGAAAAACCATCGTTGCACAGACCAAGTCTAACATTCCTAGGCTCGGATGGAAATTCAAGAAAAGTTTTGTTAAAGTGCTTCCAAGTCTCACTGCCACTTGGATGTGCTAAAGTGCCTTCCACTCGAGGATTCTTGGTGTGCCATGTCATTTCCCGGCAATGTAATACCCCGTATTTTTGTACATTTATACATGTATTTTTATACGTTTTTTATAACATATACACGTATTTTATACGCCTAAAAGAATATTTTATATGCTTACGAATTAGGATTAATAAAATGGTTTAAAGTCAATATTTACAAAATATTATTTATTGGGTATTTAAATAACTTATGTATATTTATAAAGGAATTTTATAAAATCATATTTGGAAATAATATCAAAGGTTTTCATTATGTATTTTGGGCGTCGTTTATAAAATAGAATATTCCGGTTTGAAAAAGGGTAAAAGTATTTATTCGTATTGTCGCAAGCCTAACCCGGTAGGAAACTCAAATTGGACCCAAGCTGTATAAATACCCTAGTGTAAACCAAAATAGGTCAAAACCCTAAATAAAAAAGAAAAAAAAAAAACACTCACTCAATGTCTCTCCGGTATAACTTCAAACAAGAGGGAAAAAAAAAAGAAAGACAATCAACAACTGCAACGAAGAAGCAGCACAACAGCCGAAGCCGGAGCCGCCGCCGCCGCCGCCGCGAGGACCATCGTCCACCGCCGCCGTTGCCCTGCTACAACCTGCGCGAGTCTTTAAAAAAAAAAACTTTTCTTTATTTATTTTTAATTCTTGATTTATAGTTTATAAATTGTTATATTTGCTTAATTTCCGATTTGATGATGTTGTTTAATCGTGTTTTGGATTAAAGTTAAGGTTTGAATCTTTGATGTTTAGGGTTTTAATTGAAAATTTCCAGATTTTGTAAGTTGATTAAAACTAGTTTAAACCTTGATTTTTAGTGTTATGTGATGGTTAAAGTATTAAAGTTGATATTTGGGAAGTTGTTGTTGAAGTTTTAATGTTTTAATGAAGGTTTTCTTGAAGCTTTAATGGAGGTTTTGGTGTTTTAATGGAGGTTGAAGATGAAGTTGTGTTTTTGTATTTTAATAAGTTTTATGAACATTCCGATTAATCTTGATTAGTCATGTTAATTGGATTATATTTTTGGAGTTTTATTAATTTTATTATTACTGTGATTTCTGGAAAAATAATATAATTTCAAAGATTTTAATTATTAGTAGCGTATAGTTATTTCCGGTAGTGTTAGGAACCTGTCGGGTGTTGTTAGAACTTTAAAATCTATGTTCGGAATGTTTTAAAAGGCTTTTAAATAATTTAATGCGCGCTGAAATTTTTATTATCATATGATAAGGAGATATTTCAATTATTTAAATTATTATCCAATTTTTATTTTATTAGGAGAGCACAAAAATATAATTCTGGAATTAAATAGGGGAATTAAGTGTTACGATTAAATTTTATTAGAGGCTGGAATTTTGTAATATATACTTAGAGTAGTTTGGGATTTTGATTAGTTGTAATGTTTAATTGTAGGAGATTTTGAATTCCGAGAATTCAATTAAAAGTGGCTAGTCGGATTTATTATACCAGGTACGTATGTACTCAGTAAACTGTCTGCATGTAGTAGCATGTCTAGGACATGATTTGAACTGTGATGACTGAGTGTATGTCATATCTGTGATTGTGGAAAGAGAAAATATATATTGTTACAACATGTTGTCCTGAATTGCTTATTTTATCACAGTTTGGAATATAAGTTCATTATGAATTATCTTACCACTTAATTTGGGGCCAGGGGCATTATTATCATTACCACTTAATGTAGGGTCAGGTGACATTAATATTATCTTACCACCATTGTGTGGGGCCATGGGCATTAAAGGACTTAGTAATTATGTGATCGCTAAATGAAAATATAAATAAACCTGTAATGGAGTGATTTCAAATGTGATGGTTTGTGTTGTAGGTTTTAGGGAAAATTAAATTAAATCAGAATCTTCTTAATACTGTAAACCACGTAAAGTGAAAGAGGATTCACACCAAAACTCTTGGAACGTATATACCTTGAGTATGAACAATGGGGGGAGCTTATGCTCCTATCAAGAGGTACGAGACGTCGTTCACTCTTGTTTTATTTTTTTCCTTTTTCTCTTTCTTCTTCTATTTTATCTTGGGATCCCAACCACCTTATGGTGGATATTCCGCTCAGATCGCAACCGAGTGCGTGGCCAGGTGGCAGCCGTGGTAGACAACTTTCTTTACATTTTATCTTTCTCCCACCTCATGGTGGATATTCCGCTCGGATCACAACCGAGTGCGTAGCCAGGTGGCAGCCGTGGTAGGCAACTTTCTTTATCTTTGATCTTTGGGAGCCCGTTCGATGTGAATCCAATCTCCTAATAAATAATCAATTAACCTACATTCCACCATTATTTAATCTAATCACTATCTTTCTTTGTCTGATCATGGAGTCCATAGTCCTAGGTCAGCTATCACAAGTTATTTGTTTATTTATTTATTATCGCTTGTAGTATATATGTACTCAGCAATTTTGCTGATTACGTGCTTTTGTTTGTGTCTTCTTTGGTCATGGCTCTCGCCTTAATGACCCTGTAATGAACCAATTTTTACACTTGTATTATTGGGGAGCAGAATTGCACAGGTTAGTTTGATGATGTGAAGTTCAAGTATTCAGCATATGCATTGACATGAGATGAGTGTGATTCGAGAGTTAACAATTCTTGTATTTGAGCTTATTTAAAATATTTCATTTATGTTATTTATTTTAATAACAATTAAAGTTTTCTTCCGCTGCAAAATTCTGAATAAGCCGAAACGTTTTCACACGTGGTGGTAATACTTTGGAAATTTCTCTTCAAATATATTTTATGTCCTAATTTTGAATAATTTTTAGAGTTTCAAGTAGGGAATTTTCAGGGTGTTACAGGCAATGTGCTTTGTTGCAAACAACCTTTGCAACCTCGGTGTGATGGGAAAGTATATTAGCACTTTTACGGGAGTAAGATTGCCCTTAGAAGTCTTCTTATACCTATCAGCTCCACATACACTACACTTATCTAAAACATCATCGTCCTTCCAAAACAACATACAACCTCTAGGGCATGTCTGTATCCTCTTATGAGGAAGTTCCAAGCCCTTAAGAACCTTCTTCGTGTCATAAAAGGTTCTACCCATTATATTGTCTTGTCGCTTTGATTCATTCAACAAAGAAGCAAATGCGTCCACGCACCTATGTAGCAAATTGTATTCACACTTCAAACTTATAATTCTTGAAGCCATTTCCAGCACGACCATCTTACTCCCTTGAAACAAAGGATCCTCAGCTGCCTTAAGAAGGTCAAACAACTTCTTGGCTTCATCATTCGGTTCTTCTTCAACTGAATTTGGTCCTTCCGACCACGTGTCATCTTGTTCATTTCCAAGAGCATCAACAACCATATCTCGATATGGGTTTGATTGAACCGAAGAGGAGGGCCCTATATATGCCTCACCATGAAATTTACATTCATAGTAATTCGGAGTAAAACCCTTACTATACAAATGTACTTTGACCGCGTCCACATCCAAATAACGCTTGTTACAACAACGAAAGCAATGACACCTTATCTTATCATTGTCATTATAAGCGGGATGTTGTAGACAAAAGTCAACGAACCCATCGACCCCTTCTATAAATTCATTTCTAAGGCGACGCCCATTTAATCTTTGGTACATCCAACAACGCTCATTCCTTCTCATGATTAAAAAATTATACACAACTAAGATTAAGAGTCATTTAAATTGTATTAATAAAACTACTTAAAGTGATGAATTACAAATAAACATATACTTAAACTTTTTAAAACCAAGTTTGTATAAATAAATTCTATTATAAAATCCTTTCAAATAATTATATTTATTTCTTTTAGTTGATACTTATTATTTAGTTAAAGTTGGATTAGAATAATTTAGTATACCACTAGCCGCAACACAATTATTATATGCTTCGCATAAAATTTAACCTAAAACTCTAAAAAAAAATAAGCATAAAATTGAAAAACCTAAATTCTAAACAAAAGACGAATAAAATTCAACCTAGAACTCTAAATAAAATAAGTATAAAATTCACAAATCTAAACAAAGTAAGCATAAAAATTCATTCTAAAACTCTAAACAAAATCAACATAAAATTCAACCTAAAATTCTAAACAAACTAATCATAAAATTCTACCTAAAGCTCAAAATAAAGTAAACATAAAATTCAACATAAAACTTAAAACAAAGTAATCATAAAAGTAAACATAAAACTCTAAACAAACTAAGCATAAAATTCAACATAAAACTCCAACCATAGTAAACATAAAATTCAACATAAAATTCAACAATTTACCTTCAAAATGGGCTAGTCTTTGCCTTCAACTTATTTCACTCAAATTCAAACTTCAAATCAAGCAAATTCAACCTTAAAGCATGGAATTTAAAATTTAGAGTTGACATTTACATAAAACAAAGAAAGATAAGCAAAGAGAGAGTTAGGGTTTCAACCTAGAGAAGCAAATGGAGTGAGGACGGTCTCGTGGGCAACGTCTGCGACGACACAGCGGCGAGGCGGCGTCGACGATGGAAGGAACCTTAGAGTGGTCGTCGATGGCAGAGAGTAAGGGTTTCGTGTTTTTTGGAATGAAGAAAGAGCAATTGAATGAAAGAGGAAACCTGCTTCTGAAATTAAAAAATAGTTGAGAAGTAACGTCCGCCCTAAACATGGACGTTACCTCTAAAAAAACGGACGTTACTTAAACGACTTAAAATTTAAATTCCCGCCTTTTTAATGTCGGCCTCAGACGGACGTTAAAATAAAAAAAGGCGGACGCTAAATCAAATTTCAAATTATATACGTTGTCAATCCTAAGACGTCTGTGATAGCGGACGTTAAATAAAAAGGCGGATGTTAAATCGATTTTAACGTCCCCTTTAGGGGGGGACGTTAAAAGGCAGACGGCAGAAACACGGAATGTTGTAGTGGGACTACAATGAGGAAGGTGGTTTCGGGACCATGATATAACAATTGAATAAAACCGATAACATTTTTGTATTTTATTATTATTTTAACTACTACGGTGGTGTTTAGTATGAGATTAGTAATGTAATGGATTGGAAACAAATAAGTGAGACAAATGGTAATACATATATAGTGTTATTCTCATTAGTTGTTTAATATCACTAAGGAAACGTATATGGTTACCATTCGAAATGGTAATTGTTTCCACTAGATTTAGAAAAGTAACAAGGTAATTAAGGTAGTGTTTGGATATGTGGAATTCATTTCAAATTGATGAATTCAATTTCTGAAATTGAAATGTTACAGTTCAAATGAAAATTATATTATCTGTTTGGGTTGTTTTTAGAATTTGAAATAAAATGGTTTTGTTATGTATTTGAAATACACAACATTTGCTTGTTAAGAATTTGGGTTGGGAATTGGGCCAAATCCAAATCCAATTTTTTTTACTTACTAAACATGTAATTTGGCCCAAATACATCATTTCAAATGAAAAACTTGTATCCAAACATAGCATAAGGGAATTTGTTTTCCTTACAAATTTATTTTCACTTAATTTCCCACAACCCATAACAAACAAATGATGACAGTATAGTTTTGTGATTACATTTCCTATATATGCTAATATTTTGGTATATCAAACAACACCTACGTGTGTGCTCTATTCTCGGGATATGGATCTTGTTTATATGGATCTAATATTATAGATCTATAGGGTATGGATTCTCTAGGGTATGGATCTAATATTATAGATCTATAGGGTACGGATATTATAGATGTAATATAGAGATTATTTAAGATTATTAATATTATAGGGTACCCAATAATATTATAGAGATTATTTGGTTAATATCTTAAATGTTACCCGATTAGTGTTATAGGGATTACTTTATACTTTTATAAGTGGCCCTACTATGTAGCTAGCTAGAGCTGGCAAAACTTAATCCAACCCGAACCCAACACATTATTATTGGGTTGGGTTGAGTTTTTCAACCCGTTTAGTTAAATGGGTTGACCCAACCCAATCCGTTTAGTATAATGGGTTGGGTCGGGTTGAAATTCTCAACCCGATTTCAACCCGTTTAACCCATTAAAATATATGTTGTAATAAAATTAGTTTCAAGTTCAATTGACGTACTAATCTATTATATCACATTCATATATTTTTTTTATTATGTTATAGATTTTTACGAGTTATGTAGGTCGTTGTAATGTCTTAAAATCTAATTTTTTTTATCTTGAACATTAGAACACAAAAGGTTGTTAGTTATTAATTAATATCGTGTTATAAATTTATAATGTGTAAATTATGGACAATATGACTTGTAAGTTGTAATACATATGACTATTGCGGGTTGTTGTTATGGTTCATATATAAGTATAGACATATAGTGATATAAGTTTATTTGATACTAATGAAAAGGTGATAATATTATTAAACGAGTTATTGGGTCAACCCATTTATTTATAAGGTTGGGTTGGGTTGAGAATCTCAACCCGTTTAACTAAATGGGTTGGGTTTGGATTGAGGATTTCAACCCGTTTATATTAATGGGTCAACCCGAACCCAACCCTAGCCGTACACAAGACTTACAGGTTTTTATTTTTAAAATTTTAAAAAATAGTAACAAAGATTTGGATATTTGAAATTATAGCTCGTGTTCAAATGACATACTTTTATGCCATTCTTGTATGTTCCCCCGAGTTTGGCCCACATTAAATAGTCAGTTTATTGTTTGTATGGGCCCATTATGGTGACCGCGTCGATTCCAGATACAAGAAACTATTTTCCGCTTTTCAATTCACACAATGTACCAAGGAATTAGAAAAGGTATATTTCCACGTTAAACCACGCTATAAAGTTTGGAAAAATTGCAAATATTAATCCGAAGTTTAGGCCATCTTCCGCTACTAATCCCAACTTTGATTTATTTCTGATTAATCCGATGTTTGTGGGTAGTCTTCCAATATTAATCCGTTGTTTTTGGTGGTCTTCCAATATTGATCCAACATTTTTGAATTTTGGTGACCATCCACAAACTTTAGATTAATATTGGAAGACCACCAACAAACTTCGGATTAATCAGAAATAAATCAAACTTCGGATTAATAGTGGAAGATGGCCCAAACTTCGGATTAATATTTACAATTTTTCCATAAAGTTTAGGGTTTTGTTTTTGTTTTTTTTTTTTAAAAAAAAAGAAAAAATAATGAAAGAATAAGGTTTTAGGATTTTTTGGCTCTGATACCATAAAAAAAAAATGGGCAATTCACCAATTAACTGAGCCTGACAATATATTTATAGTACTTTTAGTGTTACAACATATCACTATAATTACCAAAATAACCTTAAGGTGTTATATTTTATTAATTAAAATGACTTGTAAAATCTTAAAATCAGAGATATTTTTTTGAGAAGGTATTGTGTCAGACCAGTCCGACATAAGCTTACTGTCAGACCAGTTCAACTGGACGACCTAGACACATGTTATTGAACCTGGACAAGTTTTGTTGAACCTGGACACATGCTGTTAAACCTGCACAAGTATTGTTAGCCCTGGACACATATTTGTAAACCTGAACACAAATTTGTAAACCTGAAAATATATTTGTAAACCTGGACACATGTTGTTGAACCTGAACACATAGTATTAAATCTGGACACATAGTATTAAATCTGGACACATATTGTTGAATCTGGACATAAATTTGTTGAACCTGGACATAAATTTGTAAACCTGGACATAAATTTGTAAACCTGGTGAAACTTATTGAACCTGGAAACATATTGTTTACCCTGGACACATGGACCTGGACTGCATATTGTAAAATCTGGACATATATTGTTGAATCTGGACACATATTATTGAACCTGGACACGTATTGTTGAGCCTGGACATAAATTTGTAAACCTGATGAAACTTATTGAACCTGGAAACATATTGTTTACCCTGGACACATGGACCTGGACACATATTGTTATATCTGGACATATATTGTTAAACCTGGACATATATTATTGAACCTGGACATCTTTTATTGAGCCTGGACATAAAAAAAATTACAAGTGTTGGACGGTCCGACGGTCGGACCGTCCGACACAATACTTTCACTATTTTTTTTACACGTAGATCAAAGCGTGTAAATTGAGCCGTAGATCAATAAGCGCAAAATTTTCCCTCTCAAGGTTTTACGGGTCATTTGAATTCTTAAGGGTAAGATTTGAGGTCGAAAATTGTAAAAAAAAAATGACCCAGTTAGCTCCAATTTACATTCCTGATTCGCCTCGATTTGCGCGCATTAATCTATGTGTCAAAAATTGTCCTTTCAAGGTTTTACCGGTTATTTTAACCCTTAAGGATTAGATTTCAGGTCGAAATTTACAAAAAAAGGACATGATTAGCCCCGATTTGCGTTCCCGGTTCGCCCCAATTGGCGTTCCCAGTTCGCCTCGATTTGCGTGCATTAATCTATGTGTCAAAAAATTGTCCTCTCAAGGTTTTACGGATGATTTTAATCCTTAACAGTCAGATCTGAGTTCGGATTTGCAAAAAAGTCCCAATTAGCCCTAATTTGTAAATAATGACTAATGGAGTTAGTTTGAGTTTGCAGTAATGACATTCTGACCATTTTTAGTGACACCAACGGTATCTGATGCAACTCAACAAAAAGTAAGGTATTTTGACTATTAGGCCTAATACCAAGAGAACCTGGGAAATTATCCCAATTAGAAATGATGGACTACAACATCTAAGCCAATTAATCCATAATCTTAACATCTCAGCCAATTATTACTAAAAAAATAATAATAATACATAACCAATTTCTTCCTTAAAAAAAACTTATCATATAGACTATTAAAAAGTATATATTTAATTGGTTAAAAAAAGTGATGTAGACAATTAAGTGAGAATTTTTATATATAAAAAAAAAACATAAGCAAATTAAATTATTGTTTAAGAAAAATAAATACTCCGTATTAAATAAGTAAAATACAAATATGTGTGGTGTATGTGCACTCGGTTGTACTCCCTCTGTCCCCCTTTTGTTTGCAACATTTACTTTTTCATATCTCCCAACACACAGCTTTAAATAAAAATATCTTTATATATATATATATATATATATATAGTAAAAAATTATAAAAATTGTATATTAAAAAAGTATACATCGAGCCGAATCAAATGAGATCTCATTTTACTATATATTTTTCTTATATGTATTAAATTAAAGAGAGTCAAAATTACCCGATGAATAGTACCAAAAGTCAGAATGTGGCAAAAAAAAAAAAAAAGAGACGGAGGGAGTACGCAGGAGATAAATTTTTAACTGAATACAATTTAGTGCTATAAATGGTTAGGTAGACTAAGCCTTATGTCCCAATCTGTGGATCCTCTAATAAATTTATCATGTTGGCTATTGAGCTAAATTATTAGGTGCATCCGGACCACCTAACTTTTTGTGTTCCCTGGTGTTTTTATTTTAAAAAAAATCAATTATGATTAAGTTCCCAATTGTTACTACCGTATTTTGGCGAATTCTCAATGGTACTACCGAGATTTTTTTTAAAATCCCAATGGTAATACAAATTATGATTAAATCCTAAATGTAGCATCGTGGATGATCTACGCATATAAAACATAGTCTGCTTAAGGTTTTACGGGTCATTTTAACCCCTATGGGGTCCAATTTGAGGTCGGAATTTGCAAAAAAAAAAGACTCGATTAGCCCCTAATTATAGTTAAGTAATGTATTTTTTTTTGTTAATTTTAACGGTTTTTTGTTTAATAACATCACATTTGGGAATTTAATCATAATAAGTATTACCGTTGAGATTAAAAAAAACTCGGTAGTACCATTAGGAATTCGCCAAAACACGGTAGTACCAATGGGAGTTTTCCTTTTTTTCTTTCTCTTCTGATTTTCTTTTCTCTCACATCCTCTTCATGTCATCCTCTTCATTTGGTCATTTTTGTAACACCCCAACCCCACACTAGGCTGGGTCTTTTTGTCACCAAAGGGCACTCAGGACTGATAACCTAACCGCATAAGCCAACACAAGTCATTTTTTGGTGCATTTTGTCCTTACTCATACGGACATTGGGAAACTTCTCATGAGATCACCCATCCTAAGACTACTCCCAGCTGAGCACGTTTAACTGTGGAGTATCTTAGCATATGAACTTCCTAAAAAAAAGATGCATCTTGTTGACATGAGTAGTTTATCAAATCCTCTTAAACCAAACTCGTGAGCGTTATAATCTTCATCCTTTGTTGCTGATTTTTTTCCATCTCCGGCCTCTTAACTGAGTGATTTCGTTCATAATATTCAATAATCAATCTCAATCACAATTTTCATTTGTAATTATTGTGATGGATTTTGTTGTTGAATCTTGTAATTTGGCATATAAGAAAAAGTTAGGTGGTCCTGGGAGCACCATATGATAACTGGGCTATTGGTATATGCTTCAAAGAACAGTTATTATTGCCCATTTCTCGTATGATAGTGGATTTGTTACTTTGTTAGTATTTTACCGAGGCAAATAAGCTAGTGGATAGTGGTTTTAGGTTTCCTCATAGTTATTAGAACAATGAAATAGTTATGCACTATTTAAGTTCCTTGTATTCTTGTTTCATTAAAGAGAAATACGAAGTATTACATAACTTTGTTTGGCAATTAAAAGTCTGATCTAATTTTCTCTTTATCTTTTACAACACTAGCTTTGCTTGAGGGTTGAGGGAGGGGATTCATCATAAGTGAGAATTTGAATATCACACTTTGCAATGTTGATATTTGTTAAATTTGAATACCACTGTACTGGAGTTTCGTACTTTTACAACAATCAACATATGTCACAAATCACAAATTACCTCACTTATAAATATAGACGTGACTATGTGAGATCTAGACTATTAGAATAATGGGGCTATAGGTGAGACAAATATGTCAATTTCAGGAGTAAATATATAATTTTCAAGAAGACAACACGTGTCTCATGCATCTTTCAAGAAGAACACATGTTACATGCATCTTATTAGAGCATAACAACTAATAATCACATTATCAAATTAGTCAAATTTGGAAACGTGATTATTAGTTGTTATAAGGTTTTTTTTTACCGAGATTATAAGGTTTCATACTTAACAAAAAGTATACTTAAAATAAAATAAATATATTTCAATTAACATAAATGTATTTTCTACGACCAAATATGGCCTTAGAGGCGTTAGAGCAAAAGGAATAACATGTGCACCCTTTTTTGCAATACATATAAGTCCATCTATTCGTGCATATATATCATATCAGATCAAATCAAACTCTATCAATATAAAGTAGCACATATCTGAGCAATAGCCTCAGCTCCCGAAATAATTTAAATCTCTACATACTATACGAACATATACGCAGTACATATTATTATTACATAATCACTTCAATATAATACGGAAATGAAGATTTAGACTATATTTCAAAAGTACCAATGATATAGTAGGTAGTCATTTGCAAGTTTGAAAATTGCAAGGAAAATGACCAAACCCAGAGTTAGCCCTTTTAAATTGCAATGCAGTGAGGAGAACTCTGCGATTAGAACCAGCCATTAAAGCAGTATTAAAGTTATGGAGGACTTCAAATGCATTGTAAGGAAAATGGAAGCTGTTGTACGAGTTTAGAAGTGCGGTTACTGTTTCCCTTAACAGGGTTTTGTATGGGTCACCCTTGCCTTTAAGCCCACTCCATAATGTTATTTTATTCCCGTATTTTTGGGCCGCAACTGGCCCGAATACCATACCCACTTCCATTTCTGGGTTCACTGCTCTCCAGTAGCACTTGTACTCTGGCTTCATCCATTTTCTGCATTCTCAGTTTATTCATTTCTAATGTTACTTTTTTATTAAAAATATATATACATAAAATTCGTAACATAAAAGTAATTTCTTTGTCTAATTGAGTATATAATATACTTTGGGTTTCACCCATCTGCTTAAATTTGTGGTTGAGATAGTTCTTTGTTCTGGTATCAGAGCACATGATCCTAACTCATTGTCAATCATTCCCATGAAAGAGAAGGTCCGGTTCAAAAATGCAAAATGAAAGGTATTTGAAGGTTTGTTTAGAGCTAGTGTAGCCCTACAAAATTGTGTTAGCTACTGAAATATTAGAGGAGATCTAACATTATTATAATCCCGTACCATAAAGAAGTTAAATCTTACCATGTACTATTTATGTGGTCAAACATATAAAACTTTAACCAAATTTTATTACTAATAAACAAAATAAAATATTCACAAGTGACATGTTGATAGTTTTGTAGCACTTTATATTTTCAAAGTATAGAACTTTTAAATCTTTTACTAAGTATTCTCCTCCTCCATTTCGAAATAAACGCAACAATTTCTATTTTAGAAAGTTTTAAAATAAATGCAACAATTTTAATCATTTCATTTTTATAAGTCTTTTCTTCCTATCTCTCTCATCATCACATACCCTACTTTTTCTCTCTATCCCTTTTACTCTCACAACAAAAAAATGGACTAGGAGTCCGTGCCATCTAATTTGTTTCGTTTTTTCCGAAACGGAGGTAGTATTAAAAATATTAATGGTCAAAGACTCAAAGTTGTGCATTAAAAACAACGCAAAATGTAATTCCTTTTGGAAGGATAGGGTAGTTTTGTGATTGTGAGTACTCCCTCTATAAAATATTAATGGCAACAAGTCATTTTGCACGTATTAAAGAAAGCGATTTAAGGGTACAAACGGACAAATTAATCAAAAATAACTTTAAGATTAGTAACTTATGACCTCAATCTTACTTGTATTAAAACCATTTTAATTAATTTGTTCATCTACACCCTTAAATCATTACCTTAAAGTGCGTGCAAAATGACTTGTTACCATTAATATGTTACCGAAGGAGTAAAAGTAATCATTATGAACAAGTTTTAAATGCATATGGATATAGTTGGAAAAATATTTGAGGGTCTTGAAAACTTTTTTTGACTGAATGTAGAATTTTGGTAAAATATTTGTACTGCTATTTTCTAATTGTATTTGCTGTACCCTCTAACAGCTAACAAATAAAAAGAAAAATCAGTTCATTGAGTTATTGGACTCCTGACTACATGGGAATAATGAGGGCCTTTTCACTTTCTACATGTAGGCCGTGGTCCATGGGCTAAAGATTGTTATTATAGTGACCATGTATCTACAAATGATAGTTTCATGTATTCCATAAATGTCACTCCTTAGCCTTTAGGTCTAACTTCACCCTATCAATCTTCCTTTTTTAACCCTAAACCACTTTTTTTTTTTTAACCTATAAAGTTGCTAAAAACAAAAAGATTGCTATCTCTTGAGGGGAAATTCCTAGTTCCTAAAATTTAGATGTGTAAAACACATGTAAATTTTAGGAACTAGGCAGCCCTCATCTCTTGACTCCAGAAAAAGTACAAGTATTTTTAACGGCTCGTCCGTAACAAGTTGATGAGATGAAAATAAAATTCTCTTATGTATACTAGCTATGCAAGATATATAGTTTCATGCTTGTAGTGTGACTCGAGGAGTTGTTTTAGTTGAACTTTATATGGAAAATGGTAATAAAGTTGAGTCACATAAAAGAGAGGTGATGACATATTCATTGGATTAAGAGATTTATATTTTGACCCAAACAGAAAATTCTTCTATAGTCATTGAAAAAACGACCATCGAAGTCAAGTAAATCTAGAGCGTTGTTTTTCTATGTTAATTAATATATTTGACTTTTGTTTTAAAAAAATATACATTTTAATTCATTTTTTAATACTAATTATTTTTTAATATTTTTGGATTCACCTAAATTAATTTTAGATTTTCATAATTTAAAAATTAAATAAAAAATCTGAAATTAATTTAGATAAATCCAAAAATATTAAAAATAATTAGTTACAAAAGGCAATTTAAAAATGTTTATTTTGATTTAAAAAGTCAAATCTAATTACCAAAATTGACGATCTAAATTATTTTGATTTCGCTGATCATTTTTTCGACGACCATAGAACAAACATTCAATTCAAACCCATGATCAATTAGATAATTGGTAAACATTTGGCTAATATTCGTTTTCTAATTTAATCACTTAATTATAAAGATAAGAATAAAATAGTCGAAACATGAAATGAACTTACTCGTATGAGCATGCAGAATCTTGTAAGAAGGGTGTCGGAGGCATATGAGGGAGGTGAGGAAAAGGAGGTAGCCTAAAAGCCGGGGTAGGAGGTTTAGGAGGGGCCGAAGGGGTGATGGGGTCCACGGGGGGTGGACGAGAATTCGTAGGGGGTGGCAATGTGATCGGGGTAGGGGTGGGCCCGCCATGGCCCGGTGATGAAGAGGAAGAGCAATAAGACATGGGTTGAGCAGGTTGAGAAATTAAAGGATCAATAGAAAACATTTGCATATCAAACATGCTAAACATAAGCTTAACATATTTAGGTGGGCCAGGGGCAACCCCACACTTATTAGAATTGGGTGAGATTTGAGCAAAACAAGTGGTTAAATCTGGGGTGCCATCAAATGTCATGCCATAACCCCCTAACATGTTTGTGGTGTCTTCTCCAACCTCTTTCATTTGCCCATCATTCCCCGGACATAACATTGTTACCTTCATCCCTGCATATTATTTTTAAAAATTAATTAATATATTATTTATTAAATTGGTTTATTTGTTAGACATATACTATATATATTTTTTGGAGAAAAGGTAAACAATTGAAAGAAAATCAAGATATTTTCCTTTCGAAGAGATATCATGATTTATCTAGTGTTAAGAAATAAGAGAATTTAGCATCTAAAAAAGGATCGATATCGATGTGCGCAGGGGTCAATGCCCAAGGGACGCGATATAATCCGCAGTGTGGTTGGCTTCACGGAAGACATGAGCAGAAAAGGAGGTCGCAAAGTCTCGGAGGATGGAGCAAATATAAAAATGTGATTTACATTTATCAATCAATAAAACTAGACAAAAATGTGATTTACATATATAATTGAATAAATTCCTGCTAACAATAATACAGTACTTGGTTACGGAATGGTTCATAATCTAGGTAGCATTTCTAAGATACTCATTAAGGTATATTGATATTTCTAAGATACATTCAATTTTAACATTATATGTTTTGACATGTTTTACTATATCTTTACACTCATACATTTTTTTAACATCATTTCATATGGTTTTGAAAGATTATTCTTGTCATATTGTGATAATTAATTAAACTATTGTATTTGAAATAATATTGAATATTTAATTAAAAAATTCTTAACTTTTAAAGTATTTTTCAAATATACTATATTGCGTCTCTCAAGCACTGGACCCCAACGCACATTGATATTGATACGTTTATGGCTGCCAAGTTTTCTTTTTTCTTAGTTGCTGATAAGTCGGGTTGTTTCTTCGAAAGAAATACAACCTAACTTTCTCTGTTTACTTTTCCTTTAAAAAAAGTATAATTAAATAGTGAACATACGTCTGTAGTTAACTATTTAGTAACTAATTATGTTTATACGATCAAACAATTCAAAGAGAACAATTTTTCTCTGAAAACAGGTACACATGTAAGTATGTAACTATTAACGTAATGTACAATCTAGTGTTTTTCGCTTTTTATAAAGTGTCTATTAGTCTATATATTTTGCATTTTTTTTATAAAATATCTAATATTATGCATTTGTTCTTTAGTTGTTCATACAATGTACACATTATGTCACTTTAATACAATACACATACACATTATAATGTTAAATTATTAATAATCATTGGACACTCTTAAAACCAAGGCCTAAAAATATTACGAAGTACTTTACCTCTACTTATTGGCCGTGGGTAGCTTATATGCTGATAATACAATATTAAAATATTACTCAGTATACCGTATTAAACATATTGAGTTGGCTTCCACTATCATTAATTACTTATCATCATTAAAAATATAACTGACGTTAATTAGGCTCATTGTCATATGTTTATAATTTACTTCAAAGACTATGTTAGAGGACCATCTCAATTAAAAACTTAAGCTGATAGTTCATATTAGAGGCCCATCTCAACTAAAAGCTTATGCTGTTAGTTGAGGCGCAGAAAATTAGGAATAGGTTATATACTCGATCTATCAGTCCAAACATATATATACATAATATAATGTTAAAAAAAATGCAAAAAAAGAAAAAGAAAAAGAAATGAAAACATACCAGAGAGAGGATAATCAAAGATGGACACTTGGCCATCTTTACATTGGTCACAGAAAACAGTACCACTCACCATTGTTCCTCCATATACTCCATGAATTTTTACAGCAACAAACAATAAAATAAACACCAAAAAACATTCAAATATTTTCATTTTGATAATTAATTTAATAATAATGTAACACCACTTGTAAATTTGGGATTGGAGGAACCATCAAAAATAGAAAATGCAAAAAAATATATAAAAGATAGATGAATTTGTGAATGTGAAGTTATAAAAAAAAAGTGCTTAAGTGATGTTTATATAAGAGTAGTTTGTTCGATAGATTCAGAGGAGGAAGAATTAAATAGCAACAGTAAGATACAGCAACAGCAACTCTCAACTGTAAACATTAATTACATGTTTGAAAAATTGAAAGGTTTAATTACTACAAACGTTTATAATTTTGTACGGTTCATCATTAACTTGTAAGAATGATATATTGATAGATGTGAGATGCCATGAACATAGGATGCTATCTATGCTTAGTCCTAGGGTTCCAACTAATTAGGCTCTTTTTTGCTGCAATTACCACAATTAAATTTCACAATCATTCCTATATTTGGACATAAAAATGTATGTAGTAGTGTATTATTCCCTACTTCCATTAAAGATTTGCTCTATTTTAACTTTTGCTGCTGTTCATTTGATAACTTTGACTCTGTATAATTTTATACATGTAAGGAAAAATATAGTCAAATGGGATCTCGTTTGATTCGGCTCAATGTGTACTTTTTTAATATGTAATGATTATAATTTTTTATTATATATATCTCAAGATATTTTCATTTAAAAATGTGTGTTGAGAAATGAGAAAAAATAAATGAGGTGACGAAGTGAGTATGTAGTAGAAGTAGAACCAAATGCAAAAGCAAGCTAATAGTCACGGGAATGTACATTAGTATCTTGTGTTTGGGAGTTGATATAGTAGAGTACTAAGACTCTAAGAGAAGTACGTGTTAGTTGTACAATGACACAATGTATAACTACTTGTTTGGTAGCGCGTACAAAATGATGGTGACAACAAAGAATTTTGTTAAAGGTGCACTAGTGGGTGTCCCATATTCAAAGATGAGGGGAGACTAAACTAACTTATATTATAATTCTAAGAGTTTTCCTCCTATCACCAATTGGTTTTAAGAAAGAACTTTTTATGGTCTGTAAGTGACCTAACTCCCCCTTTTTATATTAGGTTGTCCAAACCCGTTTATAATATTCTATCAAATTTAACAAATTTTTAACGGAATTTGTTAAGAAATTTGTAAGCCAATGTGCATGGGAATGTTA
This sequence comes from Salicornia ramosissima, assembly GCA_951394345.1. NCBI lineage: Eukaryota > Viridiplantae > Streptophyta > Magnoliopsida > Caryophyllales > Amaranthaceae > Salicornia > Salicornia ramosissima. Next base: position 49,501,226 of record OX596233.1, read on the forward strand.
TTCTGTTCCCAAGTAGTCAAGTTTTTCTTTTGTTTTTCATTACTATATAATACCATAAAAGCGGTGTAGTGAAAGGGAATAAAAAAATTAGGCGGAAAATTACATGTTTGAGGATAGAGTTACATACATTTCCTTGTAAAATTGCAGGTAAATTTATTTTCATTACTGCTGTTTTTAGTACAGATTTACCTTCGTAAGATACTCACATAGGAGATCGAGTTAATTGGATCGATCATGTCATCAGCTAATTAGCTTTATACCAAAGTTTACCTGCTAATAAACCGGTAGTTCGATCTACAAGATTTTATCTAGTAGGGGTTAGCTGGTGGGCTAATATCCTTAAATTGCCAATTTTAATTTTTTTTAAAATAAAAATTAGGTCAATTCATCCTATTTATTATACCTAAGTTTAATAATACTTGATATTCCATATGTAAATATGACTCTATTGTCAAATGATACCTTATAAAAATTAGGTCAATTCATCCTACTTATGCAATTAAAAGAATTGTAAAAAAAAAAAGTGTAAGGCAGAGTTATGTTGGATTTATTGTAAGACACTCAATTGTACCATAACTTAACTAGTTTTTTCGATAAAGTCAACCAGATTTCGGTATTTTTAACTTGTAATGAATTTTATTTATTATACAATAAACACAGCTAATTTTTTTATTCACAATGATTTTAATAAAAAGGATCATATTATTATTACTATCATATATTATAAGTATTATTTTTTATGGTTAAATTCCTAATAAAAAAAAAAAGAACTTGTATCAATGTCATGGTAACTAATAACATTATTTCTATAGTAACTTGAATTCATTTAACAAAAGATTAATGTAAACCTGGCCTGCATTATTCAAGACTTTGGTGAAAACACATTCAATTTAGTACTCCCTCCGTCCCGTATTAGTTGCTACATTATGAAAATAGGCACTGTTCATTTGTAAACTTTGACTGCTTATAATTTCGTGTACATAAAGAAAAATATAGTTATGATGGATCTAGTTTGATTCGTCTCAGCATATAATTTTTATATTTATTTATTATGTGTAGTTCAAGATATTTTAATTTAAAGTTGTATACTGGAAGATGTGAAAAAGATAATGTAGCAAGTAATTTGAGACAGATAGAGTATTAAGATAAGAATGCAGATGAGAGGTAAGCAAGCAATGCAAGCAGCATAATGGACGACTGACAAGGCGGCAATTCAAGAAGTCCATTAAATTTTTAATTTCTTCACAGAAATAAATTGGACTTTTTGGGTTAATTGATTGGGTTCACAATTCAACTGATAGATAGATAGCTAGTATGTACACAACACAACACTACATCTGGACTGCTAATATTTGTGCGCTTAAGAAGTGAATTTGTTAGCCGTTACAGGTTGTTGGGTGCTTTGATTGTGAGATTGTTTCCTTCTGATCATATTGAAGACCATCCAGTAAATTGAAATTAATTACATACGCATTCACATTAGCCTTCATATTATTAAACTACTCTCTTTTTTAAAAAATAATTAAATAAATATGTATCTATGACATGTAAATAATATAATTCTTAGATGATAGTGTATATAACATATTTCTGGGCTCATCTTAAGCTTTTGGTTGAGATGGTCCTTTAACATGGTATCAGAGGCAACGTGACAAGTTCAAATCTCTCATCCATGTTCCTTTTTAGTGGAATCAATTCGCATTGGGTATTATAAGGCCTGTGTTGCACTGTTGCGTTCACATTTCAAGCCCAAAGGGCATTTCATGCGAGGGAGTGATAGAGTATATAACATATTCTTGGGTATCAACTATTAACTTAATCTTTCAATTAAGATTGTCTTTTAATAATAGAAGATGCTCCATGACCATCTATAGGTTTGTATGTACTCTTTCTAAAATGCAACTTACAATGAATGGATGTTCATTAAGTTGGTGACGAATGTTTATTTTTTTGGACTAATTTTGACATTTGAACAATATTCATTGATTTTTATACTAAATAACGCATGTAAATTTCATTTTGTATATATCATGGAGGGCTAGCAAAAGGCCTAAGGTGGTGATACACCATGATCTTATTTATGGAAGCAGTTGTGTTCAAGTACATTTTTAGAGTGATAAAGACTTTTTTGCCAACACTAGGCTTTTTTTTTTTGGGCAATGAATACTAGGCTTTTGAATTTTGACCAGTAGAGAAGAATTTGGGGAAGGAACAATGTTTTTTTTTTTTTTTTTTTTTTGGCAAAGAGGAACAATGCTTTACTTTAACATTAAGAGACATGGCTTTAGTTTTTCGGCTGTCTCTCCAATGCGCCATTTGTTTTGATGGGTAACATTTTTCCTCAATATTTTTGTGTTTTTTTTTATTTCGAAAGGATATTTATTGGAGGATATCTGATAAATTAGGGGAAAAGCATAAAAAGAATATTTTGCTTCCATATTATTTGCATATCTTTAGGAAGATACTTTGCAAATTAGTTAGTCTTCCTTAGGTTTAGGATTAACAATTAATTGTAACAATATAAATTGGTTACTTTGGTCAATAAAGAAACAAGAAATACCAAGCAATGATTTTTCATGGTATCAGAGCCTATTTGTCTTCTTCTTTTTATTCACAGCAAAGAGTTTGCAAATTGAACAAAATCATAAGCTTGCTCTAGCGAATGGGGAACTTCTTACAGATCCGGAGGCTTATCGGAGGCTTGTGGGACGCTTGATCTATCTTACGGTCACTCGCCCTGACTTGGCGTACTCTGTTCATATTTTGTCTCAGTTCATGCAAAACCCTAGGAGTGAGCATTGGGATGCTGCCTTAAGGGTTGTTCGTTACTTGAAAGGTACTCCAGGACAGGGTATTCTCTTACGTGCAAATTGTGATCTGTCATTGCAAGGTTGGTGTGGTTCAGATTGGGCTTCTTGTCCAATCACTCGTAGATCTCTCACTGGGTGGCTCGTATTTTTGGGTCAATCTCCAATCTCATGGAAGACAAAAAAGCAACACACTGTGTCTCGGTCATCCGCAGAGGCTGAATATAGATCAATGGCTGCTATTACTTGTGAGCTTAAATGGCTCAAGGCTTTGCTATTAAGTCTTGGAGTGCATCACCCAAAGGCAATTGAGTTATTCTGTGACAGTCAATCAGCTGTGCATATCGCCAAGAATCCAGTCTTTCATGAACGGACAAAGCATATCGAGGTTGATTGTCACTTTGTCCGTGATGCGATTACTGACGGTTTGATTTCTCCAATGCATGTTTCAACCTCATCACAATTAGCTGATATTTTTACCAAAGCTCTGGGCCAGTCTCAATTTGATCTTCTTCGCTCCAAGTTGGGCATTCTTGACCCTCATGCTCCAACTTGAGGGGGTATTGGAGGATATCCGATAAATTAGGGGAAAAGCATAAAAAAATATTTTGCTTCCATATTATTTGCATATCTTTAGGAAGATATTTTGCAAATTAGTTAGTCTTCCTTAGGTTTAGGATTAGCAATTAATTGTAACAATATAAATTGGTTACTTTGGTCAATAAAGAAACAAGAAATACCAAGCAATGATTTTTCAATGTTTGTGTTTTTTTTTTTAATTTAAAACTCTTTTAAGAAACTAACCGGAGCTTTGAAGGAGAATTCGTTGGAAACATTCTAAAAGAAGGCCTTAGTACAATTTTTAAAATGCATCATAAGTTAGTTATTGTAAGTTGTGACTAATATTTGATTTAAGTCAATATTTTCATTTAACATGTCTTCCATTTATTTCTGAAAAATGATCAACTCTGATGATTGTTAACCTTCTTAGATAAAATTCGAATATAATATATATTTTTTGATTAAGAATATAATATTATTATGTATATTAAATTGGAAAGAGAGACCCTAAAGGGTATGTTTCAGATACCTAAAATGAAAAGTAAAAAACTGAATCAATTATTTTATTGTTTGATTATGATATATGGAGTATCTCATACATTTCTATTAATGAGAAGTTTGTGATACTAATAATAAAAATCCCATTGTAAAAGCAGATTATAAAAATCAATAATAAAAATTTGCTGAGTTTAAAAGCAGATTATTGATTAATATGTCATTCAATTATTGAGATACTCATATTGAGATACTCCGTAAAACATAATGAATGGGATGATTGAGTATCTCATACATAATGGGATGATTGTATGACAAATTGTAAAAGCAGATTATTATTGATTAATAAAAATGAAAAGTATGTTTAAGATACCTAATATGTCACTCAATTCATAAATTTGTGATTTTATTGTTCGATTATGAGATACTCCACTAATAAATTTATTATTGATTAATAAAAAATCAATATGTCACTCAATCATCCCATTCCCTTCAACTTCTCCCCAACAAAAATTAGACCATTTGCAGCACACTAGCAGGCAGCTAGGAAGGACGGATACTTTAACTAAGTAGCCGTACCCGTGTCGGATACCGATACGATACTGATACTTCACGGATACTCGATACTTCACTCTAATTTTTTACTATATTTTTTTAATTTTTTAAACCTTATTTTAGTCTTTTTTCTGCCTTTTTATTATTCTTTGAAAAGTATTTTTATCATTTTGCTTGATTATTTGTGTTTTTACAAATATAATTCCAAGTTACATTGAAGATTTTCATAAAACTTCATATTTTTATATATTTCATGTATTATTTTATTTCTCGTACCCGTATCCTTAATTTTAAAAGCGACATATTATGTACCCATTTTGTACCCGTTCTTGAACCCGTACCTGTATACATGCAACCTAGGCAGGCAGTACACCACCATTTCGTTGACTTTTTCCCTTGTATTTAACAAATTATGAAGCTGATCATTAACTAAAGCCAGCCACTCAAAAAATTCCCATCTCATGAACTAATCAAACAAAAAAAATCAAAGACACCAATAACCTCTCCAATCTAACTCAGATTCAGAATAGCAATGGCTGATATTGCAACACTATTGACAGTGGCCCAAACACTACTTACAGCAGTACAATATTCATATGAGCTCAAGGAGATGTGCTCCATATGGGGCTACAAATCCCAACTTCAAGACCTTCAACACACCATTTCCACCGTCAAGAAAGTCCTCCTTGATGCAGAGCAATCCCAGAACCATCTCTCCAATGAAGCCTGGGAGTTCATTCTCAACCTCAATGATGTTGTTTATGATGCAGATGACCTGTTCGACGAATTTCTCACTTTATCTGAGCTTAATAAGCAGCATTTCAAGGGTTCTAAATTCGCTAAAAAGGTACGCCGTTTCTTCTCTTCTGATAATCGCTTGAGTTCTGCTTATAGAATGTCACAAGGGGTTATCAACATCAGGAAGTATTTGGATAAAATTGCTAGTAACCATTGTATGTTTGGTTTTACTGTTGATCATGATTGTTATGGTCAATTTTACCTAACCTGAATACAGGTTGAAAGTCGAGAAGCAAGTTAAGCCGAGAAGCAAAAGTGCAGGTGAGCATTGGAAGGATCTAGAAGCGGAGGCGAGTTTAAATTCGAATCTATGGAACAAGTCAAAGGTTAGCCTGCATGAGGAGGAATAGGTGCATGCTGATGTGTCAAGAACAAGTCCTTTGTCATGGTCATGCACGCCCCACGCAAATAGGAAGTGGTTCCTATTATTAAGGAACGGCCAGTTGGTGTCTTTCCGGTAGATAAATAGGGAAAAATCCCATTGTAAAAGCAGATTATTATTGTCATTCACCTCCCTCTTACGCATTGTACTAGAAAAAAGTATTCATAGCTTTATTCTCTTTCACATTTTACGCTTTGGTTCATACGGTCATTGTAATCACAAAAGAAAAATATATTCGTATAGTAGATTGGTAGACTCAAAGCTACCCCAGTTTTCCCTCTGTTTCGAGGTTTCTGCGTCATCACCCTCTCGTGTTACCCCCGTTCCCTTTCTTGCTTTGATCCATATTTTTTACATTTTTTCTCCACTCGTATATTATACATATTCGACTTGTCACAATCTAGCTGTGGTTCGTACCAGCTTAGTCCCATACCCGAGTAGGAATTTCGCATAAACAATGATCATCTTATGCTAAGAAAACAGGAAACTTGTTCTTATATATATGCTTTGGATGTTGTAGGCAGGGGAAATGACCTGAACTTAGTCTTAAATATGTTGATTGATTTTGATTTTAAACAAGAATTGGGGGTTCTTTCTGTAGTAGGAATTGGAGGGGTGGGAAAAACTACCCTTGCTCAACTTGTGTACAACCATGATAAGGTTAAATCTGAATTCGAGCTCAGGTTGTGGGCTTGTGTCTCAGATCAAGGTAGAGAAGGAGAGCAATTTGATGTAAAAATGTTCTTGCAAAGATTCTTGAATCCGCTACATGTAAGAATGAATATGATGGGTTGGAATGGATCTGTTGCAAAGCCGAATCCAAGAGGAACTAGGAGGGAAGAAGTATTTGCTTGTTTTGGATGATTTATGGAATGAAAACCGATACAAGTGGCTTGAACTAAGGAAATTTTTAATGATCGGGGGAAGGGGTAGTAGGGTTTTGGTAACTACACGATCAAAGCAAACAACGAAAGTTGTAGGAAGTGAATGTTGCACTTATGAGTTGAAAGGTTTGAATGAAGATGATTCATGGCAATTGTTTGAGATCTCGGATTTTGAGAGAGGTAGTGAGCAATTGAGGTCGGGTGAATTGCTTGAGATTGGAAGGAAAATTGTTAAGCAATGTGCTAATGTTCCTCTTGCTATAAAGGTGGTAGGAAGCTTGTTGTTTGGTCAGGATGAGAGTCAGTGGCGATTATTTCAGGAGATTGGATTAGCCAAAGTTGGCAATGGTGAAAATGAAATAATGTCGATACTGATGTTTAGTTACTACAATCTCGAATCCCCTTTGAAGAGTTGTTTTAGCTATTGTGCATTGTTTCCCAAGGGTTTTGTTATGGACAAGGAGATGTTGACAAGCCTTTAGATGGCACAAGGATACATTGTTCCATTAGATGGTGGTCAGAGCATTGAAGATGCCGGTGAGGAATATTTTTCGATTTTGTTACGAAGATGTTTTTTTCAAGATGTAAAGACGGACCACTTTGGTGAAGCTGTATCATGTAAAATGCACGACTTAATGCATGATCTTGCTGAAGAAGTAGTCGGAAAGGAGATCTGTGTAGGGACTAGCATCACTAGTGCCTTGGAAAGAAAAAGCCGTCATCTATTTCATGTTGGGAGCAAATGTACACATAATTCTTTCACCAAGATGAAGATTCGATCATATCTGAGAACTAAATGGGCTTGCACATTTCCCCTGCATTCACTGATAGCAAATTGGACGTCATCCTTGAGGACGTTGGATTTGCATAATTTGAATATCAAAGAGTTGCCTGATTCAATGGGAAAATTGTTGCACTTAAGATATCTTGATCTCTCGAACAATAGTATTATAAGGAGACTCCCAAATTCAGTTACAAGATTATGTAACCTGCAAACTTTAAAGCTTGCTGGCTGCTGTAGAATTAATGAACTTCCAAAAGATTTCAAAAAACTGGTAAAACTCAGGCATCTGGATATATCTGATTGCAAGCGGCTAACTCATATGCCTTCAGGCTTTGATGAGTTAACCGGTCTCCGAGTGCTAACTGCATTTATGGTAGCCAATGAAAGTTCTGCAAGCAAACAGAATCTCGGTCAGTTGGAAGACCTTAAAGCCCTAGTGAACTTAAAAGGTTGTATTAGAACCGTGGTCTAGGTCCCTGAGGATTTCATAAATGTCAGCATAAATGACATGAAAGGGGAATATTTAAGGGGATTGAAGCAACTTAAGACTGTGTGCATAACCTTTCAACTAGGTGGAGTTGAAGCAGATACGAACCTTGTTACGTATCATGAAGCTTTGTTAAAAGAAATGCAACCACATTCTAATATCAAAGGTCTTATTTTGAATGGGTACCAAGGTTCCGTAATTCCAAGATGGGGAAGTGCAGACAATAACTGGACTACCTTCTTCCCAAATCTTGTCAAGATTGAAATTACAAGTTGTAAAGGGTTGCAACATCTGCCTTCAATCAGTACATTAGCTTATCTGAAATCTCTGCTGTTGTATGATCTGAGTAAGTTAGAGTGCATCGAAAATGCTAGAAGCACTAGCAGTAGCCGTAGTAGTGATTCCGCTTTCTTCCCCTCCTTCGAAGAACTTAATTTGGAGACATTGCCAAAACTGAAAGGGTGGTGGAACAACCAGCAACAATCAACCTCATTTCCACGTCTTTTAAGACTATTGATCCGTTGGTGCCCTAGCCTCGCTACATTCCCTACTTGCCCAAGTGTGGAAAAATTGTGCTTAACAAGTTTGAATGAGAGTCTAGACCCTACTATAAGATCATGGTCAGAGTTAAACAATAGCAACAACTCACATGCTATGAATTTAAGGAAGGTTGAAATAGACAACCTGAATTATCTAAAATCACTACCTACAAAACATCTTACTGACATCAAGATTTGTTCAGATAAAAAGCTGATGAATTTATCAGAACACGAAGATGCGTTAAAGAGCTGTTCTTCAGTGAGATCTCTTACCATTTTCAATTGCGAGAGGCTGAGGAGTCTTTCCAGAGGATTGGAGCGTCTCACTGCGTTACAATCACTATCAATATGGAGGAACCCGAATTTAAGATTCTCTGAAGAAGTTAGTGATGGCATGCCCTGGAAATCTCTCCATCAGAACCTATGCTCCTTAGAGTTTAAGGAGCTTGAAAAGCTGGTGAACTTGCCTGAGGGAATGAAGCACCTTTCCACCCTCCGAAACCTGACTATTGATAGCTGTTGGAATTTGGAAGCCCTCCCCGAATGGATAAGTTGCTTACCATCTCTCGAAGTGGTTCAAATCAAATCTTCGTTATCATCTGAAATTAGTTTTGGAAGAAAATGAGACATGCCAAGCTTCACAGAAGGGCCTGCCAAAAATTCTCCATTGTGCATGATTGAACAGAGTTGTTATTTTTCTTTATTTGTTTAATAAACCAGTTTTAAATGAATAATCTATGACTTTAAGTAGAAAAAAATGTTGTTTTGTACAACTGTATGTATGTTTTTACTCTTTGTTAGATGAATTTTTGGTTTTTGCACATTATATCTAGACGTCATTGCATTTTTCAGCTGAGCTGCATTCATTAGAGCATAATAATCCTAGCTATATATGCTTTATAATAATATTGCGCTTGGCCGCTTGCAGTTTGTGTTATACATGTTCCATTTTTTTATAAAAAAAAATTACTCACTTTCCTTTTTTATAGTTTTTTTTAATAATAATGTATTCACTTTTTGCATTACCTAAATAGTGTAAAGATTTTTTATTTTTATTTTTACATTTATTAATTCACGTCTTCTTTCCAAGTGTTTTTCTATATCCTCTATTTCTTTTGACTAACTTTAGTAAGTTTGCTTTTGCCTAACTTTGGTAAGTTACCTTTTTTTTCCTCTTTTCCATCTATTTCTCTTACTTTTGCACACAAATTGTAATTATCATTTTTTTTTCCTGCTAAAAGTGTCAACCTTGGGGATCAATGCACTAGTTTTTTCTTTAAAAGTGTCAATGCAAGAAAAGGTAGAAACACTATTCATTTGCTCAAAGGGGAAGATAGTAGTTGGAACTCTGAAGTCTGAACAATCTGATCTGGCAGCCATGTTTCAAACAGATTTTATGCCCAGATACAACTTCTTTCACTCCTCTTAATCACTTTGAGGATTGGTTTGGCAATTCACCAACTTTAAGCTCTGGTAATATCCAATGGCTCAACCAACCTTTCTCAAACTCAGGCAGATTTTTCAATGAAACCCTTAAGTCCTGGTCCATATAGTTTCCCATCAAATTTCTCTCTTTTAAGAGGAATACCACTCCCACTGAAAGACAACATGGAGGTACCTAAAGACCTCTAAAGCACTTTAAATTGGAATGCCAGAGAAGTCTGGAAGTATTTTGATCATAAGTACGCTTACACTATTCTTTCAACTCATTTGCCTAATGAGGCTTGCTATGATGAGGATGTATGGCTTCCTTCCAAAAATGGGTTTTATACTGTAAACTCTGGCTACAAATGGCTACAAGGTTTCAACAAGATAGATGCTTAGGGGTCGTTTGGTTCAAAAGGTTGGAATGGAATGATATAGGGATAGCAATCCCAAGGGTATGGACTGATATTCCATTGTTTTTTAAAAGTTGTTTGGTTCATCAAAGGTATGGATTGATTTTGAATTTTTGATAGTATTAATGACAAGGGGAGGTATGAAATCTCAATCTTTAGGGGGATGGTGGGTATGAGATTGAAGGGGATGAGAAACCATTGGGTATGACATTTTATACCCAAATAACTTAACCAAACAACTTGTACATCATTAATAGTATCAAACCCATACCATTCCATTGTAAAAGCTTCAACCAAATTTTGTCACGAGGAGGAATCAATTGATTACCTTTCCCTCCATTTCCCATTTGCTATTAAGATTTGGCAATCAAGTGTTCTAGGAATCTCAACTCCAGCCAACCCTTATATCGGATTCAGAAATTGGTTCATTGATTGGATTAACTATCTACATTTTGCGCTCCCTGATCCACCTAATCAATGGATTCAGAAAAGACTAATCAGAGATTGCTGGAATTCAAGATCAGCAGATTCAATTCATGTCCCTCCTAGCTGCTCAAAGAATAAAGAGAAGGTTACTCACTCCAAGATTCTTCAATTAGATGGCGCGTGGAAGCAGAGCAGCAACAAGCTAATCCCAATATCTTTGCTGCATCATCAACACAAGCTGAGCTAAAAGCCATGTTTGAAGGTCTCTAGGCAGCATTAAGGCACTGGACATAATATTTTATCCTCAAAGACAGTAAAGAAACTCTTGATTTTCTGTTAAATCCTTCTTTGGCTCATGCTCATTGTTTTCATTTGGTGCAGGAGTACATTCTCTCACTATTTATGTAGCATGGATACTTCATATGGGTAGTCGTCCCGAACCCGATTTGTCCCCGTATTGGGGACAATTCTGATTCTTCATGTTATAATTGGTTGTACCCATTAACATTATTTTTTTAGATTTCCCGTTTTCCGTCCTCGTATCAGTATTCGTTTCTAAACCCGTTCCCGATTCAGTGCAACCTAACTCACTACTTAATACTCCACTGTTGAGGCTTGTATTGTTTCTAAGATCAATAGAACTAGGATTTCAAAAGCCCACAATCTTGTACTGATTGCAAGAAAGGCTTAATTTTTCTTTTCTTTTTATTTTCTTGTATTTCCCATTGTCAAAAAAAAATTAATGCACAAAAAAAATTAAAAAATGCACAGTCGGCCTATTTTGATATTCTCTACAATCTTAAAATTTGGATTCCTTATTTCACAACAGATTGCCCATTTGGTATAATGTAAAACTTTTTTTATGAAAATTGTATTTCCATTTTACATTGTTTTGTTTGGAAAAAGTAAAAAACCATTTAACAATAAAAAATGTTTAAAATGGAAAATTATCTTATATACAACCAAACAACGAAAAACCTTCGTAAAAATGAATTTTTCAATGTAAAAGGTTTTCCATGAAAAACTATTTTTATCTAAAAATATTTTACACCCTACAAACAAATCTTAATTGTTTGTTTGGTTGCAATGAGAACTATTTTTCCATAGTAATTTATATTTCACGAGAATTAATTTCCTTTATCCAAGTTCTAGGAATTTATGGAGTGTGTTTAGCTGTCATTAGGAATATTTCATGAGTAAAGTGTGGTATGTCGTAGCCAATGTAGGAATTGGAAATTTCTAGAAATTTTAACTTCTTTTATTTTAAACTTCTTTTTGTCAACCAAACAACATTAGGTTGTGTTTGGAAAAATAGATTTCATTTCAAATACCTCATTTGAATTATAGAATTTAAGTATTTCAAATGACATTGTTTATCTTGTCATTTGAAATCCTTACCTTCATTGCCTATTACTTGTTTGTTGTAGAATTTGGGCAAATTCATCATTTGAAATTTTTGGACATCCAAACACTATAATTGTCTCAATTCCAGAATTTCAAATGAAATTCTAGAATCCAAACACACCATTAAGAGATTTATATATTTATAAACTTTCCTTTTGTCAACCAAACAAAATGAATCGTAGACTAAAGAGGAGCTAAGTTATGCCAAGCTGAAACAAATTTGATTGAAGGACCTAAGCAAAATTATCACATACCGAATTGAAGATACAGATCAGTCACTGAAGCCCAAGGAAGATAATATTAACTTAGTATTTCTAAAGCATTTTTCTTTTGGATTGTATTAATGTTAAATTAAAATGAATTACTACCTCCGTATTGCAATACTCACTACATAAGTTGATGACATGGACTCCTAAGCCAAAAATGAAATTAAGGAAAAAGATAGAGTAAAAAATGAATAATTAATTGGACCACAACGAAACTAAAGTTAAAAAAAATAAAATAAAAAATAACACATGGGTAACTTTTATACTAAATATAGTAAAAAAAAAAATTGTTGCAAGTATTGTGTTACAGCCTAAAATGGTAAAAGTTGCGAGTATTATGATACGGAGGTAGTAAAATGAATCCTAAATAGAGCTGTAAATGGGACGAACTGAGTTAAGTTCAGGTTGATCCATTAATATAAACGGGTTGAAATTCTCAACCCAAACCTAACCCATTTAGTTAAACGGATTAAAATTCTCAACTCAACCCAACCTTATAAATAAATGGGTTGACCCAATAACCCGTATAATAATATTATAACTTTAACATTAGCATAAAATAAAGTTATACCATTTCCTAAACTCAGCAAAAGCTAAGCTAAGCTAAGCGAAACTTAACTGATTTAAACTGAAACTAAAACTAAAATAAAAGGACCTAAGTAGTACTCCACATCATATACTGAATGGAAGCTAGGGATCACTGAAGTCAAAGCAAAATATTCATATGCACATTTCTAAACATAAATCGGTTTAATAAGTAACTTCTCAGTAAACAGTAACACAGCGCAACACAGCCTAAGGCTGTCAGCCTAATTACTGGCTCCCTTCTAATAATATAAATAGCTCAGTATTACACAATTTCTGCAGAGTAAAATACTCCAACCAAAAAGAAATTAAACTGTAGTTTTATTACTTAAAACCAAACATGAATATGAGGAACACTACAGTTTTTTTCATTTTTTTCATTTTAAGACTGACTCTAACAAATGTACCTAGCTACAACGACGACTATCAAAATTGACTCCCAATAGAACACATGACGGATCCATTCTCCATTTCACTTGCTAATCCATGGTTGATGGTGGCCTTCAATTTTCTTCCGAGACTTTCTCCACATCCTCGGCATTGCCCTCAGCTGCATCTGCACTATTCTCTGTTGCATGATTTGCATCCACACTTTGTCCAATGGAAGAAAAACACACTCTAATTAGAAAAACGGGTTGATTTATCATATACAATATACATACAAGTTTTGGAGTAAAGATTAAAGGTACATAATACTTGAATGAGTATGAGAGATGAAACAGCTTACTTTTTGTGGGTTTAGCCAACAAACAAAATCAGTCATGAAAATTTAAATATAGATCTAAAGATCTAGACACCTGTATGTTCACAGCAAACAGCCAAAGGTAATGACAATTGACACCCAAGAACATAACTGGATTCTCTGTATCAGTGTCCCTACTACAGCTTATTAAACCCCAAAACCAAAAGGAGCATTAAACATTATCTTTTGCAAGTGGACTCAAACTCCCTTTCAGTATTCACTGTTGTGGAAGCAACCAGAGGGGGCTATAAAAGTTACACTTGCACAGAAGAGGCACAATGTACCATTTTAACCACAGGCCAACACTGCTATCACAAAAAAAGAAGGGCACACCGGCACAGTGAAAAAAAAAAAGGAGAGAGAAAACGTTCGAGATCTTCACATAAAATGAATGAAATAATTTACATACATCGAGTGTATGCTAAATTAGTATACAACAGATTAAAATCTACCCTAAAATTCATAAAAGTTACCCCTTGAAAAAAAAAAAGCAACTTTAACAATGGCTAACTATTGACGCAATCCAGGTAATTTATAGTCCATTATACACTAATTTGGCATATTAATTTTAGAATTTTTCTTAATGAATTGCAAATGCAATTGTTTTAAAGAAGAAAGTGTCGAAACCAAGACTTATAATTTAAGCTTAGGTATTCATGTTAGATACTTGATATTATACATGGCTGGCACTAATATAGTAATATTGGCTATATATACACAGGATATTTGGATGTACTTTCCGGCCTACACATACACCTGTCTTTGGATAAAGCCGGACACTTAAAACTGTCTTTGCATCTTTGAATTGTGAATTTTTCATGTAACACAACTTGGAACTCAAATTTGAGTCCAGCATGACACCAAAAATAGCAGCCTGGCTAATATCAAATGCCCACAAGAAGACTACTTTTGTACGACTCTCCAAACAAAAACAAGCCAAACTAGCAATGTACTAATCAGAAGTAGACCTGGTTATTGAACACTGGACAGGGCAGCCCAATGGAATGCGGTTAGGGTCAATGTTATAGGGTATTTACTGAACATGGCCTTATTGATTAGATCAAAAAATAATAGCCTAATAAAAAAAATTTGACAAAAATAATTACATTAATATATTCATATACATTTGTTTTAACTATTGGCTACCTTGAATTTTATTTATATTCAATATTTTAATGGTCCGACCGCTAACAACCAGCTAATGGCCAGCGACCCACTTTGGCCCAACCCACAATTGATCCTTTTTAGCCGATCATGGCCCTAACCCAACCCATGCTGGCCTGACCTGACTCTCCATGATCCGTCCAATAACTAGGTCTAATCAGAAGTCATTAACCCTCCTACCAGAGGTGGGTAGCAATCTTAACTTCAGAATCGAAGTCATTATCGGAGACGTTAAGGATAAGGTGCAACATGGATTCTTATAGACATTAAGATTTGATCACCAAAAAGTGTATTCTTCCCTACATTACCATAAGTACTCATATTTTTGATAAAATTTTGATACTTCTAACAGAGTCTGAATAATATAAACACAAATGGTCCACCAAAGTTAGTCCAAAGATTATAATTAAACAGCTTCAAAACAGAAACAATAGGCACAGCAGCAACTTTTCATACTCTACCTGTAAAGAAACCCAAAATCAAACCAGCTTCTTCAATGTCAAACATGATGCTGTTTGCAATTTCCCCAAAAACACATTACAATCTCCATTGCCCTAATAGGCTAATATATATTGCAATTTGCAACCCCTTCTTTCAAAACTCACAAATGATCAAGCCCTTCATTCCAAACTCACGAATGAATTAATGATCACAAGTAACTAAACAATTGACAATCATAACAAGACTAAAAAAAGATTCAATAATGCAACATTCTAAACAACAAAATTAAACAATCAGCAAACATCAAGAAAGAACAGACATAAAAAAAAGGTGACAAGATCAAACCTTAAGTGTGTAGGAGAAGGAGCAACATTGGTGGATTCAGGCTTCCTCCAACTCTTAACAGTCTTTTCATCACCAGACTCAGACCTACCAATCCCAAAACCCCTTCTCCTCCCAAACCCTTCAGCCTTGTCAGCATTCTCCACCTCCTTAGTCTTATCAGCCTCCAATTTCTCATCAATCTCCTTCCAATCCTTCCCTTTCTCTGCCAACACCTCCTCCCTAGGCCGGGCCGATCCAAACGGGTTCGCCCCCTTCACCTTCTCCTTCGCCTCGGTTGGTGTCACACTCAGCCCTCCGCTGCTAACATTGTTATTATTATTAGTCACAACAATAGGCAATGTTCTTGGCTGTAAACTCAACCTTGGCCTACCACTTCCACTCCCATTACTCTCTCTCCTTCCCCAAGTATCCCCCTCAGGACCAGCGCCAGATCTTTCCTCCTTCTTCTTGGACCAATTACCCGAATCCGGACCCGACCCGTTTGAATACGACTCAAACCCCATCCTTCTCTCTCGCCTTGGGCCATCAACCGGAGCCGCTACGAAGCTCTTGTTGGAGGCCCAATTGTGAACCTCATCAGCCCTACTCGAACTGACAAACCCGACCCGCTCCCTCCTCTCCGAAGGCCCACCTCCAAACCCACCAAACTTCTTAGTCTTGGACCAATCATCAGCCTCATCAGCCCGAGATGGGCCCATCTCCCTATCCCTACTAGAACCCCTATCAGAAACCCTAGACCTTGAATTATCGCCGCCATAGTTCCTGAAGCCGCCGCCAAGACGAGGCCGATCGAGCTCATCAGCGGACCGCTCACGGGGACCGGTGGGAAGCGAGAGAAGTTCATCTTGGGTGAGTTTCTGAGGAACATAAGCCGGTTTTGGGGTTGAGGAGGAGGTGAATTCGGCTAGAGAAAGGGTTTGACCCTTGTTCTTTTTCTTGGGTTTAGAGGTGACGGCGGCGGCTAAGGAGGGGAAATCGGCCGCCGGTGGTTCCGGCTTAGCGGGCTGGGCTTTCATCAGTTGATTGAGTTCGTCTTCGTGTTCCTCTGCTTCTAAAGCCCAAGTTCTTGGCTTGGCCCAAACGGATGAAACAGTTGCCGCCATGCTTGCCTTCTTTTCTCTCTCTAGATACGAATATTATCTCTCTCTCTAGTGACCTTTTGGAGCGGTAGTTGCGTGAATTGGCAGCTACAATTTGAGGAGAATATGAGATTATATATTGAAGCTTGAACTCTTTCTATAAATAATGCTGGAAAGTTTTTTAATTTTCGAAATGCATTCACTTTTATATCAATTCTCAAATTATCGTCCACGTCAGTATAGGAAAAAAAATCATTTTTTTAAAATGAAAAACCGCTACTGGCAGTAGCGGTTTGTCTAAAAACCGCTACTACCAGTAGCGATTTTCTCAGATAAAGAAACCGCTACTGGCAGTAGCGGTTTATGTGCAGTATTTTTTTTTTGTAAAGGTTGAAAGCCAATAGGTTACCTAGGAAACTTGTATTTTTTTTTAACTAGGACAAACCGCTACTGGGAGTAGCGGTTTTCTTCAGTAAAACCGCTACAAAAATATAAAAAAAAAAAAAAAAACCATTGAACCGTCTACGTGGACGGTAATTTGGGAATTAAAGAAAAAGTAGCAGCATTTTGGGAATTAAGATTATTCTTAACATTATTTAGGGAAAGAGTTCTTCAAGCTTGGGGTTCCTCTAAAAAAATAAAATAAAACTTCAAGCTTGGGGTTCCTCAAAAAAAAAAAAAAATACTAAATTACTTGCAACAATTTCCTTATTTAAATGTCCCAAAATACTTGCTACATTTTCTTTTATAGTCTATAGGCCCACACATATTTTACATTTTTACCATCTTTTTTGTTATTTTTATCTTCTTTAAGCCAATCTTTTTTTCCACCTAACTCTACCAATGGTGGACCCACATGAAAATTGATTTGCATAAAAATTTGTTCCAAAATAAAATGTAGCAAGTAAAATGGGACGGAGGAAATAATGAGAAGAAAAAAAAAAATCAAGCTTGGGGTTGGAAATTGAAAAGTTAGGAATATCAACGGGATTTTTTTAATAACTTTTTCCTTAATTTGGATGGATTTATCATTTATCAAATTATATGATTATTTGGTGCATAAAATCACAAGCTTTTAAGAAGATTTATCAATGCTCCAAAGTCCAATTGACAGAAATCACCAAATCCGTAACAAACAAAAAAAAAAATTGAATTTAATGCATCACTTAATCGGTATGTGATTTTAAGTGGATGGAAAATAAGAGCCAAGGCGTGAAATTTAGTTATCAAGAAGCTTTTTAGTAGGTTTCCAAACTTGATAGTTTATCACAAAATTGTGTATGCTATGTAGTTTTGGACAAAATTTCCTAGTAATTTTTTTTTCCTTCTCTTTTATATACTCTCTTTTAATTTTGTGCACAACTTTTAATCAACAATTGCTTCCTATTGGTTTCGTAGTTTAAGATAAAAACTTATGTGAGCAAATTAAAGGATCAAGTTAATTAAGTACTACTCTATATATGATTTTATTGTTTTAGCCAATTAAACATCAAGATTTAGTTGTAGACTTTTGGTGGTAATCATATAAGGCTCTATTCTTTTGAACTTGTTTTCAGTTCAGTTCAATTCAGATATTATCATTATTGGTTTATTATTATTATTATTATTTAAAAAAAAATTAAAGTTAACAGAATATTCTAAATTTAACGGAATCTTCGATCGATAATGTTACATTTGGGATTTTTGCAAAAAGTAATGGTACGTATGTGATTAAAAAACTGGATGGTACCAATGAGAATTTCCAAAAGTACAATGGTACCAATGAGAATTTCCCTAAAAAAAATTGTATGTGTATATGTCTACACTAGCCTTTTATGTAAGTGATTCATGTGATGATATAGAAATTTTAGGCTGATAGAAATAAAAAGGAATTTGAAATCAATAATAAAATATGATTATAAGCTTTGTAATGATCAAAATTGATATCAATTTAAAATGAATTAATAGCGTTAATTACTAACAAAAACCATATGAAATGTATCTTTAATTAATTTTAAAATGTATCTTTAATTTTATAGATATCATTCACTTAAATTAATATTTAAAGCATTGCTTGAAGGATAATCATTCATTTAATATTTTATTCAAACAATCATATTAGTAAGACATAATTCATTCATAATTGATACTATATGGGGAA
The DNA here is from genome assembly GCA_951394345.1 of Salicornia ramosissima. NCBI lineage: Eukaryota > Viridiplantae > Streptophyta > Magnoliopsida > Caryophyllales > Amaranthaceae > Salicornia > Salicornia ramosissima. Next base: position 49,519,948 of record OX596233.1, read on the forward strand.
AAAATTAATTAGGAAGCATAATAACAATATGAAATATGAATTGTCTCATAATAAAAGAAGTGATAGTGTGACACCATAGATAGAAACAAAGCAAAAGTATAAAAATAAAAAATAAAAAATAAAAAATAAAATTTGTTTCTGGTCGTGCTATACGTGATGGATGCGGCTTTTTGGAAGCGGGGTAAATATGCAGATCGGTGTGCTGCTTTGGGGTATGATTTTCTTCCTTTCTTATTTTCTACTTTTGGCGAATTCGAGGAGAATGTTGTTGCGCTGCTGAAGTGGATCCATAGGTTTTCTAAAGCACATGATATTGGTGCGTGGGCTGCTGCTCATATCTTCTCTCGGGTTATCTTTGCTATAGCTAGGGGAGTGGGGCCCAGATTATATCTAGGGTTCCCACTAACTTCTTGTAGACAATTTGTGTTTTTATGTATAACAGTTTTTGGTTTATTATAATATAATAATAATAATAATAATAATAATAATAATAATAAGTTGGTCAAATGCTTTTTTTTTTCTTTTTTTTTAATCCTTTTTAAATTTTGTCAATTAATGAGATTGTTAATATTGAAAATATATTGAGATTGCATTGTTAGTAATGGTATAAATTATAATTCTATAAAGAGTATTTTGTTCTTGATATGACGACACCACCACCCCATATTTTGACTTATACATACATAATATAGATAAAGTATAAGAGCATTGTTAACAATCACCAAAAAAATGGTTACGACCATTAACCATTTTTTGTAATCCTTAACAATAACCAAATAAATGGTTATGATTTATGAATAACCATTAAAGAAAATGGTTGGTATGTGGACCAAAAGAAAAGGAAAGGAGTGGTGCTGAGGTGGCGTGGACTTTAAAAAAAAAATTGCTGCAGGTCTGACCCGCGCCACGTGTCAAGCACTGATTGGCTGATTTAATATATCCGTTGCAATTTTTGCAACGGATATAACTCAAAAATTAAAAATTAAAAAAATTCAAAAAATACCAAAATTCATATTTTTTAATTATCTATAAATAGACACCCATTTTGCTATATTTCTATCACAAAAAAAAATCAACCTTCTTTACTCTCATCTATTTCCCTAATTTTATTATAAAAAAAAAATCATCTCTATCTTAAATTCTCTTAATGAAATTTATACCAAAAAATCTTCTTAATCATGGAACAAAATAATCCAAATTTCTCACAAGGTAGGCAATTCGGTAATTCCAACCAGCAAAATAATCAAGGAAATGTTGGTAATTATCCAGTCAACATGGCAAATACTCCAAGTTTTCCAATGCATCCAAATTTCCCACAAGGTAATTTTCAACAACAATTTCCACCATATTATTACCAAAATCAAGGTTATTTTTATCAAAATCCAAACATATTTCCACCCCACGTTTTCCAAAATCCTCAAAATGTAGTTGTGTCACCTCCAAATACTGGAAGTGGTGTTCATAGCTCTCCATGCAATCTTGTTACAAATCTTGATGATGAGGTTCAAGTCGGGAACAACCACCATGGTGGTGGGGAACAGGAGTTCGATGTTCCCTGTAATCAGCAATACCACAGTCAGGTATTGTCAAAAGACGATGCTCCTGTTTTCCAACCAACAGCTTCCAGGCCTGCCACCAAAACTTTGTGGACGAAGGATGAAAAAGTGGCTCTTATTCCATCATTCATGAATACGAGCTTCGACAACATTGTCGGAACGGGACAGAAGCAAGGTGCCTTTTGGAAGAGGGTGAAACAACTTTATGATGCTGCACAGTTGTCTAACCCCCAACAGATTGCATCCCGAACTATGGATGGTTTGAAAGGGCAATGGACCAGAATATCGGAGGCGGTGGGGAAGTGGTGTGGGTGTTACGATAAAGCCGAAAGTAGGAGGAGAAGCGGTCAATCAGAGGATGATGTCATTAGAGAAGCCCATGCCATCTTTGAGAGCTCGGGCTCAAGATTTCACTACTTCGAAGAATGACAGTTGATGAAAAAATGGCCCAAATTTTAAACTGTAGTCGGTAGTTCGGCTGTAAGAGGGCAACGGGGGCGTCCGACGAGCTCACCGACGATGGCTGATTCGACCGGTAGTAGTGGTAAAAGATGTAGGGACGATGGGGGAGCCTCCACGCCAGAAACCCCAACAAGTGTAGATACTGGGGATGAATCAATGCCGCGTCCAGAAGATGTAAAGAAGGCCAAGTCTAGGTTGAAAGGGAAGGGGAAGGTGGAATTCAAAGAAGCGGTGGATTCTCTGAGTTCATTTGGCAATAGATTGAGCCTCATTAATGATAATTGGTCTAAGATAAATGCACATAACGAGGAAAAAATGCAGTTTTTGAGGAGAAGGAGAAGAGGAAGAGGAAGCAGGTAGAGCTGGACACCTACAAGCTGAAATGGGATATGGTTTCCAGGCTACAAGCAAAAGAAACACTCGCACCATGGGAGCAGGAATTGCTGGCAGATGGCATTGAATTCTTGAAGAACTTTAAGTTTTAGTTGTTGTTATTGTATTGTTATATTTGATTTTCCATGTCAACTTCTTTATCTTTAAGTAATTGATAACTTCGGTTTGTTTAATTATTATTTTCCATGTCAATTTCTTTAGTAATAACAATAATAGTAATAATAATAATAATAACATTAATTAATAATAATAATAATGCAATTACTAGTTGAAGTGACAACACAATGGACATTTTCACCGACACATTTTCATTCAGTACTTGGTAATTATGACTTTATAGAAATTGCCATGTGATTCTGATTTGAAGTGGACAACACAATGCATACTGTTAATTTTACTCAATAATTACTTAATTGGACAAAGCAATTACTAGTTGAAGTGACAACACAATGGACATTTTCATCCATCCATTTTCATACAGTATTTGGTCATTATGACTTTATGTAAATTGCCATGTGATTCTGATTTGAAGTGGACAACACAATGCATTACTAGTTGAAGTGACAACACAATGGACATTTGTTTCCAACCATTTCTAAGTTGAACTTGACAACATTTTGAATTGTGTCACCAAAAAATTGATACTGATTATGATTTTGAATATAGAGGACTAATTCACTAATGGTCTGAATGTGTATAAATACAACTCTTATGGTCTGCATATATCCCAAACAAAAATACCAAAAATCACAACCCTTAACAAAATATTCATACTCCAAAGCTTACAATAGCACAACCCTATAATCATTTGATCATTCTATCCCAACAGTAACTAAGAATGAGTTCTACTGAATCTAGTGAAAACTCAGATGAGGAAAGAATGGTTGCGGAGTGCCATGAAATTGGCTCCATGATAAACAAAGCCGCAAATAGTTACATACCGATTGTAATGAAAGCGATCAAACCAAAAAAAGGGAAAAGTGTCCCTCGTGCTAATAGGGACACGGAAGCTGGATTTCGACAATTATACAACGACTACTTTGCTGAAAATGCAGTGTACTTGGATAAAATGTTTCGAAGGAGGTTTCGCATGCAGAAACATGTTTTCTTGCGTATTATGAATACGGTTGTGGCAAATGATAACTGGTTCGAGCAGAGGCCAAATGCATCGGGAAAATTAGGCATATCATCTCTCCAAAAATGCACAGCAGCTATCAGACAATTAACTTAAGGGTGTGCTTCCGATGCAACTGATGAGTACTTACGTATTTCTGAAAGTACGGCAAGAAAAGCACTGTATCGGTTTGTGGCAGGTGTTGTCAACCATTTCGGGGAAGAGTATCTACGACGTCCTAACGAGAATGATCTAGATATGCTACTTCGAATTGGGGAAGAACGTGGATTCCCAGGGATGATCGGCAGCATCGGTTATATGCACTGGGAGTGGAAGAATTGTCAGGTAGCATGGAGAGGGCAATACCAAGGAAGAGAAGGGGTAGCCACACTAGTGTTAGAAGTTGTGGCCGATCAAGACTTGTGGATTTGGCATTCATTTTTTGGAATGCCAGGGAGCTGCAACGATATTAATGTGCTTCATCGATCTCCCGTGTTTGATGACGTTCTTGAGGGCCGAAGTCCTCCTGTTAATTTTGAGGTAAACGGGCATCAATATCATAAAGCATATTACCTCACTGATGGGATTTATCCCAAATGGTCTACTTTTGTGAAGTCCATAACCAGTCCCCAGACACATAAACATACACTCTTTGCTACTCACCAAGAGGCAGCTCGAAAAGATGTGGAACGAGCTTTCGGAGTGTTGCAGGCTCGTTTTGCCATTATTCGTAGGCCTTCACTTGCATGGGATCCGAACATGCTTCATAATATTATGTCAGCATGCATCATAATGCATAACATGATACTGGAGGATGAATGACATACGTATGAAAACTACACCGATGTTAATGAGTTTAATGCGGAAGGGACTTCACGTACTCGTTCTCGCGTAGAAGGAAGTCAAGGAGATGAGCCCTTTCAATATCATAGAAATCGTGTCTTAGATATTAACCTTTACTTGCAAAACTGAGCAAGTATACAAGATCAACAGACCCACCTAGCTTTAAAAAATGATTTAAACGAACATATTTGGGCTAAATTCGGGCGAAACATAAATTAAAAGTTTTGTATTACTTGACGTTTGCTTTTGTACCTTGTATTAAATTCTCTTTTCAGATTTTTTTCGTTTAATTTGATGTATCATGTACTACAATTTGTTCAACGTGTGTTAGTAATGAATCAAAATTAAATTATGCATTAATTTATATTAATAAAATTAATCATAGTTATGTATTGAGATGGGTTGGAGTGAAAATGTATGGAAAAATAAGTAGGAGAGAGAAAATGATGGGGTGGGGTATGAAAAAGTAGGAGAGAGAATCATGATGAACTTTTTTTTTTGGTTATTGTTAAGAGGTGAAAATGAAAGTTGGTTGTAGGGATGAGTAGTGATGAGTTGGAGGAGTGAGAAATGGGATGAACTTTTTTTTTTGGTTATTGTTAAGGATGGTCTAAGTATATATTTACCCCTTCGAGGGTCATACAATACGGTCATCATTACTCCAATAATAAGGCTAGGACAACCCACCTTGTATTCTAGGAGTATAATGTTAGATCCTCAGCATCCTTTTGCTTGAAGATTTCTCTTTCTCTTCCACTTTAAGTTTTTCCTAAAAACTTGTGCAGTCTGTGAACAAAAGAAACCATGAAACAATTCATGGCTATGGGCCCCATATAAAACTGTTTTCTCTTTTTAAGAAAATCATTGCAAAATTTCTAAATGATGTAGTGTTAGCGTGAAAGGAGGATTAATTAATGAGTGTGAGAGAGAGGGATGATTTTTTTTTGTTTATGAGTATAATAATGAAAGTGAAGAAAATTTTCCTAAAATAAATAAATAAAGGGTTATGCTATATGCAGCCCTTAGGGCTGCATATAAAAAGCTAAAAAAGGAAATAAACAACATTAATTTTGCATTTATTACATTGATCAATGTGTAATTTTCACATAAATTCACAACTTATTTCCATATTAGGTAATGTAATCAATGCTTATATGCAGCCCTAAAGGGCTGCATATAGCATTCTCCATAAAATATATATTGTTGATAAGTGAGAAACTAGTAGAGGCAGTGATGAAGAATATCACAAGGGGATGCTCTAATATCTCATCTTGACTCTTGAGTACTAGATGTGGCCTAACACTCCTAAATTTTTTGTATATTTTGGACTATTGTTCTTCTCCCTCTATGCATCATTCTTTAATCTTTAAACCTACAAATGTTGTTTTGATTTTTCGCTGATTTGCAAGCTGTAATACAGTTGATAGTTGACAATTGTGCGTTTGATTCAACTTAAATAAGAATTCTTGTGCTTATTTTCAGAAAATTTAGATCAGATCAAAAAATTCAGTTCAGATTAAAAAAAATCAAATCAGATCGGATCAAAATTATTCAGATCAGATCAGAATTATTCATATCAGATCAGATAAGCATTTTGTTAATTTTTCCTTATAACTCAATTAATATTATTTTTTTTCCTTATAATCAATTAATAGTTTTTTTCTTTACGAAAAATAATGAATAATGTAATATAATATTATTTATACTAATGATTAATTATATCTAGCGATGGAAAAATATCATCCGCAGTTATTTTTATATAGTATTAATTTCAAAATTAATTTTAATTTATAATTATGATTTTTTTAAATTTCTATTTCAACTTTTATTCTTATTTATATATTTTTTAAAATTTTTATTTTTATTTCTATTTTTATTTTTAAAATAATTTTTATTTATTTAATTTAATTTTTATAATTTAATTTATAATTTAAATTTCAAATTTAAAATTTTAATTTTAATATTTTTTCTAATTCTATTTATATTTTTAATTTCCATTTTTATTTTTATTTTTTAATTTTAATTACAATTTTAAATTTTTTAAATTTTAAATATTAATTTTATTTATAATTTTAATTTTAATATTTTTCTGTTACTTTTTTATTTTATTTTCTATATTATTAATAATTTAAATTTCTATTTTTATTTTTAATTTCTATATCTATATCTATTTTTATTTTTAATTTCACATTTTAATTTTAAATTTTATTAATAATTCGATTTTTCGCTTCAAAAAAATAATTTGATTTTTAATTTCTATTTTAGTTTTTAATTTTAATTTAATTTTAATTCTATTATTATTTTTAATTTTAACTGCACTAATGATTTTAATTTCTATTTCTATTATTTTGTTAATTTCTATTTCTATTTCTCTTTTTATTATTATTTTCTATTTTTATTTTAGTTTTTATTTTAAATTTTAATTTCTATTGCTATTTTTATTATTGTTTTTAATTTTAATTTTTATTTCTATTTCTATTTTAAATAATATTAATAATACTTGACAGTAATAATAATGTACAATTAAATTTCAAAAAAATCAGATTAGATCAGAAAAATTTAGATTAGATCAAATCAGACAAGTTCAGGTCAAACTTCGCTATCGGTCACCCAAGAGTATTTAGCCTTCAGATCTGGTCAGATCAGGTCAGAAAATTTCCAAAAAATCAAACACACCCTAAATCTTGATATTCAAGCAATTCTAGTCACGCCTAATATGGACGACCGCACAAAGCCTCAAAAGTGATATTATTATAATGTTTTCTACATAAATAAAAGAAATTTGAATAGTCTAGTGGTAAGAAAAGAGCCTCAAATGTTAGAAGACAAGTGTTTAAATCTTTTATGTTGATTTTTTTGAAAAAAAAAAATCCGCCATATAGGTAGATTCCAATGCTTATTTCTCCTTAACCTATAGCTAACTATATCACATGATGTTATATTAAAAACAAAAATTAATGGCCTTTTTCGTTTTCCTAAATTGTGATCTAAAGACTAAAGAGCCAATATTGAAATTCTATACGGGATCTCTATAACCCTAACTCTTGACCATGCTGATATTCTAATATTCCATACTTAAATAGATTGTATAATACAGATCATTCCATAAATAAATAGCTTATATAATGTACGAGTAGATTACAAAACTCAGAAAATTTTCAAGGCTTATAGAAAATTTTCTAGGCTTCTGGCAATGGATTTCATAATATTCTACCCTTGCGGCCTTACACGTTATGAGACCATCACCTCACTTGATCCATGGAATCAATCAAGTGGTAACAAACTTGGAAAAAAAAGGGATAACAAATAGGTTAATCACAAATGGAAAAACAATCAACTCGAAATCACTGAAAAACCTCAACCCCCACACCCCATGGATACTGTACATGTAAAAATCAAGGGGCAGCCAACACAAAAACTTCTATATAAACATTGCTGCTGCCCTCCACCATATTCAGCGCTGTAAAATCTAATCACCATGCAATCTGTGAAGATCGATCAAGTTATTTGAGCTTTGAAATGCGGCTTCAGACTGTGGTCTTTTAGTGCCGCACAAGGGGATTATCAACAAACTTGCCGCTCCCGGCATGATATAATTCCATCAATACAGAGCTCTTCCGATCTTTCGAACAAGGGGCTGTCATTTTACCTTCCTTTATAATGCACATTTATGTCAGACAAAATAGTCCGAGTTGTGCAACGTGATTAGGTTCTCCTCATCACCATATTTTTGACTCTCCCCGGCTGTGTACCAATTTGTGGATCCTGCATTTGCTTGCACATCTGCTGTCATAACAACATTCGACAGAAATCATAAATGAAATACTGTTAGATTAGTGTCAAGAAAAAATCTCAAATTTTATGTTCTAAGATGATGAATTTCACCTTGGGGATAAAAGGTAATTCGTTTGTTAATTTTTTATTTTATGGCACATATATATTAAAAAAGTTGAGCCGGGCCCTACAGCTAGTGACCCAACTCAATTTTGCCACGCATAAAGAAGAGGGAAATATAGCGTTCAGAAGCCTTGGCCATGGGCCCAAGAGGCCCAAGACTTCAACGTCAATTATTTATAAAAATTTCCTTATGGTGGGATGTTTGGCATAAATTTTGAATGGAAACAAGTTAGAAAGGGTAATATTAAATGATATCGTTATTTGTTATTTGGTGTAAACAAGGAAATGGAATAGAAACAAATTAGAGGGGAAATGATTTTGTTTCCACAAGTTTGGCAAGGATAACAAAATGATGGTAAGGTTACCCTAAGGAAAGGGAATGTGTTACCAGCTTCTCATATCAAACAATAGGTAATGAAAATGCTTTTTTGATTCCATTTTCAACACTAAAAAGTAACAATACAAAACATTCTCTAAGTTACCATGGATCATTCATGAAATGTTGGTATAAGAATAATTAAAAGTTACAACTACAGACAGATCCCAGTCATTCATTCCAAACAAGAACCAAGTTCACCAAACAAAAAATCTAGATCAAACAATGGGAAAAGGAAAACATCCAGTGGACATAAGAATTAATGTATGAAAACAGTGAAGAAAACCTACCAGAAGTGTTGGCTTGCTCCTTCTCTCTTGTCATATGCAATATGATTGTTCCAGTAAGAACTGTAATAAAACCGCATATTTCTGAAGCTATGCTGCTTGCGTCTTGACCTGACCAATCCTGAAACAACACATGCATATAAAGATTAACCTCTACCTCAAACAAAACACTGACAATATCAAGAGGAAGATTTCGCTGGGTTATTTCTTCAAAAACAATACCTTGAACATAATTGCACTTGCAGCAATAGTTAGAGTTGTGAACATCACATAGTATATTGGAGTTACAATTGCAGCATTAAACGAATCAAGTGCCTGCAAGGAACAAGCCAGAACATAGAGCTTAATAGCCTGAAGTTTTAACAAGGACATACTAAATTAAGTAGTCAACTGTACTTGATCCATTTATTCTCTGATAATCAAGTGCTATGTCATTCAATTCTTACATCCACCATTAAGGCAAAATTTATATATTCAAGTACCTAACAGTGTACAGAGAGTACAAAACTGCAAGCCTTAAAATAAAGATGTTAGGGGCTGCTTGGTTTTAAACTAGGGAAAGGAAAGGAATAAACAAAGGGTTAGGAAGGAAAAGAAAAGAAAAACCCTTTGTTAATTGTTTATGTTTAGTAATTAAAGAAAGACAAATTATGACTTATCCCTCCTCTTCTCTTGGCTCTCTTCTCTTCTCTCTCCTCCATCAAAACACCACAATCCTCATCCCAAAACCAAAACCACTACCGCACCTCTTCTTCGCCCCTCTTTACTCTCTCTCTCTCCGTGGGGTTCTTAATGGGTGGGTGTATGGGGTCCTTGCGGGCAGGCTAGGGTTTCGCTGGTGGGCTGCGGGAGTTCGTGGGTGGGTTGTGGGGGCGTTTGTGGGTGGGTAAGGGGTTTTGTGAATGGGTTTCATGGGGTTGGCTGGGATTTCGTGGGTGAGTGTGGGGTTTCGTCACTTTCGTGGGTGAGTGTGGGGTTTCGTCACTTTTGTGGGTGGCTGAGGCTTCGTGGGGTTAACTGGGGTTTTGAGGGTGGCTTGGGGTTCATGGGTGGGTTTTGTGGGGCTGGGGATTCGTGGGGGTGGTCGAAGGGGTGGGGGTGGTCGGTTTAGTTCCATGGTAGGGGCGGGGGTGCTCAAGGTGGTGGTGGGCTGGTCAAAGTTATCTTGTGGTGGTCAAGGTGAAGATGGAAATGGGGAAATGCCGGAATGGTGATTCCCTTGAGGGAGGTTGGGATTGGTGGTAGAGGGAAATGGGGGAATTACAGAATTAGAGGGTGAAAGGGAATAATTGATTTGGCTTAACAAATATGAAAAGAAAATTAAGACAGTTGATTTCCTTTCTCTTTGTTAAAACTCCTCAACCAAACAACCCCTTAATGTATAATTTTAAGTACTCATAAAATCATAATTGCCAGAGGTTGAGCAAAGTGGATGAGTGGTGAGACTCCCTATCTCACAAGTCACAACCAACTCTCCCCCCACCCACCCACACCCACCCCCACACACGCACACCATCAAAAAAGCTTTTACTCCACTATAAGTTATTGAGTTCAAAATATCTACCACAGTCAACAAGTATAATGAGAAAGGAAGAGAAGGTCTAAGTAGAATAGCATGCTAAGAGACAGACTTGTCTAGTTCCCAAAGCTCCATCTCCTTCCAAAATCTCTAAATAATTACATCCAAACATGAAGTCATTTCCGCACTTGGCCTTTCCTTACAAAATACTCAAAAAAGTGCTTTCATTACCAAATACCAAGCATATTATTCATCTCACCGGCTACTTAGGTTGTGATTACTCTCTCTCCCCCTATACTCCAAAACATATACTTGTATAAGATAGTTTGAAACAACACAAAAGCTAATTATCATCAACTTATAAACCATTTACAAGAAATATAGACTTGCTATCTTGTTACTTTACAGGCATAAATGCATAATGCTTTTTGAGAACATGCTGTCAACCAGTCAATTGTTTTCTTTTTTTTTTTTTAAATAATAAAAAAAAACCGTAATTATGCTTTTAACATCACAGCAACCCTGAAAAGTGTAGCCAAAGGCCATTTGACACAGCTGAATTGTTCGGAGGGGGAAAAATAAAGAGCCACCAAGGCTCCGTTTGTTTTGATGGAAAACATTTTCCCGGAAAATGATTTCCCTCCATCTTTACATTTTCCTTTGCTTGTTTTGGAAAGGGATGGAAAACAATTTTCCTTGAGGTGGAAAATGTCACTTTGGAAAAGGAAAACCATTTTCCTTTTGTGGAGAAGAAATGCCACATTTTCCTTCCTACTCTTTACTTCTCCCTTATTCACTCCTCCCATCTTTCCTTCATTTCTATTTCATTTTTTCTTTCCCTCACAAGTTACCCTCTAATCAAACAAACAAAGGAAAACTTTGTTTACATCTATGTTTTCCATTGAAAATCGTTTTCCTTAGAAAATGATTTTCCATTAAAACTGTTTTCCTTCAAAACAAACAGAGCCTTAGTCAATGACATTATGGGGTTTCTGTTAGAATCGTTCTTCTTCCAAAGATACACATTCTCATTCTCAAATGCTTTGATGTCTCAAGAACATGCCATGTTAGTAGGCAAATATGCTACTTCGTATCTCGCAAAGCATCAAAGACAGCAAGGAAATTGGGGTAATCAATAATTAACATTATCCTGGTGGCTCATATTGATGGTCAGCCAAAAATGTTTCGCTAGAAAATGTATTGCTAAGCATTTAGGGGAAAAAAAAACTTGAAAAGACTCAAGAGTCAAGACAAGACTGTTACCTTGTTCAGGTAGTTCAACTGAGTGATGACACATGATGCTCCCACTGTCATGAAAAACCAAGTTTGCGGATATATAAGTTGGTTTGTGCCCTCCAAAGTAAGCTTTATAGCAATTCCGATAGCCTTGATGCTTACAACCTGCAGAGCCATCAATAAGACCTATAAGCTAACAATTGGGAAGCAAACATAAAATGCACACACTAAAAATTAAACACATATCATCAAAACGTTATTACCGTCAATGAACCTATCAACGAACATATCCCTAAGTAAACCAGCACATTTGACTGCCCATAAAGTGGCTCCAAGTGCAAAATTAAAACTGCCACTATGGACAATGATGCCGCCACATAAATCAAGAAATCTGGTCACAGAAGCAAGAAGAAAAAATTAATACAGAAGAAATAAAGGTCTAAATAATCTTGGATGCAGATGGTTTTAAAATGTCGAAGCAAATAACCTGGTTGACTTGCCAGGTTCCAGATTTCTTGAACAGATGTTGGTGCTTCCTCTTGCGGTGCATGAAGAACAATCACCACAGATCCTACTATACAAGAGACACATCCCAAAATACCCAGCTTTGACAGTCTTTCCTTCAGCATAAAATGCGCCAAGAAAGCACTGAACAAGTCAGGCAAGTAAAATCAGATAAGCAGAAAGCATAATATGGCATCAATATACAGAAATTAGAATCATTTTTACCTGATTATAATACTCAGTGCCCCAAGAGGTGTTACCAAAACAGCTGGAGCATAAGCATAAGCCACGAAGTTTGCAGCCTCCCCAATAAACACTGCATTTGAGAGTTTGAGAGAGAAAACTTTTTATGGAAAACGACCAGATGTAACCCATATAGATACTTTTTGCACATTTATCATAAATCAAGAGGCAGCTGGATGGAGTGGGAAAGATTTGCACTCACTTAAAATCATTCCTGCCCACCAAAGCGGCTCTAACAAATAAGTGTAGCCTCCGTATCCTACATTGCCAAACCAAACAATTTGAAATAAAAGATAAACTAGTAATAGCAATTCAATGCCAATGCAGTATAGCTAACTAATTGATATAAATGTATCTAGACCTAACATAAAATTTCACTGGTACAATATAACTTAGAACAGCTTTACCACTCTTTCAAAAAAAAAAAAAAAAGAATAGCTTTACCACCAAGACAGTAAGAAAATCATGAGATTTATAGGCTAACAATCGTTAGTCAGCCCAAGAGAGAAAGATAATGAAATTGCCACAGAATACCTGAGTATCGGTGATCTAGTTCATTTCTTTTGTGGACTTAACCACCAATTCGAGAAATGACATCTAGCATACCTGCGACAGAAACCAGATAGTTTTTGTAGATGTTGAAGAATTCCTCAATCTCATAAAACTAATCTGGAGGAATTCTTACTTTCTAAATGAGAAAACATAACAGGAATAGCATTGATTTTTTATTTTTTTTTAAAAATATTCTCACGTAAATGGGTTGGGTTCAGCAAAGATAGGAACAACAGCAGAGATCATATGACACACAGCTACATTACAGAGGAATTCGGAATATTTACATAAACTAAAACTTAATGCACAGAAAGGGAAAAAATCCCTAACATAAGGAAAACAAAACACTTGAGTGTCCATGAACCCTGATAGCTTCAATGCTGAACATAACTACTGAATTACTGATCCATGGCCATGGGACGGGGCTCAAGATCAAAGAGGCAATATAGCTCCCAAAGCCAGACCACGTCGGTATGTATTGGTATAGGTAAGTCAACCAGGTTATTGACTGTCAACCAGGTTCCTTTATAGAAATCCCTATTGGTATGGGTAACACTCTATAGACAAAGACAATCATACACCATCAAAGGTGAATATATACTAGGTTGTTGTGTTGGAGCAGAACAACCAATTGCGACACATATCTCCAAGAAAATACTTGATGTTTAGCAGTTCAAGAAACTGCCGTTAGCAAACCAACCAGAAGATAGCTAATAGGTTATCCTCAAAACGGATGTCAATTATGGAAGTTTCATAAGATACTCATAAATGAAATAAAAAGGATTTCCTTTCCTCTTATTTGGTATAGTTAACAGTAGCTTTTGTTCTAGAAGAAGGAAACACTATTTGTTTCCATTGCTTTTAGATTGGAAACAAGTTGTTATAGTTAGTTACATGTTACCTTAGTTGGTTCCATGCACTTGTCTTGGACTTTTGGTTTCTATTGGTTTCTATAACAACCTTATTCAGGGTGTTTGCCGGTTTTAGAAGTTAATGAGCACCTGATAATTCTACAAATACACTATAAATACTCCGATTTGCCTCTTGAGCTATGCATGATAATTGATACTCTGTAATAAAGATCTCCTCGCATTCTTCTCTCTCTCTGTCTCTTCCTCTTAATTCTTTCCCTTCTTCATAGATAGAGTTTGTGTTGTATATATTGGTATCTAAACAAAACCTACCTTACAACCTTTTGTAAGAGCCTTTAAACCTAATTTTACAACTTCAGCAGTGGAGTATACCCAACTTCAAGAAGAAAATCTTGAAGCAACCAAATCTCAGTCTAAGCCATCCAAAGTTATTTCTCAATCTAAACCATCTTCTAAAACGTTACTTGCTTTATTACCTACTCGTAACAATTCTGCCAATACTTTTATAGTTTTAAACCTACCTCTTTCCTTACTAAGTCAACTACTCCAACTCACACCAAAAAAAAAAAAAAAAAAAAAAACCAATCTACTGCTGAAAGTAGGGAGAAACAATCGAAAAAATTGTGTTAATCTGTGATTAGCCCTTTGAAAGGTGGCATAAGTGTCAACTGAAACAAACTCAATAGATTGTTGTGAAACTCCTAGGGTTGAAGACGAGGAGAGAGAGAGAGAGAGAGAGAGGAGAGAAAAGAAGGGAAGGTCCGAAGGATTTGAGGATATCATTATCACCAATTAGCAACCTATCATGCATAATACATGAGGTATATCAGAGTATTTATAGTGTATTTATACTTTTAACAGCCTGAATAAGGTTGTTGTAATTACCAAGACATGTACATGCAATCAACTAAGATAGCATGTAATTAACTATAAGATCCCCTCCCCCAAAAGCAACTAGCTATTCTACAAAAAAAAAAAAAAACAAAACAAAAAAAACGCTGGGTATTTTGATTCAAATTCCTTAGAAAAACACCCAAATTACTTTAGTGCTACGAAGCCCTTTCCATTGAATCAGATATTGTACAGCTGTTGTCTTCCTATGCTTAAGAAGTTAACAAACCTTCCACCAATTATAGCTTCAGGTTGAGCTCTTTCTTCTGCACCTTAGGAAAGCCAAGGGCCGGGATTCCTCAGGTAATAATAACACTGCTTTTATACCAAAATTAGAGGCGGCAGTTTCAATAACTGGACAGCAGCCAAGGAGTGTTTAAGCTCTTCAAAAGCATGTTGCACAATCCATTGGAAATTTCCTTTCTTGAGCAAGTCAATCAATGGCTTGCTTATCCAAGCATAACACCTTAAACTTTCCTATAGTATCCAATCAACCCCAGGAAACCTCTCAACTCCTTACCATACAAGGTGTTGGCCTTAGCTTGAATGCTTTCATTGATTTTACTTCAGCCTTAAAACTGAAAACATCAGATTCTTCTGGCTGCATAGTAATAACAAGAGTTACTAAATTGCATAAAGTAGAGCTACAATGCATCGGATAAGACATTGCTTGTAATTTTGGCCAGACTTTGACTGTGGAATTGTGGGGGGAATCTCAATGAGGATATGACCACACCCAACACATTTAAACTCCGTCAATAGCTACTTGAAATCCCACTTTACGCGACCCAAACTTACATCCGATTCCCAAAACCATATCACAACCACGTAGAGGAATCAACAGTACATCTGAGCAAAAATTGGTCTGCACTCTGCAACAATCTCCAACAACAATCTTTGCACACACATATTGACAGGCTAGGTGATTCCATCTGCCATAGTTACAGCTTGAGGAAAAATAGGCTCTACGTGTAAACCCAATGACTGAGCAAGTTGTATATCCACAAAATTATGGGAATGTAAACTATTACCCTTGGAAAGAAAATGATAAGTGCTGTGCCTTACTTTTGAATGTCCAAATTTGTTTCCAAGCCTTAAAAAAATCAATACCAAACAGCCTCTATTTCTCATATAAGCAACCTACAACGGTCCTCTTTTTTTCGTTATCCTCATGAATTTGATTGCCATTAGCCAAGCCACCATATATCATGACTGACAAACAGAAATTCCAAGTTCAAATGCCAGAAAATTGCCTTAACATACATAATTACATTTGCTGCAACTATATGCCTAACCAACTAAAAATCAGAATAAACTCTTCCAGAGGGGTCATCTGCTCCAAAATCTCAATTAGGAGAATATAATCAAGATCACCATTACATAACCAAAACAGCGGAAATTAGCATTAGCAACACTTATTAGGGATTAATTCAATTCAAATGTCTGAGACTATCAAAACTGATAAAACATATTGGAATTATCACAGAAACCATAGATATTAGTACCTGCCTTCCAATTCTTCATCAAATCATCATAAATAACAAAAATTCAACTTAACAACTAATTCAATAATCAAAATATATGGAAACACCAATAATAATACAATTCAAAATTAGACATGAACAACAACCAAATTATACTTGCTTTGTTCATTACAAAATTGGACGAACCTGCACGGGTGCCATTAGCAGCAGCACAGCGAAGACCCTTTTTCTTCAAGATGAAGCTGGTTCCTATAAATGCACTTGAACCTACTGCTAATACCAGCCCTCTAACATTATCGTCCGCCATGAACAATTAGTTTGAGTGACTCACTTTACAGATCAGTAAACTTATCACCAAAATAAGACACCCAAATAGCAAAACAAATACCCAGGAAATTAAGAATGATTTTCAAGCACCCAGCTGATGAACCCAAAAGGTCAGAAAATTCAACTTTGCTTTCCTGCTTTCTTTTCTTCGGGGGGGGGGGGGGGGTTTCTTCTTTCTTTCAAAGCTCAGAAAGATTGAACCCTAAAAGATGATGAGAAAACAATTTATCGTCTTTTATTCATGCTTGCTTCGTCAATAATGATAGTGCTCCGTAATTTATTTTCATGTGAAGTTCCTCACTCAATAAAGATGATGAAAAAGACGAGTTCAATAAGGGAGAACCGTGGATTTAGAGCATAGTGCGTGGGGAGAAACTTCGAAAACACATCGGCAAAAATAAAATTTGACTGATTACAATACTGAGTACTTTATGAAAGTATTATTCTAATTCTACCAATTACCAATTACCAAATTTGTACAGAACTGTACAATATAAATTCGTGCTTTGATTTTGTATTTTTAATTTATACGGAGTACAATACAATACAGCTCTAACGAAACTGTTCTGTTGCCAGTTGCCACTTGGATGGGACGTGAAGGTGAGGTACTGGCATATTTCAGCAGTTTTTACGGGTAAACAATACACTTTACACACAACACATGCAATGTTCTTTTATTGCCCTCGTTTGATAGCCAGTTGAAATGCGAGTAATGAGAATGAATTTATAACTAATTTTGTAAAGGAAATTAAAATTTATTTTTATAGTAGTGCTAGTTTGTTGGAGATTAATTTAGAAAAATTTAGAAGTCTGATAAAAAAATTTAGATAAATATGTAATTTAGAAAATTCTTGTGTAGAGATTAAGTTACGACATTTCATTTCTAGAAATATTAAATATTAGACAAGTGTAGAAAATTATAGAATATAGGCTACAACAAATTAGGATCATCTCCATTTTCTTTTCTCCATTTCCTATCTTAAGATTTTGGCACCTAATTTAACATTAAAATAAATTTACAAAAGTTTCCTTTATATCTCCTTTCATACATTCTCAACCATTGATTTTGGAAATGGACCATCCATTTTCTACATAAAATGGAGAGGATCTTGACTCGGCTACAACTAGTATAAATATGTGATTGATGCATGAGATGTAAGTGAGCTAAAAGAAGAGAGCTAATAAAATAGAGCTCCACAAAAATATTAGGAGAGGTAGAAACAAAGGATTCTGCCAAGAGAACAAGTGAGCAAGGGAGTAACAGACATGAGCTCTTACAAATACATATGTACAATTTCTCACAACATATCAACAATGAAAATGTATTCTTGAAGTATCAACTTGGGTCCATAAAATTAAACTTCTGCATGCGCCCAATTAAATTTCCATCATAGTTTAAATCTAATTTTCTTTACAAATATTCTATCTTCTTTACAATAATTATGTTCCAACCTTATTTAGAAATATTATGTTACAGCCTTATTTACAGAGTACAAAAAATTCAAATCAAAAGGTATAAATCCACATGTAAAGGAAGAAATGGAAATGAGAAAGATAATAAAATCTTTTGTTTTAGCAAAAAGAAGAAATAAAACCACTTCTTGCTCTGATAACATGATGAAGTTTAGTGAAGACAATAACAAATAGACTTAGAATTCTTATTACAAAATAATGAATAAACTTGATTACAATAATGTATCCTTTTTTTTGTGCGAATCGATCCCAAAATCACCTGCAACCGGGAGGGAAACTCTAACCACCTGAGTTATCCGTCACTCTAATTACAATATTATATCCTTAAGTATATAATAAAATAACAAAATTTAACTAACTCTCTAACATAAACTCAATTCACAACTAGCACTTTGCCACATCATTCACTTTATTACCCTCGTCTATCAATTTTGGAGTATCAATAATATTGGTAGAATTGATGATAATATAAAATCAGATGGGATTCACAAAACATAGAGGAAATTAAAGATCGAACCTGTGATGTGATAAAATCAATGTCATAAAAGAGATTTTTGACCCTGACACAGGTGCAACCGGAAATGACGTGAACTCCCAAGATTTAACGCAACATTCCCTATACTAATTTGTGCAATTGAGAAAAGAGTTTTGGAACTTGTAAAATTTCTCAGAATCAGAATCAAAAGAGAAGGATGAAGAATTTTTTTTTTTTTTTAATAATATAAACTAATTTGAAGTGAGGTAAGGTATAGCATTTTCGGAACACAAAAATTGAAATGAAAATGAAGGACCTGGTTAAAATGTTGAGCATAAATAGTCACAACAAGTAAGATGGGCAACAATCATAAACAGACACAATACATTCAAAAGGTTATAACTGCCCAAAAATAAATGAATCAGATCCAAAACAACAAAAACACTATCATATCGTGCCACGCACACGAGCCAGATGGCGGTGACAACGCGCACGTTGGGAAATTTATTTCTAGCTCTCCAAATACTATAAAAGTTGCCCACAAATATAAACATTGTATTAAACGTTTAATATGGGACAAAGGAGAAAGTAGACAAGGTCATTCGTTCCCAAAGCCAAATGATCTTCTGCATTTATAAAGAATATAAAGTGGACTCTCTTAACACCACTTAAACTTGACTTAAATGTGTAAATTTTTTTCTCTAATATAAAACTATTTTATATTATTTGTAATAATTAGACTTCCTTACTCTCTACCTTGTGTCAAATCGTTAATGTAGTAATTGACTCCAAACCATTTTAATAATCTCACGAAAATTTTGTCCAAAATTACTTATCTTACACTAGTTTTTGCGAGAAACTACATAATTTAGAAAGTCCGTGACAAAACTAACTAAGTTAATAAAAAGTTTGTTAACCACTACCTTAAGTCAAATTCCGACGTTGACTTTTATTTTCAAGCCATTTAAATTCGCGTCCCGATCACGCATTGCGTTAAATGATTTTTTTTGTTGTAGAATTTGTGATATCCGTCCATTTAAAACTGATTTACCTTGATTACTCAACCTTAATTTTAGTGTTTTAAGGTATTATATTGGTTCCAAATGGAAGAAAATCACTAAATTTGCAACAAGAAAAACCTCATTTAACACTTCACGTGGCTGGCATGTGATTTAAGTGGTCGAAAAATAAAAATCAACGCCATAATTTGATTTAATATAGTGGTCAACAAGCTTTTTATTAAAGTAATTTTATTATAATAATCTAAACTAGATAATTTGTCACAAAAATGATGACTCCCCCCCCCCCCCCCCCTCTATAAACTCCACTTTCTTTCTCACCTCACCACCTTTCCTCTTTTCCCTCTTTCTTCACACTCACTCCTCACTCCTAAACCAAAAAAAAAAAAAAAAAACAAGCCCCACCAATTTCGAATTTCACAACAAATCAAAACCCAAAAACACCAAAAAAATGGCACTAAGCAACAACCTAACAGCAACCGTAAACTTCATAGCACTCCTATGTTCAATCCCAATCATAGCATCGGGCCTCTGGCTTGCTTCCAAGCCCGACAACGAGTGCGTCCATCTCTTCCGGTGGCCCGTAGTGGTATTGGGCTTTCTTGTCTTAGTAATCTCCTTAATGGGCTTTGTTGGGGCATACTGGTACAAAGAAGGCCTTTTAGCCCTCTACCTTTGTTGTATGGCCATCCTCATCACTCTTCTCCTTGTTCTTCTCATTTTCGCCTTCGTGGTGACCCGGCCAGACGGGTCGGTTATGGTTCAGGGTCGTGGGTATAAGGAGTACCGGGTTGAAGGGTTCTCGAGCTGGTTAAGAAATCATGTGGTGGATGATGAAAGCTGGGCTAAGATTAGGAACTGCTTGATTGATAGCAATTTTTGTGCTAAGCTCAATTCTCAGTTTGTCGGTGCTCCTGATTTTTTTGTTGCTCATATTTCGCCTCTTCAGGTTTTTACTTTATTTTCTTTCTTCATTTGCCCTTTCTTTCCATTTTATTCTTTTAAAATGGTATCGAGCTCCAACACAATCACGTTAGAGCTGAGCTTATGTTCATAAAAAAAATAAAATAAAAAAATTGAGAGGTTTTCTCATCTGCCCATCCTAGACCAATAAATGTGAGGCAATGCCAATTACATATTTTTATGTGGGAGGGGTTGTGCATGGGTTTTGAATTCAACTACTCCGTCCGTAACACATTAATGACAACGATCTGATATTTTTCCTCTCTACTTTATGTTAAATTGTTGCCATTAATATGTTACGGACGGAGTAGTAATCTTGAGATTATAGGTTAAGGATGCCGAGTACCTCAAATGACATTATCTTAGATGACATTATCGTAAATATATTAAACTTTTAGATGACATTATTGTAAATATATTAAACTTTTAAATGATTATCGTAAATATATTAACACTTATTTAAAATAATGCCACGAAAAAGTTTAACGATTTACGATTGTGTCACTATTTAATTGGGGGGTCCGTCTAAATTTGAGATATTTTATGATTTTTAAATAAATATTCCCTCATCTTTTTTCCATTCTTTTATAAAGGTGTACATTCAATATATACACCTTCATCCATTATAATCCTAGTAAAAAATTATACAAGTTTTATGCCATGAAAGTATATAATCCTAGTAAAAAATTATACAAGTTTTACGCTATAAAAGTATGGCACGACATTCATCGGGATGAATTAAATAAGATTTCACATTACTATTTTTTTTTTTTTTTAAGTTGAGAATTATTTAAAAGGATAATAGGTTTAGTTATCAATTATAAAGGTGGTGTTAATGGGAAGGAATTTTTCAATTGAATATTGTAGTTATTGAGACTATGGGGGATAATTTGTAGAATGGACGAGAAAGAACAAAACAAAGAAAGAAAATAAATATTCCTCTAGTGGTTTGACTTGATGTGCATAGTTGTCTATTGTCTTGATCAAAACTGCGTACACAAAAGACTTTGATTTGAGCCTTATTAAATTTTTATTTATTTTTTTATTTATTTTTTACGGAAAGGTACACAAATACCCGTTTCACTCGTCCTATCTCAGGAATCAAGTGCAAGAGGGAGGGGGATACCACGCCACTACCGACCCTTGATCCCGGGTGGATCATGGGGAAGGTGTGATACTCACCAAGTGAGTTATCACTAGCTTGGTATTTGAGCCTTATTAATGTATTGTAGCATAGTGCTACTACTAGCATGTAGCATTATCTAGAAATAAAAGAATTCCTTCCCTTTTTTATAAATAATAAAATAAAAGGAATTAAATTTTACTTATTTTATAAAAGATTTCTAGTGCAAGGAGTTGCGATATAGCTTGTTGGTAAGTGTCTCATGTCTCATGGCTTTTTTTTTTCTTTCAAAAATTGCTTGTTAAAGATGTTTATGTTGTAAGTCCTACTTGTTAAATTGTTTGTAGTAATTCACCTATGAAGAGGTTAAAAAAACTTTTTAAAGGTGGAATAATAGTAAATAGAACAAGTTGAAATGATGAAAATTAAGAAGTCTCAATTTTAATCATTGCTTATATAAATGGATCATTTTGTTACATGATCTAGATTTGAAAATATCATAAAAATGGGTCCAATATGATTTATCTTTGCTGAGTATGGTCCACCACTGGTTGCATATATATCACAAGATATCATCTTGTGTCATCTAAAGTCTTAGGGAATTATCCTATGACTTTTTTTTTTTGAAATAAAAAAATAATAATAAAGTGGGTAGGATTAGGTTTCGAATCGGACCTTACTGTTATTCATTCTGTAATTTAAATGACAAACACATTTGAGAGGGCAATACTATTGCATGCCTATTTTGGATTTTCTTCTGTGGTCGTCAAAAAATTGATCACCTAAGTCAAAATAATCTAGACATTCGATCTTGGGAATGAGATTTGACTTTTTAAATAAAAATAAACATAAACATTTTAAAATTATTTTTTGTAGCATTAATTCATTTTTTATATTTATCTATGGAGTAATTTAATTTCAGATTTTTAATTTCTAAAATTAATTTAGGTTCCAAAAATATTAAAAATGAATTAATATTACAAAAAAAAAAATTTAAATGTATATTTTTATTTAAAATAATAGTCAAATCTAATTACAAAATCAACTTATTTAACATAGAAAATCGACGGCCTAGATTTACTTAAATTAAGCGGTCGTTTTTTCGATGACCATAGAAGAATTTTCAGCCCATTTTCTTATTAGTAATCGGCTAATTGCTGATTAGCTCTAATTTGTTGCTGGATTATTACTCCCACCACATAATTTTTAAAATTATAGGGGAAATTTGATTGTTTTAGCTAATAAAAAAGTCCATTTTGTGGGGGAATCATATGAACTTTTTAAATCCAAAGAATCTATCTTTTTCATCACACCCCAAAAGCGTTGTTATGACATAAAAGTAAACAAGAATAGAATAACTTAGAAACATGGAGTCTCTTTTTTGGCAGGTAGAAAAGCCGTCCATTGTTTGCCAGTTGAGTCATGTCATCTTGTGATTAGCTTGCAAATCGGTCGGTCAGGTCATTTTCGATCAGTCAAAAATGGATTTCGGTCATAACGGGTTTCAGGTTTTAGGTCTAATCTTAAACTATTTAACGGGTTTTGGGTTATTTTTTTTTTTTTCATGACCCACTTTTTCCAGGTTGGTTTTCTGGTGACCAATGGGTCAGATTTATTTTTGCCAGGTGATATAGAGCTTCAACCCAATGGTACAGGTGAAATTTATATTATGTACCTAGGACTTATTTGCAAATAATAAAAGAGTTGTTTTTAAATTGTTCATTTTCTCACGGATTGCTTATTTTTCAGATTGTTCATTATTTTTCCATGGTTTGTTCACCTTTGCGTTGTAAACTCAAAACTATTTTAATTAATGTTCATTTACGTAATATGGAGCGGAGAAACTATTATTCTAAGTTTTGGTCAATGTTATCAAATTCATAATTAAGATAAATTCATCTTGATAGCTTTGTTGCTATTTATATTTTCATAATATACAATACTTCGTATTTGTCACTAATATGAAACTCTATTTCGGGGGAGAATGTTATCTAAATGTGACAGTCTCGGGGCATATTGAAATTATTTTATTAAGGATGCATTCTCTTCAACTGATCTGATATGATCTGACCTGACCTGATTAAACTTATTAAATCTGACATGATTATTATAACTTATTAAGCCTGACCTGATCTATTCAAACCTAATAGTTCTGAGACCTGATAAAAAAGTTAAAGAGAACGCACCCTGAATGTGGTTCTTTTTAACGAGTATAGTAATAATTCATAGATACTATATACTCCATGAGACACCAAAGCAAAGCTTGGTTTAGTGGTAAAATTTGACGATTTTAGACTAGTGTATACTACTGTTCCATTGCCAAAAATGTTCCATGGAGAATGAGATTTATGTGGCGTTGGTTTTCACTTGCTTTTCAAGTTTTCATTGAATAAAGACATTCATAGCGTCATTGTTCTGCTGTTTCCCCACATACAGTATAGTTAGGTCACATGACACTCACATTGGCATGTTGAGCTTAGCTATTCATAATATACGTTTTCTTCATTAATGCCACTTGTGTTCAATCATCCACACTACCTTTTAAGGGCCCAAATTCAATCTCTTACTACAGTCTTATACAGTTTTACTTTTATATCGCAATTGAAATCT
Source organism: Salicornia ramosissima (assembly GCA_951394345.1). Classification (NCBI taxonomy): domain Eukaryota; kingdom Viridiplantae; phylum Streptophyta; class Magnoliopsida; order Caryophyllales; family Amaranthaceae; genus Salicornia; species Salicornia ramosissima. The sequence continues at coordinate 49,544,167 of OX596233.1, forward strand.
AGGTTGTGCAGACACTTCATTTGGATGTTGTGTCTTGTATTCAGCAAGTATTGGAGTGTCCGACACGTCAGAGACACTCAATTACGTGTCGCAGGGGTATCTATATTTTTATGTGTATAAATAATTATTGGATGCTTACAAGTTATATAAATTTGTAATTATACCGGTAAAATAAGTAATATATAGATCTTATTTTATTTATATTATTTTTCCGTGTTCCTGTATCTTTATATTTTGGATTCACGTCTTTTTTGGGCCCACATCCGTGTCGTATCCGTTGGACCGTTTTGGTGCAATTTAAATCAAAATGCATGTTGTTGAACAGTAGACATAATAATATGAGTAATATCCTGAACCATCTTCATTCTCATATTTTATGTCACAGTCAGGATGCTGCAAACCTCCAACAATATGTGGATACCATTATGTGAACCCTACAATGTGGGTAGACCCGACAAACCCTGGATCCGACCCGGATTGCGTGCTGTGGAGCTCCGACCAGAGCCAACTCTGCTACAACTGCAACTCCTGCAAGGCTGGGCTGTTAGGAAACTTGAGGAAAGAATGGAGGAAAGCAAATATCATACTCATAATTGCTGTAGTTGTGCTCATATTTGTGTATATAATTGCTTGCAGTGCATTCAGGAACGCCCAAACCGAAGATCTGTTTCGCAAGTATAAACCGTAGCAGCAAGCCTAAGACAATGAAATTTACCATTTTGATTTTCTCTGTAGTTTATTGTGGTTCATTGAAAGTTGTTTTTGTTGTTGTAGAACTTTTAGCACTCAATTTTGTATATAGAATGCACAACTTTGTGGTCAATAGAGAACAATTTTATTTGGTAGTGCAAATATGTAGTGTTATCTTGATCAAGTGAATTGATTCTCCCCAACAAGAGGTATTGATTGTTCCATTTGGTACCTGGTCATAAACGAAAGGTGATGATGAAAGAACTTGTATAAAAATTGGCATGAAAAACAATATTTATTTCCATGATTGTGCTAGTTTAGCTCGAAATTCACTATTAATAAGACCCAGTTTAGAAGAGACTCACAACCTGGGCTTTGATACTATGACAAACGGGCCTGGGCCGCACCAGTCACGGGAGAGTGCAAGTCCACTTTATAAGACCAAGGAGGTTCCACCTCAAAACTGTATGGTAGTAAGGGGAGTAGTCCCTTGCCATATAAAGCGAAAACAACTTTATTATTTTTCCGATGTGGAATTTATTCCCGACACTCACCCTTAATTCCAAACTATTTGCATACTCACATGTTGGTCTTTACATGAGCTCAACAGGAAGGGTTAGATTCCACTCATGTCAAATGTACACCAATCGTGAGTAGTTCCCGATTTCATAGTGGCTTGGGCCACTCTAGTTGTTCCTTCTTAGCCAATAACCTAGATTGCCTACATTTTTCTTCTTCTTTTTTATATACTCCCTTTGCTTTTTTTTTTTTTTTTTTTAAATAAAAATAAAAAATTAGTTGCTTTACGTGATCAAAAATTAAATAAGACCCTACATATTTTTTCTTATATAAATATAAGAATAAATTTTCAACATTATCTACACTTATGAATCTTGTCAAAAATAAAAGTTATAACTTAAACAAATTTTATTGTTTGCGGGAGGGTATTATGAAAGTATTCTCAACGAGAATACGAGATAATCTATCAAGACTCCATTTGTAAATTACAAATTTTAGTCAAAGTGAACAAATAAAATAGTGTAAAATTAAATTGTTGCAAATAATATACTCCGTGTATTGCGCACTTGTGTGTAAAATAAAGACTATCAACTTTAGAATTTATATTGCTCAATCGAATGTATATACACCCATAGTTATATTTTGCTCATTTAATATTCATCTTGTTAATTTTTAATATGCAGTTTTAGGAAATGAACAATATAAAAAACTAAACAAACAATCTGAAATATTTTCATAAATATAAATAAAATTGCATATTAAATGGAAAAAAAAATATTAAATTAGGAAAAAAAAATCTAGGCGTATATTAAATTAGGAAACAAATACGAGTACGAATTAAAATCTGCATTGATAATGGTTTTGATACCCGTCCCAATTTTTAGCCAACACACGCATCTGTAAGGGAATAATAAGGAATCCTTGCAAATGCATATTTTAATTGACCCAAGACCTCGTGCCTAGGATTCTGAAACCCTAACCACTGGACTATGACTTCATCCTTAGGTTTTGATACTAAAATATGATATCATATGATATGTACGAACCAAGGAGATTTATGGTTTTATGTTGGATACTGTATTTTATTAGAAGAAGTGAAATTATGTAAGGTCGGTCGGTTTCGATACTTGTCAAAAGATATAGGCCAGGACCACCGACTTCATAAACTGGAAACCAATGTTGTCCTACTTGGAATGTCAAAGTTCGTTCTCATGTACTGTCTGTATTATGGAGTAATTGAAGTAATATACAATATACTTATTCCGTTTCAAAATAAATGCAATACTTTTATTTCAGGAAGTTTTTAAAGTAAATACAACAATTTTAATTTTTTGTATTTTTGTAATTTTTTTTATCTCTCACGTTATCATATCCCACTTTCTTTCTCTATCTCTTTTACTTTTACAACCAAAAATTGCCTAGGATTCTGTGTCTCCTTAATTGTTGCGTTTTTTTAAAGGAGTATATAGGTTTTTTATTGCATATCTGGTTCTCTGGTCCTTAGCTCCGACTACATCCGAATCTAGCCTGGGTCACATGCATGAATTTGGTGGGTGAGTCTCCTAACAAGAGTTTTTTTTTTTTTTTTTTTTTTTTTTTTTTTGCACTTAGCAAGCTAAGGCTTGAACCTAAGATCTCCAAGGGTGTATTTTTTTTCACTTTAAAAAAAATTTCAGTTCATATAAATTCGCATGGATTTCATTATAATTAGAATACCCTACAGACTGCTGCCCCTATTATTTTCATATAGAAAATTCCAAGATCCTCCAAGGATAAGAACAGTTTCACAGCTTCAATGCCAAACCCTAATTAGATGTGATAAATTAATTAAGGTTTGATCAGGTCTAATCCGATTTGATAAGATCCAATTGTTTTTTTATAATCATGGCTAATCAGATCTAATAAGTTTCAATCAGGTCTAATAAGTAAAATTAGTTTAACTAAGTTCAATTCAAATAAATTTAAGTCTAATAAGTTGAAGAGAACGTAGCTAAACGACATCAAGTTGATGAACATTTGATCCAACTTTTGTTAGTAAAATAATAGAATATATTTCGTGGAAGCAAATTAATGGAACATGAGCCTCAATAATGCAGATCCATCACATGGCATGTACAACTTTGTGTTGTTGAGTGTTAACGCAATTCAATGGTCAAGTTCTTTTTCTTGGATTTATTCAACTTTCAAAGCTTGTATTCGTTGTTGCAAGTACACTAAGTCACTAATACTTCCAAATCTAGTAACTTGCAATGTCTGCAGGGTTTCCTCGACTAACTTGCTTGTGCCATTTCCAACCAATTGTGGTGGGGTGTTAAAGGCCTACCTTAATCCTAAATATTGCTCAGTGCTTGTATTATTGGTAAATACCTAAATATGGCGGGAGAGGTTACATTGTAATCCCTACATACACAAATCAATAGAATTTTAGGGGGGGGTGGAGGGCAAAAAATAAGGAGGATTTTAAGACCCATACAATTAATTACTACAAAAGCTTTGTTAGTTGTGTGTCTATATATATATTTTTTTAGGCAGGGTGTATGTGTAATCTTTCCCAAATATGACATTATATTGAACTAATTACAAGCACTAGATAACCCAACACAAATATGAATAACACTATTATCAAAAGATGAACAATAGAGTGTAAAAGATAAGATTCAAAACAAGAGAATATGAATGTAAATTACTGGTGTGTTGAAGACTCGTAGTATAGATCCAACTGATTTGAAAACGAATCTCGACGCTACCTTGATGCTTTGTAGTCTTTTCCGCACGTAATTCAAAGAGTGACACGGTCTTCCATAGTATTTTCAATTATATCAATTTATGTTTGAACAATAAATCAAATATAAAGTTAAGAATAAAATGTTATTTTTTAACAATAATAAACTATTTTCAAAGACATGCAACTCGTGCAAAAAAAGCTAGTATATATATATAGGAGCTCTACTTCTACCGCACACAACTTGAAACGATAATCATATGGGTTGTGAAGTAAGCTGTGTCGATGCTAGGATTGGTCTTTTGGAAATTACAATATAAGGGAAGTGACCAACACATAGAAGAATGACGGTAGATTCCTTCATAAAATAGGAACACAAGTTTGACACAAAACATCGAATAACGAGACACAAAATTGTATTTGCCGACAATGATTCAATCTTTGTAGAAAAAGACACAACTCTAGAAATAAATATCTTTAATAATGCCACATATATATTATTAAAAAATTAAGTAATAGGAAATAGTTCACAGAAAAGTTGAACCACAAGTCTTAACTATAAGCGATCTTTTAAAAATAATATAAAGCATCTACGTCGAAATTTTTTTTAATATTTCTCACTTGATCAAATTTTGAATTGTGCTTGACAAAAATTGGTGCCCCATGTACAACTCACATGTAAGCTTTAAGATTTTTTTTCATTATCTTCTCCCTATATACTCGAGTTTTAACAAAAAGGAAAATGAATTTTTTTATATATATATATATATATATATATATATATAAAGCATCAGTAAGGTGGAGTTAGTTAATTTTTTATCACTACCTTTTTCGCTCTGAGTTTGAAAGTAATCATAAGTTCATAACCATGCTCAATCCATCCATCGCATGAACGCTTTATGTCATGGGATTTTGGTTGGTGATGTGTTCTTAAGGTGAGATTGTTATTTATTATTGTTTTGTCCAGGACCATAGATAAAATAAGCTAGTTAACAAGAAAGAGAAGAAAAATCGAAAAATGATTAAAAAAAAGCTTCCATTTTTATTTGATGCAATGCAACACTTTCTAATTTTTGAAGTTTCAAATTATATACAACACTTTAAATTCTCTTTTCCTCTCTCCTATCACATCGGTCTATTTCTTTCTATCTCTCTTCTCCAGAAATTGTCTAGCAGTTTGCAAGTTCAAAAGTGTTGCATCTAGTAAAAATGAAAGAAACAAAAAAGAAATCATTAGCTTTAAAATTTACTCCATGCATTCCTTTTTGTTATTTACGATTTTACTTTTTTTTTTTCACAAAAAGATTCCAAACGTAACTAACAAAAAGGAACATAGGATTAAAAAAGATGACAAAACCAATAGGATCACATATACGTTGAGGATTTTGGACTCTAATTCGGATTTGACAGACAATAGAACTTGTGTTAATACAATCCTACAAATAGATGTCCTAAAACCCTAAAAGGGCTTGAATCTCTTCAAAAGGCGATACAATGATGGTACATCACACATTTTAACTTCCTTAGACCTTGAAACTAACCAAGAAAACATCTGGTAAGACCTGACTTCGAATGGATAACAAAGTAAAGTTTCTACTCAATGCACAAGGCTCTCAGAAGTATACAACACTTTAAACAAGTGTACCTGTACATAGGATACTAGGTAGCTGAAATCCCGGTCAAAACCTTAAGCTGTTGATAGCTTCCTAGAGTATACAATGTACATAGGATCTGACCTTCCGGGATTGGGAGATATGTCCACAGCCTGCAGAGGTAGTACATAACAACTAAGTCACAGACAGACAAGATTACAAGAAGCTTACTTGCAAGACAGGAAGAATGTATATTAGAATAAATGTAAAGTTGTAAACTTCAATTAAGTTTGTCAGACTCTGATGAAGATTGAAATGGGAAATCACTGACATGGCAATGCAAGTTGAGATCTTTATAGGTCATATAATGCATATTTATAGAGTCTGCATTGCTTTTTCCACAATATATACTTAAAATTCATATAGATATTTTACAAGAGATATCTAGTACTACTTTTTTGGGGTGTTTTAAAACATTGTTTACATGAAATTATAAGTTTATAAGCAAAAGCTACAAAACTAGCTTCAACGTGTACGGACAAGCTTCTTACACCTAAGCATTAGATTTCTTCCACTGGACACCTTTGGTCTTCAATCTCCATAACTGGCAGAGGTGGGATGCTCTGTTCATGTTTGAAGAAGTTCTCAGGGTCATACTTGGTCTTAATCTTCACAAGCCTGTTGTAATTATCCTTATAGTACATGGAGCCCCATGAACTTGCCTGTATAAAGCTTGCTCCGCCATCTTTGCTCATACCCAAATCAAAATCCCTATAATTCACGTATGCTTCCCTAGGGAACGTTGATACATAAGATGTCATATAGTTATATAGTTTCCTAACCCATTCCATATGCCTAGTTTCACTACTTTTCCCATCTAGCCATGATGCTACATATTGGATCATGTATAAGGTCCCATTCCTGTGAGGAAATGGGATCTGAGATTCTGGTATCTTACTCATCATTCCACCATAAGGGGTCCAGATCATCAGAGCGCCCTCATCTTCCATAAACCGTTTCCATAGACCTTCAAGTCCACTCTCTGGAATAGGGGTCCTAACATAGTCTGACTTTGCCTTAAAGTAGTTTATGAATGTTGGTTTTGCTTCAAGAAGGATTTCGGGTTTTGTTCCAGAAGGGTAGCTTGCAATATAAAGAACTGATTCTATCCAACTAGTTTCAGAAACATCTTTCTTTTGCAATCCTAATTCCGGGAAATCACGCTGCATAACCTTGAGTAGTTGATCTGTTCGTCCAAGATACAAGGCCTGGAACAAACCTATCACCGTTTTGTCACCCTTTGGGGTTTTGGAGTTCTGAATTATGACTCTGATGAAGAGATTTTCATCTATCTTATCAGCAACTTGCTGCCATTTATACAAGACCTTATTTAAGCCTTGCTCCAAGGTCTTTGCAACAGTAAAAACCGCAACTTTTTCGGGTACTGGGACTAACTGAATCTTCCATGCTAGGATTATCCCGAAATTCCCACCCCCACCTCCTCTGATGGCCCAAAACAAATCTTCACCCATGGACTTACGGTCGAGCACCTGACCATTGGCATTGACCATCCGGACATCGATGGCGTTGTCTGCTCCCAGACCATACTTTCTCATCAAGGGACCATAGGCTCCCCCTGTGATATGCCCCCCCACGCCCAAACTTGTGCACAGCCCAGCAGGAAATCCATGAACCTTACTCTCCACCGATATCCTGTAGTAAAGCTCGCCTATGGTGGCACCAGCCTGCACCCATGCACTTTTATCTTCTATATTAACGGTTACCATTCGAAGCTTGGCCATGTCAACAATAACAAAGGGATCCTCCATCTCTGATGAATAAGAGGCTCCTTCGTAGTCGTGGCCCCCACTACGAACTCTAAGCTGAACCCTAAGTTTTTTAGCACATGTGACAGCAGCTTGGATGTGGGATTCATCGGTTGGCATTAATATTATTTCAGGCTTTTTAACAGAAGGCATCAAGTACCTAAGATTTAGAGCTGTGGATTGTAGGACAATAGAGAAGGAAGAGTTTGCTGGTGTATACCATGATGGGGGAAGCGGGGCATTAAATTTTGTGTTTCTGTTAAAGCATTCAAGGAAATTATCTTGAATTGAATCTGCAGATGCACAGGAGGCATATATTTTGAGAAATAGAACTAACAGAAATTTTAAGGTGCCTGAAGACTTTGTCATTGTAATCTTCTTTGAGTTAGCAAACTTCAAGAGTAATGACTCCCTTTGGCATTTATTAATTTCTATGCTAACTGAGAATATATAGAGGCTGGTGAGGATACACTTGACATAATGTCTATGTCATGCTTATGGCTTAAGTCATGAATGTTGCTTTGTCAAAGCGTAATCTTTTAATTATGAGATTATAAAATTTTGAAGTTAATGTTAGTTATTTGCATCCAACCTTTTGTGCTGCCCCTCTACTATAGTAGCTCATTAGCAATCATAAATACTGGAGATTATGTTTCAATTAACTAGAGTATAAAGCTAAATATTGCTGCATAAACCATATATTTAGTGCTGATTACAGATTACTGGATGAGGAAATTCTGAGCAAAGAAAGTTGGCATTATGTCACATCACAGAGAAAAAATTAGAAATCTGTTCCTTTAAGGCTTGCATAGCTGCAAAGATGTACCTTCTCAAGTATCATCTTGCTTGTAGCTTTAATTTCTGTCAAATGTTTCTTTGAAGGCTTAATGATAGCTTAAACTAGCACACCTTAAATGTGATTTAAGCTTCCAGTCTCAGCAAGGTTTATCTAATTGGATCTATTGCAGGTGTCTATGCCATAAGAAATGTATATATTCAAACATCCTTTGTAAAAAATTATGCATCTTTTGCTTTTAACCTAAGCTTAATATTAACACAATTATCCAATCAGGATCAGCAGAAATTTGGAAGTATGGACCGATTTCCTTCAAGTAACTGCTCACCAAATCAATACGTGCATGCTGAATTAAATAACATTCGGCACTTACACTAGGTAGAAATTAATTACAATGAGGGCAAAAAAGACAGCAAATAAACAAGTAAAAAAGGCTGACAGACTCAGCATATAACATCCACTTGGGAAAAGTAAAAAAAGTGATATCACAAGGGGAAAAATAGTCATGATACTCTTGAAGCAAAATCAGAATTTACCTTTGGAGGTTCGAAACCCCCTGCATAATGAAAATATGCTCCAACAATCATAACATGGTCAGCATCTCCTGTTGATGTCCATATCGAAATTGCTTTTGTCCAAAAGCATCGATTAGAGAAGCTGTGAATTCACACGAAACTTCAAATTACACTAAAGTACCAAGTTTGTGTTTTTTTTTTTCGTGGGGGAGGGGGTGGTTAATACAGAAAAGGGCAAATATGTCAAAAAAAGTTGTTTGATGAGGTTAGAAGGGATGCATTAAACAGTCAGTCATATCCGGTGTAACAGACGAAACAAGATGATTTTGTCGAAAGCATGACACTATAGCTATTAAGTATATTATCCAAGGACTGAGATGAAAACAGAAATCTTTTTAGTACATTCAAGCTGTAATTTCAGCAAAATCCAAGGGCTACACTTCAGAGGGACACTGGATTATCACCTCATTATAGCTAAACCACCAGGCTTAAGAATTCGATGCATGTCCTTGAAAACCTCAAGTGGTTTGGTCAGATAGTCAACACTTACCTGCATATTTCAAGAGATGACCAACAATTACATTGAGTGTAAATCAAAGTATGGAGATATGTCTAACATCTAATCCACGTTCCTTATTTTAATAATTAGACTAGGTAGTCAAGTGCAGTAAAAGTCTCTATCTATAATATAATGTCCTATATAGTATGTGTTATTCATATAAAAACATAAACATACCACATTAGTGATAACATCAAAAGAGTTGTCTTCAAATGGGAGCTTAGGATTGACATTCAAATCTTGAACAGTATACTCTGTCAAGACCTGCAAAAACAAAACTGTTAGATTTTGCTAAGGTTCGAACTACAATTTACCTTATTTTAAACACCCGAGGAACAAAGAAAGCACAAATATATAACTCATCTTAGCAGGGGCGGAGCTAGGAAAAAATATTGAAGGGGGCCGAATAAATGAAGCCAAGATAACTACTAATTGGCTTTCATAAAGAAGGATCAAGCATTAAAATAGTTATGCCAATCCTAATTGTAGATTCAACTCTAGGAGTAAGTGAAGTTTGTTCATTGGGAATTTGACTTGAAGTACCCATATTGACATCAATTGTTGCTCCATTATCCTGATTAGAATTTGTGTTATCCTCATTAACATTTGTGTCATCAACATTTGTTTGAGAAGTAGGATTTTCTTTTGCAACATACTCGTATGAGTCAATGGTTTTCCTCTTCATATTTGAGCTAGAAATTGGGTTATCCATCAAAAGTTTAAGTAATTTAGAACAATCTATTCAACATACTAGAACAGACTCAAGAAAAAAAATATAAAGTATAATCTACGAATCAGTGGTAGTATGGTAGATCTAAAAATATTAACTTCTTGGAGCACTAAAGATCAACAAATTAATTTAAACTTGAAAAAAAATAAAGTTTTTGCTTTTTTTTTGTTTTGCAAAAATTAAATTAGGGCAATAAAAGACGATACAAATTTGCAATCAAACAATCAATATATTCAAATATTTAATTAAGGATAAACAATTAAACATCCAGAAAAATTAAACTTAATTAAAGATAAACAAGTAAACATCCCGAAAAAATTAAACAATTGAACAAGTAAGAAAGAAAGAAAAAAAAAAAAAACCTGACCTCTCGCAGACGAAGCAAAGGACAATTGGACAAGTAAATTAAAGTACTCCGTATTCAACTTTACTTCCACAAATACAATTCCACTAATGATGTAAAGGAGCAAAAGACATGGACATGTCAACAATAATGCAGTATTGCAGTAAGTAGTCTAGCACTCAAACAGTCAGTAGGCTAGCACTGTAGCAGAGCAGTCGCCTATTTTTTGGAAAGTTTTATGTCAGTGACTCTTGGGTTTTTCTTTTATACAATAAATAATTGACCCTAGTAACATTAAGTATTTCATGAGGGAGGCCATGGCCCCTGCTGCACCCCCCCCCCCCCTTCTCCCTCCGCCCCTGCATCTTAGAGCTTCATCAGTTGCTAGTTTCACATTTTCTGTAATTTAATCAGCAGTTATGGTAATCTGATAAAGCACTGTATTTGTTAGGAATTTACCGTAGCCAAAATCATTATATCATCTTTCTTCACTGACTTCGAGTAGAGTGATGTATATCAAAGAGGAAAATTAAAACCCTCTGTCTAACATAAGTTAATTTAATATAAACTAGCTTATTGACCCGTGCAAAGCACGGACAACATTTTTAGTTAAACTTTATCTTATGTATAATTTCGGCAATATTGAATAAAATGAGAAGAAAAATGAAAATGACCAAACGTGAGAAAAATAAGAAGGAAAAAACAATCGTTTTTTTTAAGAAAATTGCCACTTGTCCTTTAACATAAATGAAGGTTATTTGCTACGTGTCATATCTTAGATGATTTTTAAGAGGTGAATAATAATGTTTTGATTTTATTCTTCCTTTCAAAATACTAAGTATCAATGTGCATATGTTGGTTTTTTTTATTAAATACTAGTCTAGGCCGCACCCGCAACTGAGAGAGAGAGTGTGACCATATACAAACTCGGCGGAGTTCCATTATAAAACCAATTGGTAATATAAGAAGTAGCCCACCAAACTTATATATTAGTTATCATCTCTCTAATATTTCAATGTGGGACACTTATTCTTCAACATCTTTTTTCCACTTTTCCTAGAAAAAAGTTTTTCACGTTGAATTTTTTTAATGCACATTCATGTTACAAAAATGCACATATCTTAAAAAATTTATGCACATTGATTATTTCTCACCTTCTCATTTAAAACATCATTCTTAAAACGGATTATGTTGTTGGCAAAAATGATTAAGAAAAACAAATAAATATTACTGAAATCTAATTAATGAGAAAGAGAAATGAAAACAATATTACCAAGAACATTGCAAAAGTGGATATTACAAAGAATGCGAATTTTATCTCCAAATTTCTCTAAAGTGGACAACTATCACCAAATTTAAGAACAAAAGTTCTAGATGAGCACATACAATTCAGAGTTTTGTATATAGAAAAGGAGAAGATGGCTTAAAATAAAAAAATCTAATGGAAATTGAACGAGATGAGACATAACTAATGAGTGTGAAATTGTAACTGAAAGAAAGGAAATGAATAGATGAATGAAGTTACTCTACAACTCAAAAATTAGCATGAGAATGAAAGGAAAAGGGGATTGAAAGAGGAGACGCACTTGGTAAGTTTATGTGAGAAAGCAAGGGAAAAGAGTTTGGAGGGAGGGATGCTATGTGTCAATTGTATGTTTGGGTGGGAGTTTTAAGATTATAGGTATAGATTTGATTCATTACAGATTACCTTCTACACAGAAATAGTTGAGGAAAGCTGCTAAAGGCGTTTCAATATTATATGAGGATTGCAACTAGAACTAGGTGTACCAAGGCTAATTTTCTAAATTCCATTTGCTCATTTGGGGCTATGTGTTGCTCATTAGGACCCATTAAAATGAGCAAATGAGTAAAAAGAAAAATAGTTCGGAAAACACCAAAACATCTGTAGTTTAATGTGCTCAATAATCAAGCTCTTTCCTTGAAGCTAAAAATTACTCAGACTCTAAAATATTTAGGATGGACTGACTGATAGAGTTAATTAATGACATATTGACTGTACCTCAGCAAAACCCAGGAATTACACATTTAATTTATTTCTCTAAATTCCCAGATCTTCTTACAACTATGAAATACTAGGTGAACTTTCTTCATGCAAGAACATTTTACTTGTTAAACCTTGGCATACATCAATTTTTGAAGCCACTTTGTTAGATATAAAGTCAGTAAAGTACTGGTACTCGATGATCGATGGGAATGAAAAAAAAGAAAAAGAAAGAAAGGCAGAGCCACAATAGATGAGTACGAAAGGAAGAAATAATCTTTCTTTGTTTCTGATACAAAAGAAGCTCACCCGTAACCTCTCTGATATAACCTATTTCAATCCTATTTTCTAAAACTAGAAAACCTGGCAGTAAACATTCCAGAATCGTATTACTGCCAGAGATAAGCAGTACCATTTTATTTCTCCAACGATTGTTTCACGCACACAAAAAAGGTGACAAAGAAAACATTCCAAAATACATGATGTATGCCTGAAAATAGAGAAAGTGTCTTACTGGATTCCTCTTGAGCTCTTCTTCATTCATGCCCATCCCCACTATCCTTTCTTGCTTGTACCCTTTTGGAAAATGACTAACCTAGAGAATGTTTTGAATGTATGAAAATATATGGATATTAAAGAAACAAAAAACCTCTAGAAAAATAAGAAAATGGATTTAGATGGCTCACCCAACTACTACACAAATCCAACATACAGACTCCTGGAGTGTTACTGGGAGGGAAAACCTTCGAGTAATATTTAGTCAGTGCAGCAATAGCATAATCATCAATGTGAGTTACAAAGCGTGGTGCATCATAGAATGACGAATCATTTGACCTGCAAAATACATCTAATGTGATCCAATGAAGATTCAAGATTTGCTAAACAAAATTGCAAATAAAGAGGTGTGTTTTTTTAAATGGTAATGTTGGGGGTACTAGTCTTCGAGCTGAGCCCAACAACCAAGTAACCCGACTCAATCTAGCTGACACACGCACCTGAAAGGGGGAGGATAAATAATCCTCACAAATGCGTGCATTAAGGTTCGAACTCAGGATCTTACCCCTGCCGTTCGAAAGACTTATGCCATAGCGGCACAAGCGCCTACCTCCTAACACTGAGGTGTTGGAGGCTCATTTGTTGCAGTTATAATGCAGGAATAAGTATTAAAACATATAGACTAATAAATATGAATTGAAATGGATACTTGAAGCAGAGCAATTCTTTAAACCTTACTCATCAAAGCGCTTAAAATCTTCATCTTTAAAGGGAAACTGTTGTGGCCATTCAACATTCTTCAAAGCCTTTATAATGAAAAGCAAGGAAAATCAGAAAATCATTAAACTAGAAAACAAGAGTTCAAATTATGATTGGCTATATTTAAGGCAAACATTCAAAACAAATGTAAGATATCTTCAGTAATCATGTATTACTTTCTTTACCCAAATATCTTCTATCCCCATTTCCTCATTACTCACACATATCGTAACCTTCTCTGCACTGAAACATTGCCTCTTCTCTAGTCAGACATAAGCTCATCGCAACACGTGACGTGTCGCGACCTCGATAAGCGTTGGATTTCTCGATTGGTTCAATTGCCTTATAACCCCCATATTATTGGTACTTTTTTGTACGTTTGTGAGTGATGTGTTGAGCTTCTTTCAAAATATATTGGATTATCTCTTGGCTATTTGTGAGACCTTTTTTTTATTGTTCCCAAAAATATACTCGTAATAATTTATCACCTTTCAAATGAACATTCCTACTCAATTGTTTTAGGGCACAAGTCCATATAGCTCCAAACTCCCAATCAAGAGTGCACTTGTGTGGGAGTTTCATGTTAACCATTGTTAATGTGTTGGTGAATACGATTTGCACCCAAGTCACGCCAAATGTCATTTTCAATGCAGTGGTATTTTATGCCATGTCACGACAATCTCAATCTATTCATTGTTAAACACAATTTTCTATTTCCACAAATGCTAGTACTTTCCATTTTCATGGATAGATTTTGACAACTCCATTTTATTCCAACAATCTACACTCACATGAACTTGAAAACAAGGTCTAGGAAGGTTTACATTTATGCAGCACTATGCTAGATTCCTAACTAGTCGAGATTAATAGTGAACCATTGCGATTTGCCTTTGAATTGCCATAGCATGTTACAGTTTAGTTATACAAATAAGAAGAGAATACAGAACAATTTGGCAGGTTAAATTACTACTCCACTGCATAGCTGATCCAACAATTAAAAAGCACAATGATACTTCATCAAACAATTAACAACACAAAAGAAATGAACCTACTTAGCAAGAAATAACAAGCAAAACTCTTTCCAATTTCAGCCACAAAAAATCCCTAAAACAAACTCACATTATGAATGAAAAGTGAAATCAAACAAATAGGAAAAACCAAAGCAAAAATTAGCGAGAATTTCACCTCCTCAACATCACTTTTAGGTCTAGCAGAAGCCAGAAAAGAATTTCCCTTTTGAAACCCAAGCATGTCCATGAAATTAAACCAAGAACATGCAACTCCAAAGCCCAAAGCTAAGCGACGACGACTAGTTCTGTTGTTGAAGTTGTTCCAAATACGAGTGTTAATTTGAGAATTGAATTTGTAGGGAAGAGTTTTGGGGTGAGAGTAAGATAGTGAAACCACTAAATCAGAAACAGAGGAAGCTGAAGTTATGGAAGGGCATGCTCCCGCGAAAACTGGTTTCAGACGGTTAGCCATTTGTTTATCTTTGGCCTTCTTCAATGGTTGAGGCTTGAGGGTGAGGCCACACCTTTGACATTTAGAGGTTTTTATTATTTAAAAAAAAACATATTGTCATATTATTTGTGACTTTGATTTAGGACACGAGTACATTTCATTGGTATGTAATTAATGTTGAGTGCCTTTTGATTAAAATAAAAAAATGTTGACTACTAGTGGATATTACGGATCGATATCACTTTCAGTTTGGGTTAAAACTGCTTGGATAACTGAAAATGAACTGGATTAACCACTGAATTGAACTAAAACTATAAATTGAACTCGAAAACTTAGGTGTTGTTTAGTTGAACAAAATTTATGTGGGAATTGAAAATTCATGGGAATTGAGTATTGAGGGAGTTGTTTGGTTGACAACAAAATGTAAAAATGTAGGAAATATAAATTCATGGGAATTTCGAATTCCGACAAAACATGGGAATTTAATTACCTAGTCCCCTTGGTAACTCAAAATTCCCATGATTTTCAAATGCCTTCTTAACAACCAAACAAGTTTTTTAATTCATGGGAAATTTAATGGGATTTAAATTCCAATGAATTGTAAATTCCTATAGGAATTTAGTTCCTACATCAACCAAACAATACCTTAAATTGAAACTGAAACAAACTGGAAGTAAATAATTGAAACTGAACTGATAACTAAACAAAACAAGAAACATAACAATTGTAATTGAACTGAATTGAAAAATACCAAAACTAATTTGAACTGAAATTGAAACTGGTCTAACAAAAATTGAACTGAACTGAAATTGATTGAACTCAAGTGTTTTTTAAACCAAAACTCAGATGTTATAAGAATTCATAACAAAAATCCAATTGAATAGAACCGAAATTGATTACTCTCAACTAATTTTAACCAAAATTAAAAATAAATCTTATGCTCACCCAACATTAATTTATAAGAAAAATAAATTGCAATTGATTAAATGATTTTCATATCTTTAATCTAACCCAAAATCTTATTCAACGAACTGCAATTAATTTGGTGTTGGTTTTACGGTAATAATGATAATAGTTCAATGTTATACCAACTATATGTAGTTCACACTTCATACTTCAACAACGTATTCTTTATAGCAATTTAGCAATGTCATATTTCATATGACTAGTTGTCCACGGCGCGCGATGCGCGCCGTGTCCAACACGTAAATATCTAACGCTTTGTTATACCGAAAAGTTGTTTGAGCAGTATTCTTGCAAGTTATTATGCTCAATAAATTGTATGTCGATAATCAGTTCGAACTTGAAGAGTATAAAAAGGAATAAGATCGATGTATTGATTTGATTATGTGCGTCGTATCCAACACGTAGTTGTCTAACGCTTTGTTGTACTAAAAAGTCGTTTGAGCAGTATTCTTACATACAAGTTATTATACTCAATAAAATGTATGTCGATAATTAGTTCGAACTTGAAGAACATAAAGAGGAACAAGATTGATGTATTTATTTGATCGTACGAAGCCAAATTTCTTAATTTGATCATTATATTTCAACTAATCTTATTAAAACTATTAACATCCTTAGTTAAAATTTTGTAAATTTTATAAGAGCTATTAATTAGGGCAACAAAGCTACTAAATGCAACAAGGGAAAAAATGAGAAGAAAATCAATGGAAGAGGAGAAGCACAAAAGCCGCTTCAATGGAGGAAGAACAAGCTCAATAAATCAATGTTAATTTATCTTGCGTTTTGAAGCAAGTGATGAGTTGAAAAAGATTTGGAATTTTTGAGTTATGGAAGAGAGAGAATGAATCTTCTTTAGGGTTTTCTGCTCAGCTTTAGGGTATGAGGGTATGACAAGAGTTTTGGTTTTCAGAGTGAAATTGGGGGGGGGGGGGGGAGGGGGAGTGGACGTGAAGCCGAGCAATGTGAGAAATACATCATGAAACACGTAAATAATCATATGAACAGTGACCGAAGAGTCGTTTTTTACATTGTATAGATATAGATACAAATAAAATTGATTTATTGTGTACGAAAAACAAAAGTGAAGTCGTCACTTATCATACTTTGTGTAACTTTTTACTTCAAATTAAATTTAGGAATTGATCTTCTTTTCTTTGTCTAATCCGCATTTATTATGCTTGGCACCAATCCGGGATCCATCCTTTAGTCCCTTCTATCTTTATTCAAGCGGCAAGCTTTCATTCTGCAAATCATAAACAATTATCAAACTTTGAACAAATTAACTAACATTCAATTAAATTCTTCAAAGTTCTATCTCTTATTTTTAGTACAATTACTTTAAATACAAAATATCTCAATTGAGATTCAATTCCAATAATTATTATTTAAATTCACATGTCCAAAACTCCAAATCTAATGAGTAAGAAAAGTAACAATTCAAAAACTAAATTGGTTTTGTTTTGTTTGAACTGAAATCCAAAAATCATTCCAATGATTTTTATTTAATCATTGTTTTGTTTGAGTTGAAATACAGAAATCAAAAAAATAACAGTAGAACAAAAAAACAACTCATAACACCATTCAATTGAAAATTACAAACCTCAGGGAAGAAATAGCCAGCATGAAGCTTTCTCATATTGGGATTTCATGACATCTTGTTCGTATGAGTTGCACCAAATATGCATCACAACATCATGATATTGAAAAGAAATTGTGAAACTGGAAGAAAACCATAATTGAATGTATTTGATAAAACCTTGTGAAGTAATAATAACAATTACCATAAAATGCACTACAAAACCAATTTACATTATTAGTCTATAAAATATCAAAATTTTGTCAAAATTATTATCTGTAGTGGGAATAGTTTTATTTTTCATTTCTTCAAAGCTTTTAGGCAGTTGCAAATCAAGGTTTCTAGGGTAAATCAGATTACATAAGTTGATAACCTAAAATAGGCTTGAAAAATACAAAAAACTGCATTGTTAGCCAAAATATGGACAAAATTGCATTCAAACCGCAAACTAAATAACAAAAACATTTTTTTTTTAAAAGGAAAAAAAATACGAAAGCAAAATATCAAAGATACTCTATCCACAAACAAAATAATAGAATATAAAATAAATTTCACGTAATTATTTAACAAGGTATGAAAATAAATAAATCTAGGTAGTCAAAATCAAAATCGTAAGACTGTGAGAGCTCTGAAAGTTGTAGATTGGTATGGACATTTGTCTTCTATTCACTATCATTCTCAAGTCCATGAAGCTTTGAGATTGTTTCATTATCTATCTTACTATGGGTAAGACCCTAGAGTGATTAAATAAGATGAACTTAAGTAAGTAGTTAAACTTATAGGAATTTTTTCGGGTCTACTTCTAGGTTAATATCAAGTTTTCGTTTATGTATGGTACTAAATTAGACACTTTACTTTTTATTGATTGCAAAAGAGTGGCATTTGAACACCTGAGCAAAGCTTAGCACTCTTCTTCTAACTGTGCAGCACATCACACAACAATAAATCAATTTAGTGTTTAATGTTGAAGAAAATTGTCAAAACATTATAAAATATAAAACAAAAAAAAGCATGCAATGGTCAAGTATCATTATTAACCTGTAGTAGAAGAATGCCCAAAGTAGCTGAGCGAAATCTCGTTGGAAGCTCAAAAGAGAAAAACTAGTTTGTTTTACTCTAGTTGCATTAGTGATTCATAGTTGCATCAATCATATATATAGCATTTGTGATGTATATCTTGCAAAATGTATAGCATTTAATCATCTGTATGAACCAAAATGAACAATTATAAGGGATAATGTATATCTTGCAAAAGGTTATAGCATTTAATTACCTGATAAAATGTTGAAATGGATGTTTTTAAGCACGTCCCTTATTGAATAAATGCACAACCCAAGAATTTGATCGCCCTGAAAATTACCTGAGATTATTCGAGTTATGGAGAAACAGATCATTAATTAAAACAACCAGCAGAGGTGATGCAAAGAGTAATATATCAAACTACGAAATGGAAAAGCAACCATTTATCAATTCTTCATGAGTTCCTCGCAAGCAAACTACAAGTGGAAATCCAACATTCATCAATTAAATTGTTTAGCAATCTGTTTTTTGTTTTTAATCGTTATTATAGTAGTGGTGTATTTTCAATACCCTCTATGCTATATTTTAAATTTATATGGGTATTTTTATAGACCATTTAGTTTGAAAATGCTCACTAATAATGGTGGATTTTCCTACTGTTTAAGATAGGGTAAAGTTTTAACTTTTGCAATTGAAAGTTATATTTTGGATTAAGTACTTGAATGAACTTACCTCACACACATGATTCTATTTTCCTTAGCAAATAGAATCACGTGTTTTTTTTTTTTTCCAGACAGATATCTACCAAAAAGCATTAAAAAGAGAACTGTAATAAAATTCACCAAAAAACCAGCAGATAAATTCAACATTATCTAAACAATCAAAAATCAAAATAAAAAACCAGATTCAATACCACCATTTTTAGCAAAACAATGAAACAACTCCAGCAGAAGAATTCATTATCTAAACCTAGACATTGAGTGAAGATGTCTAAAAGCTGTTAGGATCAATGTTAGAAAAAATAAGGCACTCACCAACTCAGAAACTTGCTTCTGCAACCATTCATACCAAAAGAGCCTAACATGAAAATCGACAAAAAGGAAGAAAAAAAACCCTTACTGTGAAATCCAATTAAACTTAAATCTGTCAACAAGCCCTAAAAAAATTGACATACTAAAAGACCCTAACATGAAAATCGACAAAAAGGAAAAAAAAAAAAAAAAAAAACCCTAACCGTGAAATCCAATTAAACAAATCTTTCAACAAGCCCTAAAAAATGACATTCACCAAAATCTTCAACAAACCCTAAAACAAAATCGACAAAAAGGAAAGAAAAAAAAAACCTAACCGTGAAATACAATTAAACTTAAATCTTTCAAAAATCCCAAAAAAATTGTCATTCACCAAAATCTTCAACAAACCCTAAAAAATTAGACATTTACAAACAATTTCACCAAAATCGAATTCGAAACTTAATTAAGAGTTTCAAAATGAGAAGGGAAAACTTACAGAAAGAGGGACATGGGCAGCAGAAGCCATCAAAGAATGGATTGCAGAAGAGAGATGTGAAGGGAGAAGAGAGGATGCAGAACCACTTAGGGTTTCCTATTGGAGAAGTGTCGTTTTTTTTTGGGAAATTCCCTGTGGTATACTCCAACTTTTGGGAAATTCCACTGGTATACCCAAGCTTTTAAAAATCTAAGAAATATACCCAAATCACTTTTAAAATGTTAAACGTGACATTTAATGATAATTTCGTTAGTTTCTTGCTTTATTAGCTGTTATGTTTAAACAAATCATTATTATTTCCAAATGACTCATCTTCATCTTCCCTAATTCCCTCCAAACGTAAACCACCCATTATAAAACCCTAATTCCTCTTTCTTGCTCAATTCACTTCGTCATCTCTCTCAGTCACCACTGTAAAATGTCGCACTCACTCTCACGCTCCTCTGCATCTGCTAGCAGGTATCAATCATCTTGGCGATTGCAAGGATGGGTAAAATTGAGGAGTTGCAATTGTGAGCCATGTAAGTATTTCGACATTAAATTCTCTGAATCGAGGAAGAATCCGGGAAGACCTTACTACAAGTGTGCAGGTTGTGGAGAATTCGACTGGGTTGAGGAAGAGAACTTGAAGATAAATATTGATGATGATGCCAAAAAAGATGGTTCCATGGCTGCTGATGAAATGGAGGAGTTGAGGGAGTTGAGGGCTACTGTTGATGGTTTAGCAAAATCAGGGGGATTTGTGGTTAAGATTGCAGTGTTTGAGTAATGTTAGTTTGTAGGTTTGTGGGTTGGTGGATTTGTGGAGTTTGTATTGTGAAGTGGGATGAAGAATTGAGTCTTGTATGACAACTCTTATGTTATGAATAAATTGACTATTATGAATAAATTGACATTTTATTTTGAGTATTATGATTAAATTGAGTATTATTAATAAATTGACATTTTATTTTGAGTATTATGGCTATTATTAAAGTTCAGTGTTATGTAGAGATACATTAACATTGTTGATTTGTTGAGTATTATTAAAGTTGAGTATTATACCATAACATATTGTATAAATAAGCATTGACATAGGGATATCATAACAAAAACTGACATTATCATGTCAAAAGCAATACTTTCACTTTCACATTGCAAATAAGCATTAAAGCTTTACATATTGTATGATTGTGTCAAAAGATAATCCAAAAGCAACATAATTGCTAGCCAAAAAGTACTTGCCAAAAACTGACTTCATACAATTTTACCCAAAAGCAACATAATTGTTTGCAAAAAGGAGTTGCCTAAACTGACTTGCCTAAATTGAATTGCCAAAAATATAAGAGTTCAAAAGCTACTTGGTCTACTTAATCAACATAATTATTACTACATTGAAGTTCACACATCAGGAGTTGGTACTTGCTTCTTGCCACTCTTGGTTGTTTTCTTGGTTGTCTTCTTTGAAGTTGATGCTCCATCTTTTCCTTTCTTCTTTGACTTTTGTTGCTTCTTTGTTTCTCCACCTTGACAAGTTTTCATATTATGGCCAAAGTTACCACAAATGCTGCATTTGAGAGTCTGTTCATGCCTTTCCTCTGTTCGTCTTGTCCTCTTCTTCTATTCTTTACTGGTCTTCCAATTCCTCTTTTCAAATTTGGTGGTTGAATGGTTGGGTGATTTGTTTCAGGCCATTGTTCTCTGTCTTTTATGGCTTTAATTTCACCAGCATATGCCATTTTGTACCTTTTCACACTGTAGCACTCATGAACAAAGCTAAGAGGGTGAAGTTCAGCTGCTAGTATTGCCCTCATACCATGCTTGCAGGGTATTCTAGTAAGTTGCCACTGGTTACACTTGCAAGTATGGTTGTTCAAGCTTACAGGAAGATGTGCCTTCCCATTAGCAATTTCATACTCTCCTTGGCCTGATAAATGCGCCCTACATGTCCTAGAATCACTACATAATTGCTGTACTTTTTTCACAATATTGGGACATATGTCAGACCTTTCCCATTTCTCACAAAGCTGCCTTCTAGTTGCTAACCTGACCATGGTGACTCTTCTGATGCCTGAGTTCAGTGGGTTTACAAGTTAGATGAAATGACAAGTACCACTAGCATTAAACAACAAATTACAATCAATTTAAGCAACTAATTACCTTCAAGTAGAGTTAGAACTGGTCTGCATCTATCAGTTCCAAGAGTTACATTAAAGGACTCAACAAAATTTGTTTTGCTGATGTCACATTTGAGGTTGGGGTCAAACTTGTGTTTAGACCATCTTTTTTGTTCACCCAAATTTGAAAGCCAAATCCTAGCAGCAGGTTTATGGTTCTGAATCTGCTCCATAGCTTTCCTGAATGTGTATTCAGAGTATGCTCCAGCTGCTAGCCAAAATAACTGACACATATTTGGACCAGAAAACACCAACTTCTAATTAACTGAGAGATGCTTTGCACAATATCTTCTACCAACTTCAGGCCATAATTGTGTGAAAGCATTATCAATTGACTTCAAGGCCACAAAAAAAAATAAAAAATAAAAAATGAGCATCATCATGAAGAACCAACATAGTATAAAAAACACACAAAAAAAAAAAACAAAGAATTACCTTGTGCCTATCTGAGATTATGCACCAGTTATTGCCTCTTCCACTCTCTTGTAGTGCATGTTTTAGATGGTAAACAAAGTACCTCCAATTTTCATCATCCTCTGAAGACACTATGGCCCAAGCAAATGGGAACATTTCATTGTTCCCATCTATAGCCACTGCTGACAGCAAACATCCTCCAAAATTGCCTTTTAAAAAGGTGCCATCAACACCAATTAACCCCCTACATCCAGCAAACAAACCATCCAAAGCAGCCTTGAAACTTATGAATATGGATTTAAAAGTGAGAGGTCTCTGTGGGTGATTCTGTGGGTGCCAACAGCAGTGGGAAAATGATTGAGGGTTTGCTTCCTTGATGACATCAAAGTAGGTAGGTATGAGTATGAGATGTCAAAGCCTCCATGAATCTCATACAATGCTTCTTTCTTAGCTCTGTACAAAGTACTCTTGGCCATTTCAACTCTGTTCCTCTCCCACAACAATTCATTTAATGCCTTAAATGGAATGTCATTGTTGGCCCTAATGTCTTCCATCAATACCCTCTTAGCCCACTTAGCATTGACCATAGGATTTTTTGTTTCCAAGCTAAGACAATTATGTTCAGATGAATTAATCAGTTTGATAGCCCAAGTAACCTCATCTGCTAGCCTTCCAGCATGCATTCTCCAAGAGCAATTCTCATCACTACATCTCACTGTATACTTACTTCTGCTAGACCTCTCAACTATAATAGAGAAGCCACTTTGGATACAGTAATCTCTCAAAACATCTTTTAAATGTTGCTTGTCTGTGTAAAGCTGCCAAGGTTTGATAAAAATTTTTCTAAAGCCCTCATCCTTATACAACCCCCCATTCCTATACAGTTTGTTCATGTAATTGTCAAAGTCTTCACACTCATCATCCCATATTGGCCCATCATTATCATCAAAATAATCATGGATGACTGGAATCAACTCCTCATCATTGTCCTCCCTTTCACTGTCTTCCTCATCACTATCAACCAATGTGCAGCCTTGTAAGTACTATTATCCTCACTCAAATCCCCATCTTCACCCAAACTCACAGCAGCCACCTTCCTCTTCTCAGCCATTTGTTTACTAGGTACCCTTAAGGCCTTCCTCCTTACTGTGGTTTTAGGGATCCTTTTCTTTCTCAATGGAGTATTTTCAGGTTGTTTGGAGGATTCACCAACCTCAAAGGTAAGTCCAGGAGTTGGCATGAAAACAAATTGGGATTGGACATCATTAAGTGTTGTTCCATCAACTTGGTTTGAAGGTGAGTTACCCATTTAAATTCAACTAAAATATATAATTAAACCAATTGAAATTCAACCAAATACATAATTAAACCCATCAACAAATTATACTCGAAAATTACTGAAACAATTATACAAATCATCCAACACCCAAAATTTAACAAAATTCGACATTTCTCAAGACAAAAATGAACGAACAAACACAACACATCAAATGGAGCATAATGGAAATTAAAAAAAAGGAAAAAAGAAACTTACCAAATTCACTTAAACGTCCCACAAATCTTCGAAATTCTCTTCGAAAGTGGGTCTTCGAAATTCTGGAGAGTTTTTTTGGGGGGTTTCAACAATGAAGGAAGTTTAAGAGGCTTCTGATGAATTTTTTTTTGATGGCGAGGTTTCCGATGAATGGAGTGCAAGGAGCTGAGTTATTTGGCAAGAAACATAACATAACAGCTAATAAAGCAAGAAACTAACGGAATTAATCATTAAATGTCACATTTAACATTTTAAAAGTGATTTGGGTATATTTCTTAGATTTTTAAAAGCTTGGGTATACCAGTGGGATTTCCCAAAAGTTGGGGTATACCACTGGGAATTTCCCTTTTTTTTCTCTTTGAAGTGGAACAGAGAGAGGAAATAGAACAGGGGAATAAAGGGGGGAGACAGTGATGCTTTTCAACGTGAAAAGCACGTGAGGAGTTACTGTTCATAACTTCTTATTTGCTTTTTATTATGTTATAGATATAGATATAGATATAGATATGTACATAGTGAAAGTAAAAATTGAACTTTATTCAATAAAGGATGGTGATGGGGCAAAATGCACCCATTAGTTATTGGGCCAGCCACTTAAAAAGCTAAGGCCCAATCCAGCCATCAACCTACGAAAGAGGCACGCCACAAGGAAAGCCCATAAAAAGGATCAGGCCCAGATACAAGCCAAAGTCTGTACAGGGGATCTGATCACCTAAATCCACGCTCAAGCACCCACCTGGTCAAGATCACATCTACTAGGTCCAGGGAACAGTAGCCTGGTCCAGATCCTATCTACTAGGTCCAGGGAACACCCACCAGGTCCAGGGTTATTGACCAGGTCCAACCTCGCCTACCAGGTCCAATTCAACCTACCAGGGGAAGTTTCCTCCTACGTTCTCAATGTACTATAAATACTCCATGCCATGCACATGCAAAGGTATTCAAAAAATATCAAACACACCTCAAACTTCTCCCTCACTTTCTCTCTCTACATTCTTACACTTTACTGACTTGAGCGTTGGAGAGTTTTTCCCTGGAACACCTCCGGGGTAGCTCACGTTTGTTCTTTGTGCAGATCAACGAGCATATTCACGTGGAATTGAACTAGCTCTCGGCCCATAAATCATATTTACATTGTTGTGAACCAAAAATCACCTCAATAATTTGGCGCTAGAATGAGGGTTCGAGTGCCATATTCAGTTCATTTTCCACCTCCAAACATCCTTGAATCATGTCTGAGCATGGTGACTTCGGTGACCGTCCGAGCAAACGTCCACAACGTTCGAGCCAAAAGAAAAGTGGTAGTGTGCATACGCCTCATGTGACACGAAGTCATCGTAGTGCAAGTGCAATGCCAACACCCTCTCAGGTAGAGGAAGCTTTTTCGAATTCTTCGTGCAACGTCTCTGCTGAAGGAGGAAACGGAAATAAGCGAGCCTAGTGCAACCAAACGATCGGAGGATGAGGATGAGCCCTCAGACGAGGACTACTCAGTAGCCCCATCACGACCATCCTCCTCCGTCGGCACGAAAAGGCCATCTACTTCAAAAGCTCCATCCAAAGACGACCCAAAACAACCTCGCGTGCGTAGGAAACTAAACTACTCACGTGGGTCGGGTAGTCAAAAAGTTTCAACAAATAAACATAGATCCACCCCACCTACGTCTCTTCCAAGGGGGTGGGAAGAAAGTGATTGGGATACGACAAGGGAGGCACGAGACCACCCGAGTTGGTTCTCAACTTCGAATAAAACAAGGGTGCAAGACGAAACTGCCCAGGCAACCTATGAGGTGGTAAGAAGACCACCAACTGCTCATGAGATGAAGCACCGTCATCAGCGGTCTCCATCGCTTCGTACCACTGTCCGGGAGGAAGCTAAAACGGGGTCTTCCTACCGGACCACAGTGTACGATAGGCTAGGCGTGAGAACGCTAGTACATCAAAGGTTGGGTGCACCAACCTCCATCCAGGATAGGCTGGGAGAGCCAGAACCTGTTAGGGATAGGTTGGGCCTAACCTCAGTCGCTAGATCAGGTCTGGAGCCTGTCCAACATAGGACTCCAGGACCATCTGCAAGTTTCAGAGCAGGTCGGCCACCAAGGCCAGAAATAAGAACCCCCACGAAGTCACCGTTCCATGCTTCGGTCATCTTCGAATCTTCTCAAAGGGTGAAGCTACCTGGCCATATCAAATATGACGGGACAGGGGACCCCAACTGTAACGCCCCAGATTTTGGGGCTATTTTCTTGATTTTCGTGTTAGTAATTATTTAATTATGTGCATGGTCTAAATTTATTTGGACTATTTTTATTGCTTGAATGTGACTATTTTATAGTATGATTTGTTATTTCTTTTATTTTATTTTATTTTAGTTAATTAGAATTTTATTTTAATTTTCTAATTAATTAATTAAGTTTTGGGCCAAGTACGAATTTAAGCATGATTAGTCATGCTTAAGTGCAATTAGCCCAAATGAACTTAGAAGCCCATTTGTTTTAAGCCCAACCGACCCCTCTCTCTCTTTGGTGGCTTGGTTTGCCACTTGCCTCATGTTCACACTTGACTAACTTCTATAAATAGAAGTAGTTAGTAAGGCATGGGATCATTTTTGCCCATTTAATCATCCTTTGCCACCTTTAGACACTAAACACTCTCTCCATCTTTGTCATCATAACCACACGCCTATTTTGGCTAAGTAATCCCCATTCTTTGTTCATCAATATTTCAAACCCCAAAACTTAAAGATTCAACCTCCATTGATCTTTAAGTAAGTAAACACACAAGTAGCCTTCATTGCCTTAATCAAGATCACTAGTTCGGGTTGGTTTTTCGGGCTTGGTTCGTGTGGGTTGTTCGAGTGGGTTGTGCGTGTGAAGACGTGGTGGTGCACGGTGGTGCTCGTGTGAAGACGTGGTTGCTACACGGTGGTCTCATGGTGGTTCGTGTGAGGCCGTGTGAAGTCGTGCTGAAGCCGTGCGTGTTGCTGTGCATTTGGGCCGTGTGGTTTGGGTTCCGGGCAGCAAGTTTTGTGCATTACTTTGTGTAATCTTCAATAAGGTAACATACTATCTCAACCTAGTTTGTATACCTTGATTCATAGTGTAGATTAGATGATTAGATTAGACCATGTTGATGATTGTCACCTTTGTTTTATGCGTGAACTTGGGCTGAATTTTTGGGTGGTTGTTTTATGATGTTCTTGCCATGATTCTATGAATATTATGTTTACTTTTGATAAATTCATGTTGTTGGTAATTATGTTCAAGTTTTGATGATGGTAAGTTGATAATTGTTGATTGAACATTGTAGTTTCATGCGTGAATTTTGATGATGAGTTTATAGATGGTTTCTTGAATGAGTTCTTGAATCTTGATTGAGTTCTTGATTGAGTTCTTGAATCTTGGTTGAGTTTTTTATGAGTTCTTGGTCGATTCTTGAAAGTTAAAGAAAGTTAAAGATAATTAAAGAAAGGTTAAAGAAAGTTAAAGATTGATATTTGAGGTTCCAAGATTGATTGATTTACATGTTATTTTTAATTCAAGGCGTAAGATGCAACTTAAGACTAACTAAGAATGTAAATTAAAGATAAAGATTTGCTTGATTTTACTATTAGACGCCTAAGTCTTAGAGTAAGATTCTAAGAATTGGGTCAAGACGTTGCCCCTATCCTATCCGCGGTATTGGGATAGTTGGTGGTCTTACTATGTCGTCTTCAGATATGGATTTCCCGTAAGATGGGTTTCATGGGGTTGGGAGTAAGATTCTCAATCCTGATATAGTAGAAAGTTCGATCGCGTAAGATTCGTTCGTACGTGCATAGTCCAGTCTAATATGTAAATGATTGCGCCAAATATTAAGTAAAGATGAGACTAAAATCGAGTATTGGGAGTTAGTCAAGTTTTGGGTATTATTGTTGAATGTTGTTATCATTAGCGTTTTTATTGTTGATTAAAGTTAGTCGAGTCAGCATGATTACTTTTGGGTATTATTATTATTGATGTTATGATGTGTGGTTTGCATGTTGGTATGTTTGATTTGATTGTTTGATTTATGCTATGACCATGTGTATCCCCGTTAGGGTGGGACAGTTATGTTACTCGCCACTGACGGTGGACTATTGTTTATTTTCAGGTAATTCTGATGATGAGGTTCTTGCTTAGCTTTGGGTTGGGCGAGTGCCGATGCTATTTAGTTCTTGCATTGTTGTTTTATGATTTCTAGTATTAGACTATAGTAGTGGTACTTGTGTATTCTAACTCCGACATTTGTTTTGGAGTTAATACTGTTATTAGTAGTAGTGATATTTGGATTTAGATATGTACAATCTTGTGGGTGTTGTACTTTTGGATTTAGTATACATTCAATTTGAGGTTTTGTTTTAATTTTTAAGTATGTTAGTATTTTAGAACTGACTATTCGACTCGTCGGTTTCTTCCACACCGGTTTAAGCGAGTCTGATCATCACACCAATGACCACATTCAGCTTTATAAAGGCCATATGTACCTGGGCCCCTACACAGATGCTACCTGGTGCAAATATTTCCCTACCACCTTGACAGGTCTGGCCCAATCCTGGTTCCAGAGTCTGCCACCAGGTACCATCTACGACTTCACCTAACTCACTGAATAGTTCACTAGCCATTTCATCGGTGGACGAAGAAGAGAAAAGAGCTCAGTGGAGCTCATGAGTGTCAAGCAGAGCAGGGAGGAAAGCCTGCGAGAATACTTGGCTAGATTCAGCAGGGAGGCCATTGTTGTGTCTCCCCTCAAAACGGACATAGTAATGATGGCCTTGAAACATGGCCTGCAACCAGGGTCCTACAGAGAACACCTGGTCAGGGAAAACATCTCCACCCTCACAGAGGCAATGCAGGAGTCCGATAAGTTCATTAGGACAGAGGAGTTAAACAAAGCTCTGAGAGCTCCCCCTGGTGAAAAGAGAGGACATCAAGAAAAGAAGGGAGATAAGGGGGAAAAGGAGCAAAGGGACTCAAGGAAAAATGGTTTTCCAACCTTTGACTCCTACACCCCCCTGACCGTATCAGTGGAAGAGATTTATGCTGCCCACAAAAACAAAGATAAGTGGCGTAGACCACCACCCATGAAGACAGTTGGTCGAGAGAGGGACCTGTACTGTGATTTCCATGACTGCCCTGGTCATGCCACAGAAAAGTGCAGGACCCTACGTGACAACATTGAAGACCTGATTAGTAGAGGGTACTTCAAACAATACAAGGACTGGAAGGCTGCTCGAGAAAAAGGAGGCCCTGCTCACGAGAAAAAACGTGACCAGGAGCCACAGAAGAAAAAGGCCCCAAAGACACCCTACAACATCATAGCGGTCATCTTTGGAGACCAGCCTTCCAGCAGCTCCTTGCGGGCAGACCTGCGCGCCATGGGATCAGGCAGATCATACCAGGCCGTCAGTTTTACCCACCATCTCATTCGGACCAGGGGATTGCGAGGGAGTATCCTACCCTCACAACGACCCCTTGATCTGCTCAGTTCAAATTTCTCACAGCCTGGTAAGAAGAGCCCTGATCGATGGAGGCAGCTCCATCAACATTTTGTATGTTGTGTGCTTCCACAAGATGGGCCTGAAAGAAAACATGTTAGTCCCCTCCCTTGGTCCAATATCAGGCTTTATGGGTGAATCAATAGTGCCCAAGGGAGAAATCAACCTACCTGTCAAGCTGGGACAGGAGGATTCTGAAAGAATTTGCATGGTAAGATTCCATGTGATAGATGCACCTTCACCATACAATGCCATTCTAGGCAGAACTTTTATGGACCAATTTGAAGGTGTAGCATCCACATTCCATCTATGCTTTAAGTATGTGACTGATGCTGGGGGGGGGGGGTAGCCACCCTCAGGGGATCTCAAGAGGCTGCCAGAAGCTGCAACCTGACCCAAATCAGGTAATCCAGGCCTGAGGAGGTGGCCAGGACCAGAAGGTTAGCTCAGGAATTATCTGAGCTAGTAAAAAACAGCCCCAAAAAAGTTCGCTTGACAGGGGAAGAGCAGCCTCAACCAAACAAGATTTTCACCACCAGTCACGATACTACCAGCACATCAATGGAGATAGACCCACACTTGGACCCAGAAGCCAGGCCAACTGAAGAACAAATCAAGGACCAGGCCATTCAACCTGGTCAATCCACAGAAGAGATTCAGTTAGAAGAGGGGGCAGGCAAGACTATCAATCATAGGGACAGAGATGAATAGAGAGGAGAGGTGTAATCTGATCACCCTACTCAGAACAAACTGTGATATCTTTGCCTATGAGGCCAGTGACATGTCTGGTATAGACCCTGGTCTAATCTCCCATCATCTGAGTGTCCTGCCAGAGGCAAAGCCTATCAAGAAAAAGAGAAGGAACTTCTCTGCTGATAAAAACAAGGCTGTCGAGGCAGAGGTCAACAAGCTGATCAAGGCAGGCTTCATTGAGCCCTGTGCATACCCTGAATGGCTGGCCAATGTGGTCATGGTCAAGAAGTCCAATGGAACATGGAGAATGTGCGTAGACTTCACAGACCTGAACAGGGCCTGCCCTAAAGATTTCTATCCTCTGCCCAGGATAGACCAGCTGGTGGACTCAACCAGTGGACATGCCATGCTGAGCTTCATGGATGCCTACTCCGGGTACCACCAAATTTTCATGCACCTTGCAGACAAGCATAAGACAGCTTTCATCACTAGTTGTGGAGTGTTCAACTATGTCATGATGCCATTCGGCTTGAAGAATACAGGGGCAACATATCAAAGAATGGTGGACAGGGTCTTCAAAGACCAAAGAGGTAGGAACCTTGAAGTGTATGTTGATGACTCCATCGTTAAAAGCGTACATGCAGCTGATCATGTCAAGGATCTACAAGAAACCTTTGCCAACTTAAGAAAGCACAATGTAAAACTGAACCCTAAAAAATGTGTATTTGGGGTCAGATCAGGCAAGTTCTTGGGATTCCTGGTGAGCCAACGAGGAATCGATGCAAACCCTGACAAAGTAAAGGCAGCCCTAGACCTACCAGAGCCCAAATCAGTCAAAGACATTCAAAGGCTAACTGGTCGAATGGCAGCCCTGTCCAGGTTTATTGCCAAGTCCTCGGAGAAGACCCAGCCTTTCTTCAAAGTCCTTAAGGGTAACAAGCAATTCGCCTGGGGCGAAGAACAACAAGAAGCCTTCAAGCAATTGAAGAGACACCTTACAAAACTTCCCACTTTGGCCAGGCCTGTACTAGGTGAAGTTTTATACCTATACATAGCCTTGTGCCAAGCAGCTGTCAGTGCAGTGCTCCTTCGAGAGGAAGGAAAAGTCCAACAACCAATCTACTTTGTGAGTCATGCCCTGGTCCCAACTGAGACCAGGTACCCCCTGATCGAAAAAGCAGCTTATGCAGTTGTTCTAGCGACCAGAAGGCTCAAGCCCTACTTCGATGCTCATGAAGTAGTGGTCCTCTCAGACATGCCCTTGGAAAAGTCACTAGAGAAACTGGATAGGTCAGGTCGAATATCAAAATGGGCTTTGGAATTGACTGCTTTTGGTATCAGGTTCCAACCTCGACATGCCATCAAGGCACAGGCCCTGGCCGACTTTCTGGCTGAATGCTCCTATCATGAGGAAGCAAAAGAAGCCCCTGGTCCATGGATTGTTTCAGATGGCTCGTCTCAGCAACAAGGATTAGGAGCAGGGGTGGTCATGATCTCACAAGAAGGGGATGTGATTGAGTATCCTTTAAAATTTCAAATTCACTGCCACAAACAATGAAGCAGAGTATGAGGCAGCCTTAGCAGGCCTTCAACTATGCTCAACAATGAAAGCCACCAAGGTCCACCTATTCATAGATTCACAACTGGTTGCCAACCATTTCAATGGAGTATATGAGGCAAGGGAACCAGCCCTGATTGAGTATCTGAAAGTGATGAAGGACTGGTCCTCTAAACTAGAGGAGTTCGTGGTACAACTGATCCCAAGAGAAGAAAATGTGCAAGCTGATACACTAGCAAAGCTGGCCAGCTCCACCCTTCAGGAGCTGACCAGGAGGGTTTTTGTGGAGATCTTGCCCACGAAATCAATTAAGCAAATAAAGGAGTGCACCTACCAGGTGGACTCATCAATAAACTGGATGAATGAAATCATCCACTTCAAAACAACAGGCCAGCTCCCAACTGAAAGGAGCCAAGCCAGAAAGATCAGGAGGAAAGCTACCAGGTACACCCTGGTCGACGGGGAACTGTACAGAAAGTCTTTCACAGACCAGCCCCTGCTAAAATATGTTGACACAGATGAAGGAAACTACGTCCTCAGAGAGGCTCATAAGGGCATTTTTGGACACCACATGGGAGGCAGAACCCTGGCCCAAAAAGCCCTCAGAGCTGGGTATTATTGGCCAACCATGTTAGCAGATGCAAGGGCCCTGGTCAAGAAATGTTCAAAGTGTCAGAAGTTCTCACCCACCATATCATAGCCAGCAAACGACCTCTGTCCCATCCTCAACCCTATTCCGTTTGCTCAATGGGGCATGGACCTGCTAGGTCCTTTCCCCACTGCCTAGGGGGGAAGAGGTGGCTGATAGTAAGTATTGACTACTTCAGCAAATGGATAGAAGCAGAAGGTTTGACCACTATCACAGAGGGCAGTGTCAGGCAGTTCATCTGGAAGAGCATTATAACTAGGTATGGAGTGCCCAGGCGCATGGTTTTTGATCATGGGAAGCAATTCGACAACGAACCTCTCAGAGATTACCTCACTCAATTCCACATCAAATTTTCCTACTCTGCAGAGTGTCATCCTCAGTCAAATGGACAAGCTGAAGCAGCCAATAAACAGATCCTCAATGCTCTAAAAAAGAGGCTAGATGACAAGAAGGGAAGGTGGTTACGAGAACTCCCCAGCACATTATGGTCACTAAGGACCACCTCCAAAGAATCCACGGGCAGGTTACCATTTAATGTTGTCTTTGGAACTGAATCCTTACTGCCTGTGGAGGTAAAAAAGCAGCTCTTTAAGAGTCCACCTCTATGAAGCTAAAAACAACGACCAGGTCCTCTCTAAGAACTTGGAACTACTTGACGAGGTCAGAGAAGAAGCTGCAATCAGGCTAGCTGCTTATCAGAACAGGATAAGAAGGTACTACAACAGGAAGGTTAAGAACAGGCCCATCAAAACAGCTGACCTGGTCTTAAGGAAAGCTGCAGTTGTTCAAAAAGATAAAATTCATGGGAAGTTATCAGCAACCTGGGAGGGTCCTTACCAAGTTTATGAAGATTTGTCAACGTCAACATTTCGTCTAATGGACCTGGAAGGAAATCAGCCTCCCAGTATATGGAATGCTGATCAGCTCAAGAAATATTATGCTTAGAATTTTTTCCTAATTACTATTTCCAAAGAACCAATGTA
This sequence comes from Salicornia ramosissima, assembly GCA_951394345.1. NCBI lineage: Eukaryota > Viridiplantae > Streptophyta > Magnoliopsida > Caryophyllales > Amaranthaceae > Salicornia > Salicornia ramosissima. The sequence continues at coordinate 49,577,749 of OX596233.1, forward strand.
AACATGTATAAACAAGTTTCAAATATCAATGAAAAATCAAGTTTGCTGCTACAACTCATTGTTCAAGGGAATACTAAAAAGTCCCGGTTTGGTGGGGCAGTTGAAAAAGGCTTGCTCAGCAAGCAAACCTGGTTCCATTCCTAGCCCAGTCCATGTATTTGTTGGCCTAAGGCCAAGAATGCATGCATCAAAAGTTCTGGTCTGGTGGGGGCAGGTGAAAAAGGCTTGCTCAGCAAGCACACCTGGTCCCATTCCTAGCCCAGTCAATGCACTTCTTTGACTCAAAGTCATACAAAAGTGCATGCCCCAAACGATCTGGTCCTGGGTAGGGTAGTGCAAAGAGTTTGCCCAGCAAACACATTTACCCAAATGCCCTGGCCAGTCCATGTGTTTATTTGGCCCCTGGTCATACAAAAATACATGCATTCACAAAAAGCAGTAAGCACAAAAATTTGCAAAGCAAATCAACTTACTCAGCCACCTGTTAGAAATTCCTATAACCCATATCTGGTCAGAAGGTCACTTTGTAATCTTCCAACCAGGGGGGCAGAGAGTATATACAACATATATATAACACATATAAATATTTGCAGAGACAAAAATTCTTGCAAAAAAACACATATTCATAACAGTCAAATATCAGCCAAACATTCAAAAGCAAAATAAAACACATCCACCCCCTGGTGGATGGTAAAATAAATATCAGAAACATTATACAAATTTGATACAAACAGGGTCGACGACCACCTGGCTAAAAAATGCCCAAGAACAGGCCAAAAGAAATTGTTCTTACAATAAATGAAGACAATTTAGAGAGAAAAACAAAAAGAGTTTAGAGGGTACAAGAGGACACCACCAACATGCTCCATAACAGGTCAACCAAAAGCATGACCAGATGTGCTAGAACAGGAAGAGGCACTCCCCTGATTACTAGGTGATCGCCAAACTTCCTAGGCAGGGGGAGACCCCCTGCTATCCTGGTGTCCAGGAGCACTCTGATCACCCTCAAGAGCTGGTCTGTCCTGGTCGCCAACTCCATAACCAACCTCCACCTCAGTAGTGGGGACATTTGAACTGTGAGCTGCACTGTGGTGGGCATCCCCTTGTACAGATTGGGCAACAATAGGTTCAGCAGCTTGAACTTCAGGCTGGGCAGGCTCCTCTACAACAGTTGGTTGAGCAGGAGAAAGAGTTGGAGCATCCTCAGGTGCTGGAGTGGCATGTGTACCAGGAGTTAAAGGATTCAAATCTTCCTGGATGGAGGAAGGAAGCACTTCACCAGCCAGGAGCATTGAACCTTGGCCAGCTCTATAGCTCTCCTCCACCACCTCCCAGTTCACATCTGGGAATCTGTGTTTGACACTGTAATAACCCGAAATTTAGGGCCAGAAAATTTCGCGGTTAATTAATGTTATTTTATTATTCTAAGTCCAAAGGGCCCAGATATTTGGACTGTGTTTTCTTAATTTCTCCTTTATCTCGAAATTGGGCCCAATGACCCAATAATTATATCCCATGGCCGGCCCCCTTAAGCATGGCCAAGGAATATTTTCCTTTTTAATTATTTTTATTATTTGGATAATTCCATATCTAAATATCCAATTTTTATTTTATTATCCTAATTAATCTCAGAACCCTATTTTTAACTAACCTCATATCTAGTCTCCTAAAATTACTCAATCTCTCCTACCCTCACTCAATAATTCGGCCCCCTCTAATTTTCTTTTTCTTTTTATTAAATCTTTTGTTCTTTATAAATTATTTATAAGGGACAATACTCATATTCTTTTACTCTAACTTCAAACACTCAAAAACTCTCAAAGAACCCAAAAACCTCCTGGTTGGCCGAGTATTTTTCGAGTACCCAAGGGATACTTTTCTTGATTTTCTTCCTGATTCCAGGTAACTAGACTATCCTTCTTAGATTAGGTATAGTTTTCCATATAATTAATTAGGATTAAACTAGGAAAAGTTGATAGTATTAGTATCATGATAAGCTAGGAATTTTGAACCATGTTATATAAATGTTTATGTTATTTTCTTGATATTTTATGTGATCTTTATGAATCTTTTATTAATTTAATTAATTCTATGTATGAAATATTATCTTTAATGGTATGTTTACTTTGAGCAATTACATGATAAATTTTGATTCTTGTCCTTTGAATTTTCGAGTATATGTCGAGTAGTATAAGGTGATTCTATGACGATTGCATGATATTTTCTTGAATTAAATTGATAATCTTGATAATTTAATTGTTTAATTAAAGCCTTGAATTAAAATTATTATTTTGTTCATGTTGCACAAAATGTCGAGTGACTTAAAGTAATAAAGGGAATTAAAAATCTGATTTTTATTGTTGAATCTTGGTAATTCTTGAATTATTGTTGATAATCTTGATTTTAATCTTTAATTTAATCATGTTATTGTAAAGTCTTGAAATTAATCTTGATATTGTTAATAGCCATAAAAGCTGTGTGATATGCATGCCCAAAAGGATTGATCTTGATCTTGTTTTATTCCAATTTTGATGATTTAATGTTTAAAGCATGATTTTATTTCTATTATTAAGTTTATATGATTAATTATTGATGATTGTATTTAATTAATTTAAAGTGTCAATTTTTGTTGTTTTATATATAAATGTCGAGTGGAACAAAATAGGAAAAATAGGATTTTTATCATGCTTTAAGTAGTATTAAATGATGATTGATAGTTTATATGATTAATTGTTATTGATTTATTAAATTGTTTATATGTTTATTTAAGGAATTGAATTAATTATTGTTCTAATGCTGAAAATGTCGAGTGGTTCAATAAGGTTATGATCAATTTTAATTTAATTTTTGGCTTATAATAATTTAGATTATGATTTTAGGAATTAATATGATTAAAGGAATAAAAGGAATTAATAAGATAAGTCGCAATATGAAGGAAAGGAATAATATGATGATAAGGATAAGTTATAAGATGATAAGAAGTATTGGTCTCACGATGGCCATGTCGATAAGATAAGATAAGAAACGGACGCCTGTTTGGTGATACACGGGTCACCAGATTAGGTTAAGTCGAAGCCACTGCCCTACTGCGGTCTCTGGGCAGTTCTGGATCTTAAGATGTGTAGTCGTCTAAGTAGTAGTACACGTGTAATGACCCTGATTTTATTGGTATTTTTGCCGATAATTTATGTGCATTTATGTGTATTTATGTATAGTTCAAATCTATTTTAGAACTATTTATTTTATTTGATGTGAATAATTTCGATTTAATTCGAATTATTTTATTTACAGTTTTTATTATTTATGTAATTATTATTTAATTAATTAGAATTTTTATTATTTAATTTTCTAATTAATTATTTAATATTTTGGGCTAAATCGATTTATACATGATTGATCATGTAATTTACGTAAATTAGCCCAATTGATCACGAGAGCCCAATTTAGGCCCATTTTCCTCCTTTGGCCGGCTTTCTAGTGGTGTGGCAAGGCTTGCCACTTGCCTTGTGTTCACACCTTAACTAACTCTATATATAGAGGAGTTAGTAAGGCCTTTGCTCATTTTTGCCATCATTTGCTTTTGCCTTCTTAAACACATTTGCCATCAAATTACAAACACAAAACTCACTCCATTTGCTCTCCTCTTTCACGCCATTTGTGAGCAATTGAACCCATCAATTGTTCATCATTTTTCCTAGCCCAAAACTTAAAGATTCAAAGTCTATTGATCTTTAAGTGTTCAAACACAATCTAAACCTCCTAATTTGCATTCAAGATCACTAGTTCGGGATTGGTTTGGGGTTGTTTGATTGGGGTTCGTGTGTGCCGTGTGGGTCACGTGAGGCCGTGAGGTGGCCGTACTGAGGTGGCTGTGTTCGTGGTGGTGCAGCTGTGGGGTGCCGTGCAGACGAGCCGTGCAACAAGGGTGGTGCTTGTGAGGTTGCCGTGTGGTGCTCGTGGTGGTGGTGCCGTGTCCGTGTTGCTTGGGCCGTGTATTTAGTGTTCCGGGCAGCAGGTTTTTGTGTTGATTTGTGTGTTATCTTCAATAAGGTATCATACTTACTCAACCTTGTTGGTATACTATGATTATAGTATAGATTAAATGCATGTATGGGTTGTTTGGTGATGTTTAATCATGATTTTATGTATTGTTTCTAATATGATTTTTATGTGGTTTTCATGATATTTTGATGATGGTTTTGATGATTTTATGATTGAATATATGTTGTTTTATGATCATGATAATTATGTTAAAGTTTGATGAATTTTGGATAAGGTTAAGTGGTAATTTTCGAATGGTTCATGATGGTTATGCGTGTGGTATGACTGTTTGGATGAGTTCTTGATTGAAGTTCTTGAATCTTGATTGAGTTCTTGATTGAAGATCTTGAATCTTGAATGAGTTCTTTATGAGTCTTTGATGAGTTCTTTGAGTTCTTTACGAGTTCTTTGAATTCTTTACGAGTTCTTGATGAGTTCTTTGAGTTCTTGGTTGAATCTTGATAATTAAAGAAATTGGTTTAATCGATAAAGAAAGTTAAAGATTGAGTTGGAATTGGTTAAAGAATGGATTTTAAAGTAATGGATTAATGTTGGTTAGACTCAAGATCAAGGCGCAAAGGCAATCTTGAGAATAACTTCGTGTTTAACTGATTATTTTCGAGAATCAAGGCGCAAAGGCAATTCTTGAATATAATTATGTTATGAATAAGTTGATTAAAATGATAAGAGATTTAATTAATGATTAGCTTGATTTCATTTCTAGACGCCAGATACTTTGAGTAAGATTCATTGTATTTGGGTTAAGACGTTGCCCCTATTCCATCCGCGGTATTGGGATAGTTGGAGTCATACTATGTTATCCTTTGAATTTCCAGTAAGTTTGGTTTCACGGGACATGGATTTCCAGTAAGATTGGTTTCATGGGGTTTGGGAGTAAGATTCTCAAATCCGAACATAGTAGAAAGTTCGATCGCGTAAGATGCGTTCGTACGAGCATAGTCCGGTCTAGTATATGAATGATTGCGCCAAAGATAGTTGGTTAGGTTGGTTTGAGTCGAGTTCACGTTTTGGGTTGTTCTCGTATATTGGATTATTGTTGTTGATTATTTGGTTTATGCTATGTTCATGTGTATTCCCATTAGGGTGAGTCAGTTATGTTACTCGCCACTGATGGTGGACTGTTGTTTGTTTTACAGGTAATTCTGATGACGATGTACTTGCTTAGCTTTGGGTTGGGCGAGCGGCGTTTATTATTGTTGTTGGATGTATTTTCTATTCCTGTTGTTTTTAGATAGTATTGGACTATTGTATGGACTTTTATACGTTATTTTTGGACTCTGACGTGTGGTTGGAGTTATTCGTATTTTAGTATTTCTAGTTTGACTTTTTGGATTAGTAATGTACAAACTTGTGGGTATTTGTACTTCGAGGTCTAATAATGATATTTCGAGGAATTAGTTTTAATTCTTAGGTGTTTTGAGTTGTAGTTATAACAATTCGACTCGTCGGTTTCTTCCGCGCCGATTTAAGCGAGTCGGGTCGTTACAACACGGGCTACTATTTAGGAGTTATGGCCATAGCTTAGGCTTAGTTCTTGCAAAGGAAAGCTACGGGTAGAATACACGGGTTCTTCCCGGCGCATTTTAGGAAAGTTGGGATGTACACGGGCATCCTTACGAGCTATAATGACCAGTCCATAAAGTTAAGAAGATGGTTAAAAGAAGGATTTCGGGTAATAATATGATAAGTTAAGTATTATACGGGACGGATATGATTATGTATGTATTGACGTATTTATATGAACGTATGATATTTATGTATTGTATAAGTATGATATGTTAAGTCTTCCGCTGCGTACGTCTGGTAAGTATGTATTTAAGTATGTAATTGAGTATGTAGCTATGTATGTACTTAGGTATGTATATGTATGTATGTATCCCTATACGTATTTCACAGGTATTTCTATACGTTTTTATACGTATTTTGTACGTACTCGTATGTATTTCTATATGTATTTCGCAGGTACTTTATACGTATTTTGTACGTATTCCTTACATATTCATATGTATTTTTATACATATTTCGTATGTATTTATATGTATTTTCATGTATTTTTGTATGATTTCCTTGGTTAATTCTATCATATTATATGGTTAATGGTCCCTCATTTAAGCGGGACAGCTTAGTTACTCGCCACTAACGGTGGACCCCCCCCCCCATTTCAGGTGACGATGCAGATGCATAAGTGGGATTACGTTTGGTTCGGGTAGTGTGCTTGGTTGAGTTTTATAGAGAGAACCCGGAGTCCACCTTATGCTATTTTATTTCTTTATTATTTAGTTCCGCCCAGCCTGTTGGGAAAGACAGATTAAGTTGTATTTTGGATTTATTTAAGGACTTTTGGAACTTTAATTTAATTTTTAGATAATAAATGGAATAATGAACTTTAATATTAATAATGTTATTTAAGTTTTGTTTGATAATGATCCATTTGTCGATTTCCTTCGTAAATCGACAGCATATAAAAGTCGGGTCGTTACAGACACACCTGAAATCAAACAACCAGACATCAAAGAAATAATCAGTAAACTCCTGGTCAGTCCTAGTCAGGTGAGCCCTGGACTCAAATTCCTCCTCAAGCTCTCCCAGCTGAGTCTTCATTTTCTCTGTGCTGGCCCTAAGGGCCTGAACCTCCTCAGCCTGGGCTTGATTGTTCTCCTCAAGCTCCACCATCTTCACGTCTTTGCTCCTACGAGACTCTTCTAGGTCCTCAACCCTGGTTTGAAGGCTCTCCCTGGTTTGGTCAGCCTGGTTCCTCTCTTCAGCAGTCTGGAGTCTGGCCTGCTCTATTTGCTCCCTGGCCCCTGCAAGTTGCTCCTGAGCCCCTTTCAACTTATCCAAAGCCTCATCCCTGGCCTTCCCAATGTCAGCAATTTTTTCATGAAAGGCCTCAAAGGCCCGGGTCTGCTCACCAAGGACATCCAAATACTTCTGCTTGGTGGAGAGCACCTCATCCTACAAGCCACATATCTTATCCCCTGCATAGGTCAGATAGGGCAGGCCAAATGTCAAGAACTCACTGGCCATAAGCCCATATTTCACCACCTGCAAGGAGACAACAATTTACAAGTTTCAGATAAAAAGCACAGCGGACTGATCAAAATAAAAGAAAAGCAAGAAAATTTCATACCAGACCAATCACCCATCTCAGGGTAATCCCAGGGTCTGCCACAGAGCTGGAGGGCCTGTCTTGGGGGCCCAGAGCACGGTGCAACATCCCCCTGATGTATCTATAAGAGGACAAACCAGGGGCAGCATCGAATCTCCCCTCATTAGGAACAAGGAACTCTGAGCTGAATAGGGCTGCCAGCTCTGATGGCAGGTTGTATGATGGAAGTGTATCATGTGCTGGTGGTGTTGCTGTTTGCTCTGCTGCTGCTGCTGCTGTTTCTGTTGCTGTTGTTGCTGTTGTTGTTGGGATTTCTTTTGTTGCTGTTGTTGTTGTTGCTGTTTTTGTTGGGATTGTTGTTGTTGTTGTTGTTGGAACTGTTGTTGTTGTTGTGGTTGCCTGGTTATCAGATGTGGAGGCACCAAGTGCCTCCAAGATTAACTTCTCTGGCCCCACAATGGGGGCAGGGGTAACAGAACTGTTAGGGCCAGCTATCTCAGCAAACCTCCCACTCCAATTTGAAAGCTGGGAGTAAGAGGGCATGCTAGAAAGCCCAGCCCTAACAGATGGATGGCTCCCCAGAAGGAACTCATCCCCACCACTAGGAGAGCCCAAGTCCCCTTGAGCCAGGTCATCCTCATGGATGGCCATGGCAGTACGAAGTCCCACTTCCTCCTGGACTTTTCTCCTCCTTCTTAGCCTCAAGGGCTCCTCATCTTCATCATCATCGTCGTCATAATCATCATCATCAACGGTCACTACCTGATAAGTGGTATTTTGGTAGTTATTTTCTTAGTTTTTATTAATTTATTTTCTATTTTTATCTAGCTTTTGTTAGCATTTTTAGTCTTTTTAGTTTAGTTTCGCTTTTGTAGTCCCCTTCCCCTTTTTCTAAGTGATTTCCTCTATTTTTCTTTGTTTCTGCGTTTTCTTCCCCTTTTGTAGGTCCCGAGTTAATTTCGGAACCCGAGGAAGCGAGCCGGGAACCTCGAGGAAAACACAAGTCCTCTATGCCATTATTGAGGCTAAAAAAGACCTCAGCGGGCGCTGGAAATCCCATCAGCGCCCGCTGAGATGTACTTTGCTTGAGGCAGTAGGGGCTTTAGAAGGCCTCAGCGGCCGCTGAGAATTCCTTAGCGCCCGCTGAGATGTATTTTTGGGCATGAACTCCTTTTGGCTGAGAGATGGTCAGTAGCATTGTAAGGCCTCTCAGCGGCCGCTGACCATTTCTCAGCGCCCGCTGATGTTGAAGCTGCCAGGGCACTAGGAGCACAAAGAGAAGAACGGCGGCCGCTGACCCCAACTCAGCGCCCGCTGTCCCCCTCCCCTGTTTTGAGGCAATAGCTTCCCAAGAAGCTTGCAGCGGCCGCTGACCTAAACTCAGCGCCCGCTGACTTTAGTCTGCAGACCCTGAAGACCTATGAAAGTAGGGGTCAGCGGGCGCTGACCATTTTTCAGCGCCCGCTGACGCGCTGCTTTTCGTTTTGTTTAGTGTTTTTCAGCTGTTTTGCTCGACATTTTTGGGGGGTTATATATACCCCCCTCTTCCCATTTCGTTTTTCAACGGATGTTAGAGGCTCATTTAGGGTTTTAGGTTAGTTTTTCTTGCTTTCTTCTTCAATCTTCTTGTAATTTATATTTTTGCTCTTAATTTATGCAAGTTCCTTAGCTTCTTCTTCCTATTCTTGTTCTTCTCTTCTCAAGGTATTTTATTGCTTTCTTTATTTTTATGTTTTTATGTTTGTTGTTTATGTTCTTATGTTTTAATTCTTTGCTTAGTTTTATTGTTCTTAGTTTTAGGTTTAATTTATGCTTTTATTTATAGTTTTAATTAAGTTTTGTTTATTTATGTTTGAGTAGTTAATTTCTAGGGTTTGAGTGAAACTTCTTAATTCCTCCATGATTGTGGTTTAGTTGTTCTTGGCTTTGGTTGCGATAGTGTCGGTACCTTAGGATTCGGTTATGTTGAGTCTTGTGTGTAGCTAGCATAGGATTCATTGAAGAATCCCCACCGAAGGACCGAAAGGTGAACGTGGGTGATGACTTCCTTTGCCCGATTGATGGAAGCACCACGAAAGTTGGGCCTTCGATCAAGGGAAAGTTACCGGTCTTCGTGATTTTGTGCTTAGGACTTGTTAGATGTGTCGCTGCACGAAAGTGAGTTGTATACGTCTCTCCGGCCATCGTACTAGCTTGAAAGAGTGGTACGATCATAGAACGACCTCCCCTTATCCACGACCTAAGTCTAAGTTCGATTGATTCACAATTCATGGTGGCATGAGTTGTGATCTCTTAACCCTAGTCCCCTTTTATCCTAGCTTTCTTAGTTTAGTTTTCGTAGTTTCCTCCTCCTTCTCCCGTGACAACCCCGACCTAGCTTGTTCGACGCTCTTATGCCTAGGCTAAGCGGCGGGACCTTCCCCGTGTTCGACACCCCCACTCATACTACGACGGGGGTTTTTATTTGGTAAGAAAAACCCTCCTATCACTACCTCCTTCCCTTTCCTGCTCGCCTCCTCATCACCAGGAGACCTGGACCTCTTACCTGCTAGGGCCCCACCTTCATTAATGACCAGGGAAGACCCCTGATTCCTGGTCGCCGCCGCCCTAGCGCTCCCGACCACAGGAGCAGCCAACCCAGCACTCCTCCTGGACCTCCTACCTGGTCCAGTCACCAGCCTTGAAGCAATGGAAGAGGGAGCATCAGCATCAGCCTTGGGCCTGGGGGGCAACCTGCTCGGAGCAGCCCTGACAGTCTCAGGGTCAAATGGCACAAAACTGGGAGCAGGACGGAGAGGGAGGCTCTTATTATTCTCCAGAAGGACATACTTCATCCTTGCTGGAGGGTCCATAGGGATAACCCTGGAAGGCTTCCCCTTATCGTCCACTCCCAGTCTCTCATAGTCCACCACCACCTGGGCCTTAGCAGCCAAAAACAGGTTAAAAGATGGTGAGACCAAGGATACACCTAAGATGACCCATGCCAAAATGACCAGGGCTCAAGAAAGCAAAGAAACACAACCAAAACAAATTTGAATAAAAAGACCATGCAACAAAAATGGCTAAAAGAAAGTACCTCTGGTCATCTTGCAGCTGAGATTGCATAAGGCCAGATAGGCCTCATTCCTAATCAGGTCCAGATGGGGAAGCCAGACAACGGGCGTGGCGCTCCCAATGCTGCTGGTGGAGGGGTAAGCAGCAAACTCCCTAATCACAGCCTGCTCGGCAGTAGTCAGCGTCTCAAAGCCAACCCACTCCGTGTTCCGAGGCCTGGTTCACTTATTCCTGGGCAGGTATACATTGGGGTCACTGCTCTCCAAAGGGACCCCCAGCCACAGAAATTCGTAGTACCAATGCCCCATCTCCCTGGGCTTGGGGTAGGTGGTGGCATATGTTTCGTTGTCCTGCCTCAGGATCTCCACCGTCCACCAGCCTTTAGGCACATTTGACCCCCTGTATGGCTTGAGCCTGTACATGGTCCTAAAAGCCCTGGAACTAAGAGGAAAACCCCTAAATTCACATACCTATATGAACCCAATCAGCCTCTGTATGGCGTTGGGCACCAACTGCGACAAGCACACGTTTCAGACCCCCAACACCTCAACTATGAAAGGGTACAGAGGGAACCTGACTCCAGAGTTCAGGTGGGCAAGGAAGACAGGGATGTGACCTGGTTCAGGATCCCAGGCACAAGAATCAGAAGAGGTGGCAGAGAATTGGTACCCGTCCAGGCCAGGGGCTAGGGCCAGAGCGTTTGCCCTAGTCACCAGGCTAGCTTGATGTATCTTCCCAAGAAATGTTGTGGAAGGCCTGATATTCATAACCCAGAGAGAGCCTCGGGGTCCTCCCACCTTACAGTGGTCCAACGCCCCTCAGCATCCAAGTAATGGTCCCTGTCCACTGGACCCCCAATTCTGACTTGGACCCTGTGGTCCTCGTTCCTTACAACTAGGGTCCTCCCTTGTTCAGGCTCCTCAGGGAGTTCCCTTTCCATCTCTTGAAGCTGCTTCGCAATAATGGCGTCACAGCTTACATCTGGGCCCTCGTCAAAGATCTCATCTCCAGCCTCGTTCAAAGTGATGGAGAAGTCAGAGTTCGAAGGTTGCTCAGCCATTTTTTGAGAAAGAAAGATTGAGTTCTTGAAGAAGTTAAATGGAGGGGAAGGTGAAGAGCTCTGGGAATTTGGGAAAGAGAGAGAAAGTAAAGAGAGATTGAGAGTGAAGAAATTTCTGAATGAAACTTTGAAATCCTTCCAACTCCTCTCTTAAATACTACACTCTCCCTCTTCAGCCCACTAAGCACGATGGTGAGTGGCTCAATTAAAGTTGTCATAATTGCTGCTCCACGTTTCTCAACTGTCAAAAGAAAAAAAAAACTCTTCAAATTCAAAAGAAGAAGAAGAAGAATGTTTCTAAGGTCCTGCTACCAGGTTCAGGGCCCACTCGACAAAATCCATAAAAATTCCTACTTAATTTTTATGGACTTGGGGGGCAAATTGATGGGGTAAAATGCACCCATTAGTTATTGGGTCAGCCACTTAAAAAGCTACGGCCCAATCCAGCCATCAACCTACGAAAGAGGCACGCCACAAGGAAAGCCAATAAAAAGGATCAGGCCCAGATTCAAGCCAAAGTTTGTACAGGGGACCTGATCACCTAAATCCACGCTCAAGCACCACCTGGTCAAGATCACATCTACCAGGTCCAGGGAACAGTAGCCTGGTCCAGATCTCATCTACCAGGTCCAGGGAACACCCACCAAGTTCAGGGTTATTGACCAGGTCCAGCCTCGCCTACCAGGTCCAATTCAACCTACCAGGGGCAGTTTCCTCCTACGTTCTCAATGTACTATAAATACTCCATGCCATGCACATGCAAAGGTATTCAAAAAATATCAAACACACCTCAAACTTCTCCCTCACTTTCTCTCTCTACGTTCTTACACTTTATTGACTTGAGCGTCGGAGAGTCTTTTCTCGGAACACCTCCGGGGGTAGCTCATGTTTGTTCTTTGTGCAGATCAACGAGCATATTCACGTGGAATTGAACTAGCTCTCGACCCATAAATCATATTTACATTGTTGTGAACCAAAAATCACCTCACCAGATGAAAAATATACACACCAAAAGTAGGTAATTAATTAAAGATTCACACTAAAAACAAAAAAAAATGGTAAGCTGATTTAAAAAAAAAAAAGAAAAGAAAAAAAAACAATTGTGTCAAATATTTCATATTCATATAAAATGATCGATAGGATATAACTTCATTGCAAAATATTCAAAAGGACTAACCTTACAACTTTTACATGTTTTCCACTCAAATTCTCCTCCTAAATAAGACAATTACATCAGGCAATGGTTGGACTTAATTGCTACAACAATACAAAGTTTAGTTGGATTATTTTATATGCATTTAATAAGGCTCTCAGATTAAAATGATCATCATCAAGCAGTTTCATATAACAACTATGGGCTGCCAACAACGAAATCATGGGTATCTCTTTATTACCATCGGCCATGCATGCATCAAACTAAAGAGTGCCTAAACATAGGCTCAAAGGGCAAACTTAGTAGACCATGTTATTTGAGACATCAATCAAAGGATAATGACAAGTAATCTCAAATAACTCTATGGGCTGACAACAATGATCCTATGGGCTCACTTCAATACTACAAGTTGAGGATGAAGTCATAGCGTAGTGGTTAGAGCTTCATAATTTCAGGCACGAGATCATGAGTTCGATTCTCACTGCAGGCATTTGCGAAAATTCCTTATTATCCCCTTACAGATGCGTGTGTTGGCTAAAAATTGGGTCGGATGACCTGCAATAGGGCCGGTTCTAAGGCCTAATATCCCACACATTATCCTAAAAAAATAAAAAAAACTTAATACTACAAGTTTTTATAAAGAATTACCAAACATAATCAAAGGGCTTCTCCATAAAAAAAATGTTATCTAAGACTTGAATTGAAAAGGAGACAACCAATTAATCATCAATCCAGCTGTCACAATTCATAAAAAAAAATGACTTTCTCCATAACATAAAACTTTCAACAATTGGTTTTGCACGTATTTTGAGGAAGCGATTTAAGGGTGTAAACGAAGGAATTAGTAAAAATAGTTTTAAATCGCTTCCTCAAAATGCGTGCAAAATCAATTGTTGAAAGTTTTATGTTACGGAGGGAGTACAACAATTCAGTTCCAACAATCCGGTGTAGTTCATCAAAAAAGTATTACAACTATATGTTGCACCAAATCTGATAAAAACTTCGCTGAAAAGCACCAAACTGCACAAAAACATCATCCTACATAAAATATAAAAAATAAAAAATAAATAAAAAAAATACGAGAATAGTATATGTAGTACTCCGTAGATTGTTTACAACTGCTCGTGGTTCAAGCATACAGAATAGAAGAGTATTTAAATTGTACTCCGTAGTGTTTTTTTTTTAAATAATGGCAAATTCCATAGGTGTCCCTAAGGTTAGACAAAATAACAAAAATAACAAAAAATTTTAGATTTGGAACAGATGCCACTAAGATCACTAATAATAGTCAAAATGCCATTATTATATGTTAATCATGGTTCATAATCGCACCATTAACAACAAAATCCCTTATAAAATAATAGCCAAAACTTTCGAAGGATTTACAAGGAAAATTTGGTCATATCAGCACCTACCACCTTTGGGCAGCACCACCTAAAGCGAGTATAGAGGGCAACATGACCTTGTGCAAAGGGTGCAAAGGGCAACATGACCTTGTGCAAATGATGAGAAAGGCAGCACGACCTTTAATTTTTTTTAAAAAATAATTCACAAAGGGGCATCAAGGATTTAGGGCTACATTTATGCTACTCAATGCACTCTTTACACAAGGTTTTGTTGCCCTCTGTACCCACTTTAGGCAGTGTTGTTTTGTACACTCAACCCAAAGGTGGTGCTAATATGACCAATTTTTTCGATTTAAAATCCTCTTTTATAAGGGATTTTGAAATCTCAAACAAAGTGTAACACTATTGTTTATCTTTTTAAGGATTTCTATTGCAACGACCCGGATTTTTGGGCCGTAAAACCCAATATTCTAATTTTGGGCCAACGGACTTGATTATGTGTGTTAAAACTAGCCCAAACTTTGCCTCATTTCTCCATATAGCCAGCCCCATGTTACCAATTTCCTTTTTATTAACTTGTTTTAATTAACAATTCATATCTATTTTAAATCCTAAAAATCCTATTTTTCCTCCTAACAACCTTTACTAAATTTTAGAAACCCAGACTCCCATTTTATCTTCCTAAGGCCGGCCCCCCCTTGCTATACCTTTCCTAAATTCACTCCTTTAACTACCTACTAAAATCTAGTAAACCTCTATTCTATTTATTCTACCAAAAACCCACCCTTTACCATTATTGAATAATTGATCATAAAACTAAACTAAAAACCCTTCCTTCCTCTTAATACCTCACGGCTCCCCCACCTAAATAACATCACAAACCATCTTTCATCCTTCATCAAAGATCAATCAAACCTCCAACCCAACACCAAACTTGAACTTGTGTGTGGAAGTGCTTGGCCATGTGGTGCTTGGCTTGGACGAGTGGGCAAGGTGGTGCTAGGTGTGATTCTTGTGTTTATTTGCTTCAGCTTTGGTAACTAGCTCTTTCACTTAGTAGTAGTATCAACCATCATAGGATGTTAGATTAGATAGAAGTCATCATGATTGTTCTTTTGGTGCGTGTGGTTTACGAGTGGTGGGAGGCTTTGTTCTTATTTTCTTTACTTGTTTTACTCACTTCTTGATGAATCTTTAATTGTTCATGCATTGCTTAATCTTTATTTGATGAATTCATATGATTCAAGATGTGATCTTTGTAGTCTTGAGTTGTTGTTATTGATGGAATCTTGCGTGTGATCTTGATATTTTAAAGCATGAATCTTTAACTTCTTGATCTTATGAATTGCTATTGAAGTCCAAAGTTTGTATTTTTATTGTTAGTTCTATGCGCCTATTTAGATTTTGATGTCAAGATTGAATCTTTTTGTTGTAATCTCTTATAATCTTGAATTCATGATTTGTTTCCAAGCATCAAAACCGTGTTGTTATTCCTGTACCATGCGTGTACTACTTGTCATGGCCAAGAATGCATCTTTATGATATAACTTTGAGTAATCTTGAATCCTTGAAGTAATTATGAAGTTTCTTGATAGATATTTGTGAATTGATGAATCTTCATTTGTTCTTCTTTAGGTTTGATGAGGGTCGAATGACTTGGTGAAGTTGAGTAATTATATTCTTGATCTTTTGAGTTATCTTGTATGTTAGTTTGATCTTTATGAGTCTTTTAGGAATTATTGAATCTTGTTTTGGATCTTGCTTCAGTTTTCTTGTCCTGAACTCTTGATGGCCGTGTGGTATTGTTTGGGTATTGATTTCGAAAACTTATTATCTTGTCACCCTTATTTAAAACTCGAACATTTGTGCTACTTCATGTTGTTCTTGCGTTATTTAATTAGTGTTAGCTTTTCGTGAATCGATTGCATTGATTTTGAATGTGACCCAGTGTATGTTGAAGTTGACGTGTGGTTGTAAGAGGTATTTCGTGTAGTCCATGTGTGTGGGAAGGTGTCTTGGTTCGTGTCGTGTTGATTGTTATGTTGAATTGGAGTCATGTCTCTTATTGTTTGTTGTTATCGGCTTTACGCCGTGTCATATCGGTTCATCTTTGATGAATCGTGTCGGGGACTTGTTTTCTGTATCGGCCTTGCGCCGTGTCGTATCGGTTCATCTGTGATGAATCGTGTCGGGGACTTGTTTGTTGTATCGGCCTTGCGTCGTGTTGTATTGGTTCATCTGTGATGAATCGTGTCGGGGACTCGTTTGTTGTTATCGGTTTTGTGCCGTGTCGTATCGGTTCATCGGTGATGAATCGTGTCGGGGATTCACTTGTTGTATCGACTTTGGTCGTGTCAGTTAACTCATGATGTATGCTATTGATAGATGAATCTAATGTTGTATTTAAGAGTTTAGTATCTGAACTTATCATTTGATGAAGTTTTCCGCTGTTAGTGTTCTATGTTATATAATTCTGTTATTGGACGATGTTTCGTATGTTTGGGTTACTCCGTGTCTACTATTTAATTTAATGTTTTATGTTGTTTGGTTCCACTGCTAAGTGGAACAATCTAGTTACTCACCACTGACGGTGGACCCCTAATTTTTATTTTGTAGGTGAGCAGGATAGAACTTAGAATTGGGTTGAGTGTTTGGCAAGCATAATAGACTCCTGCTATTCTTTAAGTTATTGTTGAAAGTATTTAGTTTCGACGATTCGTATTGTTGTTTTCTTCGAAAACAACGTTGCTAAAATACGGGTTGTTACATCTATAGTATTCCATTTGCCTCATTTAAATAAGCAATGGCATGACCCGTTTATTAAATAGATCAGATTAGGTTCAATGAGATTCAGACACAAACGCAATCTAACTCTCGACCTAATTTCCACTTCTACCTAATCAGAGTCTCGGACCAACAATACAATCGCCCCGTGCCTGCTTTGGTGGGTTAAAACAAAAAACTAAGGGCTCGTTTACATTAGATGAATAGAGATGAACTGAACTGAATTGAATTGAACTTAATAAAGATGAACTGAATTGAATTGAACTTAATAGAGATGAACTGAACTGAACTGAACTGAACTTAATAGAGATGAACTGAACTGAACTGAAAAGAAGTATATTAATTGAACTAAATAGAGATGAATTGAACTGAAATAAACTGAATAGAGATTGTTGAGGTGATTTTGTGGTCACAACAATGTAATTTATATTGGTGGGCGTGAGAGCTAGTCCAAATTCCACGTAACGGGCTTATGAATCTGCACAACGAACAAACGTGAGCTACCCCCGATGGTGTTACCGGGGAACGGCCCTCCGACGCTCAAATCAGTAAATGTGAAAGTATGAGAATGTAGAGAGAGAAAAATAAGGGAGAAGTTTGAGGTGTGTTTTGTCTTTTTTGGATACCTTGGCATGTGCATGGGTCTGGACTATTTATAATACCTTGAGAATATGTGAGGAAAATTGCCCCTGGTAGGTTGAACTGGACCAGGCAGGCTGGGCTGGACCTGGTCAGTAACCCTGTACCTGGTAGGCGTTCCTTTGACCTGGTAGGCTGGACCTGGACCAGGCTGCTATTCTCAGGACTTGGTAGATGCGATCTTGACCAGGTAGGTGCTTGAGCGTGGATTTAGGTGGTCAGGTCCCCTATACAGACTTTGGCCTGTACCTGGGCCTGATCCTTTTTTGTGGGCCTTCCT
The DNA here is from genome assembly GCA_951394345.1 of Salicornia ramosissima. Taxonomy (NCBI): domain Eukaryota; kingdom Viridiplantae; phylum Streptophyta; class Magnoliopsida; order Caryophyllales; family Amaranthaceae; genus Salicornia; species Salicornia ramosissima. Next base: position 49,595,236 of record OX596233.1, read on the forward strand.
TGTGATGGATTTCTTTTGTTTGCTGATTGCTGGATTGGGCCTTAGCTTTGCATGTGGCTGGCCCAATAGCTAATGGGTGCATTTTGCCCCATCAGGAATTATACAAATTCTACAATAGCAGGGTCGACGACCACCTGGCTCTAAAATTCCCAAGCAGAGGCCAAAAGAAATTGTTCTTAAAGTAGCAGAAAGACAATTTAAAAGCAAAAAGAGAGAGCTTCAAGGGCACAAGAGGATACCACCAGCATACTCCAGAACAGGTCAACCAAAGGCATGACTAGAGGTGCTAGAGCAGGAAGAGGCATCCCCCTGATGACCAGGTGATCGCCAAACTTCCTAAGCAGGTGGCGTCTGTGTAGGGGCCCAGATACATGTGACCTTCGTAGAGCTGGATGTGGTCATTGGGGTCCCCTGTTCCGTCATATTTGATATGACCAGGTAGTTTCACCCTCTGAGAGGGCTCGAATATCACCGTGGCATGGAATGGTGACTTCGTGGGTGTTCTCACTTCTGGCCTTGGTGGCCGTCCTGCTCGGAGGTTCGCAGATGGTCCTGGAGTCTCTTGTTGGGTTGACTCCAGACCTGTTCTGGCTGCTGGGGATGGTCCTAACCTGTCCCTGACAGTTATGGGTCCCCCTAATCTGTCATGGACAGTTGGAGGTGGCCCCAGCCTTTGGTGCACAGGTCTTCTCTCACTCAGCCTATCATACACTGTGGTCCGGTGGGAAGGCCCCGTGTTAGCTTCCTCCTGGACAGTGGTATGAGGCGATGGAGATCGCCGGCGGTGTCGTTTCGCCTCCTTGCGAGCTGTTTGGATAGTGTTGTCCACTATTTTCGTTTTGCCCGAGGTTGAGAACCAACTTGGGTGGTTTCTCGCTTCCCTCGTGGTGTCCCATTCACTCTCTCCCCACCTCACTGGAAGAGACCTAGGAGGAGTGGGTCTGCGCTGGTTGGTTGAGACCCTTTGACTGCCTGACCCCTGTGCGTAACTGAGTTTTCTTCGCACACGGGGTGGCCTTTTGCCCTTTGTTGGAGTTTTCGAGGTAGATGGCCTCTTCGTGCAGACAGAGGAGGACGGTCGTGGTGAGGATACTGCGTAGTCCTCATCCGACGACTCATCCTCATCCCCTGGTCGTCCACTTGCCTCGGGCTCACTCTCCCCCGATTCCTTGTTCAGCAAGGAAGCTGCTCGAAGGACCCGAAGTGCTTCCTTGACCTGAGATTTGGTAGGTGCGTTTGCACTTCGATCGCTCCGAGATACCCTAGGAACATGGGCACTCGCGCTCTTCTCTTGGTTTGAGCGCTGTGGTTGTTTGCTGGGGTGGTTACCGGAGTTACCTTGTTGAGACATTGTCAAGGTATTTCGGAGGTGGAAGATGAACTGAATATGGCACTCGTACCCTCCTTCTAGCGCCAAATTGTTGAGGTGATTTTGTGGTCACAACAATGTAATTTATATTGGTGGGCTTGAGAGCTAGTCCAAATTCCACGTAATGGGCTTATGAATCTGCACAACGAACAAATGTGAGCTACCCCCGGTGGTGTTACCGGGGAACGGCCCTCCGACGCTCAAGTCAGTAAATGTGAAAGTATGAGAATGTAGAGAGAGAAAGTGAGGGAGAAGAAATTTGAGATGTGTTTGGTATTTTTTGGATACCTTGGTATGTGTATGGAGGTGGACCATTTATAGTACCTTGAGACTGTGCGAGGAAAACTGCCCCTGGTAGGTTGGACTGGACCAGGCAGGCTGGGCTGGACCTGGTCAGTAACCTTGTACCTGGTAGGCGTTCACTTGACCTGGTAGGCTGGACCTGGACCAGGCTGCTGTCATCAGGGCCTGGTAGATATGATCTGGACCAGGCAGGTGCTTGAGCGTGGATTTTAGGTGATCAGGGGCCCTGGCATGGACTTTGTCCTATACCTGGACCTGATCCTTTGGGGGCCTTCCTCATGAGGGAACTCCGTTGTTTGTTGAGTGTTGGATTGGGCCTTAGCTTTGCATGTGGCTGGCCCAATAGCTAATGGGTGCATTGTGCCCCATCAACCCTGAAATTAATCCATTATCGTCCAATAGAATGTTCGATAATTTCACACTTGAGCAATTGAAGGATTTAGTTTGTTCTTTGGATAATAAGATTGAAACTGTTAATGCTAAAATTAATGTTCTGAAAAATAATCAAATTATTGATTTACCTAAATTTGAAGAGGTATTATTGCAATCTGATTATTATGGTTATGGCGTTTTACAGCAATTGAATGATGTGGTTCATCTGCCTGAGTTACCCTGTGCAGTTAATGATCATTATACTCATCAGTTACTTGATCAACAAGTTTATGAAGACGAATTGATGATGATGAATGGTGAGAATAATTGCAGTAATTTCAATAGCAACAATTTTGAAGTTGGTGGTTTTTACAATTTAGTTTACTTCTGATGATTATGTTAGTTGGATTATTAGCTTAATGCCTTGATTCATTTAGTGTTGCTAAACAATAAACATGTAAGTAGTTTAGTAGTTGTTTAATAATCCATGATTTAGCAGTGAATTTTTCACTACCTTAGCCTCTTAAAGGCATTTTTATGGCTCACATAGTCTCATTCGTGAATAGTTTTTGGCTACTACAGAATTTGGGGTCTTTCCTGTATTTGATATTTCATTTTCTATTGTATGAGATTTTTGGATGGGATATAAAAGAGGCGATATCATGCATGTCATGATTTAATTTGGTTTAATTTAATTTGTGTGATCGAATATTTACCATTTCTTATGTGAGACTGTAAAACGTTTTGACATAATTATAAATAAAAAAAAAATTAGTTTTTGTCCAAAACTTCCTAAATTTTTAGCGGATTTGTGAAAAACCACCTTAAATAAAAAGAATTGTCCAAAACTATCGGAATTATACAAAACCATTGTTGACCAATACCTTGATGGTTTTGGGGGGAATTGACTATGGTTTTATACGTATTTTTATGTGTATCTTTATACGAATACGTATTCTTTTACGTATTTGTGTATTTTTATGTGTATTCTTATACGAATTCATATTTTTATATTTATTTTATACGAAATAGGTATAAATATTTTTTAAATGACACGCAAATCGAGGCTATCCGTGGATACAGTTCGGGGTTCATCGGGTCATTTTCTGCGAATTCCGACCACAAAACGGACCCCATAAGGGTTAAAATGACCCGTAAAACCTTGAATGGGCTATTTTTTTCCTGATACGTAAATCGATGCACGCAAGTCGAGGCTATTCATGAAAGACGTTCTCAGGTTGTTTTTTTGCAAATTCAGACCTCGAAACAGACTCATTGAGAGTTAAAATGACCCTTAAAACGTTGAATGGACTATTTTTTACCTGACCCCGTCGATCGATGCACGCAAATCAGGCTATTTTCTATCTGTGAACCTCGATATACGCGCATCGATCTACGTGTCAGAAAAAAAATTGTTTGTTCAAGGTTTTATGGGTCATTTCAACCTTTAAGGTTTCGTTTCGAGATTGGAATTTGCAAAAAATGACCCAATTAGCCTCGAATTGCGTCTGTTTTGGGTCATTCATATTTGAATTGCGTCCATTTTGGGTCATTCATATTTTTACAATTATTTTAACCCGAAATACATATAAATACGTTTTTTAATGACACGCAAATTAATGCAATCCGCGGACGCAATTTGAGGCTGATCGGGTCGTTTTTGCAAATTCTGACCTCGAAACTGATCCCATAAGGTTTAAAATGACCCGTAAAACCTTGAATGGGCTATTTTTTTTCTTGACACGTAAATCGATACACGCAAGTCGAGGCTATTCACGAACGTCGTTTGGGGCTGATCAGTTCGTTTTTTTTGCAATTCGAGGCTAATTGGGTTATTTTTTGCAAATTCCAATCTCGAAACGGACCCTTAAAGGTTGAAATGACCCGTAAAACCTTGAACATACTTTTTTTTTTACACATAGATCGATGCGCGTATATCAAGGTTCACAACTAGAAAATAGCCCGATTTTCGTGCATCGATCGACGTGTCAGGTAAAAAATAGTCCATTCAACGTTTTACGGGTCATTTTAACCCTTAATGGGTCCATTTTGAGGTCTGAATTTGCAAAAAACGACCTGATCAGCCCGAACGACATTCGTGAATAGCCTCGACTTGCGTGCATCGATTTACGTATCAGGAAAAAATAGCCCATTCAAGATTTTACGGGTCATTTTAACCCTTATGGGGTCCGTTTTGTGGTCGGAATTCACAAAAAACGACCCGATCAACCCCGAACTGTATTCGAGGATAGCCTCGATTTGCGTGTCATTTAAAAAATATATTTATATGTATTTCGTATAAAATAAATATAAAAATATGAATTCGTATAAGAATACACATAAAAATACAGAAATACGTAAAAGAATACGTATTCGTATAAAGATACACATAAAAATACGTATAAAACCAGGGTCAACTCCCCCCAAAACCATCAAGGTATGGGTCAACAATGGTGCCACTTGAGTTCCTCGGGGTAAAAACGATCCTGTAACTTCTTTGTGAACTCCTCCCAACTCAGATTCAGATCTGTATCGGGGTCAGATCGGAGTGTACTCCACCAATTGTCTGCCTCGCCCTGAAGGTAGAAAGTTGCAATGGGAACCCGTTCAGTCGCGGGACAAGCCAGAACATCGAACATCTTGCGCATCTCTCGAATCCAGTTTTCGAGGACGGTTGGGTCAGCTGCCCCGTCATAGGTCGGAGGACGAAGTCGGGCTATTCGGTCGAAGGTCGACTGGTTGTTCTGGGCCCGAACACTATTCTAAGCCAAAGTGAGGATCGCATCCTCCAAGTTGCGACGACGAAGAAGAAAGTTCGGAGGTCTTGGGGTCGACATCCTGAAATCACAATCAAGTTAGCACACGAACGGCACACGAAAACAGCGTCAACGCGGAAACGAAAGCGATAAAACGTCTTAACCCTGGCTTCTACCCACGGTTTCACTCACCTAGGTTTTCCATATTAGGCTAAGTTTCGCTCGGGTTTATAAAGCGCTCATCTTTCGAAGTTACTTATGAAGAAGTAACTTAGGGTCTAACCTTAGCTCTTATACCAACTGTAACGACCCGACTTTTTGGACTTGTCGATTGACGAGGGAAATCGACATTCGGATCATTACTTAAACAATTTAAACTATAAATGGAATTAATTAATTAAAATTAAGCAACTTATATTAAAATACTGAACTAAAATCCAAAAGTCAAATAAGGCATATAGTGCCCAAAGTGTTACATGAACTAAGTAAATGTCTTCCCAACAGGCTGGGATTATAAATAAAAACTATAATATTGTCTTATAAGTCCTGGAATAACTAAAATAAATCTAAACTTCATCCACACTCAAACCCATCCAACGGAAGCCCGTTTTATGCTGCTGCATCGTCACCTGAAACTGAGGGGGGGGTCCACCGTCAGTGGTGAGTAACTAGGCTGTCCCGCTTAATTGAGGGACCGCTAAACACATAATATCATAGAATATACACATTAAAACACACATAAAACCTAATATAATGTATACAAAATATACGAGATACGTATAAAAATACGTACAAAAATACGTATACGAATACGTATAAAATACCTGCAGAAATACAGTTAGAAATACGTATAAAATACGTATAAAGGTACGTATACCATGCGTATAATTATGCCTGCAAAATACGGTTAGGAATACGTACAAATACGAATACAACACAGGTATACATGTACACAAAACATACGATTACAAATACATATATCATTACATCATACGAGTATAAATACGTATAACGTACCTGTACAAATACGTACATCAAATCATACACAGCGGAAGACCTATACAATTAATCCCTAACTTATACTATATGGTTTCCATAATTCCGTAATCATATCTTAACATTTCATTTCATCCATACCATATCTTATAATTCATATCATATCATTATCATCTTTCATTGGACCGGTCACTATAACTCGTTGTGGATCTCGTGTTTCACCACAACTTTCCTAGAACATGCCGGGGTGAGCTCGTGTACTCAACCCGTAGCGGATCTCGTGTTTCACCACTAAGCCTAAGCTATGGCCATAACCCCTAAATAGCAGCTCGTGTACTACTACTTAGACGACTACATATCCTAAGACCCAGAACTACTCGGGGGAACTCGTGTGTTCGTCCCATTGAGCAGTGGCTTCGACTTAACCCAGTCTGACTACTCGAGTCATCAGGTAGGCGTCCTTATCTTATCTTATATCTTTCAAATCTTATATCTTATCTTATATCGGGAAATACTAGGTGACCGTATTCGGAAATGAACCGTTCGAAGTCCCAGGAAAGAGAGGTGCGGCACGTATATTGGCCACCTTAAATACCAAGTCTTTCCTAGCCAGAGATCGAAACGATTCGTAATCCTCCTACTCTGTTTCCTTTCTTTCCCTATTAATATCTTATTATAACTTATCCCTACTGCTACTTAATAATAATATAATACTATTAATAATACTATTCGTAATACTAATTATAATAGCAATAGTAATATCTATCCCTTCATATTACAACTTATTCCTGATAATTCCTTTAATAAAATAAATTCCTAAATATTCCCAATATTATTGTAAGTCTAAATTAAACTAAATTGACCAAAACAAAAATAGGGCCACTCGTAAATTTATAATAATTATATATAAATTAAATAAATTCGGAAATTCATCTTATAATTACATAAATTACCTAAAACAAGATAAAAATACTATTCTTTAATTTTAAGGTTACTCGACAATCTTGAAATTAATTAACAAAATTACTCAATTAAATTTAAATAAATATAAATGACAATAAATCATACTAGCTTATTATAAAACATTAAAATTAATCCTAAAAACACAACAAATCAAGATCAAATTAAAGAAACAAGATAAAAATCATCTCTTTGATACCACTAGTGCACACGGCATGCTCAAGCAACAAGATCAAGAAATTAACAAATTTGTGCAATCATATAATTAAATAGAATAAACATAAACATAAAACAATTAAAGATTAACAAAATTAATTATAATAAGTCAAGATTCATCAAGATTTAACAATTAAAAATCAGGTTTTTTAATTCTCTCTAAAAATTCACATCACTCGAAAATCTTAAGAACAAAAACAAGATTCTATTTTATATCAAGATTTAGATTATGCAATTAAATAAATCATGATCATGCTTCTAAATTTAAAGAAACATCACAAATTTAATCATAAAACTTTATACCACTCAGCAATATCATGATTAAAACAAGACAATAATTTAGCAATTTTCATACTATATTCGAATAATAATACATAATTAAATAAAATTAATCTATGCAACTTAATTAATTAAACAATCAAGATTAATATAGAAATTCAAGAAAAAATTACATAAAATAAATTAAAAACATTCATGATCATATTTTTCATGGTTCGAAAATTTTAGACTAACATGTACAAATTTTCATATTTTAATCCTATTATACTATGTATAAAGTTTATTCCCAAAATTAAACGGAGTAGCGTAGTTACCTGATTACGCTAAAATTTCCAAAGGAAAATCACCTCTTTGGTGATATAATGCACGGCCAAGAGAGAAGAGAGGGGAAGGAGAAAGTTTATATTCTTTTTAGGGCTTAAGTTTTTATTTGCAATTAGCAACAAAAGAGTGAAGTGAGTCTTATTTATAGAAAAGGAGAGGAGAAACAAAGCCCTAAAAATTAGTATAGGGCCGTGTGAAAGGAGGAAAAAGGGGAGCACAAGAGAGGAATTAGGTAGTCATCAAAACCACCCTTTGAATTAGTTTAGGAATATTTTGTAATTTAATTGTTATTAATTATAATAACTAAATTAATTAAATGGATCAAAACATGTACTTGGCTCAAAGAAAGAGGGGAACCGGCCAAGCCCTAGAAGAGGGAGAAATTGGGTCATTTGGCCCAATTTGAGAAAAGGAGATTAGATAAAAAATAAAACAGTCCAAATATATTGGGCCTTTTGGACTTTGAAATAAATAAATTAAACTAATAACCGCGAAATTTTCTGGCCCTAAATTTCGGGTTATTACACCAAAAGTTTAGGGGGTTTTGGACAAAAAAACCCAAAAAAAATTATAACTTTTTACATATCTAGTAACGTCAAAAAAAAAAAAAAAAAAAAAAAAAAAAAAAAAAACTTTTTACATTAGTATAGTTTTATATAGAAAGTTAGTGTCTTGTACATGCTTAAAAGTTACAATTATTAACCAAAAAGTTACTCTGTCAGACGGTCTTATATGAGACTCGGGGTGTGTTTGATTAGCTTGTTAAATATTATAGTGCTTATTTTAGAAAAGTTCACATCTGATAAGAAAAATTCCGATTAGATTAGAAAAGTTATAACTATAAAAATAACTACAATAAAAAATCAGATTATATCATTTTAGATCAAAGTAGTTCGGATAAGATTTAAAAGTTCACATTACTGTTAGCACTCGTATTTCGCAAAAACTTTGTTCTGACCAGATCCGATAATTTCAGACGAATCAAACGCAACATCAGTGTTGAATATTAATGATAAAATTACTCCCTTTGTCCTTAAATAAAAAAAATGCTCCAAACATTTTTTGCTTCATTTTTAAGGTTTTATATTCTTTGTCTTCTAGTGCTTAGAAAGTGTTTTCAAGTATATATATATGTTATTTTAAGGGTATAAAAAGTAATTTCATATGTGAGACATATAATGTAACACCCAAATCTCCCTCTATATACGGAAATATTAGAATATACATATAAAATTTCATAGAGATAGACTTGGGCGTATTACCGCTACGTGATAATGTAAGGTAGGGCCGAGCAACGGTTCCGAGTACCCACCCACGGAACCGGACCCGGTTAGTAACCGGCGGGTAATTACGCAGAACCGGTTCAACTGGGTCCGGTTCCGGATCCAAAAGTTACTACCCGGTCCCAACTGGGTCCGGTTCCGGTTCCAAAAATTTTGGATCGGGTACCCAGTGGGTACCCGGTTGTAACGGTTGAATTAGGTTTTATATTTTTACCCAATGGTAAATAGTGAAGTACTAAAGTGACTACTGATTAAACCAAAATATAATAAGCTTAATTTTTTTTTTCATTCAAAATTTGTATGTTTATGTAAACTTGTATATAATTTGTGTGAACTTGTGTTTATTACTTTATGTAAAATTGTATGTTTTGTGTTAAAATTGTAAACTTGTGTTTAAGGAAACTATCTTTGTGGATGTTTAGTGGTAAATAATTAAATATGTAGTAGAGTAGTTGTTGGCCATTAACCCGATTTGTTATTAAAATTTAAAAAATGGAACAAAATACACACCCATTAAAGAAAACCGGGTACCCGGTATTGGAACCGGTACCCGGCGGTTCCGGTTCCAAAAACATATTACCCCGTTAGAATGGTTCCGGTTCCGGTTCCAAATATTTCGGACCCGGTGGTTCCGGGTCTGGTTCCATAGAAAAAGACCGAGTACCCGGTTTTGCTCACCACTAATGTAAGGCTATACTCAAATATTGTTAATCTGTTGCAGAGGAAACTTAAAATACTTTATTGTTAAAAATAATAAATTTTGTTATCTAAAATATAATATAACTTAAAATTTAAAATCCTAAACTAAATGAATGACGTCCTTATCATCACCTATCTACTTAAATATCAATAAATGATAAGTAGGGTCAAGCCAAAAACAAAATATGAGTTAACAAAATATGTTAAGTACTTCATCCGTTTCGAAATAAACGCAACAATTTCTATTTCAGGAAGTTTCAAAATAAATGTAACAATTTTAATCTTTCTATTTTTGTAAGTTTTTTCTTTCTATTTCTCACGTCATCACATACCCCACTTTCTCTCTCTATCCTTTTTACTCTCACAACAAAAAATGGACTAGGAGTCTGTGCCAATCAATTTTTTTGCGTTTTTTCGAAATGGAGGAAGTATATAAAAGTGTAATAAGTCAAAATAAACTTTATTTAATAAATATCTTTTTGAAATACTCAAGTCATATAATATGATAACATTTAATTTATCCAAGATAATTTCTTTCAAATATATAATCCTTTTCCAAAAATATTCCAACCATGAATTTTAGTACGACCCTGTTTGGGAGTCAGCTGATAGCTACTATAGGTTAGCTGATTGAGTTAACTGTTTTAACTAGCTGTTTGTGATAGCTGATTTGACTAACTGATTGCATTAGCTGTTTTTGTAAAAGTGTTTGGTAAATAGCGGTTAGCTGTTAGATGTTTCAGAGTAAAAAGAACTAAAAAGCTATAAGCTCTTCCGAAAAGCTCATTATATGAGCTTTTTGAAAAAGAGTTTTTTCATCCCAAAACTCTCTTCCAAACCTCTAACTCCCAAACACTAAAAAGGGCTTTTTAAGTTGGTCAACCCTCTTTAATTTCTCTCTAACAGTCTAACCTCTCTTTTTCCCTCAAACCTCTAACTCCCAAACACCCCCTATAAATATTCAAATATCAAAATAAATTTTCCTATACCCCAATTCCTCTCCTAAGTGTGTGCACACCGCCCCAAGTTAATATCTATATGTAGAAAGGCTATCCTAAAGGAAAGACTATAGATCACACAAAGTTCATAGTCTTATCAACCAAATCCACGTAGTGGGATTACATAACAATAAATAAGCTTGTGGGGTTACAAATAAGTTTTCAATATGATAAGAATTGAGTATAAAGAAAATATACTCATAAAATTATAACTTTCTAAATTTTCTTATTTCTTTCGTCTTTGAAATTGTTATGACAATATAACTAAAAAAATTATTTATTCCAAATCTTTTTATAGAATTTTTTCTATGATATTATTTTCCAAAATATAGTAAGATTCAAATCTTACCATGAAACATTATTTTCAAAACATAATCAGATGATTCAAATCATAAATATTATTTCCAAAATATTAAAATTTTATGAAATAAAATATAATGCTACTAAAATATTAATTCTTTTTAATGAAATAATTTTGTCATCAAACTTTAAATTATCATCATTCAAAATAAATTATATTAAACGTAAATTATTTCATGTAATCATATAAATCATATAAGCACTTTAATAAAGTATGTAGTCACTTAACGTACCTTTCTTCTACCAAATTTGCAAAAAGAAACCTTCAATCGAAAATTATGAATTTCTACCGAGAACACTCTACATATATAGAATATAACCTTAATTAATATAAGATCATTCAGATACTCGAGATAAATTAAAGTAAGACTCTAATTTGTGTATGGTTCTTTAAATTATGAAACTTTTTACCATAAAACTCATGTTTTCTATATAATAAAAAGATTGATGAATGTATATTTATAAAATCATAAAATTATTGCTAATAATATATTAAGTAGTCTTTTATAATTGAAATCATGCTACACCTTCTGTCCCATAAAAAACTACTCCATTTCTCTTTATCCTCAGTTTTTTTTATAGGCCCACATGTTTGTCTTGTAGTGAGTTACTGTCCATTGTTTTATGAGTATGTGGTTTAGAGTAAAATTGGGTAAAACAAGTGGGGTTGAGATAGGTAAGTAAGAGTAAAAGTGTAAAAAAAAAGTGGTGGATCGGACCATGATTATAAAAAAGGAAATGGAGCAAGTATTTTGGGACGGACCAAAAAGGAAAGTGTAATAATTTTTTTTTTATATGGAGGGAGTAATATAATTTTATGATTTTATTCCTAAATAAATAATAAGAGTATATAATTTCAAAGCCTCAATACTTAATATAAATTTTGCCAAAATACTTATATGATCATGAGAAGAGAAGAAGAGAAGAAAACCGAAGAGGAAGGTAGTGGCACGACTACATGAGGTGGCGCACGGTGGTGGTGGAGTGAGAGAGAGACTTGTAATAGAGGGAGGAAAAAGAGAGGAGAAAATTTGTTTTTTGGTGTGTGTTTTTATTGAAATGAAAGAAAAAAAAAAAAAAAAAAAAAGAGGAGAAAATTTATAGAAGGTGAATGATTTTTTGCTTGGTGATCAAAAAGTTTGATCATGGATTAAGAAAATTGGTAGGGAGTTATGTGGAGAATATTTTCATATAATTTGGATGAAGTATTTAATTTGGGAGTAAAGTTCAACCTAATAATTTTTTTTTGTCTCCCCTTTGTGGTAGATAGCCGTGTAGTTAGGTGGGCTTCAACTTTTTTTTTTCCTTTCTTTCTTTCTTTTTTTTCCAGGTTTTGGGCTTCTTATTTGGTCTTTTGGGTTTTAGTTTGAGTTTTTAGAAATTTTTAAATTGCATTTGGGTTTAAAATACTTTTTCAATAAAATTAGTTTAATCATAGGATCCTAGTAATTTATGAAAATAAAGGTTATTTAAGATATCCGAAAATCACATGTATGTATATGAAATTTCGGTTTTTATAATTTAAAATAACATTTAAATTTAAATTTTATATCTAAAATTTAAATAAATAATTTAACAGTATAAAAATATTAATTATTTACAAAAATATTTATCCAAATTTACAGAGTATTACATATAACCAAAAGTTAAAAAATTTTAGACCAATCAATAGTATTTTTTTCTTAAATAAACCATAGTAACAGTCAAATTGAAGCATGATTTTTTCCAACTAATGGTAACATATGAAAACAAAGATTTTAAACTAATGATCCAAATTTTTTATATCCTTTGAAAAGACAGTTTTTCCTATGTATTATGTTTTATTTTAACTAGTTTTTGAGCCAGTGTAATGCATGGGTTAGAAGTTTCAGAATTAATTTCAAATGAACCTACAATAGTAGATAATTATTTCAGCAATGTTGAGAGATAGAGTGACTTGCGTAAAAATGGAGTGCCTAAATCCTTACCCATAATTGTATTATAAGAAGTGTATTAATTTAGCATTTACTATTTTTAACATCATTTGATTTGGCATTATGATTCAAAGTCTTAACATTTGAAAGTAGACGATTCGCAAAAATATGTAAAAAGACGATATTGTTATTGACTTAAAATTATATTACAACAACTTTGATAACGTAGACAACGATATCAGACACCACACCATTGGGAACTACCTCGATTGCGACCATGGTTGGGGCATGCATCCAAGTCAAACACCCCTACCATGGTTAGGGCGTCTCATTTGGATGTCCCCCTATTAAAAAATTGAGCATCGTCATGGTGGTGGTTGTCACGGTCGAGGTCGTGGCCTGATGGTGGTGTCTAATGCAGTTGTTTGTGTAATCAAAGTTGTTGTGGTGTAATTTTAAGTCAATGGTAATATCATCTTTTAATTCAAAGTTTGAGGCAATTTTAAGTAATTTTGGGGCAACGAATAACGACTCTTAAAAATGGGTTATACCCATCACAAACACATACACTAATGACATGATACAATGATGATTTGGTGCCTACGTGGCGCAATATGGTGCGAGGAACACCTTTTAAGTTTTTAACTAGTTTGTTGGCACGGTGTTGCCCCAAGTGTTACGTTTTTTTCATTATGTATTTGTATGATTTGGCGCAATAAAAAATTCAACCTCTAATTCACTTAAATAAAGGAGATGAATAATGTTATGCGCAAATTTAAAGCACTAATAAAAGTTGGTTGAGACGGTAAGGGTTGATCTTGAATTGTAAGAGGTAATAGGTTCGAATTACAATCTAAATATAATTTATTTTGTTAAATAATGTGACAATGCTTACATGACACATATGCTTTAGAAAGTGTTAGGTAGGCATCTTACGTGGCACAATACGGTGTCTTGAGTGCCTTTTAATATATTGTATAGATAGATTGTGTTTGTTGTTTGTAAATCATGATGTTTTAGCCTTTAATAGAAGTTCCCAGGTGATTTTTTTTTTTCAGTTGTGGGTTTGTTTTGTTTTCGGGGTAGGGGTTTTTTTCAGTTGAGTTTTGATTATTTTTTCAGTTGAGTTGGAAGTTTTTGGGGTTTAATTTTCAGGTGGGTTCGAATATTTTTTCCAGTTGTGTTCTCTATTTTCAATTGAGTTATGATTTTTTTTGGTTTGAATATAATTTTTAGTTATACTCGTCTGACCATCATTTGTATTGTGTCAGACTGTCAGACTTGTCTAACACAATACATTCTCAATGAGAAAATATGTACATTATATTACATACATTATTTGCACTGTATTACGCCACGTAGGATTGTCCACGAATGCTATTGACATCATATTACGCCATATATGATTCCTCATAGGAAAAATATACATTTTTAATCTCAATTAAAATGTATACATTTCCTTGAGTGAGAATCGAACCCACAACCTTCGTAATGAAATGTCAATGCTTAACTATCAAACCACTTTAATTTATTAGGGAAATTCTATCTGGTACCATTATGGTTTTGCCTTTTCTATATGGTACCCAATTTTAATTTTTTGTCCACATGGTACCACTGTAATTTATGTTTGGTCTCTGCCATGACACTTCCGTTAGATTTAACGGTTTAAGTTTTTTTTTGGCTTGATTTATACATATTCTTTTATGTATTTTAGTGTTCATATATCTATTTTTATGCATATTTAATATGAATATGTATTTTTATACAATATAAACTACGTATAAGTATGTTTTTTTAATGACACGTAAATCGAGGCTATTCGGGAACGCATTTCGGGGTTAATCGGGTAGTTTTTTGCAAATTTCGACCTCGAAACGGACCCCTTAAGGGTGGGGTTTAAATGACCCATAAAACCTGGAACGTGCTATTTCTTCCTGACACGCAGTTCGATGCGCGCATATCGAGACTATTAGGCCGGGAATGCAGTTCGGGGCTAATTGGGTCATTTTTTGCAAATTTCGACATCGAAACGGACCCTTCTTATGGGGTGGGGTTAAAATGACCCGTAAAATCTTGACCCATAAAAAATAGTCCGTTTCAAGGTTTTATGAGTCATTTTTAACCCACCCTTAAGGGATCGGTTTCGAGGTCGAAATTTGCAAAAAGACCCAATTAGCCCCGAAATGTGTTCCCGGATAGTCTCGATTTGTGCGCATAGATATGCGTGTCAGGAAAAAAAAAGTCCGTTTAAGGTTTTACGGGTAATTTTAACCCCATTCTTATGGGGTCCATTTCGAAGTCGAAATTTACAAAAAATGACCCAATTAGCCCCGAACTACATTCCCTGATAGTCTCAATATGCGCGCATTGATCTGCGTGTCAGAAAAAAATAGCCCGTTCAAGGTTTTAAGGGTCATTTTAACCCCATCCTTATGGGATCCGTTTCGAGGCAGAATTTGCAAAAAAAAGACTTGACTAGCCTCTAAATGTGTTCCTGAATAGCCTCGATTTACGTGTCATTAAAAAAAACATATTTATACGCAGTTCATTTAAGATGTGTATAAAAATACGTATTCATATTAAATATACATAAAAATACATATATGAACACTAAAATACGTAAAAGAATATGCATAAATCAAGCAAAAAAACTTAAACCGTTAAATATAACGGAAGTGTCGCGGCAGAGACCAAACACAAATTACAGTGGTACCATGTGAATAAAAAATTAAAATTGGGTACCATATAGAAAAGGCAAAACCACAGTGGTACCAGATAGAATTTCCCAATATTTTAAAGTAAAATATAATAAAGTCTTGTAAATTAACATAACTTTAAAAAGGTGCATATTTCAAACAAAGCTCAATTAAATTCCAAATCCTTTAAGAGTTTTTTCAAAATTATAATATTAATTATAAGTTTATCACATTATAATCGCCCTCCATATTAATTCACATTAGACAAAAAAAGTCAATTACAAAGTTCATAAAAATAATACTCCGTACAAAATATAATTTATAATGGTAACCTGGACAACCTTTTAGACACCATCAGGGCCGTCCCAATACTTATAGGGGCCCTGTGCATTATTGATAAATGAGCCCTAAAATTTTATTATAGAAGAAATTATTCAAAACAAATGACAATACAAAAAATGATAATTTTAGTAACCTTAGTTATATTTCGTGAATTACTGATTCTCTAAATTTGTCAAACCTATTAAGTACATTTGGAAAAGGGGGATAATATTTGTCTATGTGATATTTGTTAAAATCGAAAGGCAAAAACTAACAAACACTCACACGATGCATGCTAGATAAGATGATAAAAATAAATAAATAAATAAGCATTACTTATTCTAATTGATGCTTGATTTTAACATGTATCCCAATATTATTTTTCAGAATTAAATTTAATACCTATGCATGTAAATAAATAAAAAGTATGTTGAATTTTGATGGGTTGCTATGTGGTTGTGATGCACTCTATACCATACATATTGTACGGGGCATGACACGCATCTGTAAGGGGGTAATAAGGAATCCTCGCAAATGCGTGCGGTGAGAATCAAACACAGGGACCTCATGCCTGGAATTCTAAAGCCCTAACCACTGGACTATGACTTCATTCTCAAATCATTAACCATACTACAAACACTAGAGTTATCATAATTCACAAAAGTATTAAAAAAAATTACTAATCCACAAAAGTCCAACCTTGGGCATCAAAAAGCCCAACAACTTTAACTTCACAAGTCCAAAATAATTTGACAACGGCTATAATAATAGTCCAACACAGAAACATCCAAATTGTACCATGATTTTTTAATTCCACGTTTGGAGTAGTACCGTCATAAAGTCACGTGACTCCACTCAAATCTAGTACCTCATCCATAACTTTGTAAGTTATTTTTCTTTTGCACCAAATTAATTTAAATTATTCTATGTTTGGATACAAGTATTTCATTTGAAATGATGGATTTGTGTCAAATTCCATGTTTGGCAAGTAAAAAAAATTGGAATTGGATTTGGCCCAATTCCCAACCTAAGTACTTAACATTAGAGCTGGCAAAACTTGATCCAACCCGATAATCCAACCCGAACTCAATCCAATAATAACGGGTTGGGTTGAGTTTTTCAACCCGTTTCGTTAAATGGGTTGACCCAACCCAACCCGTTTAGTTTAATGGGTTGGGTCGAGTTGAAATTCTCAACCCGATTTCAACCCGTTTAACCCATTAAGAATATATGTTGTAATAAAATTAGTTTCAAGTTCAATTGACGTACTAATCTATTATATCACATTCATATTTTTTTTAAGAAGGTATTGTGTCAGACTGGTTTGACAGTAACGTTTCTATCAGACCAATCCCCTAGACCTAGACAAATATGGTTGAATCTGGACTCATATGTGTTTAATCTGGACACATGTTGTTAAACCTGGACATGTATTGGTAAACCTGGTCACATATTTGTAAACCTGGACACAAATTTATAACCCTGGAAACATATTTGTAAACCTGGACATATATTGTTGAACCTGGACACATATTATTAAATCTGGACACATATTGTTGAACCTGGACACATATTGTTAAACCTGGACATGTATTGGTAGACCTGGACACATATCTGTAAACTTGGACACAAAATTGTAACCCTGGAAACATATTTGTAAACCTGGACACATATTGTTGGACCTGGACACATATTGTAAAATCTGGACATATATTGTTGAACCTGGACACAAATTATTGAACCTGGACAAAAATTTGTAAACCTGATCAAAACTTGTTTAACCTGGACACATATTATTAACACTGGACACATTGTGTTATCCCTGGACACATATTGTTAAACCTGGACACATACCTGTCTAACTTGGACATATATTGTTAAACCTGGAAATCTATTTATAAACCTGATGACATTTGTAAACCTGGTGAAACTTGTTTAGCCTGGAAAAATATTGTTAAACCTGGACAAATGTTGTTGGACCTGGACACATATTTCTTTGACCTGGACATATATTACTAAACCTGGATCCCCTCATGAGTTGTTAAAAAAATACAAGTGTTGGACGGTCCGACGGTCGGACCGTCCGACACAATACTTTCACAATTTTTTTTATTATGTTATAGATTTTTTACGAGTTATGTAGGTGGTTGTAATGTCTTAAAATCTAATTTTTTTTATCTTGAACATTAGAACGCAAAAGGTTGTTAGTTATTAATTAATAATGTGTTATAATGTGTAAATTATGAACAATATGACTTGTAAGTTGTAATACATATGACAATCGCAGGTTGTTGTTATGGTTCATATATAAGTATAGACATATAGACAATATAGTGATATAAGTTTATTTGATACTAATGAAAAGGTGATAATATTATTAAACGGGTTATTGGGTCAACCTATTTATTTATAAAGTTGGGTTGGGTTGAGAATCTCAACCCGTTTATATTAATGGGTCAACCCGAACCCAACCCAGGTCAACCCATTTACAGCTCTACTTAACATGGAAATGTTGTGTATTTCAAATACTTAACAAAACCATGTCATTTCAAATTCTAAAAACAACCCAAACAAATAATTGTCATTTGAATTATAACATTTCAATTTCAAAAATTGAATTCATCAATTTGAATGAATTCCACATATCCAAACACTACCTTAAATTTGTTTGGATTGAAAATAAGTAAATTCTAGAGTTATCAGATAATAAGAACTGAATTGAGCTAATTTTTTTTATTTTTTTATTTTTTGAAGAAATTGAGCTATATTGAGATATAAAAAATTAAGTTAAAAAAACCCGGTCTGACTCAAAATCCACGCACTATAATATATTTGATTACTTGTTACTTTCTAGTTTCTACCTTTAACAATCACATTCTTCAACTAATTAGAACTAGCTTTTATGTACAATTGTACGTTATGCATGCTGATATTTAGGGCTTAGTGTTACTCAGTAGTAATAAACCAACCCAAATTAATTCAAAGTTTGTAACTAAGTTGACATCCATGCTACTATAGAAGAAACATTGATTGATTTTAAAATAGTAATTAAAACACATTTTTAATTCTTTAAAAATCCATTTACAATGCTTACAACAACAATTTATTGTTAGTACTAAAATCAAAGCTTTACCTAAGGACACCATCTAAATATTTACGAAAATTAGTATTGATTGAATTTTTTTAAAATATATAAAATAATAGCAATCTATTAAATAGTGCCAGTCAAACTATAATATGATATTGTATTAAAAAATACTGATGCAGGACGGGATGGTCCAACGAGCGACTTCAACGATGAACGACATCATTTTTGTTCACTTTTTACTTGGATAGTTTCAAGCTCTAGTTTTAGCTTATTTTCATACTTTTGGGTTGTAATAATTTAGCTTAAACTCTTATTTTGTGCTTTAATTAAGTTAGCATGTGTAGTGGAGCTAGGAGAACAAGCAAAGGAAGCTAATGAAGACTTGCATGAGGCACGACCGTGCAACATGCATAATGGTTGGGAAAGAAGTGCACGACCGTGCAGTATGATTCTATACGACCGTGCAGAGGTCAGAAGCCAAATTTAGGCTTGCACGACTGTGCAGGCTAATGCTGCACGACCGTGCAAGCACGAAGGATTTCGCCACGGTCGTGCATGTTAGGCTGCATGACCGTGCAACCAAGTTGCAGGACCGTGCAGGCTAACTTTGCAAGACCATGCACGATCCAGTAGCCTCTATTTGGTCGTGCACGGCCTAACACGGATATTTTCGTGTTTTTACTTTTTCTCTTGTTTTGTTTAGTGTCTTTCTAATCTTGGCATTTGATAGAGGCTGCTGGATCGTGCAAGGTTAGCCTGCACGGTCGTGCAGCCTAACATGCACGACCGTGGCGAAATCCTTCGTGTGCTTGCACGATTGTGAAACATTAGCCTGGACGGTCGTGTAAGCCTAAATTTGGCTTCTGACCTCTGCAGAGTCGTGTAGAATCACACTGCACGGTCGTGCACTTCTTTCCCAGCCATTCTGCATGTTGCACGGTCACTTGCACGGCCGTGCCAAAGCAGAGCATGGTCGTGCAAGTCTTCATTAGCTTCCTTTGCTTGTTCTTCTAGCTCCACTACATATGCTAACTTAATTAAAGCACAAAACAAAAGTTTAAGCTAAATTATTACAACCCAAAAGTATGAAAACAAGCTAAAACTAGAGCTTAAACTATCCAAGTAAAAAGTGAACAAAAATGATATCGTTAACCGTTGAAGTCGCTCGTTGGACCATCCCGTCCTGCATCAAATACAAAGTTATACAAAACATAAAATAACTCATATTTTATTTTATAGAATAAAATAACTTATAATTGATATATTATTGAATTAATTCAAAACATTAAAATTGAATGTGATAAAGGCAAAGTTAACTTATTATTATATTAAGTATGGAATCAATTGTTAATTGACTGAAGCACAAAAAAGTAATTTTTTTCATAATTGTTTTAAGTTAAGGCTATATAAGTATTTTCTTATGGATATCATAAATCCCCATTGTCTTATATAATAGAGATATATATTAAGCTTTTTTTGCACGTTATATGTGCAACACCATTGTTTTTTATATAATTGTTATACAATAGTAAAACAAACAACAAAGAAATAAGGTTTAAATATGAGTTTTCATCCATTTTGTGATTGTATAAAATAGAAAAAATATATTCAAATTGAATTTCTTTCATGTCAAATAATGAACAAAGAAAAAGTTGATCCACTATATTTTTTCTATCCTATCTACTAAATTTCCATTATAATCAAAAGGTAAAAAAAAAAAAATATGTAAAAATATATATATCAATATGAGTATCTATTTGTAGAGAATTAAAAATTACGAATTTATATTTTTTAATTTTATTTTTTTGAACTATATATTTTGTATTATTTTTATTTGAAAGAATAAAAAAATTATAAGAACTTTTCTTAATTATGTAGTTTGTATTTTTACAAAAATCCAAGGGTATTATAGACATTTCAAGGGGGACACCATAGCTCCCCTTAACTTATATAATAGAGATTAAAACTTGTTTGGTTGAGCATAGAAAATTAATTCCCATGAGAAGTCTCATTTTATAAGAAATAAATTCTCCTATCAATAACCTAAGAATTGGTTATATCATGTGTTTGATTGAGCATAAGAAATTGCAATTGACACAAAAATTTACATTTACCAACTGTAGATATCTAATTAATTTCCAGCATTTCATAAATTTTTTACTTCTTTCGTAAATCAATTCTTGCAACAAACACCCCTGATACGAACTCATGGTATTTTGGTGTAAGAATTTAAAAACATCCCAAAATAGCAAATGTTGCCGAAATTTATTTATGGATGAAATATTTCCCTTGAAAATTCTATTTCAAATTCAAACCGCTTTTAAAATTTGAATTATAAACTCTCAAAATTATTATAAAAAAAAGCTCCATCATTTAAAAAAATGTTGTAATTGATTTTTATTTTTGCCCTTAATAATATTTTTCATGCTTAATACAAATTAAAATTTAAAATATTATTCTACCAGTTTACAAATAAGTATTCAATTTAACTTTTCACATCTCACATATAACTTTGCGTATTAATATCGACAAAAATCAAACAAAATCTCACATGTAAATAGTACAAAGTTGAAATGGAGTAATTATTTATAGAAGGGAGTAATTATTTATAAAAGGAGTAATTATTTAAGTTCATGTTTTTTTTAGTCCTATAAAACGAGACCTTAGTAGTGCTTGATCTAGAATTTTGAGAATGTTAAAACAATTACAAGAATATTGTCCAACTAGAGAGTTTTCAAATATATTTTTTATTTAGTTATCTGATTCAGATATCGATTGGTCTAGACATTGTTTTGAGATAACAATTTTGTTAAACAAATCACCATCTAAAGTAGCGATTTAATAAGTTTTTTTTTAATTACGGTTTTTTTTTTATTTTAATAAATACTTTTTCTGCCCGTATTATTATTGTGATACAGTAAAACACTCTAGAATTTTCCTCTCCTCATGTTTTGTCTTTTTCCCAAATTTCCAACCGTCAGATCCACATCCAACGGGTCCATCGACTAACGCTCACACTCTCCTCACTCCTCACACTGACACACCATTTCACTTATCTTGACGCTTGTTCTTCTCCACATTTATTTGCTTTACTTATTCAAACAGTAACTAATCACTGATGATGATCATCATCATAAATCTGATGCATCAATTTCCTGTGATAATAATAATCAACCATAAACACTAAACCATTTGAAAAATCTTGATGAACATTAACAGAAATAATTAAAAAAAAGAAATGATAATTAAAGCTAAAAATTCCATTATTTTTCCAATGATCTTGAGAAGAGAGAAGCACCATGATCAACATAAAGCACCATAACACCACCACAAAACACAACTCATAACACACAAAACAGATTTATGAAAAAAACAAAAACAAAAACAAAAACAAACACACTATTTCTCTCTCTCTCTCTACTTCTCAAACTTTGTTTCTCACCTAAAACCCCCTTCTAAAACAAGAACCATAACATTTAAGATCAAATCTAACATCATCAAAAACTACCTCATCAAATAGAGACGATGAAGAGAAGAAGATAATGACGATCAGTTAAAAAAAAACCCGATCTAGAGTTGACCACTGTTAGCAATAACAACAGGCTTTGAGCATTTTCCACCACCAGATCCAACCTTCTCAATAGCTCTAACAACCTCCATACCTTCAACAACTTGACCAAAAACAACGTGTTTACCATCAAGCCATTCAGTCTTCTCAGTACAGATGAAGAACTGAGATCCATTAGTGTTAGGACCGGCATTAGCCATGGACAAAATTCCAGGTCCAGTGTGCTTCTTTACGAAATTCTCATCGGCAAACTTCTCGCCATAGATAGACTCACCTCCCGTGCCATTTCCGTTGGTGAAATCACCTCCTTGACACATAAACCCAGGGATCACACGGTGGAAGCCTGATCCCTTGTAGTGAAGAGGCTTTCCCTTTCTTCCTGCACCCTTCTCCCCCGTGCAGAGTGCACGGAAGTTTTCTGCGGTTTTGGGAACGATATCGGCGTAAAGCTCCATCACGATTCTTCCGGCGGGTGCGCCACCGACTTCCATGTCGAAGAATACTTTTGGGTTTGACATGTTTGTGGGTGGCTTTTTTTTTTTCTGAGATTGATTTAGGGATTTGAGAAATTAGGGATTGACTTAGGGTTTGTTGGGTAAATTGAGATGAGATGGTGGGGTGATGGGGGAGAAGGGGTTTATATAGAAAGGGGTTTTGAAGGGTGAATTGGGGATTTTAATAGTGCGATGATTGTGGTCATTGATAGTGGACACGTGGTTGGTAGGTTGATTAACCATGGTTTGGGTGTGGAACTAGGGTTAGATAGGATATAAATCATGGATATCCAGTATGCTTTTGCTCTTTTTTGTTTTTTGTTTTTTTTTTCCCTCTTTTGATTCAAAAAAAAAAAAAAGTAACTGATCCGGTTTTCCGCTTCTTGAGTTCTTGTTGTCAACATTATGCGGTTTAAAGAGCCAAAATCAGTAATTACCCAAAAAAAGCCAAAATCAGTCAAGTTTTTGGCTACATTCCGTCAAAATTACTCCGTAAATAAATACTCATATAAGGAAATTAGTTAAAATGCTACTCCCTCTGTTCCAATCCAGGGTATTTTCTTTTCAATTGATTCGACCTGATTAAATCCTTAAAGTTCATTTGATTGTAACTTATTAAACATGATCTGGTTTGATTAAAACATGATCTGGTTTGAGACCTGATAAAAAGTTGAAGAGGGAACACACCCTATCAGGTTTAATTTGTTCATGTCATATCATGTCAGGTCAGGTTGAATAAGTTATAATCAAATCAGCTTTAATAGGTTTAAACAGATCAGGTTTGGTCAAATAAGTTGAAGGGAATGCACACTTAATTGCTACATTTTAACTTGTAGCATTGTTCACATGTGGTTTTTGACTGTTTCTAGTTTTATAAGCGTAAGGAAAAACATAGTCATGATAGATCTAATTTAATTCGTCTCAACATGCACTTTTCAAGTATATATAATTTTATAATTTTTTTATTATGTTTTGTTCAAGATATTTTTATTTAAAGTCGTGTGTCGAGAGATATGACCAAGTGAATGTACGAACTAAATTGAGACGGGTGGAGTAAATACAGTGCAAGCGTCTGTATATAAAGATTCAAACTAGTTATTAACCCATGCATAATGCAAGAGTTTTTTAGGGTGTATTTGATTTAACTTATTTAACCATTATAGTGCTTATTTTACAAAGTTGAAATTAGATATGATAAGAAAATTCAGATAAGATCAAACCAAATAAAAAAGATTCAAATCAGATCCGAAAAGTTTTAATTATAAAAATAACTACAATAAACAAAATCAAACCAGATCGTATAAGTTTAGACAAGATCAGATCGAAAAAATTCATATAAGATTAGATCACATCAAATTAGAAAAATTAAGTTTAGATTAGATAAAAAAAAAATCAGATGAATCAAACGCATCCTAATTGTAGATTGAATAAAAAATAAATGAATAATGATCAATTAGTAAAATTATTAACAATTGTTTACAAAGGTATTATGAATTGATATATAAAAAAGCCTAATATTCATTATTAAATTTCAATTTAAAAATATATACCAAATTAGACGTAAATATAAATATTAGTATATGTTAGCGGTCAAACGATCAAATATTAAATGGTTTCATCTTTGTAATGGTGATTTGTTAATGTGGTGTTGAATATTAAGATGGATGTGGTCTCAGGGGCTAGTCCAAAAAGATGACCAGTATTTATTGTAGATCTCACTCATCAATTCTAGCCTAAACCCCGATATCGGGGTGAGAGCTCCCAGACCGAGGTCAATCCTATTCGTTGGTTTATACTCATCAAAGTTTGTCAGATGCAACCCCAAGACCAAACCCCAAGTACTAGGATGAGGGGGCTCCACACCAGGGCCGGTCTCATAAAATACCCGAGCCTTTGTTTTGTATAAATACCGAGTTTTAAATTCTGATCAGTCTCTCCTTTTCCAGCTTTTCAATTTCCATATTTGTAATACTCATCCATTTTTAATGCAAGATTTATTTTTTCCATTTTCAATCTGGTAATTCCCTCTTTATTTTTATTTTCAATGCATTCAATTATGTTATTTTCTTTAGTTCTTGCAAACATGTGCGAGTAGTTTTTTTTTTCTAGGGTTTGGGGAATCTATTGTTATTGATTGAATTTCTTTGTTTTATATTACAAAATATGTGTTTAACTTCCTAAAACATAGTCTGTAATTCATAAATATGAATATATATTGAGTTATATGCCGAGAGGTAGGAACTCCTTATAGTCTTGAGGTTTTAGGTAGAACGAATCTAGTAAATTGCGAGAGTTTGCTAGAGGATCTAAGTTCTATACATTTATTAAATTACGAGAGTCTGCTAGATCTTGATTAAACCTTATCTTTGATTTATGGAACATTGATCCTTTAATTGATTCATGATGTTAGCTATAGTGAACTCTAACCTCCAAATTGTCTCTTGCTATTGCTTTAATCCATTAAAATCCAAACATTTTAATCTTTTATTTAAAAAATCATTTAATTACTTCATTAGTTTAGTCTTTTCATTTAAAGTTTCAGTTTTAATTTAGTAGTTTAGTTATTCAAATTCATCTAATGATCCTTTCACATAGCTCATACTTTCTAGAAATTAAGAACCTCCATGTGAAATCGACCTGACTTACCTCTACTACACTAGTTGGTCAATTGGGTATTTTTGCTAGATAGGTTGTGACATCCCGACCATATCATAATATTTTTCATATATTTTTTGGCTGTATAAAAATAATACATCAGATTCAAATTAATTGCAATAAATGGGTGTGTATTTTGTTTACAAATGTAAAATAGATGGAGAGAAAAAAAAAAGATGTGAAAAAGAGAGACGAGAGAAAAATAATTACAGAGTAATTAATAAAAAAATAAAACATTTGTTATAATTAAGAAATTGAGGTGAAGATAGTATCTGTTATAACGGGTAGAAGCCCATACAAAGTACTCCCTCCGTAACATAATTCTGGCAACAAGTTTTTTTCTACGCATTTCAAGGAAGCGATTTAAGGGTGTAAATGAATAAATTGATCAATTTTTTTTAAGATTAGTAATTTATGATCTCAATCTTACTTGTATTAAAATCATTTTGATTAATTTGTTCGTTTACACCCTTAAATTGTTTCCTTGAAATGCGTGAAAAATAACTTGATGCCAGAATTATGTTACGGAGGAAGTATTTGTAATTTTGTCTCCTTTTTTTTGATTGGGTTGTGTGCATTACCTTTATAAAGCAAAACTTATGAGATGAATGATTTGTGTAACCAATATAGACACACCTATATACATTTATGAAAAATCCTAAATTTAACGATACAAATACAGTGGTTGTTCCCTTTTCTTTATTAAGGGGACTTTGCCGTTGAAATTTATAATAAAGATGACATAAATCGATATAGTAAAGCTAGTATTGTATTGTGGAACACTAAATATATTACTAAACTTTTATTGTCATTCAATTACTTTAATATTTATTCCTGCGATTTATGCAATGTGATATTTTTTTTTTGGCAATATGTAATATGATGATATATTATATGATAAACAACAACTTTCGTCATAATCCGGAAAAAAAGATCCATTAGAGACATTAGACCCTCATCAAACCCTATCAGATTCTAAAGGTTTGGGTAAGAATCTAATCTTTTTTACCCTATGAATATGGAGAGATGGTATTGGTCGTCATATATATATATATATAAAGAATGTGGATAAGGGTCTTGCTAGACCATACCCATTGCCCTTATTGTTTAGAAGGCGGAGTTAAATTCACAAAACAAATTTATTTTTTATTTCATGGAGCAAAACAATTTGACTATACACACATGCGCCAATCCTAATCTTAATAAGATTATAAGAATTTTTACTTCATAAATTAGGACATTTACAATAAAATCCTCTGAGATCAACAATATTAATCTCATTGTTGGTCACCCAAATTCCGAGGTTACATATTTTTTTTTCACCAATAATCTTGCATGTGGATACTATGGTAGCACCGTTATGTGCTAACTGCTAAGCAGTAGGCTGAGGAATAAGACTGTAAGAGTGACTTAGCACCAAATCACAATTTGTTGCTACTACTTTAATTTTTAGTTAATATAAATAAACGCCTAAACAAATAACCGGCTAAAGCAAGCAAATAATCAAATAAGTGGAGTTGAAAAATCAAAAGTCACAAACAAATTGTAACCTTTGGTCCTCTACCAAAATCGTGATACAATGTCTCCAGAATGTTCAGCTTGACATAAAAAATGATAATAGGGTTATCCATAGTTTTGTATCCAAAATTTAAAGCAACTGGCATTGTTTACCTAATATCCAAAAACAATATATAGATATTAAAAAGGATACTAGGGTACCACTTCTCTTATTTTATTTTTTTTTAAAAACAACATTAAACACACTAAGCTGTTTGGTATAAATGTTAGAAATGAAAATAAAATTAAAACAAATTAAAAAAAAGGCAATTTTTAATGTAACGATTATTTGTTGTTTGGTGTGATTAAAGAAAAAACAATTTAGAGGGAGAAAGATTTTGCTTCCAAAATTAAAAAGATAACAAAATTAAAAAATATTTCTAAGTTGGGGGCTAACTTGGATTCAGGCTATCCACCACCGACTGTCTAGTTCCATACTTGCATCAAATTTGAGTGTTGTTAAAACACATTTAGTACTTGTTTGAGTGATATGAAAATTTACATATTTGAAGGATGGAATAATACTCTGATCTATGTACATTATTTCAATTTAAATGAACATTATTATGAAGTTTAATTTTCATTACTGAAATTTCAAAATTAAACCAATATTCATCAACTTGATAAACATTAATTTATTGCGAGTTGCATTTGTATAAGAAATATCTTCCTTTAGGCATCATGTGAATACCTTATCGGAATTGATGAAAACTTAAGGAAAATTGAGCTTTGAAGGAGGTAATACATGTACTGATGTACACTTGTTTGGAGGGAAATAAAGAAAGTAAAAAAAAAAAAATCCTTGAAAATGTTACTTTTCACAGACGGGAGAATAAAGGTCACATTACAAGCTCTCAGAATACTATACTTTCTAGTTTCTACATGATACACAAAGCTCTTCCTGACTAGAGAATACTTTTGGCTCTTCTGAATAATCAGGCTTCATGGGTCATCATTATTCTCGATATGTGCTTTAAGAAAAAGGATAAAATTCAAAAAGGACGCTCCATATTGATAATGACATAAAATAGAACCATTTATGACATAAAGTGAAGCAATGCAAGAGTGGTAGAGATGTGAATGTTTGAAGCTCAAACTTGATGAGTTTTGTGACAAATAAATATTCTCATCTCTTTTTGAAAATTAAAAATGTATTCCTTCTGTTAGTGGGTGGGTATATGGAATTTAATCACTCCCACCCACTTCTTTCCAACAAACCTCCGCCTCTCCCTAGGAATCTTGTATTTTCTATAGGCATTAGGAATGGTCAAGCAGTAGTGCAGTACTCAAGAAACACAAAGAACAACTTCAACAACATTCTGTACATGATACACAAAGCTCTTCCTGACTAGAGCACAATTTTACAAGATGCCTTCATTCTGTAACAAACCTGGATAAACCAATGACACAATTTCCTTCAAATGCTTCATTGGAGATTTTAAAAATGTTTGTTCCTCGGTTGCTGCAATGGAAAAATATAAAAATAAATAATTTAACAATTCAAGGCTTCAAGCATGTATAAAACAAGGTTCATAATGAAATCTACTGAAAAATTATACAAAACTGATTTACCTCTAACCAATAATCTCATTTGTTTAGAAAACTCTTCAACCCGTCCCATCACAGGTCTTATCCCACAGATTTGAGAGACACAGTGTTCCAAGTACAACGACATATCCACTATCTTCAGCAACAATAGGCATACAGTTTGAGTATCTGGGTTGATCTGTTTGGATTGATTGGCTTCACAAACTTCGGTAATAATAGCAATAGTCTGATCCTGCATTTAGCTCAGGCATGAAAGTATTCCATAAGTTAAAAGCCATGTTTCATTATATGATTGTGGCCAAAATACATTTGTCAACTGAAGTAAAAAGCATATAATTGGATTGGCAATTTACCTGCAAACAGTGTAAAATCTCTGGATCTGGAAGCTCCGGGAAATGGGAAAGATCAATGAATCCCAGTTCCTCAGCCTGTCCAGCAGCATCTTTAGCTTGAAGAAGTAAAAATTTCAATATGAGGAAAGCAATTTTGTATATATGCACCGCAACAGTATCTGAAAAATAGGTAGATTTCCCTGACTCTGAGCTTGTGCTTTCACGATCCTTGACCACGATAGCAGTTCGAGAAAATTCATCAGAGACATTGGCAATTGGAGCACATGCAATGGCAGCAGCCGCAAACCATCCATGTCTACTGTTTACAAATGATGGCTTTTTACAGTAATCATTTTCTTCTTTGGAGGAAGGAGGACATAAAAGAGGCACAACCCGAGCAGATGACTCTCTGAGACGGTGACTTCTACTAATGAAAGCCAAAAGATGGATAATCCTACCCCGAAGTTCAGAACCAATTTCTTTGGTGCCCTTTACCCATAAATTTCTGTGCTTAGCAAAGATGCTTATCAGCATAAGAGTATGCTCCGTCTCTCGAAAAGAAGATAAAGAAGTTTGTGTCTTCTGAGCCCTTGCTCGTTTTCTGTCATGGTCATCAGACGGGAAGTCTGGTGCACTAAGATGATAAGTTATCAGGTGAGCTTTCTCCAAGAAGAGATAAGACATCATGCTATCTACAACTTCATTACAGAGTGAAGTTTCTCCTAAAGAACAAATTGTTTCTGCAAGGACAGCCAAGCCTAAACCCCAGATGAGCTGGGGTTTCTCAATCTTGGCTCCTACCATTATAGACTTCTCTGGCTTAACCCAGTTCGCCATACAACCACTCGCAAACAAAATTTTCAGAGATGACAACAACCCAGAAGCAACAATCATTTCAGCACCTCGCCTCACACTGGCAAGGGTCAAAAGGAACTTCATTATTACTGGAAAAGAATCAAAGCACTGATTATCATGAAGCTTGACAATAAGTTGCTGCAGCTGAAGATGCTGCTCGATGATAGGCATCCATGTGATGGGTGCCAATATCCTCTTGATTATCAGGTCAATGGTAGCAAGGGAGATAATAGAATGATCAGGAATTTCAGTGCAGTTGCAAAGTATTTGCAATATGCCCAAGCACCTAGTAGCAGCTTCATTTGAAGAGTTAGATTCACTATCAGTTGTGCCGGACAAAGTAATATTGTGAGAACTGATTTCCACCACCAAGTGAAGAATCATCAGTAATAGCCTTATTATTTGTTTGACCTCAGAACCTAACATCCTTGATTCACGCAGTCTTTTCATCCCAGAACCACAAGTTTTAAGTATGACCAAACATGTAGGTGAAGGCATGCTTTTGTCAATATGTCTAACAAGACATAGAAGCAATTCGACTTGTGCAGATACATAGTTTAGGACTTCCTGAGGAGCATCTGAAGCTACTGTCAATAATTCGATTGTGGCTTGTAACTCCTTACATGAATGGTCTGTGCATGCAAAAAGCCTGTCCCTAGAAGTTCTATCCAGCATATTTTTCTGATTGTTCACTGTCTGAAATACACAATACAAGGAAAAATGAAATCAATAACAATTCGCAATTAATCTTTGAAAACTATTGCTAATGGATACGCACTAACCGGTTTCTGGATGACAAGATGCCACATATTTTAAAGGTATATGGACATGGTCGTAAATTCTTATAAGAGAAAGCAAATCACCTTCGTGCAGTTTTCCATGATGCATTCATGCACAATTATTAACTAACATAAGAAATGTCTCCATTGTACAAATATGTGATCTTTGAAAAAGAATTTTATAGTAAAAACATGTATTGAGAGTTGAGACATCCGGTAGGAAAACCGATTGAGATTTATCGTTGCATATTCATAACCGTAGCCCCATAGAAAACATTATGGAATTGATAGTATGCAACTAAAACAATAAACTGAATATAAAAGAGATGCAAAAAGGTCTAGTCAGCAGGAGACAGCCTGACAGACAAATTATCCCTGGAGCTACCATAGAGAGTCGTTCGAAGGTTTATTTATTTTTATTTTATTATAAACTAAGGAGCACAATTGTATAAAGATCAAATTCTAACAGCATCAGATCAGTATACAGAAAGCTAAAAACTTACATCCCCCATGTTAAGTGTTAAAATTGTTGTAAGAGCTCGCAATACTGGGAGTCTTGAGTCAATGATCAACAGCATGGAATTGGCATGCTGCAGGTAAAGCAACATATTCTCCACTATCTTTTTTGAAGATTTCCAATCGGAGTAATCCCAACAGTCAAGGCCAATATCATGCTGCAGGCGTGAAATATCAAATAGGTTCACAGTTTTGGTCATCACTGAGAATTCATTAGTATTCTTCTTCTGATAAGCTTGGAGAAGGTTGGAGCAACATAGGAACTGGGATAATTCTTTAAATGACCCATGTTCAATATTTCGTCCTTCCAGCTCTCCTTCCAGATGATAATACAGATCATTAAGTATCAAGTTCTTTACGTGGAGTCCTTCACTGAATAAGATGAACATTATACCATTACAAAAGAAGCACAAACACGCACAAAGAAAGACACATGAGAAGAGATGGGGCAGGTAAATTAAATAATTTGAATAAGGATATAAACCATTGAACAGATCCAGAGAGGAAGAACCCAAATACATGCAGGCAATGGCATAGCCATTATGTCCTTTGGCAGTTTGACCATCATACTATAACTAAGTAAAACTGTATTTGGATGAAACAATCACACTCCAGATAATTCTTCCCACAAAAAGAAGAAATTCATGTTCCTCTAAAATTATAACTTCCCAAAAAGATGCTTTATAAATGTCTATAAAATTCTTTTTCATTTGAGCAATATCCATCTTTCACTTGACTAAATACTATTACCTATTTGGATTAAACAATCACACTTTCGATAAAATTCTTCCCATAAAAAAGAAGAAATTCATGTTCCTTTAAAATTATAACTTTCTAAATAGATGTTTTATACTACATTCTTTCACATTATTTGCAACGATTTGACATAAAGTAGAGCGTACAGATGTCTAATTGTTGGAAATAATATAAAACGGAGGTATTATATGTATATGAACTTTTTTATTTGAGCAATACTATTACCTGTAACCATGCTGCTCATATTGGATACACAGCTCAGAAAACGCAGGTAGATTTAGTAACTGCACAAGTAATCGTAAGCAATAATTAGAATGCCACAACAAAATGAGAAAAAATATCAAGTTTATAGCACACATTCAAAGGTAGGAGATGCGTCAAATTTATAGTACATTACTGCTTATCTGTTTGCAATGACATTTCACAGTTACAAGGATATAAGTTAATAATGTTTGTAATGCAATGACATTTCAGTTACAAGTGATATAAGTACATAGTGTTTGTAATTTTGAATATTACAAGTTAAACTGCAAAAAGGGTAACTTCAATACACTACAAATGTCATACATGGAAAAAAAATTGCATTCCAAGAATTACACGTACTATGCCCAAGTGCCCAACTTGAAATATTCCCATTTGTGAAGTAAACTTGTTAATTGTTATGCCTAACTCCACTACACAGATCTTACTCCACAGATCACTACTTTATCAACCACCACAAAGCCATTACTAACAATATCAATATATACACATAAAGCGGGAACAGGAAGTGCCAAGTCAATGTGCCTTCATGTCATAGCGGGTGGTGCCTAAAACGAGCCAAGTAAAGATTGTGCCATACTGGGCTCATGTAAGTTTTAGAATATAAGGCCCATGGTTGTACAGTTGTGCCGTGTCTCATTAAGAATACCTCTATATATTAAGAAATTTGTTCATAATATTATGAATTTTGTTAATTATGTAAGGAACAAAATGCAGGTTGGTCCGTCGCGCTCATATAAGGTTCTTGGCAAGTTTTTAAACTGTTGTCTGTGCATAGCCATGGCCTATTGTCCCCAACACCTGCCTCTCATGCCGGGCAAGCTTAACTCATGCCGTGCCGACTGCCGAGTTGGCCCTTATGCGGCCAAGCCCATGCTCAGCTCAGCTCTATATACACGCTTAATTTAAGGTTAGAAAGTAGTAAATTTTATTTATAGAATTCCTTTAGGTCCTTATTTTAAAAAAGGTTCAAGGCACAAATGGTTCCTAGAGCCTAAGCGCAACGCAACGACGCGCGCCTATTTTAGGCACGCGCGTCTATTAATTTCAATTTTTTTTCCTTTGGTTGTATTTAATATTAATAAAAAGATCCCTAATAATTTTAGCAGTGATAAAGGTAAAGGCAAGTTAAATCTAAGTTTGAAAAAATTTCAATCATTCTTCAATTTATAACTTAAATCTAAGCTATTCTTCTTAAGCTGTAAAGGCACGCCTTACTAAGTCACTTTGAGGCGCCTGACTATTGAAGAGTTGTAGGTGGATCCGTGGATGAGCCTAACTTGGTTAAAGCCCATTTACCAAATCCCAAGAGTGAGGTACTATTTTTAAAACTAAGCTTGGGACTAACAAAAATAATGTTATAAGCTACAAATGTCAAAGCGATGGTAATAAAATAATACATAACGGAAATTATGGCAAACTTTTTTCCTTAAACAAAAACTACAAGACGCATAAAATATTATTGAAATAAGGAAAAAGTTTTGACAAAATAGTAAACTACAATCATTCTAGGAAACAAAAAACTGATAAAATTCAGCAAACAAAATGCACCATAAGATTTGTGTGTGTGTGTGTGTGTGTTTTTTTTTTTTTTAAGGGGGGGGGGGTGATATCTCAACAAAACCCAGTTGCAAAAACCAGCAGTTTTGGAGCAATGGATCAAAACTTTATTGTTCACCTCCATGTTCAGAAATAAATTGACATCTCTCCTGCTTAAACCCCAATATCATATGTTGCATGACAAATGCCTGAGTTTGCACAGATACATTCAACACAAATTATGCACATCTTTCTATTGTACAGGATACTGAGTCAATTAGTGCAGAGTACAATCAACTCTGACATGATGCAACCATGTCACTGCAGAAAAGGTTTCAGTTCTTGGAGAAGGAAACTTGAGGTTACTTGCGTACAAGCTTTCAAGATATATGGACATAATTAAGATAGAAGCACAACTCGTTGATACCCCAGCATGTTAAAGAAAAGGAATGACCTTTGTAGACCATGTAGTAACTGCTTCTATAAAACATAAAGACAGGCTGCCAGCATCACCAGAGGCCAACTTTCCAATCATGTGTGCAATAAGCAAACCAAAAGAAATCTGCAAGGATGAGCATACAAGGTTTAGCTTGAAAGTAAAAATATATATAACACAACATGAGTACACTATAGAAAAGAATGAAGCAAATTCCTTTACCCAGGCTGGCAAGTGCCTTGGGTTAAAAATCATGTAAAGGAAGCATGAGACCAGTGGGACTATCGGATTTAGCAGGGATGAAGCTAGATTTTAGGTGTGTGAAGGCAGATACCTATACAATAATCAATCAAAATACAAGCACAATATAAGTGTTGATGTGATTACTCAAATTAGTGTTTTCATAGAATACTGTTTTTCTTGAATCCTGGTTATTGGACAAGGTAGCCCAATGGAATGAGGCTAGGTCAAGTTAATAGGATATTTACTGTACAAAGCCTTATCGGTTAGGGTCAAAATAGGGACAAAATAATAGCCTCATAATTTTTCCAAAAAAAAAAAGGTTATGACAAAAAAAATTACATTTATAAATTGTGCACACTTGTTTTCATTTTTGGCTAACTTAATAAATTTATATATTTTTAGTTGTTTATTGGCTCGGCCGCTAAAAACAACCTATTGACCCGCAACTTGCTTTGGCTCAGCCCACTATTGACCTCTTTTAATTGACCCGCTAATGATCCAACCCGCACTGAACCCGACCCAACGAATAACCTGGTCTATTCTTGATCATTGTTGAATAATGCCTATGACAAAAGAGCTGCATATATAAAGTGTCAAAAATATAAATCCTAAATCAAATATTAGTTAAATTGATTGACACGTGATTCTGACATGCATTCCTAGATTAACATGTTGAAAAATTAATAAATGCTTAGGGCAGCATATCTCACTACTTAAACGACAAAAAAAAGGAGATTATATATACTTCATCCTCTCCATATTACTTTCAACATAGCACATAGGCACACGTTTTTAGGGAGAGATTTGAGCATGTAAACAAGCAAATTTCCTAAATGTGTAGCACGTACCACATACAAATCATCTAATATTACAATCCTTAAGGGGAAAACAGGGCAAAGTAAAAGGAAACAAAAAGAAAAAGAAATGACACAAAAAAGGAAGCTTGTATGACAGGATTTGATCCCTGATCAGCTGGTTCCAACATTTCAATCACTTCCATTGACAACTTTTACCATTCAATGTAACTTCTTTCTGATTCTTGCACTTATAATTTATTTGTTATCTAAACATATGTGGGCCAACTACACACCAACTCTCCTGGAAAGATAGGCTACAGGGCCAGGGACTCTATCAGCCTCTCGTGACTTTACCACTGAATTTTAGCACAGTAACATTTATCAATCAAAGCCTTAACCAGAAAAGGCAGATTTGGTTGGCAAAAACAGTGTCATTTACAAAGAATCTCACCCACTCCCGTCCAGCTAGAGTTACATGACCCACTGTACCAAATTTCAATCCCCCCCACCCCCCAACACACACACACACAAAGCAAACACTAAAAAGGGTTCTCTACCATCATGTCCACAATCCTATTCCTATCTTCTTTTATTTTAGATTTCTTCACATCAGTACTTACCCCATTAACACACATCCATCTAAATGCACAAATCTCCACAACAATCATTTTCTTAATAATATGCCATCCAAAAGCCTAACATTCCAACAAATAGAGTTGGCCTAATGACCATTTTATTATCACTTAGACCTGATGAGCAAGATACTAAGACTCAAGGTTCCTTAAAGGCTTAAACTTACTGATTCTATTTACCCATCCTTCTCACTGGAGTGCGTGGATTCATCTCTTTCACACAACACCTGATGTTACAGGTTCTTTCATCATTGCCTTTAAGCCAAAGTGTCACTGTTATCTTGATTTCTGGATTTGATGGACCAAATACAGATTTCACATTACAGTGTTGGTGTTTTTTAATGGTCGCGGCGCTGCGCAGCAGCACCAAATAGTTGCATTTTGCATTAATGGTCAATTTGAGCCAACATGGCAAAGTTACATGCCAATTTTAGTATCAACATCTGTTTTCAAAAGCAATTAAGAAAAGAATTATTTTATTAAAAAAAAAGAAAAAAAATTGTTAGAAACTGGCTATACATTTCGACTTTTTAAACAACATCTCTCGAAATTTGAAAAATACAACCTAAGCAGGTTGTTAGAATATGAATCCTATCTGTAACCGGCAAAAAGGGGTAGGATTGAATCAGTAGAAGCGGAACGTTTGATTGTAAGATCCTACCAAACAACAAATAGTTTTGAAGTAACATAAAACCACATGTTTTAAGAAATCTTTTTAGTTCTTAAAATAATGTCTTGTGTGATTTCTCATAATAATTCATATCTAGTTGATCACGCATTTTTTAGATTCAGGCTTTGTTGTTGTAGTATAAGATCAATATTCAAAGTAGTTTCAAGTGTATACATAGTTCAAACTCACATACTCTCTGTCCCATATTAAATGATCCATTTTGACTTTGGCACTGTTCACTTTGTAATTTTGACCCCCATTATATATATATATATGGTTGGGTTCCGGTAAAAAATTTCTTATTATGAGAAGGTGAGAAAAAGATAGATACATCAACAAAATCAAATTTAATCTTAGCCATTCATTTGTTGATCAAATGATTGTGATTGTTTCTCATCCTTCTCACCAAAATTACATTTCTCACATGAGCCTACTTCTATATATGTATATATATATATAGTCATGTACAAGGAAAAAAGTATGTTCCAGGTAACGGTCGCGGGAATGGCTTGTAACGGCATTGTAAAACGTTTCGCGGCCATCGCGACATTAATTTTTTCGAAAAGTTCACATAAATAGTCATTTAAGTTTGTTTTTCCTTTTATTATTTTACACTAAGTTATGTAACTACTATTTATTTTAATTAAATTAATGGCATTTGTAGTTTTGAAATAAG
Organism: Salicornia ramosissima; assembly: GCA_951394345.1. NCBI lineage: Eukaryota > Viridiplantae > Streptophyta > Magnoliopsida > Caryophyllales > Amaranthaceae > Salicornia > Salicornia ramosissima. Next base: position 49,632,483 of record OX596233.1, read on the forward strand.
CCCAAGAGGTCATTTACACATGCCCTTGTTTGATAAGGGTAAAAATGGATAAATATTCAAAGGGATACCGGAACTTTTTAGCAATTAAAAGAACATTAAAGCCAAGGTAAGATTTATATTTGAATTATAATCTAGAAAAAAAGGGTGTTACAATAATGTAATGGTGATGGAATGCCTTTACGCCATTATATAACGGTGTCGAGCCGAGTTTGATGTAATTTAATCGCACTATTCTATAACGAGGTTTCTTGGATTGGTGAGTCTGAAACCCGTTAAAAAACAGGCCTTACAGAACGGAAAAGGCAAGTTTTTTTCTAGGGTCATGTGGGGTCTCGTTTGATTTATCTCGATATAGACTTTCTAAACATATAACTTCTACAATTGTTTTTATTATACACAACTAGAGATTAATTTTTAAAGATGTATCTTGGGTGATGTCAAAAAGTAAATGGAACATTTATCTTGGGATGGAGGGAATAGTAGATAGGATAAGATATATGCATAGTTTTCAAAAATGATAATTATGAAATTTCGTGATAAATTTACATTAGCTTCTATAGCATTGTATGTATTTACTATTCAGCAACAATTATTTAATACTTGTGTTTTCGAACTAATAATTAATAAAATATATGTCAACATTTATTGTAGTAAATTATATACTCCTCCGTCTAAAAAAAAGTTGCTCCACTTTTCTTTTCGTTCGTCCCAAAATAATTGTTCCATTTCCTTTTTTAGCATCATCATAGCCCACCACGTTTTTTTTAAAAAAATTTATTTATTTATTTTTATAATTTAACCCTTACTTACCTATCTCAACTCCACTAATTTTACCATAAACCACTTAAAACCATGGTCATTAACTCACTACAAGAAAAACTGGTGGGGTCCACAAAAAAAATGAGGGTAAAGATAACTGGAGCAGCTTTTATGGGACGGAGGGAGTATGTTAGATCATAAGATCAAAGAATCATATAATTTTTCCACGAAAGAAGGCAAGGTTCTACAAATATTACGAGTAAATCTAAGATCTGAATCGGTCACATGCTTTTGACTGTGGAATCATACTTGGATCGGGAATATAATCAAGTTACCTAATAATAAAAAACTTCTGCTCATTCTCCATTCATCCAAAATTTGTACAATAACATTCCTAGACACACACTACGAATATTTGAAATAATATTAGCAAATTTAACAAGTCTTCACTCTTCAAGCCAAAATCACCAAATTGAAGACATTCCCTCGTATAAATTTTAAAAAAAAGGTAGCATCAAGCCAGTTTTCCTATTTAATTTAGCTTTGGGTTAGAACATGCATTTTAGACTCTTTTCATTTGCTCTTTTTATTTGGAGAATGGGAAGTTCCAAAAAACAATGGTGGGATTTCAATACAAGGGTTTATTTGTGTTAAGTCATAATTCAAGTACTCTCTCTGTAACGTAAACATTTCAGCAATTGTTTTTGCACACATTTAAGGAAGCAATTTGAGGGTGTAAAAGACCAAATTAATTAAAATTATTTTGATATTAACTTATAATCACATTCTTGCTTGTACGAAAACCATTTTGATTAATTTCTTTGTTTACACTCTTAAATCGCTTCCTCAAAATGCGTGAAAAAAAAAAATTGTTGAAATTTTAATGTTGCGGAGGGAGTATTATGAATCGGCGCTAAATTATAGTCTCCAATCCTTTAGGGTCTTCCTACTTATTATGCAATGTTTTTTCACCAATTTATGTTGATTATAAGTTTATAACTTTCCAAGCTTTACGATTTCAAATGTGAGTGAAGAGTAGAGTAATCAGTAATGTGCAAGAGAGAGAACGAAAAAGACAGAAAAGAGGATTAGAGAATAATTGGATCATAATCTCTTTCAAAGAAAGAGCCCAATAAAATAACAAGTGAATGAGGGAGGAGAGAAAAGAGGAAATATAAGTTAGTATTAAGTTATAGAGTGGTAAAATTTGACTTTAAATATACAAGTAAATGGAGGGAAAGAGGTTTAAGGGGCATAGTTAAAGGGATTTTGAAAGATTCCATCAGCATATATTGCTTCTAAGCTAAAAAGTGCTTCTTGGACAGTTCTGAAAAATAAAGATAACACAATGATGTAGTTGTTTAAAATGCGGTCACAATTTTTTTTCCCTTAGGTAACAAGTACAATGCTTAGGGTTGTATGAATGTGCTGGATATTTTTAGGAGTAATAAAAAGGATAAATAAGAAGTTTCAAACCAAAAGGCAAGTACACTAACACAACAAACTAACCTTTCCATGAAGATAAGTTTCAGAATCGAACATGCAAACAGCAGATGAGTTTAGCAGGATACTTAAAGAAGAGCTGTCAGACCAAGATAACAGAATCTCCTCGAGTTCTCCTGAAATTTCAGACAGTTGTGCATTGGTCCCAACACCAACTCCTCCTTTCAATGATAGATCAGCTCGTCTCACCAGAGACTGAGCATGTAATAATTTCTTGCGCAGGAATAGTTCTAAGGCCATGATGTCCAATGCAGCCGACTGACATTGATACTCATAAGCAAAATTCTGTGCTTCAGTTTCAGAGAGTTTTGTCTGAAAGGAAACTTCCTTACCACTAATAAGCAAAATAAATTCAGACAGTTGCTTCCAGAACTTTTTAGATTTTCTAATGACCTCCAAAACATCAATATACTGAGCAGCTCCTTGCCACAGTGCTTTCAGAAAATTCAGTATGCTCAAAAGAACTCTGGCGTTCCTGGATATAAAAAAATAAAAAGACATGTAGTTGGAAATCTGCATTCTTTATGAGGGAGGTATTGAGAATGACCTCAACAATAAATAAGACAGGAAAGCATAAAATAACCAAGCAGCACCCTATACTCATCAATTAATATAATACCTATTAACATACATATCAAATGTTTCAACATAACGCACAAGCATATCCACCAATTGCATTGCATTGTCAGATTTTAGAGCCTTGGAAGTAGAATCAAATCCTTGCTCATTTGAAACGCCATTATTCCTTGACTGATCAGCACTAATCTCTTCACCAGCAAATATAGCAGCAAGGAAAGCAGGCTGCAAAAAAAATACAGTATGAAACAAGTGTATTGCAAATTGCCTCGAGCTGAACGTTAAAAACTAAGATGTTAAGATATGCTAACAGATGAGTGCCAAGATAAAACACATGGGACATCCCGACTTCTTACTAAACATAATTTGTTAATACAGGGGAATACTTTAAAACAATAAACAAACTAAGTGGCCGTTTGGTTGGCGAAGGGGAAAGAGAATCACTTTAGGAATAAGAATGAGAGAGAATGGAAAGTAAAAGTGTTAGATTTAGGTAATTATTTGTTTAAAAAAGGAATGGATTTTGTTGCAACCACACCACCACCCCAGCAGGCCACCAACACAAAACCACCCTAACCACGCCGGCACCCCCTTACACCACCCCTCAACCACCGAAAAATCCCTCAACTACCGACAAATCCCTCAACCCCCCCAACCATCCACGAAACACCCACCGTAACCCTAAAGAAAATAAACAAAATTTTCATGCCTGGGGTTCATGGCAGGGGCTGGGCCGAGGGTGGGTCGGCGCTGGTGAGGGGTGGGAGAGGGGAGGTGGGTGGGGTTTTGTGGGTTTTAGGGTGGGGCTGGGGCAAGGGTGGTGCGGCGCCGGCGACGTGGTTGGGTGGAAGGTGGGGAAAGGGAATTAGAATAGGGGAATGGGGAAGGAAATGGGAATGACAAAAGTGGCCTAACAAACACAATCAAAGGGAATGGTGGCAGTTGATTCTCACTCCCTATGATTAATACCCCCAAGCAAACACACCCTAAGATGAAACTGGCACTCTGCAATGCTAAGCACTGGTCAACTGGACTACAGAGAAACAGCTGTCACAAAAGCATATACAAAAAGGTGACAAACAAAGGACCCGACAGGAACAATTACTTGCATGCACAAGACAAAAGAGTGTTTGAGATTAGCATTATCACAACTTACTACCTCAAAAGTGCTTGATGTTTTGCTCAAGTGTGATGCAACACAAGCAGGATTTGGTTATAATCATGTCAACACAAAACCTGCAAATGCTCAATAACTTGGGGTTATTCTTCAGTACTACCCTTTATGACTAGGAAAGGCTTTAATTAGAGGTAGGCCTGGTTTTTTGGACTGAACTAATTTGAGTTGAACTAAATGAACTGAACTACATTAGAGAGTTGACTGAATACAAGTCCACAAGAACATGGCCATAGTATGAGCCTATCAGGTACCTACTGAATGTCTAAATCAATGTCATCATTACAAAGCATTGACAATACAGTATAGTGCATGCTATGCCCTTACAACAAACAGTCGAAACAAAGACACACAAAACCAAAAAAGGAAAGAAAAGAAGGGTTGTCAACAAATGTAGACTTCTATAGCAATTTCCTGGTATCTATATGGCTATATGTAATACCCTGTATTTTTATACATTAATACAAGTATTTTATACGTATTTTAAACACTAGTATACTTGTTTTATACGCCTAAATGGATATTTTATATGCTTTATGAATTAGAATTAATAAAATGGTTTAAAATAAATATTTATGAAAATATTATTAATTGAGTATTTAAATAATTTATATAAATATATATATATATATATATATATATATATATAGAAGTACGCTCATGTGAGAAATGTAATTTTGGTGAGAAGGGTGAGAAGCAACCACAACCCTTTGATCAACAAATGAATGGCTAAGATTAAATTTGATTTTCCCTCCTTACTCCTTCTATTGTTTGGAGTCAATGTATCTATGGCATAAAATCAATGAATTTTTACTCAATGTATTTATAGTATATATTTTGAATGTACCTATAGTTGTTAATCAATGTATCTCTAGATCATAATTGATGTATTTATCTCTTCTCACATTTCTCACGACAAGAAATTTCTCACCGGAACTCAACCCTATATATATATATATATATATATTTATAAAAAAAATTTATAAAATCATATTTTAAATAATACTAAAGTTTTTAGTTGTATGTTTTGGGCGTCGTTTATAAAATAAAATATTCAGATTTGAAAACGATAAAAGTTTTTATGCCTACTGTCGCAAGCACAACCTAGTAGGAAACCCAAATCGCACTCATGTTATATAAATACCCTAGCCTAATCAATAGGTCGCTCCTACTGCTAAATCCTAAAATATAAAAATGAAAAAAAACTCTCATTCCTCTCTCCTCTCTCACATGAAACTCAAAGAAAAAAAAAATCTTTTTACTCCTTCCTCTTCAACACCACCGGTCCACCGCACAATCAATCACCACCACCACCGAGGATCTGCCGCCGCACCTCGCCAGCCCACGGACCTGCCGCCGCGCCCCATCAGCCGCCGGAGTGCCGGAGTGCCGCCACACCTCGCCGTCGCCCCGCTGCCGCTCCCCTGATGTGCGTAAGGTTTTGTTTTTTTTAAAAAAACTTCTTCCTCCTTTGTTTAAATTGATTCATGTTTAATGCTTTGACTTTATTGATGAGAGTAATCTCTTTGGGAGTGAACAGGCCACTCGAATGCTTGTATTGGGAGAGAATCAAGCCTCTCAAATGCTTGATAATTATCTTGCTTAGTGTTACATCTTTTTAATCAATCAGATTTATCACCATTATCTTTCATTAATCATCATTTTCATCTCTTATTCCCTATTTGTCATTCACATTTTCTGGTCAGCTATGTCAGTTCATAGCTTTTTTTTGCCACATTCTATAAATCATCGTATAACCTATGTTATTCAGACTCTGTTAGAAGTGTCGGACATGGGTACCCGTCCAAGTTTCGGATATGAAATAATGGATGTTTGTGGTCCACAACGAAGTGTTCAAGTGTCATACCAATGTCCAAGGATCGATTGTCCGACACAGATACTTGACGTGAAATGAAGAGTCTGAGTAACATAGCGTATAACCATAATACCATATTGTCAGGTTGACACCCCAATACACCAACATCAAGACAACTAAAAAGCCTTTATGAGGAATTTGTCCTGCCCTCTTCCTTTCCTTCAATGTCTAATCTTCCTCAAATTTTATGTACCATCTAACCTAGGGCATATACATTGTAATTAGCGGTTCATAAATTATGTAAGATCTCCCAAAGACACTGACATCCCAGTTGTTTTCAGCTGATAGAACTACTGTTATCTCTCATACTTCGCATCAAACACACATAACTTAACAAATACCCAACAATGGTTCTCAAATAGATATTGATACAAATCTCTCATGCACAACCTCCACCTAAACCGACTTGTGTAAGTGAGACCTCTATCCCTACCACCAAATTTTGAACTTGAGAAATCAGAATGCTTAATGTACCACAGTCAATTCTATAGAGCGAAAAGATCTAACACAGTGGGACTGGAAAGTACAGAATCCCTTCTCCACCCGAAATCTGACAAAACTATAGGTATTATCAAATAACAACACTTTTTTCCAACTTAAATTCAACAAATTTCAAGGCATAATACTAGTCATTATGGTTTAAAAAACGGAAGTAATGTTGCATAAACAAACCTGGTGATTAGCTGCAGAAATGAGAAGCTCAATAACACCTACATAGAGGGGCTCATTTCTTTCTGATTGCTCACGAATAATGTTTTCAATGGAATGCCTTAGTTGCATAACCTGAGACAAATAAAGTTTGGGCACTTGATCAGAATTTTCTCTTCTAATTCTTTAGGCAAAAAAAGAAATCACTGGATAACAATTTATCAAGACCAGCATATCACACTTTAACCTCACAAGGATTTTCTAAAGTGAATATTACCATAAAGAAGGAAAATATTTTTTGAGGCTACAATTGCCATTAATTTCAAATACCAATGCATGCAGTATTAACTAAAGATAATGATGTGGAAATAAATTTCTACCTCTTTACTTCCCAGGCTAAAGTTTGTACTCCCAGAAAAATATGGTTGTGAATGATCAGCAGTTTGGCACAGCATAGAAAGTGCTTTGGTAGCTCCCACTTGTATAGCCTGTAGAGGCCCCTAAAATGGTGAGAGGTTTGATATTACAAGATAAATATTTCTTACCTAGAGTTTATGAGATCAATATAACTGTTCAGATGTTAAACAATCTACAATATAAGCAAGAGATGTTAAAAAATCTACAGTAGAAGCTCTATATATTCGACCTAGGTAATCTGTGTTACATACATAAATAATTAGATTAGATTAGATTAAATCCAGACAAAAATAAGTTTAGCTTGTACAGGGCAAGACAACAAACAAATTAACAAAAGCAGCACAATTAATCTAGAAGAAACCAACACCTAAACATAACTGAAACAGATCTAACCAGATCTGCCAAATGCAATTGCCTCATATAAACGGTTAATTATTTGGCATAAAGAGCAAAACAGATTACTGAAAGATTTATAATAAAGCATACAGGATTCCGGAAATACGAGATTAAGGATGCCAGAGCCTCAAAAACAGATATTGGCTTAGTAGAGTGTGACAGTAGTGCTTGGTGGAAAACTGACAATGCAGACAAAACATCCTGTAAAACAATACATAAAAAGGCATGTAAGTAACAAATCATTGCAGTAAAATTTATAACAAGAAAATCTAGACGTGGCTTGAATGAATCAACAAAACAAAATAAGCTATAGCCATAAGTGTCAAATTTGGTTCCATAGAGATTACACAACCAAGAATCCAAAACAGACAAGAATTTGTATATTGTCAAGGGTTGCAGGGACAAGAAAATGTAAGAGCTGTGGCATCTTCAACTCCGTATAAAAAATCAACAGCTATCAAAGAAACACATATTGTATAGAAAAGCGAGCATAAAGAATGCATCGTAAACAAAACCTAAAGCCTGGTAGCAGATATACTTCCATAAATTAGTAATATAGTTGGGAATTGTCTTCGCTTTTTTTGGTTGAAAACAAGGGCAATGCCAGATTCCTTTCCTTCCACATTTTCCCTGTTTTTTTTTGGCATTGGCAAGCTCCCCTACATCTTGTGGTGAGGGTATGTGGGGGAAAGGAATTTGCATTGACGATGCCAAAAAGGGGGAAAAAAGATATACATTGTAAAGAGACAAGTACCACTGGAAAACTTGAGAGAATGGTCACTAGAATATCCAACATGGAGCATATTCCATGCAGCAACCCATCGATCTCCCTCCAATCATAAAGTCTGCTGGTGTAAAGTTTCTGAGGGTCGAAAGGAGAAATATGTTACTTACAATTGAAAAAGAGCAAAAAATAACATTTTCATATTACACTAACTTTTTACCTCTAATGCTTGTGAATTTGTACAAACTATTCGAAAGATCATGCTGTGGATGGAAGAATCAGTAAGTATGATATCTCTGATACTTCCACCAATCTTTGTAAGGTTAGGGATACATAAAACACTACTCTTCAGTACTCCAAGCACCTGTGCAGGAAAGTGAAACAAGATGGAACATACAGAATCAGAAAACAACTTTTTTTGTACTTTCAAACTATAGAGTACTCCCATGTTCCTTTCAATTGTTCCCAGTTGACCACTTGTACCTTTCATTTTGCATTAATAAAAATGATTAAAATCTGATATTCTTAAAGTACTCAATAAAGAATCAAACAAGACCCACAACTCCACAAGAGCATTTTTTCGTATATAACGGGAACAATTTAGAAGATTTCTTCTGGTTTCAAATCGCTCTAGGATTCAAAAAAGGAACAGAAAAAAGAAATGGGGAGAACATATTCCTATAAAAAAACACAATATTCATCGGTTCATCCTTCTGATTCCAACAGCTGGAGCTTTTACAATTTTGGCCAGAGGGGAGGGAGAAGGGGGTTAGGATTTTCCAAAACACAAACATCTACTAACAAGATAGAGAACTATCACAAGCAAGGGAACAGAAAATGCACCACATAAGCCAACTCACTGAAAACTAACTAATGTTTCTCAGCAATCAGCATACTTCAGCATGCATGTGAAAACATGTTGCTGAGCTTTCCAGGGAGTCATTTACAATTTAACAGCTTTCAGAGAATATTTTACAACTGCATTAGAAGAATTTTTCTTAATACTGTTCACACTTCAAATGTGTAATTTGACACTAACCCTAATTAGCAAAATCCATTTTACACCTAAAATGTAGATATATCTGAAGATTCTACTTTTCAGATCCCACATTTCCAACACCATTAGATTAGGTTACCTGTTGAATATGCCTCAAATTAGGGCAAACCAAAGCACAAACATTTAATAAATCTGTGTGTGGTTAGATTTGCCACATTCGAGATACACTACAGCGAAAATTTTGTTTGTTATTAACCAGTACCTTGTAAATTGAAGTGGGAAAATAGTTCCATAGTCAGCATGGGAAGATAGTTTCATAGTCATCATGGGAAGATAGTTCCAAAATCAGCATGGAAGCTAGTTCCCGTGTTTCGGGTTTTGCAAAACCATGTAATGGTAAATAACACACGCTTAGTAGAAAAACCAGGTACCTTGCTTTTCTACTGGTACCTGGTAAATTGACACCACACCCATCTTTCTCTAGCATTGTATTTACATGTTCTTACCACTACCAACTACCTGGTAAAATTCCAATGGTAAATTGAAATGAGAAGATAGTTCCATAGGCCTCAAACAGGCGGTACAGGCCACTCAACAGTCAACACCACATCCATCTTTCACTAGCATGTGGACTGTTCAAAATCAAGTTAAATAAGAAAACCTTGTCTGAAGTTGTCAAGCATAAGAGCTTCTTGATGGGACCATAGGGTTATATTGTCTATCAATATTACTCTTGTAAATGAAGACAAAATCGAGTGTTTGAACCATAATTGACAACACTAACTTAACTTAGCAACAAATTATCAACAATTTGAAGGGGACATAAGGGGGGAAAAAGTGTGTGAGCGGGAGGGAGCACAGACAGAAAGAGAGAGAGAAGTAGATAGTACATACCTTCAACGTCACGTTCCATCGATCTTGTTTCACCTTATATTTCCAGTACTCATGATTTACAAAGACATACTGAAGACAGAACATAACAAGCGCATGGACAAAATCATTTTCTATTCCAGCTGCAAGAAGCTGCATGGTAAATTCCAGAACTGCAAAGTCAGACAAATAAGCATTAGTCAGCTTTAGTCTAATTTTCTATTCCAGCTGAAAGAAATCTTGAGAAATATTATTGTACTCAGTTAGTAACACTTGTGTGGCTAAATGCCTAATTACTTATAAAGTCAAAATTCATAAAAAGTAATGCTATACAATAACAACGATGGTCACAAAAAAAAGAGAGTGAATGTAGAGAACAAGTATCACAAGCACGAGCATTCTGTTATTCCTGGAATCTGGATTGATCTACCATTAGTACAACAATTTGAAACATTCAAGAGCAAAAAAGGTACAAGGAAAACATTGATTCTGAAAGAATACTATTGAGAAATTCAGAACATAGCTTTATACCTTTTTAAAAGAAAAAATGAGAGAGCAGAGGCAAAAAAAAAAAGATAAACAACAGGCAAAAAGGTCCAAACAACTTATTAAGAAAACAACTTATTTGAACAAGAGGAAACTGTTAATTTTGTGAAGGACAAAGAAAATTGACTCAATTTTTTAAAGAAAAGAAAGGGGGAAAAAGAAGAAGAAAAGGCAAGTAGCTGACAGAGTGACAGGCTGGTTATGGGCATTGAGTTCACATATCTGGTATTGAAGCAGAAAATGATGTGAAAAGTAGTCTGCACTGCAATATAGATAAATTTAGCTAGAGGCACTTCTGAAAGTATATTTATGAAGAAAAAAAAAATAATAAAGTTTTCTTCAAAAAGTTGCATATAAAGAAGATAGCAAATAGTTGCAAAGTGCAGCCACATAGGAAGGAAGAGTACGATGCTTAATATGAACAAGGATCACTATGAAATAGGAAGCTTAGTTTTATACCTGAAATGGTCAAGGGGCAGCCTCCATTGTTCTCACAATCAATCAATAACATTTTGGCAAGTCTTCCAGAAAGTAACCATGAACTGCTGGTTGGAATAAAAATAAATAATTGAAAGGAAAAAGAAAACATCAAACTCAAGTTTCATAGCTCAACATGTGCATTTATAAAGCATGCCCTTCATAAGTCAACCACAATACAAAAACCTATTAATAAAGCAACACAACAACATAATGAAAGTGATACAGCTCAAGCACCAGGCGTCAGATTAAAGTTGGATACCTCCACAATCTAGCCAATTTTCAATACAACACATAAATTCCAGGAATATAAGAAGTTATAAGGAAAGTGATGTGGTAAGAAACACAATGACTATCAACTACTATTTAGGATAATACATCATATAGAAACTCCCTTAATCTCACCAATTTAAACTGATTTAATAAGCCCCTCCACAAAGTACAAACTGAATAAAAAGGCCTTGCATTTTATGCATATGACGAAGTAATATAAGAGAAAGTACAAGCACCAAACAAGTAAGATTACTTTGACTTAAAACATGGTACATGTGCCTCCATTTCAAAAAATAATCAGTTCCAACAAGGTTACTTTGACCTCACACAAGAATTTGAAGACAATTTTGGCCTTAAAAAACGAGTGGGTATAGCATTAAAAAATATTCTTTGCTAGAAAACAAGTGTTAATGATAAACATAATTCAATGTAAGTAGATTTTGGTAGCTAGGACCTTTTAGACACTTTTGCCACATAAAAATTACTTAAAAAGAGATTGCAAGATTTCTACCAATTCAAGCCATTTTACATTAAATTCTTTTAATAACTTGATTCCGGTTTCACCTCAAGTTCCTTTTTGCAACAGTAAGGAATGCATTTAAAAAAACGTTCCCTCTAGGTTTTCACTGCTTGGGAGGGCTCTTCTAGAAGAATACTAAGGTTTCCTAGTCTGTCATGGTTCTTTCTTGATCTTGCGTCATGATTCTAATTTCAACAATGAATTCATCTCAACAATTGTCGATTAAGGAAGATGAAGTAAATCAAATTAGGGGGGTGAATAAAGTGGATGAAAAATCAGAGGATGGAAAAACGGAAGAAAATGATTCGCCACCCAATCAGGAAGGTGTTGAGGAGGCAGTTGACTGGAATGACGATGATGGGGGGGGGGGGAGAAGAGGCTAGAATCGAATTTAGCCTCGTTAGCAAGATTTGGACTTTTCGAAACAATTATGCAAACCCTTTTATCGCTAACATGCAATATGTGTGCCAACCAAGTTATGGTGTGTATATTAGCAATATTCGGAAGAATTTATATGATCGAATTCTACCATTGGAAAGATAAACAATGTCCTTCATGAGCAGCCATCGCATTTCAATAGACACGAGATTAGCCTTAGGAAAATTGATGACACTGTAAAACTATCAAATATTGAAATATATGAAATACCAATGTAGGTTAACCTTCCTCTCAAGGGCAGACTTAACTTATCAAATGTGGAGAAGATTGGAAACAACATTGGGGTTTTTGTTAAGAAAGATAATTCTAGGGCATTGATAAATCTATCCATATGAGGATTCGAATTGACATCCACAGACCTCTAATGACATTTGTGAAATTGAAGATGTTGAATGGTATTAAAGAATCCTTTGAAGTCAAGGACTTTGAAGGATGTCGTGATTTGGAGGAACCTGATAAAATTATGGGACTTAGTTAAGAGCATCACCATGGAAAAACACCATATCTCAAGCTAAGGAGGCGAATAAGAGTAAAGGGAAGCATTGTGCAAACTTGCAAAGGCTTTGTTAATCACAAAACCAAAGGCAGAGGAGGAGGTGAATAATGAGAAGCAATTGACTGAAGTTTTGGATAACTAGATAATTAGGAGAATGTGACATAAATGAGGAAGAAGCAAAACAACACAACCCTAAATCAATAATGTAGAACTTTAGAGTTTAGGCCAGACTATGATAATAGTCAAGAAGGAGATGAACAACATCTCAAGGGATGACTACCTTAACCAGATAGCGAAAAGAACTAGCCCAAAACTTTACGAGCAAACCAAGAAGAAAAAATGGCACAGAATAAGTAGGGAGGCTTCCACCGATCAAGGCAGAAGCGTGATGCTCACAAGTTCCAAAAGAGACACAAAGGAAGATGGAGAGAGTAATCTTATGGAGGTGGATGTAGTTGAAATTACAAATAAAACAAATATTGACCTGTCTACTTCAAAAATGGTTGGCCCCACTACCTGGGCTCTTAGGGTATCATCAAGTACATCCCCTCTTGGAACTGGACAGGCTTGGAGAATGCAATAGTCACTGCGCTAAAACATATAGTGATTTTAGGCTCCATATACCTCCACAAATCAGACCCATATTATTCTTATCCCAAAAAAGAAACAATGTGAGTCTACTACAAATTTTAGGCCAATTAGTTATGTAATCTGTTGTACAAAGTGGTGGCAAAAGTGTTGTCAAACACACTAAAGAAATTTTTTCCTTACATCATTCATGACTCTCAAAGTGGTTTTGTTCCTAGTCACCTCATAATAGATAATATCTTGGTCGCATGGGAAAAGATGTATATGGCAAAAAAGATCAGGGTCTAGGATTTTAGTATATGCAAATGTTTAACAAAGCTTTACTTGCAAAGCAAGGATGGAGGATTTTGAACAACAGAGAATCTTTAATGGAAAAGGTGTTAAAGAAAATACTTCACACCATCCACTTTCACGGAAGCGAAGTTTTCTCACAATATGACGTGGAGAGCAATTCTAAATGCACGAGATGTGTTAGTGCAAGACTCAAGGAAGTTAAGTGGGGGCGGAATGTCAATAAATATCAGGAAGGGTCCTTGGGTCCCCTCTCTACCAAATTTTCAAGTATTATTAAGCCTAAGTGAGCAAGGTGATGCTATCAACATGGTTAGGGATTTATGGTTGGGAAGAGAAAGGAAAAAGGATCTACTAGATGACCATTTTATGGAGTGGGAAAGAAAGGAAATTATTAAAAACTCTATTTCTTCAATGATGATAATGATCAGAGGACGTGGCTTTTTTAGAGGATGGAAAATACATTGTTAGAAGTGTATATCATGGTTAAAAAATGCAGCCACATCATCACGTATCGACCGAACCATCGCGAATTCGAGTTTTACTGAAACGAAATTTCCCAATATGTAGCGGGTTATTCGAAGACTACGCCTTAACGAGCGATTTGCCCGATTTTCCCCGTATGACTCGCCAATCTTAGTCAGAGTGATCAATTTTAGATCCATGCTTCCGGAAAATAACTTCCATTGTCAATGACCTCAAAGAATAAGAAAGGAGATGGCATTGTAGATTACTAGAAAGAAAAGAAAAGAAAGGGAGAAGATAGAGCATGGAAAGAAAAGGCACAAGGGAAGATAGAGTGCTAAAAACCATGCTTTGCTCTTATTTTATTTACTAAAAAAGATGGTGGGACAATTAGCTTCGTTTTTAAAAAATAAAAATCTCACAAACTAGTTGTAGTAGGTAGGTCCTCCTTTGTTGAACTTCCTATACCTTTTTATTTCCCTTAGTGCTTGCCCATTGAAATCCCACGTGAAATCTTCTTCATTTTCCTTTTTTTAGTGAATTCTTTTCTCTTTTATCAATTTCATACTCCATAGTATTTTACACTTCTCTTTTAGATATTACACTAATATAACACATACAAATAAAGAATTAGGCCTTAAATTTAACTATTAAAAAAAATTACTTATTATTGTAATAATAAAAATAATAATAATGATGAAGATGATACTAAGTATATGTATAAAAATAAAATAAAAGGCATAAAAGAATTTTAAATAACAATTCATGTTTGCGACCCCCGCAAAGCGGTCCGTGATATCGTGATCATTTCAGCGATTGCAACCGAAACCGCATTTTCAAGCCATCATGCATATAATATGATAATTCAAAATGATGCAATTGATCATGCATCCACTTCAAGGGGGCTGGAAGGAGTAGACTTGAAGGTGTTGTGGAGTACGAAGCTACCACCAAAGATCAAGCTTTTGCATGGAGAGTAACGAAGGAGGGGATTGATGTTAAGGAGCTTATGCATAAATGTGGCCTGTGTGTTGACAAGCCATGTCCTATGCGTGGTGAGGATTGAGTAAAGGAATATGTCCTCAGTAATTATCGACAATTACTAAATATAATTAGGATTATATTATGGAGATAATAATTAAGTTAAATTAGGAAATTATATTTACTTGCTAGAGAATAAATATAATTAGTGAGTACATAATTTTGGGCTCGCAACTATACTTAACTTAATCCTATGTGGTCACACAAAATAGCACAGGATTGGGCATAAATAATAAAGCCCATTGGATGCTAGGATTAGGGTTTTCTCTGATATGACTAATGAGGTATATATAGTACCTTATTAGGGTTATGGGAGACAACAGATTATGATCAGTTGGCACACATAGCAACACAATCATAAAAACCCTAAAGCCTATTGTGTTCATATGGTATTTCCCTAAAAAAGTAAGAGAGTGAATATTGATTCATCTCTTCCGTACTAGCATACGTGGGATCTAATCCAGTGCTTAATCCAGTGCTTGTGGACTGATTAGAGGAGCAGCAATTGAGGCTCTAGATCTCCGTTCTTGACATTGAAAGCACGCATCAAAGGTTGTAATTACTATCTTTTATACTTGATTCATATTAATTATTATTAGTGATCCTGATGTTATAGATGTTAGGAAATTGTTTCCTGAAATTCCGCTAATCATATATATAAACTCCTACATTGAGGAAGAGGAAAAAGTACTACACTTATTGGCTAACTGCAGGGAGGCTTGCATAATCTGGTAGATGTCCCCTTTGCGCCTTAATGTGGATGATTTTGATGGTCAGAATTTCAAGCAGTGGTGCTCCTCGCAAAAATCTACTTGTAAGGAGGCAAGATGGTGGATATATTATGGAGCAGTGGAGCATATATTAAGATATTTTAGCTCGTAATGCTTGGCGATTCGAAAAAAAAGAGGGAAAAGGGTCAAGAAGTAATTCACAAAGGGAAGGGTACAATAGATGAGTTTGAACAAACTATAGCCTTGAACAACATAAATCAGTTGCATGTGAACCTCAGTTCTATATGGAAACCTCCTCCAGGTGACATTCTCCTAGTAAACACATATGCGACTATATTCAATGGCAGCATTGGACTAGGAAGAATTACACGAGACAGTTGAGGAGAGGTGGTTGTGCCAACATGTATGCAGGTACAAGGACTTGGTTTAGCTGATATTAAGAAAGCTATGGCGTTAAGGTATGCTCTCAAATATGAAACTCCAGTCTCATTTGGTTAAAGACAAAAAGGAACATACTCCTTTTGGACAAATCATTGTTGATATACTAAATCTTACTAGCATTTGTATCCAAACATCTTTTTTATAAAATATATTAAAAGGCGTTATTTCCATCGTATTATGCCACGTATGTGCCACATATTCTTCCTCGTGGCATGGCTTGTAGTGGTTTTAGGCTTGTAAAGGGTGTTGGGAAGCGTGCACGAGTGAGCCAAGATCGTAGCCCACTCGTGCAAGAGGAACGAAGCTCAAACAAGCGCAAAAACAAGCAACACGGTCGTGTCACTTGAAGAGCTTCAGGGTAGATTATGCCTAGCTCTAGATTATTAGTGCTTAGTGAGCTAATTTTCAAGTTCATATCCTTATTTACTTGTTTTGTTGATGTTATTTGGGTGTTATTCTGGGCATACGAATTTCTGAGATTTTTTTATGGTGTTTTAGCTCCTTGTTATGCATCACATAGGCAACCCCCTCAAATGTCATATCATCTATAAATATAATTGTCACCATATTGCGCCATGTAGGATTGTCCACGTGTTATTCACAGCAAAAGATGTCACATATGATTTCACGTAGGAAAAACATATGTTTTGAATATCAATTAAAATTTAAACCTTGCCTTGGATGAGAATCGAACCTACAACCTTTGTAATCAAATGTAAGCTCTTAACCATCAAACCAATTAAATTTGCTGGTTAAATATGTAAAAATAAATTACAATAAAGCCTTGTAAATTAATGTAGCTGGAAAAACATGTGCAATTCAAACAATTTTATAAAATTAACAAAAAAACTATTGTTACATATAGTCCTATCTCACTTCTATTAATGTTATTCTCTTTTGATTCTAAATCACTTAAGAGATTTTCAAAACTATTATTAATTATCACATCATGACCGCCCTTTATATCAGTTTGCATTACAGAAAAAAAAAAATTAGAATAACTATGAAATCAATTACGAAGTTTATGAGAATAATATAAAAAATTATTTAAATTGTAACTAGATCAGGGCATCATCCGGCCAAAAATACTAGTTCTTTCATTACAAGATGTGGAAATCATGTTGCACACAGTTTGGCCAAAATGAGCTCCAATTCTAGGGAGTATAGGGTTTGCTCGAGGAATGCCCAGGTGAAAATAGGGAGATTGTTTTAGCTGATGTAAATGGTTCAATTTAGTAATAAAATCCTTTTTCTTTCAAATAATCAAAAAATACCCTGATTCCAATAAATAAGTTGACTGCCAAAGTTTCGCATTTTGGAATTTTGATGAATGGGGAATAACATTGATGCTATCATAAATGGCAGTGATTGACAAAATTTCTATACAGAAATATAAAGATGTAGCAGGAACAAATAATTATAGGGCAAAAGATCTAAAATAAATTCCAACCAAGTTTAGACAAAGTTATAGCACATGCAAAGTGACAAACAGTTACACGATGGAAAAATTATTACATGCCAACGTGCTGTGTAATGCACCAACCCAAGAGTAAAACAACAACAACAACAACAACAATGCTTTAATAAATTTTTGTCTTTATTTACTTTTATTTTTGGCTTATTAGCTGCTAGTTTATTTTCTCAGCTTTTTGTAATCTTGTACTAGAGTCAAAACAAATAGCAAGAGGAATAGTATAAATACTAGGAAGTAAGGAGAGAAGAATCAGGGAGAAATTTTTGTAAGGAATTGCTTGAGAGTTGTGACCTATAGTCACTAGAGAGATTTGCAGCCGAAAGTTGCTACTGTAGTTCAACTTTTATCAATCAAAGCTTCTTGTTTTAGCTGTCAATATTACAACCTGCTACTGTGTTCATCTCTCTGCCTCCCTATTAATCTATTATTTCCAGATTAACCAGTTGGGGGCTTTACACTTAGTATCAGAGCACCATGGTCCTCGGTGCCGGAGGACCTGTCGGAAGTCAAACGATGAATGTCAAGTTTGCTACTCTGTTTTTAGAGGATGTGTTTCAAGCAAAAATGGATGAAATCACACAAAAATTGTGTGAGAACATCACAGGGGCAGTGGACATTCTGGACAAAGCATTAGCTCCATTCCGGCGAGAGCTAACTTTGCTTCATGAAGAGCTAAAAGAGGGGGGAAATCAACTCAATGATGAAACTCCAATC
Source organism: Salicornia ramosissima (assembly GCA_951394345.1). NCBI lineage: Eukaryota > Viridiplantae > Streptophyta > Magnoliopsida > Caryophyllales > Amaranthaceae > Salicornia > Salicornia ramosissima. The sequence goes on from OX596233.1 coordinate 49,650,918, forward strand.
ATCAACAAATTTTCAAGTGGCGAATTGGTGATGTCATTATGGAAGAGGAAAAAGAGGCGGTCAAAGGAAATGAATAGTTCTGCAATATCTTGGAATGTCTCTGCTGATGGTGGCAACCGCCAGAATCCTCTCAATGATGAAATTGACAGAGGTTCCAAAGGAGTTTCCTGGAAGAGGCCTTAACCCGAAATTGGTTTAAAAGGGTGGAGTAGGTTGTGAATCTGGTGGAGGTCATAAATGGAGAACATAACCACCAGTTGTATCAAACATTTGAATACCTCAGTCGGGGAGGGATATTGGTGGTGGAGGTTGTCTAAGGTTGAGGGGAGAGGTACTGAACCCGCACGTGGGCTCTGAGTTTGGAACGGGTTGTGAGTCAGGAGGCAGGCCTGGCTGTCTGGCACTAAAATTGGATGAATTAAGTGGAGATTATGGCAAAGGCAAGGTTGATAATAGGACCACCGTGCATGGTGGTTGGAGCGGAGGAAAAAATGGGTTTGGGGAATGCGGATCTGATTCAAGCGGGTCAGAATTCGGACACAGTTATTGTGCCTGTTATGCAACAAGTTTCGCCAGCAAGAAAATCGGTGGCGGAGCTGAGAGGTTATGTTTGTGGTACTCTCAAAAGAAGACACCAGAAGTTGAAGGTGGAATCTCTTCTGGATTCTTTGTTGGCTTGGAGGGGAAGAAAAATCAGAAGTTGTTAGTAAGGGCAGTGTGGTAAATGGCAAGGGAAGACATCATTGCAGAGGTTAGAAGGTATGTACCATGTGAAGGTGAAATACAAAGGATATTCCAAGTGAACAATAGGTTTTATATGTTTAAGCCTTTTACCTGCCAGCCCAATTTAAGAACTCAAATTTTAACTCAAACTGCATACTTGGTCCAGCCCACATACGCATATAATTTTTCCTTTACAATTTTACAACCCTAATCCTCTATCCTCACTTATAATTTCCTTAGCCCATCACAACAATTTCATCCCAGCCCATTAAATACTACACTAACCCATCTTCTAACCCCAAATTTTACTTGCTATCCAAGCCCAGTTGAGAAAAACATGACTCAACTCTATTTTTATTTTGCTCATTCAACGAGTTATTCTTCCCCAACTACGTCCTTAGATTACAAGCTTCCCACTCTACCCATCTATATTTTTCATTTCTGCCTACCTTGTACTCCTACAAAAGTAACAAAACCATTCACTAAGAGTTCCAATTTTAATGTCCCTAGATCACAAGCTAGCAATGCCTCAAACACCACTTCACACTCCTCCCACGATTGGTCTACCTCACACAAGGTTCAAGATTTTTTTATATAACCAAGCGACCTCTGGAAAACTCTACAGCTGGCAACTACTGCCCACACCAAAAAGATGATGCTGATCACTACCCACCTTGAGGATAAGGTGGTTCTTGGGGGCGGGGGTTGATATAATGCACCAGCACAAGAGTACGACAACAACAAAAAATCTTTGACTAATTTTTGTCCGTATTTACTTTTATTTTTGGCTTATTAGCTGCTAGTTTTTTTTTCAGCCTTTTGTGATCTTGTACTAGAGTCAAGATAAATAGTAAGAGGAAAAGTATGCTGCCAGCCAGCCAAGAGAGAGAGAGAGAGAGAGAAGGGAAAAGTAGTATAAATATTAGGAAGTAGGGAGAAAAGAACTTAGTTTTAAAAGGCGCGCCTGAGGCGCGCCCAGGTGCAGGGCGAGGTCAGGCGAACCAAAAAACGCATCAGGCATGTCAGGCGGAGCGAGCTCCATAAGGCGCGCGCATCACGCGCCCGCGCCTCCAAAGGCGCGCCTCATGCGCTTTCTTGATATAGGGCGCGTTACTGACTTGGCTTCTATTTAAAAAAAAAAAACTTCTCATGAATAAATCCTTAGTACACGTGATGATAAAACTCCTCCAATTGAAGAGAAAACTTCTCCCTCGAAGAACCCTAGATTTTTGAAGGAGAAAAAAAACCCTAGAATTTCACTCGCTGCTGCAATCTCGCCGGAAATCGCTGCAATCCCGCCGGAAACCATCGGAGGTTGGCTTCGTAGCTTCTCTTTCTTCTTTCTCCTTCCTTTTTCTCCTTCTTTTGCTCGACATTGTCGACTTTCTCTTTCTTCTTTCTTTCTCCTCTGGTTTTTTTCTCTCTTTTTCGTTGCTTTCTTTCTTTTTTTCTCCTTTTCTACTTTCTGATGTCTTCTTTCTCTTTTTCTCCTTTTCTACTTTCTGATGTCTTCTTTCTCTTTTTGTCCTTTCCTACTTTTTGCTGTCTTCTCTCTCCTTTTCTCATTTCTGTTCTACTTTTTTGATAAAGTTTTTTTTCCTGTTGTCTTTTGTTCCTTTTTCTGTTTTTTATTTGCTCCTTTTTATGTCATTACATTATCATGTAGTTTTATATTAAAAAAAATTATAAATGATTACATGGTAGTGTTACTAATTAAAGCTTATACAATTTATGTCCTTTTAAGCTTATGTTTTAGTCTTTATTATTATGTGCTATCGACTTTTACTATTGTTCTCGTAACATATTATGACTCTTTTTGTCTATTATGCACTTAAAATATATATTTTATGTTGTTTTGAGTATATAATAATATAATGAGGTTTAGAATTGATTTCTATGGTTTATAGCACTTAAAGTGAGCCTCAAATCCAAAAGGCGCGCGCCTTCGCCTTGCGCCTAGGCTCCAGAGCCCTTTTGCGCCTCGGTGCGCCTCGCGCCCTTTAAAACTAAGGAAAAGAATCAGGGAAAATTTTTTGTAAGGAGTTGCTTGAGAGTTGTGACCTAAAGTCAATTAAGTCACCAGAGAGATTTAACTCCTAAGGTTTCTACTTTAGTTCATCTTTTATTAATCAAATCTTCTTGTTTTAGCTGTCGATATTACAGCCTACTACTGCGTTCATCTCTCTGCCTCTTTTAATCTGTTATTTCCAGTTTAAACAGTTGGGGGCTTTACATGCTGACAAGAATTCACTTGTTTCACTTTGAATTTTTTAAATTAAATTAAAAGGTAAAATGAGAAAAAGATAAGCACCAACCTCGACAGACCATTGCTCTGATCACTGAATATACTAGACTTCAGCGACAGATCAAAAATGTTCATCTTCATTACAACAGCACTCACATGTGAAGGCGAACTGAAATACAAAGACAAAAGAAATTATTTTTTTTGAAAATGCTAAATGCTTGCAGAATTAGCAGACAAAATATTGAAAATAACTGTGAACACCGCTCTGACTTCTGTCATCCAGAAAGATCTACTTAAGTACCGCTTTCAGAAAGAATAAAAGATAAGGACAAATACAAAGAACCGAAAGATTTACCACTTCATCATCATTGCCAGAACATTCACACTTGTAGACATGGCTAAAACGCTACCACTAGAAGGTGATAAATTCCTAACAAGATTGCAAATCACTTCAACCACATCAATCCTGCAATGGAAATGAATTTTGACACAGAAAAATTGCAAAGTTCAATGAAAATCATATGGAAAATTAGCAGGAAACAGCCAAATGCAGATATAAGCTAAAAGGTACCAAATATCACCCTCAATCTGCTCATCACCATAGTTTGTTTGAAGACGAAGCGACTTGCCAATGTTCATGATAGAAAAACAAACAGCCTTCAAAATTTTAAAAGAACATAGTGTGAGCAATATTGCAGGAAAAGACCAAGCAGTGCAATTTATATGTTAACACTGGTTCTACTCTTCAGAACAAGCCTGACCATTTATTGCAGGTACAGGTATTGGTCCTATACTACTATTGAACATGGCTTTGTCTTTAATATTTTTTCACAATATGCACCCCAAAGAACTATCACGTAGCTTTGTCATTCACAAAATCAAGCTAACATGTTCCAAAGTCCAAACTTTTACTGTCCTCATATATACATAGCAAGCCTTGTTACCTCATCAATCATCATGCCACTTCAATTTCACTTTCACAGCAGGATACCTTCATTTAGTTACATTGTCTTTAAACTTTAGAGAATACAGATAATACTATTCAGACTATCTTGCCCTTGAGCAGCAATGTTCTGGTAAAAGTCTAGCTAATCATGTGGATTAAATTCCCACATGAGGTGATGGAGATATTTGGGATCCTTCTACAGCCAAGAATCAAAAGCAAATTAAAGCCTCAGCTGGATACTCATTGCTTATTAAGGTATTGATTACCCTGAGTTTTTGTTAAATTTCACCACCTTATTGATCATTTCGCCCAACAAAATCATTTGCAAAGGTCACATTTTATGATGTTTTTATGCTTAATAGGTTTTTTTTTCACCAAAAACAACACTTATAATAAGTAAATTTCGTAGAATCTAAGCTCCACAAACGAATGTTTTGGGCTAAATAATAGACAGGGTGGTGAAACTTAACAAAAGTGAATCATAAGGTGGCAGGGGCGGACCCAGTAAGGAACAACCGAGTACAGCTGTATCCCCCATCTTCAAAAAAAAAAAAAAAAAAAGTTCGAAAAATATTAAAAAAAAATTTGAAAAAACTAAATTACTGTCCGCTTAAAATTGGTGGTTGGTAATTTTTTGTTCAGAAATTTACCGACTGCTTAGCGGTCGGTAATTTAGTTTTTTCTATTTTTTTTTTTTTTTAATTTTTACTTTTAAAAATGGAATAATTGTTTCTATTAATTGATTAATTGTCCTTCATGGTTTTTTAATTATTTCAGATGTGATTTTTTTTATTATTTTCTTTTAGTTATTTCTTTTTTTTGGATTATTCAATTCTCAATGGTATACCCATGTATTAGCACATTCTCAGAGTTATACATGAGTTTTAAAAAATTCCAAAAATATACTTAAATTGCTAATATAGTTCAAGTAGCACCTCTAATGGTTATTATCGACCAATTAACCACCATGAATCAGTCCTTAGTTAAATGTAGTTAGTGTATTTTGGGAAAAAAAATTAAAAATTAAACACAAGATAAAATATATTAACTTTTTACATTTCAATTAACACTAACATACTTCCTTATTTTAGGTGTAAAAAGTTAATAAATTGTATTTTTGTTTAATTTTAATTTTTTCTATAAATAAATAAACTATAATTAACTAGAGACTTATTAATGACTGTTAATTGGCCAAAAACAACCATTATAAATGTTACTTGAATAATTATTTTAGCAACCTAAGTATATTTTTGAGATTTTTTTAAAAATCAGGCATACCACTAGGAATATGCTAATACACAGGTATACCATTGAGAATACTCTTTTATTTTTGTTTGTTTAGTTGATTCTGAATTTCCAATTTTGTTATTTCAATTTATTTAGTTTGATTATATTTTTAGTCTGATTTTGATAATTTAAATGTTTTGAATGTTTGATCTGAGTTTGTAACCTTTTGTTTTATTTTGTACCTTCTCTTTGAGTCTTATTTTGACTGTTTTTAGTTTCTGATTTGTTGAGTTTGTAACTTCTAGCAGAATGCTTTAGAAAAAAAAAGAAATTCTGGCAGAAGACTAGAAGAGTGTATTATTTTTTTTAATCTATTATTGTTTTTTAGTTTGATTTTTTAATATTTATATAATTTTCTGATTATTTTTTTTTAGTTTCGATTGATATATTAGCTTGGTTGTTTTAGTCAGGTGGATAAAATATATATGCTATTTTTATTTATTTTTTGTGAATTTCTGGTTTCATTTTATCTTAATGTCCACCATAGGTAATCCGTACCCTCATTTTTCAAATCCTGGGTCCACCACTGTAAGGTGGTTATTTAAATAAAAAAATTGATTGGACGAAACTACCAAACATAAAACTAATTACTATAATTAAATATTCAAGATCACAAAGGTTTTCGATCATCATCGACCAAAGTCACAAATAGTCCTAATTGCTTTTTGACTATTTGTATGAGCTCACTTTGAGACTAAGGGACTAAGGGAGAAGTTTAGTAGAAAGACTCAGAGCCATAACTCCATACTTCCATAGCAAAAGTCTCCTTTGCAATCTTACAAATAATTGAAAGAGTTTCTTTGTAACTATACTAGTAAGGATGTTTTCATTTGACCCTTCCATTCAATCTCTACTCAGCTAGGACTAGGAGCCATAATAACAGAGCTGGAATGATGGTGAGGTAGAATAATGGAAGTAGTTTCGTCATTTTGATGAGAACGGTATAAAACCATAAGAGTGGGGGATTTTACATTTCTAGGTTAAACTGGATAACAAATTCTTGATTACAAAGCATACATGTCGGTCTTCCCACTAGATCAAGAGCATGGATGGCTAGATTTTAACACAGCATTCAAGTATGAAGGATTAGAATCATTAATGGCCCCATGAACATTACAGGCCATGAGGCCAATATACTCATCTAGAAATCAACAAGCCGACATGAATGTCAAATAAATGTTTACCGTGTTGAAGGATACAACTCGACTAAAAAGATCAAGGACCGCAAGGACCTCTTCATTGCCATCTATATTCGTCACCTGAGCTAAACGCAGAAGTAAGACGATCATTCCAGAATGCTTGTACTGCAAGACAATGATACATTCTTCAAAGCTCTAGAAAGATTCTCAGATAAAGCTTGACCCTCATCTAATCAAAGCTCTGGTTATGGGATATATTTATATATAGGTAAAAACATTTCGAAAGAAACATTTATATAATTTCTTCTCCATCCACGCGTAAGCATATACAGAACTCTAAATTCTGATACCAGAATTTGCAAATTCTAATCCATTGCCATAACTGATGAGACAAAATGCAGAAAACAAGAAGCAGAAAAAAGTTATTCGATGATTACCTCCCAACGCACAAGAGCAGTTTTGGAATCAATCATTCTAATAACCCGGCCATGTGTTTTGCTTGGTATAAACAAGCCTTCAACATTAGGAACTTGCAATGCCAGTTGAGTCTCAATTAGCTGGGATTGTCCACTATTCAACAAGTGACTATCAACCTCAAGCAAAGATGATAATCCAACAGATTTCTCCATGAAATTATACCTGGTGAAATGATTCAGACAAATATTTGTGAGAGATGGAAATAAAAGTATGAAGTATAAACTCATGAACCAACTATCACCACCATTTTCTTAAACCAAAGCATAAAACAAAAAACCTCATAAACTTATTCTTATTAAAAAAGATAAAAAATATTTACAACACGTGCTTTTAGTGTATTTTCATTGTTTAAATATATCACTATAGAACTTTTAAAGAAAGCATTCAAAGCAATTAAACCACAAGCCACTACTAGTTGTGGATTTAGATAGTTTAATATCAGCTTAAACCTTTTTAAGTAATGCTAAATTTAAGTCTTGAAAGCATTTAAACCACAAACCACAGCAAATCATTGGAAAAAATCAAAACCGCAATTTTGAGATTCAATTGGATTCATTACACAAAATATTGGATGAAATCCACCTACCAAACACAGATTCCAAGATAAGGATCTGCACTATGTCAGGTCAATCCAGGTATGAGACCGATCAGCCCTATCAAAGTAACATAAATTACACATTTACAAGTCCTATTTAAGTTAGAAAGGTCAAAATTTGGCAAAATGTGACAATCACATTATTAGGGAGTACCATAGTATATTGATTAATTTTACAACTGCCTCCACTGCATAATTGATCTGTGATTCTCCTACACTCTAGTTTTGTATGTTGAGTTCAAATTAAATTGTACTTGATTTTCATTATTAGTATATTGCAGTGGTCTATGAAAACTTCGTGCTGGCCAATTTTGTAAAGAGATATCTTTTGTGAGAGAATCCTAGCCTCTAGAAGGTTGAGTGAATTTTAAGGTTACTTTGATCTATTAATACACCTGAGTTTTCTGAGTACATCTACTTGTTTATTACTTGGCTGTTTTTAGTTGAGTTTACGGGAAGAATTTTTGTGAAATTCAACCAAAAAATATGGATAGCTAGGAATAAAAACTTAAGGTCACTGGTCAGTATATCATTGATGGGGTGCCAATAACCTTTTCATCATTTTCCCCACTTTGATAGAATATAAATATGAACAGAAGAAGCATGTAAGACAAATGCTTCCTCTGTTCCTTTTTATTAATTTTAATTTTCATTTTCATACATTCCTTCTTGTTCACAATTTCAGATATTCCATCCTTGGCATTTACTTTTTCCTATATACACCATCCTAACCCAAATCTAATACTCTGTTACTTTTTCTAATCCAAGTTTTTTCTTACACAGATCCCGATTACTTGCTTTCCTGAATTTTGAAGTTATAGTAATTGTAACCATAAATTAAGAGAAGAGAGTACAAATCTAAAGCAAAATATTATGAAAAAAATGCTGAATGCTAATGAGAATTATATGTGTTGCACCATTTGAGTCTTTTCCTTTGTCACAAATGATCATGTGAAAAAAACAAAGCATCAACTCACACACACTCAGCTGGCCAACATCCTTCAGAAAGTGCTGATAAAAAGCGAGTCAGCTCAATAGTTCTGTATGGAAATTCACCCTCCAAGTTGCAAAGAAGACAACGAATAGGACCATCAACTATACTTCCCTTATCCCAGAATTGAACACAAAGTGACTCCTGCAAAATCAATTTGAAAGATTTGTTAAAAAAAAAAAGAAGCAAACATTACAAATTTAAGAATTGGAAAATAAAACCTTAAACTACACATCCGGTACCATCACCTTTTATAAAGTATATTGATTTGATCTGAGAATTGTCAAGTTACCAGCAAATAAATATCCCCCCCCCCCGCCCCCCGGTTGGATTAATACTAGAAATCTTACACTTTTGAGAAGATTATATTTCCAATTGAAGTGTTGTTAAACAAATCAAAATTATATTTCCAATATCAACTTCATAAAATTAAGCGCTGAGTAGAGTGCTATCCAAACAGCAGACCAAACTGCATTTTATGTTTAAAATAAAACTATATTTCCAATATCCCGTTTGGTTTGCAGTTTAAAATATTATGGTTTGGTTTGATTTCTACTCTAACCGCAATATTGCGGTTTGGTTTGGTTTACAAATACTTTCTAGTCAGATTGTGAACCGTAAACTGCATACCTCATATATTTATTATTTTTTGTGTTTAAAATAAAGAAAAAAGTTTAAATTTGTGCTTTTAGAGGTAATCTTATTGCTTTAGACTTGCAGGATTGCAAAAAAAATGTGGTTAAACCACAATTCATACTAACTTGTAAGTTACTGAATATATTAACGTCGACTTAAACCTTCTAAAAATTGTGCTAGATTTAAAAGCATAAATGGTTAAACCGCAAACCGCATTTTACAGTCCATTTTGTATGCAGGACTGAAAAAATCGAAATCGCGCTAAACCAGACTGCCTTCACATTCCCAACAGATCTTCATTTAAAATGAAAATACGCAAACATCCATCAACTTTCAAATATAATGGTGCTTTAAAATAACGTTGCGAAATTCAAAGTTCAAATAGAAAAATAGCATGCTTTTTAAAACTAATCCTCTTGATAAATAATCAATGCAATAAAATATACTCAGTAATTAACAAAGAAGAAATTAAAGGTATATAAAATGAATACAAGTAGAAGACACAAACCTCTCCACGATAGATCTCACATAGGATAGTTAATATCACTCTGAAAGTATCGTCTTCCAGCTGGGGAAAAAATATATCACAGATGAAGATGAGAGAAGATACTTAATTTTCCAATCAAGTTATGCCCCACCCCTTCCTCCAGAAAATAACATTTACCTGTATATTTATTTCATAAGACGCAATAAATGCAGAAATGAATGTCCTCAATATGCTTCGGTATCCAACAACAGGTCCCTTCAGAAAAAGATAATTGGAAACTATCATAAATACAATTACTAAATGGGATATAATCTCTGTACTCTGGTTTATTTGGTTTCAGTCAAACAGAACCAACAAATATGATGACTAGATGAACAAAATCATTAATGATATAAACTACATAAAAAGATGAATAGGAAAATAGACATAGCTTACATCTGAATCCTTCAACACATCACTTTGTAGAATTTCCAAGAAAAAGCTCAAGGAAGCAGACTCAAAGGCTTGACGAACATACCCAACATGATCAATCTCCTGCATGAGTAATACAGCAGTGCTTAAACATAAGACATGACAAGAAAATCAATCTTATCAGATAAACCTACCAATAACTCAGTTTGCTCCTCTTTTCTAGGAAGAGATATAATCAGACAAAGAAAGACGGCCCAAGAAAGAATCAGCGGCCCTGCTTCTTTGGTCTCATAGACATCAAAACTGGAGATTAGAGAATCCATCTCTTGGATGTCACTTGATGAAAACACACAAGAGCTGCCCCTGCTAGACATAAAGCACAAAGAAAGACAAAAAAAAAGATAATCAGAAAGCAAAATTCGTCTTAATACCCTGCAACATTTGCCAAGAAAATGAGCAGTGTTCACAAACAGCAGCAATAATCCACAAGCTAATTTTTACAAGAGCCTGAAGTTCAGAACCACATTTAGCATCCAAATATAGACTATATGTAAGGAGGAAAATAAAAGGAAAATCTTTTCTGTTAGAAACACCATAACATGATATGAAAAAAGACTCTCTAAGACTCTAACCATTTCTCGTACACTTCACCCCAGAAGCATGCCCTTTTCCATTTACTTAAAATCAACTTTGTTCTATTTCAAGAATGATGCTACACCATGACAAAAGTCACAAAGTCCTCCCAGAAAATAAGTGGTCGGTAACCCAGATTCACCAATGACGCAGAGTTACACATTAGAGGTGAAAAGTGTTAAACTCATCATTATAATATATCCTTATTCTTTATCATCCTTGTTTTCTATTAAAATCGAAACAATGTACCTGAAGGAATCAGGTATCCAAAAATACGTCCTAAAAATTGGTTCATATGACGTAGAAGTACTGGACCAGAAAGTAAAAAGCCTCCACTTGCAATTTGCAAACCATCTTTTCCCTCATCGGAAAGGAAAAAGGAATGAGCTTCTCATTTTGCTAGGCAGGACAATGTTTACCATTGTATCCAGAACGAAAGAACTGCAAATTTAAAGGACAAGGGTGCACACAGAGGAGGAAACATCCTCATGGACAATGGCAAACACTGCATAATATAGACGTAAAAACTGTCCTGCCAATAACTATTTAAAAAAATGCCAATATTGTATAGTATTGTTCACAGTTAATGGTGATAGCATCAGCACTATAATATATGCTTCGCACAAGCAGGAATAGTGTTTTATACTTCTATCCAACTTCAAAGCAGCAGGTAACACCATATTGAATTTTGTCTTTTTTTTTTTTTTTTTTTTTTTTTTGCAATTGGATCAAAGTGTCAAACTGAAAACTTGCCTAAAAGGAATTTCATCATGTATCATCTGAAGAAGGTTCTCAAAATCTAAGGTCTCTACAAGGATCAATAGCATCTGAATCCTAGCACGGTAACAATATTTACAAGCTTCAGCCGACACCCCTAGCTTAACGAAATTTGATGAACCAGCAGTCATATCCTGAAATGCAAATCATTGGAAAGTGAGAAAGTGAAAACATGCATTCCACATTATACTGAGCACTACCGGAAGAAGCAGTAATAATAATACCTTATATAGCAGGCATAACTCCTTCCATTTGTCAGCAGTACAAGTAGAGAACGACTCGTAGTATACAAGAAATAGAATATCCAAGACCAAATTATCTTCAATCAGCATCTCCTCGGCCCACAAAATGAAAAGTTCAACATCCTAGTAGCCATGGATATCACAATAATGAGATATGTAATTATAAATGAATCATGTCATAAACTAAAAGTTGGAAGAAGTCTTGCCCACATTTTATCAAAGAAAGATTAGCTTGCAAAAACCCATTAGGGAGATCCTGGTTGGATGTAGCTCTATGAAAAGACTAATATTAATAAATTTTTCAGTGATATATGTGATCAACTTCAACATACAGTATGAGATATTACAGAAATATAGTCATGTATATGGCCTGTTTTTGGTTAGAAGGTCATTCCCCAACTCTATACAAGTACCAAGCCCAACACAAAGGGAAGTGTGCCAATAGATTAAATAAAATGAAGCATAGTTCACAACATATAATAACATCATTCCAACCTGAAATTCGAGGCAATGAGAAGCATAAATATTCATGCTACTGGAAAAAGGCGAACATTTCCATGCCATAATCACAATTTAATTTGCTAATTGCCCATATATAAGTTTGCTTCATCAAGAGATTTATATCAATTTAACAGACAGAATTGAATTTGATTATTTCTTTGCTTAGGTCACAATTCATCACACAAGAACCAAATGTCAGGCAAGATCCTGCACACTAAGGCTGAGAACAGAAAATTAGGATAGTGTTTTTCTTACTTTCGAGAGGTAAGCACTCTCCCAAATTAACAAACCCAAAGAAACTGATATTTTCCATTCATAAACTGCACTTCAATACAGTCTTTATTTATAAATTATTCTTAACAACCAAACATAACCAAAAAGGACTCAATTAACCCTAAGAAGCCAACTCAGCAAATCAGTAACAAACCTAACAAAAAACAGTAACAAACTAACAGAAAAACAGTAACCTAACAGAAAAACTATAACAAACCTAACAGAAAATTAAAGAAAAAGATTATTATTTACTAATAATTCTTCTAGAATTATCTAATTAATCTTGGTAAAAGTCGATGTGCAGCACAAGAGCATATACTCATTCAACCCCTTTTCTTAGCCTCGTAAAGGTTTGGCACAACATTTTACATGGGCTAAAAGTAGAGAGAAAAATAACAGCATAACAGAGTGAGGATCCATAACATATGAGTAAAAAGTAGAGAGAAAAATTTTGCCACAAAAGAAAATGGGGTAAATAAAAAGGGATAATCCAATAAGGAAAATGGAGCAAAGATAGGGGAATTGGAAGAGTAATCCTCACTAATAAGTGACAGTACATTGGCATTGCTTTTCAATTCTAATACGGTTCAGCACGTCACACTTGACTACCATGGATCATTTTCGAAATTTTCTATTATATGATGAAAAAATAGAAATTAGAATATTAAAGTGATATGGTAAGAATAAGAAATTAATAAATTTTTAATTGAACTGGCTAAGTCAATTGATATTCGATAAGAAATTAGCATCAGATGTAAAAATCAAATTTTCTAGAAACATCCAATGTTTAATAAAGATAATCCTATTAAGTTGAAGCCTTAAAGCTATCACATTACATAACTTAAATTTTGCAGCAAACATCAAAATCAATACTACAACAGCTATCACTTTCAATACTTTGCTCAGTCAACAAATTTTACAGAAAAAGGACAATTATTGGATTGTAAAAATACAAACACCCCTTACAAGTACAAAACTAGTTATTGAACATCAATATCAAAACAATAGTGATAACTATTTTGATCATTCACAAACAACAAAACATAATGTCCATGAAACAATGTAATATAAATATCTATTGACATGTGGGAAAATAAATAAAAAATTATCTATAATGACATAACTTACCATGTGCTGAGGATAAGAAGATGACAAGTGTCTGTCTAAAATAGATATTAACTTGCTCTCTAGACCATCAGAAATGAGCTTGGACACCTCATTCCAAAGGGCTTTTCCTTCTTCAACAGCCGATCCAACATTCACTGAAACAGGATCCAAAATGCCAGTACTGACCATATTGAAGTTATTAAGGATTACAACATGCCAACTTAAGAAAATGTATAGGAACACATAATCCAAGTTTATATAAAAAATACGAGCAGATAGACATTGTTGCAGCTAAACATCAAACAGATGTTTACTAAATAAATAATTAAATGTTGTGTGCGTGTGTGTGTGTACATATACATATATAATATAGAGAATTGGAAAGAGAGAGAGAGATAGATAGACTGAGAGGGAGAGAGAGAGTGTGTGCGTTTATGTGGGGCAAGCACACCATGAATAAAGCCCGAGAAACTCACATGCATGAATAATCATCTGGCGAGCACATTTCAGCAAGCATTGTCTTTCAGTGTAATATTGCACCACTATCTTCAAAAGAGAGAGCAGTAAAAAAAGAAAGTGGTCAGCAGATATGCTTTACTATAAATGCAAATCAGCATGAACACATGGCATTACGCCATTACGGTACTTGCAACACAAACAACAGCACCAACTATTACACCTAGAAAACATTAGAACTTTTGAGGCCATTTTGTATGAAGGGTCAAATCATTAATTTTTTAATGAGAAAAATTATTAAAATAAAATTCCATGAATCTTTTGGATTGCATGAATTCTTCTCATAAGAAAAATTATTAGAACAAAAGGCCATAAAGATGGAGCTTTTGGGCTGGAGATATCAAACAGGTTGGACTTCAGGCTGGAGAGACCAACGATCAATAGATTTGCAACATCCTTCATCACTCTTATGCAATTTCATACGCAAAAAAGCAATTAAAGGAAGATGGTTACTTCTCAAGAGTGAAATGCTTCCAAATGGTCAAAGGAAAAAAAAAGCAACAAATTACATTATACAAGAAAATTTTTAGGGGAGTGTTGTTTGTGCTCTCAAGTTGATGCTAAGAGAAGCAATTGCTAAAAGTTTTGGAATAAAGAGCATTACAATTTACAAACAAAGCTTATGATTTCATTGATCCAAGGTGGAAGTGTCTTCTTCTTTACCATCCTTTGCATGCGGCCGGCTGTTTTCCGAATCCAAAAAAATTCATGTCAACCCCACTCAAATATGTTGTGAAGAAGTTATGAAGGGTTTATATGATTGCATTTGAAGGTTGATTCTAGATGATCAACTCAAAACAAGATAAATATGGAGTTAGATGCATATCGAATGGGCTTTATGGCCGTTTTATGGCTAATTGGCTATTAGGATGAGGAAACAAAAATAACAAGGAAAAATATTAAATTAAAAAAAAAAAACAGTAAATTATGCTTGTTGAATTGATTATATTAGTTGTGTGATTAACTAATTATATAATGTTCTTTCAATAACGGAATGGTGATATTCTTATGGATCTTCCCCTCTAAATCTTCAAAGTTTTGTTAACCTTACTTGTAGTGTTACCTGAAGTGAAAGAACTTGGGTGTTTTCCAAGCTGTAAATAAACTTCCAAATTCAACTAATCATTACTTTATTGGATGACCTAAATAACAATCTTTTACTTCTATCAGCTCCATATGAAGAATAGGAATCGAATGGCACAAAGTAAATTGAATAACATGGTTTTGTGGAATAAAATCATGCTTTGCTAGTATAATAGGAAGGACACCATTGTGCCTATTCTTTTGGACGAGATTGATGAAAATAGTGACAAAAGGATGAAAATTCCAAAGATGATGAAATGGATTCCGAGGGAGATGAAATGACACAACATGTGGTTAGCAGAGTTTCTGGAACAAATGAGCTTATGCCACTAGAAAATCAAGAGTTATAAGAGATAGTGTTGGATCCTCTTCTAGAATGGACAAAGGAAAATTTCCTATTATGATGTTAGATGATGAGGAGGATACCCAGATTGAAGAAGGTGCTGGTGTAGAGGAAGATTATTTTGGAGAAGATGACCATGATGATGTTCATATTATAAATTAGTAGTGTTCTAGTGTATTACTAGGCTATTTAAGTATGCTTTTCTTTTTATCTTTTGCCTTATGTGTTGCATTTTTCACGGTAATTAAGTATTAACCATGCTTGTTTTTTTACCTTTTTATGCATTTATGATATATTATTGTGTTATTTTTAGTTTAATATATGATCTAAAGTTGATCTATAGTGTTTTTGTCAAACAGGTGCTCCTCGCCTACGAAAGGTGATAACTTGGTTTTATACGCGTTTTTCTCCATTATTTTGTATGATTTTATTATGCTAATTGTGCTCGTAAGAGCCATTTTTCCCCTAATAAGTTCATTTAGAGCATTTTGTGTCTTTTCCATGATTTGAATAAAAGATATGGGCCAGAAAACATCGAAGTAGGCCAAGCTAGGCACCGGAGCAGCAGTGGGAAGTCACGGTGAGTGTTAGAGATGTTGTGGTGACAATTGGTGATGAATTGGCTTGAAGTTGTTCGATTTAATTCAAAGGATTTTGACCACCTCTCACTATTTTTAACATAACTTGAGATACACTCATCGGATTGACGTGATTCCAGTGACAATAGAAAGTAGATTCAAAGAGCTTTCCAATGTTAAGTCACACGCCCAATTCCGCCAAAAAAGAAGTTACATACGTCTGAAGTTGCTGGTCATACATGGGACGAGAAACCACATAGGCCTATAAGAAAACGTGTGTTTCTTGTTTTTTTTCCAAAACATACCCCTTTGTAATCCAGGGTAAAATGGTCTTTGGACAACTTTTTCTTTTACTTTTTTAGTTTTTTCCAACAAATACCCCTTTGTAATCCAAGGGTTTAAGCTTTCTTTTCTCTCCCTTTATCTTTTGTTAATTACTTTCTTTAATCTTTAATTGAAGATTCAATCTTTAGTTCTTCAATTCGGTAATTTCTTCTTCCCTTTCCTTTTGTTCATTTTTTATTTAATTATTATGTCTTTTGCTTTTATATATATTATATCTGTTTATAACTCTTTCCCTCTAGAGTTTGGAGACCTATGAATCTATGATTGATTGAATGTGTTGATTGAATTCTTTTGTTCTTTAATTCATATCTTGCTTTTAACTCCCTAAAATTTGATCTTTATCATATAAATTTGAGTAAACCTCGAATCGTTAGCCGAGAGGTGAAAATTCCATAGATATAATAAATTACAAGAGCCTGTTAGATCTTGGTTAAAACTAAGCTGTAAATTATTGAAAACTGATCTTTAATCAATTCAAGATTTCAATCATAGTGAACCTAAACCCTAGGCCTCTAAAGTTTAGATTTTTATTACTTTTCTGTTTTGTTTTCTTTAGTTTAATTTCATTTCCCCAAAGATCTTTATATAGTTTGAACGTTTTAGAATTAAGAGAAAATGTGTACCTCTTTATAGATTCGACCCTGACTTACCACTACCTTGTTAGGTATTTTTGACGGGTTGTGACAGCCCGGTCAAAAGGTGTGTGCCATGAGTCGCACACACGCTGTCCTATGCGCCTTGGTGCGCCTCATGCCTTTTAAAACAAAACCATTTGAACAAACTATTTAATTTAAGTTTATTTGATTCTAGATTGATGCCCTATACCTTGTGAGGTCTTCTTGACCTAATAAAATCATATCAAGGCCACTAATACGTACTAAAACATTATGACACAAGCTGAATAAGGGATGGATTAGCTACTATATTGTCATAACACTTTTGGAGTTTCTGGGGTCTCTAGAAGAAAAAAAAAATGCTAAAGGAAACAGGGAGGCAAGGAGTAAAAGCCATGTATAAGATAAGTGTTTGTCACATGAGACATGAACCATAGCATATATACCAATAAACAAACTAGGCCAAGTGACATGGTATAAGTGCAGCTGCAGCAACAAATGAGCACCAAAGGAAAAAAAATAAGGATAATGTTAAAATTATTCAAACCATACTCCATAATAGGAACTGCATACCTCGTGATGAAAACCTTGGATTGGTCCATCAACAGCAGTTTTCTGATCCATGGACCGCTCAACAAGAATGTACGATTGTATCTCATCTAAGCACTGAAAAGCAAGATTGAAATCCCATTTCATGAAGATTGTATTTTGCATATAGCACAAAGAGCACAGTCAACATCTTTAATCTAGTTGATAAGCAGAAAATTCAATAAAGCAACTAACTCTAAATAAATTAAAATTCTATAGTACAATGGTTGAACAAAACAGCATGTTCAAAGGTCACTACATATTAAAAATATTACTGTAGTAAATTTAGGTCAATATACATTAATAGATAGATAAATAAATAAATAAATAGACACTATAATTAAAGGAGTATAACTAGGTTAATCTAAAGGTCACTATGCTGATAAAAAAGATACGGTATTAAGTAACAGTTGTTAGCACACATCATATGTTGACAACAGTCACACCACACCATGTAATTTAGCAACTTTTTATTAGCATAGCAACTTTGATATCTAATAGAAATAATGTTATTGTGCACCCACCGAGTGACAGGTGTCCACAAGATTCTCTGAAAGAAAATAAGAATAGTAAGGATTTCTTGAGTACTCCCCCAGTCATGATTTGAATTGACATCTATTTTTTAGCAGCATCTAGACACATCTTTGACACTTCCTTGGAACTTTTAGGGTCCGTTTACTTGGGTGTAAACAGTTTTCAATGTAAAATGATATTCCATGAAAAATATTTTACGATGGAAAACTCATTTTCATAGAAATTTTTCAATGTTTACTTGAACGGAAAATACGTTTTACTTCCAAATTTGGGGAAAAATGTTTTCAATAGGGTGTAAAATGAGTTTTCAGCCCAAGTTTTACATTTTAATTTTTCACCCAAAGAAAACGATGTAAAATGGAGAAAACTATTTTCAGGGAAAACATTTTTCTCTCTATTAAATGGATTAAGGGTCCGTTTACTTTGGTGTAAAACATTTTCGATGTAAAAGATTTTCTATGGAAAAACATTTTACGTTGGAAAACTCATGTTCGTATAAATTTTCCAATGTTTACTTGCACGGAAAATAAGATGTTTCCAATATGGTGTAAAATGAGTTTTCGCTCAAAGTTTTACATTTTATTTTTTCACCCAAAGTAAATGATGTAAAATAGGAAAACTGTTTCTAGTAAACGGACCCTAATTGCGAATTTATGAAAATTGTGATAAAGATGATACTTTTGGCCTTTTGGGATTTCTAGTCACACTATCATTCCCATAGAAAAAACTTGATATGTTGTCCAAATTAATTAAAAACAACACATGTTCAAGCACATGGCTGCACATCCTCCTCACACTCAATCATTTGTCTAGCTCTAAAACTTTAATCCACTAGAAAAATACGAATTGATATACATTTGGTTTTCACGCATGACATAAGTTTCAAAAACTTCAAATTGATGAATGGGTGGTAAAAGCCACAAGTCTAACGAATTATCACACCTTCATGCCAACTTAATCAATACAAGCAGAATTCAAAACATCTACAAAACTAGGAAACACAGTAAGCCCAAGTAGATTGATTCGCATTTAAGTTAGCAAACTACAATTGCATTGGCATATAGCCGCTATAAATTCAATACTCGTCAGAATGGGGGAAAATAACAACACTAAAACTTGCAAGTAACAATATGGTGCTAATACAAGAAAGAAAATGAAATTTTAAAGACATACCACAGTGGAACTAAGCTTGAGAGCCAAATCCCTGTACAGAGGTTTAATAATTAATTTATGTGAACCAACATTCACTTGTTCAGAATTCAACGCCGACTTTGACGATTCATTCGGAGGTTTAAACTGAGTCAAGGTATTCAAGAACCAAGAATGATTTTCCTTCAGCTTTTCAACCTGAAAATTTAAAAATAAAAAAATTCAACAATTGTTAAGGCAAAACAATGAGACTATGCGAGTGTTCAAGCAAATGCGGGAGAATGAGGAAGTACCAGAGAAGGAGGGAGGTCAGAAGACAGAGGAAGGTTCTCTAGGTCAGTGAGAAGGAGAGAGAAAGATTCGAACCAAAGAGAAGAATCGAGGTACTTGATTGAAGTTGCAGCGACTTGAGCATTGGAAGCCGCCATTGAAGAGGTGAGAAGAAGCTTGAGTGAGGGTTTTTAGGGCTCAGTATCTGCTACTGACTCTGTCTCTGAGCCCGCGCTTTTTATGCTTCGAAGCGGAGAAAGTGAGTAAACAGGGAAGGGAACGTAGGACGACCGGAAGAAGTCCCCCGTCTTCACTCTTCACCCAAACGTTAATGAACCGATATACTCGTGAACAGCTTTCGAACAAACTTATTGCTTCCTTCGTTTTAAAAAACCGCAACAAACTTATTTGCACGCATTTTAAGAAAGAGATTTAAGTCTAAACGATCAAATTAATATATATAATTTTAAGAAAAGTAACCTATAATATCATTCTTACTTGTGTTAAATTATTTTGATTAATTTGCACATTTACACCCTTAAATCGCTTTCTTAAAATGCGTGCAAAATGATTTATTGTGTTTTTTTTTAACGGATGAAGTATTGTTTTTAAACGGTTCAGATTAAATAACTAGTTTTATATAAATATATCAAGTGAAATAATGACATGCAATAGTAGGTAAATAGCAATTTATGTGACAGTGACTTTTTTTGGAGCTTTTCCCAAAAATTCTCAAAATTAACCTAAAAAGCACACACCCAATACCATCTATTCTGCTATGCACTTCGTATTCTTTGTGAAAAAACATTCTCTTCTGCTTGAGTAAATGTAAATTAACTATAAAGTATTTAGTAACTTATAATGTAAATTCAATATGTTTAACTGTTTAAGTTAATTAATTGATAAAGTAATGACGGCATTATTAATTAACTTTATATCATTTATATTAATTGAATCAGTTTTCGTTTTGCCATGCACAAAATAAAAGGGCTTGATTTTTTTTGGTTCCTAATGAGAGCCTAAGGGCTCGTTTACATTAGCTTAATAGAGATGAACTGAACTGAATAGAAGTGTATTAATTGCACTGAACTGAACTGAATAGAGATGAACTGAACTGAACTGAATAGAGATTAACTGAACTGAATTGAACTGAATATAATCTGAAGTAAACAAGCCCTAAGCCCAAAAGAGAGAATACAAAATTAAGTCGAAAAGACATGAGAATTGGTGGCTCCTATTGTTGTATTACATCTGCGGTAAGAATATTCATAAGCTCTTGTGGTGCCTCGTGGAGGATAACTGATTACTAACTAAATTATTTTGACTTTGGTGGTCGTTTTTTCGACGATTATAGAAGAAACAACCTTCACCGAAAATGCTTCACATCTTGATTAACTCTCATATGGACAAGCCAATATGTAGCTTTGTCCACCCTCTTTATAGAAATGCTTGAAACTCCCAGTTTAGATCCATGATGAGTTTTTGGCAGAATTTAAAGAGCATGGCATATTCACCTGCATGTTCCTTTCTTTCTTGAAAAAACAAAAAGGGCTTGTAAATAGCTTTTATATATACTAGCATAGCACACGTGCGATGCACGGTTTAGAAATCTCAATATTAATTTTGCAGTGATGTCTATTTACATAATTTACTAAGCATATATTTTTTTTAAACTACATGATTTCCAACGTCATCCTTTTCTAACACACGCAACAGGTGAGAGAAAAAGACAACATTTTTTTTAAATTTTTTTCAAGTGTACATTTTTAAAAGTACAATTCTGAAAAATAAAATAAAAACAGCAAACTTCATATTTTAAATTTCTTTAAAAATAGAGAGGCCTATATAGCTATAGTTTTGTGATATAATTTTAACATAACTCAAATATTGGATAACCTGCATAATCCAATGTGTATTTTTTATTCAAAATATCGAGTAACCCTATGCAAAACGATGAATGTTGGATAAACCCTTTATAAAATGGTGCATAATCCATACACAAACAAAACAGAGAGTAATAATTCTTATAGAAAATATTGAGTAATCCATATACAAGTAATTAATGACCCTTATATAATATATTAACCCCTGTAAATATTACTGAGTAACCCCTATATAACTAAGTAACCTCTAAAAATACCGAGTAACCCCTATGCAACTAAGTAATATAATCTTTAGACTCTAACTAAACTTTATTCAAAACATCAACTAAAATTTTAAAAACATGGACCGAGTTATGACAGGTTAATTAGATGATGATATATTGACCATTCGGATTATCTAAAAAATTGTAATGCATGTTAATGTAATGATATTTTTATTTATTATATAAGCCAACATGGGAGCTATATATGGTGTCTCCCTAAAAAGTCTTTGTTAACCCCAACCATTTTTAAAAAATTTAACAAATGTTATTCATAATTATTAATCAAAGTTATTAAAAAAAATTAAAACATAATATATATTTTTATAAATAAAATAAAAACATCTAAATTCAATTTTTTTTAATTCCTTATTATTTATGAATAGAACATGGAAATATATTTTTATTAACATGTTTGAGTACTTATAAATTAAGAATATTTATCCATCCCCTAAATTTTATAAATTAAGATTGGACTATTGAAAAATTTGAAGATGCATAAAAAGGGTATGCAATTGAAAATAAGTTGTAAATTATGTTGAAAGATTAGAGATAAGTATTAACTATTCGTAAAATTCTTACTCATCCCCATAATCATAAACTAACCTTTTCTCTTTCATCCCCCAAAAATGAACAAAAGAAAAAAAAAATCTATTCATTATAATTTATTGGCTATCAAATTTTTATTATAAGCAAAAGGCAAAAATTTTATGTGGCAAACTTATATAATATATTAACCCCTGTAAATATTACTGAGTAACCCCTATATAACTAAGTGACCTCTAAAAATACCAAGTAACCCCTATGCAACTAAGTAATATAATCTTTAGACTCTAACTAAACTTTATTCAAAACATCAACCAAAATTTTAAAAACATGGATCGAGTTATGACAGGTTAGATGATGGTATATAGACCATTCGAATTATATAAAAAATTGTAATGCATGTTAATGATGATATTTTTATTTATTATATAAGCCAACATGGGAGCTATATATGGTGTCTCCCTAAAAAGTCTTTGTTAACCCCAACCATTTTTAAAAATTCAACCAACGTTATTCATAATTATTAATCAAAGTTATTAAAAAAAAAATTAAAACATAATATATATCTTTATAAATAAAATAAAAACATCTAAATTCAATTTTTTTTAATTCCTTATTATTTATGAATAGACATTCATACTGATAAAGTTTGCCACATAAAATTTTTGCCTTTTGATTATAATAAAAATTTGATAGCCAATAAATTATAATGAATAGATTTTTTTTTTCTTTTGTTCATTGTTGGGGGATGAAAGAGAAAAGGTTAGTTTATGATTATGGGGATGAGTAAGAATTTTACGAATAGTTAATACTTATCTCTAATCTTTCAACATAATTTACAACTTATTTTCAATTGCATATCCTTTTTATGCATCTCCAAATTTTTCAATAGTCCAATCTTAATTTATAAAAGTTAGGGGATGGACAAATATTCTTAATTTATAAGTACTCAAACAAGTTAATAAAAATATATTTCCAGGTTTTAATTTTGTAATCTTATTACGAGAATCAAAATTAAAATACGTCTTTAAACAAATACCGAGATGTATAAGAGTATAATATCATCTATTTATCTCAATAAGCTAAGAAAAAAGTAATCTTATGATGTTAATAATATTTTATACTTGGTTTACATATATATTCTTTAGTTCTAAAAATAGGAGAATTTTTATTGCAGAAATATATTTATAGGAAATGGATGTATATATCATGTAAAATAAAAAAAATATTATGAGAATATATAGAAAATGAATGTATGGTGAAAAATAAATTAATATATAAGAGTTATTATTTATAGGAAGTAAGTGAAATGATATTTCAAAAGATTTATTATAGCATATCAATATATTATGAAATTAGAAAAGATTTAACTGCTTTTTTAGGCTCAAGTAAAATAGGCGGGAAAAAATTTAATGAGAGAGCGACACGTGGCAAGGTGTAGTTCGAGTTGCTTCTCTTTTAGTATATATATATATTGATTTTTTTTTTAAAAATTCAGTAATTGACATATCAATAACATAAACAATAATAACCTAGGGTTTAATATTAAAATGAACCATAATTACCTAAACATGAAAATCTAATATTACAATAATTACTGCCCTTAATGGTTGCCAAAATGACATCAGACATGCTCCACTAAGTCATTCTTTAACACCAAATGTCATTGAAAATGCATTGTGTCAAACAAGTCTGACACAATGCAAATGATCAAATGAGTGTAACTAAAAAATCAACTCAATTAGGAAAAATTGAACTCAACTGAAAAATATTGAACACAACTGAAAATAAAAAAAAACAACTGAAAAAAATAAAATTGAACTGGAAAAATCAAAACTCAACTGAAAATGAAAATAAAATAAATAAAATTGGATTTGAAAATAATAACAAAACTCAATTGAAAAAAAAAAACTACATTAAAACAAAAAAAAAAAACCCACCAATAAAAAAAAAAACTGACCAAAAAAAACAGCTAACTCAACAGGGAAAAACAAACCCTACTTGAACACAAAAACAAATCCCCACATGAAACAAAACCCCAATTTTTAAAAATTTGACCCGAAAAAACAAAAAACTCGTCTGGAAAAAAATAAACCTTACCTGAAACAAAAACAAACAAAAAATAAATTGAGATTCCTTTTTCTTCCATAATCCTTTCTTCTTCTCTTCCCATCTCAACTTCTTCATTAATCTCCATTAATTAGATTTGCAGTAGTACGTGCCCAATAACATACACTAAGCATCTCTTAATTTTAAAACTTTTCCATCTTAAAAAAAATAATAAAAATCTTCTTCATTTCCACTTCCAGCATCTCTAGTATGCTAATTACTTCTTCATACTTCAACATTTAGTACTAAAAAGGACGAATTTGAATTCAGAACTAGACAGGCTTGAAAACGACGTCTATTTGAACATTTGAAGGAATAAAGACTGCATTTTTTGAGAAATGGACGAACTTGAAGAGCAAGCCATTTGAATTCAGATGCTGGATCTGAAATGTTCGATCTGAATTTAATTTAGAATTGATATTTAGAAAGGAAAAAACATATTGAGATTGAGCAAAATTCATGTTTCCAACCTCTCAATCCTTAGGATGATGGAGAGAGGTTGAGGCAAGGAAAGACTATGGATTAGACGAGGTAGTTGTGTTTGGAAGCTATTATTAACAAGTGGTGGAACCATATGTTCTAATCAAACTATTAGCTACAATACTTTCATAATGTGATTCCTTGTCTCGAACAGTACATTAGCTCTCCTCTCCATGTATCCACCTTAATTTAGACAATCCAGATTGAAGTGTTTTATGTGTATGGATATGACTAGGAATTCAGTTGAAAGTTAATAACATAATGCAAATGGTTAAATGGCCCAAAAAGGTAGGCTGGGTCCAAAACTAGGAATGTCCTAGCTAAAGTAGGGACTGCTAGATTGTATACAATCTGGAGGGAAAGCAACCAGGTCTTCTGGAATGGTTCGACCCTTAGCTAATGTTGCTAGTTTCAATAACTTGACAGGGTTGATTCTAAAAAGATGTAAAACGCTAAACACATGTAAAAATTAGAACCCATAAGGATGTGATAGTAGCTAGCTTACTCGTTTGGCTTGCTAATGGTTGAAGGCATTTTATGTCTAGATGTATCTATATGCCTCTTTGTGGGGCATTCCTAAAAGGGCTGTCACATAATGTAACACCTTGGAAATTTCTTATTTAAAGATTCCTAGATAACTAATTTAAATGCCCTTTAAATAAGAAAACTCAAAGTGTTACCATCATCGTGTTCAAAAGACTACGAAATTTTATCAAAGCTACATAGCGGAAGGCTAATTTTAATAAAATACTTAAGATAATTATGCTTTAGTTTTAGAACTCTTTAATTTTCCAAACAAAAATAGATCTGAGTTAAGCGAATCAACAAAAACTACTTCGTACATATTGGAACCATAAAGGCCCACCAAAACTAACATTATGAAAAGTCAAGGAAGCACGGGTATGTGAAAAATGGAAAGTATCACATGTCGGGTACAGGTACGCCACGTGATTTCACGTACCGAAACGTACCTGTATCCGTCTCATTTTCCGATTTAGTGCATCCTAGCTAAAAGTAGAGTATATAATTTATCAGTTCAAGCAATGCAATAATGATTCACATATAGATTAATAATAAAACCACTATGAGAAACTACAAGCACTCCACACTCAACCCCAATCAGCATCATGCGTCATTACTTGCAGCTTCTCTTTATTTCTTCTCTACTAGTCTACTAGTCACCGTTAGGAATGGGTCATCGTAGGGCCGATATAAAGACAAAGCCAAATGCACATACAAGCATAGAATCAGCAAAAGTTGAGTACATAAATACAACGAGAAATACACACACTAACATGAAACCCTAGCAAGTGCGGAAATAAACAGTCACATACAAATGGACTTACCTAATCCTTCCCTATTTATCATTTTAGTTAACTTATACACATTTTAATTTTGGATTCAACATCGAACGAGCTCCTATAAATAATTGTCTGTCAAGACGCCCTCAGGGCCACACTTGGTAGCAAATCGAGTGGAAAAGCCATCATAAGGTGGGTGAGGTCCCGGCCAAAATAAAATAAATAACGAAGGTCTACTGTTAGAATATATTTTTAATATATTCTATTTTATTGTAAATATTGTTGTAGATATTCTAGGATAGTATTTGACTATTTGTTAGTCAAATATTCTTCCCTTTATTTTAGCAAATCTTCTAGCTGTATAGTTGCGGTTTTGTTGCTTGTAAATTGCATATATTCCATTGATCAATCAATGCAAGTCACGAATCAATTTCCTTCATGGTATCAGGCTTGTTTTCGATCCTCTTCTAAACCCTATCATAACTTTCTTCTACCTCTGTCATATTTTATTTTTTTATTATTTTTTTTTTCTCCTTTTTTTTTCCCATGGCTGATTCATCCAAGTTTCATCCTGCCCTCACAATCACAAACATCAAGTCACTCGTTCCTATTACGTTGGACAATAATCAAGGGATGTATCATTCTTGGGCTACTCTTTTTACTAATCTTGCTAGGGTTCATGATCTATATGATCATTTAGTTCCACCTACTGAAGAGGCGGCTTTAGCCGCATACACTAAGGTCAAATTGGCGGACATGACTCTTTGGCGCCGTCTTGATGCCGTCGTCCTCCAATGGATTTACGATACCATTTCTAATGACCTTCTTCTTGCTATCCTTCGCCGTAATGACATAGCCGAAGCCGCGTGGAACCGTCTTGAATCTCTTTTTCAAGATAACAAGGCCCCTCGTGCTACTTTACTTGATGAGGAATTTACCACCGCAAAGTTTGAGAATTTTACCTCCATTGATGATTTTTGCAATCATCTCCAATCTCTTGTGGACCGGCTGCCAGATGTTGATGCTCCGGTTTCAAATAGTCACTTAGTCTTACGTCTCATCGGTGCTCTACCGGAGGCGTATCGGGGTACGGTGGACTTCATCCAAAATCAAGATCCTTTGCCTCCTTTTGACAGTTGTCGTTCACGATTGACAATGGCCGAGCGTATCATTAAAGCCCGTCATCTTCGAGAAACTAGCGGGTCTGGGAGCTGTAGCCCTACTGCCATGGTTGCTACTGAGTTAGATGAGTTTTCCAAAGTCCCTGCAAAAACACACAGTAAAAGAAACAACAACAACAACAACAACAACAACAATAATAATAAAGGAAAAGGCAACTACAAAAACAAGGGGAAAGGAAAACCGTATCATAAGCATGGTGTGTGACGACCCGACTCACTTAAACCGGCGCGGAAGAAACCGACGAGTCAAATAGTCAGTTCTAACATACTAACATACTCAAAAATTAAAACAAAACCTCAAATTATATTATATACTAGATCCAAAAGTACAACACCCACAAGATTGTACATCACTAAACCCAAATATCACCACTACTATGAACAATATTAACTCCAAAATAAATGTCAGAGTTAGAAATTGTAAAATACAACTGAGTCCAACTAAAAATCATAATAAAACTAAAAATAAAACATAAGTAACAACGGCACTCGCCCAACCCAAAGCTAAGCAACACCGACACCATTAGAGTTACCTGAAAAATTAACAACAATCCACAGTCAGTGGTGAGTAACATAGCTGTCCCACCCTAACGTGGATACACATGATCATAGAATATATCAAACCACCAAACCAGACATCCAACATACGATCATGCAAAACAACATATCATACCAACAATAATCATAATAATAACGTTAATAACAACATTCAACACCAATACCCAAAACTCGACTAACTCCCAATAATCAACTTTAGACTAATCTTTACTTAATCTTTGGCGCAATCATTTACATATTAGACCGGACTATGCACGTACAAACGCATCTTACGCGAACGAACTTTCTACTATGCCAGGATTGAGAATCTTACTCCCAACCCCATGAAATCCATCTTACGGGAAATCCATATCAAAAGACGACATAGTAAGATCTCCATCTATCCCAATACCGCGGATAGGATAGGGGCAGCGTCTTAACCCAATTCTTAGAATCTTACTCTAAGATTAGGCGTCTAATAGTAAAATCAAGCTAATCTTTAATCTTTTATTTACATTTTTAGTTAATCTTAAGTTGCATCTTACGCCTTGACTTAAGACTAACATGTAAACCATCGAAGTTATTCTCAAGATTGCTTCTTTCGCCTTTTCTTGAGTCTAACCATAATCAATACCACTTCTTTAATCAATCTTAATCATTTCTTTAACTTTATTTACTTTCTTTAACTTTCTTTGAACCTCTTTTAACTTTCTTTTAAACTTATCTTAACTTTCTTTAACCAAGACTATATAATCTACACTTAAGACTACATAATCATGATAAAGAAACCAAGAATCATCATTCATAATTAAGATACTTCAAGAATTCAAGACTCAACCAAGAACTCGTAAAGAACTCATCAAGATTCATAAAGAACTCATCCAAATTCATAAAGAACTCATCAAGATTCGTAAAGAACTCAACCAAGATTCAAGAACCTATAAAGAAATCATCATCATACTCATCATCAAAAATCACGCATAACATAGGCAATCTTCAACAACAATTTCATCAACTTATGATCATCAAAACTTCACGAAACTTGATCATCAATAAACATGAAATTATCATAAACAGTCATGAATTACATAGAATCAAGACACGAATATCATTAAAACATCACCCAAACTCATACTAAAAAATCACGCATGAAATGATGAACAATCATCAAAAACTCATCTAACAAGATTACTTTATCTATCCTATAATCATATTATACAAATTAAGGTAAGATATTATGTTACCTTATCGAAGATTAACACAAAAACGTACAAAAACTCGCTGCCCAAAACAGAACCACACGGCCCTATCAATCACGCAGCACACGGCCACAGCACCACCCCACGAGCATGGCTGCCTTGCACGGACCACCACATACGACCTTCAACACGAACACCCTCTTGAACACGGCCTTCAACACGGCCTGCCACGAACCACACGAACCAAACGAGTGAAACCCAAAAACCCAACCCGAACTAGAAGTCTTGAACAAAAACAATGAAGGCTAATGTGTTTTTAGTCACTTAAAGATCAATGGAGTTTGAATCTTTAAGTTTGGGTTTTGAAATAATGATGAACAAATGATGGGTGTTCATAAGCCAAAATAGGCGTCGAAATGGAGAGCAAAGATGGAGAGAGAGTTTTGGCTTTTGATTGTGGCAAAGGTGGTTAAATGAGTAAATGAATGTTTAACCCTTACTAACTCTTCTATTTATAGAAGTTAGTTAAGGTGTGAACATGAGGCAAGTGGCAAACCAAGCCTCACAAAGAGAGAGAGAGAACCGGCCATGGCTTAATAAAATGGGCCAAAAGATCACTTGGGCCATTTGCACTAAATCATGGCTAATCATGATTAAATTCGCACTTGGCCCAAAACTAAATTAATTAATTAGAAAATTAAAATAAAATTCTAATTAATTAAAATAAAAGAAATAATAAATCATAAAATAAAATAGTTACATTCAAACAATAAAAATAGTCCAAATAAATTTAGACCATGCACAGAAACACAATAATTACAAACAAGAAAATAGCCCAAAATCTGGGGCGTTACATGGTGGGCCCAACAATTCATCCAGTCAGCAGCATGCACAGTGGCAGCAACCACGTCAGCCAGGTCCACCTCAGTGGCCACAATGGAACGCATGGGGGGTTGGAACATCCCACCGTGTCCTTTTCCCTCTTCATCATGGCAGCCCAGGCCTATTTATTCGGCCCATAGACCTTCGAGTGGGCCTGGGATTGTTGGGTCAAGGCCCCAAGCATACAATGCTATGACTCCTCCCAGCTACTCTCCGACGGACATCGAGGTGGCAATGCATGCACTGTATTTTTCTCAATCCGACGGAAACTACTGTATGGATACCGGCGCGACATACCACATGACGGCCGACGCAGGTATTCTCTCTTCTTATTTTAATTCAGGCATTAAAAATCATAATATTATTGTTGGTAGTGGAGATTTACTTCCGGTTATTGGTCACGGTCACACTAATCATAGGGGTTCTAAGTGCTATGAGATGTCTAGTGGAAAAATCATAATTAGTCGACATGTGCGTTTTGTTGAAAGTGAAATTCTTTTTTCTAAAATAAACAAAACAAAACTTTGTGATTATGATATATTAAGTGATGATCACAATTCATCCTTAATGAACTACATTTTTCATCCAAACACACCCCCTACCTCTCCCACGGACCAATCAGCCCAACCCAGACAATCTTCTCCTCTCTCTCACGCTGGGCCGCAGTGTCCCTCGGGCTCCACTCCTCCTTCACCAGCTTCTGGGCCGCTGTCTACAATAGGCCCAATCAGTGCTTCTCCTACTCCCCTTTTAAATCAGCACCATCATCCCCACGTGGGCTTCCTTCCCTCTCAAAATCAAACCCAGCATGCTGCCATCCCTTCTAGCCCACAAATTAATCCCACACCTCACATAAATATTTCAGAATCTTCCCCAAGACCATCTAAACCCCAAATGCACCGCATGACCACGCGTGCAGTCAACGATATTGTTAAACCTAATAAAAAATATTCTTCTAATAATTTTCACACCACCACTACAGATATTTCTCCTATTCCAAAAAATCCTGTTAGTGCTCTTCGTGATCAAAATTGGAAAAATGCTATGTTGGATGAGTTTAATGCCTTAATTGAAAATAAGACTTGGGAATTAGTGCCCCGTCCGCCTAATGTGAATGTTATTCGGTCTATGTGGATTTTTCGTCATAAACATAATTCTGACGGTTCTTTTGAGCGCTATAAAGCTCGTCTTGTAGGTGATGGAAATACGCAGCAGCAGGGTGTTGATTGTGATGAGACTTTCAGTCCCGTGGTCAAACCGGCCACAATTAGAACAGTTCTCAGTCTTGCTTTTTCAAAATCTTGGCCCATTCATCAAATGGATGTCAAGAATGCTTTCCTACATGGTCAACTCAACGAAACAGTCTTTATGCATCAACCCATGGGTTTTTGGAGCAAAGAATATCCAGATCATGTTTGCCTCTTAAAGAAGTCTCTATACGGATTAAAGCAGGCTCCCAGGGCTTGGTATCAACGCTTTGCTGACTTTGTTTCCACCATTGGGTTTTCTCACAGTAAGTCAGATCACTCCTTATTTATTTACAAAAATGGTTCTGACACTGCTTATATTCTGTTATATGTGGATGACATTATACTTACGGCATCTTCAGACCGTCTTCGTAAGCATATTATGACCCTCTTGAGCTCCGAGTTTTCTATGAAGGACTTAGGTCGTCTGAGTTATTTTCTGGGTATTGCAGTCACTCGTCATGCCCAAGGTTTATTTTTATCTCAAAAACAATATGCTGCAAAAATTATCGAACGTGCAGGGATGTTTAACTGTAGTTCTAGTCCAACACCTGTTGACACTAAGTCAAAGCTTAGTGCCACTGCGGATACTCCTTATGATGATCCTACTACTTATCGTAGTCTTGCAGGTGCTCTACAATATCTCACTTTCACCCGACCTGATATTTCTTATGCCGTGCAGCAAATTTGTCTTCATATGCATGCTCCGACTAATGAGCATATGAGTGCTCTAAAGCGTATTATACGCTATCTTCAGGGTACTTTATCCCATGGTCTGCATTTATACAACAATTCAGTCAATCGTCTTATCTCTTATACAGATGTTGATTGGGGTGGGTGCCCTGACACCCGACGATCTACTTCTGGCTATTGTGTTTTTCTTGGTGATAATTTGGCTTCTTGGTCCTCCAAGAGACAGGCTACTCTTTCTCGTAGTAGTGCCGAAGCAGAATACAGGGGTGTCGCGAATGTTGCTTCTGATTCATGTTGGATCCGAAATCTGTTACTAGAGTTACATTGTCCTATCCACACTGCCACTTTAGTTTATTGTGATAATGTGAGTGCTATATATTTATCCGGCAATCTTGTTCAACATCAACGCACTAAACACATTGAAATGGATATTCACTTTGTCTGTGAAAAAAGTGGCCCGTGGCGAAGTTCGTGTGCTCCATGTGCCATCCCGGTATCAGATTGCTGACATTTTTACCAAAGGGCTTCCGCGAATTTTATTTACTGATTTCCGGGACAGTCTAAGCGTACGCGAACCTCCCGCTTCGACCGAGGGGGAGTGTTAGAATCTATTTTTTAATATATTATATTTTATTGTAAATATTGTTGTAGATATTCTAGGATAGTATTTGACTATTTGTTAGTCAAATATTCTTCCCTTTATTTTAGCAAATCTTCTAGCTGTATAGTTGCGGTTTTGTTGCTTGTAAATTGCATATATTCCATTGATCAATCAATGCAAGTCACGGATCAATTTCCTTCATCTACGACATCTGATACCCCTCCGCAAAAGCATAGCTTCCCCATATGTTCATACTCAAGGTGTATACGTTCCAAAAGTTTTGGTGTGAATCCTCCTTCACTTTATGTAATTAGCTCATTTAACTTGGTAAAGACTCACACATAATACACAATTGAAACACATAAATTAAAATCAATCAACAAATAATCTAATTCTTATCTTCAAACTTTAATTTGCCATTTTTTAAAATCTTCCTCGCATAGGCCCAAACTATCATTGTGGTTGAATAAACTTTAAACTTCTTGTCTCAATCTCACGAAGGAGAGAGTAAAAAACTTCTACTAGACTCAACGGGCGAGTAATAATATCTTTCTTGAATTCTTGCCTAAATAATAAAACTCTTATTCTTGATCATAGCTCATAAATAAAATTCATAATAATCAAACTTCTTAAAATTCAAGCTTCCAAATAACATGATATACATACATATAATTAATAGAATTCACTCGATCAAACTCATATAATTCATTCATCTCATAAAATTTCATCATATCATGTCTACCAAATAATTTCCTCCCTAAAGGGTACATGAATTAGTTATTGAATGCTCAATAATATTCTCCTAGACATGATACTACATGCTCATGGAAGTTCTCTTGTATAAACATATCTCATATAATAAATACTACTAGCCACGGTTAGTTAAAGTCTCCGAACTCAAAGTCTCTTACAATTAAACCAACGAAACTAATAAATAACCCTTTTTCGAATAAAAATTCAGAATTAAAACCTTACTAAAATTAAACCTCTCCAAAAATTACCGAAGACAACTCTACATTACCCTATAACTATTCTATCAAGTGGGTAATTAATCCCATTGATTAGACTCACTTCTAAGTACATGTTACTAAATTTCTAGCAATAATAACAAGCCTAAAAAAAATTTTAAAGACCGAACAACAACCCAAAAGTAATGTTTTAGTGCACTCTAGTTAGTCTACTAAGTGGGTAATCAATTAGGTTAATAAAAACGAAAATTTAACATACTTTAATAAAATTTCCGCATTAATAAAAATAATTAAAACTTCAATAAAGCCTTAGAAAATCATATTCTTGGTGTATAGAAATCAAAACCAATGTATAATTAACATTACTACTTGTTTCTGTCTTAAAGAAACTTAGATACAAAGAGGTAAAAAATGATAAGCTAGGGAGTGTCTCAATGTATGCTGGCTAGATCTCTAGATGATGACTTGGTTGTGGATGAGCTGATCCTTGATGCTAACTGGGCTCCAATGAATAGGTTCGGGCCTGGCTGAGTGAGTCCTGCAAAATGAATAAGGGTGACTGGCCCGGGGGTGGACCCAGGAATTTTCCTCCGATGCTTAAGTCAGCAAAGTATTATATGTAAAAAAGTAGAGGGATAAAGATAAGGATTTAGAGAGAGAGAGTTTATCTATCAGGAAAAAGTTGTTGTGTTTGAGAAAATGTGTATGTGAAAAGCTGTCTCTCACCTGCCATAAATGTAGGGTATTTATAGGTGAGGTTTTGGGGGCTGATTGATAGGTAATTGAGGGCTGTCAATCAGCTGATATGGGGGATTTGTGACACCTGTCTCCGGATGTCCAGATGACAAAACATGTTCGAAGGGTGTTTTAGGAGATAATAAGAATTCCGGGTATTTTGGTCATTGTGACATTATTGGGCTTAGGGCCCAAACACTACTCAATATTAGTCATAAATTTACAAAACCCGTTAAAGAAGACAGCTTCATTCAATACCCTTCTTCAACCTCTATTAAAACACCATTAAACCTCCATTAAAGCTTCAACAAATCTTCAAAAATTCAAGAATCTAATCCCTAACATCTAATAATCAAAACCTACTACTTTAATCAATAAAACTAATCAAAATAACTTGTTTTAATCTAGTTTAATCCAAAAATAAAAATCTGAAAATAAACTAATAAAACCCATAAATTTGTAGATTAAATTTCAAAATCAAATAAAGAATCTTTAGTGTTAAATCATGACTATAAGCAAGTATTAAATTTTAATTTCAATAATAAAATCAAAGTATTAAACTTGGATCAAATTAAATAAAGGAGGAAGAAATTCTTTTTTTTTTTAAATTAACTAACGCAAAAAGTGAAGAATAAGAAGGCGGTAGCGGCAGCGCTGGCTCCGACGACGACAAAGCAGGCGCGATGGTGGCAGGATCTCTGGCGGTACTGCGGCGGCAGGCTGACCCTCCGGTGGTGGCTGCTATGGTGCGTGAGGGAAGAAAGAATTTTTTTTAACCTTCGAACAACTTGATAAAAGGGGATTTCGTCCTTAAATTACCAAATAAAAAGGGACTTGTTAAACGTCGCCCACATATTACTTAAAATCGCCCACGATAAAAAGTAAAAAGACAAAATTGCCCTTGATTTAAAATTACACCGCAACAACCTAGATTAAATATACAACGACATCGGACACCACACCATGACCTCGACCACCACCACCACCACCACCACCACCATGGTGGTGGTGGTGGTTAATTTTTTTTTTAATAGGGGAGGGGTGTCTAGATCAGACGCCCCGACCATGGTAGGGGCGTCCAAATCAGACGCCCCTCCCCTTATTAAAAAAAAATTAACCACCACCACCACCATGGTGGTGGTGGTGGCGGTGGTGGTGGTCGAGGTCATGGCGTGGTGTCCAACGTCGTTGTATATTGTTGGGGTGTCCAGACGCCCCTACCATGGTTGGGGCGTCTGATCTGGACGCCCCTTCCCTTATTAAAAAATAAAATTAACCACCACCACCATGGTGGTGGTGGTGGCGGCGGTGGTGGTCGAGGTCATGGCGTGGTGTCCGACGTCGTTGTATATTTAATCTAAATTGTTGTGGTGTAATTTTAAATCAAGGGCAATTTTGTCTTTTTACTTTTGGTTGTGGGCGATTTTTAAGTAATATGCGGGCGACGTTTAGCAACCCACAATAAAAACCCTTGTCGTAGTATTAGTAGGGGTGTCGAACAAGAGGAAGGTACATCGCACTAATCAGTATAGAGTGTTGAACGAGCTAGTTCAATGGATTGTCACGAGATGGTGGAGAGAACTACGGAACAGACTAATGCTAAAACTATGAAAACAATCTAGAGTAATAGGATTCATCGCTCACAAACAATCATAGAGGCGTGAATTCTACTCATAGGGTTGACAAACAGGGGAAGTCAAACTAAGGATTATATCTACTTTGCCAAGCTAGTATGGAGACCGGAGAGATGCACACTGTAATATCCCGTATTTTTATACATTTATATATTTATTTTTATACGTATTTCATACACCTGAACACATGTTTTATATGCCTAAATGATTATTTTATATGCTTTACGAATTAGGATTAATAAAATAATTTAAAGTCAATATTTACAAAAATATTATTAATTGGGTATTTAAATAATTTCTATATATTTATAAAGGAATTTTATAAAATCATATTTAAAATAATATTAAAGGTTTTAATTATGTATTTTGGGCATCGTTTATAAAATTAAAATATTATGATTTGAAAAAGGTAAAAGTTTTTATAACTACTGTCGCAAGCCCAACTTGGCAGGGATCTCAAATCCGACCCAAGTTATATAAATACCCTAGCGTAAAGCAAAATTAGCCTTGTATGCACGCTTTGCGAGCGATAATAATATTTAAATGGATCTTTCAATTTGTCTCAACAAACAAAAAACTTTTTGAAATAATGTTTGCGTGCGATAATAATGTTTGTTCGAAATAATAAAAATGTTTTTCAAATTCACACTCATTCACATAATAATAAACTTTTCCCTTTTCATTTATCCCATCCCACAACAATGAACAAAAAAGAATGATGAAAAGATTTTTTTTACTATATTCTATCAGCTATCAAATTTCTATCGAAAGATAAAATTTTTATGTAACAAACTATATCAATATGGGTATTTATTTATAGAGAAGTCGAAAATATAAATTGTGGTATTTTTATTATATTTTTACAAATTTTATATTTTGTAATATTTTCATTTAAAAAATTGCAATAACTTTCCATAATAAGTTGTAGTGATGCAAATTAACTTTTAAGAAAATTTTGAAGGGTAATCTCGACTTTTTTTGGGGACACCATTACTCCCCTTAGCTTATATAATAGATATAATTTTTAAAAACCCTAAATAAAAAAGTGAGCTTTTTAAAAAAATAAAATAAAAAAGGAAAAATTGCCAAGAATAACCGATCTTTCACAAATAAGCCAACCTTTTGAAAATTCAGAAATAAGCTAACCTTGTTATCATTTAAGCTAAAAAAAAGAGAAATCTCTCTGTTTTACGAACAACAACAACCAACACCGCGTACTCCACCACAAGCCCAATGACGCAGCCATTAACACCACCAGCGGCTTTTCTGCCACCTCTCCTGTCGGTCGCCATCGCCCAGCCGGCCACCGCCCTTGCCATTGCCGGCCACCGCCCTTGCCATTGCCGGCCACCTGCTGTCGTGAGGCTTCATTAAAAAAAAAGTTATCCTTCTACCTCACACAGCCACCGCAGAGCCACCGAGTGCACCAGCGCCTGCCGCCTCCCACTCGCCGGATCCAGGTTGCGGCCACTGCCTCACCGGAGTCCCACCGCCGTTCCTTTGCCTTCACCTTACTTCTGTCGTGACTTGTGAGGCTCTTTGGTAAAAAAAAACGTTTAAATATTTTCTTTCATTTATTTTAATCTTGATTTATATTTTATTAATTAGTATTATACTTGGTTAACTACTGGTTTAATGTTTGCATCAAAACTACCGGTTTAATGTTATTGTTTAATCATGCTTTGTTGAAAATAGTGATTTAGAGCATAAGGTTTATATGTAACGTTTATGTGGGAATGGTGTTATAAACGTTAATATAATGATTGCACGACTAATATACGACTATGAAATAGTCGGGATCCGAATCCGGACAAAAGTCGGGTTGATCCGTATGTACGTGAAGTGTCGCGGACAGAGGCTCTGACGCGCTCGCGCCAAGCCCGCGACAAGCGAAACAAAGCACAGACGAAGCAACACGGGTCGCGGCCGCGCTAGGTGTAATACCCCGAAAATTTGGGATATTTTAAATTTTTTTTTATTTATTTATTAATTAAATGTATAATCAATTGATTATTATTTAATTGATTATTTTTTTTTTGTGTAGCCATTTAATCATTTCGAGCCTGGCCTTAACCTTTTTATTTTTGTCTAGCCAGAACCCGAGCCCAATTGTTTCCTTTGACCCATATGTTTCGCAGTCCGTCCTTTTATTTATTTTCTTTTCTCCTAAATATTTTATTTTATTTTAAGTCCAAGTAGGTCACTTAATTTGGACTGTTTTTATTATTAGTCCATTCTTTTTCCTTAAATTGGGCCAAAGACCCAATTTGTCCTCTTTATTCCTTTTGGCCGGTTTCCCCTATTTTTGGGCCAAGTAATGTTTCTTTTCCCTTTGGTTTTATTTGGATCAATTAATGGGTTAATTTAGTTAATTTGTATTTAAAGCCTTAAAACCCATTCAAACCTAACCTAAACAATCTAACTAAATTCACTCAACTTCCCTATACTCCCTCAATCCTCACGGCAGCCCAAGGGGGGATCTCTAGGGTTTGTTTGTTGATTTCTCATTCTATAAATACTTGCTTGGCAACTTTCTTTTTCCCTAATTGCAAATTAGCTTTGAACACCAAAAACAAAGTTATCTCCCTCCCCTCCTCTCGAAAAAAAAACGTGAGCTTCTATCACCTAAGTGGTGATTTTTCCTTGGATTATTTCAGCGAATCCAGGTAACTAGCTGTTTTGTTTAATTTTGGTACAACCTAATCACATAGTTAATTAGGATTGTAACATGAAAATTTGTAGAATTTAGGTTATGTTTAATTCTAAATTTTTCGAATCATAGGATATGTTCATTCATGATATTTTCTTGATATATTATGTAATCTATATGAATCTTTATTTGTTTTATGAATTTCTATGCATAAATTAATTTATTTATTTATGTATTTTGTATGAATAGTAGTATGAATATTTTTGTTCTTGTTGTTCTAATTTGTCGAGTGACTTAGAATAATTTTAGGAGCTTCCTTACTGTTTGATCGTTAATCAAGATTTATTTCATGGTGAAATTCGTCCTTTTATTGCTTATAATAATTGTATGAATAGTAGTATGAATATTTTTGTTCTTGTTGTTCTAATTTGTCGAGTGACTTAGAATAATTTTAGGAGCTTCCTTACTGTTTGATCGTTAATCAAGATTTATTTCATGGTGAAATTCGTCCTTTTATTGCTTATAATAATTTAATCTTTTAAACCGGTAAAACTGTCCAGATTTAGTTTACGAATTTATTAATATACTTAATCAATTTGGATGGCTATGAAATTTTAGGTGGAAGTCAGTAATAGTGTTTTACAACTTTTTTTAAATTTTCGTAATTTTTAAAGATCGTTTGCTATGGCAGAAAAATCTGAAACCGAATTCTTTCTAATCTGATCTGTTAATTATAAAATCACTTAAAATTAGTAAATGGTGTTATTTTTAAACGAAATTTATGCACGTTAAACCTTGAACCTACATTTATCTCCCATAAAAATTTCCAGATTATTAGAGACCTTTAGATGGTCGTTCTTAATTTAATTATTTAAAAATCAGATTGTGTAAAATAGGGTAATTGAATTATTAAAATATGTTATTATTGATTCTTGAATTTGTCAAGTGGTGATAAATATTTTAGGGAATAAAAAAATCTGATTTTTATCTTGAATTTGGTTTAATCTTGATGATATAATAATTTTTGGCATGATTTATTTGCTTAATTAAATTTGTATGATCTGTTGTTGATAATTATAATTATTTATTTATTATGCAAACTCTCGGTATTTTTGAGTAAAATGTCGAGTGCCTTAGAATTTGAAGCATGGAATTTTTATCTTGTTTTTACGTATTTTATATGATTAATTATAATTAAATTAATTAGTGGAATAAAAATGTAATTTTTGGTTACTATTTTACCTAATATGTCGAGTAGGAGGTTGTTAGAAATTTAGAATGTTGACCATGTTTTTAGGTAATAGTTGTTACTAGTTTGAATAATTATTTTGTTTGGATAATTAATTGTTTAGTGATTATATTTAATTAATTTAGATTAATAATATTTAGTTGTAATCCCTAAAATGTCGAAAGGGATAATATTTTTGAAGGGATTTTAGTTTATTTTTGGACTCATAAGGTTATTGGAATAATTAATAAGAGATTAATAAATAAAATGTATATTGAGGATATAATATAAGTATTGAGGACATAAGATATTAATAGGGAAAGAAAGGAAACAGAGTAGGAGGAATACGGACTGTTTCGATCTCTGGCTAGGAAAGACTTGGTATTTAAGATGGCCAACATACGTGCCGCACCTCTCTTTCCTGGGACTTCGAACGGTTCAATTCCGAATACAGACACCTAGTATTTCCCAATATATGATATGATTAAGATATGAAGATATAAGATAAGATAAGGACGCCCACCTGATGACCTGAGTAGTCAGACTGGGTTAAGTCGAAGCCACTGCTCAATGGGACGAACACACCTGATGACCCGAGTAGTCAGACTGAGTTCCCCCGAGTAGTTCTGGGTCTTAGAATATGTAGTCGTCTAAGTAGTAGTACACGAGCTACTATTTGGGAGTTATGGCCATAGCTTAGGCTTAGTGGTGAAACACGAGATCCGCTACGGGTTGAGTACACGAGCTCACCCCGGCATGTTCTAGGAAAGTTGTGGTGAAACACGAGATCCACAACGAGTTATAGTGACCGGTCCAATGAAAGATGATATGATTTGATATAATCATAAGATATGATATGATATGATATAATTATAAGATATGATATGTTATGAAATTATAAGTTATGATTGATGATAGATAAGTTATGATATGTTAAGTTATGATATAATTACGAGAGTATGAAAACCATATAGTATAAGCTAAGTGTTCTCCGCTGTGTTTGATTCTAAGTATATTATATGAGCAGGTACATTTTATGCATGTATATCTTCGTATGATGTAATGTATGTATTTGTATGATTATACGTATCTGTAAACGTATATATTGTGTACGTGTATGTCTGAGTTGTACTCGTATTTGTACGTATTCCTAACCGTATTTTGCAGGTATTATTATACGTGTGGTATACGTACTTCTATACGTATTGTATACGTATTTCTAACCGTATTTCTACAGGTGTATTTATACGTATTTTATACGTATATGTATACGTATTTTTATACGTATTTTTATACGAGATATGTATAATTTTTGTATTTGATCTATTATTTTTCTATGGATGTTTCGTGTACTTCCCTATGATATTATGTGTTTAGCGGTCCCTCGATTAAGCGGGACAACCTAGTTACTCGCCACTGACGGTGGACCCCCCCCTCAGTTTCAGGTGACGATGCAGCAGCATAGAGCGGGCTTCGTTGGATGGGCTTGAGTAGTTTAGTTATTTTCTTTGAGTTTCTAGATTATCCAGAACAGTTTGAGACATTATTTCAGTTTGATTATAATCCCAGCCTGTTGGGAAGACATTTAATTTATTTATGTATTTTTAGGCTAGATGCCTTTGACTTTGGATTTTTAGACTATTCTTATAAAATAAAAGTTGTTTCATTTTAAGTATACAATTTACATTTATGGTTTAATTTGGTTAAGTAATGATCCGAATGTCGATTCCCCTCATAAATCGACAAGTCAAAAAGTCGGGTCGTTACACTAGGGGCTGTGGCGCCTGCGCCACTAGGCCTGCGCGCCCGCGTGGGTCTAGGTTTGGCGGTTTACTTTGTTTCGGTTTTAATTTTCAACGTACACTTTGGGACTTGCTTGAACAGTTATGCTGATGTGTTACACACCTCTTGGCTGATGTTTTAAGTGGATAAGGAGAGAGAGAAAGTAACTAACTTATTCTCTCTTGCATCAAAGTTTCCATCATCTTTTTCTCTCTTACATTCTACACACATAGTGACATTGTTGTATGAGCAGCAACATTGTTGTTTACATAATTCTTCATTGTATCTCAAAGGCATATTTGGATAACCCTTGCTCCATTGAATTGGGTCAGATTATAGTTTTTAGGAAAGCATTAATTTGTGCCTTGAAGGTTTTCATTTTCTGTTTTTATATTCTTGCATACACACTAATTCTAACATGCTTTGCACCCAAGATTTTGATTTGAATATGAACGCTATAAATTCAAATTTTTAATGTATTTTAATATGAATTTCTGATTTTATAAATATTGTTTAAGCCTTGTGTTAAATTTGATTAGAATATTAGAAACAGGCCGAGCAACCCAATATGAAAGAGGAGAGTTTGATTACTTACAAGCCATAGGAGGTTCTATCCTAAAACCAATTGGCGATAGGAGGAGTAAGTCCTAGACTTATAAGTTAATTTAGTCTCTCGGGACACTGACTAGTGCACTATATGGGGTTCAACACCTTGTTTAAACCCTAAAATCTTGGTTTTGTGTATGATATACATGTTTTAATCATAGTTTTAAATTTGTTTTTGGATAATTACAATTATGTTTTTATGGGTAATTGGGAACAAATTTCAGATTTGAATATTTTTGTTAAAACCTTATATAAACATGTTAAATTATTGTATTTTATGGTTTTATGTACTAGGGTTGAACCATAGGCCGTAGTGTTTGATTTTATAAGTTTTAGAGTATTGAAACATGGATTTTTGAAGGTTTTAAAGGCTTTTAAACAATATTATACGTGCTGAAATTTTTATTGTCATACGATAAGGCGATATTTCGATTATTTAAATTATTGTTCAATTTTCATTTTATTAAGAGGGCACAAAAATATAATTCTGGAATTAAATAAAGGAACTAAATATTATTATTAATTTTGTTAGAAGCTGGAATGTTGCAATATATGCTTAGGGTAGTTGTGTTGTTGAATGGATATTAATTTAGTGCCGATGTTTATCCGTAGGAGATTTTGAATTTGGACAATTTGAGTAATTATTGTGGCTAGCCGAATATATTATACCAGGTACGAATGTACTCAGTAAGTTGCTTGCATGTAGTAGCATGTTTAGGGTGTGATCCGAATTGTGATGACTGGTTATATGTTATATCTGTGGTCGTGGAAAAGAAAAAAAATTATATTGTTACAACGTGTTGTCCTGAGTTGTTTATTTTACCACAGTTTGGAATATGAGTTCAATTATGAATCATGTTACCACGTAATGTGGAGCCATGTGACATTAATATTATCTTACCATCATTGTGTGGGGCCATGGGCATTAAAAGACTTAGTAATCATGTGATCGCTAAATGAAAAGATAAATAAACCTGCAGTGGTGTAATTTCAAGTGTGATGGTTTGTGTTGTAGGTTTTAGGGAAAATTAAATTAAATTTGATTCTTCCTAATATTGTA
Organism: Salicornia ramosissima; assembly: GCA_951394345.1. Lineage (NCBI taxonomy): Eukaryota > Viridiplantae > Streptophyta > Magnoliopsida > Caryophyllales > Amaranthaceae > Salicornia > Salicornia ramosissima. The sequence continues at coordinate 49,693,990 of OX596233.1, forward strand.
AACCACGTAAAGTGAAAGAGGATTCGCACCAAAACTCTTGGAACGTATATACCTTGAGTATGAACATATGGGGGAGGCTATCTAGCATCCTACAAGTGGTACAAAACGTTGTACACTCTTGTTTTTATTTTTATTTTTTGGGATCCCACCCACTTTATAGTAGATTTTTCCGCTCGATTTGCAACCGAGTGTGGCCTTGAGGGCGTCTTGATAGACAACTTTTTTTTTCTTTTTTTGGAAACCCGTTCGATGTGAATCCAATCTCTTAATAAAATAAACAAATAATAATCATCTCACCATTATTTAATCTGACCATTATCAATTCCTAGTCTGATCATGGAGTACATAGTCTTAATTTAATCATAATTATTTATTTGTTTATTTATTTATATTCGTCTTTTGTATATATGTACTCAACTTTTGCTGATTACATGCTTTTATGTGTGTCTTCTTTGATCATGACCCTCGCCTTAATGACCCTGTGATGAATTAATTTATACACTTGTATTATTGGGGAGTAGAATTGCACAGATTAGCTTGAGGATGTGAAATTCAAGTTTCCAGCATACGCATCGTCTTGGGATTGGTGTGGTTCAAGAGTTCACGCTTTTAGTATTCGAGTTTATTTTAAAATGTTATTTTCTTTATGTTATTTATTTCAAATAACAATTAAAGTTTTCTTCTGCTGCAAAATTTTGAATAAGCCGAAACGTTTTCACACGTGGCGGTAATGCTTTGGAAATTCCCTTTCAAATCTATTTTTATACCTTGAGTTTTAGAATAGTTACGGATTTAAAAGTAGAGAATTTTCATGGTATTACACACACGACCTACTGTCGTGACACATACACCTAACGGGTCGTTAAACCAAATCACGAAGACCACTAATGCCCCTTAGACGTCTGATACTTTCGTGGTCATTTCGGTAAATCGAATAAGGGGAATCCTCACTCAACTTCATCTTTCGATCCTTCGTTGAGGAACCTAACACGACATCTATGGTGATCAAACATAAAGACACACAAAATTACCCCTTATTACAACTCTAGTCACCCCTACGCCAAGAATCTTGCCAAAAACACTAGAAATAGGTGAGGGTTTAACCCAAACCCTAGAAATAAACTATTCAAACATAATTAACAAACTGCAAATTACAAAACTATAATCAATCATCAATCAATATATTATATTATATATATATATATAGTCAGGATCTGCTAAAAACCTATGTTAAGTTGAAAACTAAAAACTTTTAGTTATGACTGTTAGATGTAGATCAAGGGTTGTGATTAATTTTGGCGTAAAAAACACTAACCATACCCAAAGTTACCATTTTTAAAAAAAAGAGTTGTTTCGCTCAGGTTTTTAAAAAAAAACTACTTGATTGAACGAGTTCATTCACACTAATTTCACATATTTCACGCTAATTTCAAGCAACAATTTAGGTTTCTGTGCATTTTTTTAATAAAGTTTGATTTTTTTTTAAAAGTACAGTTCTTCGTATTTGATTTTGTATGTACCCTTATATCTTTGCATGTACCCCTTTATTATTTACGTGCACCCCCTTAATTTAATATGTTTTTGTGCATTTTTTTATAAAGTTCGATTTTTTTTAGTATAGTTATTCGTGTTTGATTTTGTATGTACCCTTGTAACTTTGCATGTACCTCCTTAATTTAGTATGCTTTTGTGCATTTTTTTATAAAGTTCGAATTTTTTTTAAAGTGCAATTCTTCATGTTTGATTTTGTATGTACCTTGTATCTTTGCATGTACTCCTTTATTATTAACATGTACCCTCTTATTTTAGTATGTTTCTATGCATTTTTTTTTAAAGTTCGAATTATTTTTAAGTACAGTTTTTCATGTTTGATTTTGTATGTACCATTGTGTCTTTGCATGTACCCCTTTATTATTAACATGAACCCCCTTAATTTAGTATGTTTTTGTGCATTTTTTTTGTAAAGTTCCAATTTTTTTTTAAGTATAGTTCTTCGTGTTTGATTTTGTATGTACCCTATCATTGCATGTACCCCTTTATTATTAACATATGCCCCCTTAATTTAGTATGTAAGATTTGAATTAATTTAGACATTAATATGTACCTCCTTAAATTAACATGTACCCCCTATAATACTAACATGTATCCCTTGATTAGTTGATTATACTACCTCCGTTTTTTTAAGTGTACTTAGTTTGACTTTGTCACTATTCACAAAGTCTACTTTGACTATCGTTTGTGATTTATACATAAGATAAAACATAGTCATGTGGGGTCTCGTTGGATTCGTTTCAACATGTAGTTTTTTAATATCTAGTTTTTATAATTTTTACAAACACACAATTAAAGATATTAATCTTCAGACTTCTTCCTCGACAAGTGTGAAAAGTGAAAAGAGTAAATTAAAAAAAAAATCAGATTTTTTTTTTCTCTGATTTTTTGTAAAATTAAATCGACGGTCATGATGAGCTAGACAAAAATCAATGGCCAGGATATTTAGTTTTTAGGTTTTTAACTTCTTAGAAGGTTTTTACATGATCCTGTTCCTATATATATATATATATATATATATTATTATTATTGCAAGAGAAGCAGCTAGAACCACACCTTGCCGCTTGTCGCTCTTTTATTAAAAAAAATCCCGCCTTTTTCAATTCCCTGAACCTAAAATAAGCAACTTTTTTATTCTATCTTAATATATTTTCTACCTTAATAAACATTGATATATAATATAACATATCTTTAGAAATATTATTTGATTTAATTCCTATAAATAATACTTGTCCCTTAATTCTTTTATTATAAGTAATTTAGTTTTGATCATATATTAGTTTCATATATATTATATTCTTTTGATCAAAATAAATTTAATTTCCATTATACATTTATTGCCGATACATATTCTCATAATAAAAATTCTGTTACATATTTTGGAGGAAATAAGTATCATTATTGATTTATTATTTTGACATGCATAACATAACTTTTTATCTAATTCAAAAGATCTTCATATTAACTTATCAGTTTTTTTTTAGGATTCTAATAATTAGAAAATCAACAAACAATGTACTTTTTTAATTTTATTTTCCCCTAACAGTTGTGATCAAACAAGTTTTAGCTCAATGTATTTATTAATGTATCATTAATTTATGGCTATAATTTTAAGAGAAAATAAATTTCTAAAATTGAATCTATATTATTGTTATATGTTTATATAGAACACTTGTATGACATAATTGATCTATATATAAATATATACTAAAAGAGAAGTATTTAGCAGAAAATTTATTATAGTCTAAAACTCCATGTTTTAGATTTTTTAAGCCGTATTTTTTTTTTAATAAGAGATATATTTCAAAAAAAAAAACTCTTAATTTATAAAAGTAATAATTTTATTCTATTTTATCAAAACTATCTTTTAAAAATCAATAACTAGCTAAAGTTTGATAACGATTAGTGCGGGTTAAAGTTGGTTCTAAAATTGTTTAAATTTATTCCAAAATTTGTTTATGTTACCTCAAATTTAACCATTTTATATTAAATGTTGTATCATCTTATACAATATTTTTTGATGTAGAGTTCGTTGACTTTTCCCGAACACTTTTTTTATGAAATATTAAAAAAAACTTTGTGAAAAGAAACATTTCCATTGTTTTCTGATTTTTGCGGAAAGGACATTTTGTGTCGGAAAAGAATGGAAAAGTTTCTTCTCGCAAAGATACTTTTTTTGTTTAGGTCCGTTTCTGCAAAAAAAATAAAAAATTAAATAAATAAATAAAATAAAAAAATCATGTAAAATAAATTTCACTATAATTTTTTAAACCGTGCATTTTTCATGTTTATACATGCCAGGGTTACTAAAAATTTATTATATACGTATTATATATATGATTATATGAATTACTGGGTTTTTAGTGTAATGGTTATTTAATATTCTGTCTGGGGGTTAGTGAAGATTTTGTATAAAGATTACTCATTGTTTTGTATGAGTTATTCATGTAATAGTGTGCTGTTTTTAATAAAAAAAACTACTCCGTATATTAATATAGATTTCTATTTTATTAAGATAAAATTTTAATATGATGTTAAAGTCACTATATCAGAAAATAAATTATACAAATCTTTACATTACTATTTACAAAGTTAATATAAAAATTTCAAGTCGTGTATCGCACGGGTGCTATGCTAGTTAAAATTATAACTAAATACATAAATTCAAACTAAAAACTATGAACATCAAAATAACAAAACCAAAACCTAAAAATCTACACGTAAACTAAACTAAGAACAACAACAAAACAACAATAAAACCAACAAATTAAACAAATAAACAAACAGGGTTGTGCAAGCGCTTGGCATTCGAAGCGGTCACTTCATAAATCTAAGTGGTCGCTGAAGCAAAACAATTGAGTTAGTGTCTGCTCCGTCCAAGCATGCGCTTGGAAATCTCAGCGGTCGCTTGGCAGCTTGACAGTTAGTTTTGAAAACGTCATAAATCCTTCGTTTCTTATCATAATTTAGTATATGACCAGTCTTTTCGAAGATAATGAAATGAAATTTCACCTCCAACTTGAATCGCCTTAAAATGATGAGTATGTAAAACATTATGGCCTTTTAAATTTGACGTATGCTCCAAAAGTGGTAATTGTGGTGCCGGTTGTTTACGAATGGGTCATGGTTTTGTCTCAATTCTTTACTTCCCCTTTGCTATGGTTTCCTCAGGGACTCCCGACTTGCTTCCTCGTGTTTCGAAATGGACTCGGTACCTACAAAAGGGAAGAAATTACAAGAGTAGTGCAAAAATGGAGCAAATCAGATAAAAACGGGAAAAGGGACTAAAGAAGCAAAACTAAACAAAAAAGGTTAAAAAACGCAAATAAAAACTAAATAAAGTAAAAAATAAACTAATAAAAACCAAGAAAATAATTACCAAAATACCAATTATTACAACGCAGGCGGCAAAGCGACAACAATAGGCTGTGAAGAGGGCCCTGACGCGATGGCAAAAGAGGGGGGCACAACGGTGGTGTGTGTACTTGGGGATGCGGTGGTGCTGTTGCTTATCGGTCTTTTTTTTTTCCTAAATGTATTCGTGAGAAAAGAAGAGTCGAAGAGGGGGTGAACCACCACTAGCGGTGGCAAAAGCTAGACGCCGGAGGAATGTTGGCATTGGCGCGACAGATGGTGTTGGTGAAGGTGTGGCTTGCGGTGGTTGTGAGGAGAAAGGTGGGTTGTTTTTTTTTTTTTTGGAAAAATTGCCAATAATAAGTCAACCTTTGGGCGATTTTCCACAAATAAGCTAACCTTTTGAAAATCCAGAAATAAGCTAACCTTTTTATCATTTAAGCCAAAAATAAGTCAAATGATTATTTAACATGTTATTTTCTATTTTTTTTATCACTATTTTACAATCATTCAACCTATTTTTAGCTTTAAATGATAACAATAACTTCAAACAACAGATAACTAATAGATTAAATAATCTTTTAACCTATTTTTGGCTTAAATGATAACAAGGTTAGCTTATTTCAAGATTTTCAAAAGGTTGGCTTAATTGTGGAAGATCGGCCAAAGGTTGACTTATTCTTAGCAATTTTTCCTTAAATAATCGTTTAACCTATTTTTGGCTTAAATGATAACAAGGTTAGCTTATTTCTGGATTTTCAAAAGGTTGGCTTAATTGTGGAAGATCGGCCAAAGGTTGGCTTATTCTTGGCAATTTTTCCTTTTTTTTATTAATTATTTGTAATCTTACGTTAAAAGATAAATGAAAGGGATTTTTTTGTTTTGTTTTTATTTTTTTTTATTTTAAGGTTTTGACCTGTTTTGGTTACCTAGGGATATTTATACAGATTGGGTTCGATTTGGGTTTCCTATTAAGTTAGGTTTATGACAGTACTCACAGTAGGCATAAAAAAAGAAGGTGAGAGTGAAATAGTGGTAATTTTTTTAGTAATATAGATATAGTTAAATTAAGATAGATAAAATAGAATAGATGGATAGATTTTAGTTTAAAAAGATATTTATTTAGGATTTTATTTATTTATTAATTAGTGTATTAATCATGGTATTAAATAGAGAGAAATTAGGAGGGAAAAAAAAGGTGAGAGGAACATGGTGGTAAAGATAGAAGAGAGATAGATAGATGTTCAAGGTTGGATAAAAAATGGAAGGCATACCAAAAGTGGGATTAATTTTGTTAAATTTTCCTAATTTTTTCACTTTAATTAATCACCATCAAATTAATTACATTAGGTATTTGGCCCATGCATAATGCACGGACTTTGTACCTATTAGGTTCATAGTTCTATGTTTTAGTTTTTATAAGATTTGATAATAATTCATCAAAAAATAAAAATATATCAATTTTTTATTATTTTTAAGATTATAACATATATTTTTCTTGGAAAAAAATATATCCAAGTACATATTTTGAAGAATATTCATTTTCATAATTATAAAATAATGGAAAATAATTTTGTAAATATAAAGTGTGAGCATATTTAGAAGAATTCAAAATGGAATAAAATTAAATTTAAAATGAATAACTTAAAAAGAAAATGATGTAAGAAAGCAAATCTTATAATTTGAAAGTAATTGAAAAGTTTTATTAAAAGTAAATAAATTATTAATATTAATTGTAATTAGAAAATAAAAACAATTTTTTTATTTCAAAAAAAGGAAAAGGAAAGTGAAACATTTTTTTAGGATGACACATGGCATAATTTAAAAGATGAGATATCCTATGTGTCAAAATTATGTTTTAGGGTGTGTTTTAATATATTAGGTATAGATATCCTTAATTATGAAAATCTAGTTCAAAATATCATTTATCTTCCTAATTTCACCATTTATGATTTTTAATTTAGGGGGAAAAATTAATAGTTTGAACGCATATGTGAATGAGCTAATGAGGATAATAAATTAAAAAGAACTTTTTTTACTCAATAACTATTACTTACAAAGGATACGATTTGAATTTTTATTAGTTATGCATTAACCTTTTGAAATGGATTCAAAAAGTGAAAAACGACAAAAGCTCACGTCCATGCAAATTAGGATTTCCCATAGATAATGTAAGAATTTAATTACCTACACAGCTACCCTCCACTTAATCAATGAAAATTTCCAATATAAGCATAAATTTAAAACCAAATAAACTATATAAAGCAATTCTTAAGAACATTAGGTTGGAATGGATTGGTATGGAATCTCATACCACTTGGGTATGGATTCTAAAACCCATACTACTTTAAAGTTGTTTGGTTTTGTGGTTGGAATGGATTCTAAACTTCATTAAAAGATTGGATTGTGAATCTTAGGTGGAGGTGGGTATGAGATTTTACAGGTATGGAATGGAGTTGGAACCTCTTGGGTATGAGATTCCATAGCTTAAAAGCTCAACCAAACAAAAAAATAGATGAAATAGATTCTAACTCCATTCCAATCCATTAAAAAAGACACAACCACACACACCCTAAGAATTATTCTCTATGTTCCTATTTGTTTGTCCTATTTGACTTTGCACCTATGCCAATGCATTTATTTGACTTTAAATATCTTTTGTTGTAAATGTGTAAAAATGATAACAATTGGTTATTAATAAAGTACTCATTGCGACGAATCAAAAACTAGACCCACATGACTATATTATGTTTTATATGTTGAGAGTAATTTAGAAGATTCTTCGACCTTATAAATAGTGTCAAGATTCCATATATGACAAACAAATGGGAACAGAGGGAATATATAATTATTGAGCAATTGACAAGAATGTATGTCAAATATACACCAGACGGTGCATCTGTTGCTTCAGTAGCTACACTAATCTTTTGGGTGTTCGTAGCCTGGTACACACCAAAACATCAACGCGCTTTGGCCAAGGGTTGACGATTTCATGAGCAAAAATCTATACTAATTTTATAAGCAAAATTGCATGACAAATGAGTAAAATCAATATTAAATTAGCAAAATACAAACATGGATATATGTACACCCGGGTGTAATTTATAAATACAAGCATTAGTTATAACATATTTCGTGGGCATCACATGACCCCATTCAAGATTTTTATGTCAATGTTAAAAGTTATATCCCAAATATGTCCCACATTAAAAGATTAGAGAGGTAATGACTAATATATATAAAGCTTGGTGGACTATTCTATATTTTTCAATTGATTTTATGATGGAACCTGACCAAGCTTGTGTATCGTGAGACTCTCCTCCAGCCTATGCCCACGAATAGGCCAAATGAAGTTTCTTAGACAACATCTTGTTACTAAAAATTGGAATAATTTTTCCTTATCATGACAACAAATTTTTAAAAACATTGTTGGAATTGATCTTACCGTTTTCTCAAGGAGCTGTTGTTACAGCTTAAGATACATACAATTAATGAGTAATGCCTAGGAAGAAAATGGGCAAACATAGAAGAAATCACAACAAAAGCTTTGCTCAATCAAAGCATTGTATTTTGAACTCAAAACAAATATATCAACAAGGTGCCTTACATGAACCATTGGCAAAAACAGAAAGAGCAGAAGATATACATGTAGTAACCATACAATTGTTCAATTACTAGGAAACGGTAAAACAAGAATGTGTTATATCCACTCTACTTTAGGGTGGTCAATATTGCTTGCTGCTTGCATCTTTTGGAGCAAACACTAAAGTAGCTCCTACTTTCACACATCACTTACAAACAATATAGCAGAGTTTTGAAAAAACACTTCATATAGATTCGTACATCATATCAACGCAATCCAATGATGATCGAAATATAATAAATGAAACCTACGCGTGAGTCAAAGAGTTCATTTTTCTCAAGGATGAGGAGGGAATAGTGGTGAATCCCACTTTTTGAACTTGGGATGCTCATAGACCTTTGGAGGGAACTCGGGGAAAGGTGGGAACTTGAAAGGGGGGAGGTTAGGAATAGGAGGACATGGCTTCTTAGGGAAAGGCGGGAACTTTGGTAGAGGTGGAAGAGGCTTTGGCTCATACACTGGGATTGGCTCCTTAGGGAAAGGAGGGAGCGTTGGTAAAGGTGGAAGAGGTTCCTTAGGGAAAGGGGGGAACTTTGGAAGAGGCGGAAGAGGCTTTGGCTTATACACTGGGATTGGTGGCTTCTTGAATATGGGAGGGCATGGTTTCTTATATATTGGCACAGGTGGTGGGAGTGGCTTCCTGTAGATTGGCACGGGTGGTGGGAGTGGCTTTTGGTAGATTGGCACGGGTGGTGGGAGTGGCTTCTCGTAGATTGGCACGGGTGGTGGAAGTGGCTTCTTGTAGATTGGCACGGGTGGTGGGAGTGGCTTCTTGTAGATTGGCACGGGTGGAGGGAGTGGCTTTTTGTATATTGGCACGGGTGGTGGGAGTGGCTTCTTGTATATTGGCACGGGTGGTGGGAGCGGCTTCTTGTATATTGGAACGGGTGGTGGGAGTGGCTTCTTGTATATTGGAACGGGTGGTGGGAGCGGCTTCTTGTATATTGGCACGGGTGGTGGGAGCGGCTTCTTGTATATTGGCACGGGTGGTGGGAGCGGCTTCTTGTATATTGGAACGGGTGGTGGGAGCGGCTTCTTGTGTATTGGCACGGGTGGTGGGAGCGGCTTCTTGTATATTGGAACGGGCGGTGGGAGCGGCTTCTTGTATATTGGCACGGGCGGTGGGAGCGGCTTCTTGTATATTGGAACGGGCGGTGGGAGCGGCTTCTTGTATATTGGCACGGGCGGTGGGAGCGGCTTCTTGTATATCGGCACGGGTGGTGGGAGCGGCTTCTTGTATATCGGCACGGGTGGTGGGAGCGGCTTTATAGGCACGGGTGGTGGGCATGGCTTCTTATATATAGGCACGGGTGGTGGAAGCGGCTTCTTGAATATAGGCACTGGTGGTGGGAGCGGCTTCTTGTATATAGGCACGGGTGGTGGGAGGGGCTTTTTGTATATAGGCATGGGTGGTGGGAGCGGCTTTTTGTATATAGGCACGGGTGGTGGGAGGGGTTTCTTGTATATAGGCACGGGTGGTGGGAGCGGCTTCTCATATACTGGCACGGGTGGTGGGAGCGGCTTCTCATATACTGGCACGGGTGGTGGCAGCGGCTTCTCATATACTGGCACGGGTGGTGGGAGCGGCTTCTCATATACTGGCACGGGCGGTGGGAGCGGCTTCTCATATACTGGCACGGGCGGTGGGAGCGGCTTCTCATATACTGGCACGGGCGGTGGGAGCGGCTTCTCATATACTGGCACGGGCGGTGGGAGTGGCTTTTTGTATATCGGGACAGGTGGTAGAATTGGCTCCTTGAATTTTGGGAAATGTGGGAATGGTTTCTTGAATTTAGGGATGGAATAATGTGGTTTCTTGAAAAAAGGAGGGCAAGGGACGTTAGGGAAAGGCCACTTAGGGAAAGACTTTTTGTGAAAAGGAGGGTACTTGTAGGGAGGCCAGAAAAATTTTGACGTGCAAGTTGTTGGTGAAAACCTAAGTTTACCAACTGTGCTTAATGTGTGTTTATTTCCACCAGATTTAGATACAAAGGTGATTTTAGAAGACTCAGTCCCATCATAAGCTGGGCATGGTATATTAGAAGCACTGTGCAGTTGAGCATAACATTCTTCCTTCAATTTTTCATTCTCAACAAGCTCATGAGGAATATCTACACTGAATTTTCCATCTTCATCAAGCTTCCCTTCCCCTCTAGTTTTCAACTCGCCATTTGCCTGCTTACAATCAATGGTAACTCGAAGCCCTGCATATAGTATACTTCATCATTTGAATCATTAAAGACTAAACACATTGTCAAACACTTGTACATTATATGCTTAAACAGGTATGCGTGTGATCATCAATGACATTTTCGTAAACACTGTCAACTTTGATTTGAAAAACACGCGTACCCCATATCATAAGACATACCTCTTCAAATGCAACACACACACCCTTTAATTGGACTTTTAGCAGTTGCCAACACTTCTTTGGTTTTCAGGATTGGCCGAAAACCACAAAAGTACTGAAAACTGCTAAAAACCAAATAAAAGCGGTACATGTTACATTTAAAAGAGATACATGCAAAAGAAGTAAATATGTTATAATTACCTTTAACAGCATGGCTGTGCTTAACATTGTTCTGCTGACAATCAGCACATTCACTTATCCCAATAACCTGAACTGTCGTCTTCTGATCGCCATAACAGAAGCTTGCAGTGATCAGTAAGGTCACAAGGACCGGTAATATCCGCATGAGGAAACCTCTGGCTTGATAAACACGCAGAAAACAGCTACAGCGTTTTAAGCCTAAGAAAGCTAAAAAGCTCTTAGAAATAGTAAGTTGAAGAAAATATGGAAAGCATTAAGAGTGGTTTTATATGGCTGAATGTGTGGGATCAGACAACCTAGCCTCATAAAGGAATCACATGATGTTCAGGGTCTCTTCTCAATGGATGTTAATTAAGGTACATAACCACCGTAAAAGTAGATGGCATGGGGTCTTTTTTGCTATTGAATGACTTCTATCATTTGCAACATGTATAAAGAACTAGTGGTTATTTCACAGTATTTCCACACCTACTTATTTGCTCCCATCAATGCTAGCCTGCTAGGATTAGTTTAATTTCTGGTTAATGCTATTGCTATATACAGATCTTCGGGATGTAAATAAGCATTTGATATATTTTCTAAAAGGGTAAAAAAATATGGGGTTTCCCGCTGCCTGTCCTAAGCCTGGATAAAGGAGGAAGGTTGTGATAGGCCTGTGACAGCTAGCGTAAAAATATGTCACATTCAGGCGCATTGTTGGACGAGAATAGTACTAGGATGGGTGACCTCCTGGGAAGTCCTTGTGTTGCCATGCCGCCAACCCCACTGACCCCGTGGTTGGCCGAGAATAGTACTAGGATGAGTGACCTCTTGGGAAGTCCTTGTGCTATTGCTTTGGGATTAAGGTACAGCGCAAGAAGTAAAATATTTGGAATGGATGCCAAAATCACATGACGTTGGGTTGTAATTAATATTTGTTTTTAGTTAAATATTTCCATTTTTGACTTCTTATATACAGCCCTAAGGGCTATTACTCAGACTTTGCTAAAAGTATCGGACACAGGTATGTGCCCACGGCAAGTATCGGACACAATAATTTTATGAAAGATATGAATGTTTTTGGTTCAAAATGGAATGTCCAAGACATGTCATACCAGTGTCCAATGGTAAGTGTCCGACACGGGTACTTGCGGTGAAATAAAAAGTCCGGATGACAGTCATTTTTCTACAAGAAAAAAAAAAATAATTGGCTCATAATTTCAGTACAGAATAAGCAGCACCAGAAGGCAAAAAAGAACAGCATAAGCAACATCAGAAGGCAAAAGAGGACAGCATCAGCAGTATCAGAAGGCAAAAGAGTTGAATTGCAGACTTGAGAAATGGTAAGGTGAAATCATTGTATTTACTGTGATGGGGATTTGATAACCTGAAATATACTCAATATATGAGGTCCAAATGTCCAATGGCCAATTTAATATTTGACAAGGAAATCTTGTACAGTACTATGAAGTACCATTTAATGCATTCAATATATGGCAAAGCTACAAAGTGGCAGTTGCTAAAGCCTTAACTTCACTAGCTAATTTTAGAAGTTGATATTGGTGATAAACTAAGTAATATATGAATGCTCATCTTACTTTTTGGGTTTGTAAGAAGATTAACAAGAAGCTTTATGTGGCAATCTCACTAGATTTTTGCCTAATGTTGAAATAATCAAATTTACTAATTATACTTCTGTTAATTATCAAAAGAAAAGTAGGTTTTAACTTTAAAATATTTTTTATAATTTAAAGATGATATATTTTGGGTAACCAAACGCACTGACATGAAATTTATATATACATGGCTAAATGTTGTTAGATTTTTGGCCAAGTATGGATTTCGAGAAAAGATCAAAGGAAAACGTCTATAATAATACTTTGTCCGAACTACTAATTTAAAAAGTCAATGCCACTTGTTTTCAGGTTCGTTTCAACAAGTACCATAAGAATATCAAATTTTATAATTTTTACTAATGTATAGTTAGAAACAAAGCAGAAAGAACTTCTAGAAACGGAAGGAGGAGTAAGCTATTCAGGAATCGAATTCTTGAAACCATGGTATTAAATCAAGGCCGGATCACCGCATCGCGACCGCATTGTAAAGCCTTTTGAGCTTACCACGACCGAGATAATAGGCCGTAACGACCACGAACCATCCACATTGCCCGCAGATGTGCTTCCATGACCATTACCGCGAAGGTGCGAATCCACGATCACAACAGAAACCGAGATTTAAAACCATGCTTGAAACGAAAAAAGGAAACATAACAAAATGGAAAAGCATTGGAGATTATATTTAACTTGAGGAAAATCATGAAAGGGTGTACACCAAATTCATAAATCATGTGATGTTACAGGTTACAGCCTCAAACGACCAACAATAAAAAGGTCCGTATATAATGGTGGTTGACTGATGGGTATAAATGACACCATTTATTCATTACCAAACTCCAAAGTGGTATTGGATATAAACATTAAAATGCACGTTTCAGTCACTGCCAGAGCCAGACTATTACTGTAAAGTGTAAACACAATGTTGCACAAACTCATAATCATATGTCAACTACTCGTGTACCTTGCTTGACCTTCAATAGATCTACTGAGTATTTTTCCCCCAACTTTTGAGAAAGCTTCTCTAGAAATTGGCACAAAATACTGCCTTTTCTATTACATCATCCAAAAGAGGTAGTTTATTAGTGTTTAAAATATTTTCACTGAATTTTTTTCCCCCATTTCACATCCTTTAGTTTGAGCTGAAAAGTTAATTGAAAATTTTGGCTAAAAACCTGTTTTATAGGGGGGGGGGGGGGGGGTGGGGGAATTTTCCTCCAAAATTTTCCATTTTGAAAAATCATATTTCATGCAACTAAATATTTTACCCCAAATGCTTAAAATGAAAAATAATTTTTGTTGCAACTAAACAATGGAAAAGTCGTATGAAAATGGGTTTTTCATGAAAAATAATTTTCAATTAACAATGTTTTACACTATAATAAACGAAGCCTTACTAAGAAAAAATAGTAAGTTTCTCATCAAAATATCTGACGAAATAGCTTTTGCTCAAACCATGGGCAACTTTTTAATATAAGACCATAACTTTTAACTTAATAAGTTTATTTAATTATATAAAAAAATTTATAGATTTATGGTACAAAAATTAATTTATTTTAGCCAAAAGTTCAAACAATATTATTATTATTATTTTTTTATTTTTTATTTTTTTTTTGGGAGTGGGGGCAGGCCGGGAGGGTAATTTGATATAATCATCTTTACTCTGATTTGGCCTGATGGTCTTAAGTGAACTGAACAATCTCCTCCAAAACTTAAGACCTTACGGCTCTTAACATATGAATATTAACCTCCATGGTGCTCCATCCCTGGTTATTTGCCCTATTTCCTTTTTTTTCCAAGTCTCCAAGATACAAATGTAATCAAAATTCATATCCTTAATTAAATATTTGTCATTATTACAAAATTGAGATAATGATAAATTATACGTAATGAGAATTCAAACAAGATCCCACTAGTATATTTTCGATATCAATGAGAATTTATGATAAAAGTTATAAAAAAATTAACTCCAAAAAGCAAAAGTACAAGCTATGAGAAATATGAAATATCACACCTCTAAAATTTTAAAATCTACATGAATTAAGCATTCCGGAAAAAAAAAAAAAAAAAAAAACCTCTATTTTGCAATGAAAGATTTGTATGAAAAATAACTGTGATTAGTTAAATAACTTTCATTTATAAACTAAACTCTCAGCAAAAATCTGAGTGTTGGCTCCTTGCACATTCTACACTAGAAAAAAGTAGTCTCATCTGCTCTAACAAAATTAATTGCCTGAGTACAAGTTACATTGATTCTATAAAAAAGACAACAGCTCTTTGGACACACACCAGGCCATTCTACTTCTTCTTCTTTGATTTGTTGGCCTGAGATTGAGAGTATGCAGTTCCCTGTATAACCAAGAAAGCCAAGAAACAAGATATATTAGCAGTTATTCATGCAATCTATGTCCAAATGAAGAAATCCAAACTTGGAACACTAGAATGTAAACAAAATACCTGGAGCCATTCATCCAATGAGTTGTCAGTTGCACGAGTTCCAACTTCAACCTTAGGTGCCTTCTTTGATTTCTGCGCCAAAAGTTTGAGACAAAAATTTTTAAACCCAACACGAAAACCAGAGGTAGAAGTTGGGTCGGGTCAGGTTCGTGTCAACCCGTTTACATGAACGGGAGGAATTTCATCAACCCTAACCGACCAGTTCAATAAACGGGGACATATCGTGTTGAGCACTTGAGCTGCTTATTTAAATGGGTCAAATTTTAAAATCCAAACTGCTTTAACGGGTGATTCTGTGTCAAGTTGAGGGTTGTGTTAGTTTTTGTACACTAAGTTGATAGTTTTGCGTAATCGTGTTGTGTCGTGTCGAATTGTTTACCTAAACAGGTTGAACCCCCTCAACCCTAACCCAACACGTTTAATAAACGGGTCATGATATGTCTAAACTGGGCAAACCCCTCACACAGAACCGGCTAATAATTGGCTAAGTTTGTGTCGAGTTGGCGGTTTTGTTAATGCTTCCTACTTCTAACCTAAGCAGAAAAACAATGAGCAATTTGGACCAATAGAAAAGCACATCGCCTTTTAAGTGAAAGGGAAAGGACATTGACAAATCATGGAAAAAGGTTTAAAGATACACATGGTATAAGAATCTACCTTTGAAAAGCGCTGCAATTGACCACGTATCCACAATCCAAGAGCAGCAACAAGGGCAACTGCAAGAGTGACTAGGAAAACAGTCTCAATGGTCAAGAAGCCGCTAGCCTCAATAACTTCAATGGTGCCATTGAAGAAAGTGCTCTGATACGGAGTCTTCTCAATTTCATAGACGATAGAGCCAACAAGATCAAATGAACCAGGCTGCAAAAGAATATCTACCTGTTAATTCTCATGCACGGTAATATAATTCTCTCTTGCAATGAATCTTTTGCAAGCAAGCTTCACCACAAGTAAAAGCAAGGTGAAATTGAAATTCAGTAATCTGAAAAGCAAGATTACCTGCAAGTATTTGCTGACAGCAAATACATAGGGGAAAGTAGCTTGAGCAGATGGAGGAACTGAGGCATTGTTAAATACCTAAATTTGGAAGAAAAAATGGACATCAAATATAAGCTCGAGAACCTCATAATGAACTTCCCTAGATAAAACTATGGCGGGTGCAAGTGCAACATATGAACATGTAGAAGAGCCAGTAAATTCAATGTAAACAGTGTAGCATGGACAGCTTTGAATCAAATAGACAGACAAATTCTAACTAATTCACACAATTCTCATTGGGATCAACCTGCTTAAAAAGTACAACATCTAACATTTGCATTCGACGAAGAGGAATGCTCACTCTCAAAAACCCTCACTCTCACTCTCCATTTGACATATGGCATGAGAAAAATAAAACCCACATTCTTTATAACTTTTATGCCACGTGTTAAATGGAGAGTGAGGGTGAGTGTTTTTGAGAGTGAATTTAGCATTCCTCTTGAACGAATTGGAAAGAAAGGGATGGAATAAGTTCCCTTGCTTGAATAAGAGCACTCTCATCAGTGTACTAAAATTAACTCACAATAGAAAGGGGGGGGGGGGGGAATCTAAAGGATTTTTTTTTTTAATAATCCCACCTTTACCTAGTCCGCAACGAACAAATTCAGCTTTTGATTATTCCTTAATAATCACATATTTTCCTACCATCTTCATTTAACGGTCCTTTTGCCTTATTATTTGTTATTATTTTGTACATTTGCCTACTTTTGGCCCAAGGAGATGAGTAATAAATTAAAGATTAGGTAAATGTGGATTAAAGTATGAAAATAAGAACAATTAATAAGTCAAAAGGACCATTAGAGGAAGATAGATAGTAAACAAAGGTGGGATTATTCTGAAATAATCAAAAGGTGGGATTACTAATTGCAAACCCGCAAAAGGTGGGATTATCAAAAACAATTTTTTCCAAAACTAAAAGTACAACCTCCCAGCAGCATACAAGGGGAGGGAAAAAATATACTCACATTAGTCACATACATTCAATAATTTGCCATCAGCTGGAGGAAATTTAATGTCCTTTGAAATCTATGCAAATTGCTCCATTTTTTTGTAAAGGGAAGGAGAAGTCAAATTGAAAATGAAAAGCTGCATTGCTGCAGCGTTTGTAGATGGGACAGCAACAACTCCTATTCAGACGGTTCAGGCCACGAGAAGTGGTAGGCTCACATGTTTTTAATTTTATGTACTTATATTTTTTCTTTCTTCTTTATACATTAAGCTGTAACTATAATCTGTATTTTATTTTTAAAAATAACGACCATTATATTTTGATATCTATAAAGAGACACCTGTTTTGTTATATTTTGACACACTTGAAAAAATCTCTTTCTTTCTATAATTTCATAAAATCCTAAAGTTCATAGTCTTCATACATTTGTGTGTTCACCAAGTAATCCAAAAATATATAGGAAATATGTATACCCGTAAAATAAACAAACTACCCACAAATTAAATACGGAGTACATGATAAGGAGAGTGTTGGATTTTTTTTAGCTCAAAGCTGGTGGAGCTTTTGTAAAATAACAAGGGGGAAAAAGCCCACGAGAATGGGGTATGTGAAAAGGTTGATAAAGATAGATTGGTGAGCAATTTTTTAGCCCACTACTGAGAGTGATATAAGGGATTGGGGAAAGGAAAGAGACTTAGAGAGAGAAAGGGATCTTTTCCTCCCTATAATAAACACAAACCCTTTTTGG
Source organism: Salicornia ramosissima (assembly GCA_951394345.1). Taxonomy (NCBI): domain Eukaryota; kingdom Viridiplantae; phylum Streptophyta; class Magnoliopsida; order Caryophyllales; family Amaranthaceae; genus Salicornia; species Salicornia ramosissima. The sequence continues at coordinate 49,711,873 of OX596233.1, forward strand.
AGGAAAAACGGGGCTTCGCCTTTCCCCTCCCTTTCCCATTGATCTAACGGTCCAAAAGAAGTGTGTATGGTTAAAAGCATTACCGCTGACAACTTTCACTTGGCTCAATTACTAATAGATATGACGAGTTAGGGTGACAGCTGTCACATTCATTTAATTATAAGTTCAGCTGTTCAATGCCACAAGAGGAACATAGCTTGAGCCAATTTATCTGCTCATAGCCTCATTAAGATCTCACTCCCATCAGGCCATGAATTTCGATTTTGACACTTAATTCTCTAATGCAATTTGATAGATAAAATAAGTATCCTTCTGTAACCCACGCAGTACTGGAACAGCCCTAAACCTTATTACCCATCCATCTTTGTAACAAACAAGCAAAAATAATGGTCCAATAAATACATCAGTTTAGATAAACCACAGGTAGACAGAATTGAGCTGAGCAAAATAATGCAGACAACAGATGCATATAAAATGTTTTTAAAAGCAGGACACTCTGCAATTCAACATAAAATGCCCAAAATAAGGCCTGAACAAATCTCATTACAGCGTGAAAATTTTGCAACAAATTTTCAAAAGCAAAACACATACAACTGTTTAGCTCCAAATTAGCTACTAATTTATACAGAAGGCAATCTATCAAAAAAAAAAAATGATCAGACAAGCTTTCAAAAAATCACATAAAGAACAAAAGCTAAAAGTTTCAGAAACCAACAGATTACACACAATGCACGAACAGAGCATTAAGTCAACGGACAAAAGATAAAACCATATCAAATTGCAAATTCACTATTTGCTGAATTTTAAGTCCTTAACTACCTGCGAAGTGAGGTTCTGAACCAGTAAACGATGATCAAATGGGAGATGTACGCTGGCTTGAATAGCAATAACATTGATGCTTGCTTCTCCTGTAAAACAAATAATAATCTCAGAGATGTATGCTTGCATAAAGGTTCTTACTTGCACCTTTAACCTCTATACCCAGATAGAAAAAATTGATAAATTCTCAGTGGAATTACATCCGGATAAGGGATTCCCAATTGAATATCCCAGATTAGCAGCCCGCTTACTCATCAGAATAAAACTGTTCTGTAACCCTCATAAGGTTTCCTCTATGACTTTTTTCATTGGAAACAGAATAACAAGAAAAAAAAAGGAACAATCTTTGTTTTTAAATGAGAAAACAAACCACGTTTCATTTACATGACATCAAGAACATAATTTTACAGTTGCGCAATTGGTAGCAACACATTCACACAACACAAATTTTCATAATGCTCTCAATTAACTTGTGCAAATCCAAAACAACAGATGAATTTCTGCCCAAAGATAGCAAAAACTAACCACACAATTCAAGTACTCAAACTCTTTCTCACATGCAATTTACTATATACAACTCCACGCATCTATCAACCAATCATCATCTCATTTACGACACCAATAAGAAAATCCAATACCTACGGCAAGCAAATAACCAGCAAACTAAGAAACGAACGCGAAGTATGATAATCACCTTCATATTTGATCCCAACAAGCAACTCTGACTCTTCCCCAGCAGCCACAACTGCAGAAAAGGGAAAAAAAAAGAATCATATCAGATTAGATCAACAACCCAAAAAATGCACAATCATATTCAATAATGAGCTAAAATTCAACCAATTAAGAGCATATCAAAATCAAAACCATACCTTTGCCACTATTCTTGGGGAAAACACAAGCTAACTCAATCCCAGGGGCAGAAGATAAGGTCTCATCACCATAAACTGGGGTGTCATCGTTAACAATTCCAAGATCACTGTTATCCTCAGATATGGTCTCAGCAACAATATCAGCATCGGAGTCCAATTGACACTTTGCAACTAATCAAATTCCCCAAAACAACAATTACCCAATTCAGAATTTTTCCAGTACCAAATTTCAATACTTTAGCGAATCAAAATTGATGAGTCAATGGTCCCAAACACATGCAGATCTAACTTAAAGCTAAAAACAATCATATATTACAAATCGAAAATTGAAATTTAAAATCGTCAAAAACAATACTGCAATATTTCTGAATACAGATCCATGCATGCAAAGAAATGATGATAAAAATAAAAGACAAAAATAGAAAGAATCGACAGTAGAAGCAGAAAGAATAGAGAGATCTGATGATGAGAATGGAGTACCTTGAAGGAAGGGAGAGGCAAGGAGGAGAAGTGCGAGAAACAAAACCCTAATCGACATATTGTTAGAGGTGCAGAGGAAACTCGAGAGGGAGTTTGATGAAAAATCCAAGAAGGAAAGAGTTTCTGAAAGTCTATGGGCAGTTGAAGTTAGACAGAGTTTCCATTTTATATGGTGGAAAATCAAGGAATAGGCTGCAAAATGGAGTTTAAATCAAGGAAAAGACAAGATATTGAGCATAGGAAGCCAAAAGTGAAAATTATTATTATTATAAAGTTATAATAAATAATAAATTAGCATTTTTCGATAGATGAAACATTTAAAAAAAAAATACTAAGATGAAATATTTAAATTTTTTTTGTTTGCAAGATGAAATCTTAAACTAGAAAATATTTCTCATGAAATGTGTTGCTCATTTACAAACGTCGATCCATGTTTAGCGATATCTTAATCACAAATTAGGAGGTTAATTAAAAATCTAACTAACCTAATTTGAAACCCTTAACTAACGTTATTTCAAATTAGTTTAATTAGATTTTTTAATAAGCCTCCTAGTTTATGATTAAGATGTCGTTAAACATGGGTTAGCATCGTTAAATTTTGGTCAACGCCGATAAATGAGAACAGTTTTTATGTGACAAATATTATCTACTTTAAAGTTTCTTCTTACAAAAAATATTTTAAAAGGTTTCATTTTGCAAAAACAAATTTTTAAATTTTTTTCATGACAAAAAAACCTAAATTATACCGATCGATTAGTGATATTGACATGCATTCATAAATTGTTACTACTTTAGGATTTGTATAAATGATTATCTAGTACCCAAGGATGGTTGTTAGCAATGTCTTAAGAAAAAATAGTAAGTGAAGTTTTATTTGATTTGTTAAAATGAGTAGTTTATTAATATTCATTCTTATAATTTTACAAATACATAATTATATATATATATTAATGGTAAAAAACGTGTATGGATAAGTATGCACAGACAAATTGAAACTAATAGAGTATTTTAAAAAAAAAATTCTATTTATATTGGTATAGTTTGGAAAAGGAAAAGAGTGCATGAAAAGTTAATGAATTAAATAGTGTAAATTAGGTGGAAAAAGGGATTACATGAAAAGTTCACAGATTAAACAAAGTAATTGTAATATCAGCATGCGTGAAATCCTACTCGTGGCAATATGTAAAATTCACAAATTAAACAAAGTAATTGTGTAACTAAGGAAAGATTCTTAAGTCAAAAGAAAAACATTAAAAATATGAGAGGGTTCTAACCCCGGAGTAAATTCACTTTTCTAAAACGGCGTGATTTTTAAAAATTATAATAAAATTTCATTTCAAAAAAGAAAATATGTTTAATTTGAAATCATCATGCTTGATTTAACTAATACATTACAATATTAAAAAAAAAAAACTAATACATTACAAAGTAAAAATTTTCACAAATTTCAAACATTGTTAATTGTTAATTTATTAATTTATGAACTTTTAGGGTTTTTTTTATACGAAATCATGTTTCAATCATTGAATATCACATTGAATTTCAGAAAAATTCGACTTAGTATAACCATTAAGTAACTGCAATTGAAAATGTGCAAAATAGTATTACAAAATCCATTAAACATTTGAGTATGGAAAAAAATATTCTTAAAAGAATAGTTACCATATAAAGAAAGTAATATTTTCCTCACCTAATAAAAAATAAATAAAGAGAATAATACTGGTTTTGATATATTTATTCTTAAAGATGTTTAAACCTAACACTAGGTTGAAGGTTGAAATTCATTTCTATAGAAAAACCAAACACATTTTTATTAACTTTTTCAGAATGAAGTATAAACCCTACTTCACTTGATTTCAAACTAATATCCCATTTCGAACATTCCCGATTTCAAACCTGAAGGGGGCAAAAAAAAAAAAAAAAAAAAAAAAAAAAACTAGCTTAATTTAACTTGCACATCCATTATTCAATGCTTACAATAACCCTCATAATGTACCTAATTTCCTTAAGAATTAACAGTAAATCAATAAACTTTTATTTTTACATCCAGTGCAAAATCATTTTCACAATATGAATTAGGATAATCTAAATAACAGAGTGCATAGCTGCACAGGTGTTCCACAAGATAAGAAGGTGCGTATTACATGCACAACATGTATTGGCCACTAAGTTGGATAATAGCGTCATCATTTCGTCATCCAACTAAAAAATTAACACAATATCTTCAAAACAAACCAAAGAAATATAAAATAAAAAAAAATCAACTGGACCAAACAATTTTCACATCAAAATAATTTAAATAAACCATATTTTGAATTGTCACTGCAACTTTTAATCCTTTAATTAACTAATGTACTATTCACTAAAATACAACCTCGTCCCAATTAGCTACTGCAACAGAACGACGAAAATGGCATGTAAAGCTGATAATCATGCTCCTCATGCTAATGGCTAACCAGCAGCTTATCAGGAAAAAAAATTAATAATCTATTACTTGTATTTGATACAGAATTACACTCAAAAATGGCAAAAACCTATCTATGTTACATGTTGAAATTTGTCTTAGGTCAATCGGTCTGTCAATCAATCAATCTCCATGGATCGTGTAACGTTCCCATTTCCTTGCTGGGTCATATATCTGCAATGAATCAGTCAAATATGGTGATGAACAAGTGCTTATAGATGACGAATACAGCTCAACCACATTTTAAAAGGAAAAGAAATCAGGGATCAGATGCTAAGAAGAGCCGTACCTCCCATCTTGATGCAGGGAAAATGTGTTTGTTCTTCTCGTACCAGTGCCGTTCTACAACTTTTCCAGCATGTGACTGCAGACATATGTTGCAAAACAATGTTTGTAAACTAATTCACTCCCTTGTTATATATATAGCGGTAATAGCCAATTGCTATATATATAGATGTTCTAAATTTAAAGCAGATAAAAACAAAAAGTGAGGTGTGTTGAATATTTTCCAGTCATACACAATGAATACAACACTAGGATGTAATCAAGCTAAATGACAATTAGAAATCTAGACAACCTTTATTTTATTTTATTTTAAATGTATACAAAAAGCAAAAAGCATTTCAATTGCCAGTATGAGTCATCTAATGTTAATGCCAGTATGAGCATTTCAATACCAGCGCCAAACTGAACCAAAATTATTTTGATTTACATTGGTCCCAAGAAAAGAAATCTGAACTCCAATCTACAAAGCACCTCAAGCACTACAACTTAGCACAATGCAGCTATTACGTTTACTTCCCAACCCATGGAGTGATAGAGAGGGAGGAAATCATAAAGTGTTGCTCAAATTTGGATTGCCAAGGAGAAGTTCCCAAAATCCCAATACAAGTAAAACTGACAAGAGCAACAGGAAGAAAGGTACCTCATCCTTTTCAATTGTTGCATCAGCAGTTGTCCGCACATCTTCATGTACATCAAAATGGAAAAGCTACAGAAAACAGATTAAAAACAAAAGGCATCAGTAACAATAAATAAGCATTGTTGTGGTACCAATAAATCAGAATTGTTGTGGTACCATACCATGGTACCTCCCTACAAAAATCAAGAAAAAGATAAGAGGAGCTGAAGGAAACCAAAGTTTCATGCTCCTTGTATAACAGATATCAAAAGATGAACTCAAAATTAACCATCACCCTTGAGTCCTAGCATCCGAGCTAATGAAGCAGGTTCAATTATTGCCTCCTGTCTATTATGTACTGTACATTCCGTTTTAGTGGTTCCAACCTCCTTTTGGATGTTCAAAAATAGTTTTTTGGTTCTTTAATGGACCAATATATGTGCCAATGGGATACTCTTAAAAAGATTATATGTCTATATGTGATTCATTCTTACTTTTTAACTGTTTCACACTTTCACTTACCAAATAGGTCCATTATAATTAAAGAGAAGGTATTGGGTCAAACAAGTCTGACCCAATGCATTTTGTCAGACGGAGGAAGAAAATATCAAAATATTTGACCTGGAAAATTCAAGTTTCACCCGGTAAAAAAATAATGTTGGACCTGAACAAATAAGGTTGAACCCGGATAAAACGAAGTTGGACCTGGACAAAAAAAAGTCCTAGATAAAAAAAAAAAAAAAAAAAAACTAACCTGGACAATTGGACCTCGACAAAAAAAAAAATTGGATAAAAAAAAACTAACTAACCTTGGAAAAAAATAACCAGGACAAAAAAAAGAGATAAACATGGACAAAAAAGAGATAAATCTAGACATAAAAGGAAATATCTAGACAAAAAAAGAGATAAACCTGGACAAAAAAGGAAGTATCTAGACAAAAAAGAGATAAACCTGGACAAAAAAGAAAGTATCTAGACAAAAAAGAGATAAACTTGGATAAAAAATAAAGTATCTGGACCAAAAAAGATAAAGCTGGACAAAATAAAAAAAACTCGACAAAATAATAAAGGACCTGGACATAAAAACTCAACTGAACCTGATTATCTTCATCTTCGTCTTCCCATTCACGTTGAAAATAACAAGACCGAAGTGGATACATTTAAGGCTTCGTCATCATCATCTTTCTTCCTTCTCGCTCTCATTAGATCTTCATCATTCACACCCAAACAACACAACCACTGTTCATCATCATCTCAGATGTCATTCGTTTGGGTAATTGCTTGGTCATCGTTTGGGTAATTGTTTGGCTAAAAATTCTAAAATTTTCATCTTGTCTGCTGTTATTTGTCCAGTGTGGAGCATTTGGAAATTACTTCATTTGAAACAAGTTTTCAGAGAATCCTCCACCACTGGAAGATGAATTTTTAAGAAAAATGGTGGAAAATTCCTTTGACCATTTGAAGAGTGAACAACTTTCCACCATTTATCATACAAATCCATAGCATCAAAAAAAATAATAATAATAAAAAATACAGAGAAATTGTTGACCGACTCATATGATTTAATCCAAATGAAAAGCAGAGCGTCGGGATTTAAATTGGACAAAGATAATTGAGGTGGTTTTTATGGGACTTAATCCATTGTTGCGTGAAATAGTTGAGGTGTGGAAGAAGATAAGGAAATTTAGGATATTTTTTTAGATATGTGTGAAGATAATTAGGAAAACTGATAGTATTGGTTCATCTGTTATTCCGTCTGACAATAAGTATAAGGTCAGACGGTCTGACCCAATACTTTCACATAATTAAAACCATTTGACAACCGCTCCTAAACTCCATGCCATATGGAAATGGAACTCATAAAATCTGGAGGAAGCATTAATTATGCATCATTTATATGATTCTTTTTACTGAAAGAAGGTAAATACATTTGGGGGATAACTGAATTAAAAGTTTACATTGTTGAAGGTAGTTGATCTTTTAAACTGTTAGTATAAGCTCAACTCAAGGGCCCAATTTATTTCAATTATAAATAGATGAAATAAAAGCAACCCAGTCTAACACTTATTAGTTAGTTAAATCAACACGAATAAGTACCTACAAATTAAATAATCTATAGAAAGTCGTCATAATGTGCACCCCTATCAACCACAGTGCTACCTACTTCCACAGGCCCATTCCTGAAAATTTGAAGGCCTAGTGCGAAATGATAATTAAGGCCCTTACGAATGAGCTTAGAAGTATTGAATATATTTGAAAGAAAAATATATGACAAAATATGAGGATCGTATTGCACAATTCTAAATGTACAACTTATCTTTAAGAAAAATACTCCATATCAAGTCTCACATATAAATGAATAATATGAAATACACTTTATAACACAAGAATATTGTAAATCTGTAATTATTGAATTAATTTTAATGTTTTGAAAAATACACTTTGATATTGATGTGTGTTTTTACCTATTAGCATGTTATTGTTCAAAAAGCGGGAAAAACAAGGACCTGGTAAATGGGAGGTTACATCTATGTTACCTAGACTTGGATATATGAATGTCATGTCATGAATACATAGACATGGCAAGGTATAAAATTTTGGGACATTAGACTTCGTCGAAGGTTTAGACATGGATACAGAGAGTCGGAGACACCGTAAAATGAAATATCTAAAATTATGTGTGCGGATTTGTTGGTGTGCATTTCTATACTAACATCATTGGCAGATTGATGGCAGGCCTTTTTTTTTCCGGTAAGAAAGCCATCAAATGGTTAATTGCAGTGAAGCCCAACAAATTAACCCCTAACCTAAGTGAATACCCAAAAAAAGGAGGCTAAAGAAACAAGTGGCCACGTGAGGAGAAAAATACAATGCTGTCAACAACTGAGACATCATTTTCATTTCTAACACTCATGTTCATGAGAAAGGACAGGGGAGAAACAAAAAGAATTGCAACCATTGTTGTAATACAAGATAGAAAGATTTTGAGGATGGTCTTTGTCATTGTTGTTGGAGAAGGCAACTTAGCAAGGACTATGGCATTCGGCTCACCTGGACCCCACGACTACACCCCATCATTAGACTTCTTGCCTTATATATGTAGATCTAGGTCTCAGCTTTCAACCATATACGAGTGTGTACTGCCTTCAGTAAATAGAACTAGATTCCATATCCATGTCAGTCTAATGTCGTGATGTATCAACAAGGGAACTTAAGCCTATTTACCAAGTCCAAAAAACATAGGGCTAAATCAAGAGCTTATCTCTACTGGTAACCAACAATACCTTTCTTCTTCATTCGTACAGATCTAGCGCAATATGCTGTTGCAATTCTTTTTTATCACATCCTTTTTAACAAGCTTTATCCAATTCACATTTAGCAACCCTCAACTTAAAAAATGAACAAAATCTCAAGTCTCCACTTCCCTAGCAGATGTATCCTAAGCTTCTTCGGTCAATGCCTCACATGACAAAACCAACATTGTTCTCATATCTTATGCTTCTGCAATCCCAAGTTTCCAACCTTCAAATATCACAACTTCAATTTCTATGGTATTCCCACATATGAATCTTAGTATACATTTATGTTACATGCACCTTCTTAATATGACCATTCCTAGACACCTTGAACTCCAATCAATATAAAAATATAGCCATAGCTTATGGTGGTTGCTAGAGTACTATATAACCAAAATGTTGAGCTCCATTTAAACAACTATGACCTATATATACAGGGTTGGATTCCGGTGAGAAATCTCTTATCGTGAGAAGGTAAGAAGGAGATAGATAAATTATGACCTATAGGTACATTGACTAATAACTATAGGTATATTGATTGTAAACTATAAACACATTGAGTATATATACATTAACTTTAGACTATACATTGCTTACAAACTTTAAGCAAAGTAATAGGAAAAAATTTGATTTAATCTCGACCTTCATTTGCTCATCCAAGGGTCATCATTGTTTCTCATCCTTCTCACCACAATTAGTTTTCTCACGTAATATATATACACATGTTGGTTAATATCATCATTTTTCTGGCAGATTAACCCAGCATACCTAAAAAACTTACAGGAAATTCCTCATCATTTAACGACACTTATATCTAAGTTTGGCGCTCTCTTAGTACAAAAAAGGGGGAAATCCAGATTGAATAATTGAATAAGCATAACTAAGTTTCACATCACCACACAAGTCTTCAGGATCCCAGAAGAGAAATAGCCGACGAAAAAAGGATGGGGAGCCCATATGCATAACTATGTACTATATTGCTCCACAAGATTCTTCCATACAGAGAAAGGGATACAACAGAAAATTAATCTAAGCCCAAAATCTTCCTACACAAATATAAATTTCCAATATCCATCAATTCCATCTAGTTATTGAGCATCCAAAATATACAATCATATCAAAATTTTCAGCAAAACTAATCAGATTGCCATTACCCTGATTAAAATAAAATAAAAATAAATTAAATAAAGTTACTGAATTTGTCATTTGCAAAATCTAAGTAAGCATAACTTTAATCTTTTTCCCTTTTTTCTTCTTTTTTACAAAAATTTTCAGCTAATCACAAAAAGAAGGATTATCAAAGAAACAATAAATTAGTAAATTCCACCTTAAGTAAAAGAAAATTAAAAAAAGATAAGATTTACCGGTCCACTTTTGCCTCTCGCCTTGTTTATGATCAGGTCATAAAAACTATGTTGCTGTAAAACATTAAAAAAAAGAATTGTGAGAGACAAAGTCAAGAGCAGAGAAAAGGGGAACTTATAACACAAAATGGGACAAAAAAATCCACTTACATGTGGGATAATTAGATCCTCTTTCACATACAGTAGATTCTCTACAGAAGTAGTTCTGACTTCACGGAATTCAGGAGCAAGCTGCTGTTGAACAGATCTTAGAAATGCCCCTATGGTATCACCTTTTCGCACCTGGAAAGACCAATTTATATTAAAAAAATACTATATGAAGGGCAATATGGATGCAGAATAGGGAAAGGAGTTTCACTAGCCTGGATTACTCGTCGATGACCAGTTCCATCCCAATAACTATAAGTAATTTCAAGAGGCTCATCTGAAATTCAAAGCAGATATACAAAACACAATGAATAAAGGATGTAGGTGTATTGGATGGAAAATTAATTTTGAAAGGTTTATATATACTTTTTATCATTTCCTGTTCACGAATCCATTGTATTCTTAGTCTCTCTCTTTCTGCTTGTTCTTCTGCCTCTCTCATACTGAACATCATCTCAAACTAGTAAGGTTAAGTTTAAATCCAAAGGCATGCACAAAGGGAAAGATATCACTGAAGATACCTGTCTGGCAAAAAGCTAGTTTCAACACTAGGATCCTTGCCAAGTTTTCCACATTTTAATTTGACTGGCTCCTCAATTTCTGCTATGATCAACCAGTATCATCAGTAAAGGTATGACAATAACAATAGACAATAGACAACCAATAAAACTATATCAAGTGGTAACGAAGTAAATCAGTTGCACAACGAACACCAGGCTGGCGGCATAAACCCTATTTGACATCCCTCACGCAAACAAAGAAAAACACTAGAATAATACATAGGAAAAAAAAGGCCAACCAAAGTCAAAAGTCCAATAAAGAAACATTTCTCACTGTTTTCAACTTCCGCTTCTTCAGTTCCATTGTCAAGATCTTCAGCAAACGACAATCTGGAATTTACTCTTCTCTTCCTTTTTTGACGCTTTTCTAACTGAAGCTTTTCCTCCCTGTATGACAAGACAGAAAAAAGGCAAGATGAACAACTGTAAAGACGAGAAACAACAAAGGATCAGATACCAACTCCAATCTTAAATTCAACTCACTCTTCTTGTAGCTTCTGCAATTTCTCTTTCTCCTCCTCCTCAAATTTATTCTTAATATTGACCCTCTACATAAACAATACAAGGCATACATCGTGATTAGACAAGTTTACCTTCTCAAGCTTTAGGAGATGGAGAAATCTTTACAGAAACACAAAGCACAATACCTTCTCAACATATTCATCCCTCGAAACAAGACCAACAGTTTCTTTCTTGAATGCAGTCTCTAGAATCTGCATCATTTATTAGAAAAAGATTAGGTACAATTGCAACCCTTCTCTTCGCTTTAGCAAGGCAAGAAAACCAGCAAAAGAATTTCTTCTTACAAAAAACATAGCAAGGGAAAAGGATAAATTTTAGTCCTTGCATCCATAGTTTTACAGATCCAAATTCAACATAATAGCAGCAATGAAGAACAGGCAATGCTGATCAACAGAAAGCAAAAATATCTAAAACAAGCAAACGCCTTCAAAACACAAAATTGCCATACCAAGAGCTAGTCATGACACAAAAAAAGACAGTAAGAGAAGCTAAGAGGAAATCGAAGAAGAGTGAACAATGATAACAATAGATTAAGTAATGCAATGCATGAGCATCCCTTGCCAAGAAGGATTCCAAGTCCATGACACCACCTTGCTCGTGACACTATGAATTCAGCTAGTTTCTAAGCTATTCTTTTTATGCTATTAAGTAGTTAAGAACCTTCAGTTTCTTTGTATTTGTTTTTGGATGCTTTGAAACTATTGTAATAACTCTTTAGGAGACTCACACAATCGTGCAGCATCATAACACGATCGTGCAAGACGTTCAGAAAGCAGACAGAAAAGTTGCAGCAGCAACACAAGCGTGCAGCATTTCAGCATGATCGTGCTGTTCAAAGCTGCACGATCATGCAAGCAGTTCAAAAATTTTCAAGAAATTTTCATGTTTGAGCAACACCCTCAACACGACAGTGCAAGATACAACAGCACAACCGTGTCAGGTGGGTTGCACAACTGTGTGTGTCATGTTCAATAGAACGGTCATGTCGAGTTTCTCAGCAACCCTTTGCAGTTTTCCATATTTTCCTTTTAATGACTAGTCTTGGCCATTGATTTGCTTAATTCAAGGGCCTAAATTAAACACTTAGCTAGATCTTTTCCTTTCCTGTAAATAGCTCCTTTGTAATCAGATTAAATTTTACTGATGATAAATATGAAAGAGTTTTCTCTCACGCTCCTAGGTCCTATGTGAAACTTTCCTTTGTGAAAGAAAAAATCTCTCAACCTTGGTGATTGTGAGTCTTTTCCTAATTAATTACACACTGCTTTACTTAAGAATTGCTTAGTTCATGTTTTAATTCTTAGTGAGTTATTTACAAGTTCATATCCCTACATTTATTTGTAGTTTGCTTGATGTTTTTAGGTTGAGTGGACGAAATTTCTAGGCATTTTGGGGTTTGATTATGCATCATTAAGTATTCTCCAAGCATATGACAAGAAATAGCAGGGACCGGCAATTTCCAAACAAGGAGTTGAACAAGGTGTCAACTGTCAAGGTCTCAATAGGTTTGCAAAAGCAAAGAATTGACAGATATCCAAGCAATCTCATTACTTTGTTCTATTGAGTTACTGCTGAGAAGAAAACATATCCACAGACGGCAGTAATGTAAAACATATGCCATTATATACTGACCAAAAATACTACCATACCCATCTAAAAATAAGAGCAATGTCAAACTCCCTTCAGCAATTGATCATTGATGCTTTAGAGGTATGGAAAAACTTTAATGACAGAAACTAGAGCCATTAAAACACCAAGTTTGAATCCACAGCAGACAGCAGTTACAAGGCTACAAGATTTTCCATCATTTTACCCATCAGCATTCAAGACAGTATTTACAGTCAATGGAATCATGGAATTGTCTTCTCAAAAAAAAAAAATCATGGAATTGTAAATCAGACTCCTCCGTTGATTTGGGAGGTCATAACTAAGGACTCTACACTTGGACAATATCTAACAATCATCTCTTATAAATCATCGCCCGTGTAACCATCTATATTTCATAAGCGACACAGCCAATGATATTTATAACCCAAGATATTTCTATGCTGAATGAAGGGATTTGTAGGAAAACTTAAGAGGAACTTCTGAATGCAGTGCATTGCCAGATCACGATTATCCTTGTTTTTTCTCCTAATTAAAATGCATGTTTTTTATTTACTATTTTTACTTGTGTCAAAGTATTATGTCCTCAATGTGATCGGCCGTTTGTCATCAAGTCAAGATGTTGATACAAGTGTAACTATCAATGCTCAAGATGGAATCTTTATTCAAAGCCTCACAAGGTGAGGATTATCAAGTTCTTCAAATTGAGATACAAGTTTGTATCTCAAAGTGTCATTTTACTACTCCCTCCGTCCCATATTAGTTGTTACATTCTGAAAATGGGCACTATTCATTTGTAAAATTCGACTGCTTATAGTTTCGTGTACTTAAAGAAAAATATAGTCATGATGGATCTAGTTTGATTCGTCTCACTATGTACTTTTCAAACATATAATTTTTATAATTTTTTATTATGTATAGTTCAAGATATTTTAATTTAAAGTTGTGTATTGGAAAATGTAAAAAAAAAAATGTAGCAAGTAATTTGGGACAGAGGGGTATAATTTATTTCAACTTTAAGGGTAGGGGTCCAAGCACCACCTCAATAGGGGTTGTTTTGGTAATATATTTTCATCAAAATTAAAAAATGCCATTTGATATATTTTGATATACAATTTTTTTAGAAACTGGGAACTTCCCCTCACAAGGTAGTAAAATATGAGTTTGAAACCCTAAATCCCTGCATCCCTCCAAATTTTCAGAAAAGTGAGGTCTCTTTCTAAGTAGGTTATTCATCATAATTTCCCTCATTTCTTTAGTATAAAGAGATTGTTATCATCAAAACACATGGAAGATTAAATCCTTGGTTGAGCAATTAAGCTCATAATCAATTTTGCACCAATTATCTACAACTCCTCACAATCAATTGCAAAAGATCATTTGCCAAAAAGAAACAAGAGAAGTACAATTACAAGCACAACTAGGTTCAACAGAACCAAAACAAAATCCCAGAAAAATTAATTTTTTGATTGGCACAACTAGGTTCAACTCTCAAACTTATAACAAACCTAACAACAAAAACACGAGCAATTAAAATCAAAACAGTTAGCAATAACCTCAGAACCTAATAATTCATAAAATTGAAATAAATAAACCTTAATTTGCGAGATAATCGGGAAAAGGGGGGAAAAACGAAAGAGAGAAGAAAACCTCGGAAGTACTGGAACCGAATTGAAGAAGGCCAGCTTGGGCTTTAGTAGAAGCAGATTCGCTCTTGAGTTCTTCAATTTTGCGACGTTCAGCTTCTCTTTGCTTCTGAAGCCTTCGTATTCTCACTGCGTCTTGTGCAGTGCCAACATAACCATCTCCCATTCCCGCCATTGTTATATGTTTTTTCTTCACTTCAGTTAAGTCACTTTTCTTCTCACAGTATATCTTGTTCTGGCTGATGTCTTTACACAATTGCACTCTCAGTTTTTCGCAGTTTTCGCCCGAGTTTTTGCCCGAGGTTATAATGGAGGTTGTTTGGGAATTAAAATTTCCAGCGGGAGAGATGGTGTAAAAAACTAAAAATCTACAGTATTTATCTATACAATGTCCCTATTTGTTTGTTATATAAGGATTTTTAGCACTATTTATTGTGTAATTTTGATTCTCTATAATTTTATACCTATAAGAAAAAATATAATCAAGTGGGATCTCATTTGATTCGGCTCAATGTGTAGTTTTTTAATATGTAATTTTTATAATTTTTTTATTATATGCATCTAAAGATATATTCATTTAAAGTTGTGTTTTGGGCGGTGTGAAAAAGCAAATGTAGCAATCTTTAAGGGACAGAGGAAGTATATTTATAGGGGTGAACTTTAGCGGGTACCGAAAGTGGTAATTGAAATTGTGGCCCATGACCAAACCCGCTAAATACGGGTACTCAGAAGTCGGATACCTGCTTTTAGCGGGTCGGGTCAAGCGGGTACGTATAAATAAATGTATTAAGATGCATGTATAAGTATGTATAAAATACAGTATAGAGTACAATAGTAGATGTAGAATACTTTTTTTTTTAGACGGTAAGGTGTACGAGTGGACCCTTGTACTGGTCCTATCTCAGGATGCCAGTACAAGGGGGAAGGGAAATCCCAGCATTTGCGGGGGTGAGGACTCGAACCCGGGACACGGCCCGGGAACGGAGGTGCGGCTCCCACTGAGCCACGACCTCTGCCTCGATGTAGAATACTTATATTCATAAGTATCATACATGTATAGATTAAGTGTAGAAGCCTTGTGCAATGCGTATGCTTGGTGTGTTTATGCAGTGCAAGGGCTTTGTTTTGACTCAAAGTGTGTAACAGGAGGATGGGAATTTTGTCCCATAGATGGGTTTAGGGGGACTTTAGAGGCCTATATAAGGATCTAATCCTTGTTAATTTATGAAGTTGAAAATTTATTTGTTTTACAAATCTGATTTGGGAGTGTGTAAGTGAGGAACTTGTATAGGTTTTTCAAGGGGCTTGCGATCCTCTAACATTGGTGTGTGCACCAAGGGCTACAACTTGATGATTGAGGGTCTGATCATTTTGAAGGGGTCATCCATTAATCGAAGTTGTGGAGTTATTATTGCTTTGTTTTTGTTTTTTTTGACAAGGATTTATTATTATTGCTTTGTTACGTTGTTCAAAATAGGTGTGTAACTGTGTAAGGAGATTGAAAGATCAAAAGCTACCATAAACTTCCAAAAAAATACATCAAAAAACCATTAAACATTGAACATTTTCTAGGAAATTGGTGATTTGGGGTTTAAGATTTGTTTAATCAAATACAAAACAACTAATAATAATTTACTCTACAAAATCAATGGTCTTTCTAACTATATTGCCCTGTAATACGAAGCATTTAATACGCTTATATCACTCGTTCTTTTAAACTTTTACAACTATTAGATGTTATTCGCGATCAAGTATTGCCTCAAAATTATTACAAGTCAATAATATTGGAACACAAAGCGCGCACATTCGTGGTACAACAAGTTAAATCAAAAGGACAACTCAGCCTTCTTCCTCTTAATTTCAAAGTGTACTCCATAAAGCCATACAAATACTAAATCCTGCAAAATTATAAAGTTTTTGCTCAATGTTTAGAAGAAAATGCAACAAGAAAGACTATTTTACTTTTTAAACAAATCCGACTAAAGTAACATTACAAGTAAACAAAGTATATTTTAATATCACTTGAAATTCAAATTTTTAAATATCCTAAAACCATCATTTTATTAGTAATTGGGTGGTACTAAGCTTTGAATCGGACCTATTAGTAGACCTGGACATATATTATTAAATCTGGACACAAATTTACAAATCTGGTATAAACTTGTTTAATTTGGACATATGTTGTTAAATCTAGACATATATATATTATTGAACCTGGACACGTATTGTTGAACATAGACACAAATTTGTAAACTTGGTAAAATGTTGTTAACTTGGAAACATATTGTTAAACTTGGACACATATTGTTAAATCTGGACATATATTGTTGAACCTGGACACATATTTGTAAACCTGATGAAAATTTGTTTAATTTGGACACATATTGTTAACACTGGACACATAGCTGTCTAACTTGAAAATCTATTTATAAAGCTGATGGCATTTGTAAGTTGGTGAAGCTTGTTTAGCTTGGAAACATATTATTAAACCTGAACAAATATTGTTGGACCTGGACACATATTTTTTTGGCCTTGACACATATTACTAAACCTGATTCCTCTTGTAATTTGTTAAAAAAATACAAGTGTTGGACGGTCAGACCGTCCAACACAATAGTTTCGCAATTTAAAAATATAACATTTGCTCGACACTAATTTAGTTTTTTGTATATATTACACCAATACACCCACCTGAAAGCAATGTTACAAAATCCCGTGAGGCTCGTAATATAATGCTTCTTGATGCCATTGCCATTGATTCAGCTGCACATTGCAACATAATTACATAATAGCACTAGATCGAGATTAGAGAATATTAGGG
Organism: Salicornia ramosissima; assembly: GCA_951394345.1. Classification (NCBI taxonomy): domain Eukaryota; kingdom Viridiplantae; phylum Streptophyta; class Magnoliopsida; order Caryophyllales; family Amaranthaceae; genus Salicornia; species Salicornia ramosissima. The sequence goes on from OX596233.1 coordinate 49,729,367, forward strand.
CACATGATTAACAAGTAATATTAAAAATATTTATAAAAAAATGTGAATCGCTAAACATAGCCCTTCTGCCCTTATTTTACTTACTAAAGTCCACATTTGGACAATTTTGTCTTGCTTTAAAAAAACCAAATTCTTCTCCTCAAATTTTATATCAAGATTAATCATAAAATGTACATAGCATGTAATTGACCTTAAAATAATGAATTAATATGATTGAGCATTAAAAATAATTTATATTTTAAAACAATTCATTAAGCATGAAATTTTAAAAAAAAATATACGACATAGACCAGGGCGCATGGTCCATGCTCTCTGGTCTATATCGTGTTTTTTTTTTTCGCGGTCCAACACATGCACATTTTTTTCAGGGGTAAAATTTTCCAAATGCAAGCTTTAGTAAGTAAAATGGGGGTTGTGTTTAACAACACTCAAAAAAATTCAAAGAGAAAGCTAAGAACTTGAGACGGAGAATATTAATGCACTAAATCTTCTATTTTTGTAAGTTTTTTCTTTTTATCTCTCACATTATTACATACGGACATACCACACTTTCTCTCTCTATTCTTTTTACTCCCACAACAAAAAATACCTAAGAGTTTGTGTCACCCTAGTTACTGGTTTTTTTTGTTTTTTTTGGAGACCGAAGACAGTTTTAGTTATTTACTTACCAAGATGATCTGTTTCACAATTTAAGGTAGAATTATGTGTTCCACAAAAACACATCTCTGCAATTCCACTTTTTTCTTCACCCCCATAACCGCACGTGCCACCAGTAGCCTCACACGTTTTACAAAATTCATCATGCCCTTGAATTGAGTACTTCACACGTATGCCATATGACCACTCATGCGGCCCATCAACCTTCAACGGTGCTAGATTATAAACACTGCTATATCCTTGACACTCCAACTTAGTAAGATTTATTCCTTGGGCCAACCCGGTGTCTTCAAAGCCCACCGCACAACATTTTGATGGTCCAGGTGGCCCAGACATAGTACCCACTTGATTAGGCCCAATTGATCCCCAAGCTGGGCACCTATAGTAATCCTCACAACCCAAACCTGAAATATTCTTACATGGCAAATGTTGACTATTCGGAAACCTTTGAAAGATAGGAGACTTTGTTGTGCACCTAATTAATAAAAATGCATTGTCGGTTGACGGGTTCAGATACGCGGCCCGCCATCGCTCAACCACAAATCCGTTACCACGTGACCCAAGAACAATCGAGTTGCATGTTGAGAGGTGCGGGTCATGTAACGTGAGAGCCTGATATGTATAATCAATATTTAAAACTCGGTAAGACCCAGACTGTATATGAAACATTAAAATATCGTTAATACAATACAGTAGGTCCCGATAACCGGGGTGCCCACAACCTTTCTTGATCCCAAACGGGTAGTCAATACTTATGTTCCCACAATGGGACCTACATGTATTAACGTGCCTAAAACTTGTACTCAAGGGAAATAACAATGAGGCTAAGATTATTAGTGCAAAAAGAGTGGTGGGTAATAGAGGTTGCATACTTAGGATTTGAGAGAATTGAGGAGAAAAATGCAAATGAAGATTGAGGTGAAGTGAGTCGTCTAATTTAGTGATAGTGATTAGATACTTTGCTTGAGGTTGTCATAAAATTAGCTTTATTCCCATGTGTTGTAGTCTTGTAGTATGCTAACAACTAAGATTCTTTCATTCTTTGATGGTTTGTTGCCAAGTTTTCTTTAGTTTTGTTGCAATAGACACACAACATTTAACTAGCACATATTCACTATACATAAATAATTATTTTGAGTACATAGATAAACATCTTGTGTATAAAGTTGAATATTCAATGTTTATGGGAGGTTGCACATAAAACTACATGAACTCTGATCTAGCTAATAATTCGTGGATCATTAATGGGTCAACACGCCAGTCTAGCTCGATCTAGTCCAATAAAGTGTATGTACGTGATACCAAACAACTAATAAGGGTAACACTATGTATTACCCTTTGCTCCATTTATTTGTTTTCAATCTATTACCTTTACTAATCTCATACCAACAACCCCTTAATGTATAATATGTCTTGTGAATTGTGAACACAATTTAGAGATTAATCTCAAAGCACCTCTAACAGTCTTATCAGATAGCATTATTATTCTTTAGTAGCGCATGGGGGTCGAACTCAAAACTTAAAGTAACCAAGATGACTCGCCAATAAGATAATGTGAAAGATTATATAAATTAGGTCGCTCTACTAACCAGAATGAAACCTAACCAATTATCCTTACCAATAATAAAGTTGACAAGGGATAGAAGTCATAAAACACTTTAATACAAAGATGTGATTGAACTAGGTGACCAACATTAGAATAGTTCATCGGAAATGTTTGATGCTTCTTGGGGCTTCTTTGGCGACCGCGAAGTCACCGGATGTAGGTGAAGCTCCTTGGCTCTTTTCAGCAATCTATGCTAGTCCCGATACCTCTTTACGCAAAGAGTAAAGGTTGAATTTGGGTGCGAAAACTACATATTTTCATACGAAAAGTCGGGCCTGGCCCGAAAAGGTCTAGTTTTGATAAAATGATACAGCTTGCTTCTCTTTGCCAGCCTAGCCCGGCCCACCTCTGCTAACGAAAATCTCTGAGAAAGTCTGCCATGGTGGTAAACCTGGTACTCGTATCTGGCAGTAACATATTTTCTTGATTCATCACATTTTCTCTGTCTTGCATCAATTCAAATATACAGGTTTCCTTCTTCTTTTCTGGCGATTTTTATTGTTTGCTTTATTTGTTTATACTAAGTTTTGAATATAGTCACAAAAATGTATGAAATTATTGATAATTTGATGTCCTACTGAAATTCTTTTTATGACATTTGTAATACAGGAGTTGTATTTGGTTCTAACTTCATGAGTTCATGCTCTCTTTGTTTTGAATTACAAATCTCATTTTATTGAAAAACATCTTCGATTAACAGGAAATTGAGGAAAATAAAAAGACATTACAGTGATGGAAGCTACTGAAAATACAGAAGAAGCTGTCTCAGCTGTAAGTGAATGAAATTCCATTTTTGATTTGCATTATTTGGCTAACTTTAGGTATGAGCTGTTGTAATTTTCTTAACATGAGATCGAATTTGATGTTGGTACCTGTGCAAGTTGCTTGATTTTTGTTTTGCAATTGATTTTGTGGACAATTATACCACTATTTCCCAGTGTTGTGAGTATTAATATTACTCTTTTTTGGGATTGCTTATTCTTAATGATTATGAGTTTATTGGAGGTTTCTGGGGAAATCAAAGGGAGCTGAGGTTCCTCTTTTTGAACTGGAGACGGAGGAAAGGGATTACTAGATGATTAATTTTACCTTAAGCTTGGAGACTTCTAGATGTATCTTGATCCGTGTTCGGAATTTGAAGTAGAAGATGAATGAAATGATCTGTTAAGCAAGGGAAGTTTGAGGCAGTCCTAAAACGTTACGAATTAGCTGACAAATTCTTAATTCTTCTCTGAGTCGAATTTGAGGAGGAAAGCTCCATCTTTAGTAGATTAGCATTTGCTAATAGTTTGAATTTGGCTGCTTGTTTTTAGAAGAAAGGGGATTTTGTTCAAGTATGTTGCGTGTCTACGTAGCCCTAAGCTGCAATCAATAATAGGGCAATTGTTGTGATGGGATTAAGGGGGACATGATTGAGAATCTAATGTGAGAAGTTACAATTAAAAACCTCAAATCAATAGCAGTTAAGGCCAAAATGTTATATTATTGTCTTATTGGATTATTGGCTCTCAAAAATTTCGCTGATTCCAGACCTAGTTTGGCTGGTCTAGACCTTTCTCTTCCTTCTCTCAAGAAAGTGCTTAGAAAAAATAAGGGTGATGTGAGAGAAGATGGAGTCATAGGTAAGGCATGTTTCAACTCAACTATATCAGCAGTTGAACCTGTTGTTGTCTTGTTGAGCGTGCGATGGCTTAGTCTCATCTATTAGTAGTGAAGAGATTGACCGTGTAAGAATGGGTGCCAAGTTATTTGAAGAAGGGATCTTCTGTTTGTTCAGAGAAGGATTTTATTTTTTCCTTTACAAATAACATCAGGGGAAACATTTACAATTTAAAAAAGTATATGCCCTCTTTAATCATATTACGATGGGTCAAAGGAAGACTCACTAATTACAAGACAAGTCAGGGCCTTATTTACTAGCAATTCAACTAGCAAGTCAGTGTCTTATTTAAAGTTGTTGGTTTGTCAGAAGAGAATTCAACTAGCAAAGTAGAAAGTTTGAGAGTGGGACTAAGGAAAATTGTGGTTCATCTCCCCATTATAGCAAATTTCAAGTCTATGGAGCATTGATTCTGAAAATTCACGGAGGTACCATAATCCATCTTGACTACAGTGTCTTTGGAAAAAAATGGAAGGGAACTGTGTTTTAAGGGATCGATTCCAAGTAGGAATCAAAAGCTAAATTTTGACAATAGTGGGAAGGAAGATATTCCTATCAATTGTGTTTGTTTTGCCCCGTCGTAGTTTTCCAGCTTTTAGAAGTTAGTCATTAACTTGGCAAGAATAAGGCTAAGAGGAAGAGCTCCACCACAAGTTCGTCTTCAAGGTCCCAATTTCAAATTAATTAGAGTAGAGGTGATTCTTCTCAATTCTCAGTGCAAGGGGCATATGTTTGATATGGTTTTGAAAGCAGATTTTAAGTTCTTGTGTGAAGAAGGAAGTCCGTTTCTACCCCCCACCCCCCCACTATTGTTCTCTCTAACCTTTCAATGAAAATATCTAGTTTTGATGTGCTAGATTGTGTTGTTGTTTAAGATTCTCGAAGCTATAATATAGTCTCTCTTTGGTTTAGTTCTAATGAAGTCTTGTTTAAGGCCCATGAACAGCGAATAGCTACTGGCCAAAAGTAATGTGTTTTTATTTTTGTTTCCACTGCAGAAAAAAAAACTCTAATATGCTCATTCTTCAATCTTTCTCTCAAATCATCAAATTTCTAATTAGGGTCTTGAAGTGAGGTTTTTGTATTTTGATTATTTGCAGCTTCAATCAATGTTGTTAAATCAATTTCTTGTCTCTCTAGAGAACTCCAAAGTTTGGGACTGTTGATTGGGGAACAGCGACAGTTATGGGGATATTTACTGGTATGTTGTATGGTGGTAGCAAGGAAGCAGCCGCTTCTGCTGTAAGTTTTTTTTTTTAATCACAAGATATCAAGTTTAGCTTTCTTTTCAACCTTATGTTTTAATTGAGGTCATGTTGACATTTTTCCAGAGCAAGGATGCTGAGGTGACATTGAAGCTTGGGAGTACCTCAGACAAGCGTGAGCAATATCGGTTGATGAGAGATGCAATGGAAAAGAGATTTTATAGAGTCACTCGTGGTTCCCTAGTTGGGGGAGTGCGCCTCGGGATGTTCACTGGTGCATTTTACAGTTTGCAGAATTTTCTCACTGAGAAACGAGGAGTTCATGATGTGTATAATATCGTTGCAGCTGGATCAGCTACTGCTGCAGCATTTGGTCTGATATGTAAGATTTGGCATACTTTATACTTGCTGAATTTATTTCTGTAGTGACATTGGTTGCATTAAGTCAGTTTTTAACTGTTTTTATCTGTCATTTAGTTAACAACATTCTCTTATTGGATATTACACCGAAAAATGTTGCATTTCTACCTGCATCTTATGCGCTTTGAGCATTTCCTGCCAGTATTTACTTGAAATAGTTTTAAGTTGTGTTTGTTGAACATGATCCGAATGATGCCTATTATATCAAAGTTATGTTTGCTTTACTAAATGGTCATTGATGTGTTTACCTTTGCTAATATCTTTTAAAACAATTAAATTCAGTGCCAGGATCTCTTTTTTGGCGTGCCAGGAATGTCATGATGGGTTCACTTTTAGGGGCAGTGTTCGGTTTTCCTCTTGGTAAATCTTATCCCCCAACCTTTGCCTGATTCTCCTCCATCTCAACTGCCTATCAGATTGTAACTAACGAATTAACTTTGACATAGGTTGGGCTCAGCTGAAGCTGATCGAAAAGGCAAATGAGGGAAGGTTAATAGCTCATCCTGAACTGAATGAGAAAGGAGAGGTCAAGGGTGGTGTAGGAGCTGCCATTGAAAGACTTGAAGGGAGTGTGAGGAAGTAAATCGGTATCTTTTGACACACGGAAATCACCTCATCGTGGCTACTATCACAGTGAACAGAAAGGGTGTTCTACGATTTCAAGCTGGACGCGACAAATTTTGATGTTTTTTTTTTTTTTTTTTTGTGAATTCTTGAAATTTTGACCAGTTAATGACTTTAGTATGATTTCTACATCCTGAGGGTAATGTGATTTTCTCCAGTCTGGTATATTGGCTTAGCCACTGATATCCATTAAAGAAAAGATGCATCCAAATGGTGTGAGTTTGTAGGCAGGTGCTTTTTACTGAAAAGGCATTAAAAATTTAGAATAGATTTACTTGTCATTCATACTTGCTCTATATATAAACTTGTATTTATCAGCAAGACCTAATCAATAATCATGAAGCTGTAACTAATTTTTCACTTGTTAGTTGTTCCACTTTTTACATGGGGGTGTTTCAAAATAGATGTTATACACTCATACTTTATTTTATTTCTGATAAACTTTTGAAATTAAAATATCATATTAATTACCCATGGTTCCCACTTCCCAGTCCCCACAAACAATTAAAATATGTTCTCTTTTTTATTTTACTTTCTACATGACCCCGTGTATAAATCACGTAAATACATAATAAACCAAACCTAATAAAATATTTGAAAATTTATCTTTGTTGAATTTTATCTTCAAAATTTTATAACTTAAAAAATCTTATCAATGAAGATTGTAACAAAAATATCTCTTAAATTCAGAAAATCTTATCATTAGAGAATCTTATCCAAAAAATCTAAGCATCTTATTTTTTTTTTTCTCAAAAAATCTAAAAAAACTAAGCATCTTATCTTATCAATTTAATCATATCTTTAAAATTAGTTTTTTTTTTTTTGGGAGGGGGGGGGGGGGGTGGGGGGGCAAGGAAGTTCATACACCAACATCATTTCTTCCTGTACTTTTCACACATAACTTCCTATATCTTTACTTTTCTGTGTAGTTTACAATCTTGAACTTCCTCAATTTATACACCACATTGTTTGAACAAAGCGCTACTTCCTCTAGTTCTTTAAGTATTGAAGAAATTCAAGAATATATGCACAACTTGATCTCAGTTGAAATCCCAAATTTAATATATAACCTAAAAAGAACTCCAACTACACGTCTTCTAAACGAAGATGGTTATGAAATTCATAGGATTGATCGAAATCGCGAGGAGGAAAACAACCGTTTGTTCGATTTTTACTTTTCTAGTAATCCCGTCTACAATCAGTGACAATTTCGTCACAAATTTAGAATGAAAAGATCATTGTTTTGTCGGATTATGGATAAAGTTGTTGAAATCAATCCTTTCAACAACGGCGAAACAATGCTGGAAAGCTCGGATTTACTCCATTGCAAACATCCACAACGACAATAGGGCAATTAGCTTGCAATTATAGTCCAGAAGTAGTTGATGAGTACCTCAAAATGGAGGAAACTACTGCACGTGAATCGCTTAAACAATTTGTGGAAGGTGTGATCGAAAAATTTAAAGATCAATACCTCCATAGTCCAACAAAAGGGGATCTTACTAGAATTTTGTACCAAAATAAAATGTGTGATTTTTCAGGTATGATTGATAATATCGATTGCATGCATTGAGTATGGAAAAACTGTCCACACGTATGAAAAGGCCAATACAGCGGGCGAAACAAACTCACTACTCTTATACTAGAAGTTTAGCATTCCAAGATCTTGTAATGATCTTAACGTGTTGTATCACTCACCTGCGTTTGATAATGTGTTGCAGGGTAGAGCACTAAATGCCTCGTTTACGGTGAATTAACATACATACAACTTGAGTTACTACCTAACCGATGGTATTTATCGTAGTTGGTCAACTTTGGTACAAGGCATCACGCATCCTCAAACCGATAAGCAACGACTATTTTCAGATAGGCAAGCACATGCTAGAAAAGATGTTGAGTTATGTGGAAGGGTAAGAAACTGGGCAAAGAGCTAGAGATTGGTGAGGGAAAAAATTGCCCATTATTGGGAGTGTTCCCATCCTTTTTCTTTTTTTACTACAAAATATCAGCACTTAGGTCGTAAACTAAGCCGAGTTTCTTTTTGCTATCTCAAGATAAAAATTGACAAAATTTGTAGTCTTGTAGAGTAAAAGAAATTCATCATATTACACATGGTTAATAACCAAGAAAGGATGATCTACAAATTCATTTCCGGAGTATTACAAAATTGTGTATGAAGCCCAGATACAACTATCCAAACCCCATCGTTCAATCTGTTCTTGTACATTTGAGAAACTAGGGTTTGTGGCTTCAGCTGATTGAGAAACACAAACCCCAAAGAATGGCATTAGCTCGCTAGGATGTCTGATGTAGGGTTTGTTGCATGTCCATGGCCACATAAATTGTCTTGAATTTTTAGCAATATTACTACTACTCTTTGCCTGCACAATTAGGAAGAAATGGAGATCAAGTCATTCTAAAACTTTCCATTCTCAGCTGAACCAACCACCTCAACCATTCTATAAATCAAGTTTACCTTCAGTTTGAGTTTGTGAAGGTTTCTCGGGTGCTCGGTTTGCTGCTTTTCTTGTATTTATAGCTATAAATTGTAAAAAATCCAAATGAGTACATATTGCATGTAAATATGTTATTGGCGGTATTGGGTATAACAGAATAATATCATGGATAATATGTTCTGTTTTACCTTTGATTTTTCTTTTCTTATTGGCTCTCCTCTTTTTCCTGTCCTCCTTTGTTAATTCATTTTCCTCTTTGACAACTTTCTTACCAGAAAACAATTCCTCAGGAGCAAGCATAGCTGCATCTGACACAGCGACTGGGGCTATCTGCTCAAGAAAACAGTAATAAATCATATACCAGTTAAGTGAAGGAAAAAAGCTGACTACTTGTAATTATTTAAATACAGTTTCAAAGCAGGAACCTACCTCTTCCATGGCTAAAGCAGGGACATTGGTCTGAATAGTCATATCCTCCACAACCTGCCCAGCCAAATATACAGATCAGAAGACAAACTTAGCCAAATGAAGAAAGGGAGGGGGGGGAACTCCAAAAACAGAAGAATTTATCAATGTCATTAAATGATAAATGGCATGTAGAAGCAAAGAAAACATACCGGCTTAGGAGCAAAATGAAAGTGGGAAAGTGCATCCAGCTTTAGGCACAATCTTTTGAACAAATTACTTGCCTGTCAAAGAAGTGAAAAACAGGTTACACCCACTATAAAACAAAACAGAAGAAGCCAGATCAAGGTGAACATTTAAACAGAGAAGTGCAAAACAGAATAAAAAATTTGCTGCCTATCCCTTCTTTCCCCCAGCCAGTCCCCCTCCGGCCCTCTCTCTCTAGTCTCTGCTGATCTTCCTATTGAAATAATTTAGAGTATAAGAAAGAAATAAACAAATGTTTACTTGACTAATTCGTGTGGGAATGATCTAACGAAATACCGAGTAATGTTATACGTAAAATTGCCGGACTAATGCTAAGCATGAAAACACTTCAAAGTGCCAAAATCTACTAAGTGTCAAAGTCTTGAAGTGTCGCGGACAGAGAATTTGACGGCTTGGCGAGGACGTGCCAAAATTGCCTCTGTCTGCGACCACGAAACGAAGCAAAAAGGGAAGAAGCAGCGTCGCGCCCACGCCAAGCTAGGGCCTTGGCGTGCCCGCAACACATGCTTTGTTTTGCAGTTTTCTTAGTCTTTGCGCGGTTATTTGGTAAACAGCAGTTGCTTAGTACGTGCGATAACCCTCAGTGGATATAAGATGTGTGAAAGAAAAGAAAGAGACCTCTTAACATTCTTTCTTTTCATCTCTTGCGATTCTCTCTAAGAAATTCATCATCAAAATACTTTACATTGAATATTTAGCTATTTTAGTTACAAACAATTAATCAAATATTATAAAGCCAGAGGCTCAAACCATTAGCAGGAAATAGATATTCCAAGGCGTTGAGCTAAAAACAGAGGATTAACATAATGGAATGGTGACTTGGTGTAATACCCTATCCTTCAAGCAGAGAAACAGAGCATTAAAATAGTTTAATTTTACAAATAAAGTTTTACTCCCTTCATCCCAAATTAAATGATCCAGTTTGGCTTTTGGCATTGTTCACTTTATAACTTTGATTCCCTTTAATTTTATATATATAAGAAAAAACACAGTTATGTGGGATCTCGTTTGGTTCGTCTCGATACGTACTTTCTAAACATATAATTTTTTTATTATATACAACTAAAGATACTAATATTTAAAAATGTGTCTCGGGTGATGTGAAAAGGTGAATACAGCATTTTGTTTGGGACGGAGGGAGTAGTTATTAAATTCGGTGACTTGCAGTCTTCTCATCAAGGGCATTCGCAGATCTTAAGCAACTAGAAAACGAAAAGAACTGTGGTTTAACCAGTAAGAAATAGTACCTCCTTTTTTAATTCATCATTAAATGACAAGGGCGCAGAAACAAGGCCAGTCTGCTGAGCATATTCTTCCTGCAAAAATTTCAATTCAACTGAGCCATAATTGTATCTCTTCATGATGATTCTAAGGAAAAAGTCAAACCAAAGATTGGCAAGCAAAAGGATGATTGGGTCAACATCATAGATACAATAATCTAACCTCGTAAATTTCAGCAAGGCCTTTCTTGCTCTTATTATCATCCTGCATAGAAGGTAAAAAGTATGCAGTTCAGTTACATGGCCTTAAATAATAATAATAAATCTTAAACAAACCCCGAGACATCAACATGAAATAGAACAAACCAGCTCTTTCTTTTCTTTAGGTGCTGCAGATGGTAATTTAGGAGCCCTTTGCACATCGTCGAAATGTCCCTGAAAACAAGAAGTTTCATCATTCAGGACAGCTCCCATGAGCATGGCATGATGCCCATAGTATAGAACTGTAACAGTGAGCACATGAGGAAGAGGCGTGTAAAACACATACTTGATTTAAGGATTTGTTAATTACACTTCCTAATCGAGCCAAAAGATTCAAAACCAAAAAGTTTCAGAAAATCTCATAAGCAGCCTGTGAATTTATCAAGCTTTCTGAAAAAGTCTAAATCATGGTCCTTTAAGCATCTTTATTGTCAAAACAACTATGTAATAAGAGGCAGAGGTGTTATCAAGGCAATCTAACAAAGAATATCATACAAAAAGATTACTAGTAACCAAATAGGCAAATAGGACATAATATATACCAAACATAAAACTTACCTCAAGTATTCTTTTCTTTATAATTTCTTCAAGGGATGCAGTCACTTCTTCTGTTATCACAGGAGGAGGTCTTATGTTGTGCTCAAAATCCAGATCTACTTCCAAGGCACTATCTATAGGCCTCTTGGATGCAGAAACCTATTCAGAGTCACCAAACACAGATGCCTACTAAGTAAAATATTCAGAGTCACCAAACACAGATGCCTACTTAGTAAAATTTAGCAGTGAAAAATGTGGCAGGCTCTTATACAAGGCACCCAATATTTAGTTGAGATACTAAATGCACAGCAATTCTCCTCTGAAGGAGTAATGTTTTGCCCAAAAATTGTAACTTTTTATACAAAGCTTAACAAAATTCGCAAAAAGCTGATTTATACTAAAAAGTTAGAGATTTTGAGCTAAAAGTTATGTCTAACGGTCTCGGAAGAGATTTTGTATTAAATGAATACCTCTCCCTGCATGGTCCAATTTTTTGGAGCCAGGTTTTCAGCTTCCATCTGCTTTATTTTAGCTTGAATCTTTTCTTGCTCCCTCTCATAAGTAGATAGATTATCCTTGTTCTGTAACATGGACAGCAAGCACATTAGTTAACAAAAAATTACGACATACATAATTTGTTTTAAAACAACATCAATAAAAATCTCCAGAACCTGCTCGTCCTTGTCAGTTTCCATCTTTGCATCATCAGCATCCTCCTCATCCTCATCCTCCGCTTCTGAATCCTCATTATTGTCATCCTCCATCTCTGAGTCTTCAGATTCGTCTACTTGTTTCCGTTTTTGTGATGGTTTTTTCTTGTTAGGAACAAAAAAATCCTCATATCTAAAAGATGTGAAAGTCAGATGCTGCAATTAGAAGATACAATAATCTAGATACACCATGATCTACATAGAGAACATAGATTAAGCAGTAAAGCACAGCTTTACACAAGTATATATTGTCTCCTTCCAAACAACAATACAATGCCCCAGATTGATAATAATGAATCTGGTAAGAAACATAAGATGCATGACCATGCACAAGTCTTTTCAGAAAACAGAATGAAAATCCTCTTAGGGCGAGTTTGGTTTAAAATCTGGTATGGGTTTGGGATGAGGAATCATCAGGAATGAAACCAAGGTAGTATGGGTTTGGAACTTGATTCTTGATATTAGATGTTTGGTTATTGCTTGGGTGTGAATCTTTTACTTTTATTTGATACCTAGAGATAAGGGTATGAATCATACCCACCTTCCCCCTTTGTTTCTAAAACCCATGCCTTGTCGGCCCGTTTGGTTATTGGTAATAAATCGTGGTAATGGGAATGAACTTAAAGCTTAAGTTAACAAGGAAAACAAGGTTACAATCACTAGGGAAAACATATTGTCATTCCCAAGTTTAAATTTTCTTCATATTTTTTCATTACCATCCATTAATATGGAAAAGTGTGGTATTAGATGAGAATGGATATTTTCAGATAAATTGGAGGAAAGCTAGCATAACCATGGGAATGAATATTGATTTTCCTACCAAATTTACATATAAATTCATTCCTATTACCGTCATTTATAACCAGTTACCAAACAGGCCATGGGGGTTTGACGTTTCAGGAATGGGTTTTAATTTTGAAATTCTTACAACGTTAAAAACAAATACAAGGTATAGGTTTAACTCATTTCAAACCCATACCTTATACCACAATCTCCTAAAGCAAACACCCCCTTAGTCTTTGTTTCCTTCCCTCTTTTGTTTCCTTAGTGAATCTCATGTTACCCGTTTACCAATGCCAAATAAAAGTACAAGTATACAACAAATCATCAACCATTCACAAAACTATATCACTACAATTTAACAAACGCAAATGAAATAATGGTACACTTAGCGGTAGGGGTGCTTGTCGAGCTGAGCAACTCGCGAGCTACTCGAGCTCGACTCGAGCTCGAGATCGACTCTAGATAGTAACGAGTCGAATCGAGCAATAATGAACTCAACTCGATATATATATATTTATATATATAAGGCCTTTTTCAAACAAAAAATATATGTATATAAACGAATGTCCAAAGTCTCTAAGTATTACAGTTTCCGATCTGTTCGTTTTCTAATTTTTAGCACTGTTTTAATACTGTTTTTAATTTTATACTTTTTTTGCATATTGTTTTTTTTATACTTACTAACACTATTTATTTATTACTACAGAATACAAATCAAGATTTACCAAAGGAAATTTTCATCCCAATATCTCAACATAGAATCCAACTGAAGTGGTATTGTTTGATGATGTGTTTGTAATTTTCAATTTTTATTAATGTTACTGTATTGCTTATTTAGAAACAAAGTGTATTTTGTATTTGGTAGTGTGATTTGTATGATTGTATCATTGATGTATGGGATTTGAAAGTTGTTTGGAACTATTTATCATTGATATTAAAATTGTCATTTCTCATTTGATATCATAAAATAGTTTTCAGCCTTTTTATTAATCGAGTTTCGAGTTCGAGTTTCGAGGTTCAAGTTTCGAGCCGAGTTTCGAGTCACGCTTAAGTTTTAAGCAATTTCGAGTTGGGTTCGAGTTCGAGCCGAGTTTGAAAAAATAATAACGAGTCGAGTCCGAGCTTGGTTTTTGGAACTCGTTAGTTCTCGAGTCGAGTACAACAATACTCGAACTCGACTCGCTCGATAAGCACCCCTACTTAGCGGGCATTTGTGCTAGTGGTTGTTAATGCCATTGGTTTTTAACTATTAGCATCACACTAGCATGTACATAAAAATCTATCCTTGTTCAGATTAGAACCCAAGGCTTCTGTAAAAGGGTCAAATATAGAGATCCATGGACAATTCCAAATGAAGGACACTATGGAATGATGCCAAATATATACTATAAGGTTAAACAGGCAATCAGATAAATACCTGATATTGTCTTCTGACCCAGCTTCATCACCGGCATCTCCACCATATAACATAAACTACAAGGTTAAACAGGCAGTCAGAAAATTAGCACTATACAAAGCAAGTCAAGCATACCCAAATAAACAGGCTAATATTCATACCAAATTAACACCTTGATAAAAACAAATAAAGTAAAACATTCTCACCTCTTCATCATCTTCCTCGCCTTCCTCAATTTCAGCATTTTCATCTTCATCGTCGTCGTCATCAATATTTGCACCCAATTTCTTCTTCTTCTTCTTTTTATTCTTACTTTCCTCTGATCCATATTCTCTTTTCTCCTCTCTCACTAGGTACTTCTCCAAATCCTTAATCTTCAAAAACTTGTCTTCAACCTCTGGCACTCCATCACCGTCGTCCTCCCATTCCTCTTCCTCACTTTCACTATCTTCCTCTTCTTCCTCATCTTCTTCATTTTCTCTATCCTCATCTACATCTTCATCCTCATCACTTAACCCCTCAAATTCTTCACTATCTCCTTCCAAACTCACATTCCCATTTTCCTTCATTTCACTATCTAACATCCCGTTGGGTTCAGATACCCCAAAAAGATTTGAAATTTGATCTGGGTCTTTCTCAAATCTCTTGAGTTCTCGTTTTAAAGAGGTAAGTAAAGGCTGAGACTGTAAGTCAATTTGCTGCCAAATTTGCTCAGCATCAAACCCATCTGTAAGAAGCTGCTCAAAAGGTGATTTGGGACAGTATGGTTTGAGGGAATTAAAGAGATGCTGAGCGGCAATGCGAGACAAGGAAGAAAGGTCGGAATTTGGCGAGAGAAATAACGGTGGGTCTGTCGACTTAAGCTTGTTAATGGCGTCTATTTCCTCCATTTTCGTAGAATCACTCTAATATAACCTTACCAGTTATTATAACCAAAACTCTACAGCAAATTATCAACAAAATTCGATTGGAAATTCTCCTTTCGCTTAAATAAATTACACAGTATGATATATTCAATAACCCACACTAGAAGAACTCAACTCCATTGTATAATCGATTTTCCATGATTCTACACGGGGGGGAAATTTACCTCAGAAGCTCGGCTCTGATGGAGGAAATACACCACAGATACCACGCGCAACTCAGTCACAGTTCGACAAGACGTGAAGACGGTGAAAGAAACACAGATTTTAGAGTGATGAATCAATTGTTTAGGGTTCAATTCAAAGAGAAAATTCGGGCAAAAGCCCATCAAGCCCAAAACATTTTGTATTTTTTTTTTTTTTTTTTTTACTAATTTGGTCCGGCTCTTTGATAACTTACCGAACATCTTTTTTTTTTTTTTTAATATGTATTGTTGTTTTAAATTTAATGTCTTTGGAGAGATTATGGATTTGTAAGTGTCGTTTGACTTTTGATAAAAACAAATAAATAGATTGGCCTATACAACTTTTTTAACATGAAAAAAAAAAATGGTTTGAATTTCATAATTAATGACCAACTCAAAAAACTCTTTTTTGGAATGAAAAAGCTCTTTTTCAAAAAGCTCATATGAGGAGCTTTTTGGAAGAGCTTATAGTTTTTTTTGTTCTTTTTACTTTAAAACATCTAACAGCTAACCGCTATTTACCAAACACTTTTACACAAATAGTTAATGAAATCAATTAGTCAAATCAGCTATCACAAACAACTAGTTAAAACAGCTAACTCAATCAGCTAACCTCTAATAGTTATCAGGTAATTCCCAAACAGGGCCATAAATAATGTTAATTGGAAATGAATTTCATTAAAAATACAAAATTAAAATTAATATCATTATATTCTAATCAATTATAGACACGATTCATGATAGAATTATAAATTAATAGTTATAAACTAGATAAATAAATGTTTCTCATCATTCTAAAAATTATATATGCATGCATATGTACACCAAATGCTACAATAGTATATACAAGTAATCAAGTATATGTCAAGGGGAGATAAGGTGTCCTTTTAGAAATTCTATTTTACCCTTAACTCTTTCTAATAAAATATTATCGCTAATAATTGTTGAGAAACATTATTACAAATTTGAAACTTTTTTTTTACTCAAATAACAACCTATAGAAAATTAATTCTCCAAATAACAACCTATTTTTTATTTTCTTCAATGATTCTTATCCTACACCCGATTAAATATCTTCAACATTTGAATTTTACTCAAATATTCTTTTTCTTATTAATATACAATTTTGCTCATTCAACTATTTCATATGACTTATTTAGTTTTCTACTCCACTTTATTTTATTATGTGTATATACACACGGTATAAGATATACATCTTAATGTTCGTGTAAGAAAAACTATATGTAAGAAGTTTAAAAAGAAAGTTTAAGTAAAAATAATCACTCAATACATTCAGTATTAGAATGTAATTTCAACGACTTTATTTATAATTTTTCTTTTTATCATTACCCTTTGTTCAATGAATTACTCTATATGTCTTTTTTCTTTCACTAAACGTATTTGAACTTTGTATATAAACTTAGAATAATTTGTTAAAAATTACCTAATAAGGGTCGAGTTCTGAAAAAAAAAAACAACCTAATATTATATTTTTTATAGCATTACCAAATCTATCCGTTAACTAATACAATTCTATCAATTAACTAATATTACCAAATCTATCAGTTAACTAATACAATAAACAATTCTGTTAACAAAATTTGAAATTCGTGTTTCTTTTTTTGTTTTTTAGAATAACCTTATGCCTATTTTTTTAAACACCCTAATATCAAGTTTTATTTTTAAAAAAATTGTAGCACTACTTTTGCCGGATTTTTTTTGAACACCCTAATTCATAATTTTCTGACTCATTTCACAAGAATTAAGTCGTCAAATTAGATAATTAATCGAAGAATTAGCTTTAACTAAATAAAACAAATTGTCCCGTAATTAGGGTTATTACAATCTCCCAAACTTTGACATTTGCACCATTTCCCAATGCCACCTACTCATCTATAATCCACTTCGCCCCATGAATGCTCCTCCAAGAGTAACTTGGATTAAAACCCTTCGAAGCGGTTAAGATTGTAGTTCTAGGAAAGTATCAGACTTTAAGAACATGAACAACTAGAGAGCTAAGTTCCTGCATTAAACGCCACACATGTTTAGCCAGAATGTTTCATTAAAAGTCTCAATATGGTGAAATCCCATACCATCTTTACATTTAGGATTACACATTTTTCTCTAAGACACGCAATGAATTTTCCTCTCACCCTCTTTTTATTCCCATCAAAACTGAGCTAGGAGAGACTGTGTGTCACTACAATGGGACACTAGAAGTTTAAAAATGCTCATCACATAGGTAGGAATTGATTGGGCAGCATCATTAATGAGAACTTCCCACCCTACAAATGAAAGCACCTTTTTCTTCCATCCCTTCAGCTTCTTACATAATTACATATTCTTTCCTTATCTAGGTTAAATACATGTTTGTTAGAGTGACCAATAACTGTAGGTAAACCTAAATTTTTAGAAGGTGTCTGGATAAAGCTTACCCCTAATACATCCACAATTGCATGCTTACAATCCTCCACCACACACGGCCCAAAAGAGACTTGTGACTTTTCAAAATTAATCACTTGGCCCCCTATTTATTGCCCGAAGCT
The DNA here is from genome assembly GCA_951394345.1 of Salicornia ramosissima. NCBI lineage: Eukaryota > Viridiplantae > Streptophyta > Magnoliopsida > Caryophyllales > Amaranthaceae > Salicornia > Salicornia ramosissima. The sequence goes on from OX596233.1 coordinate 49,747,228, forward strand.
TTCTCATACGTCTCTAGCACCTGTTTGATAGCGCTTGCTTCCTCCAGATTAGTTTTAGCAAACAAAATACTATCGTCAGCAAAAAGAAGATGACTGATTGTCGGAGCATTACAAACCACTTTAACCTCACTAATCCTGTCCATATACTTAAATTCTTTGAAAGCAAATGAGAGAAAACATCTGCAAAGATTATAAATAAATACGAAGAAATATGGTCTCCTTATCTCTAAGGCACACTCATATCTAAAATTAACTGAGTGAATCCCATTAACTTCAAAATTAACAATCCTAATTTTCTAATAGCTTTACTAAGCCTTGAAGAGTAAAAAAAAATGGTTCCTTGTATACTAACCCACTATTTTTCCCACGATTCCCAATTTGTTAAGTAAGCAAGCAACAATTTGTAATAAATTTATCCTTTAGTCGAATTTGACTTTCTTCTTTGGTTTTCAATCACCTTTTTTTTTTTTTTTTGGGACCAATTTGATTATCTTGCCATATACTTTTCCAAAGAACCGTGGGAATTTGGCAAATGCAAAGACGATACCCGAAAGAGAAAAAAAAACCCTCAGATGGGCATTCTTTGATACCCAATTCTTATTATTTTGCTGATATCTCCCGAAAATAAAGATGAACATTATTCCCTGAAGTGAACCACCACTTACCGCTTCATTGCAACTCATCTTCAGGTCAAATTTCGACAAATTTTTCTCCTTTTTTTTCCCGTTTTGTTTGCACTGCAATTCTCATTGTTAATTGGAAATTTCTTATTCTAGTTTTTGGTTTACTGCCATACTGGGGGATATGAAATTGGGTAGAATTTATAGTTTATGCTTAGCTTTAACTGCAATTATTGAAGAATCAAAGATGGGAATTTGGTTTGTATGCTAATTTATGTCTGATTTTGCTGGGTGTATATTGGTTGGACTGAAGGATTAGTTTTTAGTGTTTTTTTTTAGTATTGTTGATGGAATTAATCGTGAGATGTTGATTCTGAAGATGAAATTGAGAAATTCAAATTAAAACACTTGTTTTTTACGTACAGTATAATAGTTTGGTATAATTAGCATATTAGTATTTTTTTTTTTGTCAATTTGAGAACTGAGATTGTGATAGGGATGGATTGATAATGGGCTTTTGTTAGAAGGGCTAATTAGCTTTTAGGTTTTGTAGTCTTAAATGGGCTGCAGAAATTAAAATCATATTGGAGCAGTTTCCTGGTAATGAAGTCATTTCTTTGTATATTGCCCTATGATTTGCTCGTAATGCTTTGAAGTACTGTGAGATTTCATGAATTTTCATTGATTTTTTTGGTTCTTGAATGTTAATTTGATATCCCTGTATTGGCTTGTGCAGTTCTAGTCTTGATTTGCTGTTGTGTTAAATTGATTGCAGTGTTCGAATTAGCTAAACTGTGAAATGGATTCCAAGGATCCTACTGCTGCAAGAAAAATCCAAAAGGCTGGCCGCGAAAAGCAAAGAAGGTGTCGGTTGAATGAACAGTTCATTGAGTTGGGAAACACTCTTGGTAAATCTATCTACTTGTTCTCTATGATTTCGGCATTTTGTTTTCTGCTTCTGTATAATCCGCTGAAATTTGTAATATGTTCACGTTTTTTCTTAATCTAGGAATTTTCTATCATATAGAAAGGAAGTATTATTCATCAATGTATAGTTCAAAATTGAGTGCTAGTGTACTAGACTACTAGCTTAATTAGGGTACAAGTCTATCAAGTTCATCTGTTTAGAGAGGGTCAATCTGCTATCCTTTGATTCATAATCCTTCACTGGATAGATATGAGAGATGAAGTCATGAAACAAGTTTCTCCTGTTCCATAATATCCAACAGGATGCCTACTGGCTACCAGTTTGCATCACTGCCTCTCTGGTAGCGTATTGTTTGTCAATTATGTTTTCGCTGAGGGGAAATAACAGTTGGTCACGGAGGGATATTTCATATTTGTAGTCACTGGGTTTATTAGAAAGAACTCTTTCCCTTAATATAGCTCCAAAGTTTTTCAATTCTCAAAATATTGCTTCATTTTCTACAATTCCCAAATTGCCGTCCACATCAACATTTTGTTTTTTTAGATTTTATACGAAACCAGCGGTTTTACTAGTAAGACCATTACCCGAAATCATTGGCGGATCTAAAGAAGGACACGGGGGTAAAGTTGTACCCCCATTTTTCATATTTTCGCTAATTTAGCCTAAAATGGATTTAAAATTTCCTCCAAATATATAAAAAGTTATCATCTAAAAAATTAATAAATTACTACTTCATATTTTTATTAAAGGATAACTTTAATTTGTTGCACACAAATTTAGCGTACACCCAATATACACAGAATATTTTCTTTAAAATAACAAAAGCATAAATATAAGAGCGTAAAATAGAGTAAAACCTAAAATCCTGAAATGGAAGCAGGCAAGCAACAACCATTCTACCAAGATCAAAGCAAGACACAAGAGCCAAAATTCCAATCCGATTTCATCACTCCGTCAGTTGTTAGTCCGAACTCTGGCCAGCTTGCAGCCACCTCGTCTACCCAACATTCCTTCTTTCCGTCCTTAAAACTAAGTCATTGTTTCCATTTTTTTTCTTAATTTTATTTTTGAAATTTCGTATTTTTTAAATATTTGTCTTTCATACTCCATCCTCCCATTTTAAAATTCCTGGCTCCACTATTGCACGAAATAACAGTTTAAACTAAGCCATTTAAGTGGGAGTTTGTTTCTTCCTGCCTCCCACGCAGTGTAATATCACTACTTAGAGCAGCGAGGTTTTGCTAAGGACTTAAATTAGAATCATTGTAAACTAAAAACTGCATTGTAAACTAAAACCACCACTGGGAGTGGCGGCTTTGCACATGATGTGGACGGTAATGTGGGGATCGTAAAAAGTGGAGTGGTATTGTGAGAATTGAACAAGTTTAGAGCTCTATGGTGGGGAAGAGTTCTATGTGAGATTCAGCGGTGTAACTTCTTGTTCTAGACTGCTAGGGCCTTAGGGAAGTCCACTTATTTGTCTTATGAAAACCTTTACTGAAACAATACAATGAGGCAGAATGGAGGGGACTATGTACAGTGGTACAACTGACAAGTCTCTTAGTAGATGACTAGATGGGTTTTAATAGGTGTCCTTGACATTTTAATTGTTGAGGGAGGATTTTGCGTGGAGTCATAATCCTCAGATTCATCCTTTAGATTTCAAAGTGGCAAGTTAGGTGAAGTTGGCAGATAAGAGTAAATCTAGGCATTTATCAAATCCCCAAAACCCTCATCCCCCCGCCCCAACCCCCTAATCCCCACAAACACACACACAAAATTCAACTCTTATTATCAACTCTACCATAACTACACCACTTTGAAATCTAGAGGATCTAGATTCTAGACCCAACAATATTATATTTGCATTGCTGCTAGTATGTTTAAATGCTTTTTGTTATTTATCCACTGCAGATGCTGATAGGCCAAAGAATGACAAAGCAACCATACTAACTGACACGGTTCAGTTGCTCAAAGATTTGACAGCCGAGGTCAACAAACTTCAAGCTGAACATGCTGCCTTGAATGATGAATCTCGTGAGGTGGTGTTTTCTTTTCTTAGCTAACCAGCGTAATATTCTGATTAAAAAAGAAGCATTTACCTGGAAAGATATCTGACTTTCTGTTCCTCAACAGTTGACACAAGAGAAGAATGATCTTAGAGAAGAGAAAGCAACCCTAAAATCAGATGTCGAGAGACTTAATTCACAATGTCAGCAGAGACTTGGTTCTGCTTATCCATGGGCTACGGAGTCGGGTCATTCACATTCACATCCGCATCCACCCTCTTATCCTTACCCCATGCCTATTCCCATGCCTTCCGCACCAATCCCTATGCACATATCTATGCAGCCATACCCTTATTTTGGGGGTCCAAACCCCGGAATGTTTGCCAATCCATGTTCTACTTATATGCCATACATGGCCCCAAATCCTCCACCTGAGCAGCCATCAACCCAAGGTGTACCTACTTCCTCGCAGCCAGCTAGTAGAACCCAAGTTTCAGCCAAACAGGATGCTGGTACTTCATCCGATAAGCAAGAAAGACGATCCAACAAAAACGAAAATTCTAATGACGTTGCAACTAACCTGGAGCTGAAAACACCAGGATCGACTACTGATGAGGTCTTAGATTTTATCTGCTTTTTCCATTATAAAATAAAATTTGTGTGTTTTTTGAGATTGCCACTTATTTGCCCACAATCTCTAGTCCTCTACTTTTCTAGATAGTGATACTTAAAAGCAAAGAGTGTCATTTTAACTCGCCATTTTCCTGCATCAAGGTGAAATGACACTAGTTCATAATTTTCACTATGAATTAGATTCTTAAAAGAGAAAGCCGTAATTGGGTTTGTTCTATTCACCTTATTTTTGCTTATTTGAACTTATCGGAACTTCTTAGACTTTATTTTGTGAGATAGGGAAACCTTATTTTTGCTTGTCAACTTATCTAAACTTATCTGTATTTATTTGAACTTATTTTAAGCAAAGATAAGGTGAACAAAACTGACCCACTGTGCTCTTTTTTATGGGCCTTTGCTGTATGTGTCTTTAACGTTTATATCTCAGTGTTTTCATCTGTTGTGCAGGATGCATTGTCGGAGGAAAAGAGCCGTAAGAAAGTACTTCAAAAGAAAAGTGTTGCACCAGAAGGCAGTTCTTCGAGTAGGTGTTCATCTCATAGCGTACAGGATAGCTCAACAAGTAGTGTAGTCGGTGGAGGCAAGGGTAATGATTGATGGGTAATATCCTAGGTCTCTCTGGCTGCCAAAGGAATTTTCTCTCTAACCTTGTTATTATATGTTTGAAATACCTTACACTACGTTTGGATAACAATATGAAAAGGAAATGAAACGAAGAGAAGGATAAAAGGAGGAAGGAGAGGGGAAGGAAAGGGAGGAGGAAGATATGTTCCATTTTCTCTCCAAAACTCTTCAACTTTGCAGGGATAATGGTATTAAAGAAGAGAGAAAAATGAATTCCTCCCTCTCATTTCCCTTCCTTCCCCAACCTATTTCCCAAACAAGGAGATTTGTTCTCCTTCCTCTTCATTTCTGTCCATTTGCTTCTATCCAAACAATGCGTTCCTCTGCCTAACACACAGGTATCATTTTATTTTATTTTTTGATAGAGCACGGGCGTGTAATTATAATCTGATTTATGAGAATTATGACTTTGCAGTTTGAACACCCCCTCCCATCCCCACCCCCCAAAAAAAGAAAAAAAGAAAAACTGATTTTTAAGTCATATTTAGTTAGAGAAAAGTCAGATGACCCTTAAATTAGGAAAGTCCTGGTGTTGGAATTTGGTCTGCATCCATTCATACACTGATTGTAAAACAAGCAAAAAGGTACTTATAAGTTATAATTTTATTTTGATGGTAAATGTATCATGTAATTTTTTATAAAAGGCACTTTTTTTTTCTTTTCAATAATTCCTTCTGTGAAGTATGCAACTATACGTGTATAATTGAATCTGTATTACTGTTATCCATTTGCTGTAAAAGGGAGTAGATTGTTTGAACTTTCAAGGGTATAAGAGAGGGGGTGTGGGATAAGAATTTATGCTTGTTTGTGTGATATGTAATGATAATTAGCAAATCTCTCGTCAGATCGTTCGACGGAATAACTTTCTGTCTAAAAATTGTAACGTTTTAGCACTTTGCAATATGCACTAACATGGACCTCATGCACTACTTGGTGTAACATGGACCTCATGCACTACTTGGTTTAACATGGACCTCATGCATTGGTGTGCACTATGCACTAGTAAATGTCAACACATGACAAGCTCCTCCACCAAAAGTTGCAATCGCCCTTTTGTAGGGTCTCATGGCTCGAGTGTGTTTCTTTTCACTTTCCAACACAAACATATCATTTACTTCATTCTCTTTTAACTGTAATATGTTGACTTTTATGTTTGTGAATGCATTTCTTTAATTGCTATTTGTAAAAAAAAAAATTGTTAAAAGTGTGCATATTGTGAAAATATATACCACTTTGGAAAATCAACCCATATATTTATGTTGTATACCGCTACGAACCACCACGTGGCTGGTGTTTCTTGGCTTTCGAGAGGTCAAGTTCTCTTCCAAAATCTGTATTTTGAGCGGACAAAATCACTCCTAAAAGTTACTGCACTTTTACTAATTTCCAACCTGAAAAACATTACACACACTAATCCCTTATTTATAAACTAATTACAACTACAAACTGATAAATCCACCTACAAACAATTATTAAAAGACTAGTCTACCATTACTACTAAAATATAACAAAATATCAAAAATGCCATTATTATTATAATTAGATGGTTCATAGCAATACCCCCTCCCAAATCTCCACCTTGTCCCCAAGGTGGAAAGATGGAGATCGAAGGTGGTTGAAGAGGAGTTGAAGTTTGGCTAAAAATTATGTGGACCTGGATAATTTCGTGGGTCTAAAATAGGAGGCTTGGGGTGGAGAATGAGATAATGGGTCTGAAAGGGTGAAACTAAGAAAATGGGCTTAAAGTTAGAAAGTCCAATTTCAATCAAGTCCCAATTAAAAAGATCAGAAAAATCTTGTTTAATTGGACCTTTAGGGTTCTCAAAAGGTGGGATAGGTGGGAATGTGGCCTTTGGGTAGGATTTAGCTAGTTCTTGAAATTGGTAGAAGTGATTGGGCTTAAAATATATGGATTCATAATAAACAAGCCCAAATTCATGCATTTTTTTACCCACTACCATTAGGTTATTCTGGAGTTTTTCCTCAACTTCAAACAATCGCTTCCCCCAAGGCCAGCAACCACACCAACGCTGCCACAACTTGGTCCAACGTCGTATCTACTTCCCTCGACACCTCCACCGCCTTGCTCCACATCACCGGTTGCCAAAGATTCTTCCAACGGTTGCCTTACCACTGCACGTCTCAACCCTTCTTGGACATATTCTTGGTCCAATCGAATTCCCTCCAATCGGGCCTGAAGCTCTTCGCAATTCTTTTCAGATCTTTCCTCTAATTTTTCCGATATTGTTTGGGTCTCATATCGGAAGGCACTTGTTTTGCTAGGGTTTGTTGCAACATGGTGGCTGCCCTCTTCATAGCATCATTAATTGCTTCTGTAATAGCCTCTCGCAGCCCCACCCAATTACTCTCCAATTGGTCCAGACATTGGGAAAGCGTTGGAGCCGTCATCGCCACTGCCAGGAAAGGTTGCTCTAATACCAAGTGCTACGAACCACCTACGAACCACCACGTGGCTGGTGTTTCTTGGCTTTCGAGAGGCCAAGTTCTCTCCCAAAATCTGTTTTTCGAGTGAACTAATTCACTCCTAAAAGTTACTGCACTTTTATTAATTTCCAACCTAAAAAACATTATACACACTAATTCCTTATTTATAGACTAATTACAACTACAAGATGACTCAAATCCACCTACAAACAATTATTAAATTAAAAGACTATTCTACATACCCTTACTACTAAAATACAACAAAATATAAAAAATGCCATTATTATAATTAGATGGGTCATAGCATATACATGTATAGCTTATGTGTAAATCAATAAAAGCTGGTCAATATGAAGTATATGAATAGTAAATAAGTCAAACTATTGATAGTGAGATCTTAACATTGGAGAGATCAAGGTAGTGGACGAAGCCATTGATTTAGAGATCATTTATTTTAGCTAAATACAATTGAACTAAACTGAAATGAATTGAATTGAATACAGTTGAAAGTAATATTTTATAAGAGAATGAAATTGAGAGTTGAATTGAATAGAACTGAATTTAACTTAATAAAACTGAACTGAATTTAAGCTGAAATAAACAAACCCTTAAAAATTGGAGGGGGGGGGGGGAGACGGTGTATGGACATCAAACATTAAAAAAAAAATCATGAATTTCAAACGCAAAATCAAGGGATAAAAGGTGGTAGTTGCGGGCTAATTGGAGTGATGGAGTCGGATTAGGATTTTGGCCCTCATTTCTTGTTTAGATCTTGGTAGAATAGTTTCCACTTGTCTGCATCTGTTTTGAGATTTTAGGGTCGGCTTAGTTTAAAGCTTCTGCTGTTATGTCTTTTTTTTTTGTTTTTTAAGGAAAAAGTTTTTGTTTACACTAAATTGGTGTACTACGAATACAAGTTATCCTAAAAATATAATTGCAACGTTTACACTTTAGGTACTATTTATAATCATTTATATAACTAGCTTTTGTGCTTTATACACGTAAACAAACATAGTTACATGGAATTTCAATATTAAATTTTCTTAATAAGTAATTTATTGTGATCCAATTTTTATAATTTTTGGTAAAATGTAAGTAAAGATATTACGAATATAGCAAGCGTGAATATGGAAACGTTGTGATTAAGATGAGGCAGAGGAAATATTTTTTTCTAGGTCGATAATTGGGTCTTTTTATACTAATTTAGTCTCTTATTTTATCCTTGATCCCCATTTTGTAACTCATATTGATCTTACTATTGATCAAGTACTCCGTTAGGGTTTCTTTGAAAGATAGTTGTTTTTTTTTTTTTTTTTGTTTGTTTGTTAAATCTGCTACTTAGTTAGCCCATGATCTAAATCTTTATTTAACTCTAAAATGAGAATTTAATTCGATTTGATCTTTGGATCTCAACACCAACTTCATCTCTTTTAATATCAACTTCCTCATAATTATTTAGCTACCCATTATACATTAGTTTCCTGCACTGATTGCCTCACTAAGAATGAAAATGATCACCTTTTCTTATCATGTCCTTCTATCTCCCATGTTTGGTGTCATTCTAAAACTGTCTCATGGATGGTTACCATCCCTTGTTTTTCTATTGTTAGTGCTTTGCTTTCTTTTTTCCATCGTCCTCATTCTCGTTCTATCATCCAAGTATCCCATCTTCGTTGAAGTATTTGGAAATCACGTAATGCACTTTTTTTGCAATACCTCTTTTCCCTTATTGGAACTTTTTCTCGTGCTTTTAATACTTACCAGGATTTGACCTCCTAATCTCCCGTACTTCTTTGGATACTATTTTCTTGTCTATGTTCTACCATTTCCCCCTCCCTCACATCTTACTGTTAGGGTCTCATGGGCTCCTCCCTTCTTGGCACCATCAAACTTAACTTTGATGATTCTGCATCACCTACCTCAGCGGCAATTGGTGTTATTCTCCGTGATCATTAAAGCAATTGTCTGGCCATTCGTTATTTTTATCATCAGAGCAATTATCAGTTTAGTTGAGTTGAGTTCAATACAATTTAGTTCATTTCAGTTCAGCTATAGACCTGTAATAAACATGCCCTGAAAACTCATTATTTTTTACCTACATTTATTTACAACTTTACATTTATCCCTTAGCTTTTACAAAAACTAGGTCCAACTTAAATCCCCAAACCCTAACAAAACAGTTAATTCATGTACATAAAAAGTAGAAGTAATCTTCAATATTCAATTCTGGAAAAATTCAGTTAAAATTGAGTAACACGTGTCAACCAATTAAAATAGGCACCTGTAAACCAGTATTCCTCTTTCTTTTTTTTTTTTTTTTTTTTTTTTTTTTTAGAAAAGGGTATTCCTCTTAATGATACACACGAACAACAACACTGAAACTAAAAGCAGAAATCCTTTTCACCACAACGACGACGTTTGATCACGACCACACCAACCCCAAATCACAGATAAGTTTTCAACCTTATTGGCTAATAACATATCCCACTCACCCCATTAGCGCGTGAACCTTACGTTCCATTTTCAACCACTTATCAAACCTTCCAAAAACCACTTCACAACGCGTGTTATACACGCGCTATTTTTCATGTAACTGTTCCTTTGGTAGGTGACTGCCCAAAATTTTCCTTTTTTTTTTTTCTCTCTTACAGAAAAATCCCTAAAATTTCTCACCACACTACTCTGAGTAGCAGCAGCAAAAGCAGAAAAAACAGTGAGGAGAGAGAAAACGAACAAGGTCGAAAATGGCGGTTGTCTCAACTTCATTAGCGTCTCAATTGAGTAATCCTAACTCGGTTGTTTCAGCTCAGTTTTCTGGTCTTCGTCGATCCTTTTTTAAGCTTGATTGCAGTTCTGCTTCAAATCAAAGCTTTTTCCAGAGTGTTGATTCTCATTTGCGCTTTTCCTCTTCTCGCCGTGGTTCTAGAGGTGTTGTTGCTATGGCTGCTTCGGGAAAGGTATTGCGTTTATCTTATTATTATTATTATTATTATTATTATTATTATTGAGTGAGGTTTATGTTTTTTTTTTTTTTTTCTTTTTTCTTTTTTCCTTTTTATTCAATCTGTTTTTGGTTGTGGTAATTATGTAATTGAATTTGAAGTGTAGAAGGTTACTAGGCAAATGTGATGTTAATCTACGTTATATTGCATTGTTATGTTTGAGTTTCTTTTGTGATTGGATTGTTATTGCTGAGAAAATGAACGTGGTAAATAATTATGTAAAATGTCGAATCAAGGTTTCATGGAAATGCTTTTTCCATTTTTTAATTGGTTTTATTGTTGCTCCTTGCTGGAATCAGCAACTACTGTTGTGAATAGTGCATATGTATTTTGACTATATTATCATTTCCATGGAAACGTAATCTCATTACCAAGCTTGTATTTTTTTGTCATACTTTTCATTTGCATCCGGCGCCACTTGAATGATGTTATTAGATGAGAATGGAAATTTATAGGTGATTTGGAGTTAAATTAGCACCACGGGCATGGGAATTGATATTGAATTTCCTTACAAATTCATTCATGTTACCTTCGTCTATGACCGGATATATACCAAAAAGATACCGCCATTGTTAGCGAAATAGATAGTGTAATAGTAGTGAACAAAGATGAGTCGGGATCCTCTACATTTCATAGAGGAAATGCACATTTCATTTCCTAAATCAACAGTTAGAATATTAGAGATGCACAGACAGAAATATCAAGGGAGTTTTTTGAATTTTTTTTATGCTAGATTAAGTGTCAAAATCTAAAGATAGGAAACGGAGAGGATCCCTTCATACAACAAAGATTGGTCTCTCAATTCCAAGATATCAATTGTTTTAGTGAATTTTTTAAAATAGATTTATTATACTTTTACTATCTCTATGCAGGTTTTGCATGTATAAATACAGTATTATTGATAAAATTTAAATGTAATTCTATAATGCTGATGCAATTTCCACTAGAAAATTTGTATCATAGTGCTGCAAGGTATAACCAGCTTATCTTTGCTCATTTGAGGTCATTAGACTCTATTCTCAAACAAGCAATATTTTTGGAAAATGGTGTGTTTATTTAAGGTCACTATATTTATATGATCAAGTTCATCTTCAAAGAATTCTTTTTTGCCTATTTAAAAGACTTTCATTATAGGTATTAGTGTATCATTAGCATTGGGATGGATACACTCTTTCAACCATACTTGTATGAAATTTCAGAGCATTAGCTCATTAGCTGAATGCCACTAGCTGAATATGCAGATTGGTAGTCTTGTTAAATACTTGTCTAATTGACTTGTCATATGCTGAACTTTATCCTGATATTTCTCGTTCTGTTATTTTTTGCAGTTCTTCGTTGGTGGTAATTGGAAGTGTGTAAGTACCATCATAACTCTCCTTGTCTGAAAGATACTAACTTGCTCCACTGAGTTAGGATTTAGTCAATGATGTCAGTATTGATTTTTTTGGCTGCCTTTGTCGATTTAAACTTACAGCATATTATTTTACTTATCAATTGCTCATCTGTGATCCTTTTTTGTCACATTACTTTTCATTTCTTTCATGTTATCAATTGGTTTGCAATGACTCTTCTCGTTACTTGAGCTTCTGTAAATTTTCAATTGATCCCTTGTTGGGAAAAACAAAGAAGATTATATTTGCTTGCATGAAAATTGCTTTTAAATTATTAATGTCACGGCCAACATGAAACTTTTCTCTTGTATGTAGGGTTTTTTTTTTTTTTTTTTTTAAATTTTTTTTTAAGTGGAAAAGGAGAGTGTTTTTTAAAGTGGCCACAAGTGAGCAGTAGGAGATTTGGCCAAAAGGAGGATTACATTGGTATGTTTTTAGTGTCAAGAAGCGTATCTTTGTAGCAATTGCATCAGTAATGGTAGATTTACAGAATCCTTTCATACTATGGCTGGTTGTATGCTCTAATGTTTATTGCTGCTTTCTTATAATTGTGGTTTACTCCATATATATATGTCTAAATGGTTTTTCTATGCTGCGTTTACTATAGCTCTATTCTTATGATCTCAAAATTACCTTGTTTGAGAGGTAGTGTTACTTATCACAAGTATTTTATGGATTTATTTATATGAGGATCAGGTTCAATTTTCTTAGCAATTGCGGCCCATTTGGTTTTTGGTCATAATTTATAATCATGGGAATGAATTTAAAGCATAATATAGCAAGGGAAGAAACCTTATAATCCCGATGGAAACATATCCCTCATTTCTAACTTGAGTTTTCTTCATATTTTGTATTGGGAAGGGTGGTATTGGATGAAAATGGATATTTGTGAAGAAAATTAGATGAATTGGAGGTAAGATAGCATCACCATGGGAATGAATATTATTTCTCCTTCCAAATTTACACATAAATTCATTTTTCTTACCGCTATTTATAACTGGTCACCAATCGGGCCATTATTGGTTTCGTATTTCATTTTGGCTATGATTTATCTTTCAATGCTCTCTCTTTCTCTCGCTCTGCCTCTCTCTCTCTCTGTGTGTGTGTGTATGTGTGTGTGTTTTTGAACTTCTGACATGATATTCTCTATGCTGCTATAGAATGGGACCAAAGAATCTATCACCAAGCTTGTTTCTGACTTGAACAGTGCAACATTGGAGGCTGATGTTGGTGAGTTGATCTTATACTTCAATATCAAGCATTTAAAAAATGACATCAAAGTAAGATGGGAGAGTGACAATTAGGTTCGGGTTTTTATGTATTACTCTACCGACTTTAACTCTGTATTACTGTACATATTCTGCAATTTTCTGTAGCTATGTTCTATCAGTATCGTCTTTGTCCTATCCAATGCTATAAGCCTATAACTTATGAACCTGTATTTGTTTCTAAAAATTTGGACAAACAAGAACAAACGGGTGGCAAATAGGGCGCTGCAGGGCGGGGATGGAGATGAATAAATACGGTAATTTGTTTTTGAACGATTTTCTCTGAAATTATGCAGATGTTGTTGTCGCTCCCCCTTTCATTTACATCGATCAAGTTAAGAATTCCCTGACCAGTCGAGTAGAAATATCAGCACAAAACTGTTGGATTGCGAAAGGCGGAGCTTTTACTGGAGAAATCAGGTGATTAATCATTTTCTTCCTATCAAACTGCTATCTTATGTTTGTCCTTTGTCCTTTTCTCTCATTTCACAGCTACAATTATTTTTAGTTTTTTTCCACAGATTTATCGAATTTTGTGTAATTATCAGATGAATTTTTTTCTTCATAAATTCCAAGAGCATCCTATATTGTCTTCAGCGACAGATAGTTACCAATTACCATGCAGCACTGTTTATCAATGTGTGGACATGTAGCACTGTTTATCAATGTCTGGAAGCTAAAATTTCTTGTTGAATGTTGAGTGTTGACTGTTTGAGGCATGAGGAATGCTGTCATGTTTTATCGTTTCAATTTCTTTCAAAGGACCAAATGTTCACTAGGATGTTTGCTTTTGTGTGAATATATTAATAATGTCTTTCATAGCAGTATGTGAGTGAGGTTCTTTTTTGCAACACATGCTCTATGAAGCTGCCTAGCTGGTTTTCCAAGAGCAATTGGTGATGGAACCATAAGTAGATATTCTACTTGCATCTGTTTTTGTTTTTTTTTCTCCTTAAAAAAAGGGTTTCGACTAAACTTCTGTGCAGCTTTTCATGATGCATATGCTTTTTGCGATGTACAAGTTGGCTATGCATATTAAACTCTTTTTAAATAAGACAGAATCACGGCGGAATCCTTTCCAATAAATTCTCTACATTTTGATTTTTTTTTTCTTCTGTTTTTCAATATACTGTTTCATGGAATTTCCCATTCATCCTTTGTTGGGGTAGTGGGCTTTGATACATTTGTTAAGATGTTCTCTTAAGCCTACCACTAATATATCGAGTGCCTTTTTTTTGTTTTTGTTTTTGTTTTAATTAGACTATTATTTTGTCTTACTCCACTATTACGAATAAGAAAGTATAGTGAGATTTTTGTTTAATCTAATTGTATTATGTACGTTGTAAACTTGTAACATCAAGTTTAGTATCCATTTTAATCAAGCTCTTGCACTTGCCTTTCGGTGTGTTGACATATGACAAGCACAAATGATCTACTCCCTCAGTCCCTCCATTTTTAATTAGTTATTCCATATCCAACTGGCGCAAAGTTTAAGGAAAATAAATTATGTTTTTAAAAATTTTGCTTTCCAATCAGCAGAAATGTGAATCTGAATGTCTCAAAAAGGAAAGTTGAACAACAATTAAAAAACGGAAGGGGGTAAGAACTAAATCTGAAATAACTAAATTGTGAATCTGAATGATTGTATAACATTGTGTGTAGAGAGGGGGGCATATCCATGGTAGAAAAAAAGATAAGATGGGACATAGTTAATGATCTTTTACCTTTTTTCAGAGATTTGCCTTTAATTCACCTGTTTTAGTTATGCTACAGTTGAGGTTTCAGTTCTCTTATACTTTAAAGTTTAAATAAAAATTACTCGCCAGAGTGTCCTAATAGGGAAATTGTGCTATTCCCACTTTGTTAATTTTTTTAACACCAAGAGATTCTCTCATTCAGTGCTGAGCAATTGAAGGATATTGGTTGCCAATGGGTTATTCTTGGCCATTCTGAGCGAAGGCATGTTATTGGGGAAAACGATGAGGTAATGTTCTTGTCATGCATTTAAGAATGAGAGCAGAATATTGGTGTTGCAATCATTGAAGGTCATTTTTGTACTCTATAGTAATGATCTATTGCATTCAGTTTATAGGGAAAAAAGCTGCATATTCTCTGAACCAAGGTCTTGGGGTAATTGCATGTATTGGGGAGCTATTAGAAGAAAGAGAAGCAGGGAAAACCTTTGATGTATGCTTCCAACAATTGAAGGCTTTTGCAGGCAAATAATCTTTCAGTCTCTCCCATTGTTTAGTCTATATTGAATTGAATTATGATGTTTGGGATGGACGTTAAAAATATTCAAGTACATGTTGGAATTTACTTGCAGATGCCGTGCCTAGCTGGGAAAGTGTTGTCATTGCTTATGAACCTGTATGGGCTATTGGTACTGGCAAAGTAGCTACCCCAGAGCAGGCTCAAGAAGTGCATGTTGCTGTTCGAGATTGGCTTAAAAAGAATGTTTCTGAAGAAGTTGCTTCTAAGATGCGCATCATATATGGAGGTATTCAAATTTTCAATTCTCTCTTCCCTATGACTCTGTAAATTGATTGTCCTGATTGGTTTGATGAAGTTTAGTGATCAACTATGAGTTAATGTGGTGCTATAGCTATTGATACACAATTATAGGGTATAATGGCCCATGAATGGGTGAGTTTTTGGCTGCCATTTTCATCTCCACCTTCATTATCTTACGAGAAACCCAGGGGTGGGGTGAGGGTGAAGTTTCAAAATGCTTGGAGGAAAGTTGAGTGCACTCTTTTTCAAAAGGCTCCATTTCTCTGTATTGCCTTGGCATCATACATTGGCCAGTCAAGTCTAGGTTTAGTTTATCCTTAAGAATTTAATGTTGCAGTATTTTGTTGTCCCTCCTACATGCTATGATGGCTATACTGGGGACCTGGGGTTTATTTATGGTTTGCATCATTTTATGGATGGTCATATGCTATTTTTAAAATTTTAGTGAGGTACTTTAATAATGACTAATGAGCTATTTGTAACTGGTTGGTGAGATACTTTTAATTATGATTTTTGATGCAATATTCTGTGCAGTTTGAGCTTAAGACTCATTTCACACACTTTTGTATTCTTGAAGACTCAAATTTTATAAGGCTCCTGTAATTATTACATTTTATCCCTCAAACTCAGTCCAAACTCCAGGAATGTCGCACTCTTACAGACTTCTATTGCCTTCTGTAATTAGCTTCTCAGCAGCTCTTCCTTATTTTTCTATTTTTAACCCGTCTTTGAAGAGAAAGACACTGATCACCCAATGCCCCAATGACTGAGAGTCAGTAGCCCATTTGTAATCCATGATAAACTTGCATTTAGAATTTGGTGTTACCTTGCAGTTGCAGCTTGGTGGTGCTGTGGACCTGCAATTTTCAATTGATTTGCAACTTAAACAGCATGTGAATTATAACCAGGTTTGTTATTTTTTATATTATATGTTTACAGGGTCAGTTAATGGAGGCAACTGTGCAGAGCTTGCAAAAAAAGAAGATATAGATGGATTTCTTGTGGGAGGTGCTTCTTTGAAGGTACTAACATCGCATCCATCCTCTTCTTCCTTTCTCTCCCTTCATGAACCACCTTTGCCTTAGAAAATATTATTCATATTCCATAATCTAAAGAAATTTATCTTCTCTCTGGTTCGATTAGCCGGAGGCCTGGAGCTTGGAGATTTATAATATATGGAGGAAGGCAATATACTACATTCGTTTCAATTTATTTACGACAAATGATATTACACGGACTCCTAGGCAAATTTTTTGCACGAGTTCCTTGGCAAAATTTGTTAGTGAGTATTAAATGGATAGAGAGAGATTGAGAGACGTGATAAAGAAGGGATAGAGAGAGTCATAGGCGAATCCATAATTATAAGTAAGGTGGGGCACTAATTTTAAAATGCGTGCCTAGGGTGTGCCACACTTCCAGTTCCAGTCACTCTTTAATGGGCTTTAGCTAGGTGAGGCTCAACTATCTATGAAAGGTGTGCGCTTTTGTGCTTTAAAGAAAATAACTTAGATTTAACTTCTTTTTTTTTTTTTGAAGAATGATTGAATTTTTATTTCTTATTTTTTTCAAATTGAGACTATCTTAACTTTACATATATGATATATCATTACGAAAATTATTAGGGAGCTTTTAATTAATATTAAATACAATCAAAGCAAAAGTAATATGAAATAAATAAATACATGCGCCTCACCTTATGCTACTTGGATTCTTCATTTTACCTCAAGTACCCGTGTTGGATCCTCGACACTCCGACATGGGTACGGACACTTGACACTTCATTTTGGGCTAAAATCATGAAAAAAATACAATTTAGCCGGGTCTGACACTAAGACACGTATCCGTGTCGGACACTAGTACCCGAGTCAGTGTAGCATAGGCCTCGCCTACAAAAGGCAATCACCTTCACCTTGTGCCTCACGTGGTCACACCTAAGCTCCGGGGACCATTTGTGCCTTGTGCCTTTTAAAACTAACGGCATTAATTTGGGAATTTATGACAAAATTATGTATAAATTGGTTTAATTGATGCTTAATTTTTCTCAAACATTCCTATTTGAGCTTTTTATATTGGGATGTGTAGAGCATTTTCCATTACTTAAATAGGAAAAACCTCACAAATAAGCAGTTGTTTATATATAGTGAGGTATGAAAATTGACTAATCACTCAGTAACCAAATATTCTTTGATTATACTCCCTCCATTTTTTTTAATTAACTCACTTTCCTTTTTGGGTTTTTTTTTTAATAATTTTTTTATATTTACTCATTTCCTACCTTAACGAAATATAGTAAAGTTTTATTATTTTACATTTATTAATTTATGGTTCCCAAATCCCAAATGTTTTTTCCATACTCCCTCTCTTTTGACCAATTTTAGTAAGATTGTCTTTTTTTTTTTCTTCTCCTTTCCATCTATTTCTCACTTTTGTACATAACTTTTAATCACCATTTATTGTTTTCTCCTACTCCCAATTAGTTGGTTTTGATGAAAATCCAAGTGAGTAAATTAAAATAAATGTCTGTAGTATAGTTTAGCCATGATTAATAAAATTTTATAACAATTCTTTAAATGGTGATAGAAAATGTGTACTTAGGATTAGACATTTAGACATTAAGCAAACCCATCTTCCATGTTTGAACTAAATGTGAACTGCAAGCCATTTCCTATGGTTGTGATACCTAGAGTGACTGAGCTACCCGAATTTGAGATTAATTTTGTCAATTGTTTTGACAAAGATGTTGGAAATATGACTGCAAAAACAATAAAAATGTCTGAACTTAATTGTTGTGGCATGATGATGAATCTTTGCCCTAAAGTTGAATTTGCCCTGCATTCATACACACGGACTCGTAGCAATCGACCCACAAGGTTACACGACGTCTGCCTCGTTGGTGTAGAGCAACGACACAGACTGAGAACAAGAACCGAACAATGCCCAAGAAGAGAAGGAGATGTGTTTATTGGGTTTTTCGGTTTCTGTGGTGAAGAATCCCCCCTTTCTATATGATAAATTTGGTCTTTTCAGTGTATTTTTTTTAATTTTTATTCATGTTTGCTATATGGAATTTTCACTGTATTTCTGTATGCATCTTGAAGCTATATAGAAATATGATGGTATTTCTGATTTGCAAATTTTATGTGTAGGGTCCTGAGTTCGCCACTATCGTCAATTCTGTGACAGCAAAGAAAGTTTCTGCCTGATAATTCTAAGTAATGTGGCTGTAATGGCCGTGAGAGTTTCTTGTGGATGTATTTACCATTAACCTGTTCATTGTACGTTTAAGTCTTGACTCTTGAAGGCTTGGCTGGGAGTCATACTGCTATTTTATTTTTTCTTAATATTAAATTGGATAATAATACTGTAAGTAGGAATTTTGACCAGAAGTGGGTGTAACTTTCATTGTATCATTTAATGGGAGCTTGTCATTGAAGGAGTTTGATTGCTTGAACATGTATTTATGCTGTTTGCTTGAAGCCTAGCATAAAGTTGATTGCTCTTTTCAGGGCAAAGTTTGATATGAATGTGCAACCAGATTGTGCAACCAGATTGCCTACTTTATTTGTGATCATGCGTGTCAGCGTTTTAGGATGTGACAAACTAACAAAATGTCTTGGTCTCACAATTTTTATTTTCTAATTGTTAAAACGCAGTCGATATACCAAGTAAAACATAGAAAAGGTTTATCAGTTCATTTTTTTTTTTTTACTGTAAACCAATTTTTTATGTTTATCAATCCTAATTATAAGGTACACACATGATTAGTAATCACGCAATGTACATTAGTTCAATTCCATTGAACATTAGTATAAGAATTACTGAGCATTATTCAAAATTTAAAATTAGATCAAATAAACACTCATCATCAACTCAATGAACTAATATCCATTGTGAGGTTGCTTTTACTTAAAATTTTTCCTTTATTTTAATTATTTATTTATGGTTTAAGATAACAAGTTCTTCCGAGAAAAATTATGGATCAAAATTGTTTCATAAAAATTTGTATCACAAAAATTTTTATAAAAGAAAAGACCGACTAGAGAAACATGTCGGTAAACTGGTGAGTTGTCGCGGGAAAAGATGAATTGGGTGTTTATGCAACTTTTACTTGTCTCTTCTTGATAATGTTTTCATACTTAGGTGAAGTGGAATGAGAAATTTAGCCCGAGTGGGGGGGGGGGGAGTATAAGATTCTAAGGGGATGTAATAGAGTTGGAAATCAAGACTTTTTGGCTATAGGTAAAACCGTAAAAGCCCAACTAAACAATAGAATAATGTGATGATAAACCATTATGTATGACGTCCATATCTAAACATCTAATACACCCCATTATTCTAAAAGCGCTTGTAAACAAACACACCCTAAATGTTTTTCTAAATAAAAAGGCCATAATCATTATATTTTGACTGGTTTAATTTATTTAATTCTAGCTTTTCTCAATCATAAGCAAAGATTATTTGGGTTGACTTTTGAAAGATACAAGAGCGGATGGAGCTAGAATTATGGATGCCTTGTGCAACATAAAAAAATGGGCCATTGGAACATAACTTTGAAAAACAAAAAACCCCTTCATAAAGAATAACGCTAATAGCATCAACACTAGAAAAGGAGCAATTTTTATATTAACAAAAAACAGTCAGCTTGATATTAATTTCAAATTATACGATAAACATAACGAAAACAACAACATATTCACTTAACAAATGATGTCTTGCTTGGATGTTTTGAAACAAAATCATCTAAACACGATGAATTGATGAGTAAAATTCATATTTCAACTTCTCCTCAAAAAAGGCTTTTGAATTTCAAAAAATTAAGTCTGTATTTAACAGTTGGAATTGTGGAAAATTTAATAAAAGCTTATTGAGATTGACACATATGAAAGTTAAGACATCTAAATTTTAGCGATCAAATTTTCGTTTTAATGACACATTAATGCGGAGCACAACTAGCTATAAACAGAAACAAGAAAAAGCATGCGGAGATAAGGTTTACATTAATTAGTGAAAAATTAATTTCAAAAGTTATTCAAAGAAATTTGAACCTAACTTAAACATATGAGAACCTTTTCCTTTGATACTGATTTATTCAAATTTGATTTTCTTTTTATATATGTATTTTAAAAAGTAATATGAATCCGTATACCATTTGAAACTCCTTTGGTTCAGGGGTCGTGGGCGGTTGTCCACGCAAGACATACCTAGAACCACCGCTGAAAAGACGAGGGATATCATGTTACTCAAATTGAGATACAAACTTGTATTTCAAAATGACTTTTTCAAGTAATTTTGACAAACTTAAGGCTGAGATTCAAGCACCAACAAAATAGAAAACGTTTTGTTAATATATTTTCAACAAAATTACAAAAATGCAATTTGATATATTTTGAGATACACAGCTTTTGAGCAACTAAAAATTTCCCTTGAAAAGACACTATTTGAATTATTTTGCCAATAAAAAAAAGGATTTTTTCGAAATAACCCCCAGGAACTTGGGTCTATTTTGACAAAACCCCCAAGATCTCGACTAATTTTATTAAACCCCCAACAACTCCAAAACCTTTTTATTCAACCCCCAAAATGTTCAACCGTCTATAATTCTACCCCAAATTTTAACACCGTTAAAAATTAGTGTTAACACCGTTAAGTTAGTGGGGTGGGGCCCACATTTTATTGTTTTTTGGTTTTGTGATAATAAAACAAAAATAAAAAAAATTATCAACATAAATAAAAACAAAACAAAAATTAAACAAAGTAAAAACAAGTAATCAACTCCAACTGCTTGGTGTCATCTTCATCGCCATTTTCTTCATCTTCATCACCATCTCCATTATCATTTCATTAAAGACCCACCAATCTAGAAATTCAACCCACCCAATCCGAAACCAAACACCGTACCCACCTGAATTGAACCACCTCCGAATCAATCGAACCACCGACGCCGCCCTCGAATTGACCCATCTGCACCCTCGAACCAATGCCCCAACCTTTATTATCAATTTTTGTTATCATTTTTTCCTTGAAATCGAACCACCTCAACCTCAAAAATGACCTACCAATCTACCATTGTCAAATTGGGGTTTCGAAGGGTTGTGGTGGTGAAGGGGCGGCTTAAATAGGGGTTGGATTTTTGAATGGAGGTGGTTTGGGGTTTTGGGAGTATGGTGGTGGTGGTTATTAGGTGGTTTTGATGAGGGGTTGTCGAGGTGGGTGTACTCTAGAAGGACTTGCATCTTGCCGTTGTGGTCGAACATGTCGAAGCATTTGACGGTAGCGATTCGATGTCGATGATGGCAACTGAGGAGAGAGAAAATGGTGGTGAGGAGAGAGAAGATGGGTGAAGAGGGAGAACAATGGGTACGAGGGGATGATGGTGAAGATTGATAAAGATGATGAAAGTTGATTTGATGATTTGATGATGAAGATTGATTAGATGATGAAGGTTGATGAAGATGATGATATGATTTTGATGATATGATTTTGATGCTTATGATAATAAAACTGGTTTGATAATTTTTTATTTTGTTTTTTGTCAGGAATTTTTTTATTTTAATTTAATATTATTATTATCATTATTAATTATTAATTTACTATTATAATAACAACAATATTATTAGTAATATTATAACAATATTATTATAAAAGAGTGGGCCCACCCCTCTAATTTAATGGTGTTAACACTAATTTTTAACGATGTTAGCATGTGGGGTAGAATTAGTGGAGATCCTGGGTTTCGTCAAAATAGGCTCAAGTTTCGAAAAATTCTAAATTGGTAAATAGTAAATACAGGGTACGAGTACCGCCTTAAACCTCCAATTGTTTTGGCTTTCAGCTGCTTCTCCTTCCTCCCACTTTTACTACAACCTGATTCCATTTTCCCCCTTCTTTCACCATTGATTATAATGACGAAGTTCAGGAAGCTTAATCGACCTACAGGTCACCGTATGTCTATGCTCAGGTTTCCCTCTTTTCCTTTTTACTCATTTATATCAATATTTTGGCAGAAATATGAAATCTTCGATTTACTGAGTTGATTTTTTTCCCCTGAGTGTAGAACAATGGTTTCTCAATTGGTGAAACACGAACGAATTGAGACAACTGTTGCTAAGGTAAATTTTCTCACTGGAATTTTAGGGTTTATGATCCAGGGTTTTAGCTGGCTTTGAAAATCAACTTCTGAGCCTTGTGATGTTATAAAAATTCTGTTTTTGCTACTAGTAAGCTGATTTTCCTTTTTGAATTCGCCATTTGCAGGCAAAAGAAGTTCGAAGATTAGCTGATAATATGGTTCAATTGGGGAAAGATGTAAGTTTACTAAAAACCTTTGAATTATCTATAGTTGATGCCTCTTTTTTGTTTTTTTTAAACAATGTTTACTCATAACTATATCCGTTCTTTTTTTGGATGCATCTCAACTGGTGGATTACAGGATGATGTCTTGTATATTTTTGATAAGTTAAAATTTTGGCTGGTTCCAATTTCTTGAAAAACAACAGGTTTTCTTGATTTGGAAATCAATTTAACCATGTAATGCAAGTTTGTTTAGTTGTTTTACAAGCGGAATCTTGCCAAGGAGATATGTCAAACTTATAAATACATGAAGTTATTACATATTGTATATTATTGAGTAATTGCAGAAGATTTCAAGTGATCAAGACCCAAGGGGTCTATTCTTAGACCTTTGATTAATGTGAAAATAAGTTTTAAATATTTTGGTGTTCTTAGTTTCACCCATAAGAAATGCACCCTTGCTTAACAAAGCAGTGTTGTTACATTTGATGTCATCTGTGGAGCTCAGCCAGGTCAAATAGGATTGATTACTGGTTTACTGATCACCTTAGTGACTTACACTTAGCTACTAGAATAGACATGGGTATGTTTCGAAGTGTATTTTCAGCTATATTTATGAAACCATTGCATGCTCTTAGTCATGTAAAGTATCCATTCGTAAGTCAATATGTCAAGCATCTGATATGGAATCCTTAATGTTAAAAACTAAAAGTAAGCATCCAAGTAACTTAGTTTTCATAATTGCAGGATAAAGAGTAAGGATCATACTTGTAGATTTCAAATGTGACATAGTTATTGCCTTATTGGTATCACTCATTTGTTATGAGTTCATCATTGTCCTACATGTCTAGTCGATAGTAACTTAAGTTTAGTTTTAAAAGGCGCTAGGCGCACCAAGGCATGAATGATTCCTAGAGTTTAGGCGCGAGGCGCAAGGAGAAGGTGCTCCTTTTGTAGTTGAGGCACATATATTTATTTATCTCAATTTTTTTTTCTTTTGATTGAATTTTTTTTTGTGATTTGAAAAGAAAGACCCCCTAGCCCCTCTCATAGGGCCAACCACCATTTCTTTGATTGTATTTAATAATAATTAAAAAGTTTCTTAATTTTTTTTTATCAATGATATATGTAAAGCTAAGGTACTCTCAATTAGAAAAATTTCAAACATTCTTCAATTTATAACTTGAATGTAAGTTATTTTTCTCAAGGCACAAATGTGCGCCTTACCAAAGGCACTTTGAGGCGTACGAGGTGCGCTCCTTTCGTATGTGTCTGCTCCTCGCTTAGCTAAAGCCCATTTCCTAGAGCTTGGGAGTGGGCGCGCTTTTTAAAACTAAGAACTTAAGTCACTTTGAGTTCCTAGAATGTTAACTCCAGTCTATATTTCCTTGTCTTCTGGATGGAGTCTATGCATCAGCTGGTGCTTTGGAAATATTAGGCTTTGAGTGGGCTGTAGCACTGAATTCGTTTCTGTCGGAAGCATGCTGTTTTTTTTATTTGAAAAAGGTTTTATTATAATGAAAAATCCAAGCTTAGGGTATAGAATATAGAATGTGTTCGAAAGCTACAAATAACCACCAAAGCTCAAATTGCCACATAGGCAATGTAATTTGCCCCATAATTGAGTTGTATGTGTGGAGGTTTTGTTTCTAGTCAAATTAAGCTGCAAAACTAGTTCTCAAATTTCAACTGGAACCTTAAACCTAATCTTACGATTACCAGCTACATTTCCTGCAAATTGAGTGTATATTCTCTTCTTTATATGCTCCAGTGCAAATTGGAAACAAAGTTTTTCTCATGCTAATCTTTGGTAGATGTGTTCCTCTCATTGTTGATCCCCCCCCCCCCCCCCTTTAGTTTGTGTGTGTGATATGTGTTTGGTAGATGCTTTCCCAAAAATCATAACCATTTTTTGAAAAAATCATTATATAATTTTCTGTTTTCATTTCTATGCTAGTAATGCACTAATGCTACATGGCTGAACATTATATTGAAATAGCATATGATTTAGCAAATTGTTCCTAGTTCCCATATTCTTTAAAAAGTGCAATGCCATCAGTAAATTGCATATTAAGATGGAAAAAAAAAATGAAAGACGAGTTAATAGTAGCCATCAATTGCCATAGGTACAATGGCAGACCTGATGTGAACAGGGTGCAACAGAATTGGTCAAGTTGGAGGCCCCGATGTGATTATTCTTAGCTTTATTCTGGAACTGGTTATGATTTGCTTTTAATCTTATGAGCATATGCCTTTTCTTTACTTTTAATCTTGCATGGGCCTGTATCATAAGTCTCTTGAGAATCATGACCTGGCTGTCCACGGAGAAAGGGTGACGAATTGTATTTCTTGCTGCTTCACTTGCCTGCATAAAGTTAAATATTTATTTGATTGTTATCATTTCGTTATGAGCTATGTAATTTTAGATGCCCATTTTTAGGTATTTCACTTTTTTTTTTTGGCTGAGAATTGGCAACAGTATGTTTGATAAAATCACATTGGTTGAACCATTGTGCAAATTGCTATGATTTGATGATGGATTGATGGTACATAGTCACAAAACCAGGATTCTATAGCCTAGATGTGGCATATTGTTAGAATTTGGTTAGTTACATATACTGAATGTTCAATAACTTATAATTGATTTGACATGCAATTTCAGGGCTCCCTTTCTGCTGCTAGACATGCTGCAGCATTTGTCAGGGGTGATGATGTTATTCACAAGCTATTTACGGAGTTAGCATATCGATACAAGTGAATCTCCTAATCTGACTTTCTTAACTCTCTGTCTTAGTGGTTATTGCGTAGAATTCGAAGAAAGACTTGTAGATTATTTTATTGCTGGGTGATATTTGAATTTTGTTGCAGGAGCCGAGCTGGTGGTTACACAAGGCTTCTAAGGACACGTATCCGTGTTGGTGATGCTGCCCCAATGGCATATATAGAGTATGATTTATAATCCTGTTTAAAACTCTTGTGTAAAACTGTCTTCAACTTGTTTTTTTTTATTATGTGTAATCCTTGTTTACGTTTTTCTTCGTCGTTGCTTGTTTCTACACAAGTACTTTGTGGTAATTACTAGTTTTGTTTGGTAGGATGATTTTTTTTTTTTGTGCGCGTATTTTTCCCATTTTATATTGTTTGGTTTAGCTCAGGAAATTATGTGCGGAACTTGGGTTGAAAACTTGTTCTACACCATTTTACACCCTATTCAAAATATTTCCCCCCAAACTTTGAAGCAAAACGTGTTCATTACTCATTCCAATATTGCGCTTCTTAGTCGCATATTTAAACCATTTTTAAAAGTTAATAGGAGTAATTCATTTTCAGTTCAACCAAACAATAGAAAATGTTTAAAATGGAAAATTATTTTCTTGAAACCTAGAAAATTATATGAAAATGAGTTTTCCCTTGTTAATCTTTTCAATGGATCATCACTTTGAATTGAAAATGTTTTACACCCTACCAAACGGAGGCTTTCATCATGTGGCTTTGTCTTGCCTTGTAAAAAATTTTCCATTGAAAAATCGCGGTCATAAGATTTAAAACATTTGTACTTTATATTTAGGGAGTGTTTGGTATGATAATCATAAATGAAAGGGAAATGATTTTGTTGAGAGGGTGGTAACAATTTATGCTACCTTTATTAGTTGTCTGATTTAAAAGTGTAATGGAAACAATCAAAGACAAGGAAAAGAGATTTGTTTCCACAAGTTTCACAAGGGAAACAAATTGGGGGATCATGTTACCCTTTGGAAACGGTAAGTGTTATTTATTAGGGCTGTCAGTTTGGTTAGGAACTGTTGGTTTAACTGTTAACCTAACGTGAACTGAACTGAATGAATTGAACTAAAATGAACCAATAACCAAATGACTGATAACTGAAAGTCCAACTGAAACAAAATGAACTGCACTCAACTGAACTGAAACTGAACTGAATCATGAACTGAAATCACCTGAACTGAAAAGGTTGACTACATAAAACTGTTTTTAACTGACTATAACTGAATCATAACTGAACTGAGATTAACTGTAACCTATATGGTTTTGTCAGTTAATTGAACTGTTTTTAAGTGTTGATCAACTGAACCGAAATGACTTATAAAATGTTTGATTTTGTTAGTTAACAAAACTACAATTAACTATTGATCAACTAAATTAAAATGACTTATAATTGTTATAAATAGTTTTAAGCTGTTGCTTGATTGAACCAAACTGAGGAAAAAAAAAAACTGTTTTAAACCGTTGGTTAACTGAAAATCGCTCTACAATAAACTGAAATTAGGCAAAATCTATTTGTATCAAATTAAACTTTATTTAATAAAATTGTTCTTTTCACGAAACAATTATTTATAATATACTATTAAATAAAATTGTTCTTTTCATATATTGATTATTGGTTATTCAAATCAATTTAATTTAGCATATTAATAATTTAAAATTAATTGATGTTTTCAACCATACCCATTCCAAAAGAGTTGGTCAGGTTTTAGACGCCTTCTTCAAATGACATGGAAGTATTGATTATTGAAACAGGACTACAAGGGAATAATTGTGGCATTGTAGTCATTTACAGATTTCCTTACAATACTGAAAATAACCATAATTTAACTGAATATAATCATTTACAATAGACTGATAACAACCGAAATCATATGGGTATAACCGAATTTTTTCATATCATAAACTGAATACATCTAGAACCGTTATATCAACCGTTCACAATGAACTACCAACAATTGACATAGCACGGGTAAAACCGAAGATCAATCATAACGTAAACTAAATACAATGGGAATTGTTATATCTACCGTTCACAATGAACTGATAACAACTGAAATCTATGGGTAAAACCGAAGATCAACCATAACGTAAACTGAATACAATCGGAACTGTTATATCAACAGTTCACAATAAACTGACAACAACTGAAATCGTATCGGTAAAACCGAAGACCAATCATAACGGAACTGATTTGAACTGAAAATAAAAATAACTGCAACGAGTTGGAACTGAAACTGATAAAGTTATAACCAAATTGGTTATTTTGGTAAAGATCAACTGAAGTCAACCAAACTGTTTGGGTCAAACCATAACTGAACTGACACCCCTATTATTTATGACAATCACCAACCAAGTTAAAACATAAACACATTAGTTAAGTCTGTTTCCACCTAAAAATTTTATACCAAACATCGCCTGAAATTACAAATTCAGAATCTTGGCAGGAAACAGAACTTTATGCTATGACGTGACTGGAATAAGTTACATCTCCTTATATAGTAGATTAAGAGAAGCAAAAGAAAATTTTAGGTACTTCAAATTCTTTTGCTGTAATGTTCTGTTCTTAATTATGTGCTTCTGGGTTATCCTGTTTAGGATATGGTGCTTATATCCTTTTAATTCGTGTATTGACAATGGTTGAAATACGCTGTTTTGATCAAACAGGTTTATTGACAGAGAAAATGAGCTTAGGCAGTCAAAACCTCCAACTCCACAACCGCCACAAAGAGCAGCATTGGATCCCTGGACAAAATCAAAACTTAGCAGACAATATGCACCTCCTAAAGAGGAGAAGGTTTCTGATTCTGATATATAGGATCTGCTGCTTTATATGGATTTTTTTTCCTTCTTATTTACTGTGATAAAGTCTCATAATTCCAGCGATTTTGTATGAAGTATTGTAGTTTGGCGAATTGGCATAGTAACTCGAAACTTGCTTAATTGACAATTGATTTGGTTCACTTAAAATAAGCTCTCTTTCAAGAGAAATTAGTGATTAGCTGTTTCTTGCAGGCTGTTTTGGCTATTGCTTTTCAAGAAGTGTAATCTCTTTGTTTTTTTTTTTTTTTTTTTTTTCCCCTCTTTTGTGAACAACCTAAAGTGAAGTGAACAACCTCAAAGAAACCAAATTATTAAAAAATTAAAAACATGACTAATATATAGGAGCCTTTTTGTTATAATTTAATTTCATTTTTCTTTAAAACGAAATGCCTAGGCCATAAAATTTTTAAAATGCCTAAAAGAGGTATTTCAATGAAAAATTCCTACTCATTTTAGTTAAGTTTTGCATTTTTCAACTCCTAAAATTAAAATAGTTTGCATGTCTTTTGTGAAACACTGAAACATCATAGAAAAAAATTGTTTAAAAGAAAAACTTGACCAACCGGTTGATGAACTTGTTACTGAAAACTGTGTTCTT
Source organism: Salicornia ramosissima (assembly GCA_951394345.1). Lineage (NCBI taxonomy): Eukaryota > Viridiplantae > Streptophyta > Magnoliopsida > Caryophyllales > Amaranthaceae > Salicornia > Salicornia ramosissima. Next base: position 49,776,154 of record OX596233.1, read on the forward strand.
ATGAACAAGGAAATTTGGCCCGTTACAGAAAAATGAGCAACCTAAAAACGAATGAAACTTGGTGTTAACCAACCAATACCAATGTGACTGATGAAATAATTGTTGGGTATATGTGTAGGTTAAAAAAGTAATTTTTTTTGAAATAAATATCCATTCATTGATAAAACAGTCATACAACATCTACAAAAGAGATCAAATCTAATAAATACAAAGAAAATTAAATTAAATAAATTCTAATTCGAAAAAATTACGATCGTCAATGAGATTTGACATTGATTTAAAAATCCCTCGTCTTTCACGTTGTTGTCCTTTGTAGGCTTGTACGTGGGTCTTGCGATTTGTTGTAGTTTTTAAATTGAATACAATTTAACCCAATTGATTGTACATATAGATTTGAGATCTGATTCGATACCGCATAAGCCTCTATGAAGAAATTAATTCTTCCCAAATCTAACCCTCCATAAAAGAAGAGAAAAAAACCCAACTCCAAAATACTCCTATTAAAGGAGACAAAGAACCTAAACATTGGGTAGAAAACTTTCATACAGAGAGAAGAAATTTTTTTACTGACAAAAACAAAGAAAACAAACAAATTAAAAGATAATGATAGCTCCTTACGGCTACTTGGCTAGATTAAGAGTTAGGGCTTTTAGGTTTTTGAGGAGATAGAGAAGAGGGAAAAGAGACAAATATTAATCAATTACTCCCTCTGCCCAATATTAATTACTCCATTTGATCAAAAAAGCTCTCACATTTTTTAGTCAAATGGAGCAATTAATATTGGACAGAGGGAGTACAAAATATAATTAAAACTAAGAAAGATATGTTGAAACTCGGAAACAAAAGCATTAATTAATGACAAAATACAATTATTGTAGAGCCAAAACAACTATGCATGCATCAAACAATCAAACACATGTAGTGTAATATAATTACACGAGGGCCTAATTAAACAGCCCTGCCTCAAAAATAAACTAATAATTGAATTGGTACGAAATAAAACACATGAATAAGCAAAAAAATTTATTAACATAAAAATAAAAATTCGAAATAAGGGGAACAAAAACAATAAATTAAAGTACACGGAGTGATTGTTTTGATCAAATTAATTAATTAATTATTACTCTATGATTAATTATGATCCAGAAAAGAAAAGAAAAGAAAAAGAATAAGGATATATAGATTATTAGGGTAGGGGTGCTTATTGAGCTGGGTAGCTCGCAAGCAGCTCGAGTTCGACTTGGTTAAAGCTTGGTCAAAGCTCAACTCGAGTTGGCTCGTGGTTGCTCGAAACAGTTCGTGACTCGATAATTTTAATAAAAATCAATAATTTTCTACGTTAAATATTTGAAAAACAAAATTAACCTTGATATTTAATACTTGTATAATAAATTAATAAAATTTAACATTATATATTTTTCATAAAGAAAAGAAAATATAATCAATAATTTTCTTTTGAAAAAATTAAGATTCAAGAGGACTAAAACATTAAACCAGCAGCTCGTGATCGGTTCGGCTCGGCTCGAAACCTAATGAGCACGAGTCGAGCAACCCCCAGCTCACGATCGACTCGCTCGATAATCACCCCTAGATTAGGATACGCAAGTTTCTTTAATTATGTTTCTATCTGTGGAGGATGTAGTGAAGGGTTGCAAATTATTAGCTGGACCCGAGACCAGTCAGCTGGTGGTCCTGGCCCCAAAACGACGTCGGTTCATTTTTTTTTTTTAAAAAAAAAAATTCACGCTGTTTTTGTTTTCAAATTTCGCTCTTCTTCTTGCAGCGTCATTGTTTCTTCTTTCTCACCATTTTTGCACCATTTGTGCCATTTTTGCACCTCTATTTTCTTTCTCATTCATGAAATCTTTATCATTTTCATTTTGCACCTTCACTCCATTTTTGTTCCAATGCATCAAATCTTGAGCATTTTGTTTTTTCAAATTCATTTTTTTTGTTTGAAATTTTCTATTATTTTCTTTCTTTTCTACTGCAATATTCACCAAAATATTAACAAATATTTTTTGTGAACATTTGTGTTGTATTTGGTGAATATTTATATTAACATATAAGTGTTGTGAACATTTATTGTTTAACTGGTGAACATTGCATTTTTAGTTAACATTTGTGCTATATGTGGTGAATATTTGATAATTATGTTGTGAACATTTGATAATTTGATGTTGATGAACATTTGATAATTTTACTGTGAACATTTGATAATTTTATTGTGAACATTTAATAGTGTGATGTTGATGAACATTCGATAATTGTGTTGTGAACATTTGATAGTTTGATGTTGATTAACATTTGATAATTTTGTTGTGAACATCTGATAGTTTGATGTTGATGAACATTTGATAATTTTGTTTTAAATATTTCTGGGTCCCGGATCCATCCATTATCTATTGGTGAAGGGTGGTTTATACCACCTCTGTTTTTTTTAGTTTAACTTTGGCACTATTCACAAAGTATACTTTGAGTATCGTTTGTGATTTATACATAAGAAAAAACATAGTCTTATGGGGTCTCGCTGGATTCGTTTCAACATGTAGTTTTTAATATTTAGTTTTTATAATTTTTACAAACACACAATTAAAGATATTAGTCTTCAAAATTTTGCCTCGGCAAGTGTGAAAACTGAAGTGAGTGTTGGGCTCTAATTTTTCATATTCTATGTGTTGGGCTTGGAAGCTATGCTGCAATGGGTCAAAGAAAGTTAATGGGTTACGAGCGAGGACAAGTGGTCAAGTTACTTATCTTAGGAAGAGACCCACTCAAATTAACGGAATGGGTGTTGCATGTGCCATATAAATAGGGGATTGATGGTGGGCAATTAGGAAATAGTTTAATTCTTACTATAAGTATAAAATATACTCCATCCGTAACATATTAATAATATGTTACGGAGGGATTACATTATATTTATGGGCAAAACCGCAAGACTAGTTCAAAGCATTTTGAAGAGGTTTGGGCTGACTAGTTGTTACACATGACTGATTTTTAGGAGTTAGTTGCTTATTTTGCTAACTAAACATTGTACTCTAATAGTCTAGTTGCTTATAAAATGCACTATGTATTGTTATTGTAAAGGGCATTAAAAACATTGGCAACAATATAGCTCCCTTTAGGAAACTGATTTTCACACCATAAAAATTGATTTCCTCACCCCATATTTGTTAATACTGTAAACGTGGAGTGCAGAAATCAATTTTTGATGTGCTGAAATCACCAACCCTACGTTTACTATACTTTAACTCCATATTACCATCCACTCTTGCAATATAAACATAATATAGTAGTATTAGTTCTTCAGTTTTATATATTTCTTTCCTCTTGTTTGCTAGCTTCCATTATCATAAAAAAATGTGGTAAATATAATCTGGCCATCCGCATAATCAACAAACGCCGCGACTCGCATCCAAGTTCTTGACCAACGAGTGATTAGAATTGTTCGGCTAATTTTGGCACGAACAGTGAGTAGATTTTAAAAAAAACAGAGGGAGTATAATAGACATATGGTCTCACAAATCGCAAAAGTTTGTTGAGCACTTTATTTTATTTTAACATCAATTTTGATATGTTTTATCAAAGTTTTATCAAAATTTTCATGTTTTTTTTTATAGATTTTTTTTTCAAAATTTGAAGTATATAATAATATCGATTACTTGTATTTCAAATCAACGTACAACGTATTTCATACTTGTTTCATAACGTCTTAGTTTCTGTATCTTAAATCTTAATTGATGCAACTTTGTTCTCGTATGTTTTAATCATATATTCATTAGTTTAAAATTGATTACTTTAATTTTATTGTATCAACATAGTTTATAACTAGTTTTTTGCCCTAACAATGCTCGATTTGGTAGGTTTAAAAATTAATTAGAATTTTATTTATCATAAAACAAAAATGTACATATAAATATTTTAGAATTAATTAGTTTTAAAAAATTGCAACCCGAAAAAGTATTTAAAACCTAGTAATATACCTAAATAAAGGTTGAAAATCTTAATAATTTATGAAAATTGCAAAAATATATGATTTTCAATAATATTGTATTATTATATTTTTAGTGACTAATTCAGAACAGGTGCCATGCATGGTGCTAAAAATATTTATATTTATATTAGTTTAATTTTAGTTAAAAGTTTAGTTTTAATTCAATATATTCCATCCGTTGCGAAATGGTAGCAACATTTTGTATTACCAAATAGTAGCAGAATTTATAAACAAAAGAGATATTTGTTTAACGGATGACATATTTTTTGATTTAGTTGAATATTATTGTTATATATTTTGTTGGGTAGCTTCCTGATTTTTAAGCTTTGAGTGATGCATAATAAGTGAGTAATTCCACAAAGTCCATCAGATTTGTTTATAATAGTTTAGAATTATTTTGGATTTGTTTTCGTTTTTTTTTTTTTTAATTTTATTTTAATGGGAAATCCAAACCACGTTTTTTATTTTCCCGTAAAGCAAGTTTTTAGGGGGTGGTTTTTTTAACAATTTTATTTATGGGGAGTTTAATAGTATTTTTTTTTTAAAGTGAAAATGTAAACAACAATGAGCCAATATTTTATAAGACCATATGAAATAATGTTGGGTTAATATTATTTATATATATATACAAAATACTCTATCAGTTACTTACTACTAAAGTAGTAATAAAAAATCCTATTTGTCGCATTCTCCCTAATTTTAAGATTTTTAGTTAAATTTTTTTTTTATTTTTAGGGATTATAAATAAAAAAAAACAATAACTTTTACAAAATAAAAAAAACAATAGCATTAAAAAATAATAATAACATTAACATTAAAAATAAAAATTCATGGAGGAATCTCAAAAAACATAACAAAAAAAAAAAAAAAAAACCCTTTTTGCTCGTGACTCTAACTTAAACAAAGATTAGATTTTTTGCTTTGACTTATCTAGACAATTGGTTTTTTTTTTATTTTTTATTTTTGGGTTTGTTTTGAGATTCCTACTTGAACGGCAACTAACATGGTTAAAGAAAGATTACATTTTTGGTTTGACTTTAGGTAGGCATGCACAAGTGTATGGAATTGCACCAAACCATGCACATGAGTGACTTATTATCTATCCAAACAAAATGCAAATTAAGGTTAAACCATGGATTATTCAATCTAGATCAACCGACGACAAGGCTAGGTGCAACATGAAGCGATTAGATTAGATTAGATTAAAGGACGAGAGGGGTGTCTAAAAGCTGGTGGTATAAAGCCTTATAAACAGCATAAATAAGGTGAGGTTTAGAAGAAGTACAGAAGAGTTTGTTTTCTTTTTCGAAAAGCTTGAGATCAGCAAGAGTTGATAAACCAATCCATTGTCCAAGAAACAAGAACAACCAATTAATAGGTTTCTTGTTTTCTGAAATCACTGGTTGACAACTTTTGTGTTTTCCGCAATGTTGACATTGAATTAAAGTGGGTTTGGACCATACTAGAGGTGCTCTGTTGTGCATCATACAATCATACTTGTTTATAAAGTCTTCAACTTGTTTAAATGATTCTTTCAAATCATATTCTTGTTTAAAGCAGTTGTTACACTCGTTGCATCTCATATAATCACATATTCTTGTTATCTTCAACTTTTCCAAAATGTAACTTAGTGGGTGCATTTTTGTCCATCCGATTTTCACCCACTTGAACTTTCCTTGTGCCGCCACCGCCGCCTCCTCCACCGCCTCCTCCACCTCCTCTACCATCTCCGCCACCTCCGCCGCCTCATCATCATCATCATCATCATCAGTAGTAGTACTAGTAATAGTGTGATAGGAGGAGTTTGGATTAGGAGGAGCAAGTTTTAAAAAACTGGGCGCACCACCAAATTTCCTCTTTAAGTTGTTGATTTGGTCATCTTTGTTGTCCTCCATCCTTTTAATTATTAATCTATAAAAGAAGAAGAAAAAAAAAAAAAAAAGGATAGATGATTATGGCAGGTTTGCTGAAGAGTGAATAATGATTTAAATAGATATACTGTCTCACAAGGCTTTAGAAAGTTTGTTGGGCTTTTTTTTTTTTTTTTATTTTGATAGAATTTTGTGGAGTATTATAAGCAATTTATTTATTATTGTAAAAAAAAAATGTTTCCTTTTACTAAGAAAATAAAATAATCGACAATAATAATAATAATAATAATAATAATAATAATAATAATAAGGCAGTAGAAAGTTAAGTTAAATTCCTTTTCTTCAAAAATAATATTACACGGTTAGATATATTTTATTTTTTTTAAAAAACAAAAGGTTCCAATTTCATTCATATTTTTAATTGGACTTTAAAAAAAAAATTAAACAACCAATTTTATTCAACTTTTAAATTCTGAATACATTAAAAATTAAACTTGCATTTAATTTTATTAATTATGTAAAAAAAAATACAACATACATCAAAACAACAATATGATACACCTACAATCAAATACTTGTACACTAGCCTTCTATGTATGCTTTGCATGCGTTGGTATTTTAAATACATCTATTAATATGTCTATATGAACAAAAAATAAAGTTATTTGTTTGAAAAATTGAAAAATCTGTCAAATTTACACTCATTCATATAATAAAAAAAAATATATATTTTCTCTTTCATTCGATTATTCCACAACAATGAACAAAAAAAAGGTTTATTTACCATATTCTATTGGCTACCAAATTTTATACGATAATCAAAATGTAAAATTTATATTTGATGAATTATATCAATATGAATGTCTATTTATAGAGAATTTAAAAATATGAATTTTGGTATTTTTGTTTTATTTTTTCGGATTTTATATTTTGTACCATTTTCATGTTAAAAAGTTCAAAAATTGTAATAACTTTTCTTAATACTTGGGAAAATTTGTCTAAACAACCCTGAAAGTTCTAACGTTTTGTGAAAAACACCCTGAAACTTTTCTTTTTTAATTTAATAACACAAAGTTGTAAAAAACCTTTAGTAGCACAACTTTATGCTTATAATATGATTCGAACCTATTACCTCTTACAATTTAACATCACCCACTTATCATCTCAACCAACTTTTATTAGTGCTTTAATTTTGCACATAACATTATATATTCCTCTCCTTTATTTATTTAAGTGAATTAGAGGTTGAATTTTTTTAGTTTTTTTTTTAATAAAAATTTCACAAAAGTAAGACAGAACCACACCAATACATAACGGAAAAGAGTAACACTCAGGGCAACGCCCGGGCCAAAAAACTAGTTGATTATGAAAATAGAAAACTAAAAAAAGGCACTATAAAGATAAACTCACAATGAAATATTTGTCAACGAACCTCCACAGTAACAGTGACAGTGACGAAGAAGAATGTTGAGCAAGCTTCTTATCTGTATCATCTTCCACAATGCATCTTGCAGTTTACTAGTTTAGGACACTAATTTTGTTAATCAATGTGAGATACAGTACAATTTTGTATTTCAAAATGCATCCAAGTGACAGTGTATTGTATGTCTGACAATGCTTAACTGTAACACCAAGTACAGAGTTGTCTCAACAAGAAAATTTTTGACATTCTAAAAACCCTGTTACACATTTACACCCTAATGATGTGTGTTTAATTTGTTTTATCATTTTCATATTCAGTGTATGTTACAACTTGAAAGCAAGCTGCCTCCAAGAACCAGTTAATCAAATTGGAAAATTTGCTTTGTTATACTTTCTCCGTAAATGAATTTTTGCAACAAATGTATTTTTGACACTATTCACAATTTTCACTTTGAGTCTTTGATCGTAATTTGTCACTTGTACATACAGAAGAAATATAGTCATGTGAGATCTCATTAGATTCGTCTTAACTTGTACTTTTTATTATTTAATGATTTTAATTTTTTAAAATACATAATTAGATATATTAAGTTTCAAAATTTTTCCTCGGCATACGTGAAAAGTCCTTTGTTGCAAGAATTCATTTACGAAGAAGTAATTTAAAACTAATTAATAAAAATTTAATATTGTTATAATTTAGTATTGTTATAATTTAAAGTTAATTGATAAAATTGTATTTAATCGACCCATTTCATAAGATAATCATTGTAATCCATATGAGTATATGACTTAAAAGTATTAAAAAAAGTATGAAAACAATCGGAACTGATATATCAAACATTCACAATAAACTAACATCAATTGAAATCGTACGGGTAAAACCGAAGACCAACCAAAACGTAAATCGAATACAATCGGAATTGTTATGTCAATCGTTCACAATGAACTGACAACAAATGAAATCGTATGGGTAAAACCATAACTGAACTGATTTGAACTAAAAATAAATATAACTGAACTGGTTTGGAACTGAAACTGAATAGTTAAAACTGCATTGGTTAATTTGAAAAAAAAAATAACTGAAATCAACTGAACTGAAGTCAACCAAACCATTTGAGTCCAACCATAACTGAACTGACACCTCTAATTATGCCACAAAAGGCTTGACTATTAAGTCAGTTTCCAATGAAAGGCTATAACCTGAAATAATATACTTCCTCCGTTTCGAAATAAACGCAACAATTTCTATTTTAAGAAGTTTCAAAATAAATGCAACAATTTTAATCTTTCCATTTTTATAAGTCTTTTCTTCCTATCTCTTACATCATTACATACCCCACCTTCTCTCTATCCCTTTTACTCTCACAATAAAAAATAGACTAGGAGTCTGTGCCATCCAATTTGTTGCGTTTTTTTCGAAACGGAGGAAATAATATAACCTGATACGTACTACACGTATCACATTTTGATTGGCTCTTTATTAAAATCTAAACTAATTATTTTTCCTAATTAAATTAATTTATCTAAATCTAATTTGATTAAGTTTAGTACTAACAACTCATAAACCATCACAAAACATCCAATCACCACCACCAACCACCACCACCTCAAAATTGCAAACAAACACCATCCATCACCCCACTACACCTGCCCAACTGCCTGGCCCTGTACACCTCAAAATCACCATGCGGCCACACCAGCCACACGAACTACCCAAAACACATGTTAACCCTGCCCCACTACACCTACCCAACTGCCTTTATCTAAGGATTGTAAGTTGTAACTAGTCTCTTTGGTCTTTAACCCTGCCCTTGTATGGTTTGGATGGCTCAAGGTGAGCTTGTTGCTTCCCTGATCCTTTCCCAACCAGGCCGGCGCTAGTGGTTCTTTTGGTAGTTTAGGTTGTATAGTTTACCCTCTTTTGGTATAATATATACTTATTTACCCCCCTACCCCACCCCCCCTACCAAAAAAAAAAATGTTAAGTTTGAATGAGCTGAACAGTATTGCTTGTGAAAATAGAACACTTAAAAAGACACTATAAAGTCAGAAGTTATATCCTGAGTTAGATAAACTCACAATGAAATATTTCTCAACCTCCACAATGACGATAATTTAAAGCAGGCCGGGTTTGGGGGCGGGCTGGGTTGGGGATGGGCTAATTACCCAGAGAGCCGGCCCGTGGGTGGGGATGGGCGGGCCAGGCCGGGTCAGGACAGGGCCGATCCACGAACCGGACCGGCGGGCTGGGACCAGGCTGGGTTGCGGGTTTTGGGTTGGGTTGACGGGTTGGGTTCGTGGGTCACAGATTGGGTTTCATGGGTTGGGCCCATTGGGTCATGGGCTGGGTTCATGGGTTGGGTTGACAGGTAGGGTTTCATGGGTTGGGCCCATTGGGTCATGGGCTGGGTTCATGGGTTGGGTTTAGGGGATTTGGGAGTTTTGAAGGGGTTTAAGGAGGTTGGAGGGGGTTTGGGGGGTTTTTTGGGTTTTTTTTTATTTAGGGTTTTTAAATTTGTAAATGTCATCATTAGTTGGCAAAAACATATCAATTATATAATTAGTTTGTTAATTGAAAAAATAACTTGTTAATGGAAAATAAACTTATAAATTTAAATTCGAACAATGTTTTATTGTACTCATTAGTTGTTGCATAAGTAAATTACATAACTTTACACATAATACACACCAAGTATAAATCCTTATTGGAAACGAATGCTGACTGGATAGAATCTCAAGTAAGAGAGATGCGACACAATGGTTAAACTGGAAAGTTCATACAAAACCTTTTTAAAAATACTTACCAATCCCAAAATAATAATATTTTATAATTTCAAAATAAATAATTATTATATTAACCTTTAGTATCAACAAAACATATACTTCCTCCGTAAACGAAAAATTGCAACAAAGGGGAGGTCACGGACTCCAAAAGTAGGAGAAAGAAATAAAAGTTAGTGGAGTAGAAAAAGTAGGAAAGAGAAATAAAAGTTAGTAGATTAATAAAAGTAGGAGAGAGAAATAAAAGTTAGTAGAGTAGAAAAAATAGGAGAGAGAAATAAAAATTAGTAGATTAATAAAAGTAGAAGAGAGAAATATGTTAAATATTACCCAAAATAATTTACGGAGGAAATATTAAAATCATGTATCACATATATAATTTTAGTTCTTAGCATATACTAAAATCATGTATTATATATATAATTTCAATTCTTAACATATATTAAAATCATGTATCACATATATAATTTTAGTTCTTAACATATATTAAAATCATGAATCACATATATAATTTCAATTCTTAACATAAAATAATAATAATAATGAAAGATGAAGGGTATTTATAGGAGTAAAAAAGGGGGGAAGCAAAAACTTTTTAAAAAATAGGGTTACGGGCCGGGCTGGGTCATGGGCGGGCCGGGCTGGGTTGCGGGCTGGGTCTGGGTGGGGTTGGGTTGCGGGTCGGGCTGGGTTACGAACGGGTTGGGCTACGGGCTGGGTTTTGAAACCACGACCCGTGAACCACCCGTCTAGAAACCGGGCCGGGCTGGTCACGGATCCGAGCGGGCCGACCCAGGCGGGCCAAAATCCAGGCAGGTTCCGGGCTGGGCCGGGCCGACCCAGCCCATTGGCCACCTCTTGAACTGACGAAGAATGTTGAGCAAGCTTCTTATCTCTATCATCTTCCACAATGCATCTTATGGTTCACGACACTAGTTTATTTCTTCCTTGAGAATCCTGACAGCTTCCGAGACTCCATTCTCCTGAGTAATTTTCTCTGAAATCTCTTGAGCACATGCTTTTATTTCGGGACTCATGGCATGATTTATAGCCTCCTTTAACACATTAGCACCTGTCATGATCCTCACCTCATCACAACATTCAGGCAGCAATTGTTTTCTTCTCAAGGGCTCTGGAGCAACTCCCAACCAGCACATCCTTTCAGCCCAATAAAATTGATCCAGCGTAAAGGGGCATACAACTTGGGGTATTCCAGCATTAAGCGCTGCTGCAGTGGAACCACTACCTCCATGATGGATAGCAATTGCACATTTTTGGAACAGCCAACTGTAAGGAAGACAGCCAGAGAAACAAAACAAATGGCCATTGAATAGAATAATCCCATCATCTAGGCTGATTTTTTCACTGTAAGAAGATGAATCGTTCTCAGCAGCAATAGCTTGAACAGCTACATCTAATGGTTCATATCCAGCTGTCAGAAGAATAAATCTACACTTTATGGTCTCTACCACAATTTGTAAGATACGAAGTAATGCAAGAGGATTCCTCAAGAAACCCATTTTAGCAACTGAGCTAAAACCTATGAAAACAAGAGGCATTGACTGAGTAGCATTCAAAAAGCTGTGTAGTTGTGTGTGAACTAAACAAAGTTCCCCTCTTGATACAAATACATCTCGGCATCCGCTACATGAAATTTGCCATTTGGAAGGTAAAAACCAGAACCCAGAAACTCGAGAGTTTGAAGGCCAGTAATCAGGACACTCTACAACCTCTCTGCTGAAACCATACAATAACAAAGGAGAGGATGGCCTATCATGCCACGTAGGATGACCAGTGACAGGGTCAGTAAAAGGCAAAGGACTAAGTTTCAGTTCATCTCTCCATGATCCCCAATCTTCAGAGAAAAGCGGCCACATCCAATGCATCACATCTTTCCATCCAAGCTGACCATCAGGAGCCTCTTGCAGGTACTGGTAAAGAATTGGAAGTTCCCGCCTGAACTGCCGCTGAAATGAGGAAGGGGGAGCATAGTTTACGACATACGGAGCTGCAACAACACAATGGACATGAAATAATTCAGCAAGACTCCATCCTTCTAATGCAAAAAAATTGATTAAAATAAAATCACCCTCCAAGTTTGGGCCATCCCCAAAGATCCTTTCTATTAACAAGAGACATTCATTTCGATGTTCCCTTGTTAACGTGCGTTTCTGGTTATGGAATGACAGAGCATGAAATTTACTATCATTCTCATCACATTCTGGAGGAGGAAGAACAGGTGGAGAAGAAACTGGAGCATATCTTACATTACTTTCAGCTAGGTGGGAAGATATGTCATGATGAGCAGAGTGGGTGATGAAAATCACATCATACTTCTGTTGATCACAGGCAAAAGCTGCAGCTACTGCAGCAATAGGGTAGACATCACCCTTTGTGCCAAAGGCCATAATAGCCGCAATTGGTTTGCTTCTCTCTAATTCCACCTCCATCTATTACTAATCCTTCCTCAACTTGGTATAATATGTCAATTTTCACATCAATATATGTCGGGTATAATATCACATATCAATTATACTTCAAAACCTCCATTTTCGTAGAATCTAATATAACCTTAGCAGTTATTATAACCAAAACTCTACAGCAAATTATCAATAAAATCCGATTGGAAATTCTCCTTTCGCTTAAATAAATTACCTAGTATGATTTATTCAATAACCCACACTAGAAGAACCCCCAACCCCATTGTATAATCGATTTCCCATGATTCTACGGTGGGAGAAAAAAAGTCTTACCTCAGAAGCTCGGCTTCGATGTAGGAAATACACCACAGACACCACGCCAACTCAGTCACAGTTCGACAAGACGGTGAAAGAAACACAGATTTTAGAGAGATGAATCAATTGTTTAGGGTTCAATTCAAAGAGAATATTTGGGCAAAAGCCCCCAAAACATTCTTGTACAGTATTTGGTTTTTTTTACTAATTTGATAACTTCCTTTCAATTTTTTTATTTTTTACCCCCTCTTTAACGCTCTGTTTTTTTTAGAAAAACAATTTTCATCGAAAATTATTTTCCTTTTTCAAAGTTACATTTTTCATTTCAAGGAAAATTGGTTTTCATCCCTTTCCAAAACAAACAAAGGAAAATAGAAAGAGGGAGGAAAATCATTTTCCGCGAAAATGTTTTCCATCAAAACAAACGGGGCCTAATACTCCGTCATAAATTAGTTCCTACATTCTGAAAAATGCACTATTCATTTGTAAACTTTGACTGCTTATAGTTTTATGTACATAAAGAAAAGTATAGTCATGATAGATCTAGTTTGATTCGTTTCAATATGTACTTTTCAAACATATAATTTTTATAATTTTTTATTATGTATAGTTCAAGATATTTTAATTTAAAGTTGTGTATTGGGAGATGTGAAAAAGATAGTGTAGCAAGTAATTTGGGACAGATGGAGTAATTTACTGGTTACTTTATTCTTTTAAAATAAAATGATTAGTCTTAATGGTCTATATAACTTTTTTTAACATGAAAAAAATTAAATTGGGATTGAATTTCATAATTAATGACCCAAATATAAATAATGTTAATTAGAATTGAATATTAAAGATACAAAATTAGAATCAATATCATTTATATTTTAATCTATCATAGACAATATTTATGATAGAATTATAAATTAAGGAGTTGGGTATAGTTTGGTGGTAAGCCTTCCATATTCCTATGACCAAGGTGATAAGTTCGATCCTTTCCTGCTTTTCCTTTGGGCTAGTAGCCCTTATATCATTCAATGAACTATGAACACATCATGTGCACCATATGCTACAGTAGTATATATATAGTGGTGGCCACCGAACGGGCCGGGCCTGGTCGAAGACCTCCGACCCATGAACCGGCCCGGTGGGTTACCGGGCCGGGCCGAACCGGGCCGCGTTCATGGATAGGTGAACCATGAACCGGCCCACCCGGGTTGGACCGGGTTGGTGGGCCGGGTCGGGGACCGGGTTGGATCGGGTTGGTGGACCGGGGTTTGACCGGGTTGGACCAGGTTACGGGTTATAACACTCTGACCCATGACCCACCCGTTTAGCACCGGGTTGGGTCACGAGCCGGGTCCGGGCTAACCGGGTCTGACCCATTAGGGCAAAAAACCGGGTCGGGCCGGGTCAACCCGGCCCAGTGGCCACCACTATCATGTGCACCAAATGCTACAGAAAAATCTATTTTACTCCTAACTCTTTCTAAAAAATTATCATCGCTAATAATTGTTGAGAAAAATTATTACAATTTTGAAACTTTTTACTCAAATAACAACCTATAGAAAATTAATTCCTAAAACAGCTAGATAACAACCTAAATTTTGTTTTCTTCCATGATTCTTACAATACGGCCGATTAAATATCTTCAACATTTGTATTTTAATCAATTTTTTTTTATATTAATATCCAAATTTTCTCATTAAACTATTTTAGATGACTTAGAGATCGTTTGGTTCGATTGTACTTCCAAGGGAAATACAAATTCTTAGAAAATAGTCAAATGTGTTTGTGTTTGGTTGGCATGAAATAACACAGACAGAAGAAATTAATCACCTACCTCCCCATGGTGAATGAAAATTCATGTGTCAATTTCAATCTCCTATGGTCAACCAAACACAAATAGCAATTTTCTAGGAAATTTATTTCTTATGAAATAAGACTTCCCGTGGGAATTAACTTCATGTGTTCAACTAAACGAGCTCTTATTTAGTTTCCTACGTACTCCACTTTATTTTAATTACGTGTATAAACATACAGTGTATGATATGCGTTTTAATGTTCGTATAAGAAAAACTACACGTAAGAAGTTTAAAAAGGAAAGTTTAAGTAAAAATAATCACTCAATTAATACATCCAATATTATAATGTTATTTCAACGAATTTAATTATAATTTTTCTTTATATCATTACCCTTTGTTCACTAAATGACTCTATATACGTCATTTTTCCTTCACTCAACGTATTTAAACTTTGTATATAAACTTAGAATAGTTTATCCCTGTAAAAAAAAGAGAATAATTTCCCAATTGTTACTTATTTAACAAAAACCATTACATATTTTTAACTAAGTTTAATTAACATGATTACTAAGTTTAAAACCTTAAACCTTAAACCAACCCCATCTTATTCTAATCAGCAACAACAACAATCTCCCTCACCATCAGTCGCCACCCCTCCAACCCACCACCAACCGAAACTCCGCATTAAAACCATATGTACCAAACTCGATCGACCACCACCCAATTCAAATTGGGGTTGGGTTGGAGGGTCGTTGGAAAGTGTTGAATTAAGGTGTGTGATGGTTGGAGAGGGTCGAATTGGATTAGGGGTTGTTGATGTTAACGGCCGAAATGGGTATGTGCCTATGTGGTGGTTGGGGAGGGGCATGTCGAGGGCCAAAATGGGTGTGTAGTGGTGGTTGGGTGATTGTGTAGGGTGGATCCGTGGATGGGTAAGTAGTTGACGTTAAAGGTTTTCAGTTTTTTTTTTTAATAAATATAACGTTAAAATTATAATTAAGGTTAATGGTTTTTCTTTGAGGGGAATTATTAAGGTTAAAGGTTTTACTTGGTTTAAAGTTTATTTTTCTATTTTTTTTATTTATTATTTTTTATTCTTTAATATTTTCAAATTTCCTTAACCATAGTTATTAATTAACTTATTCTAACAGAATATTCATTTTTAAACGAAATATAACTAATAAATTTTACGGTTAGGAAATTATGGTAAATGAAAGTATACTAGTGAGATTTTCGAATAATTGGGGTTTACCATTGGGATTTCGCAGAAGTTGGGGTATACTATTGCGAATTTTCCAATAATATTTGATACATTAGAAATTTATTCTTTAATATTTTCGAATTTCCTTAACCATAGTTATTAATTAACTTATTCTAACAGAATATTCATTTTTAAACGAAATATTCCTAATAAATTTTACAGTTAGGAAATTATGGTAAATGAAAGTATACCAGTGAGATTTTCAAATAATTGGGGTTTACCATTGGGATTTCGCAAAAGTTGGGGTATACTATTGCGAATTTCCCAATAATATTTGATACATTTGAAATTTTGCTAGACAATAAGACAATTGAAATAAATACAGAGTATGTAGTTATGTAATGTAAAATCATTACACCAATTAAAAGATTTTAGTATGAATTTTTAATAATTTGAAAATTGACAAAAAAAATATAATATTAAAAACATCATATTGGTCATTAATTGCATATCGAAAATAGAATAATGGAGTTAATGATATTTATATTTTCAAAGTATGTTAAATAATAAGGAAAAGAAAAAAAAAAGAAAAAGAGAAGATGATGTCATAAACATTTTTGGAGGGAAAATTTTGATTGAGAAATTGACACATGTACATCTTTAGGTGGAATGATATCAACATCATTCTACTTTGATATATAGTACTCCCTGCGTAGCATATTAATGGGAACTATTTGACATAATAAAGTAGAGAGGAAAAATGTCAAATCGTTGTCATTAAAATGTTACGAAGGGAGTATAAATGTCTTGTAACGAGCAAAATCTCCTCAAATAAAAGATTACTAGCCTTATGTGCACATTATGCGTGCTTCAATGTATGGGTATCTTATATAATGTTTATATATGTTATTTATGAGTTTATTGAAAATAATAAGAATATATTGTTTAATTGAATAAAATTTAATTTCATCAACTACACTATCTCTGATCAAATTTTTACTGTAATTAAAAGATTAAAATTTAATGTGAAGACACAACAAGAAATTCTGGTTCGGCCGACCGCTTTTACCGACCGACTATATTATTGTCGGCAACTACCGACCGTTCCCGACCGTACACAGTCGTAAAAATTTTCCGACCGTCATTACAGTCGGAACAAAATTTACCGACCGTTTTTCCGACCGATCAGCGGTCGGTATTACCGACCGCCACGAAGACGGTCGGTAGCTGGTCGGTCGGAAAAACGTTCTTTTTTTTGGGTTTTTTTTTTTGGTTTTATTTTTTGTGTTTACCGACCGCTACCGACCGACGGGGCGGTCGGCCGAGCGTTTATTTTTTTAAAACCCGACTCCTTCTTTTCGTTTTGAAACACTTCTCTCAATCTCACCCCAAACTTCAAAACCCTAAAGCCCAAGCAGACCTGTCGGACACAACTAGTTCCTTTAGTTGATATTTGGTTAATATATGGTTTGATTTTTCTTTTTTTAGTAACCTATGAAGTATATATGTCGGTAAAGAGGAAAGACACAAAAATTAAATTAATATTTGTTCATGTTCATGTTTTTATGTTGTTTATCATGCATAAATGTTAATATTTAAGTCGGGCATAAATTAGTACAAATTAGATTAGCAAATATTGTTGTTTTGGCCTTCTTATTATCGATTGTGATCATGGTTTAGTGTGGGTTTGTTTCATTCCCCAAATTGACCTTGTTGTGTCAAAACATGTGGAATCAAGACCTAAAAAGCTTAAATGAATAACTTATATGATTTGCAGGAAAAATAAACCAAGAACCTTTTGGAGTCCGAGCGCGCTAAGGCGGAGTTGGAGGAGAGAGACCGCCATCGGGAGGACCATCAGCGCCGTCTGGAGGATAATCAAAAGAAGCAAGCGGAGTGTAGTTATTTTTTAGATTTCGGTTTATTATAGCTTACTTTTTTGCAAATTGTAACATGTATTAGTCTTGTGTATTAAGAATTATTTATATAAAAAATATAAAATTTAATTTCATAATTTTAATTTGTTTTTCATTAATATATAATTTAATTTATTTTTTAAAGCATTTTTCATATTTAGTGAAAAGAAAAAAAAAAAACAAAAAAATGGAACAATGGCGCTAAAATGCTGAAAAAATGTTGCTAAATGCCAATTTTCCGACCGCGGGTCGGTCGGTAATTACCGACCGTCGTAACAACGGTCGGTAATTACCGACCGACTCGCGGTCGGAAAATTGGCATTTAGCGCCATTTTTCCATTCTCCTCCAATCGGTCGGTAAAAAAGTTCCCGACCGACTAGCGGTCGGTATAAACAATTTACCGACTAAATTTCCACCGACCGACATTTACCGACCGGGAGCGGTCGGAAAAGTTGTTTCCCGACCGTTCACGGTCGGTAACCGGCGGTCGGCCGAGAGTGATTTTCTTGTTTTGAGAGTTATATAAATATGGGTGTCTGTTTGTTAAAAATCAAAAATATTAATTTTGCTGCTTTTATTTATTTTTGTGAATTATCAATTTTGTGATATTTTCATTTGAAAAGATAAAAATTGTAATATTTATGGGGAATAAATAATTATTTTCTCTTTGATTGATAATTTCTTATTTGTTATTGATTGATTGAATTTAATTTATATTTTAGTTACCTTTATTTCATAAGTAAAGTAAGGGAATATCGGTTTTTTAGACATTTTTATATAATAGAGATCAGATTCATTCTAATAAAAAAAATTTGTGTGAAAAATTATACCAATATGGGTATCTAATTGTAGAGGATTCAAAAATATGAATTTTGGCGCTTGTGTTTTATTTTTTTGAATTATATATTTTGTAATATTTTCATTTTTAAAAATACAAAACTTTCCTTTTTAGTTAATATTATATAATTTGAGTATTTACAAATTTTGTAAAGGGTATTCTAGACTTTTTGAGGGGGACATCATGGCTCCCCCTTGGTTTATATAATAGAGATTTAGATAATTAAGATAAGAATACTTCATGTTATAGTATAGATTCAGTCACATGACATGTTTTTCACCCCCTCAATCCTATACAATTGTAGCTTTCCCATATATAATTGATTTTTTTATTAGGTAAAGATTCCACCAATTTATTGATGATACAGAGATAATAGCCCAAAGAGAAAGAGAGAGTGAAAATGCCCCAACATAATGTTGGAAGTGAGGATCGAATTCTCGCCAAGAGGCTGGGGGGCAACCTCTACTGAGCTAGCTATAGCTATAGCCACACCCTCTCCCATAGAATTCGACTTGCATAGCCGCCCAAAACTAGAATACAACATATTTTAATAAAAGTCTTTAATTTGGTAGTTGTAAGTCACTCTTGTGTAAGGCATATAATAATAACGCCCATTGCCTCATTATATATCGAGAACCTAAAAACTTCTAGAGTATCTATCTACATATGGCTAGCTCAATGCTTTGATCATGAAAGTAGGACACGTGTTGAGTTACCTTGAGTGAGTTGGTCCTCAAGACACGTGATTTCCCCAGACCCCCTCCCCCCCCCTCCTTGGTAATTCTTGATACAGAATTTTAAGGTGGAGTCCATATATACCTTTTTCATCTAAAACTATATATATATATATATATATATATATATATAAATAAAAGTAGGACATGTAACTAAAACTAAAGTAAGAACCACATAAAATGTGCAACCGCGCAGTAGCCCCAAAATATACAAGGACGACCTATGGTTTGTTATAATGCTAGGATAAATTTATGCCTAATGTCTAATTTTATTTTATTTTTTTAAATAACAACATATAATTATTGACATTTCAAGAAAAAAGCTAAAAAATTGTAAACAACCCCATGTGTCTTTGCCTCAACCTTATAGTACTTGCCTTAATTAAAGCAAGTATGACTAAGATTTTTATTCAAATTCTACTTCAAAATATGTACTTAAATTACATTACTCTCTATAATCTCTCACTATATATATGTGCATGCATGATCACAATTCACAAACACCACAAACTAGCTAGAAGGAGTTTATTAACCCTTCAAAATAAATAAATAAATAAACAAACAAATAAATAGGAGTTTACCACTTCTTTAAATCATGAAAAAGGTTATAATAACAACCATAGGAAACTCCTACTACTATGTTATCATACTTGTGATCCTCACTATATCCACCAGCCTACCCACTATCCATGCCGAAAATTGCACCCCAGGGAAGCCCATAATCGGGCCGTGGGTCCCACCAGGACGGTGCGACCCACGAAACCCCGAATGTTGCAAACCCGGGCAATCGTACGCCACGTACGAGTGCTCGCCCCCCGTGACCCGGACCAATAATCGGGCTATATTAACCCTAAGCACCTTTGAGAGAGCTCCGGGGAGGAGCGGGCCTACGACGTGTGACGGTTGGTTCCAATCAGACAACACGGCCGTGGTGTTGCTCTCGACGGGGTGGTTCAACCGTGGGTCCCGGTGTGGCAAGGAGATCGTCATCCACGGAAATGGGAAGACGACGAAGGCGAAGGTGGTCGACGAGTGTGACTCTAGACGGGGGTGTGATGCTTGGCACGGGTACAAAATCCCGTGCAAGAATAATGTTGTGGGTGCGTCTAAGGCTGTGTGGAGTAACCTTGGGGTGTCCCCTAACAAATTGAACCAATATGTCCAATTGCAAATTACGTGGTCCGATGCTTAAATTAATTAAGTTGTTAGTTGAGTTTTGTTTTGTTTTTTCTTTCAAAAAAAAAATTGTTAAATGAGGATTATTGTTACTAGTAAAATGTGATAATTATGTGGTTAATTAATTTGTCCATGTATATCAGTATATGTATGAGCTCAACTAGAATGTAATTTAAGCTATAATTTTATTATGTGAAAGTATTGCGTCGGACGGTCCGATCGTCGGATCGTCCAACACATGTATTTTTTTTATGCCCAGACTCAACAAAATGTATCCAGGTTCAATAATATGTGTCCAGGTTTAACAATATATGTCCAGATTTAATAATATGTGTCCAGGTCCATGTCTCCATGGTAAACAATATGTTTCCAGGTTCAATAAGTTTCACCAGGTTTACAAATTTATGTCCAGGTTCAACAATATGTGTCCAGGTTCAGTACTATGTGTCCAGATTTAATACTATGTGTCCAGGTTCAACAACATGTGTCTAGGTTTACAAATATATTTTCAGGTTTACAAATTTGTGTTCAGGTTTACAAATATGTGTCCAGGGCTAATATTATTTGTCCAGGTTTAACAACATGTGTCCAGGTTCAACAAAACTTGTCCAGGTTTGACAATATGTGTCCAGGTACAGTTGAACTGGTCTGACAGTAACCTTATGTCGGACTGGTCTGGCATAATACTTTCTCTTTCATTATATGGGGTAATGATATATAGAGTTATTAGTATGTAATACGTACTGTTAGAGGACCATCTCAACCAAAAGCTTAAGCCAATGGTTAGGGCCCAGGAATATGTTATATACTCTATCATGATAGAGTATATAACATATTCCTGGGCCCTAACCATTAATTAGCTTAAACTTTTGGTTGATATGATTCATTAACATGGTATCAAGAGCCAACGTGACGCAGAGGTCATTGGGTTCGAATCTCTCCTCTCTCTCCCTTCTAAGTGGAATTAATTAACACCAGGTATGGTGGACCTGTCTTGCATCCACATTTCAAGCCCACACGTACAGATTAAAAGCTCATATTTTAATTCGATTAAACTCGTTGAAAAACCATGTCCTTTCATCTTTTATCCTCCATTTGAAACACACACCACGGAAATCAAAACTAGAGCGTTATAATATGATCTTCAATTTGAACATATTCTAACAATTCAAATTGAAGAGAGATTGATATGATCTTCCATTTGAAAGTATTATCACTAGAAGAAAAATGAATCTTTGGCAATGTAAAAGACAACAACAGATTAACAAGTATCAAGATTCACCAATTTTTTTTAATCATACTAGGGTTTCCTTACCATACTCAACAATTATCAAGATGTAATAGAAATGAAGAATGCAATAGTGAGTATTGAACATTGGTACTATTAGTTGCAATTTTGGTATCCCGTATCCGTTAGCCTAGTTGTAAAAGACTAAAAGTTATAGTTAGGATACTCATAACAAACTTTTGTTAAGTTTACCCCTGAAACTTACTTGGTTGGCTTTTTTTTAACTTCCATTTTTTTATTGAAACAAATTTGATTATTTTTTTTAAAAACAAATTAGTAACAATATTTTTTAATTATTTATGTTTTATAAGTTTTTATATTCCAATTGTTCTTTCACTCTATTGCCGAAGTGAAACTTTAACTCTTTATATCTCTAATTTTGTAATTGTAAAAATTGTATTATTGAAAAGTATTTGTTAAGACGAATCTAACGGGATATCACATGGGTGTATTTTGCCTTATGTATATGAAACAATTCATGGTAAAAGTAGGTGAAATGAATAGTGCTAAAAGTCAAATAATGAAACAACTAAAAATAGAGGGAGGATATTCTTTTTTTTTTTTTTTTAATTACAACAGATAAAATTTATTTCCAACACATTATAAATATTGTGAAGAAACTATTTCCACCTTAACATCACCCAACTTCCCGAAATAAAATAAATAAAAAATATTTAAAGAACAATTTCACTTTACTTTATTTATTTTATTTGGGGTGGTTTGATGATTTCAAGGTGGAAACAATTTTTTTTAACAATATTTATAATCTCGTGGAAAGAATGTCCTAATTGAAACTTTTGCAACTACTGTACCTAAACTGCTGCAACTAATACCAAAGTGTAATACTCACTATTGCAGTCAACTCAAATTTATTTGATTAACAATTTATATTTCATAATTTTATGGTTAGAATAGTAATAATTCTTTTTGTTTAATAAAGATAAAAAAAATTCAATGGATCCGAGTTTTCCTAGTGGCTACTACTAATTTTCTTATAATTTAAAATATTAATTAATAAAATGATAATTATTTTATAATTTGTATATGATGATTTAACCTGGTGGACTGATGGTTAAGAGGTTTACTCTCTAGTCTCTACCTATAAATCCTAGAATGAGTGGATGTCAACCAGCTTAATTAGTTAGTGGTCTACTCTCAAATCAAATATTGTCTATACCACTATTTTTTTTGTGGGCATGTGTCTTCTTATGCTCCAAAAAATTTGGTTGAATCAATAAGCATTATTGTTGCCCTCTCTTTCTCTCTTCTCCTCTAAAAATATGATATTGATCCTTTGAGGTTGGTCTTTTCCGTAGCTAGTTTTATGTGGGGTTTCTAAATGGATTAATACTCCATATATATTTCAGATGTGCATCATTATTGAATCAATGCATGTGTATAGAACTAATCTTAAGGAACTATATTCCTCCACCTTTGCATGAACCTTTGAGAACTTTGTACAATTGAAACTTATGGCCCTAAATTTCACGATCGAATAAAGTTAAGGGGTCAATTTGCCACACTTGCCCAGTACTATAAATCAATGCATGCATGCCAATACTATTGCGTACATATAATGCATAATCAGTTTTGTTAAGTTATGCTCTAGCTACAAAGGTTTTTTATTTGTTAGCTAGATCTGGTCCACTAACTACTTATTAAGCCGAACTTAATTATATTAATGTCAGCTTAGGTACTACCCCCAGTCCACGTGTGATCGTGTCATGCTTGCGTGTAAAAAGCCAATGTGTTTAATTTGATATAAATTATAGAATAGACATGTTTAATTTACAATGATAATGGATATAATGATGATTGATGATCTATTTCTATAATACACAAATTTTGGTTTTTAATATGTCAATCAAGGCATGTGACATGTCGCATGTGCCTAACAGCCAAAGCCCTAAGGCCAAAGCTATCTAAATTGGGTTGGAATCATATATATACTTCCTCCGATTTTTTTATACTCTATAGCAGGCTGAGATAGTAGTGCTCTGTCAAAGACTCAAAGTTTATACTATATCTGTTTCAATTTATGTAGCAAGTGCAACGCAAGAAGTCCTTCAAAGCCCCTCTTCACTATAATTATTAATGAGATATAAAATATTCAATTGTTGCACACATAAATTGAAACAGATGTAGTATTGAATAATTATGTTGTTACTAATAATGCTTTGAGTATAGGCAAAGTTAAAGACCTTCAAGAAAATACCCAAAAGGCTAAAGCAAAAAAGAATTTTGAATCATATTAGGGTTCCCTCCCCTTACTCAACGTATATATACCAAAACCAATACTTTTAATCACCAAACAAAAAAAACAAAAAAAAAAAAAAAAAAAAAAACACAAATCAATCTTAAACTAGCAACCATTATATAATCCATACTACACAAACTAGTAAAAATGTGACAAAAAAAATAAACCACTCATAATTTCTAAAGAACTAATTAACTCTCATTCAAAAAAAT
This sequence comes from Salicornia ramosissima, assembly GCA_951394345.1. NCBI lineage: Eukaryota > Viridiplantae > Streptophyta > Magnoliopsida > Caryophyllales > Amaranthaceae > Salicornia > Salicornia ramosissima. The sequence goes on from OX596233.1 coordinate 49,800,373, forward strand.
TCAAACAATAAAAAAAAATTAAAATAATAATGGAGGATACAAGTATAGAATTGAGAAGTAGAGGATTAGAATGGAGAGAAGGATGGGGAAAACAAACAATTTCCTCCATATCAACACTTCCTCTTCATTTGATTGCCATTTTTGGTATTGTCTTTTTGTTATTATCCTTCTCATCTCACTCGGATTACAAGGCTCAACTTGAACGTAACGTTCAATTTTGCATGTTATTGCTTCCATTGCTAGTAGTATTTGTATTAGGGTTTGTATTTATGAATGGAGGTTTCAATTCTGAATTTTTATCGTCTCATTATTCTAAGAAGAAGCTTGGGGAGAAATCTACAAAGATGATTTATCAGTCCGCCGTTGCGTCTTTCCCTTGGGGTGTCGTGGTGGTGGTTGTCGTCGTTCTAGTTTTGCTTTCTTACAAATCTTGATTTTGAACATATTTTATTAATTAAGTACTTATTGATACTGATCAAATAGTACAGTTTTCTCATATGACTATATATATATATATATATGTAAGTTCGTTTCTTATGGATTGAGAATAGTTTACACGTTTAAAAAAGAATGGGGTGGAGTACATAATTAAATCATGCTTGGTGGCTGGTTAGAGGAATTACTAACCTATGTTTATGTTTTGGGTTCGTGCATTAGTGTTTGGTATATTTTTTTTATTGATATATACTTTTAACATCTTTCATTTTTAATAATTTCGCTAGGCCATTTCTACTATTTGGCAAGCTTTTGCTATTAAAAATTAGTTTGTTTCGGCTAAAACACATGAAACACCAGAGTGCGACTATATTGCTCTATTTATAGAAGGTTTCTAGTTTAATTCATTTTCATTTTTAATGTTACATAGGTTTTGCACTACATCAAGAATAACATTGTAGTTAGACGGAATTTTGTTCTAATTGTATTATTTGTATATTTTGATAATATTTTATTAATTGACACTTGAAAAAGCCAGATTAATAAGGTTAAAAAATATCTTGATACAACATTTACAATCAAAGATTTAGGATATTGCATGCAAATATTGAAAATTGTGAATCAGCAGCCATAGCCCCATTATCTACTGAGCCCAAACTGTCAACAGGAGAATAGTGGGCAGGCTTATCTATTTGGGATTTTTAAGATCTGTGTGTTCTCTTCAACTTATTCAATTTGATCTGATTTAATCTATCAAAGCTGACATGATTATAACTTATTAAACCTGACATGACCTAATTAAACTTGTTAAGTTCTGAGACCTGTTAAAAAGAACGCACCCTAAGTCAGTTTGTGAATCAAGCTAATCCGCAAAGAACGCACCCTAATTCCATTAATAAATCTATTCATACACAACTTATCTTACTTGCTTTTATATTCATTAAATTCCACAAAAATTGACAAGCAATTCACATACGAAAATTCACCCCCTCTTGTAATATGTCATCCGAAATAACACTTCTAAATCTCTACATATTTCTTTTCAAATTTACCTATATAGAAATTCATTCACATTATCGTCATTTATGCTTCCAAATCTCTACGTATTACGGAAGGTAAACTACTATTCAAGCTCCTCAAAGAAAGAAAAGCATTCAACTTTTACTAAAGTATTAACATTTACACCCACCACTAAACTGTTGACTAATAAATAAAGGACATGATTTCCAACCTTTCTACAAGTAATTATGATTATGTTCAATGATAATATAAGTAGTGTGAGAACATTTATACATAATTGGATTTATGAATCATATGTAATGATTAAGTTTATTAGAGTAGGTCTAGCAAATAAAATGGATATTTATAAGGTGGATAACTAAGTTAATGATACTCATTAGGTACTTAGACGAGTATATATTAGCATACTCGACCGAATTGAAGTCAGGATCGATGTTAGGTCACCGTATCAAAAACTTGCGCTGAGTTTGGCAATGAGTTTGGTTCCGTAATTGATATTTTACTTATGGAAAGTATAATCAACCGAGTATTTACTTTACTCAGTCAGTTGAGTACCTGAAGCACTGTGACTTTTGGATGGTTTAATTTTTTTTTTATGATGGAATCACTAACATAGAGGTTAGCAGTTCGGTATCAATTGAAAGTTTGTTTACGAGTACTTGAGAGTTCATGTGCGAAAAGCACGTTTGATTTGAGTGTGGGTAGGTTGTTTGTGTGATTTCACAAATAGTTTGAGAGTTACTTTTGTTTTTTTAGAGTTGATTAATAAAAATAGCTAGGTTGGATGTATGCACATTTGTCGAACCTTTAATTTTGTTTTCACTTGGGGGTGAAATTTGAACCTTTAATTTTGTTATCAATAACAATTTGCAATCTGAATTTTTTCAATAGGTACTCAATTGGGGCTCACTTTCTCATCCCCATATTTCCTACTTATTGTTTTTTAAGTTCTATTTTTCACAATACTCCTCATTTCATATAAAGTTCTGAATGTTTCAACTTCTCATGGATGACAGCCGTTGCAGACCTTTATATTTATATAATGCTAAAAATCTTCGATTTTATTTTTCTCGACAAATTAGGCTTCAATCTCAAGATGGTATATATACACCTAATTATTTTCCTATTTATTTTTCTATCAAATTCTAATAGTCTAACAATCAAACTCTACACTCAATTCTCACATTTTTTATTATTTTTTTTATTTTTTATATATATGCACAAGAAGGGCCAGGGTCGTTCATATAGTTTATGGACCTTTAATCTTGTTTCATACTAGTTCAATGATAGTGAAAATTGTACCTAATGTTTAAAGAATGGAAAGAGGGAGATGTTTAAGATGAGGATTAGTAGGTGTGAGATAGCAATTAGAAGCAATTTGAGGAAATTAGTCATTTGATGTTCTTAAGTATATGTGTAAGAGTACCATTTCCATTTCTTTTTAAATAAACATTTTTTTTATTGATAATGATGGTCATTATCAAGCCATAAAGATGGGCCCATATTACTACTTACCAACACCAGGACCTAATTTAGCTGACACACATCCACGTAATAGCGATGGAAAATAAAAAATAATAATTTTTTTTTAACAGATGTATACAATGAATAATGATGTTCAAATTCGAAATATTTATCCAATTGCAGTACAAACCTAAACCTCTTTTTAATTTTTAAATAAACATAGATGTGACTTCACTAAGATGTACTCCATACATTTTTTTTTAAGATAATATGTGGGATACTAGGCCTTGGAACCGGACCCTACTGCAGGTCACCCGACCCAATTTTAGCCAACACATGCATCTGTAAGGGGAGATAATAAGGAATCCTTACAAATGCGTGCGGTGAAAATCGAACCCAGGATCTCGTGCCTAGAATTCTGAAACCCTAACCACTGGGTTATGACTTCATTCTCAAATCTACTCTATACATGCATATAGTGATATAACGTTAATACATACATGTGGCATCATGCTTCCTTCACCATAACGCTTTACAACATTCATGATAAATGGAAAGTTGTTGGATTTAGACATATGACATAAAGTTGTAGGTTATGAGTAGCAGAGTAGGTGGGATACTTTGAGAGGCGGACCTAGAATTTCATATTTGAACAGGCACGAGGAAAAAAGAGAGAGAAAGATAAATAAAATGAGGACATATATGTTTGACGATTGTGGGGCAGTTGATCCTATAATTAAGAGTCCAAAAGATATAAAGTGACAGTTGTCAAGCCACTATGACACATGGTTTCTAGTGCACATTTCTTACATAGGAAAAGATAGTTCTTAGTAGTAAAAAAAATTGAATTTTTGGTGGTGTCTGTGCCACCCGGACCCAATGTAGGTCCGCCCCTAGATAATTCAATTGGAACCATTATATTCTTAACTCGCCATGTAAATTTTTTTGCTTAATAATATTGGCAGTATTAGGCCTAGGTTACACCATATAATGTCAGAATGCTTCAACGACCTAATATATCGAAGCAGGGTAGGGATTTAAATCCGATCGTTGAATGTCGAACCTGAGCCGGCGGAGTAGTGAGGAATTTTTTTTTTTGACCATTGATGATAATGGTCTAAGGGGAGCTCAACTCCAACTGAGCTGAAGCTCTGATCTTCAATCCAAGCATTTTACTTTGTCCTCAATCTCATATTTGTTTCATGAAATTGTGTTTGGAGTATTCCAACAGACAATATTTTCTCTTCAACTAGTTTAAATCACCTATTACCTCCGTGTTTTTTAAATCTAATACTTTAACTTTGGACACTATTCATCTAACTTATTCCAACCGTTAATTGTTATTTACACATAAAGAAAAACATAGTAATTATGTTGAATCTTGCTGGATTCACCTCGAAATACCCTTTTCAAATATATAATTTCTATAATTTTTACACTTATATATTTAAAAATATTATGAGTCCAAGTTGTGTCTCGACAAGTGTAAAAAGAGAAGTGTTACATCTAAAAAAATACATAACCATAATGTACCACGATTCGATTTACCTCACATGATAACATTAATTTTATTCATTTATTACCATTGAAACTATGTAGTGTATTGCTACTAAACATTAAACAACATAACCATAATGTCCATAAACCATACAATCAATTCATACAAGCAAGCATTCAGGGACAGACTAAAAAAGGAAAATGTAGCAAACACTTATCGAATAACATGAACTATACTCAAAAATTCAAAATCTTACTATATAAACTAGCATTACAGCACTATATTATATCATATCAGATCAGATCATATCATATTCACCAGAATCTACCAGCAAGGATGGTAGACGACTGGTGCATACAAAGCACGACACTCGTAGCAGCAACACCGCGTAGGAGGGGCAGGGCAACCACCGTAGGACCACCGTCGTTGATTTTGGAAAGATGAAATCAATTTTACAGCAAAGATTAACATTAAAGGGGTGATCAAGAGCAACCAATTGAACTGAACTTGATCACTAGTCTCATCAACAGTTTCATCAGCAGCAAAATAGAATTTTAAGCCCAGAAAAATGGAGATTAATGTTAGAATTAGGAGAACTGGGTATGGAAGTGGTCTTAGTGTTAATCCATCAAAGATTGAAGGTGGTTTTCTTGGATATGGATAGCATTCATAGTAGTATACCATAGTGGTTTCTAGGAGGTGAAAACAAAAATATGAGGGGATGGATATGATATGAAATTATGAATGAATTGAAGTCCACAAAGATGTCAACTAATAGAATTGATGGTTTGTTATATTATTATTATTATTATTATTATTATTATTATTATTTTATTTTTTTTTTTAAAAAAAAAGGATGATAATCTGGGTGGTACACTAGTACTAGGCCTTAAACTGGATTTTACTGCAGGTCAGGTTATCCGATTCAATTTGGCAGATACACACATGAAAAAGGGAAAAATAAGGAATTTTCACAAATGTGTGCAGTAAAGTTTGAACTCAAGACACCGGATTTGATGATTAGAAGACTTAACTAATAGGCTGAGACTTGAAGTCATTGATGGTTTGTTATTAGTGGGGGAGTGGGCGTGTTTGGATGTTACATTTTAATTTGATGGGCCAATGAAATGAGTGGATTTTTGTGTATCATTGCTTTATCTTGTTTAATACTACCCCACTAACTTGTCACTACATACTGATACTACTAGGCTACTTGTGGATGTGATTTGTACAATATTGAAATTAACATTACATTACTGGATTCTGTTGTTTATTGATATTTGGTTAATTTTGTTACAAAAAAATAAATAGACCTCCCCTCACCTCACCCCACCCTTCTCTCTTATACAATAGCTCATTAATATTTTCCATGCTAAAGATGCAATTGTATTGCCAAGATCGAAATTCTCTCTGTCAATGTCACTTACACTTGGGTTGTATTTGATTCAACTTATTTAAATATTATAGTGCTTATTTTAGAAAAGTCCATATCAAATTAGAAAATTTCAAATCAAATAAGACCAAATTAGAAAAATTAAGGTCAGATTAAAAAATTCAGATAAAATCAAACCAGATCAAATTGAAAAATTCAATTCAGATCATTCTGATCATATCAAAAATTTTAGCTACAAAAATAACTAATACAATAAATTAAAAAAAAAAAAAAAAACTGAACAAATGAGAAAAGTTATATGAAAAGATCGGAAAAATACATACTCCCTCCTTTTCAAAAAAAAACTGCTCATTTAGGGTTTGGGGTGAGATTTTTATTTGGACCCACTTTTTGTGAAAAGTAAGGGTAAAAGTGTAAAATTGTAAGTAAAAGTATGTAAAAAGTAGTGGGTATTAATTGGTAAGTAAGAGTATAAATGTAAAGTTGTATGTGGGTCATTTACCAAAAAAAAATGGAGCAGTTATTTTGGGACGGATGGAAAAGAAAAGTGAAACAGTTATTTTGGGACGGAGGGAGTATAATATTAGATCAGATCTTATATGATCTCATATCAGAAAAGTTAAATTCAGATCAGATCAGAAAATTTCAGACTAGTCAAACTTACCCTTATTGTTTACATGCTCAAAATGTGCTAGAAAGGACAAATATATCATCACACTCAAATTGCATCAAGTAGGTAATGATCCCACTACCATTTAGATCTCATTTGATTTGTGTGAGTATTTTAGTTTATTAAAGTCTAATCCAATTGAAATTTATTTTCGTCTCAATTACACATTTTAATTAATGTCGTATTTTCGTCTCATATTGCAGACAATTGATGATATTCTCTATGGACAACCAATTACACTACCATGTATTAATTTTCTATCATCGGTTAATTCATTTCAGATCAAGTCAATTCAATTTTGCCAAAATCAAGTTATCAAGCATAAGTCTGGGTAAATGGGTTTGCATAAATAATTAAGTAAAATATAATTTCGCTAAAAGTTAATCACACGGCAAATTATATATCTAGCGCCTCTCGACCATTGGATCTCTATATATATAGATGTAGATATTTTCTTGGATGCTAATTTTTTTTAGCTACTGATAAGTCAAGATTTTTCCTTTAAGAAAGACAAATTTTGATTTTACAAAACTTTCTTTCCAAAAAAAATTAATATATACAATCGAATTTGTCAATTCTTTCTCATCCAATTGAATCACATATATTAGAAGAGCATAGTTTTCGTCGAAAATAAAAAAAAATTAAAATAAACCTGAAATAAACTAACTACCCTAATACTGACCAAAAAAGAATGATTGAATTATTTCCTTAGTGTACAAATATTTTTGGACAAAATGAGGAAAGCCTCTTATCCCCCCTTCCAAAGGTCCCGCCCCCAACCCCCGCCACCCGAGGCACCACCCCTATTATCGCGTCGAGACAAATACAACCTTCATACTGCTGCAGTTATAATAACATCAGAAAACCTCCTGCAAATATAACAGTTAATTTACTCTCTTTCTCTGAGTTTCATCACACTTTTCCTTCATACTGTTGCCGTTTATGATCATCCTTCAGTCTCGCCAACGTACTTCTGCAGGAACCCTCTGCAACAAGATCAGCATCAAAGTCAGACCTTGGAAACTAGTAGGGATTAACTATTAGAGATTGAGCTCTTGGAATGAGAAGAGATTCAATGTCAAATGTATGCACCCATAAATCCATTGAGCTCATTTAAAGTTCCATACACCAAAAGTTTATCCATGAATTTGTTTTAATAGTTTGCTTTCGACTTTTAGATGAGCATGTTAATGAAAAAAGAATTTTATTTTACCAGTCAAGTCGATATGTTATTCAATACTCCTTCCATTCAGAGATAAATCAAGTATGATACTTCATCATTCTGATATACTTGCAACATTGAGGATTTTTACACCATTATACAGTTTACCTTTGATTTCATTTGGTGATTCATATGCTAGAAAAAATAGTCATATTGGATCTCATTAGATTCGTCTCAATGTGTATTTTATTAAATTTCCCTGTTTCATATTGATAATTTAAGTTGTGTATTGGCATGAAATTCCTTAATGTTGTTGCAAGTAATATGGAGCGAAGGAAGTATATTTCAAGGCTTGTGAGCAAGTTTCCGAATATAACTCACACTAACTATTATTGAGCAAGGAAAAGAGTTTGGAAATTAAATAGTCCAGATTTTCAAGGATCTTTTCTCAGTAAAGTTTGTTATAGGGAATTGATTCCAAATGAAGGAAGTGAATTGTTTACCTCCAAATACAGTATGTAAATATTGAAGGTCGTCCGCTGAGCAAACGTCAAGCAAGGCGTAGAAACCTGGCCTCAAGGATTCATCTACTTCCCTGAAAATTTGTAAAGAGAGAAAATTCAAAAATTTATAACAAGATCAATTGTTATATCATCAAATATTCGAAAATTTATAAGGTCAAGAGGAGTGGCACAGTGGTGCCCACTCCTACCTCGTATCCTTGTGATACAAAATTCGAACCTTATTACTTGAATCTCCTCCCCCTATAGCTATGTATAGCTCAAAAAGAGCATATTTCCTTTCCTTAAAAAAGTAGAATGTTCTTCATATCAAAAGCTCAAAAAGGGAAATTACTTTTTGATTCCTCTTTGAAGTGGACCATATCCTGAATAAAGCCATATGTAATCTGATAAGAACATAAAGCAATGTTGGCCTAATACCTCCTTCTGTTGTCCAATCTGCAAACAATTATACAAAAATAAAACAATATTACATAAGAAACTGACGTCATACAAATTAGATTCTAAAATCAAAATATGTAGATAACATCCTAAGAAACTGACGTCATACAAATTAGATTCTCCAACTGCTAGCAAATAGTAATAAACTATAATGAACATCAACCGATAAAAGGTTTGAATATTCAAGATTGGAAGACAGTTATCATGTAGATCACCATATGAATAACTACAACTCTACAAGGCGATCAAAAGCGGGAAGCTAGATGATAAAAAATATGGGCAATAACTAAGCTGAAAGGATAGAACAGCTTTATCTTTAACATTTACCTCTTCATAAACCCTTCTCAGATAACTGGCACATTTCACTCCCTCTTCCATGTTCCAATTAAAGTAATCCTTTCTGTCTTCTGAGTCGGTATCTACAACTTCCAGACAACGGAGTAGTACTTGAAGGGAATTTTGAAGAAGTGCAATGGACCGTACACACTCACTGATAATTCACAACATGGTCAGTATTCATATATAAGAAAAACTCACTAGTAACTTGCAGAAAGTAAGATGACCTATGAAAAACAAAAACTAAAATAAGCAAAACACATTACTACTAGTAGATCATTTTTATCCTTTTAAAAATCAATATAAAAGTTTTCTCAAGTATATGAATGTCAAAATGTTATATACCTAAAATCACTTTTTATAATTAGAGACCAAACAAGCATATATTATCCACAGTGAGCTCTACACCACAAGCTGTTCATGGACGAAACAAATGATAAATGAACATTAATGTAAACTGTTATAATTAGAGACCAAAACCATACCTCTTACGGTTTTTAACAACCGTCCACAACAATCTGCAAGATGCAGTATATAAATTTACAGAGAACTGCCTGTCAATGAGGAAGTAACTTTCAAGTCCATCCGACTCTTTGCTGTCCAACCTTATAACACTTCGATGAAAAGCTTTGCGTGTTTTAATGTCGGAAAAATCCTTGAAAAGTGTTGCTGGTTTTTGCAAAGCCTGTCCCACATGGTAAGAATCCAGATAAAATTGAGCACGTTTTCCAGCAATTCTGGTTAGTACCTCAACACACATGAGAACTACAGATCCTGAGTCGGGATTCTTATTTACTGCACTACTGTTTGGTAAGGTGTAGAATACTTGACAGCCTTGTAGGTGTACCATAATGCTGAATAATGAAGCAAAAATGCCACTGATATGCATTTTAACCACACTCAATTGATTTTTCCCTGCATTAAAGTCAGTCATCAATCATGTAACAAGTATGAGTTATTGCCTCAACAAAACAACTTCGAAACAATTTATCTGAAAATTTTAACAGAATATTAGGCTCATCTAATGATATAGAGTTAAAGGAACACCTTTTAACAACTAATTATAGCTAATTATCACCGAAAGACCATACAACAAAGCAGAAAAAGGTGACACGGTCTGAGAAGAAACAAAGCATTTCAAAATTCCAACATCAAGACTTTAGATGCCTTCTAACTGTTATGCTCAGATTACTAAGTACTAACTAATGAAAAGACCATTGAAGGCTTTCTGATGTTCCTCAGCAGAAGAAACCCAACCAAGCCTTGTCCCACGAGTTCAGCTATTGCAGGATCTATGTTCCTCACATTACACCAGATATACATTTTTCTCCTTGCATCTTTATTGCAACCCCAGGTCAAGGTCAACAAACTATTTCATCCTAAAAAAGCGTTTGCAAAGAAACCCCAAAAACAAAAAAGATTCATGACCAGAGAAAGAGCCACGACAACAATAGGATGAGGTCTTTTATATTTTGAAGAGATTAGGGAAAAAAATTGATTGGCACAGCGTCTTTAACAAACATTTTGCAGAGACAATACCTTTATTAAATTCAAGAAGCAAGTCCAAGCAATCAACAGCACCTGCAACCATTGAAGAAACTAAACCCCCATCAGTACTTTCTCTATTTATCTCATAGATCATTGAAAAGCCTTCTCGTAGACCAACTAATGCCCGCTCTAGAACTTGCAAAGCAGATGATAAGAGTGATTCTGATGATTTCTCAACAAGAGCTTTAAAAGACATTCTCAACCTTGCCTTGAGATTATCTAAGCCATAGAGAGGATCACTGACATTTGATTCAGAAACTCGTCTTTCAGAATACATCTTGGTATTTGACTCAATATGAGAAGCTAACACACCTCCTTTGCCCTGTAAAGAAGTGCATTTTCCAATAGCCTTTATGTGTAACTCAACCAATTTATTGTACACACTTTTTGCTGCTATGGGACTAGTTGATGCAAACACAATCCCCATTGCCTCGAGAAATTTAACAGTACCATCTAACCAAACAAAAGAAGATAGACATGGAAAGTCAAGCATTTGTGAAAATTTCATCATCAACACTTCAGAGCAGCCCAGAAATTTTTTAATTAAATTGGATGACAAGGGAACAAAACCAATCAGCACACTTAGCCTCACAATAGCTGAAGAGGCAACAAATAGTCCTCTCAAGAAGAATGCCGCATCTTGATTTTGACCATCGAAAAAACTGCCCAGCAAATCAACCCTGACACAGTCGTAATTGAATGAGCCAGACTCTGCAAAATCACTAATGGCTGAGTGTAAATTATTTAACTGCAACCTTTTCTTCCTCCGACCAGAATCAGAACCACTTTCAAGACCATGTGTAGCAGAAGTCATCATCTGAGATCCTGAATTCCTATTTTGATTCTCTAAATTCAGCTGTCCCTGTTTGCCTAGGTGATTGTGAAGGAATATCCAAGAGGAAAGATCTATGAGCTCCAAAAAAAGAGTCACAAAACTATTCACTCTAGACATGATGTCATGTTTGCACTTCATTAGTTTAACTTTCAAATCATCGCCTTCTGAAACTAAATCATTCAAAGCACACTCCAATCCCCAGAGAAACCCTTGGATGCATGACAAAGTAGAGGATAATTTCTTCAGATCTGCTGGTCGTAAATCAAAGTTCTCAACTTGACCATTGAAGGCCTCCTTTAGGGAGAGAAGGGAATTCTTTGTTTCTTCCTGCAGAACCTCAACTATCATTAAAACACTTTTGTAAGCTTCAACATCATATGACAATTTTATGGAGCAATCATCTTCATTTGAATAGTTGCCCTTAGAGTCCAAAACAGATGTACTTGCTCTATCAAGAATCAACAAGTGGATTGCTGAACCAAATTGATGCTTGCAAAAGGTGAAGAACACATAACATGTTTGATCTGTCAGTGAGACAATCATATCATTACACTGGCTATTGATATTATGTGAACTCAAGGTATCCCACCATGTGGTGACTAACTTCACGGATTCCAACAGCCATAGAGTAGATGATGGAATCTCAGACAATATTGGAACCTTTGTGGAAGTACATCCTTCTAACTTTTCCACACTAAATGCCATAAATATATATTTTAAAGATCTGCGGCATGAAACCAACAACCCAAGGAGCTCACAGTGCTCATGCAAGTACAATGACCCGCGAGAATCTAACAAGCTGTCAATTATGAGCCTGAAAAATGAAGACGTGATTCAGGTGCACAAAAAGTCATGTATGAACTAAAATCTGAGAAGCTTAAGGACAGAAAGCAAGGAAAAATCAAATAGCAATAAGCAAGAAAACATGAAATAGCAATAATCAAGAAGATATCAAATAGCTATACATACAAGGAGGGTTGGAAGAATAAGAACAATCTTATGTAATGCCAATTTTGTTGGGAACTACCTTTTAAAAAACTTGTTGAAACTACCTCAAAAAATATGTTAGGGTGTACATGAATTGCACATATTTGCATGTTATCCGACCAGCATTTCCCCCTTTTCTCCCCCCCCCCCACCTCAAATAAAAAAGAAGAAGAAGAAAATTATAGCGTGCAAATCAGCATCAGAGTGTTAAATTATAGCAGGAAAATCACTTTTGGCAATCTCGTGCAACCTATCATATTCATTGAGATAGTTTTCAGCTTCTATTTTTAGAAAAAGTAGTTCCCCACAAAATCGCCATATTGGCTGTACAAAATATTGTTTTCTGAAAATTTTCCAATAAATAAAATAATAGTTCAACTTATCGATTTTGTAACACTTCATATTGTTATTTAAGCCCTTTCTAGACAAAGTAATGAGATAATTATGCAATCTACCAATATCCAATTGACAAGTTGACAACAGCCTATCAGATTATATAGTCTTTATAGATCACTAAATTACGAACTAGGCTTACAATATGAACTATTATGTATTCAAGCTGAAAGGTAACCAAGAGTCAGGATATATTGCCTGCTCTTAGAGAGTAAGGCATCAACAAAACACTTACATGGCAACACACGAAAAGGAAAAAAAAAAAAGGATTACTAAAAACAAGGATGTGGAGCAACACTCTACGAGATAGAATCAGGAATGAAGATATATGTTGGAAAGTTGGTGTTGCGGATATTGCGAGCAAGCTAAGAGAAAATCGCTTGTGTTGGTTTGGACATGTAACACGAAGGCCCAGGGAGCACCGGTACGAAGAGTGGAAGAGTGAAGATTTCAAACGAGGTAGGGGGAGACCGAAAATGACTTGGCGGAAAGGAGTTAGAAAAGATATGAAGCAGGTGGAGTTAAAAGAGATTGAGGCTCTCAATCGTAGGGGTTGGAGGAGGAAAATTCATTGTGGACGACCACCCAGAATAATTACTTTGGTTCATGTAGCCGATCCACTTATGGGAATAAGGCTTTGATTGATTGACTGAGATCATGCCCGTCATACTGTCATAACATACACAAGGTACCAGCTGAATTGCTAGTTCCCTAGTTCCTTCCCTAAAGGCCATACCTTTCAGTGTGCACCCAGTCTCCATGACCACCTCTGGCCATTAAAATTATAATTTAGAATTCATGGCTTTATATTTGTCTTCAATAAAGAATCTAAACTAGTATAATACACCAGCTGAAGTTCACAGCACCAGAGAGACACAACCAGTGTTTGAAAAGGCGCAAGAGGGTAAGCGCCTAAATTGTTCAAGGCGAGGCGCTTGTGGCTAGGCACAAGCAAGACGCACTAAGGCGCACTGAGGCGCGCCTAGGCGCTCTGAGGCGCACCATAAGGCGCATTAAGGCGCATTTCTGTTTTTTTTCCCAGATATTTTCCAGCCTTTTTCCCCTTACTTCTTAGGTGCGCCTCACTTCAATGAGGCGCACCAAGGCGCGCCTAAGGCTCTAGGAAATCCTATCGCCTTGGTGTGCTTTACGCCTTTTCATACATTGGACACAAAAAAACATGGGAACTACATACAAAGTACAGAGGTTTGCAAGATAGAAAGGTAACAAACCGAAGAATAATGACCCATGAGTAAAACCTCAACCTTTCTCTCTTTACTCCAAAAGGTTAATATTGCAGAGAGAGAGGGAGAAGCAACATGAAATAGAAAGGTTAAACTAAAAGTCTAAAACATATCATAACCTTTCAAAGTTGATCAAGTATTTCACCAAGCGTGAGAAAGATTTGAAGCTTAGCGAAACCTCCACCACCATGCAAAAAAGATTCAGTAAACTTCGACAAGCAGCAAGATGCACATTGGCAGGAGTAGATGACGTTTCTTTTCCAACATGTTCCCCAACCACATCACTATGAACATGGTCATTTTTTATAGGCTTGTCCCTTGCAGATATGGCTTTGTTCTGAAGCACTCTCAAACTGTTGGTCCAGTCTGATGAACCCAGTTCTTCACCAATGCTTTTGGAATCATAAAATAACCAGGAAATACACTTCTTCAAAACATAGCAAACCCTGGATGCCATATACCTGCGCACAAACTAGCAAAATAGACCGTGATCATCTTGTATAATTTCAAAACAATCAATCAGCATATGGAATCCAACAGACAAGATGCTAAGAAATTAAAGCATTGATCAACATTCAAACTTGTAGTATAAAGTTTGAGAGAAAGTGATTGTACAATTGAAATGATCTGATTAAATAATTATGAGCTTCAGAGAAGACTGGCAAAGAATAATATATTATGAGGAAAATTTCTGAAAGTTACAACAAACTCCCATGAGCTTAACAAACAAGTAATAAACTCAAAATGTCAAATAGATATCTAATGATAAGGTGTCATTCTTGCTGATCATGCACCTTATCCTCATTACAAGTATCCATCATATTTCAAGCAAAAAGGAATTTCTCAATCAATCAATCAAAGCCTTGTTCCCATAAGTTGGGTCGGCTACATGAACCAAAGTGATTAATCCGAGTAGTCATCTACAAAGATTTTCCTCCTCCACCCCTATCAGTCGAAAGACTCATTCTCCTACAAATCTATCTACTTCATATCTTTTCTAACTCCTTCCCACCAAGTCATTTTTTGTCTCCCTCTACCTCGTTTGAAAAAGTTGATGGAGAATCTAAATTATATTGTTCATCTTAAGAATGCGATGTATTTTCATCAAAAGCTCATATTTCAATCAAAACAATGATTTTCAAAAGCAGCAACATGTGATGTATTTTCTACCACGGTACCACCCAAGTATTCAGTTGATTAGTTAATGAATTTATTCTTAATATACAATTGACGGTTTAAACTTCCAAATCTATGATCCTCCATCTCAGGCTCTCAGCAGTCAGCACAACTGCTTTGCTTACTGTAATCTACTTTTTCATCAACCAAATAATTAGAATAAATAATGCAATACTTGATGTATATTCTAGCAGTCCAAGTAACATGGTCTGACTTCTGAGAAAATTCTTCCCTTGGGTGATTGCCCCTTCTTCCCCAAGACAAGGATGCACTGCTTCCCTAGAGATGTCTACCTTAACATATATTTCCTAAAATGCATCACAAGAATTTCATCCCTTGATCAGCTCTATTTTAGATTCACCTGTCTTTGGATATTATTCAAAGTTTTGGCCAACCCAGATGAAATCCACCACATTGCCTATGGCAAAATTCAATATATCATCCTCGGACCCCAAAAGCCTCACCCGAATACCGTCCACCAATTCACTAGATATATGGTGCAAGTAATTTATATATATTTAAAAAAAAGGGAAAAAACCCTCATAATTGGAATTTTAAAATACTACTCCAGCTAATAGTTACACTAGCTGCAGTTAGTAATATACCTAGCTTTATCTTTCGATAATTGTGAAAATGTCAAAACAAGGTAGTAGTATAAAACTATAAAATGACAGCTCCATATCATTAATTAATTATGAGAACAGAATGAATAGATGCTGTGCTCAAGATAAATGACTTCAAAATTACAAGCAAAGCCACAATATTGATGGTTAAAACGTAGGTCTTACTCTTTGATCATAGAAACTGGTATCATGCACGAGTTCCTGTGAAATTTGATGCTTGGTAACTTTCATTTCCACACCAGCATAATTCTCCAACTGCTCCTCAGACCCACGGCATCTTCTATATGGAAGTGCATTGAGTATTAAAATAGAAAGGAACAATTTTAACTTCTTTTTAGAAGCATAATTGCACCATATATCTACATTTTGGCAAATAATCCACCAGAGTGCAGTTGACATGGTATTTTCATTTATTGTACAAACACCCAAATCCCAGGAGTCAAGAAACATATACTGTGGAGCTGAACTGTTTGTGCCTCTTTCACTAGAAATGGGATTAAGCTGTTGTTTCTCATCCATAATGGAAAGAAAATCCATGATGAAACCTGTTAGACTGATTGTTTCTTCCTTCAAGGCCGACAAAAATTCCTTTGATTTCTCTTGCTTTTTTGATTTATTTTGCTTTTTTACGCCTTTATGAGACACTAATACATCGATATCATCCAAGGTTGTGCCACTTATTTCATTCTCACTTCTACGAAGAATGTACTCAACACAATGAATTTGCCTGCTTAAATCAATGATTCTTTGTAAAGCCATCATATGCATTACATAAATCAAAGAGCAGTAACCTTCTAAACCTTCTTGGAAAAAATTAACCTTTATAAATTGCATGATACTCAAAAGAGGAGCTGACGATTTCACCCAGGAAAAATATCCTTTATCTTTTAATTTAGTCCTTTTCACGCAGTCCTCACCAGAATTTGATGTATAAGAGTCGGCCATCACCTTTGTCATATTTGCAGCTGAATCAGGAGGCATCAGGCACAATGATTGGCGATATACACTCCGGCAGCATACATAAATGCGAAAAAAGAACAGGAGAAGAAATGGAATTTTATCCCCTAAGTTATTTCTGCATTCCGTGTTCTTATCCTGAGTCATTCCTAATACTGAGGAAACAAACTCATCAGCACCATCATGCTCTATGGTAGTTAAATGCCTCATACTGGGACGTAGTGCTGTTATCAACTCTTCTATAGATTTTCCCATACGATAACTGTAACCAGCGGAAACTGGAAGAGAATCCAGAACCAGGGTATAAATTTCAGAGAACACCATACCCAAAAGTTTTGCTTTGGCACTGAGTCTACAGGAGTGGCCATCTCCAAGGTCCTGGTCAATGATTACATAATTCTCATCTTTAATCCATTCCAAGCAACCCAAAATATCAGCAGATAATGCTTGAACAATATCAACAGCCTGCCCTTCAGGTATAGATTTAATTACATTGGAAATAGCCAGCCTAAACTTTTGAGAAGATACTAGCAAACAACCTGATTTGGCAAATTTATCATAATTGAGGAAGGAGTTTAATGGTGACAGTTCTAAACACTCCATTTCATCATCTGCTCGAAAAAATGAAAGATGCCTCAGTCCTTCACATAGAGCATTAACAGCACGATCCACCTGTACAATAATATACTATCAGACTGAGCAAATCGAAAGAATATATAGTTGACTACACACTCTTCTAAAGAAAACAAAAAATAAATTCAGCCCAACAAAAGAAACCTTGCTAATACAGTAAATGTATCATATCAATTCAAGAAAAAAAATGGAACACTTCCAGCAAGTAGAACTTACCAGAACAAACAATATAACTCGAATGTAAAACTAGAAAAGAGAAACATGAGAGCTATATATCGCGGGTCTTCCTGTCCAACATCTATCATCATTGAAGGAAAGATATTTAGGAAGACATGATGGTCGTAATTCATAAGCTACAAAAAACTAATGAACTATTAATAATAGAGAAAATTTGCCTCAACGGCACAAACTTTGGCTTGGACGCACCCTAACACCACGAACTTTGATGGATGCACCTAACACCATGAAATTTGATGCATACATCAAAATTGAAGCTGTTGCCTGTTGGGTGCACCCGTTAAAGTTGGTGTTGCCGGGTGTCCAAGCCAAAGTTACTGTTGTTGAAGCCATTTTTTCTATTATTAATATCAATGACTTTTCACATATCATACAACGGCCAAGATGCAGAGTGTTTTGGAGCTAAGAATTAAATTCAGTTCCAAGCAAGACTATAAAAATTGACCATAAAGCTAGTTACAGTTATATGCAGTATGGTTGTGGAATTGGTGTTGGGGGTCAGAATCGGTAAGCAAGACTTTTGGTAGGGTATAAATCAGGGGGTGTTTGGCTCATTAGGTTGGAATGGATTGGTATGGAATCTCATACTACATGGGTATGGATTCTAAAAACCATACTAAAGTTGTTTAGTTTTATAGCTGGAATGGATTCAAACTTCATTAATAGAATGGTTATGAATCTTAGGGGGGAGGTGGGTATGAGATTCTAGGGGTATGGAATGGAGTTAGAACCCCTTTATGAGATTCCGTATTTAAAAAGCTCAACCAAACAAAAATAGATGGAATGGATTCTAACTCCATTCCAATTCATTACAAATGACACAACCAAACACACCCTAAATGTTATAGATTAATATGTACACGAGAATTACTAACTTGTGGTGATAAATAAAGGCCCTTCATGTTGAGATATGAACTGCTATATGAATCAATAGAGTGCCTCTAGAAAGAAAGGAGCTGAATGTTAATAAATAAATAAAAAAGAACCTGAACTAACCTGTCGAAGCTCACTGTAAAGGTTAATTACTTGGCACCCAAGTTCAACTGTCCTTGAAAACAAAGGGCATAATTTTGACTCATCCTCTGAAGAATCTGTCAATGCTAAGGAGGCGAGAATCATAAGCCATACACTAACCAAGTCATCACCAATGACTTCATACTCAATTTCCAGAAAGTACCCAATCATGACAACAAATTCTTTTGCCATTGACTTAAATGTTTCAAATTGTATCGATTTTTCTGTACCCCATGTTGAAAGCCAGAGTCGATTGAATCTAGCATAACAGGACATCAGTAGACCATAACTTGTCTTAAGGAAATTAAGGCAGGCTCCTCCAGAATTATCCTCCATCCTTAGAAAGGCCTTTTCAGACACCAAGCTAGACAAGATCTTGTTCACAGAGTTGAGAGTGTAATAAACATCCAATAAGGAAGTTCCAGGTTGAAGACCAGATTGGATATGTTTTCTAACATCAAGTAATAACGGTTCCAAAGAGAGCACAAAGAAATCAAAAAATGACTTCCTCAATTCTGAAGCAGGAGTCATAGTGGCATTGCTCTTCTCTGAGGTCAAATTATGCTTTGTATTTGGAGTATCGAGGGCTCTCAAACTTCCTGCATCCTGTGTATCCCTCCTGAATTTTTTCACATCAACAACAAATAAACGGAACAATTCACCTATGCCAGACACAGCCTGTATCTTTCTTTCAGAAACAAAGATGCCCAGTTTGTCAAAAAGATGTCTGTGATAACTTTTAATAGTTGTTCTTGCATTTTCCTTTTTTATATCAGCTGAAGAATTGTACTTATCTGTGATGTGCAAGTTAAGATATTCATCAAGGTGAACTGAATGAAACAACCCATAAGATAGAATCTCCTTTACTAATGTGAACAGATTTTGTAACAGAAGTGCACTTCTGTCCTTGATCTGATCATATAATAGACCTAGCACATGCAATAATGGCTCTAGAAGTTTGTCTACAAAATCACGAAATCCATTTTTCCGACAAGGGTGCAGTCTTAGAAACTTGGAGAATGGCTCAAGCACCAAACATGAGAACTCTATGACCAAGTTTCTCACACCACTGTCTTGACATTTGCCAGTATAAAATCTGATGACAAGTTCCAGCAGTGAGCTTACAGCCACGGACCACAAATCTAGATTTTCATTCACCAATCGCCTCTGGGAAGAAAACAACAACTTTAAGCAATCGCTTACCGTGATAAATAATTCAAACTCTCCAGAAGTGAAACTGAATTCTTTTGCATCAGTACCACCAAAATTGAGGGCTAAACATGATATAACCCTTAATAAATCTCGTGAGAAGCTTAATGGAACACGCAATCTTTCAGACTCTTTCAAGCAATTCCTGAGTATTTCCCAGCACCTAGAATTCAAGACAAATTGTGACTCCTCAGACTCCTTGTCTCCAGCCCTGATTTTCTTTTCAGAAGTAATCAACAATGATTGAATCCAATTACTAGCATGTGCTATTAATCTTGAAATGCTCAAGGTGTTGAACTCCTCTGTGTCATTATCTGCTTTATTAGTCCTTGAATTCAAAAACTCGAAAATCAACTCTACCTTTCTGCATCCAAAATATAATTTGATCATAAAGATGCTGCATATAATATGTAAAGGACCTGATCCTTACCGATCCTGACCCCCAACACCAATTCCACAACCAAAAAAAAAACTCCTTTAGTAAATGTAGGGGAGAAATTGGATAACCCCAAGGGTTGGCAACCCTCTTATCATTGGAATTCATTTGCCAATCATGAATAAAAAAATTAATGTTAATAAAATTATTTCTCCACTTTATTACAGATAAATCAATATTTTAATTCTATGTGTCCGAGCGGGTTGCCAACCTTGACAGCCCGTTTGGTAATTAGTCGTAAACAATGGTAAAGGAAACGAATTTGTATGTAAATTTGGAAGGTAAATCATTATCCATTCCCATAGTGATGTTGTCCACCTCCAAATTACCTGATTTTCTATCATTCACATCCAATATAACATTTCCTATCATTCACATCCAATACAACATTTCCTCGGTTGTAACAGATGGTAATGAAAAATATGAAGAAAATTTATGTTTGTGAATGAGCTGGTGTTTCCATAGAGATTATATTGTTTCTCTTACTAAATTATACTTATAATTCATTCAAAATACCACAATTTATTACCAACAACCAAACGCGGCATCAGGGTTACTCAAACATTTTTCGGGAATGTAGATAACTTCATAATTTATCAGCCTTTCCACACTAAATTCAAGGGTTCCCATGCGCACACCATGCAAAAATAAAAAACTAAAAACACTAACCTTCCTCAATCAATGCAACTTTAACTGTAATACAAGTGAAGTATATATAACATATATAACATATCTGCTACATTTCACAGTGCCATGAATTAGGCATTCTTTAAACAAAATCACTGGAAGCTTATCCTCAAATTACATCAAATTGACTGTCAACTGACACAATGGATTGTGCCATAATAAAAGAAGGAAACCCGGTATAGGTACCCAACAATTAGCTTCTAAATAATATAATCTCATTCAATGATAATGCAATTTTGAACTTTCTATATAATCCTAAAAATAAAATTAAGCATTATTACATCAATTGACAGTGTAGAAATAAAGCTTAATAAGAGACAGTTTGAATTAGTTTTGGCAGAATCCATTAAATCCAATGCAAAATTAAGAAAAATCTGCAACTCAGCAACTGGTGAAAGATATTGCAATTTAGCAAGAACCAATTCATATTATCACAAGAATTGAATTTAGCCATTAGAATCCAATACACAGAACGCTCACATAACCCCCACAGTATTTTTAACACCCAATAAACAGCATAAGCTACAAATAATAAGTTCACCCCAAAAAAGGGGGAGAAATAGATTGAAAGAACAAAACTTACTGGTGGGCACTAAGTTGTTTGTTTTGAATTGACAAAATGAGCTCTAAATTCCTCCATTGATGTGCCCCTACACTTTTCATAGGAGTTTCTTCATCCACCTCTATGTTTTGCGGCGTTTGTGTATCTTCAACTACATGTATTTCTTCTTTTTCTCCTTCATCATTAACATCAATCTTTCTTGCTGATTTAGAAGGGTTTTCAGTGACTTGAGGATTTGAGAGTTTTCTCTTCTTCGTCATTGATTTGTTAGTCTTTGATGTTGAGCCAGCCATGGCCAATGCGCTCAACTGTTACAACTTGCAAGGTTAGAAATGGTGCGGACGAAGAAAGGTTTTTGCAGGGTTTACGAAATATTGCGTGCTTTTTTTTTCCTTCAATAGTGCACAATTTAGATGGTACTAAAGTGAATCGGTGCAAATGCACTGAACATAGAAATAACCTTGTATGCACGCTTTTGTGTGTAATGATATTTTAAATTGTTTAAATAAATTAAAAAAAATAACGTTTGTTTCTTCAAAAGTTGAAATATTTGTCAAATTCACATTCATTCACATAATTATAAATAAACTTTTTTATTTACTATATTTTATAAGCTATTAAATTTTTACGATAATTCAAAATGTAAAATTTTTATGTGACAAACTATATCAATATGTTATAAAGAATCCAAAAATATGAATTTTAGTGTCTTATTTTATTTTTAAGAACTACAGTAGTCATTAATTTATTGGAGCAACTGCGCGGGTTTTTGTTATTATTTAATCATTATAAAGTAAAGAATCAATCAGTAAAATTTAACTAATGAATAAAAGTATGCATTATTAAATAGGTAATTATTTTTTAGTCATTTATCTAATGCAGTTTTTTTTTAATTAAGAGGTCAGGTTTATAAGTTTTTTTTTTTTTTGGAGGAATTAAAGATCATGTTTATAAGTTCAAATGGTCATTTTTCCTCTACAATTATTTTATTAAGAGGTCATCTATATAAGAGAAATATCTAGAAGGTAAAATGAAGTTTTTTGGAGAAAAATCACAAACTACTTGTTTCAAGAGGAAAAAAAAAGATTGAAATCTATAACTTATACTAAAACAAATCACTGTTTGCATCATTAATGACAAATGTCAAATTCTCAATCAAAATTTTCCTTCCAAAATTAAATATGACATCACCCTTTTAAAAAAAATATTATTATTATTATTATTATAAGTGTTGGAAATGTTAAATACTACAATAAATGTTATTTCAATTTACACAAATGTTGTCTTGCTTCTCTTAAAAACAACAGGATGGAAGAACTAACTATTACAATTTTATTTATCCCTCCATCATTTACATAATGCATTTGGCTACGGATTACTTAAATTTCAAAATATTTTTTATTCATGCATCTTACATTGATCTTTATTTAGTTCGGCTATATGTCAAGATTTTCTAATTAAATTACCGTTGATTCAATTATACTTTATATTGTAAAATTAATTATCATTATTTTGCATAAACTATGCAACGCACAGGTGCTAATCTAGTTAATGTCTAACTAACATATAATAGGACTAAGGAGAAGGATAAGGAAAAAAAATAAAAGATAAATTTTTCAAGGCTATATATTAATTATTAGTTGGAGGGTTTTGTAGGATGATAAATGAAAATTTTGGTTTTAAAAAAGTTTTACTTTTTTTTATAAAAAAAAAAAGAAAAGAAAAGGCAAAGGATTAAATGTTTAGTTTGAGAGGGAAAATGGTGGACTAGAAGTAGGAGGGAGAATTTTAGTGATTTGTGTTTTAGTAGTATTGAAAGATTTTTTATTTTGTAACATTTTTTCATTTAAAAACTTTTAGAGTGGTACTAATTGAATTTTTAGAAACTTTTAGGAGTGATACTAACAGTTAAGAGTGATACAAATTGAATTTTTAGAAACTTTTAGAGGGTAAAATGGGCTTTTCTAGGGGGATATCATGACTCACGGTGACTTATATAATAGAGATTTTATGATAACATGCTTAAATCATTTATCATACCTGGTGCGAATAGTTGAGGCCCAGGAATATGTTATATACTCTATCATTAAGGTTTAGGAAGTTATGTTATTTGTCTCTTAAGTGCTAGTGATATATGATTTTTAAAAATTCTTTATATTCATTGTATTAATTCTATTATTTATCTATTTGTATATAGAGGTGCAAACGGGTTGTTTGGGTTTGGGTACGGATGGGGTTGATTTAGGTTGGGTCAATTCGAGTTCAAGGACTTTTAGTTTCAGGTCAGAACAAATTCGGGTTTCTCCAAATATATTTAAAGGGCCTAATTAATAATCAAGAATACACGCATTAATGGTCGCGTAATTCGGGCCGGTTCAGGTCATGTCGAATTTGGGTAAATGATATCATGTAAATTTGGATATATGTTTCGATCGAGTTACTTTTGCTACCGGTACTTGTATGCTCAAATAAGACATTAATTCAATGTTACATTTGGTCAACTATCTACATATTAGTTAAGTATATCATAAAAACAGAAAAAAAAAATTTGATATTGTTTGACTGCCATATTTTTATCATTATTTTTTAAAATACATCCAAATATAAAATTTTAATTTATTGTGGATGAATAGTGATTATAATAGGTGTATTTATATTTTTTTTTGAGGGGATTACATGTTAACACATCATTAAATTATTAATGTTATTTTTTTATTTGACTAATTTTTTTTAATTTTTAAAAAGAGTATATTTTGTTATTTGTGGGTGGTTACCATTTTTATTTTTAAATTATGAGTTGTTTATGAAGGATTGCATGAGAAGCCCACATTTGAATTGTTGAGTCATGTATAAAAGGGTAATTTGAGAGGTTGTTTTGTAAGAATGAATGTGGATGGTTTATTTTGATGAGAGTGAATATGTAGGTTTTATTTAGTGAGGGTGAATGTGAGGGTTTATCCATTTATGTTTGTGTGAATGAATGTGAGTTGTTTTTCCTTGAACATTGCATTTAAATACTTGTATTTGATGATTGTTAATCCATGCGAGCTTGCTAGGTTACTAATCCTGCCACTGGTTCATTGACCGGTAATGGGAAAAACTCAAACAATTAAAATGAAAAATTTCATTTTATGGAAAAAAAAATCCTTTCTCAATTCTTAAGAATTTGGGGGAAATATATTTGTTTAACATAATGAAAAATTGCAGATCCTAGAAAATTTAATTCACCAAGGGGATATAGGTAAGATTTTTATTTTATATGTATATACGAAAAAGAGAGCTGATTAGCCCCGCGCAAGAGGCCAACCACAGATGATTATGGAAAAATTAATATCAATAGAATGAATCCTCAATTACATTGAATTATAGTGATGCCCTAGACCTAAATTGACTAGGTAGTCTGCAGCTTCATCTCCTTCTCTATAAATATATGTGAGATAAATTGTTGCAATTAACATGTTACGGAAATAATACTACCTCCGTCCCTATTTGTTTGCTACATAAGGATTTTTCTCACTTACTTTGACTCTCTCTAATTTATACATATAAAAAAATATAATCATGAGATATATATTGTTTGATTCGGCTCGATGTGTACTTATTTAATGTTGTATATAGTTTTTATAATTTTCTATTATACATACCTAAAGATATATTTATTTAAAGTTGTGTTTTAAAAAATGTAAAAAAAAAAATTAAAAATAAATAAATGTAAGAAACTTAAAAGGATAGAGTGAGGAATTAACTTTAACGAATTTTGTTTTGGCAAACTCCTTTCTATTTTAATACGGAGTACTAGCTTAATTATTTTTGTATATTTTTCGCTTAGCTTTTGCCATAATTTGGCCATTTTTTCACTTAGCTTTTCTCATAAAATTTTGTTTTCTTGCAAGGGTAAAGTTTTTAGATGATGTTGGTTGGATTACTATTAGCCATATGCTGGATATTATATCTTCTTAGCTTGTGAATTACGAAATTTTAGGCCCTGTTTGGGAGTTAGCTGATAGTTGTTAGAAGTTAGCTGCTTTGATTAGCTGATTGTGATAGATGATCTGATTTGACTAACTGATTGTATTTGTTGTTTGTGCAAAAGTGTTTGGTAAATAACGGTTAGTTGTTAGATGTTTCAGAGTAAAAAGAACCAAAAAGCTATAAGCTCTTCCAAAAAGCTACTCATATGAGCTTTTTGAAAAAGAGCTTTTTCATCCCAAAACTCTCTTCTAAACCTCTAACTTCCAAACACCAAAAAGAGCTTTTTGAGTTGGTCAAACCTCTCTTTCTTCTCAAACCTCCTTTTTCCCCTCAAATCTTTAACTCCCAAACAATCTCTAGACTTTATTTTTCGGTTGTGAACCGCTATAAACATCACTCGCGTTTTGCTAACGTCCACATTTTTACAAACGTACCTTATTTTAAAATGATAATATCTCTCACGAACAACTAGCACCGACGAAAAATATTGGAGCAGCTATCGGAGCAACAATCAACACCACCAGAGTCCGAAGGTACGTACAAATTTTATTAGATGGTGGGGCACCAGAAAAAACGGCCTTACAAAGGCGAGGGAACCTGAAGGTTATATTCCTTCGAAGAGAAACTGGTATACCG
This sequence comes from Salicornia ramosissima, assembly GCA_951394345.1. Taxonomy (NCBI): domain Eukaryota; kingdom Viridiplantae; phylum Streptophyta; class Magnoliopsida; order Caryophyllales; family Amaranthaceae; genus Salicornia; species Salicornia ramosissima. Next base: position 49,826,462 of record OX596233.1, read on the forward strand.
ACAAGTGATGTCTACAGTCACCTTGCAGTGATGAATACAGAATATTAAAACAAGGGTAACAATTGTATTTATAAAATCTAAATATTAAAAAGAAAATTTGTCAAAAATCGTCTTTTGTAGGTTGAGTTTTATATTAAAAAAAAGTGAAAGTATTGGGTCAGACGGTCTGACCAGACAATCTGGTCAAACAGCTGACCCATATAACCAAATATAATAGTGAAAAACTTCGGGAGGCTATAACTTTGCGCTCGGGTGTCGGATCGCGGCATATAATATGTCGAAATTGATTAATTTTTCTAGACGAACGCAACTGCAAATACCTGAAGGGGATTTGGCCACCGGAAATCACCAAACGAGGCCTCTAAAGGCCTCAAAATGCAAAAAAAAACGTATTTTGTCCAAGTTTGTTACAAAATGTGTCCATGTTTTACAATATGTGTCCATGTTTAAACAATAGGTGTCCAGATGTACAAATAAGTGTCCTGGTTTACAAATAGGTATCCAGGGTCAAAAATATGTATCCAGGTTTGTCCATGTGTGTTCAGATTTGTTCAGGTTTGTTCATATTTGTCCAGGTTTGTTCATATTTGTCCAGATTTGTCCACATTAGTCCAGGTTTGCATGTCCAGGTTTGTCCAGATTTATCCAGATTTGTCCATGTTTGTCTAGATTTGTCCATGTTTGTCTAGATTTGTCCAGGTTTGTTTATATTTGTCCAGGTTTGTCCACATTTGTCCAGGTTTGCATGTCCAGGTGTGTCCAGATTTGTCCATGTTTGTCTAGATTTGTCCATGTTTGTCTAGATTTGTCCAGGTTTGTTCATATTTGTCCAGGTTTGCATGTCCAGCTGTGTCCAGATTTATCCAGATTTGTCCATGTTTGTCTAGATTTGTCCAGGTTTGTTCATATTTGTCCAGGTTTGTCCACATTTGTCCAGGTCCAGGTTTACAAATTGTGTCCATATTTTAAATGTGTCCAGTTTTGTTTCCAGGTTTACAAATGTGTCCAGGTCTACCAATACATGTCCAGGTTTAACAACATGTGTCCAGGTTAAACACATATGTGTCCAGATTCAACAATATGTGTCCAGGTCCAGTGGACTGGTCTAACAAAAACGTTACTGTCAGACCGGTCTGACACAATACCTTCTCTAAAAAAAACCATCTTCTCTAGAATTTTTTGCAAAAAAACTATTTTATGTGATAGATTTGCCTATTAACCACTAGCCCACCACCTTTAGTTGGATTCAGACGTTGACCCTCATGTTTTTTGCACGTGATTCACTTAATCTTTTGATTTTCCGATGTGAAACCCAATTATCCCCAAATTAACACATTTATATGTGTTAGATGGGCAAAAAAGGGGTACATGGGTTAATTAACCGGGTTTAGGGATTAATTTGGGATAGATAGGTTAATTTGGGGATAAATAGGTTAATTTGGGGATAATTGGGCTCCAAACCGAAAAAGCAAAGGATTAAGTGCACGGAACCATGTGCGAAAAACAGTCAACGTCTGAATCCGACTAAAGATGCCAGTCAACAATCAAAGAGCTTTTTGCTCATAGGTTAGAGTTTTGACCCCTTTTTTAGAGTTTTTGACCCATTGAAATTGTGACGACCCGACTCGCTTAAACCGGCACGGAAGAAACCGACGAGTCGAATTGTCGATCTAACAAACAAACTTACTTAAAATTGAAAATAAAACCTCAAAATCATTATTACTATAACCCAAAAGTACAATACCCACAAGTTTGTACAATACTAAACCCAATGTAATCAATACTAAAAAGTAACTCCAAATACTATCAGAGTTAGAATATATGGAATACATATACTAAACGTCCAAACTAGAAACATAACACAATCTAACACAGGAAAACAGCGGCACTCGCCCAACTCAAAGCTAAGCAACACCGTCATCATCAGAGTTACTTGAAAAATTAACAACAATCCACTGTCAGTGGTGAGTAACATAACAGTCCCACCCTAACATGGATACACATAATCATAGAACAAATCAAACAAACACATCAGACTAAACATACCAACATGCAACATAATCAACATAATAACAATAACATAAAATTGACCAACTCTTAATTATTCAAACTCATCATTAATTAATCTTTGTCGCTACCATTTACATTTTAGACCGGACTATACACGTACGAACGCATCTTATGCGAACGAACTTTCCTACTATGCCAGGAATGAGAATCTTACGCCCAAACCCATGAACCCCATCTTACGGAAATTCATATCAAACAGACAACATAGCAAGTATACACTATCCTAATACCGCGGTTAGGATAGGGGCAACGTCTTAACCCAAGTCTTAGAATCTTACTCTAAGGCTAGGCGTCTAAAAGTAAACTTAAGCTAATCTTTAGATCTTTACAACTTTGTTATTCTCAAGGTCGCTTTTACGCCTTTTCTTGAGTCTAACCATAAACATTACCACTTCTTAAAACAATCTTTATCAATTCTTTAACTTTCTTTAGAAAACTTTACTAAACTTTACTTATCTTTAATAAACTTTAAATAAACTTTAATAAACTTTACACTTTAAAGATTACATGACTCATTTCAAGATTTCAAGATTCAACCAATAACTCATCAAGAACTCAAAGAACTCATCAAGAACTCATCAAGAACTCAACTTCATACATATGACACACGAAAATCCCAATCAAAACATGTATCAAAACTTCACTTAAATCATACATAAACATGATCAAACTTAAGACTAACATGGTACATCATAATATGCATGAAAACTCAACAAATTATCATAAAATCAACACCCAAATCAGCCCTATAATCACGCATAAAATGGCCAACAACCATCAACAATTCATCCTAACATAATCATTTAATCAATCCTATAACTATAGTATTCAAGTTAAGGTAGAAAAGCATGTTACCTTATTGAAATATTAAACACAAAATACCCAAAAATCGCTGCCCAAAATGAAGCACACGGCCCTAGCAATCACGCAAACCCACACGGCTTCACCACGAACACGACTTCTCTTGGACGGACCAACCGCACGGCCAGCCACACGATCCACCCTCTTGAACACGACCTTCAATACGGCCAACCACACGATCCACCCTCTTGAACACGACCTTCAATACGGCCAGCCACGAACCACACGAACCCAACAAGCGAAACCCAAAAATCCAACCCGAACAAATGATCTTGAATGAAACAATTGAGGTTTAGTTTGTGTTTTGATACCTAAAGATCAATGGAAGTTGAATCTTTAAGTTTGGGTTTTGAAATGATGATGAACAAATGATTGGGGTTATCAAGGCCAAAATGGCGTGTGGAACTATGGGTAAGGAGAGAGTTTGTGTTTGGCTTTTGATTGTGGCAAAAGATGAGTAAATGGGCAAATGATCCCATGCCTTACTAACTACTTCTATTTATAGAAGTTAGTTAAGTGTGAACATGAGGCAAGTGGTAAAAACTTTGCCATGTGACATAAGGGGCCGGTTGGGCTTAGAAGGAATAGGCCAAAATGATCATTTGGGCCATTTGCACTAAATCACGACTAATCATGACTAAATATTAAAATTCTAATTAATTAAATTAATAATAAAATAAATAATAAAACAACCAAAAATAGAAATAATCGGAATTATTCAAATAAAATAAAAAAAATAAATAGTCCAAATAAATTTTGGACCATACATAAAAATAACATAAATACGCAAATAAATCAAAACAGAAATACCAATAAAATTGGGTTGTTACAGAAACTCTAAACTTTTGTTTGGTGGGGAGAGTTTCAATTTAGAGTTTTGATTCCAAAACTCTTATTTTGAAAAAGCTCCTCCTAGGTTTTGCAATTGTGAAAGTTTTTGGACAATATTACCCACATTGATTTATGATTTCAACAAAAAAGATAATTAAATCTATTACAAAAATAAATTTCTATAAATGTCATTTTACACAAATAGCTTTTAGTAGTCAGCTAAGTGTTACCAAACACAATTATTAAAATAGCAGTCGAATCAACAGTCAAATACTCTAAATGAAAAAGTAAAAAACTCTAACAGCAAACTTTAAACTCTAATAGCAAACTCTAACAGCTGTTTGCCAAACAGTTTTTCTTTCGAAAAATATGGATTGAGGGTGAGAGGAGAGAAAGAGAAGGGAAGAGAAGGCAATAGGGGTTAGTTAAAACAAGGGTGAATTGTGAGCCGTGAGTTCACTGCAGCAATGACGGTAATATAATGCAACTAACTGAATTTCAGAACTGAGAAGTGCGTTGGATCAAGTGAGCCAGCCAGCCAGCCAACCAACTAACCGTACACGTGCATGATTCCCCCACTGCACTGCACTGCACTGCACTAATTCACTAAACCCCAAAACCCTCCTTATTGTTTGTTTGTTTGTTTTGTTTGGTTGGGTTATTTTCAAATCCCTCTTCTCAGTAAACTACACTTTGATCTCACATGCATCTTCATTGCCTACCTTTCCTTCCTTTTCCTTAATTAAGTTCAAGTCAACACCATTTTTGGCTATTTTTTCTCAACTTACCTCCTTCCATTTTACTTTAATAATTCAATTTTTTAAAGCAATTTTGGGCTCTGTCACTCCAACAACCAACTACTACCCCTCTTACCCTCTTTTGCTTAATTTTATTTATTATTTGGGGTTTTTTTGAGACCATAAATAATTGGTATTGGATTTTGATTTGGATCTACAATGGTCAAAATTAATTCACGATCGAGTTTCCGTGTAGTGACGCTCTTGTTTATCTAGCTAACTTTTATTTTACTACGGGAAATGATAATTAATTAGGTATTCTTGTGATATAAGTCTTGTGCCAGAGAGTAGAGACCGATTTACCTTATCGTGTAAAAAAATGTTGTTCACAACTGATTTCTAGACCTATCAGTAAATTCGATTCCGGTGTTAGAGATATATGATAGATTGGGTGGTACAAGATCTTGAGTTGAGTTTTACTCGTAACCTCAAGATTACATGTCATGAAGTAGTTATCACACACACCAACTCGATATGACCGGTAAACCTTTAATACAATTGTTTCTTCTTTTATTTGTTATATTTAGTTAACAAAAACCTCTAACTATTACTTGCATCTCTTCTCTCCATTTAATTTTGTAAACAAATTTTACATAGAAATCCTTACAAGCTTATGTGTTACAAATAAAAGGAACCAGATATATGAGCTGAGTAGTAACTATTTCCTCCATCCTATAATCTCTACTCTATTTGATTAATTAAAAAAGCTCTCACAAAAAGTGGCACATAGTAAAGATTATCAAACAAAGAGTAAATTCATAACAGCACACAATACATAAATGAGGTATTATTTTATCAAACAGTCATAAATAATGTTTGAGTTTTTACTTGTTTTATCCGCTTCCAAAAGCTACTGACACTAGTTTTTTTTTTATCTTTGTTTCATTTATCAATTTACACCATTTAATTATACAATCTAACGCTGGTAAATAAAAAAATACATTCTAACTATCTCATTGCCCTTCCTAATTAAGTAAGGAGTACAGAATGAAGTCATAGCCCAGTGGTTAGGGCTTCAGAATTCCAGGCACGAGGTCTTGGATTCGATTCTCACCGCACGCATTTGCAAGGATTCTTTATTACCCCCTTACAGATGCGTATGTTGGCTAAAATTGGGTTGGGTGACCTGCAGTAGGGCCCGATTCCAAGGCCTAATATCCCACACATTATCCTATATATATATAAAAAATTAAGTAAGGAGTATTTCACACTACTACAAAAATGCCCTATTGTGTCACCCCTTTAGTGTCGCCTATATATAATGTGTCGCCTATTAAGTAAGTAAAGTTTATGTGTCCCACATTAATTTTAAGTGACACATAAACTATTGGCCTATATAATTAGAATATATATATATATATATATATATATATATTTTTAAATATTATATACAATGATTTTATGTGTCGCCTATTACATAAAATGAGACACTTAAACTTTATTTGTCGCCTCTTTCAATGGGGGGGGGACTCAAAAAGTTTAACAATATGTGTCGCTTATAATATAAAGTTGGACATGTAAAATTTATGTGTCCCAAATTATTTTTAAGCGACACATAAACTATTGGCCTATATAATTAGAACATTTTTTTTAAAAAAAAATTATATACAATGACTTTACGTGTCGCCTATATTACATAAAATGGGACACTTAAACTTTATGTGTCGCCTCTTTCAATGGGGGGACTCAAAAAGTCTGACAATATGTGTCGCTTATAATGTAAAGTTGGACGCGTAAAGTTTATGTGTCGCCTAAAAATTATGTGGGACACGATAAGTTTAACATTTTATGTGTCGCTTCATATAGTGTTGGACACGAAAGGTCTAATAAAAAAACAAAATAAAAATCTCAATTGAGCAAACTTTATGTGTTGCCTAAAATTATGTTGGACACATAAACCTCATTTTATGTGTCACCTAAATGAATAGGCGACACTACTCAATCTTTATGTGTTGCTTTTATTAAAATAGGCGACACATAAAGCACCGATACATATTAAATAAAATTTATATAATATATGTATATATTAAGTAGTAGTACTTGGCGTAGTTGGTAGGAGTACTATATTATAACTTAAAGGTCACAGGTTCGAATCTTCAAAGGTACGCTCATTCGGAGTAGGAAGGATCATTAAATTCAGAGAACGTACACACATGAGTACATAGAGGAAGATACTCTCAATACAAATGTAACTCATAATTCATTAATGTTTATTGTTGGTGACTGCTCATTTGATCTAATTTTAAAATTTAAATAATATTTATTAAACTTTATACTAATGATGTTCATCCAAATTAAAGTAATGTACGTAGCATGCGTACCGTTCGTTCTATTGATACACATGTGTGTACCTTCTAATTTGTACAAACCCTCTTAATTTTCTACCTCACCAATGATCATTGTATGTTGTGTACCGTCCCTTATAATATACTTCCTCTGCTCTTTTAAGTTTGCTACATTTGTTTTTTCATATTTTCCAAAACACAACTTTAAATGAGTATATCTTTAGATACATATAATAAAAAATTATATTTTAAAAAATAACATTGAAACAAATCAAATGAGATCTGACTATATTTGGATAATGGCCCTGTTTGGGAGTCAGCTAATAGCTGTTAGAGGTTAGCTAATTGAGTTAGCTGTTTTGACTAGCTGATTGTGATAGTTGATTTGACTAATTGATTACATTAGCTGTTTGTGTAAGAGTGTTTGGTAAATAGCAGTTAGCTGTTAGATATTTTAGAGTAAAAAGAACCAAAAAGCTATAAGCTCTTCCAAAAACCACCTCATATGAGCTTTTTGAAAAATAGTTTTTTCATCTCAATACTCTCTTCCAAACCTCTAACTCCCAAACATCAAAAACAGCTTTTTAAGTTGGTCTAATCTCTCTTTCTTTCAAACCTCTCTTTTTCCCTTAAATCTCAACACCTCCAATAAAAAAAGTCAAAATATAGCAAACAAACATGCACGGAATTACACTGATCATTGGTGAAAACCAAACCGCAAATGATGCGAGAGGAACATTATAGCAAACTCCTCCGTACATGGAAAAAACTTAGTCTACCTACCGGGTAAACTACCCACCACTAATAAAGAGTTGCTGATGACATTGATAATAGAGTCCCACTTACTATAAATAATACTATTTAATTGCTCTATTAGTAATGGATTGTCAACCCGATGAGTTGGTGTAGCAATGTACTCCGTACATAGTAGTAGATTCCAAAGCTCAAAAAGGAAAATTTTACTTGAGACTTTTTTTTTATTTAGGGGAAGCTAAGACTACTTGAGAGTTGAGACTTTGGACCACTTATTTTCCAATTTATACAGCATCATCAATTCATCATATATAAATAATCATTCACATTCATATTCATGTAACCATTAATATACCTTTTTACTTCGTATTCAATAATTTGTTTAACCTTTGTTTGGCTCACATCACTTTCCATATAAAAGATGTTTTTTTTTTTTCTGAAAACATATATACTTGTACTTATCAATATCATTTTCTTTTGACACCCAGAAACATGATTAGACCCCCAGAAATTTGTCCTTTGGCACCCTCCAACTTCACAAACTTCTTGCTTTTACCGGCTTAACCGGTTCAATTAATTCATCCTTTTTCAATTTTTTTTGAAGGAGATTTTTGAATTTTTTGGTAAATATTGTTAGAAAGTTTCCTAATTTTCAAAATATAGTCACTTTTATATTAATTTTTAAATTATCGTCCATATTAGCATAGTTAGTTTTTTTTTATTCTGCTTAAGACAAACAATTACTACTACTCTACTAGTAGCCGTTTGTCTAAAATTCGCTACTACCAGTAACGATTTTCTCGAGGGCTTCCCAGTATATCAAATTGATTTGTGTAACTCACATATCAAATGGCATTTTAAGGTAATTTTGACAAATTTTAGGGGCAAAGATCCAAGCACCAATCAAATAGGGGTGTTTTGGTAATATATTTTCAACAAAATTACAAAAATGTCATTTGATATGTGAGTTAAAAAAATCATTTTGATATACTGGGTATTTCCCCGATTTTCTCAAATAAAGAAAACGATTTATGTGCAATCTTATTTTTTAAAAGTTGAAAGCTAATAGATTATTTAGGATACTTGCATTTTTTGAAACTAGGACAAACCGCTACTATTAGTAGCGGTTTGTCACAAAAGCTGAAGAAAAAAAATATATAAGTCATTGAACCGTCTATGTAGACGGCAATTTAGAAATTGGGAGAAAAATAATGTCGTTTTGAGAATTAATATTATTCTTAGCATTATTGAGGGAAAAAATTATACATTTTTTAGTTTTGTACTTTTGTATGATTTATTTATATATATACATGTAAAAATATCACGCAGTTATTTTCGTGGGATCTGTTTCATTTTCTCTCTCCATTTTACTATAAGTGAAAGTTGGTAGACTGTGTGTATATGTGTGGGCTCTTTTTCTGAGGTCAGTCTCAATCATCTTTGATTCATGTTTGACAGCTGATTTTTGATGTTTAATTAAATATGCCTTTTTTGGGAACTTAAAACCATGCATAATTTTGTTCTGGGTTGTACTTTTTCCCCCCTTTAATTTCAGTGATTTGTTCAAGTTTTACATGTTTCATTTTTAGTGCTCTTTTTTCTAGCTACTATATGATTGAATTTATGATTTTCCCAGGTGTTTTTTCATGCATGCAAATTTCTGGGTTTGTTGAGTTTTCATTAATTACAACTTTGATTCCATTAATTTGTGATGATTTGATTATTAGCACTGAAAAACTGTGATTACTGGAGTAAATTTTGGCGTACTTAGTAAAATTTTCCCTGAAATTGATCCCAAATCTGAAGAACATAATCGTTTTACAGCTCACAAATTGAGAATTTGAGTATGGCTTAAAGTTAAGACTGTTTTTGGTGTTGGAAAATTCCTGTATATGCAAATTCAACGCTAAACTGCACTCTGAGTTACGTCTCAGATTTTCTTTTTTCTACTGTATTTACTGGTTCAGACTGAATTTGCAATCACTTTGTTGATTAGTAAATTCAGGTCTGTCTTAACGATCTCGGGCTCAGTTCTAACATGAAAATAATGCCCAATGGGTTAAAATGAAATATTAAAGATTAAAGGTGTGAAAATTTAAATGAAGAATTTGGGGCCTATGTTGTTGGTCTCTCTACACAGTCATCGATATTGGGCTGCTGAACCACGCTCACACACACAAACAACAATATTGTCCACTTTGCGCCTAAACCGTCGTCAATGTTGGGCTGCCTTGTTGATGTATGTGAGTTCAACTATATAAAGGTTTCCCCACTTCATATTTTTTTAATGTGGGATTGGGGTGAACTTTCGAACAATCGACCTGCTGAGCAAATTAATTGAAATTTTTTAGTAGCTAAGTTGAAATGTTCAAAGAAAGTGCTGAATTTGATGTCTCTTTATATGTTAAAGTAGTTAATTAGATATTTTGAACAATTTATTTATTACAGATTAACATCATCAATTTATCACAGGGGATGTTACTGGTTTTAATGGATGTTGTTGTAAAATGTTTGAAGTTTTAGTTTTCTGCTTAAGTTTTGTTAATGCTTTTTTTCATATGCTAACTGCACTGCTATGGTTGGTTTGTGTAACTCTGTTAGTTAGAAGCTAGGAATTAAGCTCTTAGTTTATGCAATGCAGGTTGTTAGAGACAAAGTTCAGCACCATTATTTTCAAAATGTTGGAGTTGTCAGTGGAAGTTCCCCAGAATGGAAACATAAGCCCAAACGAGGTTTCGTATGCATTAGATGAAGCTGAAGAAAGCGAGTTTGCAAAGCTGTTGGATAAGCCGCGAGCCTTGACTATGGAGAGCAGACAAAGATCCCTTGATGAAAGGTCATTTGGGGACTTTTCTTCTGCTATGTCTCCTGGGGTGTCATCTAGAAATGCTGATAATATTTCCTACTTAGCAGATCATCTAGAAAATATTTCTTCTAGTAGAAGGTCTGGTATTAATACCCCAAGGTCTGGTTTTAGTACCCCTAGATCGAATGCTGGGTTTGATCCTCACCCGATTGTTGGTGATGCCTGGGATGCATTGAGGCGTTCTTTGGTTTATTTCCGTGGCCAACCTGTTGGGACTATCGCAGCCTTGGATAATTCCGAGGAGAAGGCTAACTATGATCAGGTGATCAATGGTTAATTTTCAGTTGTATGTACTGTTTTCTATGTTCATCCTATTGAACCTTATTCAGGAAGCTGGTGAGCTAATTAATTGAAGTGAATAATGAGAAATATGTTCTAGTCATATTGAATTCTGTTGATTCTATGTATAGTGAAAGGGTTGCCTAATCATGTGAAGCTGGTACACTCTGGCCATTTCTTCTGATTATGAAGTTTTCTGCTTTGGTTAATGAATTTTCTGTGAATCATTTTTTGGATAGAATCTTAATTTCGTTGTTTTTCATAGGTCTTTGTTAGGGATTTTGTTCCAAGTGCATTGGCTTTTTTGATGAATGGGGAACCTGAAATTGTTAAAAATTTCCTTCTGAAAACCCTCCGGCTTCAGTCATGGGAGAAGAAAATAGACCGGTTTCAACTAGGGGAAGGGGTGATGCCAGCAAGCTTTAAAGTTTACCATGATCCGGTGAGAAACCATGAGACTTTGATCGCAGACTTTGGTGAAAGTGCAATAGGAAGAGTTGCCCCCATTGACTCAGGTTTTTGGTGGATCATATTACTTCGGGCGTACACAAAATCTACAGGAGATTCTTCGTTAGCTGAAAAGCCGGAATGCCAGAAGGGCATGCGCCTCATTCTGAGTTTGTGTCTTTCTGAGGGTTTTGATACATTTCCGACTCTCCTCTGTGCTGATGGTTGCTGCATGATTGACCGAAGAATGGTATACCCTTGCTAATAGAACTTGCTAATCTATTTCTATTGAATCTGTTGTCAGTTGTCACTATCACTGTCCTTTTCCACTGAAAATTCTAGTGTAGTCTTATGACTAGCGACTACCGTAGTGGATGGTTAGGATTGCACGGATTTTGATTTATTTTTAATTCCTAAATCTAATTAAAAATCTTTTCTAAAATGCTTTTATTAGATTATTTATTTTAGGAAAATAATTTATGATTTTTCCTAGACTACACTAGAATCATCCCCCACCCCATGATTGATGACTCTTATGTATGAAGCTATTAGTAAATCTTAGCTAATTCATCTTACCCTTGAGCTTCCTTAAATTATGATAAAGATAAGATCAAGATCGTAACTTTGGAAGGAGGAATTATAGTCTTTTTGTGCTCTCCTGTTTTTAATTGTATAGAATCTCTTCCATTAAAAAATGGTTTGTTGTGAATGAGAATATGCAAGAATTCTGACTGAACTAGTTCCACCCCCGTTGGAGAGTGATGAACGTCTCCTCTGTCAAATCTTCAACTTGTTGTAGTTCTATACCAGTGCTTTATTTATGAAGTATAAATCAATTTAAGTATAAATCAATTTAAAATAAGTGAATCACAAATTAAAAAGCAAGGAAACCACCAAACATGAAGACATCTAGAACTTCTGAACTACAATGCTATTTTAACTTTTGACAGTTGGGCAACTAACTGAACTCAGTTGATGCATCATAAAAACATGCAACATGTGAATTTTGAAGGAGTAATTGAAGTGACTTAATGTGTTTCTTGATAATTTTAGTTTGTGTTCATCCTGATTTGATGATAAAGGTTATTAAGCATAATGGATTTACAGCTGGTCTTAGGCTCAGAAAGAATGATCATGATCTCATAATTCATTATTGACATGTATTGGAGATGAAATTTTGTTAGGTGAAATGGCATTATATTCATGATCATGTTCTAGGCCCACCACCTCAGTTTTTTGCTCCCGGTTCAGCAGCAAAGAAGTCCTTGCTGGCTGATATGCCCAGTCACCCCTGTCCTTGTGCAGTTGTACATGACCCAGAGTTACAGAAAATATACTCTTTTGATGTTAACTTGATACTATGTCTATGTGTAAATCATCACCATTCTTGACGTTAAAAAGAATTTGATGCAGAAGAGGCTTAATCTGGTCACTGTATCTTCCAACATACATCAAAAATTATGTCCGGCTGAGTTCTTCCTACATGTCACCATTATCAATGCCTATTTCGGTCAAAAATTGAATTTGTGCCTTGCCCTTAGAAAAATTTATGTCATTTAGATCTTATGTTGATTAGTAGGTTGTTTTTTATGACAATTTTAACTTCATTATCTACTTTTGTTTAATGGTGCAAATTAGGGTGTTCATCTCAACAATTAAATTCCAGAATAATCTAGTTGCTTAGACTAAAGAGGGTTCATAGCTTTTCATAAACCCTTAATCCTTATAGAGTTTGCATTTTAAGCTTTGTTTTAGAAGCTGGAAAACCATACTGCAACTATTCTCGTGTTTCTCCAGATATTCTATCATTTTTGTTAAAATTTGGATGTAGTTTATTCAGTATACTTTACCTTGACATAGAGTAGGAGAATCCTAGTGTTTCATTTGTTGCATGCTTGTATATGATTTTAAGTTTTTGTCAGACTGTATATTAAGACTGGTATACTGTATATATACCATAATTTTGTTATATGCTTTCTGATATTTTTCTGAACTTTGTGGCATAGGGCGTGTATGGATATCCACTAGAAATCCAAGCTCTATTTTTTATGGCATTAAGGTGTGCTTTAGTCTTGCTGAAGGAAGATGTTGAGGGGAAGGAGTTTGTTGAGCGGATAGTCAAACGCCTCCATGCTTTAAGTTACCACATGAGAAGTTACTACTGGATGGACTTCAAGCAGCTTAATGACATATATCGGTACAAAACCGAAGAATACTCTCATACTGCTGTTAACAAATTCAATGTGATGCCAGATTCACTTCCAGAATGGGTCTTTGATTTCATGCCAAATCGCGGTGGCTACTTTATCGGAAATGTGAGCCCCGCAAAAATGGATATCCGTTGGTTCTGCTTGGGAAACTGTATTGCAATTCTTTCATCCTTGGCCACGTCTGAACAATCCACTGCAATCATGGATCTTATCGAAGCGAGGTGGGAAGAATTGGTTGGAGAGATGCCCGTAAAAGTTTGCTATCCGGCTATTGAGAGCCATGATTGGCGCATTGTTACTGGATGTGACCCTAAGAATACGAGATGGAGCTATCACAATGGGGGATCTTGGCCAGGTAATATAGATACATACATATATTTATTTATTTCATCCCTCTTTTTTTGGGGTTCACATAATAATTTTGGAAAAATTGATTTTAATATTCCCACCTTTTGATGATCTGCTAAAATGGTCCGTTCTTATATTATTTTTGAAATAGTCCCACCTTTATGCGTCTACTATGCTTAAGTTATATTGCTCAATGAGGTGAGACGAGTCTAATGAAACTGATATGCAAACTTGTAAATACTTTGGTTGCAGTGTTGTTATGGCTGTTAACAGCGGCATGCATCAAAACAGGACGTCCCCAGATAGCAAGACGGGCAATAGAACTAGCGGAATCACGTTTACTGAAAGACAACTGGCCGGAGTATTATGATGGGAAAAAAGGGCGGTACATTGGGAAACAATCTCGAAAGTTTCAGACATGGTCTGTTGCTGGTTACTTGGTGGCAAAGATGATGTTAGAGGACCCTTCACATTTGGGTATGATTTCTCTTGAAGAAGATAAGCATATGATGCCTGTCATGCGACGATCTGCTTCTTGGACCACCATGATGTAATTCAATTCAAGTATCATTTCATCTAATTAGCTTAGGGCCGGGAGTACGTGTAGTAGATGTACGTACGTACGTAGATCCTAGTTTGTTGTAAACCATAGCTCGAGATCGACTGGCTCGACTTTATTTCTTCTTTGTACATGCTCGCACTTATCGTGATCCCCTTCCTCGTGTGATTAGATTGGTCGTAAGCAAGTCATAGTTACGCGACTTGTTCTTCAGCTCACATGCTACGCGTGCTAGGCGCTTGAGCTTGTGTAATAAATGGGCGCTTTGGAGGTAAATACTAAATGGTGTTTCTTTGCACTAATTGGTTGCAAGGTTTATGGTTAGGTGAAAGTGTAGAAGGCCTTAGAGTGCCTAGAAATGTTATTGCTTTCTCTATATGGAAGGAAGAACTCCATTTTATTAGCCTTTGTTTTTACTCTTTCTTTTGTTTATGAAATGTGAAATGTCCCATTTGGACATATATTTTCCTCTTGTGTCCCTAGCGCCTTGTTTGGAAATGCATTTAAGATTGTGCAAACATGGTGTCAATAATCAATTAGGAGTTGGGAGGAAGAAAAGAGAAGGAATTTATTTTCCATTGTGATTGGTTGGTAACAGCGTGGGATAAAGTTAGTGACAAATCCACAAATAATACTCCCTCCGTAACATAATTCTGGCAACAAGTTTTTTTCACGCATTTCAAGGAAGCGATTTAAGGGTGTAAACGAATAAATTGATCAATTTTTTTTTTAAGATTAGTAATTTATGATCTCAATCTTACTTGTATTAAAACCATTTTGATTAATTTGTTCGTTTACACCCTTAAATTGCTTCCTTGAAATGCGTGAAAAATAACTTGTTGCCAGAATTATGTTACGGAGGGAGTATATAATGCGGTCAAAACAATGGCAGATTTAGATCGAGCAAACTAGATATTATTCATGGATCCACTACTGGGTCAAATTCATTTTAAAAATATTATTAGGGTCAAACTGAACAAGTTTTAAAGCAAAAATAAAAACTCTTGAATTCTATAGGTAATTTTTTTTTTCCCACATTCAAGCAAAGTCAAGCGAGTCCACTTACATGCCTTGCATCCGCCACTGGATAAGGCCAGGATGGGGTGATTAGAAGGCGGAATGATAAATCCATATTAGATCTTGAACAAGATCTATTAAAATATTTGCACATCTGTCCTTTATATAAAGACTGATTTGTAATTTATCAAAAATATAGAGCCATAGACAAGATAAGTTAATACACAGACTACATAATATAAAACATAAACTAAATAATATATTAACATAAACTAAATTTCATATGATAATAACACCTTATGTTATAGTTTTAGTAGATCTTGTCCAAGATCTGATAATTAGTTATCATTCCTCGATTAGAAGGGATTGGTGTCCTAAATTTGATTAAGACAATCTTTTTTAAAGAATGTGGTTACAGGATCAATAGTGTCATAAATGGTGTTAGTCATTGGTTATAACATAAATTAGAATAAATTGAGTCCAATGGTGACATAATTTGTACCTATGCAATGTCATATGACATATTCTATGACGACATACTCTATATCATGGAGATATTCTACATATAAATCAAGTGTGTTAAAATTTGTATAGGTGTTATTTTTGCTTTCTCTTTAAAAAAAAAAAAAAGATAAACCTAATCGTAAAACGGGGGTTTGAAAACTCCACATATGATGGTTTTCTATTAGTTAATTACATGGCTTCCAAAATCCCTCAGATTTTCTCTTTCTTGAAGCCCCATGTGTTAAACAACCAAATTTTATATTCATCCAAGCAATTTTTAGAATCAAATATATTAAAGAGTTAGGTGGTGACTTTTAATTTTTATTAGTGAGATACTTAATTTGCGTAGGTTATATATTAAAGTTGGGGGTGGTCTCACCATAAGCTATGGTCAAACTAGTTTGATACAATAACTTATCATAATTTATATATTACATTAGCTAATATTTTCTTTCAAGATAAATAATTCAACTGTCGATATTAACAATTTTTATCTTTGGATTAGAAGAAGCTAATATCAACTATAAATTTGCTTTATTAATATTTAGCTAGCTGATATGAAATTATAATAAATTGCTTATATTAACAATCTAACATGTGTTTGAATGAAATGCTTAAATTAATATAATTAAAATGACATAATAAAAGACATCACTGTACTGTTCTAGCTTCTAAGTACTTTGCTTGAATAAAAGTGAACAGAGCATGTGTCAACCAAGTACATTCGATAGCCACTTCTATATCTATATCTATATCTATATTCTATATATTTTTTATTTTATTTTATTACTATATAAAAGCCACACTTTGCTTCATATTTTCACATGTGATTTGTAGCAAGTGTGAGCCACGCTCTACTTTTGCCGCGTTGATTTTTCCACCTCCCACCCCCATGGCCCCATGTAATTCATTAACAGAACTTATCTTTCATTTCATGCAAGCTCCAAATTCCTCCTTCATGTCTTGTTGCTATGGTGACACTATCTCTATTTTTCCACTTTACTCATTCATCTCATTCATCCCCTTCCTCATTTCACTCAGGAATTTTTATTTACTCATTTTTTGCATTCATAAATTACTTCATTTTCATCTTGATTTTTTATAGCTCCCCTGCTGCAGAACTCCATGGCCCCTGCTCGAGAAATTGATGGCAGCGATTTGAGCGATTTGTCTCTATTTGATGCCAGCGATCTATCTCCATTTCGATTCTTAAGTACTCATTGGTTTCACTTACATCTTCGTTTTAATTCATCTCCATGTCCATTCTCATTACTCCCCTGCTCCAGCAATTCATTCCCTGCTCCAGCAATTCATCCCCTGCAAGTGAATCCCTTCCTTTTCCGTTGTGCATGTATGCTTGTAAAGTTCATGGAAGCAATGGCGTGTAGTTTATGCATCCCCTGCTTCATATTTGTGCATGTATGCATGTAAAGGCCATCGAAGCAGTAGCATGTAGTTTGGATCTTAGACTCCTTTGCCTCATTTCCCTGCATTTGGAGCTTAGGTTCGATACATGATCTTCTATGGGCTTTTCAATTCGGTGCTTCCATTACCCTGCTCGAGCAATTCATGGCAGCAACAACACCTAGAATTTGAGAGATAATGAGATAATCAGTTTTCTAATTCAACTTTGTTGATTTTTTCATGCTTATTGAATATAGTAATTGAGCTTTGTTCTGAATTTTTTTGGAGTTTGTTGTTGGTATAACCTTTTTTTCGTTTGGCAATTTATTTGAATTTATTTGGTAATTAGTTTTCATGAATTCAGCTTTTTTGGTGTTTTGTTTGAGATTTACTTTTATTTATTCGGTTTTAAAACTCTTGAATTTGGTAATTATTGTTTTATTTACAATTTAGAAATCAGAACAAAGCTTTGTAATTTCAAATTGATTGAGCTTCAAAGCTTTCGAAATTGATTGAGCTTTATATTGAATATAGTAATTGAGCTTTGTTCTGAATTTATTTGGAGTTTTTGTTGGTATAATTTTTTTTTCCTTTAGCAATTTATTTGAATTTATTTGGTGATTAGTTTTCATGCTTATTGAGATTTAGTAATTCAGCTTTTTTGGTGTTTTGTTTGAGATTTAGTCATAGTTAATTGGTTATATAAATACTGATTTTATACTCAGGTGTCCTGTGAAGTAAATTAGTAAAATTAGAGATCAGAACAAACTTTTGTAATTTTCAGCTTTTATAATTCGAAATTGATTGAGCTTTATTTACTGGATTTTTTTTACTTTTGAATTTGGTGATTAGTTTTTATGCTTATTGACATTTAGTAGTTCTGCTTTGTTGGTGTTTTGTTTGAGATTTATTCATAGTTAATCGGTAATTAAATTCTCAGGTGTCTTGTAAAATAAATGAGTAAAATTGGTAATTAAATTCTAATTTTCAAGGTTTTGGGGTTAAGTATAATGAATATGCTGCATTAGGGGACCAAAAAAATTGTTTTGAATGTACTTATTTCCAATGACATGGTGGGTGAGGGTAATGTGCTGCCTTGGTATTTGTCTTGTTCCCTTTTTGGCATTAAATAAAAATGCAGGCATTGCTCTTTTTTTTTTTTTTTTTTTTTGTTTTTTTTTTTTTGCATGTGTGCAGTCTGCTTGTTTGCACCACTACTGTTAGTGGCATTCTTTCACGTACTCCTTTGTTGTTGTTTTTTTTTTTCCAGATATGCTCTACGTTTTTCTTAGGATATATTATGTCTACATATTTCTTGGCTTACATATATTGCTTATCTCAGATTTGCTGTTCAGCCTGGACATTTTCTACTGCAGTATTTCATTCTATCAAAACTCAGGTGTGCCCTTGTTCTGCTGGTTTTTTCTTAGCTTTATAATCTGTTATGGTGTAGCTGGTTGTGCTTTTTGGGTGTTCTTTGATGCATTATTCATTAGCTACAAGTGGATTTAGTCATTAGCTATAGTTGCGGGGTTTTTTCTTAACTTTAGTAGACATCTTATACAATGTGTTGTCCTTAGAATATGAAAAAAATAAAACCTTTGATGCATTATTCATTAGCTACAAGTGGGTTCAATTGTTAGCTATGATTGGTATCATTTGGTTTGGACTCTTATTGGTGGCATTTACAAAAAAAAATGCTCCTTAAGTAAGTCAGGGGTTGCACTTATAACTTATCAAATATGTGTTGTTTTGGATCCATATATAGAATGCTTTTATGTTGTACATTTTCTGGTTCCTTCCTTTTGATCTGGTGCTGTTTAGAATAGTTAAATTGATTTTCTTTCATTGTTCTATTTCTTGCAAACTGTTTGTTACAGTGGTTACTATGCCTTTGTTGTTTTATTTGTTTTGGTTTTCCTTCTATTTCTTTTCTTTGGAACCTTATCCTCTATAGAACCCAACTTTCAATGTGCCTACCCTTTTTAAAAATGGGATTCCTAATTTATTACAGTGCATATATCCTCTACTAATACTAATTGGTATCTTTCTTAGCTAATCACTTATTTTTTCCATTTTTCTGCATGGACAACAACAAGCAAGCAACAAATATACCCTTTTTTTTCTTGAAATCTGTCTTGGGGAGAAAGGGTAGCATTAAAGTCACCTATTAGCAATTTGAGTTTTGTTGGTGTCTTATCTACACAATTTTCATTAGCCATAGTTACATAATCAAACTAAAATTTAATCAATGCATTCTTTCAATGTAATCATAAACATTTATACATCAAAATCGGTTGTTATCTTACAAGACCTTACGGCTAATCTCAACTTACAGATTATTATAATGGAACGGATGACAATTACTGTGTCTTACATTGATTTACTTGAAAAGACCTCCAATGTTCTTAGATTTGATCTTCCGGTTTACGCTGCTATACATTCAACTAACTGTAAGGGGTATGTAAGGGTGTCGTCAAAAACAAGACTTTTGTCGTATGTCTTTGATGGCAATTCGCTTGGTACATTTACCCAGTCATGTGAAGATGCTGCGAAGAAGGCAATTCTGTTTTTCGTTAGAAACAGCAATGTTTGCATACACGATGTCAACTTTGAAAGGGTTGTTAGGCTAAGAGAATGTCTGCGGTTATATGCTTTAAAATGTGTTGAGCTTGATTCTATTGAAATGGGAACTGTTGCGCCGCCTCTCAATGTCCAGATGGGTGAGAGCAGTCACAGTCCAGTTCAGAATTGTGTACACCTTGATAACATGCAGCTCCTTCGAACAATAACAGCTGTTGTTGAGGTGCATGTCACTCCTATTGAATGCATACGCTGTGGAGATGAAGCTTTTCAGGCCTGGTTCACTATTGAAAACCTTGGTGCAACACTTGGAACACACTGCGTTATTGGCGATCGAGCATCAAGTATTAATGATGCTAAACAAGTGTTGGCTCAAAAGGCAATTTCAATGTTAGTAGCATACTGTGGAGTCGTTGTGGAGGACATAAACTCATCACTTATGCCAAGCGAAGAGTGTGCGCTTAAAGAGACAAGGGAAATGTACATTGCACGCAAGGATAGTGTTTATGGTCTTCAGGAACAGATGTCTCCTACTCCAAACATCATTGAGCAAGACCAATTTACACCTTGTGGGAAGCATTTCGCTGTATCTACCCCTAATGGCCCTCCACCCCCTCCGAAAAAAGCAAGGGCCACTACAACGACATCAATTGAAGCTACTGTTCCACATTCCATGGTTGTTGCTGCTTTGGACGCGTTAGCTTCTGAATCGCATGATCCATAATTAGTCTAATTTGTTGTTTAGGTTTCGAAGCACACTGTTTTTTGTCTTTTTCCTATTAGATAATAGATGGTCATTAGTTTATCTATTAGGTGTACCCCCCATCCTCCCTATTTTGTACTAATCAGTTGGGTTTCGGCTCATCTTTAAGAATTAGCCATCGGTCTTTGTAATCACTAAATATCAGACGTGGTTTTTATGGTCGTATTTTGTAACTCTATCTTAATATATATATATGTTTTAAATGTAGTATTATCATTTGTCCTGTATAATATATTTCTTTATTCGGTTGCTTTTGCATGCTACTTGCACAATTTTTTTTTCTTATCAGGTGTCATACTTATTGTCAGTAGCAAATGTTAAGGTTGTTTTTGTTTTTCTTTTTTATTTTTTAATGATGTAAACAGGCCTTATGAACCCTTGCTCCAAAAAACGTCCTTACCAGGGGCGTCATGGTCCTGAATCTGCAACCACACCAGGAACTGCTTGTAGTGATATAACTACCACTGTCCAGCATGAAGTGGAAGGCAGTTCTTCAATACATGCTGCTCTTAATTATGATGCGATGCATGATGCGGATACCGATGGACTACTACACCGAAGTTCACACTCATGTCAGCCAAATATTACTATTATGCAACGCCAGAGTAAAAAAACGAAAGCATAAACAAGGTGTGTGCATCCTTATTTTTTTGTGTCGAATTTTGAATCCTTATATAAATGTAAATATTAACTATCTCCTTTGCCACATAATATTTGCCACCTCTCACCCCCAATTAATTCATTGACAATACTTCTCTTTCATTCCATGCATTAACAATACTCCTCTTCCATGTTTTTGCTGTTATGGTGAGACTCTCTCCATTTTTTTTCCCTCTGTTCATTGACCTCATTCATCCTCATCCTTTTTTCACTCAAGAATCTCACTCAGAAAAGTGAAATATCTTAAGAACTTAAGAAAGTGAAAAAAATTGAACCAAAAACAAAATTATAACTAAACCCCAAAAATCATTCAATTATAAAATTAATAGGGTAAAATAAAATCAAAAAACCTAAAAACCGTAGATCGTGAAAACAGAAGAAAATGGGGAAAAGAACTAAAAACCCAAGATCGTAAAAATGGGAAAAAGAAAAAATCAAAACCCTTGCATTTAAAATTAAATTTTCAAACAATTTTTACTTACTCATTTTTAATCGCTCAAGAATTACTTATATAAATGTAAATATTAACTATATATCTGCACATATGTATGTGCAGATTTGTGTCGTGCATTGAATCCAAATTCAATTCCAACAGCTCCTGGACTCCATGATCCACCAACTACATGTGCACAATGTGGTGCAACGAAGTTCCAATTTGAACCACCCTTCTTTTGTTGTCGGGACGGTGGAGTTAAACTAGCATCAAACCCATATCCTCAAGAATTGGTGCGGTTGTTTGACTCACAAGATGAGGATGCACTTCACTTTCGCACGTATGCGCGCTTATACAACAATCTATTCGCGTTTAGTTCTTTAGGAGGGAAAGTTGAGTGCACTAAGAAGAAAGGAATATTTGTATTCTCTTTACTCGATCAGTTGTACCATTATATCCCTCCCCTTTCTCCTGATGATGGGCAGCCGAAATATCTCCAAATGTATTTTTATGATGCTGCACACGAGCGTTAAAACCGTGCAAGCTGTTTTGACGGCTTGCGTCCTGATGTAATTGCAACAATTATGCGTGTTATGGAAAAAAATCCATACGCAACATTTTTCAAGTCACTTCGTGAAAAGGTCATTGATGAGACGACAACGATTGCTATCAATAAGAGTAGTACACTTGATCAGCGTACGTACAACGCTCCAACAACTGATGAAGTTGCTGTCATTTGGCCCGATAGTTCCTCTGATTTTGAGTCTTCAAGCCCCTACATTGTTGTCACTGGTAAAGAAAAGGAAACACATCGGATTATGCATTACTATGGGTGTTATGATCCGATGCAGTATCCATTGTTGTTCCCGTACAGCGAGAGTGGCTGGCACCAAGGAATACGGAAATCCCGTGGTGATAATTTATTCTGTACAGGCGTTCGTAACCCTGTTCTTGCAGCAGTTGATGTAGCCGGCCTGTTAGAATATGAGCATATAAGTATGCCTTTTTATTTACTAATATTAACTGAGTTTGTGTTGTTATTGATTGTTTACATTTATATCATATGCTGCAATTTTTTGGAGACATTACATGGTTTTATATCACTATCAGCTCTCTTTTGCATCTATACATGTAGGATTAAATTTGGCATTATCAGTTAATCTAACTAAGCACTTTGAAAAAAAACCCTTCTTTTCCTTTTACTTTTTTTGCTTTATGTTTTTGTATGTTTGTATATACTGCACCGTATAGGAATTCTTCTTATGATTACCAGAAAAAAAAAATACAACTTTTAAGACAATTAAAGGAAGCTATGATCAGTTGAAAATTGTAGCATCAATTATTAAGCATGGATAAATACAAGCAATCAAAATTAATTCATTCTAAGATCGAGGCTTTTACTTGAATGATAAGGTGTGTGAGAATATAGAGGAGCAAAAAACTGGTCAGTGTATTATCTTATAATTGAAACATATAATTATCATAAAAATAATTGAAACATATAATTATCATGAAAAATATCATACATAGGTCGATGGTTTAAATTAACCTAGAGACAAGAATACTAAGAAAAAAATCAAATATGCACTTCAAATCAAAGATATAACTTTGGCAATAGAAAGCATTAATAAAAACTTTATAAAGGAGATTAAGTACCTAAGAATGATGTAGATCAATATTTATATGGTTAATGCAGTGGCGGAACAAGGAGGAGGAAAGACAGAGAAATATGTTTCATGCCGAGAATATTATGCGTACCAATTCTAGATCCGACCAGGAAATCACCTGTTGAGGACAGGCAGGTTACTGCAGCAGTTTTTAGTAGACATGTATGTCAAGCTTGAGAATACAAGTCTTGATTTTCTTCGGAGAAACCAGTCTACAATTCGAGCAGATCTGTACCAAGGGTTGTCAGATACGGTACAGAATGGAGAGTGCTCAGGTGCCGAAGTTGGACGGCGTATGATACTGCCGCCATCCTTTATTGGAGGACCACGCAACATGCGTAAGCGGTATCTAAATGCTATGAGACTTGTGCAAAAGTACGGGAAACCCGATCTATTCATAACTATGACGTGCAATCCGAACTGGGCAGAAATAAAGCAGCAACATCGAAAAGGAGAACAACCCCAAGACCGTCCTAATCTAATCAGTCGTGTCTTTCGCGCTAAGCTAATAACATTAAAGAAAATGTTGATGCAAGACAAAGTAATGGGTGAAATTGCAGCTTTTGTCTATGTCATTGAGTTTCAGAAACGAGGGCTTCCACATGCACACATATTATGTATTTTGAAACCCGAGCGTAAGATAAGAAATGTTGATGATTTCGATAAGTTTGTCTGTGCTGAGATACCCCCGACTGACCAGCCTCATTTACGAAAGGTTGTTCTACGGCATATGATGCATGGGCCTTGTGGGATTAGTCATCAAGACTGTCTTTGTATGAAGGACAAGCAAGGGAAAAAGGTCTGTAAATATGGATATCCAAAAGAGTTTATGGATTACACAACAAACAATGAAAATGGTTATCCTTTGTACAGACGACGTAACATTGGTGATTCGATACGTGCTCAAGGTGAAAGCTTAGATAATCAATGGGTTATTCCATATAACCCTTATTTGCTAGCTTTCTTTGACTATCACCTCAATGTTGAGGTCTCTTCTATTGTGCAAGCTGTTAAATACCTATACAAATATGTATACAAAGGTCATGACAGGATATCTTTCAATATTTCAAGCACAGATGACGACAGAATTGTTGATGAAATTCAGCAATTTCAATCAGGCAGATGGGTATCAGCACCAGAAGCCGCATGGAGAATCTTCGGCTTTGACTTATATGAGATGCATCCACCAGTAACTACACTTCAAGTGCACCTACCAAATATGCAACCAGTTCACTTCTTCCCAAATGAGCAATTACCTTCTATAGTTAATTGTTATTTCGGATGAACTACTACAAGAGGGGGGGTGAATTGTAGTATGGAACATGATAGTCAATTTTTGCGGAAATTAAAGAACATGAAAGGAAAATAAAGAGAAACGATGCAAGAGAGATTTAGCGAGGAAACTTTCCAGGGCCCAACTGGAAATAAAACCTCGACCCACTAGGGATTTCTCTAAAACACTTCACTATAGGGCAATAAATCAATTACAACCTATAATATTCTACTGGACCCGTAAGTTCCTCTGGGAACTTACTTCTCTATTCTCTACTTATAGTGTTATTTTCCCTTTTCTTTTTCTCTCCTTTTATCTTTCTCTTTCTCTTTCTATTCTCTGTTCTTTTTCTCATTCTCTTTCTCTTCTCTTCTCTGTTCTCACATTTTTCTCAAATTCTCACCCCAATTACAAGAATTCTCTCAAACCCTTTACAAATTCCCCATTACAAGAGTTCACTCAAACTCTCTTTTCTTTTCTCAAAATTACAGACTCTTTATAGAATAAAACTCTAATATATTGAACATAAAATCTGACTGGAACTTGGAACATAATCTGGAACATACGATAGGAACTTTGAGTGGAACCGATTCAATATGTGGGTATAAGATGGTACGTTTTAGCTCTCCACATTATTGAAGTTTGGCTCACCTTAGAAATGGTGATTCAAACCGTATTTATAAGCAAATAGGTCGTGTTTCCCAAGAAACCACTAAATACACCACTAAACCCACTCAAAGTTCTGTCAGGAACTTGTAACTGCCCACTACATTGCTGCCCATGTTCCCATTAACTACAGCCACGTCCCACTACTTGTTGACTCAATAAAAGCTCTAATTGTGTGTCTCAAAAATGTCAGAATTATATGTGTATATATGGGTGATTGGTTATTACAATTTCTTGGAGAAAAAGCCTAATTAACCACCCCACACTTACCACTCACACGTCCACCACTCTCACACACACCACTAACTTTGACTCACTAATTAAACAACCCACTAACCTAATTTTTGACCCAAAAAATCAGAAATAATAAGTTAAGTAACTTACCTAAAAAATAGCTTAATAAGAAATAAAAAACCGGTTTTGTTCTTTTTTTTATTTTTCCGAATTTTTCTTTCTTTTTTTATTTTAAAAAAATAATTTTAATAACAAAAAATAAAACTAATAAAATAAAAAGAAATCAGAATTAATAACCAACCTAGTCCTAAGAATAAGGAAACTAACTTGACTACTAACTAATTCAAAATTACTTACTAACTACTCCTAAAATTAAGGGTGCACTAATTCAGTCAGCTTTTGAACATTTTAAACAATTAAAACAGTCAAGAGGTTGTTTAAACAGACCCTAAAAAGTAGCAACAGTCGTGGACCAAAATAACCAACTGACTCGACACAAGTTCCTCTAGGAACATACCCAAAGTTCCTGTAGGAACTGGACTCAAGTTCCTTTGACAGACAGACCCAAGTTCCAATCAGACTTAAATGCATTAATATACTTACATTTACCCTAGAACATTACATTATAACATTCATGGATGCTTCTCTTCTCTTCATCAAGTGATTCGTTGGAATACTTGAAGTTCTTCTCATGTTCCTTGTTGAATTCTCTTCAGGAACTTCTCTGATTTCTCTGTAGAAACTTGACAGCAACATCTTTGATTCATAATTCGAACCTTCACTTGAATCACCATCTTGTTTCTTCAAATGATTGAATCTTCATGTTTGAATCTTCAATGCTTATTTATTTGCTTCAACTCAGAAGCTTCTCTTGATTTATTCCAACTCAGGAATTTATATTGCATACATCATCAAAGATGATAGGAATCTTCTTCCTTAAGACCTATGAACTTGTTTATGCACATCTTAACACACATGTTAGTTAGATAATCATCATTTGTTCATTATCATCAAAACCATACATAGCTCAACATTAATGATGCACGCCGATGTAGAACTCCACTGACAGAATTTTTCAACATGAATGCTTCAAGAGGAGAAGATCATAAATATCTCTATGTAGATTTCCCACAATATTTCACATGGGATACACAAACTCGGCAATGGAAGGATCGGAAGCAAAAGCAAATGATTGGAAGACTAGCATTTGTTGGTCCATCAGAAGGAGAGCGTTTCTATTTATGTCTTCTTCCTAGTGCCGTATATTCTCCTAAATCCTTTTCTGACTTGCTTACAGTTGGTGAGCACACCTATCTAACTTTTCAAGAGGTGACAATTCACCGAGGTCTTGTCGAAGATGGAAATGCTGTTGAGCAATGCCTTGATGAAGCTGTTGAAACACATTTGCCACATGCTCTTCGTCGATTATTTGCAATGTGTCTTATTTTTTCACAGCCACCAAATCCAGCTCAATTATGGGAAAAATACTATCGCTCTTTGTCAGAAGATTACAGGCATTAGTTTCGAGGGCTATGTACTAGAATCAAACGGTCCACAGTTAGTGATGTTTCTCGATATCTGGAAGGTATGGGTAAAACACTTCACAGCTTTGGCCTTGATCACTTGCAAGAAGACCATTTCCATGGTGTAAAGATCATGAGGGATATACAAGATGTAATAGATGCTCCAATTCCCGAGGAATACATCCATGCACGCAAGTCCTTAAATGCTGAACAGAAAGTGGCTTATAAAAAATTAATTCACCATGTTAAAAGGCAACAACCTGGTGTTTTTTTCATTGACGGACCCGGAGGAACAGGTAAAACATACCTCTATTGTGCTCTCTACGCAAGAGTCCGCCAACTCAACAAAATTGTTTTACCAGCAACGTCGTCAGGCATAGCTGCTGATAATTTACCAAACGGTAGAATAGCTCATTCGAGGTTCAAACTACCCATTGATCTGTCTGCTTCGCTTACATGTGATGTACCTAAACAAGGTAATCTTGCTTGTTTACTTCGAAAAACTGAACTTATAATTTGGGATGAAGCATCAATGGCCAACAAGCTTAGCATACATTCATTGGACTTGCTCTTACGGGATTTATGCTCAGAAAATTTACCATTCGGTGGTAAAATCGTAGTATTTGGTGGTGACTTCAGACAAGTTCTGCCTTTTGTCCCTCACCAAGGACAAAGAGAAGTTGTGCTGTCAAGTTTAGTCTGTTCACCATTGTGGCCACAGTTCACCAAATTACATTTAACTCAGAATATGGGTGCAAGGGCAGATCCATGTTATGCAAATTTCTTACTTTTCATTAGGTGATGGAAGGTTACAAGACAATGAATCTGAATATATACAAATACCAAATCAGATTTTATCAGAGTTTGAAGAAGAGCTTGATGCAATTACCGAGTTATCAACATTCATATTTCCATCATTACATGATTACTCTTCTCCAACAACAGAGTTCACAAATAGGGCAATTTTGACACCTAAAAATGATGATGCTGATCGACTCAACACAATATTTATCAATCATTTTCAGGGTGATTCTGTCACATATAGGAGCTTTGATACAGTTATAGATGACCACTGCAACATCTACCCGACATAGTTTTTAAATACTTTGTGCCCAGGTGGTATGAGTCCACATGAGCTTATCTTAAAGTGTGATTGCCCAGTTATTCTACTTCGTAATATGGATCCTTCTTCTGGATTGTGTAATGGTACGCGGTTGACGTGTAAAAGATTTTACCGTAATCTCATCGAATGTGAAATTGCAGCAGGGTATCATAAAGGCCTCAGGGTATTGTTACCTAGGATCAAGCTTCAACCATCCTCTTCGTTGCAGTTCCCTGTCAAGTTTGAGCGTAAGCAATTCCCAATAAAACTTTACTTTGCCATGACAATTAACAAGGCACAAGGGCAGACCTTAGATGCTGTTGGAATATACCTTCGTCAACCATGTTTCTCCCATGGTCAGCTTTATGTGGCTCTTTCTCGTGCTCAGACATCTACAAAAGTCAAGGTGGTATGTGGATCGGATGCTGACAGAAGAGTTGTTGGCTCTGCTCTAAATATTGTTTCGTTTGACGTTTTGAAGTATGCTGAAATCATATAGCCTTACCTTTACAAATTTGTCGGGCTGCAAATCCTAACCACTCCTACCTTTCTATCAATGATGAAAAGGTATACAATTATTTCAGATTTGTTCTGTTTTTAAGCATATATTTGTGCTACACAATACCTTTCTAACTATTTCTTGTATTATTTATACAGATGACGCTTGCAAATCTTCCATGCAAGCTTTGCTATTTTGCTACTTAAGGGATATCAACTACTAAAGTAGGTTAGCTAATCTTAATGCATAGGATTATCAAAACATTTTTACATTTTTTGTAAAAGCTTGTAATGGATATATAGCAGAGGTTGCAAATCTTTCCATGTAATCAAATTTTCTTCTTTGCTTCAGAACTTCCACATCTCTTTGTATGCATTGTGATCACAATCAAGTTTTCTTCAAAACTTTTATATTGAAAGAAAAGCGTTGTTCGACAACAATAAGATTTATGGCTATACAATGTACCTACATCTAAAGTAGGTACTTGTTTGAGTCCACAAAATAAACATGGACCTTTACAAACTGCAACACCCACTGAATTACTCGATATAAATAGCACAAATATTGATATTCACCCTACAAATAACAAAGGTTTAGAAACACTAACAACATCGGCATTACACGATATACAAATTTCACTCTAAAGTATTTTTTTTATATTAGTACCAATTAGTTATCTCCAGCACCTACTTAACCTTCATTGTCGCACTAGGTTATCATACTAATCATAATTTAATTTAATTTTTTTCAATGTATGTTAATATTTATTATACTCTTAGCTTACTCTTATAACATGATCAGTGAGTAGCATATAAAAAGTAAAAAGGAACTTACAAGCTTTTGTTCTACAAAGGAACAGGGCAATTATACAACATATAGGAAGAAGAATATGATAAATATAAAAAAGTAGAGGCAAGAAATTTCAGAAGTTAAATAATTATCATATTAATCATCATACTAAGCATCCTATTTATTGAATGTCTTTAGATTAATACATAGCATACAAAAAAGGGTTGGCCAAGTTCCTTTTTTTTTATATTTATAATAAGCACTTTGTATGTGATGCCACTAATTACATGATTGGTCCAAGTTCTGTTTTGCTACTAATTACATGTACATAATGCTACTAATTACATGTACATAATGCTACTAATTACATGAGTGCCTATTTACTGTTTTGTAGAATAACATGGCAGAAGGCAAGAAAAAAAAAATTCATACCTTCATACATGGTAGAAGACAAAGACATGGAGAAACAAATATCCTGCCAAAATATTTCCTCCTTTAATGCTGTCCTTTTTTGCCCAAAAATATTGTCCTTTTTCCACAGATAAGACAAACTAGAGAATGCATACCTATTATATTTATGCAGAAGACATTATTACATAATACCTTCACATTATTTCCCTTCCTTATTTCATTTATACAGAAGGCAGCAAGACATACTACGAGTTTCTCCAAGAAGAAGACACATTAATCTGTTCTAAGGTAAGTTCATCTTAACAAAAAAAATCTGATTTTTTTTTTTGGTATGTGAACACATTAATCTGTTCTAACAAAACACAATAATCTGCTTCATTCCTCTCCTAATGCCTTCATAATTTTTCCTTTTCTTTTTTTATTTGTGCAAAAGGCATCAAGACTCGCTACCTACTGCTCAAACAAGGTTAGTTCATATCTATAACTATAAAGTTCTGCAATGTTTTTTTATATATCAACTGCATCTTCATCCTTCTTCATAGATGTTGTATTTTCATCCTTCTTCATAAATGCTGCATTTTCATTTTTTTTTTCCTTTACTGCATTTTGCCTGTACAAGTTGAAAGAGTTTTTTGCCCTTTTTTTGTTTGCTGCATTTTTAAAGATACTGCATTCTGATATTATGTGTTTAAATGTGTTTAAAGATATTTTGAAGATATATCTCCTTCTTACTGCATTCTGATATTACTATTAGTTGCTTAATGACTTATTTCTTGTAATGTCCCGTATTTTGACAATGTTGTTTTCAGAGAAAACAACAACACAAGTCAACATTAACCAAATACATTTTATTAATAAATCAAGAATTACAGCGGAAGCTCTAAACTTAATCATTTTATTACAAGTTAAAACTACTAAATAGGGAAAAACAATAAAAGGTGCCTAAAAGCTCGCCAAGCACTCAACCCGACTTTAAGTCCTACACTGGTCACCTGTAAGATAAAAATTGGGATCCACCGTCAGTGGCGAGTAACTAGACTGTTCCACTTAACAGTAGAACCAAGCAACATAAAATATTAAATCAAATAGAAAACATAACCAATCCAAACATACTGGACAATATACAATATTAGAATCATACAATAGAGATCACAACAGCGGAAGACTTCATCCTTAACCAATACAAATACGCAATTCAACAATAACATTATATTCATTAACCAACAGCATCCATAAGAATTAAACGACACGACCGAAGTCGATACAACAGGTAATATCCCCGACACGATTCATCATTGATGAACCGATATGACACGGCGCAAGGCCGATACAACAAACAAGTCCCCGACACTGCGCAAGGCCGATACAACAAGTAAGTCCCCGACACGATTCATCACAGATGAACAGATACGACACGGCGCAAGGCCGATACAACAAACAAGTCCCCGACACAATTCATCATAGATGAACCGATACGACACGGCGCAAGGCCGATACAACAAACAAGTCCCCGACACGGCGCAAGGCCGATACAACAAGCAAGTCCCCGACACGATTCATCACAGATGAACCGATACGACACGGCGCAAGGCTGATACAACAAACAAGTCCCTGACACGATTCATCACAGATGAACCGATACGATACGGCGCAAGGCCGATACAACAAACAAGTCCCCGACACGATTCATCACAGATAAACCGATATACTCGACTCGCTCGATCTTTAACCGATAAACATAACTAGACCTTGACAAAGACCCGAAGACGCCATTAATATTCATAACACGAAACCACTAGCACCATCACACCATCAAATCATCATAATCATGATATCAATCATCTTCGTATTCTTAATCATCATTTTATTAATCCTTATCATAACCAAACCCATGTGATTCCATTACCTAAAGAAAACAAATCGATTAAAGTCAAGCCTACACCTAGCCATACATTTACAGATGTATATCATGCAAACTACACTTCCCAAATTCCAATTATTCATGCAATTTACACCTAAAGCCGAATTGGTTTTGTAAATCCATTAATATAGAACCCCATTATAATACGGAGTACAGGTAAACTTCTCGGTAAAAACTAACATGGGGTAATTAATCGTATGCATATTTTATAAAATTAACATGCCGAGGTTAAATTAAATACTCAATTAAATCATGGAGGAATCATAAAAATACATGCTTTAACCCAATCTTAATAATATGCGCCTATCAAGATTCATCATGAATGTCCGATTATTCATAAAAAAAATGGATAATACAAGTTATATCATAATTGTACACGCATAAACAAGACAAAGAATAATCAATTATTCATCATGGGGGCCGTGAGTTCTTTGAGTGGGAGATAGTGATTGTTTGTTGTTTTTATCAATAATAGTTAAGGGTTTAAAAAGGGGACTTTTATATATGAGGTTTACTAGTGTTTAGGAATTAGATTAGGAAAGAATTATAAGGAGAAATAGAGGGGGGCTGTGTATGAGTAGAGTGAAAGGGGGTTAGAAGCTCCTAAAATTTAGGAGGAACAATAGGTGATCAAGGTCTAGGTTTTAGGTAGGGTCAAACATGGGTATGATTTACTAATTGAGATTAAGGTAAAAGTGAATTAATTTAATGAAATGGTACATAGGGCCGGTTATGGTAGGGGAAATAAGACAATTGGGCTAGCTCGCCAAATATCAAATTAAGTCTTTTGGGCCCAAATCGAATGATTTAGACTTTAAGGCTTAATTCTGCACGAAATTTTACGGTCCAAAA
This sequence comes from Salicornia ramosissima, assembly GCA_951394345.1. Lineage (NCBI taxonomy): Eukaryota > Viridiplantae > Streptophyta > Magnoliopsida > Caryophyllales > Amaranthaceae > Salicornia > Salicornia ramosissima. The sequence continues at coordinate 49,859,069 of OX596233.1, forward strand.
ATCCAGGTGGTTACATTTCTACTTTTTACTATTAAGTTACTTATAATATAATAATATTCTTACAGATTTTTGACAACTTATTATATAGAAATCAACTTCTCAAATTTCTATTTTGTTTGATTGTTAGTTTCAAGTCTGAAACCAATACAATCAGTCAAAGAAAAAAACTCTGTTTTTTTGTCTATAGAAGATTTTTTGTATATAATAAATAAATACAAGATTGAACTGTTGCATTCCTTCTTGTTTTTTTTTTTTTTGTTCTAAAGCATCTTTTCTAAAATGAATTTTGCAATGTTAACCATATTTATTTATTTAAAAAAACATTGAAGTGACAGATTCTTGCATTTTTTGTTGAGCTAAGACCTAACTCAAACCCGAGAGGTGCACTTAAGTGCTACTGCCTTGTACTGGAGCTCGATATAGTTAATGTTTATACTTTAAAGTGCATAGATTCAATTAATTAGTGTTTATATGTTATGTTTCAAGTCTAAAACCAATACAATCAATCAAAGAAAAAAACTCTACTATTTTTAGTCTATGAAAGATTTTTTGTATGTAATAAATAAATAAAAGATTGAAATGTTGCATTCTTTTTTCTTTTTTTTTTTGTTCTAAATCATGTTTTCTAAAATGAATTTTGCAATGTTCAGCATATTTATTTATTTAAAAAACATTAGAGTGACATATTCTTGCATTTTTTGTTCAACTAAGACCTAACTCAGACCCGAAAGGTGCACTCAAGTGCTACTGCCTTATTCTGTAGCTTGATATAGTTAATGTTTATAATTTAAACCTGTAAAATGCATTTTAAAGTTATATGTATTATCATTGCTTGTTGGTTTCTACAAAAAGATTGCAATGTAGTCTATTTAAACACTTCTTGCACTGTTTAAAAGATAAATGTTGCAATCGTTTTGTGCAAAAAAACTTTTCAATCTCTTCAAAATATACTACTTTCAACATTGTCTTAGCATATAATACACATAAATATAAGTAGACACCTCTATGATCAAGTGTACTAAAATTGTTAAGATCTATCTGTTATGATGCTAGGTTAACCTGTTACCATATCACCTACCAAGTATACTACTGAAAATTGTTACCATATTCTATTCCCCCAGCCAAATATGAAGCCACCATACGTTCCCTTGCGAAATCTAACTGACAAGACCAAGGACTACAAAGTGAAAGTCACCGTGCTTCATAAATCACCTACAAAGAAATCAACAGAATCTCCTACAAAAGCTCGCTTTCAAAAGCTTGTTTTCCAAGATGAAGAGGTAAATACTAGAATGAATTATTTCCATTCTTATTTGTTCTCAAATCAGTTACCAAAATCTATAACCAATTACATTTTGACTGGTAAAAAAAATCGTAGGGAACTAAAATGCATTCAACTTTGTTTAATGATGAAATTGAGAGCTATGAGGAGGCTTTGCAGCGAGACGGGGAGTACGAGCTGAGTGATGCTACCATACAACCTGTCTCAAAAAACCTCAAAGCTGCTATTGGAGAATATCAAATGAATTTCAATTCACGCGTCAAGATCTCGCCTCTCAATACTATGCATTGTACTGATCAACCACGTTACACCAGGTTATCGTCTGTCTTACGACCACATGACAGTTCAAGCGACATCTTTGGTAAGTTTGGACTATTTCCATTTTTTATATTAACATTAGGTGCCTCTATGACAGGTAATTGACATTTTTAGTGCCACAGATATTGCTGCAATTGTCATTGCTATAGATGACATCAAATCTGTTGGCGAAGGCCAAGTTCGGCACTTGACTATTGTAGACAACAGGTAATTTGTTAAATACTACACACCCTATGCACTTTCTCTACTACCTTTATAGAAATAAAGTTACCTGTTTTGCTTCTTCTACTTTACTAATTCTTTCCGCTATTACCAGTGTTCAGCGTCCTATTACTCTATCTGCTTGGAATCAGTTCGCAACAGATGTTGATGAGCTTATTCCTTCACCAGCACAAGGCCTGTCTGTGGTTGGATTTGTTGCTGTTCAGAAAGCTACCTTCCGAGGTTTGTAATCACACTAACATTTGCAATACACCGTCTATGTTCATCTTCACGGTATATATAATCATTACTGCAGGAGTTTCCCTGAAGACAACAATGTCTACTCAGTTTGTTACCAACCCTACAAGACCGGTGCCAGACATCTTGCGCAATTGGTATATACTTCAACAGTTTGATCTAACTATTTTACAATAAAATTATGTACTCTAATTAACTACTTTAAATTATGATTTTCTTATTTTGCAAAAACTGCTTCTTCAGTATATATCCTGCCTCATACATTTTTTTTTATTTCCTTTTTTCATTTGATATATATACAAGGCTTGAAGAAAACTCAACAATTATCCATAACTGGGTGACAAAATCAAGTGTGCTGAAAGGTTCGAGCTCCGCACGCCTTATAACTTCTGTTGCTGATATGGAGAAACGAAAGGTAATAAAACATTGTTTCCTTCTTTACATAATGCTTTTTACATACACCACTGCACAGATAATTGATCAATGTATTATATGTTAACATCTTTTTGCAGCAAAGTACTGTTTGGCAAGAAGAGACCTTTTGGATTAATGTATCTGCACCATCTGTCTACTCTAAGGATATATTCTGCTACAATGGGTGTAGTAAATGTGGTCGCCGAGCTTATCTCCCAGCAAACACGACCTTCAAATGTAGATATTGCACAGCTACGCAGCCTGTCACTGTCCCGAGGTATGAACATCGTTGTATGAACATCGTTATTTTGAGTTATAATAGAACAACGTTGACATTGCAGCCATATTTATTATTATTTTTTTTCCCTTTTTTTTCCTTTTCTCACGCAGGATGTCATTTCAATTCTATGTTACTGATGGAGGAGAAGGGTCCATAAAGGTCGCAGCGTTCGGAAAAGAAGTGGAGAAAATACTTGGTGCACCACCGAAGAAATTGAAAAAACAAAAGAACAACGTAATGGTTACCTTCCTTTACATTTTACTCTTAAATCATAAGCACTAATTCTATTCTAACAATTTCGCGGTTTGTAGGAGGATCCATCCGAGTTGAAGGCCACCATTGCTGCTATAGAAAATAGGCAGATGCTACTTCAAATAGCTCCAAGTTCAGAGTTAACAACTTGCTACGTTTTAAAGTGGATAGTGCGTCAAGTTGAGGTTACACCAAGCGTTAGAGTTGAGGCGAAAGAACTGGCTGAAAACATCAAGGTTGAAACTGATGGTATTGAACCGGAGCATGCAACCCCTCACACTACCTGTGATGCCTAATGTGCCTTTGCACAAATCAACACACCATTTTGTCTTAACTACTTATTATGGTCTCCAATGTATTTCGTGTGTTGCTTGGCTAGCTAAATGTATGTGCAACTAGAACATCTTTTGGACATCGTTTTCTGTTTTGAACTTCTCTCTAAGGTACTTAGTACCAAGCAATTGTGGAAGCTTCCTTTGTTGGAGCTACAAAAACAAGCTATCTCTTTTAAGTTCATTTGATGCACGTCATCATATATGCACTCTTTATGTTTACTCTCTTCTTACGCTCAAGTTTGGACTATACAGAAACAGACCATGTAGAAAAATAGATAACCTATAAGTATAGTATAAAATCCAACGATTGATTCAAAATCCAAAATCATTGAGGCAAATTAGAACAATGCTCTAGACAAAGCATGTGCTATAGAAAAAATGATCCATTTAACCTTTAGTTGTGAGATGAAGTAGGTAATCAAATAGCAATAACATATGTTTCCTACAGTGCTAATCCAAGGAATCCATGATATTATTGTAAAATACTATAATGTAAACGAGAGAATACATTATATATGGTGGCAAATTAATTTCATTAAATATATAGATTTTATTTCTTAAATTTGTGGGATACATTAGATCCATTTGTCAACTTGTCATCTTAGATTTAATAACTTTTTAGAACGACCTAATACAATAAGAGGGAAAGAAGGGGAAGGATAAAACGATACATGAAAGCAATTTTTACAAGCGTTCAATAAATTACCTACATGTCTAATTATGCATGGTGTATTACATTTGTATCAAAGACAAAAAAAAAAAGAACCCAATCAACTTAGTCAACTACCACTATAAAAAGTATATCTCAGACTTCATAATCTACCAAAAATTGATGTAAACTTTTGCCTTCATTAACTTCACAACAGCATGCATACATTTACATCCTTGGTTCCTTAGCGCAATACTTCCGATATACATTGCTACCCGCTATTGTATGCTGTCAAAACATATAAAAATATATTAAATATATGGCTCTATTACCAATTGACTGTTATACAAAAGTTGTAATGTTTACTATTAGGATTACTATCAGTTTCTTTATACACCCACCTGCATAAAAAAATGTCGACGCTAACACAATACATGCCCGCGGCACTTTACAGCATTCAAAATCTTAGTGTTGGACACGGCGCGCAACGCGCGCCATGGACAACTAGTCTCTTAGAAATATGTAACACTCATTTTGTCTTTTGCCAAAAAAAATACTACTACCTCCGTTCCAAAAAAAACGCAATAATTGTCCTGGCATGGACTCTTAGGCATTTTTTTTGTTGTGGGTAATTAGAAAAAATGAGGGGTAGTTGATTAAATAAATGGAGAGAAAAGTGAGGACAATTAAAGGAGTTGTGAGAGAGAGTGAGGACAATTAAATAATTGGAGAGAGAAAAGGTGAGGACAAATAAAGAATTAGTAAGGGTATTTATGTCTTTTAAGTAGCAATAGTTTACCATATAAGGAAAATAAAAATTTGTTGCATTTATTTTGAAACATCCAAAAATGGAAACTGTTGCATTTTTTTTTGGAACGGAGGAAGTATATATAATTAAAATGATAAACATTTCTTTGTTTTATTTTTTTCTAAACACATTGATCCATTGATTTTTTTATTTTGAGAAGGTATTGTGTCAGACTCGTCTGACAATAATGTTGCTGTCAGACGAGTCTAACTAAGCTGAGCAAAAAGATTTATTTACCTGGACACATATTGTTAAACCTGGACATATATTGTTAAACCTGAACACGACACATATTGTTAAACCTGGACACATCACACATATTGTTAACCTGGACAAATATTGTTAAACCTAGACACATTTGTTAAATTAAACATGGACACTTTTTTATTAAACATGCACACATATTGTTAAACCTGGACACTTTTTATTGTTAAACCTGACACATATTGTTAAACATGGACACATATTGTTAAACCTGGACACATTTTGTTAAACTTCAACACATATTGTTAACCTGGACAAATATTGTTAAACCTGGACACATATTTGTTAAAACTAGACACATTTTATTAAACCTGGACACATATTACCTAAACCTGGACAAAAAGACTCATTTACCTAAAAAAATACCTGGATAAATTTTATCTGAAACCTGAACAAAATGTACTTGGACCTGGGAAAAAAATCACTTTCCTGGAATGTTGTGAGCTCCAACCGGAGAAAAGCCAGCTCTACCAAAAAAGCAATTATTCTTCCATCCAGCCCCCACCTGGCACTCCTCTCCTCCTTTAATCTTCATTCACTTTATCTTGATGCATTATCTCCATCATCTTCATCTTTAACCTTCAAACTTTGAATATTGTGCTCCAATTAATAACTTCTCTGCTATTTTCTTTGATGATGACCTTAGCAACTTTTTTAAGACAATACCTTCTCCAAACAACAACATTAGGTTTTGGATTGTTCGTATTAATCCTTCCTAACAATTTCCTATCTTCTTTCAAAAACAATTTGGTAACCCATCTTCCCCAATTTCCCCCAAATCATCCTTACTATTCAATAGCCTTCGAGAATTAACACTCATATTCGAACCAACAACCTCAAAATTACCCAAAATTGGACCAATTTCCGACACAATCACAAGCATATTACTCGTCAATTGCGACGCATTTTCCATTCCGTCATTTTCTCCTTCAAATACGACTTCTCAACACCATCGATGCACGATTGTTGATACCAAAACCTTAGCGTTAGGTTTTGGGATGAAGGAAAAAGAAGTATTGGGTTTCAACCGTCTGATAGTGCACATCGAGTCAGACGGTCTGACCCAATACTTTCTTTTTTTTTTTTTTTTTCCTTCAAAAAAACCCTGTGGCATAATAATATTGTTGTGGAAGACTTATGGATTCTTTCTCTACTTCTCGAACTAAACTCATACATGACAACTCAATAGCTATTATCAACGAACTCACTTCACACGTCTCTACTTATGAACCCTCTTTTCTCTCCTAATCATCTCCAAATTGACATTCTAATAACAATAGCTTTGTTGTAGTGGTTCTTGTCACTAGAAGTGGTTTGCCAACAATAGTTTTTTTTTTTTTTTTGCAAAGATGTTTATGTCACTAGGGAGAGACAACATTGACACTATTAATGTGCAGAAGAGTTGTTTTTACCAAACTTTAAATGAGTCATTCAATATTATTTACTCTATTTATAATTTAGTGTATAAATTCCCTTCTATAATATTCGTAATAATTGTGAAATAATACTCCCTCCGTAACATATTAATGACAACGATTTGACATAAAATAGAGAGGAAAAACGTCAAATCGTTGCCATTAATATGTTACGGAGGGAGTACTAAGTTTTTACAAAAACATCACTATTTAAACAATTATAGCATCATCTGTCACAAAAAATAAAAATTATAGCATTGATTTCGAAAGTCGTAACTATGAACGAAAAAAAATACAAATTTGTTAAATACTATTCCTACCAATATTAAAGAGGAAAATGTGGAGTTGTTTTACATTTTAAAGCTTTAGCTTGTATGATAATGTTATTCTACAACTATGATTTAGTATTATAAATTATCATATTACAATTCTAGAAACAAAAATGGGAAGCCCCAAAAAATAGAGCGAGATGATTTCTATTATTGTACTCCCTTCGTAACATAAAACTTTCAACAATAATGTGATTATAAGTTACTAATATTAAAATTATTTTGACTAATTTATTCGTTTACATCCTCAAATCGCTTCCTCAAAATACATGCAAAATTAATTGTTAAAAGTTTTATGTTACGGAGGGAGTACTAAATACCCTTTTCTCTATTTTTTTATAAGGTTTCCTTTTCCTCTAATTTTAGGTAAATAAATTGTGGAATGACCTTTTCATTCCTTTTTGTGTTCTTTTTGAACTTTTTTTCTATTACATGTAAGATTTTCCATCAATCAATTCAATTAGTAGTCAACCAAAGATGTACAAGTCACTAATTTAAAAAGTTTTTTTTTTGTTTTTTTTTTTTGAAATAAGTTATTTTAATTTTAATTTTAATTCCTTCAATCTCTCATAATCCACTAAATTTAAAAAATTCAATGGACAGTCTGTAGGTAAACACCCACCACCCACTTTTCATTCCATTTTCATTTTCATTTTCATTTTCACATTTATACCACCTTCTCTTGATTCTCTCTCTCTCTCTTATTTCGCCATCAATTTAGTGCAAGAATCAAGCAAAGAAGATTACAAGAGCAATAAATAAAACCCTAAATCCAAAAAACCCCCAAATTTTGAAATTTAGAGACAGAAAAAAAAATGAGGCCTCAAAGAAGGGCGATCCATACAGTAATGGCGTGGTTGAAAAGACAACCACCAAAAGTGAAGGCTTTTCTTGCAGTGGTTGCTGGAATGGCGACTTTAGTATTGCTGAGAGCAGTTGTTCGTGATCACGATAATCTTTTTGTTGCTGCTGAAGCTGTTCATGCCATTGGAATTGCTGTTCTTATTTACAAACTTACCAAGGAGAAAACTTGTGCCGGTATTATTCTGTTTTTGAAGTTGATTAGTTAGTTTTCTATTATGGATTTTTTTGGGGGTTATAATTGTAGTTCGTAGCTTAACTGGTGCATTGCAATTTGCAATCAATGAACTAGGTTTTTGTTGATGATCTATTCATGGTTGAATTGAATGGTAATTTTCGATTTTTTCAGCTATTTGGTTCTCAATTTTGCCCCTCTTTCCCGGGCCTGGGGAATGAGTGGGTGGAATAGCTGGTAGCTAATTGATGCATTTTAATTGATGATCTAGGATTTTGATTTTGATGTATTTTATGTTTGATTTGAAAAGTTTAATTGCTTATTATATACTCCGTATGTGTTAATGTTGGCATGATGATTATCAGCAAGAATTCATCAATGGGAGGTGTTTTGGAGTTTAAAGTTTCTGTATTTGTTGTGATTGGAAAGTTTCTGTATTTGTTGTGATTATTTTCACCTGTGAAGTTTTTGGAGTTTTTGTCATTTTGGAATCATGTATTCATGTGATTTCATGGCCTCGTGTGTTTCCAATTGAAAAACTGTATCTTGCTTCATATAGCAAATCTATTCAGGAAATGCTTAATATATACCCGGGATGAACATGTTTTGTTCATTGTTCAGCGGTTTTTGGTTGTGGATTGCCCGCTAAAGGTTGAATATGTGAATCATAATGTGCAAGTCTTGGTCAAAAATGTTTTTTTCATTGTTCACTGGTTTTTGGTTGTAAATTGCAAACTAAAGGTTGAATATTTAAATCATAACGTGTAAGTCTGGATCACAAATATTGTACAATGAAGCTACGATATCATTTATTATTTAATTGGGTTAGGAGATTTAGGAGCTGGTAATTGTTAATTTTCAATACACAATTTTGACAAAAGATACATTTTTTTTTTGGGTATGAATCAATATGTTCATCCCCACTATGAATGTAATGCTGCTCTATTCGGGAAATGATATTTTTAAGATGCTATTTCAACAAATTTATTTGGGGACCCGTGGAGTGGGATTAAGGCTGCAGTAATGTAGTTATTGTTCTACTGTCTTGGGCATGGCTGTGTGAAGAAAAGAGAAAATTCACGAATTTTTTCCCAGACTTGATTTGCCAGTCTTTGATAGTGTTTGAGAATTTGAGGAAGGAAACAGGCAGACTTAACTAGTTCAGTAAGTTGCATTGCAATTAGGTTGACGTGAATGTGTATTTATATTGGCATCGAAATTCTTAAGAAAATAAAAGATGGTTTTTTCCTGTTTATAAAAGCCTACTAAGCATTAAAATAAAGCAACATTACAAGCTGAGTGCATCATACTAGTTTAACCAAGATAGATTCTAGCTCTAGATGAGCTCCACAAATATATAATACAATAAGGCAGGTGTTCTAGAATATGAGTAACATGAGTCCAAATTGGTCTCCTTGCATATGTAGCCGTCTCATCTGCTTCTTTGTTTTTCCTACACACAATGAATTTGACATCCGGAAGCATGATTTTCAGTTTTCTGCATTCATATAATATTGGCAGGTTCATCAGCACAAGACACTCCATGCTGTCTGATTACTCTGATCCAATCTGAATGTATGGCCATTCTTTAGAAGCAGTCCAAAGTAGAGCTTCTCTAATAGCCAATAACTCCACAGAAATAGCAGACAAAGCATCAAACCATTTCCAAAAACCACAAACCCAGTCTCTTCTGCTGTTTCTGGCTATGCCTGCGATACCTACACATAAATCTTCTTCAATTCAATAAGTATCAACATTATTCAAGAAACGAGGACGGGGTGGTGTCCAACTATGGCTAGCCACAAGTGGGGGTGGGGCTGGGGCATTTGTGAGATTGATGATTGAAGAAGGGGAATGTTTAGAATCGGCAAAATACTTCCAAGCATAAATCTGAGCTGCTTTAACACAATCCGAGGGAGAATTATTGTATTTCTGAAACACCATGCCTTTTCCCTTTTTCATTATATATGCCCATAACATGCAAGGAAAAAAAATGAATTTGGGAGTGACCTACATGCATATCCAAGAAAGGGTATCCATAACTCAAGAGTGAAAGGATGAGTTTTATGGTGTAGTTGAGAAATTTTGGACAAGGTTCCATACTTTTGGGAATTGGGGTTAAACAACAACACATGAGAAGAAGATTCAATATCATCGGGGCAAAAGGAACAAATTCTATAGAAATCAAACCCTTCATATCTAAAGTGTAGTTTGATGGGATTTTATCTAGCCATACAAGCCAAGAAATTTTTTAATTTTTGGAAAAGCAATACATTTCCAAATGAAATTGCAGTTACAGTTTTTTCTCATAATTTAATGAATAAAAAATGATTATAAGCATGTTTAAGACTGAAGTTGACCTCTTTTTACAAGATCACTATTTTTCTTGACACAAGAAGGAAGAGGGAAAGAAGCCCTTGACAGATGCCAATAACTGTTATTAATGCAATCCCTGACCAATTATCAAACCAAGAAGAGATATTCATCCCATATCCTAGGAGGTGAGTTGCCAAGTTGACACTATTCCTTTCCAAATAAGGAGCCCTTCTTGAAACTTACAGGACTCTCCGACAATCTCTAATTCTCTATTCTCAAAATATTTTGCATAGATCGCTCGTGAAAGCAAGAATTTTCAGGTTTATGAGACAACGTTCACTACAATTTAGGCAAGCAAACCAAGTTGGACACCTTAGATTCCTGCTACCTAGACCTTCTAAGCTTCTACCAAAGGAGAGACTACTCTCTCCCAACTAACTAAATGAACACCCATGCTATGAGGGGAATCCCAGATGGAAGCTTGAAGTCATTGAGTTGATGAGAGCCAAAGTGGTATTAGGAAGAGAGGAGGAGGGGGGGGGGGGTTCAATGCTATTTCATCTATTTAATATCTAAATAGGAGAGGGTGGCAGTGGCAGTTAGGGGGCCTAACATAGAAGTAGGCTTGAGGAGTGAGTTAAAGCTTATAATTGCTCAAAGTTTCAATTTGCTGGTGTACTGAGAAATTTTGTTTAGGACATATATGAATGCATTTAATTAGAACAAACTATGTTTTTGCAGATGCCCAATGACTTTTGATGCTTTAAAATATGGTGTTGGATATATTGCAACAATTCAAAATACCTCCCAGTCTGCCACTTCCAGTAAATTCCTTGAAATTGTTTTGAGTAGTACATCTGAGAGGGTACATAACCTGGAGATTAGAATTCCTTGGTAGTGTAAATGGATATTGTATCTGGGAGGGTACTTTAAACTGGGGATAGACAGCATAAATATGAAGTAGCTCTATTGTATATAAGAGGTTCATCCATTCCCTTCACCTGGTGAGCAAGGTTGATTGTTTTGGCAACACTCAACCATTTGTCAGCTGAAAAGTTCTGGATTGCAGCTGTAAACTTTTTATTCCAATTTTGGTCTTTGAATAGTCTTCAATTAACGGCTTCTAGTTTCTTTTAGATGCCACACGACTATTTGAGATTGCCATCTTTATATTTTATTTTATAGCTTAAGCTCTTGTCTTTTGTGGCTGAAGACCCCCCTTATGAGTTATGACTGCTGAGTGATCCTTTACCATGTTGAATGATTTGCAGGACTTTCACTAAAGTCACAGGAGCTGACAGCCATTTTTTTAGCAGCTAGGCTGTACTGCAGCTTTGTCATGGAATATGACATCCACACACTACTTGATTCAGCTACCTTGGCCTTTACATTGTGGATCATCTATATGATGCGGTTTAATTTGAGGTCAACCTATATGGAAGAAAAGGACAACTTTGCTTTGTATTTTGTGGTGAGTAAAGTTACTTTGATTACTATCGTCATCATCCTACCTCTTTGTTCTATGTGGAGTGATCCAAATCATAGAAACCTGCCTTCCTACTTGGCTTTAAGTTATGTGTTTGTGAAGTGTTTTACTACACATGTTTCATAATATGTGCAACAAATGGATATTATTTGTCAGGCATAAAATATTCATTTGTTGCACATATTATGAAATAGAGGTAGTAAAAAATTTCAAGGGCAACGGATTTTAAACCTTTAGTCTTATAATGTAGGTGTATTGAATAGATTATTGCAAGGCAAAAGGATTCAGTCCATAGGTGGGGGTACTTAGAGAATAGGAAAAATTACTTTGAAAGGTATGAACTATGACCGTTTTAATTTTAAAGGTATTAACTTTGGATTATTTCTAAACAGTACGAACTATGTGGTGACTTTGCAATGAAAGCTATTAATGAATTTTTGATTTGCTACTGAAGGTAATAGGCATGACGTGTCAGTTCAGATTCTTGTAGCTGTTAGGTATTAATAATTTTTCATTTTTTTTTCTTTAAAAAACCTTTTTGCTTAAAACAACTCTTTTTTTCTCTCATTATCTTTCTTCTCCATTTCTCTTCCTTCTTTCTTCTTCTTCACCTATTTTCCTCCAATTTTTTTAGAAGTTTGGGGAGAAAATCTGGAGGAAGAGTTTAATTTAATCCTTAAATTAATTGATGGATACCCTTATATAGTTATGGTTACTGAGTTTCCTGGTATTGTTCTTCGTCCTGTGGGAAATTTTATAGAATAACAGTGATTATCATTACAGATAACGTTGACATGTTGAAATTGATTCAATTAGGGTTAACGTTTTCCTATGAAAATGGTAATTTACCCACTTGTGGAACTGATAAGTGTTGCATCTGGAAATTCAATTTATGTGAATTTAACTTGAATGAATATGTTTTTGCCAACGGTTCGATCGAGCTCATTCGTCGAATTTGAGAGGAATAACGAGGATATGGAATCGATGCAAAGAGATTGTGGAAACATTTGATTTCATCAAGAGTAGTTTTAAACCCTAATGTTCATTGGATTATCTTTCATAGTGGGTATGATTTTGGGAACTTGCTTAAGCTCTTGACATACATAAGAAATGGAGGAAAATTGGAGAAGAAGAAGAAAGAAGGAAGAAAGAGAAACGGAGAACAAAGAGAGAGTGAGAGAAAGAGCTGGTTTTACAAAAAGGTTTTTTAAGGAAAAAAAATTAAAAATCATTAATAGATAACAACTACAAGGATCAAAACTGACATGTCATGCTTCTTACCTTCAGCAGCAGGTCAAAAATTCATTAATATCTTTCATTGCAAAGCCACTTCATAGTTCGTATTGTTTAGAAATAATCCAAAGTTGATACCTTTAAAATTGAAACGGTCATGGTTCATACCTTTAAAAGTAATTTTTCCTAGAGAATATGCATAACTTCATTCTCAGTTATTCTGGAAATAACTTTATTTGTTGGTTGTGTTTGCAAAAAAGATGTTAAACTTAGAGTAGTCTTTGTTAGCTCTTGCCATCAAGTAAATGTTGGTTTAGCCATGTAATTTATTGTATATTAACACATAGCCATCAAGTAAATGTAGCTCTGGAACCATCTCTGCCTTGGTGGATGCACTATGGGTCCAATTGGGTTCATTGAATCCATAATGGATCAGGAAAATGGTTAAATAAATATATGTTGTACATATACATATAAAAGAAAAGAGGCATCTGTCAAGGTGGTTAAGGTGCATTTACAAAGTGTTATTGAGCCCATTGATCATGGGTTCAATCCTCCTAGATGTCTTTTTTTTCTTTCAATTTTTTCCCTCTTTATTTGCCTTTTGCCTCATTTACTCCTTATTTCTATCTTTTATTTGTTGTCATCATTGATTTAATGCCACTCTTCATCAAATAACTTGTTCACTTATTAATCCCTAGTCTCAAATTATTTTTTGTATATTCTTGTATGGATAAAATTTCTATCAATTTTTATATATGTGGCGAGGCTCACACCAACTGTGTTATATTGTGAAATTATCCTCCTAATACTGGTAGTAAACTTGTACTTCATCCGTCCCTAAATGTTTGCTACATTTTCTTTTAGAGTAAATGGTCTCATACACACTCTCTCACCTTTTTACTCCTACCCCACATACTAACTAACCATCTATTACAACTCTTAAAAAAGTAACAATACCATACCCAAATGTAGCAAACATTAACGGCCCGTTTGGTTGTTAGTAATAAAATGTGGTAATGGTAATGGATTTAAAGTGTAATTTGTTAAGGAAAAACTTCAAAATCCCCATGGAAAGCATACTTTTCATTTTCAAATTTGAAATTTTTTCTTATTTTCCATTACCATCCACTACCACGGGGAAAGGTGGTATTAGATGGGAATGGATATTTGTGAAGAAAATTAGACAAATTGGAGTTAAGGTAGCACCACCATGGGAATGAATTTTGATTTTCCTTCCAAATCTAGTTATAAATTCATTCCCATTACCTCCATTTATAACCGGCTATCAAACGGGCGTAAGGGACATAGGTAGTAATTCGAATTTTGGATCTTGTATCTGAATTTTTTTACGATGATATATTACATTCAATTTCGAACCCATGGGATCGGATTCTTGGATCCTCCACTGCATCTCTGGTGATATTTTCTGATGCCTGTACTCTTATTAGCATGATCATGCTCCTATTGCTCATTATAGTTTTAGTTGCAAAATCTGTAAGAGTGATAAATGTATCCCCTTGCTCCTGTCTACCATATTTAGATCGTAGGAATTAATCACAGCAGCACAGCTGGGGTTTTGACAGAAGTAACAGTTGTGATGCTTTGGAAAATGTATCTTGTGGGTTTTACGTCTGTGCACAGCCATTGCAATGTGGATTTATAATCTGGAAAAGGTTATTTTGATGAATTATGGTGCTGCTTTGTAGAATTCCTGACTTAAGTGGAACCAGTCTTCCTGATTTATACTTTCTTCAGTACTATTCTCTTTTCTTCAAATTGAACTTTTCCTCCCATTTTCTTCCGCTACTAATGATTGTGCTTTTCTCCAAAATTTTGCAGTTAGTACCTTGTGTTCTTCTCGCATGTGCTGTTCATCCATCAACTTCACACAATATTTTTAACAGAATTTTGTGGGCATTCTGTGTATATTTAGAAGCTGTCTCAGTGTTGCCACAGCTTCGGGTTATGCAAAATACAAAGGTATAATTTCATGGAAAAGATTGCCCAAAATTTATAGTAATTGTTTAGATGTTCTTCAGTTTTGACGCTTGCATTTTATTTTCAGATCGTTGAACCATTTACAGCACATTATGTGTTTGCGCTTGGAGTAGCAAGATTCTTGAGCTGTGCCCACTGGGTTCTTCAGGTTTGATACAAATCCCAACCTTTTGAAAGTTGTCTAGTTAATATTCTCTTTTACATTGTTGGTTTGCTTTGATCTGGGTAAGATGCAACCCGACATACCTGGATAATGATTCCTTCTAGATATTGTTGGTTTGCTTTGGCCATTGGTTTGGTCTGTCCTGTGCACACAGTGCGTTTCACCTGTTAATTAGTCGGGTACTTGGGTTTTTAGTGCCTTTGTTAATTCAAACTTTTCTAGTTCATCTCAAGTCTAAGTTGGATTCATCCGGTGGCATTCAGGGTGCCAAAGGTCTGGCCCAAAGAATGCACATCATGTAGCTTAGCTTGAAAATGTGATTAATTAGTAGCTAGCTTACCAATGTGTTTATTAAACAATCATAGAAAGATGGGGAGGGTTTAGGGACGAGTTAGGGAGTTTGTCTTGCAATTTCCTGTAAATCTTTCTAACATTGAGAAATTTGATTCATGAACAGCAGAAGCAAAATGTATCCATCCAATTCCCTTCTATTCTCATTAAAGCCAAATCAGATAATAAATACGAAATACGAAGTATGCAGTAACTAGTGACACCCCACCCCCCCTCTCTCTTCACTCTTAAATTTCCCAACAACAAAAGCAGATTAACCTTTGATGGAGGAGAAAGCGCTTCACTTTACCAACTGCTTAGCATCATTAATTCTTAGTTGTGCCAGAAGATTCTCAATAGTCACATTTCTACTAAAAGAGAATTTTGGGAATGCATTAGTGTAGAAACTAGCAGTACAATATTCTCAATGTATATGAACTCGTATTTGTAGGGTTTTTTTATATCATATTTCAAGCAATGATTGTTTGTAGCAATCTTGACCAGGTATTGGACAGCCGTGGGTACCTTCTAACTGCTTTGGGCTATGGGTTATGGCCATCTTTTGTTCTTATCTCAGAAATTGTTCAGACTTTCATTTTGGCTGACTTCTGTTATTACTATGTCAAAAGGTTACCATTCTTGCTTCACTCCTATTTGATGCACTTTTTTTCACTAATTACTCTTGGTGAACTGAACATGACACTTTGTGTTTTTTATGGCTCTTACAGCATCTTTGGAGGGCAACTTGTCTTACGCCTTCCCTCAGGAGTCGTGTAAACTAGAGCTTATAGGATGATACACCAGCAAAGAGGGGGTTTTGCAAGCTCAAGGGTTGGTTTTCTTTTGCTTATTCAGCCGTCTTTGCACTCAATACAGGCTATCATGCCCTTGTTGTGTGACCAAGGTCTGATTCCAGGTGGGATTGTGTAGAAGCTAGGGTTGAAAGAACCTTGGATGAATGTTGAATCTAATGTTATTTATCTGGGGAAAAAAATTCATTAATTTTACAGGATCAGAAATTGTTAATTTTGTCACTTGTAACAGGCGTAAATGAAGCAGGACTTTCGTGTTTGTGTTTATATATGTTCTTGGAATATATGGAGTTTTGTTTCATTTTTCGAATCATCTTGCATCTGTATTTCTCTGCCCCTTGTAAAGGATTTCAGCTGGAAGTTGGAGATTGGTGAACATTGTAAACTAATCAACTCCAAAAAAAAAAAAAAAAAAATTCTGCTGTTAATACTATTAGACAGTTGAGTATACTAAAGAGTCCATGATATCTAGTAAAAGAACAAAAAAAATCAGCCTCTGGATCCCTGTCTTTGAAGAGATAAATTTATGTAATGTGAGATCATTTTTAAAGTTCATCTGTAATGTTTTTAAAAGAACATTGATCCGTCAAACAAAAGTCAATATTGTGTTGGGTATAGTTAAACATTGTCCGTTTTACGTACTAACATTTGCGTTTTGACAAAAGCATCATGTCACGGAGGTCGTTGAAGCAAACAATGATGCTAGCGGCGGCAACAACAATTAGTTTTTTTTTTTTAAATTTCGTTTCTTGTGTTGGGGTGCTTAATAAATCAGACTCCTATTAAGGTAGAGGCACCTGTTTTAGACACCCTCACCAATGTTGGGGGCCTATAATGTTTGATTAAAAATGAAATAAATTCGTATATTGTACCTTGTAGTGAATGCCACGGGATGCGTAAAATATGAGGAGAGAGAAAGGATGTGTATACATTTTAATCATAGCTTTTGATATACATTTTAAATTGATGCTATTCTAATTGTGTTGGAAAATTGACTTCAAGAGCTTTTTAACGAACTATCACATGCTAATTTCTAAAAGTAACCTGAAAGTTATAACCTTTTAAAAGTGGATTGTTTGCGCAAGTTGGGGTGTCTGAAATAGGCACCTTTACCTAGGTTGGGCACTTCTAAGCACCCCTTCCTTGATAAGGGCGCCTTTTTTTGCACCTCTTCCTTGGTCGAGGCCTGATTTATCAGGCGCCCTAACCTTGGTCAGGGAATGATTTATCAGGTGCTCATCATGAAAAAAGCCTAATCACCCTTGATTTCGTACTTATCTCTCTAATGTTGTTTATGACTGCTCCAACATTTTCCGATGATGCTAGTTGTTCGAGAGGGAGTATGTGTACATTTAGAATAAAGATAAAATTGTCAAAACACAATTAAAGTTCACTGTTGTGTTACTACAAAATTTGAAAGGAGATTAACATTATAGGTGATGAATGCCTAGATTATGTGGTGGTTGCGTTCGAGTCTAATGTGTTCCACTCCAACCCTTGCATTTACTCATGAACGATCATTGATGGAGATGGCTCAAGATGTCTCAATGGCTTGGGATAGGAAACAGTTAAGTCTAGAGCTAACAATGATTAGTCAAACCATGGTATGTTAAACTTTTGTAAATTGAAATCCTCAATTAGGTTTCAAATTGTGCAAATTATTAGGTGCACCCAGGACCACCTAACTTTTTATGGTCTCTATTATTTTTATTTATAAAAAACTCGGTTGATTTTTTTTCCTCTCTTTTTTCTCACATCCTATCCTTTTCATTTGGTCATCTTCATCTTTTGTTGCCGATTTTTTTTCTCTCCCTCCTCTTAACTGAGTGTTTTCATTTATAATATTCAATAATCAATCTCAATCGCAATTTTCATTTGTAATTATTGTGATGGATGATGTTGTTGAGTCATGCAATTTGACATATGAGATTTGTGATGATATTTAAGCTCTTGAAGATGATAATAATATGTTTTTATTGATTTTTTTGGGTGTTTTTTGTATTGGTGATGAATATTCATTTTAGATTCAGTTCAGATTGCTGTAAAAATAAATGTAAGTTTAGTTGTAAAATGAATATTAGTATGAAGAAATGAATATTCAATATACAAAAATGAATATTTATATTAGTTGTTGCAAAAGTGAAGGTAAGTTCAGGTTTTTTTTTTGTGATAAAATGAATATTTCGTATTAAAAAATGAATAATCATTTTACTTATCGCAAAAGTGAATGTAAGTTCGGGTTCTTTTTGGTAAAATGAATATTTAGTATAATAAAATGAATTTTCCGTATTAGAAAATGAATATTAAGTTTAGATTGGTGCAAAGTTGATTGTAAGTACAAGTTCTTTGTGATAAAATGAATATTGTGTTAAAAAATAAATATACGATATATAATAATGAATATTAGTTTTAGTTGTTGCAAAAATGAATGCAAGTTTTGTTTTTTTTTTTTTTGTGGTAAAATGAATATTCAATATTAAAAAAAAAAAAATGAATATTCAGTATTGAAAAATGAATATTCACTATAATTGTTAAAGCTGACGCGCGAGACCGCAATTGTTCTATATGCCCCCGGGAGCACCGTATACTATAGTTTAAAAAATTAGTTAAAAAATAAAGATTTTAGTTTTTTTAAAAAAAAACTGTATTAAAAAAAATGAATATTGTAACGTACAAAAATGAAGATTAAAGATAAAAAATAAATGAAGATTCCCAGGACCACAAAAAACTTGATGGTCCCGGGAGCACCATATAACAATTGTTCAAATTGGGTGTAATTTTCATTGTTTTCGCCCTTATGTAGTTCTCCTCCCAGTAATATTCTAGTTAGCTAGCTAGGGTATTGCTTGTTCCCTTGTATATAAAAAAAAAAAAGAAATAAGTTCGCTAACATCTTGACCTTATGTAAGTCTAGTGCTAATCATGACTAGTCAAACCACCGTATATTCAACTTTTGTAAAGAGAAATTCTCAATTAATGTCCATGATATGGATAAAAATATATTTGTAGAGGTGTCAAATTGGGTGTATGGGTTGGGTCAATGTGGGTCGGGTCATTGCGTATGGGAACCCTTTGATTTTTGGGTCGAGTAATGTTTAGGTCGGGTCGGGAACGGGGCGAGATGGTTGAGGGTACGGGTAAGGTTCGATTTGATTCGGGTCAAATTTGGGTTAGGTGTCTTTTGGGTTGGGTTGGATCGGATCAGGTTAAAATGCAGGTTGAAACGGGTTCATTGCGGGTTTCGATCACTACTGGTTGGGCTGTTTTCGGGTTCAGGTTGAAATGCATCGGGTCCCCCATGAGTCGGGTGCATTTGGGTCGGGTCATTATCGTGTTGGATCCTTTTTTGGGTTGGATCAGTTTCCGATCGAGTCTATTCGAGATGTTACGTTTGGTTCATATCGTTTACGGATCGGACTAATGCATGTTGAAGCGGTGAACAATGATATGTGGATTGTATATTCGTATTAGGTGTAGGGATTTTCGGATACAAGATCGAATCTGATCCGAAAATCCGATTATTAGTTTTGTTTAGGATCATGGTTTTTTTATTATTAGGATCGGTTCAGAAGAATCATGTTTTTTTTTTAATTATCCGAATTTAAAATTTTTTGATTTGGTATTTGGTTAAAAAATCGAAAATTGTTCCAGTTACCTTATTCCGTTGTCGGATTTCGGATCGAGGCGGATATTTCTTTGATTAGAAGTTTGGAATTGCAAAATTATGCCCACCCCTAGATTATATGCAAAGCCAGTTCCATTCGGGTTGAGTCAGGTGTGAAATGGGTATGCCAACAAAATCCTCAAAGTTTTCTTTTGATGATGCTTGTTTTGTTAAGAAAGGAAAACAATTTTCCTATAGTTGGAAAGCTATCCTAAGATATGCCACATTTCACCCTATATTTCTTCAAAACAAAGGGAACCTACTTCCTTTGAAATAAGGAGTAAAAAAGAAAGCGCGTGCGTAACAGTACAATAATCTTGCAAAAAAGATATTTTCCTAAATGTGAACTATATCATTTTGAAAAGTAATATCCCAAGATACGGTACCATTCTCGAATCTGGACTTAATCAGTATTTTCCTATAATGTGAAACTCATCTTCAATAGGTAAAAGTAATAATTTTCCTATCACATAAAATTCGCTGATATTCGTCAATATCATCACTCCCGAGTGCAGCACAGTGGTAGTATTTAACATTCGAAGCTTAACATGGGGGGATCAAAATACTATTTCACCCAAATTTCAATATTTTCTCTGCCAAATTGACTACAAAAAGTTCCATTTAATTTTATGTTGCTAATCCAGTGAAAACCCTGTCAAGTAGTAGAAACATTTGTTCAATTCAAATTGACGAATCTTTAAATCGGTGAGTATGTATTACTAATAGCATTGTTATAGCTTTCTTCATATTCCAGCATTCAAATTCAACAATTTTTGCCTGTTTGTTTAATATTCATACTCGTTTTTTCAATCATGCTTACTAGGTTAATAAAAAATGGGTTAATTTTTTTTTTTTTAATCATGTTTTGCTTTTAGTGAGCATTTTTTTTTTCAATTTTCCCTAATTCATAGTTTCATACAAAGAATCCATTTGTGAAAATTTTTACTATAGTTTCCTCTCGATACAAGCATGTCCTAAACAAACAGTGGTACATTAGTCTTTCGATAATAGTTTATTTTTATTTGTATCGGATTAGGTAGATAATACTTCATTTAAATTAGTATAGCTATATGACATTAGTTACAAATTACAATGGTGCATTTCTTCATGTGATGAGTTTAAAGAGGCTATTTGGTTGGACAGAAAAAAAAAAATGTACAGCTATTGGACATTTATGCAATCCAAACATACTCAAATGATGAGAGAAAAGTAATTTTATAGTATTGTAGTACTTTTATTGGACATAGAGTTCCCCAAACAATTTTTCTAACCCTGGCCTAACCGCCTAACAGCACAGCCATCATCCAAGTACAGGTGATCTTGGGCATATTTATAGTAGGCAGATCTAAGTTGCATAGATACAGGTGCAAAACAGGTATAAGATACATTGATTTGAAAAATATAAAATATGAGTATGATAAAGAGATCTTATTAAATACTTTAATAAGTTAAGAAGTTTTTATTAAATTTTTAATATCATTTGAAATACTTTATGCCATGTTTGGATCATGGGCATAATTTCATATAGGGAGTAGAAAATTGGGAAATTCCCTTCTTGTATGAATTTTACCCTTCTTGTATCCTAACAAAACAAACATAAAGAACAAACTGGAACGGAGGGAGTAGAAAATTGGGAAATTCCCATTCCCTCCACCTCCCCCACCCTCTCACCACCTTCTTCCTTCGAAACCACCCAGCCTGCCCCACCGCCCTCCCAAACTGACCAGTTACCCAGACCACCCCCACCACCCCCATCCCCGAAACCCCACATCGCTGACAACCATATTCCCGGTCCCCCAACCCCTGAAACCCCATCTCCGTAACCCCCACCATCAAACCCCCCTCCCCTTCGACCACCATCCCAGCCCATCCCGCCGAAGACAAACAACCCCATTGAAACCCCCACCCCCAACCACCCCATTTGAAATCCTCACCCCTAGCCACCTCAACGAACCCTCAACCACTCTAACACACCCCCTTCGAACCTCCCCTCCTCCATCCCAAACCAACCCAGCCACCCTGTTCAACCCTCTCCACCTTCAAAAACCAACCAAGCCACCCCTACCCCACCCACAAAGCCCCCAAACCCACCCCCACCCAAATTCGACCAAACCCAACCAATCCCCACCCCAATCCGACCCACCCGAACCCCCCACCCCATCATTAACTATTTTTTTAATGATTAATTAATTAATTAATGCTAAATATGTTAGTTAACAAAATATTATGTTAATTAACGGAATTTTCGTTTTATTATATCACATTTGGGAAATGATCTGAGTAAGAATACATTAATACCAATGAAATTAAAAAAAAAACTTGGTACTACCAATGGGATTTTGCAAAAACACAGTAGTACCAATGGGAATTTCCCAATTTCACAAAATAACCGAGTCACACTTGGACACGTACCTATGTCAAACATGGGTACCCGAATCCAAATAATATACCATATAACATCAGTAATCTTCCTACATGTTATGTGCTCAGGTTGTCCATGTTTCTCCTCAAGGGCTTTGCATATACACTATATTTTGCTGATAGCAATTCATCTGTAACCAATTCTACTTTTTACTTGTATTTTTCCTTTGTGTTTGAACTTTGAAGTATGCTACAAAATCTAAAGCTCCTTTACTACACACCCAGGTGCTCGTAGAGCTACATTTTCAGTTTGCGCATTTATTATGTAGTTTTGCTTGTGAAGTTATTTCAAATCGCTCATTACGAAGTATTCTATATTGCTCCTTTTCTAAAACTGCATATTAAATGAGCAAAACATAAACATAGGTGAATTGCATATTAAACACATGGCTGTAGGATATAAATTCTACAACTTGAATTTAACTGAGGCTATTATTTATATGCTTGTAAGGTGAGTAAGAGCATCAAACAAAGCATAACAGGATGGTTTGTGAGAATAGTGAATCCAAAGCCTTGAAGTCATCAGAATTCCACAAAAATATAAGAGCAACAATAATTCATGAGAAAAGGATGATGAAGAAGATGCATTCTTCTGCAAAGTTGAACTTGGATCATGCACTTGTCAACCATGAAAATGCTAAAGATAGTCTTCTTCCCATTGCACTTTTGCAAAAGCATGCCAGGATTATCAGAATGTTAGTTTTACGCCAGAAAAGAATGGACCGTTATCTTCGTATAATATCCACTAATAATGGAGGCATTATTCAAGAAATGAATGACACAATTTTTGCGGATAAATTTGATTCATACATGGGAGGAGGAGGAGGAGGTATGTGTTCTATTTGCATTCATTCTTTCACTTTTTTCAATTTTTTTGTCATTGATTTTATATTATTGAGATGAATTTGCAAACGATGCAATTATATATATCTAGGGATGAAAACGAACCGAGACGAGTATCTGATTGTTCGAGCTAAGCTTGATAAAGTAAATGTGTGTTCTGAGCTCAAGCCGAGCTCTTTTCTTCCTTGTTTGAGCTTGGCTCGTTAAATAGTAGGCTAGCTCGAGTTCGGCTCGGGCTTGCTTGTTTGGGTGCCGACCTTTAGCTTGAACAAGAGAACTATATTCGAACTAAATTTTAATGAATGAGTTATGAAAAAAATCCTATTACCTTTCTGTTCCTTTATTTATGAGAATTTGCAACAATACCTTTAGGAAAATATGAGCCTTTTTTTCCCTAGATCTTATATTCTTATACTATTGATTAAATTTTAAAAATAAACTAGCTTACAAACGAATTGTTCGGAAGCCTAAATGAGCCGACTATAATGGTATTCAAGCTTAGCTCGATCATTTAGTAAACGAGTGTCAATTTTTTTTTCAAGTTTGTTCCTTTACTTATCGAACGAGTTTTAACCGAGCTTGTTCATGAGCTGTTCACGAATACATCAGCTCATTTGCACCTCTAATTATAGCAGATGTAATAAGTTTAAAGTTGTTATATTCTGTATTCCTGTATGTACTCTGTCAATTACTGAACCCATCATATTATGCACAATAGTTCTGCATGCTTTCTATGCATTTGTGTTTAAATACAGTACATACATAAACAAATTCTGTTTTGGTATTTCTTTGAACTACAATGTAGAAGCTAATGTTTTCTATTGACATTTTTGCTGGTGTTTTAGGGGACATCACATCCTGTGACATGCAAGCCAAACATATTTCTCTTGAAGACACTAAGCAAACATATTTAGGGGTTGAAGAGTATACTGAAACTCAAGATGAACCTGAAATTGCTGATGAAGATGAAGATCTTACCAATATATGGAAGGAGATGGAATTTGTAATGGAAACTTCCAAAGTATTCTTTCTTCATTTTCTCGGTCTATTGAGTTTATGCAATGATAGGACCAGTGCTACATAATTTGCCTTTTACTTTGCTTCTATGATTCTCGGTTCGCCCAAAATGAGCCAAAAATGGCCCAAAACTGACATCATTTGTTTTTTTTTTTTTTCCGGATCGCAATTCGCAGTCAAAATAGGGAAATATGTAACATTGGATAGGACTATATATGTTGTGTCTTATGATTTCAATTGGTTTCACTTTCTTGTGTTAATAGGAACTTCCTGAAAATCAGCTTTCCAATGAAGATAAAAAGGAAGGTGAAGATGACTGCTACCATTCTTATATCTTGAAGGATGATATTGGTTATGTTTGCCGTGTTTGTGGACTTGTGCAAAAGAAAATCCAAGATAATTTTGAATTTCTCTACCCAGAAGTACATTTCTTCCTCATGTTAATTGGTTTATTTCCTTTTCATCATCATTTTATCTCAATATGCTTCTGAATTGATGATCTGATTTCTTTGAAATGAGAATCAAATCTAAGTTTTCTTGCATATTCTATGACCTCTAATTTCTACTTTCTGATTTTTCGCTTTCTTCTTGCTACAGAGAACAAGGGCAAAGTCTTGTTACCAAAATGAACCTAAGAAGATCGAATATAACAATCGAAATGATGGCACTCTTCCTGACTGGTGTAAGCTACCAAACATGGATGAAGGTGTGACAGAAGTTTTAGCTCACTCAGAACACATAAAACAGATGAAACCCCATCAAAAGGAGGGCTTCGATTTCCTGTTAAGGAACATGGTTTCTGAGAATCCACATGGATGCATTTTAGCTCATGCTCCTGGATCAGGGAAAACATTCATGATCATATGTTTCTTGCAAAGCTATCTCTCTAAGTACTCTTCTGCTAGACCACTGGTAGTACTCCCAAAAGGAATTTTAGGTACATGGAAAAAAGAATTTCTGAGGTGGCAACTCGACGGTATTCCTTTACATGATTTCTACTCTGTAAAGGCAAGAAGTCGAGCGCAGCAGCTGAATGTTCTGAAACAATGGACTGAGAAGAAGAGTGTTCTTTTTTTGGGGTATAAACAGTTTTCTTCCATTGTTACTGGTGATAAAACTAGCAAAGAAATGGCAGTTTGTAAAGAGATACTGGTGAGAGCTCCAACTGTTCTGATACTAGATGAGGGCCATACCCCGAGGAATAAAAATACTGATATTCTGTACTCGCTAACCCAAGTTCAGACACCAAGTAAAGTCGTACTTTCAGGCACCCTATATCAGAATCATGTACAAGAAGTGTTCAACCTTCTGAACCTGGTTCAGCCTATGTTTCTGAAATTACAGCGGAATCGTGCAATTGCTGAGCGTATTATGAGCAAAGTCGAGATTTCTGGAGTCAGAAAACAGTTGACAGGAAAAGGGTATGCTGCTTTTTATGAATTAGTGGAGAATGCACTGATCAACGATGAAAACGAACAAAGGAAAGTTGGGATCATAAAAGATTTGCGTGAGATGACTTGCGATGTTCTTCATTATTATAAAGGAGATTCTTTGGATGAGTTGCCTGGACTTGTAGACTTCACACTCCTGCTCAATCTTAGCCTTCAGCAAAAGGGTGAAATTGATGAGATTAAAAAACTGAAAGAAAGAAAGTTCAAATACAGCTCTTTGGGGAGTGCAATATGTGTGCATCCTCAACTGAAGCTGTTCTCAGGGAACAATAATGAAAGCAAAAAAGTACTTAATGATGAAAATGTGGATCAAATGATCAAGACAATGGATCTTAAAGACGGGATTAAAGCCATGTTCTTCCTCAATCTACTGCGTTTATGCGATATTATGAATGAAAAGCTGCTAGTTTTCAGTCAGTATCTGCTGCCATTGAAGTTCTTAGAGAGGTTAGCAGTTTATGAAAAGGGTTGGAGTATCGGCAAAGAGATCTTCATGATTACAGGTGATTCAAAACCAGAACAGCGTGAATGGTCTATGGAACAGTTCAACAGTTCACCTTATGCTAGGGTTTTTTTTGGATCGATTAAAGCGTGTGGAGAAGGAATATCACTTGTCGGGGCATCACGGGTTCTGATACTTGATGTTCACCTGAACCCTTCTGTCTCTTGGCAAGCAATATGCCGGGCTTTCAGGCCCGGACAACAGAAGCAGGTGTTCACTTACAGACTGGTTGCTGCTGATTCTCCTGAAGAGGAGGATCACTCAGCTTGTTTCAAGAAAGAATTAATATCAAAAATGTGGTTTGAATGGGATAAATATTCCAAGAAAGATTTAACTCTTGAGACCATTGATATGGAAGATTGCTGTGATGCATTTTTGCAGACCCCCCTGCTTAGGAATGGCATAAAAGCTTTATACAAAAGGTTTGTTGGTTCTCCCTACATCGCTTTTTTTCTATCTAGACAAGAAAACAGTAAAAATAATAAAATTAAACTCATTTCTTTCTTTTGCAGGTAATTTACAGCAGCAAACACATTTGATAGTAGAACTTGATAGATGCTGCATAATTATATATTCTAGATTCGGAATGGCAGGATAAGAAGTAGAATATGTTGTTATTAGATAGAAGTGATACAAAGGGATGGTTAATTATTTTCCCTTAATTTTGTTTCATACTCTTCAACTGTTGTTGTCTTAAGTTCGTTGTTGTCGAAACTAGTATCAAACCCGTGTGATGCACGGTATCATATTAATATGGTTTTTATGTTATGTTATTAGAGATAAACTCGCATTCTTCAAACATGGGTGAGAATCTAAAATCGTATTTATTACAATATGTTTACAATTGAAATATTCATTGTGCTCATCTCAATAAGTTTTAATATTGGATGTTTGTATACCTATATGAGAATCGATTGTACAATGCATGCAACGATAATAAAAAATCTATAAAAGTCATAACAAGAACTGTTGTCACAAACAATGGTGATTAAATATTATAGGAGTATAGATATTAGACAATAAAAATCTTTTATATTCTATTTTGTTCTATTTGTATTATTGTCCTATATATAGGACCTTTTGTCTATTGTATTAAGTAGAACTAATTCATTTTCTAATGTAATAGTTTGTTAACACTGTTATAACAAACTTTTGGTGAAATTCAATTTTATTTTCTCTCTGAATATTTTCATGGTATTAGAGCCTTTATCTCACTTCGAGATTGTGTTTTCTTCTTTAATAATCGAAGCATGAATTCATTCCTTTAATGGCGTAAATTTCTCAATCAACAATTTCTACAGTTTCAAACCCTTCCTCAAATTACACAGATTCATATTTCATTTCGAATCAGACAATACTAGTAATTCTTTGGTTAAGGTTCTCTTTAATGGAAACAATTATAGTAGATGGAGTCGTGCTGTGAGGAGAGCTCTTGGAGCTAAGAATAAACAAGGTTTTATCAATGGAGCTATTAAGGAGCCCAAAGAAACCGATAAAGATTTTGAGAAATGGAAAATTGCTGACTACATGGTTACTTGGTGGATTTTGAGTTCGACGAAAGAAGATATTGCAGAGTATTTCGAATCCGTTGCTACATCCATCCAATTATGGAAGGAACTTGCAGAAAGATTCAGTCAAAGCAATGGACCTCTCATTTATCAATTGAAGAAAGACATTGAGAATTTGAAGCAAGAGAATCTCTCTTTGTTGAATTACTTCAGTAAACTCAAGAAGCTATGAGATCTATTAAAGGATCCTCGTCAAATGCCTACATGCGTGTGTGGTGCAATGAAAAACTGCACTTGTGGTTTGTTCAAGAAATTGGCTGATTTTGAGGAGGAAGAGAAGTGCATGCAATTTCTTCTTGGTTTAAATAGTGGCTAGGACAATGCTGTTACAAATGTCATAACAATGGAACCTCTGCCTTCCATCAATCATGCATTTGCTATTGCACAAAAGGTTGAGAAGAAAATGGAAATCTCTCAAGAGCAAAATTCAATTGAAAGCAGTGCAATGGTGTCACAAAGGTCTGGAAAGATTACTAATAAACAAGGTGGAAATGGAAGGAAAGATTGGAAGAAAGAGAAATTGGATAGGTTTTGTACTCATTGCAAAACCAAGGGTCATAATGTGGAACAATGCTTCAAGATTGTAGGTTATCCAGATTGGTACAATGCTCTTACAAGAACTAAAAGTGAGAAGAAATTTGCTGCAAACTCTCAAGTTGACTCTCCACTGGATGATGCTGATGAAGCTACAGCCTCTTATGTGAATTCTACTGTCCTCAACACAATCAGGCAAGAAATTAAGAAAGCTTTAGCTGGCCAAAATCAGGGAGGTAATACTTCTGGTTCTGCAAGTTTCAATGCTCTTGTTAACTTGCAGGTAATACTACTTCTTCCTTAAGCTGTCACACTTCTAATTTTGCTCTTAAAAATGTTTGGATTGTTGATTCTGATGTATGATAAGAGTTTGTTTAATGATAAAAGAAAATTAGACAAACCTATCAAGATTGGTCTTCCTTATCGTACTATTAAGATGGTTTATGAAATAGGGACAACTTATATTAATGACAAATTAATGCTAAAGAATGTGCTATTGGTTGAGAATTTTAGACATAATTTGCTATCAGTAGGACAATTGCTTAAAGATAATAATGTGAAGATTGAATTTACTAAAGATATTTGCTATTTTCAGGACCAATTTAATGGAGAAGTGAATGGTTGTGCTAGAAAAGGAGGACTATATTGTGTCCATGCTGATACTGTTCATTCTAGGAATGAAGGTTTGATAAATGAATCTATGCGTGGTGCTGTTTTAGCCTTTAGGCAGTGAGCATATGTCATGCCTTGGCCTCCAAACCACCAAACATATGAACAAAAGAAGGGTAATTATGGGAATGCCTAAATGTATGTGCTGGACCAATCAAGAGGAAAGGGAATAAGGATGAATAGTGCTATAAATAGATTAAAAGCTGTCATGTGGGTTTTCATTCAGAAAAAAAGAGAGAAAAAGTTTATTGTTTTGTAGTGTAGAATATTTTGTCATATCCTTGTAACAACTTTTTTGGTGAAATTCAATAGCTCTCATCCTTTCCCCTATTAATCTGTGAACCTTTTCGATCTAGTGTCACTTGTATTGCTTCATTGTTGCTTCCTTGCTGTGTGAGTGTTGCTGCAGAGTAGTGTCACAGGTGGTGGCTTAGTGAAGCCATAACAGCATATTAATTAAGTGCAAACTTCTAGTAGTATAATGAATAAGAAGTCTAGTATGAAATGATTTGAATCTTATGCATGCTAGAATGGGACATGTTTCTTTGTCTAATATGAGACATATTACTGATTGTAAATGCAAAGGTATTTCTGGATATAATTGTGACATTTGCCTTATTTCCAAGTTTCACAAGTTACCTTTCAATAAGAGTAAAAATAGAGCTGAATCTTGTTTTGATTTAATGCATATTGACCTATGGGGACCTTATAGAATCAAATCTCTTAGTGGAGCAAGTTATTTTTTGACTATCCTTGATGATTGTAGATTTGTAGTAGAAGTACTTGGACAATTTTATTAAACAATAAAATGCAAGTGTTTGACACTATCTCAAATTTCCTTAGCATGATTGAGACTCAATTTTGCAAGAAAATTAAAATCATAAGATCTGATAATGGAACTGAGTTCATACAACAACTATATTTTAAATTGTTCAAGGAAAAAGGTATTTTACATCAAACTAGTGTTGGTGGTGTTCCACAACAAAATGGAAGAGTTGAAAGAAAGCACAGACACTTGCTTGAGGTGTCTAGAGCTCTTAGATTACAAGCCAATTTACCAAAAGAATTTTGGGGAGATTGCCTTTTAACTGCTACTTACTTGATAAATAAGATGCCTACTAAAAACCTTGGATGGAAGATTCCCTATGAGATTCTTCACAGCAGACCTGTAGCTTATGATGAATTAAGGACTTTTGGGTGTTTGTGTTATGCCTATAATTCTGATAGAAGGAATAAAAAACTAGATCCTAAGGCCAAAAGGTGGATTTTCATTGGATATCCTTATGGTAAAAAGGCTTACAAGTTATATGAGCTAGATTCTTCTTCAATCATTATTTCCAGGGATGTTATTTTCTATGAACATTTATTTCCCGACAAAGATAAAAATGTGAACACTGATTCTCATATTAGTCCTACATTGGTAACATTTGGAGATAATATTGATTTTCATGCCCCCCAACAACTTTCTTCATGTACTAATAATGGATCAAATTCTGATCCACTTATGAAGAGCACAGCTCAGAATATCCCTGACTTGAATAAATCTGGCCAACATAGAACAGAACAGAACAGTGATTATCTAGATGATTCTGTTCTGTCTAAAGATTCAGCCCAACATATGGTTTCTCATGATATGGATAAAGGGTCTGCTCCTAAACATTTATCCCAAAGCTTACCCAAAGCCACTAGAACAATCAAAACCCCTGAAAAATTGAATGATTTTGAATGTACCTATAAACCTCATAGATCTAATTCTACTAATCTAGACTCTGATTCTTTCTCTCTTACGATAGATTCTAATATTATAATTGATCCAAAGACTTATAAACAAGCCAAATGTTTTCCTGAATGGGTTGAGGCAATGAACAAGGAATTAACAGCTTTAGAATCAAATAAAACTTGGGATCTAACCTGGTTACCTAGTGGAAAAAGAGCTATTGGCTCAAAATGGGTTTTTAAAACTAAACTTAGGCCTGATGGCTCAATTGAGAGACACAAAGCTAGATTAGTTGCTATTGGATACCAACAAATTGAAGGAGAGGATTATAATCAAACTTTTTCCCCAGTGGCCAAACTAGCTACAGTTAGAGTAGTCATAGCTCTTGCCACTATAAAGGGGTGGATGTTACATCAATTGGATGTAAACAATGCATTTTTGCATGGTATCTTAGAAGATGAGGTCTATATGGTTCCTCCTCCTGGTTATACTAAGGGTCTAAATGGTCAAGTTTGTAAGCTTAACAAATCTATATATGGTTTAAAACAAGCTTCAAGACAATGGAACAAAGAGTTGAAAAAATTACTTTTCACTTTAGGTTTTGTTCAATCTACTCAAGATTATTACCTATTCTCTTGTGTATGTTGATTATATGATGATTACAGGAACTTGTGATAAGCAAATTTCACATATTAATATGGCTTTGGATAAGGCTTTCACTATAAAGGATTTGGGAGAGCTCAATTACTTCCTTGGGATTGAAATTATAAAGTGTAAGCAGGGAATGTTCTTACCTCAGAAGAAATATGCAAGTGATATTCTTGTTGATTGCAACATGAAAGACTGTTCTGTTGCTGCTGCCCCCTTACCAACTGGGCTGAAACTTTCAGTAGATGCAGGGGATCTTTTGCATGCTCCTGATATCTACAGGAAGTTGATTAGTAGGCTTTTGTACTTATAGTATTCAGCATCTAAGTCAATTTATGCATGCCCCAAGAGTCCCTCATCTTAGGGCTGCTATTCACATACTCAAATACCTCAAGGGAACTATTGACTATGGTTTGTTATACCAGTCTGATTATGACATTTCTTTATTAGCCTATAGTATTCAGCATCTAAGTCAATTTATGCATGCCCTAAGAGTCCCTCATCTTAGGGCTGCTATTCACATACTCAAATACCTCAAGGGAACTATTGACTATGGTTTGTTATACCAGTCTGATTCTGACATTTCTTTATTAGCCTATAGTGATGCCAATTGGAGTTCTTGTCAATTTTCAAGTAGATCATTAAGTTCTTATGCTATCTTCTTTGGTAAGAATTTAGTCTCATGGAAAACCAAAAAGAAAAGTATAGTTAGTTAGCAAGAGTTCAACAAAAAGCTGAATATATAAGCATGTCAAGTTCAGATAGTGAGATTGTTTTGTTGGAAGGTCTGCTTCAAGATTTAAACATTTCTGTTCCTTTTCCCATTCAACTTTGCTGTGATAACATTTCTGCAGAACTTCTTGCTCAAAATCCTAAGTTCCATGAAAGGACTAAACATATAAAAAGGATGCTCATTACATATGAGAACAAGTTGATTCTGGTTTTATTTCTACTAAACATGTTTCTAGTCAGTTTCAAGGTTTCAACTAGCTGATTTACTTACTAAACCTCTTGGAAGTCTGCAGCATCATTCTCTTAGTGCCAAGCTTATTATTATTAGATATTATTACATATAGGACCTTGTTCTCATTACATATGAGAACAAGGTCCTATATATTCTATTTTGTTCTATTTGTATTATTGTCCTATATATAGGACCTTTTGTCTATTTGTATCAAGTAGAACTAATTCATTTTCTAATGTAATAGTTTGTTAACACTGTTATAACAAACTTTTGGTGAAATACAATTTTTTTTTTCTCTCTAAATATTTTCAAATATCATTATATCAAAGATAATATTGGTAAATGGCAAAGCACAAATTAAGAATATGTATTTATGCAATTAACCGTGACGTAATGGTTAAAGCATGTTTTAAGGAAATAAGAGGTTAAGTTTTTGAGCATAAAATGATCAATTTCTCAACAAATGGTATACAAAATCAGGCTAGCAAGAAGGTAGGCTGGCCTTACAAGAATGATGATATTCCTATAACTAAAATGGTCAAACAAGTTTTATCTCTGAAATTTTCTTTCAAAAACACAATCATATAGTCATGAAGACATCAAAATAATAAGTGGGGATCATATTAATAAACTGACTTCTGAGATGGGATCTTCTTAACCTATACCTGAGATGGTTGTATCATCCTTCGCCTTCACGGTATGCTCAATTTCGAGCTCGATAAACTGCAAAATGGAATATATCTCATTTGATCTTGGGTGAGACCTATCAGCAACTCGAAACTCGTGCTTTTTCCCACTAACCTCCAGCCAACTACAACCAGGGGTCTTCTTCAGATTTTTATCTCTGAGAAAACTTCTCATTTTTGCTACTTTATCCCACTTTCCAGATGCAGCATATATGTTAGACAACAATATGTAGTTGCCAGGATTTGTTGGTTCAATTGCAATCAGCTTATCAGCAGCCATCTCAGCACCGGTAGTATCCGAGTGCATTTTACAGGCACTTAGCAGTGGTCCCCACACACGGGCATCCACTTTGATAGGCATTGAGTTTATAAGCTCTTGAGCTTTACTAATATGCCCTGCCTTGCCCAAAAGATCCACCATAGAAGCATAGTGTTCTTGACTAGGTTGAAAACCATAAATTTCTGTCATTTCTATGAATATTTTCCACCCTTCATTAACTTGACCTGAATTAACACAAGCTGTCAGTAACCCAAGAAATGTCACTGAATCTGGTCTGAAGTATGATTGTTTCATCTGATCATAAAGATCAAAACATCTTTGCCATTCGCCGTGTTTAGAATATGCACTTATCATCGAATTCCAAGTGATCGTATCCTTGTTATCAATCACTTCTTCATCAAATAAACTTCTCGCCACTTCTATGCACCCACATTTTGCATAGCTCACTAGAAGCTCTGTATTCACTGAAGGTATAGGGTGCAGACCATATTTGATGGTGCATCCATGAATGTATTTCACATGTTCCAATGCACCAGCATTAACACAAGCAGGTAAAACACTCACAACTGCAGCAGAATCTACAGAAAAACCATCATATTTCATTTTGGCAAATAGATATAGAGCATCGAAATACCGTTCATGAATTATATATCCTTTCATCATTGTACTCCATGAAATCTCGGTCTTCTTCATCAAGGAGTTAAATACCCTTTTTCCTACTTCCACACTATCACATCTGCAATACATATCTATCAAAGAATTCTGAACTGAAACTTGACAGTTCAAGCCATTTCTGATGCCATGAGCATGGATTTGCTTCCCCCGTTCAAGTAATTTCAATTCTCCAATAGCCGGTATTGCTGCAAGTGCAGTGTACAGGTCCATTCTTATCCCTTCATTGCACATTGTAACCAATAATTCTAGGGATTTTCTCGGATGCCCATATCGAGTATAGGCTGAAATCATCAAGTTCCACACAACGCGATCCTTGTAATTCATCATCTCAAACACCAAACTTGCATTATTCAAATTACCTAATTTGGAGTACATAGTTAACAAAGCGGTGCTTACAGATAAATCTCCACTAAGCCCGTTAACAACGATTAAACCATGAACTAACACCCCTGTTTTCAAAGAGTTCAATGTTGTGCTAGCTCTCAGTAGATTGATTAAACAAACCGAATTCGGCGTAATTCCTTCCACCATCATCTGCTTAAACACCATAACACTCTCACTAGCATTCTCATTCTGTAAACTCTCCACAATCAGAACATTCCAATGATCCAGCCTTATAAGAGGCATTTCGTCGAGCACTTCACTTGCACTCTCAAACTCACCAAGTTCTCTGTAAAAATCACCTAAAGCAGTACTCACTTCTACACTTGTATCAAATCCAAGTTTCACCAAATGCCCATGTACTCTTCTACCATAATTAACATCCAATAAATGCTTACATGATCTCAGAACACAAGGGTATGAAAGTTCATCTGGGTACATAGAATTTGACACCATTGTGTCATACAACACAATAATTCGTTTAAAATCACCAGAATTTGCAAGAATTTGAAGAACCCTGTTGTAAAGTTCCAAAGTTGGGTTCGGAATTGAATTGAAGACATGTAAAGATAGGCTATGGAGGCCAAGATTGGCATAACATTCAAGGAGTTTAGAGGAAAGAGAAGGGTTTGTGTAATGGCCATGAAGGATACACCTTGCATGAAATTGTTTGAGAAGATGAGGTTTATTGCAGAGATTGAGGAGAGAAGATAGAGTAGAGAAAGTTTGGTGTTGGGTGAATTGGTAAAAATTCAAATTTGGAGGGAAACAAAGAAGCAACTGCCTTAGCCAAGATTGGTTAAGAATAAGCATCAAAGCTGGGAATAGTCAACACTAACCAATGATTTGGGGCTTATAAGTTTTTTGAAATGAATTTGACATAAAATTAGGTTTTTTTTTTTGGTTTAATTGGCAAAGTGGACAATTACAATTACATAAATGAGATTCCCTTCCTAGCTTGCATTCACAACAAGTAAATGGCCTTTTAATTACATAAATAGGAGCCTAAAAACACATTTTCCTTTGAAATAAGGAGTAAAAAAGAAAGCGCGTCCGTAACAATACAATAATCTTGCAAAAAAAAAATTCCTAAATGTGAACTTTATCATTTTGAGAAATTATATCTCAAGATACGGGATCCTGTCTCATTCTCGAATCTGGACTTAATCAGTATTTTCCTATAATGTGAAATTCATCTCCAATATGTAAAAGCAATATTTTTCCTATCAGATAAAATTCATGGATATTCGTCAATATCATCACCCCCAGTGTTGTTATAGTGGTAATATTTAACATTCGAAGCTTAACATAAGGGATCAAAATACTATTTCACCCAAATTTCAATATTTTCTCTGCCAGATTGACTATAAAAAGTTCCATTTAATTTTATTTTGCTAATCCAGTGAAAACCTTGTCAAGTAGTAGGAAAAATTGTTCAATTCTAATTGACGAATTTTTAAATTGGTGATCGAGTACGCCTTACTAATAGTATAGAGTAGTATTTTTATAGCTTTCTCTTCATCATTCAGGTTTCAAATTCAAAATTTTATGCCAGTTTGTTAATATTCGTAATCGTTTTTTGAATCATGCCTACTAGATTAATAGTAAATGGGTTAATTTGATGAAATTTAAAAATGCTATATATGAAGACATGGAGATCATTAATACTCATTTTACACCAGGACTCCACCAACCAGGATGTAATCAAGGAGGAATTTTATGCTCATCATCAGGCTTACAAAGAGACTACTCATGCTGCTTTCATTTCTTTCCTCAAACAAAAAGTGAAGGAAGACTGGGCCTTGCAAGGTGATGCAAATACCAAATTGTTTTAATTATAAGGCTATCAAGAGCAGAATTGATACAATTTCAAAACAAAAATGGTGAATGGCTTAGTAACCCTTATATGCTCTTATGAAGTGAATGTTGGGAATAGAGTAACAAATTAAAAATAACGGTCGGGTTTTGTGGCCCAACCCAATCCAAACACAATCAACCCAACAATGAACAAACACACAAGAAGTCACAAAATACATAAGTCTTTCAATCCTCCTTGTAATCATCCATCAAAATATATCCTACTAATCCACAATACTCTTGTTATTGTAACACACAAGAGAGAGTCTTATTGTAATACAAACACTCTGACCTCAAAAGGGATAATTGTACTCTCTTATATTTTCATATAGTGGAATAAAAGCTCGTCGTCAAGTGGGTGTTCCCACACAAAATTGGGTGTTTCTAATCTTAATATTAGTTTTGTCTATTATCTCCATTATTATATTTCTCAATCAATACATCAAAACACAATAATTTTACGTGGAAATCCTCTTAAACTATGGAAAAACTACGGTCCCAATCTCCAAAGACGAAACTTCACTATAATATATATTTGGGAGTACAAAAGATGTAACCACAATACTAGACAATATGTGTTTAAGATAATGTTCTACTTGGTACCCTTCATAACAGTACTACCACTAACTAATCCTAAACACCTCCCAGTAATATTATGTTTGCCTCACACCAAAATTACTCCCTCTCACACTTGTGTTTTGTGTATTCTTCAACACTAATACACTCACACCACTTTTTTCTTTCACCTTTTTTCACACTCTCTTCTCTCTCATGGCAAGCTTTTATATAGGCACAAAGTCTTGCTCTTCAAATCTTTCACCTACTAGGCAATAAATATAACAAAAACTTATTTAAGCATCACCTTGGAGACCAATAGACTCAATTCCATGTATGGCTCATATTTATTGTCTTTTCTTTTTTTCTTTTTTTTTTCTTTCTTTTTAATAAAACAATAACTACGTATTAATACTACTAGTACTAGTTAATGATTTGGGGAGATTAATCCAACAGTGAATATTCTGTTTGCTATGATGTCAAGTATTCAGAAGTTGGAGCTTTTGATTTTGGGTCCGTTTACTTTGGTGTAAAATATTTTCGATGTAAAATGATTTTCCATGAAAAACATTTTACGTTGGAAAACTCATTTTCATTGAAATTTTCCATTGTTTACTTGCACGGAAAATAGGTTTTACTCCCAAATTTGGAGGAAAATGTTTCCAATAGGGTGTAAAATGATAGTTTTTACCCAAAGTTTTACATTTTATTGTTTCACCCAAAGTAAACGATGTAAAATAGGAAAACTGTTTTCAGGGAAAACATTCTTCGCACCAGTAAAGGGACCCTTTATTTACTTTTATATATGTTCATAAAAGTGTGGCTCAGGCAATCAGGGATAGTTCAAATTTGTATGTCGCACTCATCCTAATTTGCTTGTGTTCATGAACAATTAAAATTTCTCTAATGTAGTTTGTTATGTTATACTCCTCCGTCCCATATTAGTTGTTACATTATGAAAATTGACATTATTTATTTGTAAATTTTGACTGCTTATAGTTTTGTGTGCATAAAGAAAAATATAGTCATGATGGATCTAGTTTGATTCGTCTCACTATGTACTTTTCAAACATATAATTTTTTATTGTGTGTAATTCAAGATATTTTAATTTAAAACTGTGTATTGGGAGATTTAAAAAAATAGAATGTAGCAAGTAATTTAGGACAGAGAGAGTATCATCATGCTTAATGTTGTTGTGTCGTATTATAGTGCGTCTTTTCTATTTAAAAAGTTAACCAAATTCAACTCACAATAGAACACGGTTACAATAGTTGCAAATAGGGTAACATATATATCTTGCCATGTTATATTTTAAATTATGTCGTACTTCATACTCTAATATAAATAGAAACATTATTGCCAAAAATATATATATATGAATAGGAAAAATAATTATTCACACAATTGAAATTAAAGTTCTTATATATATAATTTCTTTCAAAGGGACCAACCTATATACTTCCTCCGATCCGCTCTTATATAATTTCTTTCAGAGGGACCAATATAAATAGCAACATTTGCAATTTGGGTAATATTTATAGTCACTTGTTTAACTAGCTTTTGTGCTCTATATATGTAAACTAATATATATAATCATGTGAAATCTCTTTGAAATCGTCTCAATGTATATTTTATTGTTATACAATCTATATATTTTTTTAGAAAAATATAACTAAAGATATTACGAATATAAATCATACATTAACAAGCGAGAAAAAAAAAGATAAAAAGAAGCAAACGCTGCAATTAATATGGCGCAAATGAAATATATAAAAATAATTTAATTTTGGTAGTGCATTTATTTCTCATTCAATTCAATGTGACACACCACAAACCTTAAGCGTCAATATCAACAATCACACTATATAACGCACAACTAACCAATACCATATACAAGTACTTGTAAAATTTATTCCATAGAATCTAAAATAATACATTTCACATAGTAGACAATGACATAATAAAGAAAAATACATACAATACAATAGTAATTAAACTAATAATAACAATAGCACTACATTTTTGGTACTACATGCAAATATGCAATGCACACAATTTAACATAACATATCATCCTCAATCACCTCATTATTTAAGCATAAAAATGACATATTGAATAAAATTAAAGTAGACATTGCTTAATTAATTTGGGTTTCAAAATTTAGAAATAAATATAAATATAAATATAAATATAGTTTAAGGACACTTGTGCCTGCTGTCATGGGTGGTTAAGTTGGCGTAACAAGGGCACGCCTCGTAGTTGCCGTACGTCCCTGGCGGCACGCACTTGCACTTGTTGCAGCAGCTCCCGCACGCCCTCTTGCACAAATTCGGCCTCTTTGTGTCGCTACACCTCACTTCGCATGCCGCCCCACAATCTGCATTATTATATTATTTTATTTTATTTACTCCCTTCGTTTAAAAATGTACGTACTATATATATATATATATATATATATATATATATAGCAATCATTTAACATTCATTCATTATTAGCTATACCTGGGTCCGATCCAAAAATCATATACCTGGGCCCAAATAAACATATACTATAATTTTTGTACTACTCGTATATTATAAATGCTTTTATTATGTATACTTCCTCTGTAACAAACAAAAACACAACAATCATACTTTTGATATATACTACTTTCTCTGTTTTTTTATTTTAAAAAAAAACACACACACACACATACAACAATTGGGAAGACACAAACTCCTAAGCAATTTTTGATTGCATGTGAGAGTAAAAGGGATAGGGAGAGAAAGTGAAGTATCTGATGGTGTGAAAGATAAAAAGAAAAGACTTACATAAATAAAGATACTTCCTCCGTTTTTGAATTCTTGCAACAAATGAATTTTTTATCTCTCACAAATAATACCCATTTGTTGCAAGAATTCAAAAACGGAGGAAGTATTAAAATCGTGGCATTTATTTTGATTTGAAACATGCATCTAAAAAACAGAAATAGTTGCATTTATTTTGAAACGGGAGAAGTATTTACATTTTTCACTTTTGAAAGCAATCTATTTTTTTTTTTGTATAACCACCCGGTTCACCATTTTGGGCTAATCCAGATTCGGAGCGTGTCACAGGGTTAAGGTTTTAAACTCCTCCCAACGTGCTTGCAGGGGATCGAACCGTGGTTCTTTCTACCAAATCTAACCACTGGCATGCACCACTAGACAAAGACAATATTGGTTTTGAAAGCAATCTATGACTTACATAATTATAATGTATAGCGAAAAATATAGTCAAGTATAATCTTATTATATTCGTCTAGAATTGTTTTTTTCCCCCTTACAATAAGGTAGTAATAAAACATAGGATAATTAATGAGTGAAACATGCATGCATATATACTATAGTATGGGGAATGAGCATTTTTCTCAAATTTTGGAGCTATTCAATTCGTTCCTTGGGAAAATGTTCACTTTGTAGTTTGTATTTTTGAGGATTACACAATTTTTTATGATCTTCAAGTTTACTGTTTGTCTTGTGGTCAACATGTATATATACACTATAGCAATCACAAAAACACAAAAAAAAAAAACAAAAAAAAACACAAAAAAAATAATTTAAAAAAATTGAGGATCATGGAGTGGACAGATGGTGAGTCCTATATCTCCCGTACAAGTGATCTGAGTTCGATTCCTCACCCCCTCGTGCTTGCTTTCTAATATATAGCAATCAAAAACTATATTTGGTAGTGAGGAGGGTAGTGCTGTCAAATTGGGTCAGAACTGATTTAACTGAAACTGAACTGTTTTGGGTCGATCTGAAATTACACGAAACTGAAAATGAACTGAACTAAATGAACTGATAACTGAAAGTCAACTGAAAAATATCATAACTGGATCTAACTGAAACTAAAAATGACTTGAAACTAATTTAATTTGAATATTACTAAACTGAATCAAAAATGATACAATATTATCCGAACTATTTTGAACACTACAAGAAAATGCTAAATTATCTACCGCCATAAGCGGTAGGAAATGTAGAAAAATCGGACGAAAATCATGTTTCCGACCGATTTTCGGTCGGTATTGAGTGGTAGGAAATACGTTGGTCGCTAATTGTAAATCGGTCGGAAAAATTACCTACTGCATTTTACAAGATTTCCTACCGACTTTTAGCGGTAGGTAATTTCCTACCAAAAAATTAAAAAATATTGGTAGGTGATTTGCTACCACATTTCTCAACATTTTCGACCGAAAATGCGGTAGGTAATTTCCTACTTGAAATATGGGTAGGTGATTTGCGACCGATTTTACACATTTACATACGACCGACTAGCAGTAGGAAATTTCCTACTGAATGTCTATCTTAAGACTGGTTTGGAGTTACAAAATTATAATCTCAAATGACCTGAACTAAAGTTAACCGAACCAAAAAAACTGTAACCAAAACTGAACTGAACTGTCGACATTTTGAACTAAATTGCACCCGTTCAAATTTTTAACTGATTAGTCAAACTGAACAATTAACTGAAACTGAACTGAACTGAAATATGTCCGTACAAAAACTAAACTGAACTGAAATCATAATTAACTGAACTAAACTGGAAAAAAAATATCTGAAATTAACTGAACTGAAACGACCCAAACTGATTGGTTAAAACCAAAACTGAACTGTTGACTTGAATTGACAGTGCCAGAGGAGGGTCAGTCGTACGTCCAATAATCGTAAAAACAAAAATTATATAACCAAAAATAAATTTCAAAATCATTGCAGTATTTCTAAAAAATTTATACAAATTCTTTAGAGAGATGGTTACTACATGACCAAGTGTCACCGGGAAAAAAATTGCAAATAGTTATATATGCA
This sequence comes from Salicornia ramosissima, assembly GCA_951394345.1. Lineage (NCBI taxonomy): Eukaryota > Viridiplantae > Streptophyta > Magnoliopsida > Caryophyllales > Amaranthaceae > Salicornia > Salicornia ramosissima. The sequence goes on from OX596233.1 coordinate 49,900,514, forward strand.
TGTATAAAACAACTTGATAAATTTTCATAATTTTTTAAAAACTTTTACGGTTTTTTTAAAAGACCCTGGTCTCACCATTGTAAGGCAGTAACCGGTAAATTGTGCATCCAAGTGTATAATAAACACCACATATTTGGAGTAGCTAGAACACGCAATTTAAAATACAAAGACATGACAATTACACCAAACATTTTTTTTTTTGGTGTATAGAGAGCCATAGGGGCAATGATGATAATCGATTCCAGATCTCCTGAAACTGAAAGAGAAGCTCCAACCACCTGATATCCCTCACTCTCAATTACACAGAACATTTAAAAACGAATATGTCACACAAAAAATACTACTCCTTCTGTAACATATTAACTGCAATGATTTGACATAAAATAGCGAGAAAAAATGTTAAATCGTTGCAGTTAATATGTTACGGATGGATTACTTCGTATGTAAACCAAATGGAGTTTAAGAAAATGATAAAAGAAATGTGCACTGACCCACTTCACTCTCGGCATTTCCACTTTTGCTAATCTGAAACAATTTACATAAATTTTGATCTTGTGTTAGTAAACAATGCAATTAAAATAATAATAACTAAACTAATTAAAAGGGATCAGCAACAAATATCTATGAATTAGCTGGGCAATAGGCTTGAATAATGATTAACCAAAAAAAAAAAAAAAAAAAAAAAATATATATATATATATATATATATATATACCATATGATTGGAGGTTGTATGTGCTTCAATTGCATGAACTAGCTGAATAACAAAGAGAGAAAAAAGTAGAGAAGCCATTAGAGTTTTGTTGAAAGCCATTTTTTCTATTTTATTGTAGAATTGTTGGTTGTTCAGTAATTAATTTAAGACAAACAGACAGAGAGAAACAGAAGGATATTTTTTAGTGGCAATATTACTGAGTGTGCAGTGATGAGGCACTCGCCTGGTGTGCATTTATATATATATATATATATATATATATATATATATATATATATATATATATAGGAGCTGAGGAAGCAATGGTTGCCAAAATGATTTTGACACTAGAAGGGTGCGTTCTTTTCAACTTATTCAATCTTATCTGATCTGATCTGATTCATCTGACATATGTCTTGTTTTAACCTATTAAAGTTGACTTGAAACTTGATTATAACTTATTAGACCTGACCTGATTAAACCTAATAAGTTCTGAGAACTGATAAAAAAAAGTTGAAAAGAACGCACCCTAAGTCCTCGTTTGATTCGCATTATTTTAGCACTCTATTTATTATTTCAAATCAAATAAGTTCAGATTAGAATAGAATATATCGCATATGTTTATAGCAGGAAGCAATGGTTGCCGAAATTGTAACACCCCAATAATTCTCATCAAAGTATAAATGTTATTTTCAAGAAATACTAGCTGAGAATTATTAAAGTATTATCGCCATGTGTGGAAACGTATCGGCTTACTCAGAATTTTGCAGCGGAAATAAAATAATACGTAAGTTAAGTTAAAAAAAAAATTAAATCTATTACAACTTGGAACCATTGAGGCCCTGGAATTATTAAATCAAACTCAAACGAAAGAATTTGTAAAATAAATCCAACCTAAATAAAAAGGAATGTTTAAAGTTAACCAAACTATAAAGTTAAATCAAGTTTAGAAAATGTTTCTCAAAATTTATTAATGTTGGGAACACCGCTCATCACTCAAGCCCATAATCGTCTCTGAATTCCTGCACAATCTTACCTTGACCCTGAACGACTGCTCACCAATAATTGGGCCATCACAGGGTCAAGATATTAACAAGACCAAATTTGTACGGCGTTAGCAAAGCTGAGTACGACAATAAAATAAGCATACGGATCTATTGCATATAAAAATCACGTCAAAAATTAATTGCTATGGTGAGTAATTAGTTATTATTCCCTTGTTAAACACATTGTTTATTAGGTGGCCCTCTAGAGCCAAAGCCAGTGTAAGCACCGGGCAAGTTGTCTATGCCTAGAAGGTGACAATGGGAGCTACCCACGTCACAAATAAAGGAATGAGCTCAATCCGCTAATGGAACACGTAGATCATACGGTTCCCTTAAAGCCACGAGACCTGCCGTGACCCCAACCCACATCCATGCCAATACTCCAGACGTGCACTTGTCTAGAGTTTTAATGCTTACCCGAATCTTTCACTTTAAGTGATTAGTGTCTTGAGAGTTATTACACATAACAAGCACACACATAACATACAATCCACATAACATTTGTTTTAATTTATTGTTCAGATAAAACACACTAAACTGTTGTCTATTTAACGAGATTCCCATTAAGAACTTATGTCTTAAGTGGTATTCCAAAGCTATTAAAGGGCACGAAATATTCGGAGAATCTATTCATGCATTACTAATAAACTTGAAAGGGACAACATGTCCATATGCAAAATAAATTGCTACTAATGAACTTGGAAGGGACAATCTTTCCATATGCAAAATAAATTGCTACTAATGAAGCTGGAAAATTAGGGTTTGCCATTAGGTCGGGCTTGTGACAGTGGGCCTAAAACTTTTTTTACTTTTTCAAAATACATAAATATTTTTATATATGCGAAGTATAGATTTTTTTTGTACAACACCCAAAACAGATAATTAAAACCTTTAAACTTAATTTAAATACGCCCCAAAAATTTATTATAAAAATAATTTAAGACATTTAAAATATTAACATTTCCATAAAATAAAATAATCAAATTATTTTATTAATTTCAATCCAAAAAACACATAAAATATCTGTTTAAGGGTATAAAAATCGCGTATTTATGTATATATAATTCTATATTAGGGTATAAAAATACGGGGGATTACAGAAATGGATTAGCTAGATTAAATCAGATAACTTTAAATATTAATATTTTGGGTTGTGTATGAGAAAAAATTCTAAAAATTATATATTTGGAAAGCACACATTGAAATGAATAAAAAATGATCTCACATGACTTTAAAATAGATTAAAAGGGTGAGTATGTATTTGAATGAATTAGAGTGGATTGGATTTGGGATTATGAACCCATAAAGAGAACACACCCAAAGTAAACGTAAGGACTATATCAAACGACATTTCTGTGAAATTATATTCTCAATAATACCCATTTTTATGTGGCCGGATGTATGTGTCCCTGATTTTGCTCGAAATTACATTAAAATGTCATTATAATGAGATACAAAATTGTATTTTGAGAAACTAGTGTTGTTTAGATTATAACTTATGTTTGTAATCAACTTTTTATCATTCCGTAATAGAGGTAGGCACGGGCCGTGCTGGGATGACCCACGTGCCAAACCCGCATGCCTCATGTGCCTATAACGGGCCAAGAAAAGTTTGTGTTTTGTCGGGCTCGTGCCAAGTTATAAATTATAAGGCCTATGCGCGACTCGGCCCATGTGTCATTCCGTGTCATCGTGCCTTATACTAATTTTTATATATTATGAAATTTTAACCAAAATGAGTGTGTCAGCTTGTGGACCAACCTGTCGTGCTCATGTTGGGTTCGTGCCAATATTTTAAAATGTTATTCACCCATCAGTCGTGCATTTGTGTCATGTCGTGCTCATAGCAAACTCGTGTCGGATCGGGCTAAATTATGTCATGCCGAGTTGACCCTCATGCAGGCCGACCGGCCCATGCCCATCTCAATTTTGTATTTCTGTACCATTTATAAGTAAGAAGAAAAAAATAATGAAAACAGTCTAAATAAATTAAAGTAGAACAAAGGCTTTCAACTAGGTGACACCAATACCAGAGGCAACTTACAATCTATGCATGTATAATTGAAGGTATTTAAAAGCTTGTCTCAAAAATTCAATGTCAAGGCCCAAGGGTATATACTATGATCCTTTAATTTTCAGCACAAATAATACTATGGTGTTGTTTGGTTAGAAGCAAATTCAATAGGAATTTTTTTTTTTTTGACAAGAGAACAAAACCCTAGTTTTCTAGAGTTAAAAAAGAACTAGACATACAAATAGGAATTTTGATTTCTTAAGAAGTGTAAAATATGAGTGTTGTTTGGTTGACATGAAAAAGTAAAAATGGGGGCAATAAAAATTCCTAGGAAATAGAAATTCCTATGTAGTGTAGGAAATAACTTACCTAACCCTCCCTTGATAAGTTAAAATTCCCATGGGAAGTGCAATTTCCTTATTTCAACCAAACAACTTAAGGCAATTCCTAGGAAGTTTACAAGGGAAATAAATTCCTAAGAAATAAAAGTTCATGTGGGAAATTATTTTCTTGGTGAACCAAACAAACACTATGTATGCGGGAAAGTGGCAGTGCATAGCTGCCATGAACTCATAGTGATAACCATAGATATCTTTTTAGATGCTAAATTCTTTTATTTCTTAGCACTAGATAAATCAGGATATCTCTTCAAGAGGAAGAGATCTTGATTTTCTTTCAATTGTTTACCTTTTCTAAAAAAAAACAAAAACAAAAAAAAAAACCATAGATACCCTTTGCCAAAACAAAATAAAAAATCATAGATATGATATTTATATGCTTAGTGTGCGTTTTTTTCGTCTGAAATTTTCTGATCTGATATAAAATCTTATGAGAATTGTTGAGATAATCTGAACTGGTCTGATCTGATATAAGTTGAAGAGAACACATCCTTAGAAACAATATTAAATTTGTTAGGATACAACATTTATGTTGTTGGATACAATGTTGACAAAACGAAATAAAAATATTCTTTTCATTACACAATACTAGCAACAATTTTCATTTAAGGGTGTTACACAATACTAGTCACAATTTTTCACAATTTTATTTTTGGTAAAAATAATTCACATTCTACCTAGGAGTCGTGATAACCCAAATGTGTTCCTTTTCTCATTTCTTTCTTTTTTTCTCTATTTTTCTCTCTCTTTTACTTTTATCATTATAACACATAATACCATAATTTAAAATTTCTACCTAGTAGTTCGTGTTAAACCAAATGTTGCTAATATTTTGTAACGTAAGGAATATATAAGACAATTTTTTTAATAAATAAGACAAAAAAATATTGTCTTTTAGCTACACTATGTGTGCATAGCAGATTAGCAACTATAGGTCATGTTACTTGAACTCCTTGTTTTACTTCAAGTACCCGTATCGGATTGATAGAGTATATAACATATTCTTAGACTTCAACTATTAGCTTAAGCTTTAACATGGTATCAGAGACAACGTGACGTAAAGGTCACGGATTCAATCTCTCCTCTCTCACCCTTCTAAGTGGAATTAATTCGCACCAGATATGATGGGGTCTGTGTTACGTCCAGATTTCAAGTCCAAAGGGCCTTTCATATGAGGGGGATTGATATTGTATATAGCATATTCATGAGCCTCAAGTATTAACTTAAGATTTTGATTGAGATGGTCCTCTAACACGGATGCTCAACACTCGGACATGAGTAGGACATTTGAACGCTCTTCATTTTGGGCCAAATCACTGAAAATTTTCATAAAATGACCAAATTGAACACTTGGAAACATACCTGTGTAGGCTTAATGTTTATTTTTATTTTCAGAAGAATGGATGGATGGAGCAATTTTTAAACTGTACGAAAACTGTGTGACAGCTTGCCATTCAATATTTATTAATTAATTTCACTTGCCAAACACAAACATACTACAACCACCACACCTACCTTGCAATAATATAGACATGCAAAAATAAACTAGGCCCATCAAACTGGGCCACCATTTTTGGAGATAAAATTAAGATCTTCATAAATCACTTTGGGCCATGATTATTAGCTTGGCCTATGTATGTCAGAGGAAAGTCTTTTATTACATGCTAATTCTGTCGATTCCATCTTAAAATCAATTAATAATAGGTGTTGTTAATCCTGTATATTAGTCGATCATCCTCTCCTTCTTCAATGCAGGATACCTAGTCTTAACTCACATTCGAGATTATTTTCTTAACAAATCTAAAGTATTTTGTAACGAGGGCTCTTAAGGAGTCCCTTGTAGGAGAAATGTTTAAAGAGTTTTGCTTATTTTCATAAAATTCAAATCAAATCAGATCAGATCAGAAAAATTATAACTATATTAACAACTACCATCAGAAAAATTAAGATCAGATCAGAAAATTTCAAATCAGAAAATTTCAGATCAAAAAATATCAGACAAGATCAGACCAGATCAAATAAGACCAGATTAGATCAGAAAATTTCAGATGAATCAAACGCACCCTTAGTTTGTTCATTGGTATTTTCTTGTCTTTTGTTAAAATGGGTGCCAAAAATTATGTTGTAATTGATAAGAAGTGGGGGAACCGGGGAAGTATAAAGGATAATATTTTATACTCTCTTCATTCCACTTTATTATTTACGTTTCTATTTCTAATGTTTTATTTCAATTTTTACATTTGTTTTATTCCCTTTTTGTATGCTATTTTCAACCACGCACTCATTTTATCACTTGTAATTCTTATTTCTTTCTTCAATTTTATTATTAATGTAATTAATCCACTATTTAAGCATACATATATATTGGGGAAGTGAAATGTAAGTAACTAGCTTTAATGCCCCGTTTGGTTGTTGGTTATAAATTATAGTAATGGTAATGGATTTAAATTGTAATTTTATTAAGAAAGAACCTTATAATCTTCATAAAAAAACATATTTTCATTCCCAAAATTGAATCAGTTTCTGTAGTTATTGTAGCTAATTCAGCTAAAAGGTTTTCTTTCAATCCTATCTAACAAGAAAGAGTCTAAGGTAGTCTTTCCCTCCGATATCTATTCAGAGAGCTCGACTTTTTTTTCTTCTTATTTTCTATTAACATCTATTACCGTTAGAAAGTGTGATATTAGTATTTGTGAAGAAAATTAGATAAATTGGAGTTAAACTAGCACCACCATGAGAATGAATTTTGATATCCCTTCTAGATTTAGTTATAAATTAATTTTCATTACCACCATTTATGACCCAGCTACCAAACGGGTCTTGATTTACCCAAGATTAAATTGTGAAAATGTAGTGAGATTTGCAATCATTTGAGTCGCAAGTAGGAGTAATTAGTAAGAAGATTAAGTCAGTTGGACTGTAGTCAATGGGCAGTGGAACTTTGCCAAAAGCCCATCAGAAAATATACTCCTGTTTTATTGTTTGTTGGTACTCTTTTGTGTAACAAATATCCAATATCCAGCTAAGCTCCAGGTAATTGTCACTTTTTGACAGCTTGCATATACTTTCTAGAAGCATAATTTCTGCAAAGGAAAGTATAATGAGTTTTAAGAGTATTTTTCTTGCCAACGTGCAAAGTTAAATTACATTTTTCTAAACGCAGTCGCAATTACATGAGCTTTATTTACCTGACCTCTATCTACTTTAGACACTACAACACTAATTGTGGTACTGGTTAGCTCTTTGATATCTTCAATGATTGGTTGAATTTGTATATCTGCTTTGTGGGGCTGGTGCAAAGCTTGGATGATTTTTATGCTGTCCGTTAGAATGTGTATGTGGTTCCCCACCTGTACTGCTTCCTGCAATCCTTTTAGGAGTGCTCTGGCCTCAGTTTGTAGGGCTGATGTCGCCCGTACCGAGTTTTAAGAGTATTGAGTAAGTAGTATGTAGGCCCCGATTAGCAGCGCTTGGTTCGATGGTGGAGTTTTTGGTTTTCCTTATCATTTAACATGTCTTGAATTTCACTGCATGTTTTATGAGGATTCTGATCTTGAGCAACATAAAATGATTTTAAAAAATTAACTAAGAAATGTATTGATCATGGAATAATATTTTAGAAAGATAAATGTGTTTTTGTTAAACAAGAAGTTGAATTTCCAGGGTTAGAGATAAAAGATGGACAATTATATTGCAAAAACATATCCTTGAAAAAATAGAAAATTCTCTGATATCATACAAGATAAAAAAACAACTATAAAGATTTCTAGGATGTTTAACATTTGGCCCTGTTAAGAAGGCATTTAAAAAAAAAGTTACTTTTGAGCCTATGTTACGATTTTTCTATGTACAAGTTAATAACTACACAATGGTATTGCTATAGTGCAAGAATAATTTTGAAAATATTTTTTTTGAAAATAAATAGAGAAAAAAAAATGGAAGAACCGATTCTATGTATTGCAAGAATGTGACAAATGAAATGATTAAAAAATAACCTTTTTCCGATTCAGTTGGACCAATATCTCATTGTATATGTTGTTAGGAATTTAAAATGAAAAAAAAAAATCAAATTAAAGATTAAAGAATACCTGATATAAATATGGAGTAGTTGAGTATCAAATAAGATTGAAGGCTTGAAAATTTTCTAACTTGAATTACAGATAAGATGAAAAAAATAAATTTGGGAGAAGATAAAAGAATTATGGAGTTGAAATAAGAGTATAATTTTGAGGGGAAAAAATGAAGAAGGAGAAAAAATTGTACGGAGTATTAAAAAAATGAACAAAAACAGCACGATAGGATTCGAGCACGCAACCTCACAAACATATATTACTGCACTTACCATTGAGACAAGAACATTTTAACATAACATATTACAATTAATTCTTATATATTCTATAAAACAGCAGGGGCCCAATAATAAAAAAATAGAATCGCGGGATTGGGCTACAGGGATCGGGCCTCTGCCAGCCACCCCTGTAGGTCCACCCCTGTAGGTCCGCCCCTGGATCTAATATAAGTACAATGTTTGTACAATGAAATAGTATATAATTTCTACTAAAATGTTGATTATAACAAATTTAAAAGATTAATGATATTTTTTAGTAATATTTTGATTGATATTCAATTCAATAATTATTATACTTAATATTTAAAAATCAAGATCAATGCATAAAAAAGAAATAAAAGAGTATTAATTTATTTCTTCAAATTATTAAGCCGTAAAATTTAATCATAACGCATGAAATATTAAGCTGTAAAATTTCCTATTAATAAGAGATATATTTTTCGTGGAATATTAAAAATCGTTACCAAATTATTGTAACATATGGATAGGAATAAAAAAAAAATTGTAGGAGAAGTCAACGAAATCTACAACAAAAAATATTGTATAAGGGGATACATTGTATAAGCTAAAACTTGATAAGTTAATATGGAGATCCTTCAAATTATATAAAAAATTCATGTTATGCATGTCAAAATAATAAATCAATAATGATACTTATTTCTCTCACCGGAATTTTTATTATGAGAATATGTATGGACAATAAATGTCCAATGGAAAGTACATTTTGATCATAAGAATATATAAGAAATTAATATATGATCAAAACTAAATTACTTATAATAAAAGAATTAAGTTACAAGTATATTTTTATGAATTAAATCAAATAATATTTCTAAAGATGTGTCATATTATATATAATGTTTATTAAGGTAGAAAATATATTAAGATAGAATAAAAAAATTGCTTTTTTAGGTTAAGTGAAAAGGGCGGGAAAACTTTTAAAGAGAGAACGACATGTGACAAAATGTAGTTCTAGCTGCTTCTCTTATGATATATATTGATTGTTCAACCCTCATGATAAAAAAAATTCTACCTCCGCTACTGGGCGGCATTGGTATGCCGATTTGATGGTAAGGTGCCAATTTGGTGGCTGGGGTGTCGGTTTGGGTGGCTGGAATGCCAATCAATTTGGTGTGAGACCGATTTGGGTGTTTAGGGTGCCAATTTGGGTGTGGGGTTCCGATTTGGGTGTGGGGTGATAGTGTTGGGTCCCGGATTCAGTGGTTGGTATGCTGATTTGGGTGGTGGTGTGCCGATTTGGTGTGTTTGGTGAGAAGTGGTGGTGGTGGTGGTTGATTAAGGCTAATTAATGTTGTCTTGATTAGGGTTGATTAGTGCTTTAAACTTAAATAGAGAAATTTGGCCTAAAAAAGTATGTGCGGTACAATTATTGAAAGTTTTTGGGTATGGGAGTAGTAACTACTGTTAAGAACTCTTAATTGCCTTATCTAGTGTAAATGCGTTCATTTACCCTTCGACCTTCATTAGTACTCCCTCTATCCCAATTTAGTTGCTACATTTTGACTTGTAACACTGTTTACATGTGGTATCTGACTCCTTCTAGTTTTATAAGCATAAGAAAAAATATAGTCATGATGGATCTAGTTTAATTCGTCTCAACATGTAGTTTTCAAATATATAGTTTTTATAATTTTTTTTATTATGTGTAGTTTAAGATATTTTCACTTAAATTCGTGTTTCGGAAGATGTGAAAAAGTGAATGTAGCAATTAAATTAAAATAGAGTTATATATATATATATATATATATATATATATATAGAAATGTAGTTTTGGTGAGAAGGGTGAGAAGCAATTACAACCCTTTGATCACCAAATGAAGGGCTAAGATTAAATTTTTTGATGGCTAAGATTAAATTTGATTTTCCCTCCTTACTCCTTTGATAGTTTGGAGTCAATGTATATATGGTATAAAGTCAATATATTTTTACTCAATGTATTTATAGTGTATGGTGAATGTACCTATAGTTGGTGCTCAATGTACCTCTAAGTCATAGTTGATGTATTTATCTCTTCTCACTTTTCTCATCATAAGATTTTTCTCACCGGAACCCAACCCTATATATATATTGTAATACCCCGAAATTTAGGGCCAGAAAATTTCGAGGTTATTAATTTTATTTTAATATTCTAAGTCCAAAAGGCCCAAATATTTGAACTGTTTTATTTTATTTCGTTATCTTATCCTGAAATTGGGCCTATGACCCAATACCCTCTCTTACCTCACGGCCGACCCTCTCTTGTATGGCCAACCATTACTTTCTTTTTAATTTACTATTAATTAGATAGTTTACTTAATTATTTGATTAATAATATATTAAATTAATTATTTTAAAAGTTCAAACCTAATCCACTAACCTAAAACTAAGTCTCCCTATTCTTTCTCCTTCCCCCTATTCTTGCTCCAACTACACGGCCCCCTTCCCCCTTATTAGTTGTTTCTTTTGTTTTTTTTTTTTATTTATTAAACATTACATGTTACAACCCTCCTAATTTTTACCCTAATCTCAAATACTCTTAAACCCTAAAAAAATTTATAATCTCCTCCTTTCCTCTCCAAATAGCCGAACAAAAATTCACCAAAGTGTGAATTATTTTCCTTGGATAATTTTAGCGTATCGAGGTAACTTCGCTTTTCCTTTTAATCTATGGGTAGAAAAACACATAGTTAATTAGGATTGAATATGAAAATTGTAGGGAATTTAATGTATGTTAGGTTCGAAAAAGTCGAATGATATGAGGATAGAATTCTTGATTTGTTTTGAGAATTTTCTTGATTGTTTTATGTCGTATCTTGAAAATCTTTAACTGTTGAATAATTTCTTGTATGAATTTATTGATTAATCAAATCTTGATATTTCTCGATGAATTTTTCGTGGAAGTTTCTTTACTGTTTTATTATTGATCATGATTTATTTCGTGGAAAAATTCGCCCTTTTATTACTTATAATAATTTAATCTCTCGAACCGGTAAAACTGTCCAGATTAGGTTTACGAATTTATTAATATATCTAATCAAATCGAATAGCTACGAAATTATAGGTGGAGGTCAGTAATACTGTTTTAAGTCTTTTGTAATTTTTTCGTAATTTTTAAAGATCTATTGCTATGGCAGAAAAATCTAAAACCGAATTATTTCTAATCTGATCTGTAAATTATAAAATCACTTAAAATTAGTAAATGATGTTATTTTTAAACGAAATTCATGCAAGTTAAACCTTGAACCTATATTTAGCTCCCATAAAAATTTCCAGATTATTAGAGACCTTTAGATGGTCGATCTAGATTTAATTCTTTAAAAATCAGATTGTGTAAAATAGGGTAATTGAATTGTTAAAATATGTTATTATTAATTTCTTGAATTTTTCGAGTAATCTAGTATTAAAAGGGAATTAAAAATATGATTTTTAAGATGTATCTTGATGATTCTTGAATTATTAATGCTAATCTTTAATTCAATCTTTATGTTAATCCTTAATAATCTTGATGATTGTTGTTAAAAATATGATTTTTATTGATTAGTTTAATTAATTAAATCTTGTTGTTTGAAGTTATTTAATTAATTAGTTATTGATATAATGTGTTGAATATGTCGAGTGGATGAATGAACGACAAGGATGATTTCTAATTTTGTTTGTTTAATTCAATCTTGATGTTTATATGTTAAAAGTATGATTTTTATTAATATAGTTTAGTTAATTTATTTGATCTTGATGATTGAACTTATGTAAATTAATTGATAAAGTTGATAGATTCGTGTAAGAAAAGTCGAGTGAAGAAAAAGAATAAAAATAGAATTTTTATCATGTTTTGATAATTTTTAGTAATTAATTGATTAATTAGAATAATTGATGAAAATAATTAATTATTTGGTTTAAATTTAGAAATGTCGAGTGGATTGATTTGATTTAGTCAAATTTAGTAAATTTTGATTTATTATTAATTTAGAAATAATTAAATATAAAAGTTACGGATAAAATAATTATCAGGGATAAGTTGTAAAGTGAAGGGATAGATAATAATATGTTATTAAATTAATAACATTACACGTGAATATTTATTATTAGTATTAATATTATGGATTATAATTATTATTATTAGAAGTTACGAAATATTATTAATATTATTAGATTATAAAATAATATTAGTATTATTATTAAGATTAGTTATCCGTAGGGATAAGTTATAAGTATATGATAAGATATCAAGGATGGTTTATTATAAGGTTTGAAGTTATAAAAGATATTACTAGGGATAAGAAAGGAAACAGAGTAATAGGAATATATGTTATGTCTCGGTTTCTGTCTAGGAAAGACTTGGTATTTAAGATGGCCAATATACGTGCCGCACCTCTCTTTCTTGGGACTCCGAACATTTCATTTCCAATTACGGTCACCTAGTATTTCCCAATATATGATAAGATGTAATTTTGAAGATATAAGATATGATAAGGACGCCCACCTGATGACTCGAGTAGTCAGACTGGGTTAAGTCGAGGCCACTGCTCAATTGGGACGAGTACACGAGCTCCCCCGAGCAGTTCTGGGTCTTAGGATATGTAGTCGTCTAGTAGTAGTACACGAGCTGCTATTAGGAGTTATGGCCATAGCTTAGGCTTAGTGGTGCACACGGGATCCACTACGGGTTGAGTACACGAGCTCCTCCCGGCATGTTCTAGGAAAGTTGTGGTGCACACGGGATCCACAACGAGTTATAGTGACCGGTCCAACGAACGATATGATATGAAAATGATATGATATGATATGATATGAAGATGAAACAATATGATATGATAAGAATGTTATGAAATGATAAGATATAATATACGATACGATTTGATATAATATACGTATAAGTTATGATATGGGTAATATGATAGGATACAATATAAGCTAAGTATATAATATGAGTTATAATATAAGATACGATGATATGACAAGGGGTATAATATAAGATGTAGGTTATGATTTGATAAATATGTGTATTAAAATGATATAAGTCTTCCGCTGTGTATCTGTGTACGTATGTATTTGAAAAGCATGTATGTATGAATGTATGGGTATGTATGTATGCGGGTAAGAATGTATGTATGTACGAATGTTGAGTGTATATTCGTACGTATTTCTGACCGTATTTGCAGGGTTGATTGTACATACATTATATGTAGATTATACGTATTCTAACCGTATTTCTGCAGGTATATTTATACGTATTTTGTACGTATCCGTATACGTAGTTTGTACGTATTTTTATACGTAATTTGTATTGAATGATGTATAGCATGTATTAGATTCTCTTATGGTTTTTATGATCTTTTCTATGCTATTATGTGTTTGGTGGTCCCTCGATTAAATGGGACAACCTAGTTACTCGCCACTGACGGTGGACCCCCCCTCAGTTTCAGGAGAAGATGCTGCTGATTAACGGGCTTTGATGGATGGGCTTTGAGTGAATGAGGACCTAGTACACCTTAGTTGCTAGTCTTTTGAATTAAACATTATAGTTTTTACATTTATTTACGATCCCAGCATGTTGGGACGGTTTTGGAATAATTTATGTACTTACATCTCATTTTGGATTTCATTAGATTTTTGGACAACAGTTGAATTAATTCAATAAAAGTATCTATTTTCCGATGAATAATTTCATTTATAGTTTGTTTTACATTGGTAATGATCCGTTTGTCGATTTCCCTTCGTCAATCGACACGTCCAAAAAGTCGGGTGGTTACATATATATATATATATATATATATATATATATATATATATATATATATATATATATAAGAACTCTTACCGTTGACATTTCACGAGAAGAACCAACCTAGAAACAAGATTTGCCGAAGTCTGGAACTTAGCTGGATGCAAGAAATCAATGTAGGAAGTGTCTAGTCAAACATCACTAATCAAGATATATCTACTCCCCCTCTCATAAAAATCGCTTCATTCTGAAACTAAACACTATTACACTTTGTAATTTTAACTATTTTTAATTTTATATACATAAAGAAAATATAATCATGCGGGATCTCGTTTGATTCGGAAAAGTCGTCCCGAAAACCGTCGCCGGAAAACTCGTTCGAAAACCGTCGTCGGAAAATGTCGAACGGAAAAACGATGCTCGAAATTAATAATAATAATAATAATAATAATAATAATAATAATAAAGAGTAATAATGTCTGGTCTGATCTGATCTGATCTGATTTGAGTTTGTCTGATCTGATCTGATCTGATTACTATAGCTTTTAAGTCCAAAAGAACAGGGCCTAACTCTAACCGCTAAACTCTAAACTCTATTTGCCAAACAGGGCCTAGATCTTTACATCGAAATTTTAGGTTAATGTACCTTTTTTATACTTGCCACATTCTCAAGCTTATTTGAATGTCTCACTTTCTACTTACTTTGTTTTGAATAGTTGCAGCAAGTGAATATTTTTTTTGAGAGATAAAAAATTCATTTGTTGCAACTATTTAAAAACGGAGGTAATATATTTTCTTTTTTGACATGAACTGTGGGATCAAATATATACTGCCTTTATTTTTGTTATTAACCCACTACTTTCAGTACTTTGTCTATTTTATCTACAACATCCTTTGTTTATTATTTGTAACAATGTGATAAAAGGTTGAGAATAAAAGTATCTAATCGTTAGAAATACAATATATTTTTGTTATCCCTTTAATAAATATATTAATTACCTCTATTTGTTTTAATGGTCGTAATCAATTTAAATGTTTCCCCTAAGAAGAGTGCGCTAGAGACCGAGAATGTAGCAACTTCATTAGCTTCATATTAGCTGCATGCCATTTTAAGAATAGATTTAAAGGTGTAAATGAGAAAATTAATCAATTTTTTTTGGATAATTTGTCTAAAATCACCTTATAAAACAGTTTTTTTTGTCAAAAACTACCTTATAATTTTATTTTTTTTTGCGGAAAGAAACCAAAACTAAAATATTTTTTGTCAAAGAAAACCAAATTGCACTAATTAGGGTTTGAACATAGATTAATTAACTTTGACTTTGATTATGTACAATTATTATGCATAATTAAACCTTAAACTTTAATATACCTTAATTAAACCTTAAAACTTAAAAACTAAATAATTAAAAAATAAAAAAAATCCTTCCCCCATCCCGACCAATCCCCTCCCCGGCAGCCCTGTCCTTGGCGCAACCCCTCCCCGGCAGTCCCCTTCCCCGGCGAAGCCCCCTTCCCCAACCCAAATTAAAAAACCCATCAAATTCCCAAACCCCCCACCGTCGATTCCCCCACTACCCGGCAACCCCATCATCGGCGTCGCCCTCTCCGGCTCAAACTCTCGCCGGCGCACCCTATCCCCAGCAACCCGCTCCCCGGCGTGATCTAGAGAACCGCAAACCCCCTCCCCTACCATGGCAAACTCTGCCGATGCTCCCTATCCTAAGCCCCACCACCCTCGACAACCCCCCCTCCGATCCGCCTACCTGACGACCCCCACCCCCACTTGACGACCCCCCACCCCGAAACTCCCCAAACACGAATCCCTAAGCTTCCCCCGCCACCTCCGACGAGCCTCCCCACCCAACCCGCCCACCCCACCCCGAAACTCCCCAAACACGAATCCCTAAGCTTCCCCCGCCACCTCCGACGAGCCTCCCCACCCAACCCGCCCACCCCACCCCGCGCCCCCCGCGCCCTTACCGCACTCGCCCTAGCTGCATCACTGTCACCACCCATTCTTGATTTTTGATTTTTTTTCAGTTTTTCTTTTTTTTTTTTAAAAAAAAAAATCTTAATATATATATTGTGAATAATTGTTTTAATTAAAATTAGCTTAGGTTATTACTAATTGGAAGGTCAATGCCTTTAATTGTAGTCAAATCTTGGATTAGTGCAATTTGGTTTTCTTTGACAAAAAATTTGTTGGTTTTGGTTTCTTTTATCAAAAAAAATTTATAAGGTGGTTTTTGACAAAAAAAAAAAACCTATTTTAAAAGGTGGTTTTAGACTAATTATCCATTCTTTTTTAACACCAATAACTTTTACATTTCATTTAGCTTCTGTTAAATTATTTTGATCAATTTATTCATTTACACTATCGGATTACTTCTCAAAATGTGGCCCGAAGAATCGCAGGTAGTAATATGAAACGGATGAAATATTATTAACATTGTACTCTATCTTAGCTTCTTATTATTGTCAATTACGCTTCCACTTTTTTTTCTCTCACAAAAGATTTCAAACATACCTAACAAACATTACTGATAGAGTACATAACATCTTTTTGGGTCTCAAATATCAGTTTAAGCTTTTATTTAAAATGATTCTTTAACATATTATCAAAGACAACGTCACACAAAATACGCGGATTCAAATATGTTATATACACTATCAATTACAGAAATACAGTAGTCCTGATTTGTAGGTGACGAGTGAGGTCACTGTATCAGTGAGTTAGCAAACCAAAATATTCACCTTTCATTCTGTCCTCACTACACTTGACAAGAAAGTGACATGTATAAGTAGTACACGTACATTCAATTCAAGTGGACAGTGGACTACATACAATTACACCTTTTTTTTTTATTATATTTACTCAGTTTTTTTAGTTGTTACACTTTTTTATTTTATCTCTAACATATATTCTAAACGTGTAACAACTAAAAAAACAGATGAAGTATGATTTACCATTCATTTTTTCTTTATCTCTCGAAATATACTTTTAAATATATAATAATTCATCTGTAAGGCGTAACATATTAACCGTAACGATTTGACATTTTTTTCTCTATTTTATATCAAATTGCTGCAATCCATATGTTACGGAGGGTGTATAAATTTATAAAGAGTCAAATTTACCAATTAAACAGTAACAAAAATCAATATAGAGCTTTCTTGAAGGTACAGATGAATATCTTGGAAACCAACTTGCACTCACTACTTTGTGGGTGTGTGTGTGTGTGTGTGCGTGCTTCTCTTAGCTGGATATTAGCTGAAGTTGCCACTCTTATTTGACTTCCACATACTTTTGTTCAAGGAATCTATTATTGGCCGCCATTTGTTTGTTCACCCATACTTTGATCTACTAATCATCATTTTTAAAATTTTTTTTTAAAGAGTTCCACCAACTACGTTACTAATTAATTTACTATGGTCTATGGGTGCCTAGTTAACTGATTTCCGCACTTCAAAAATTGATTTCCGTGCACCCCATGTTTTCAGTATTAACGCAGGTTTATACAATAAACATGGAGTGCGGAAATTAATTTTTGGAGTGTGGAAATCACCAGCCGTGAGTAGTACCTTAGGGTTTGGTGGTAGAGGCTTCGGTTTTTCGTATCATCCACCACGTCTTGAACCTCACTGCACGTATTTGCGATGATTCTTTATCTTTTCTCTTGTAGATGCTTGTGTTGGCTAAATTAAAACGGGTGATCTATAATAGGACTCGATTTAAAGTCTAGCACCACCGGCCGACATTATCATACTTACATTTGAAAAGAAAAAACTACAATACTATTGGGGTGTTTAAATCTCATCTTTTTTTTGTTGATTTACGTAGGTTGCATTGAGAATAGATCATTAATTTAAATGCTAGCTGGTTCACTTAGCTTATTTGATTAAGAATTTAGGACAATAGGAGTAAAGTTTACTTGTTTATCTATTTATGTACATTATTATTATTATTATTCAAGACGTTTAATAAGTCGCTTGCGTAATCAATAAAAATATTTCCTTCTTTTTTTTTAAGCAGAACAAAGCTCAATTAATATCTAAATTAAGATATAAAAATTCTATTGTATTTGGTTAAATTAATAGATACTTTGTGTGCCAAGATGACAACCCAAAAACCACATTTTCACTTTAAGTCATGTTGAAATATCATTTACTAGGCATTTTTTTTTGGCCAAAAGGGCGGTCTAGACATCGGTTAATTTTAATTCCACCAAAAATTTTCCTTTCTTCTTTTATAAAAAAAATTATTTAGCTATTTAATCAAATAAAATCAAGCTAAAATACATTTAACAACCATGGCTACTATGGTAATAACAAAGATGCATTCTAATGTTTGCTATTATATATTAAATATTTCAGATCCGAAATGTTCAAATCAGAAAAATTATAACTATAAAAATAACTACAATCAGAAAAATACTGATCAGAAAATTTCAGATCAGATTAGCGATAGATAAAAAAATTCAGATCAGATTAGAAAATTTCAGACGAATCAAATGCACCCTTAAATAGTTAAATGACATACTCCATAGTTTACAATATCCAGCTAGTTTTCTTCCTACCTAACCTCACTCCCCAACAAAGAATAATTAAATAATAAAAAAAAAAATCTTGTATGACTTTTATCTATACATAGAGATTAAGTTATTGCTCAATGCCAAATTGCCAATGCATGTCTCATCTGGAAAGACCTAATGGTTGAATTGACTACCTCCTTTTTAGACTCCATTATTAAATCACTAATTCAAATTAGTAGTATATTGTTATATTGACAGTAATTAAATCCACAGAGGGAATATTAGATTTAACATATCTATATAAATCTAATAAACAAGATGATTAGATCCATAAACTCACAGTACATTCTGTAATCTCTTCCCTAAACTATGTTCTTAGTGCATTAATATGTTAAGGTTAAATTAATATTGGCTCGACCTTCAAGTATTATTAATGCATTAATATGCTAAGATTAGATTGAAATTGAAATGAAATTGAAATTGCATTGAAATTGATACCTAATTCAATTCGGGTGCCTAAGCCATTAGATAATTAGAGAAGTCTTATATGCACATATATAGTCGGTAGAGGGCAGCTGTGTTCCCTACCGGGTTCGTAATCATATGACAATGCAACAACATCATATTGGACAATGTTTCATGAAAAAGTATATAGACCGGGGGGGGCACTAATGCCCCCTACCAAGTACCAACTATATAATATATGGACTTGTAATACAAAGTATAAAATAAAATTAATTATATTGATTGACGCGTGATTTTGACACGTATCTCCAGAACTAAAAACTTATATGTTAAGAAAATATAACATATATGTGTATTTAATTAATTAATAGATAATAAAATAAAACTAATTAATCCAACCCTTCAATCATCAACTCAATTTTTTAGTTAACTTGGTTCCTTAACATGATAACAATGCAATCATGACCAGAATGCTAAGGGTTCTAACCTCGTCTGATTTACGTACCCTTCCTTCCTAACAAGGAACTCTAAACGCGTGGGATACTATATGAGGAGACATGTGGTCCACACTTCAAGCCCAAAATTTTTTGATGTGAAGGGTCGAGTTTGATCTGATAGAGTATTAAAACCAACAAATATGGTCCTTTCACAGTTTCACACACTAACATCGTACACTAATTAATGCCCCGGAGACGTTCGTTAGCCAGATCTATCGAATTAATTAAGAAATAATTTTGGTGGTGTAAAGCTAGGTACATTGTTATGCGATCACTTAAGTAATTGTCATTGATAAGTACAAACTAATTAAAAAATAACAAAGTACACAACTAGATAAAAATATAATAATAAAGACTTCTCCCATCATTCTACTAGCTTAGCTAGTACCAAATGCAAGTTAGGTAAGTCACCTACCTAGCCATCCCCAAAAAAAAGTACTATAAATTGGCAAGCTTTACTCTCACTTTTTCATCAAACACCAAATTCATCACAAACAAAAAACTCTCTTTCAATTTGTTTGTTTTCTCTAAATTAAGTTGAGCTATTTGTCACAATAATAATAATAATAATAATAATAATAATAATAATAATAATAATAATAATAATGGCCATCTCTAAAATCTTAATTGCCTCTTTTCTTCTTTCAACTCTTGTTCTTCATGTTGTCCAAGCTATGCCACCTACGGTACGTACGATTTTCCCGAAATTCGTTTACAGGCCATTCGTAACGAAATAATTGCAACGATTTGACATAAAGTAGAGAGAAATAGTGTCAAATCATTGCAGTTAATATATTATGAAGGGAGTAATAATTTTTTTAAAAAGGAGTTAACGTAACTATGCTTCTCATCTATAAACGCTAATATTTTCATTCAAATAAAATTCAATGAAAATGAATATGAAAAAATTCAGGTTTTAGTTTTTAAAAAATCATGGTATGTATGATTTTAAATATTTTACTAAGCTATAATAGTTGTAAACGTTGTTTTTTCTGTTTAAGTTACATGCAAAATGAATAATTTTTTTCAAGGAATTAGAGTAAAGTCATGATACTTGGCATGTTTGAAACTTCTCTAGAATTCTAGAAACAACGTTTATCAATATATATATATATATATATATATATTGTTTTAATCTCAAAATAAATACGAAGTATTATATAATAAAATAGAAATAAACTACTAGTACGTAATTTTTGCTCACTAAGTTTTTATATGTATGTCTTTTTCAGAGACTCGTTTTTGACTACCCATTAGTATTTTTATCATATGCATTTATTATTTTCACAAAGTTAATTAAAGTATCTTTAAGGACGAAAATAGGTATTTATTGGAACCAAATTAAAGTGAATGAATACGACCCCACATACATAGAACATGTTATTATTTGTGAATGAGTAATATAACATACTTCATCTGTCTCTGGTTGAAAAATGCTAGCATCACTTTAATTTTATTTAGAGGCGAAACAAGTACTATTTATCTAATATTTCACTAATGTAAATATTTTACGATATTTCACTATTACTTCTATTTTCTGTTTTTATAATATTTCACTAATTTCACCTTTTATATGTTTGATGATCTGATAATGCAGGCTCCACCAAGCGCTCCAGTATA
Organism: Salicornia ramosissima; assembly: GCA_951394345.1. NCBI lineage: Eukaryota > Viridiplantae > Streptophyta > Magnoliopsida > Caryophyllales > Amaranthaceae > Salicornia > Salicornia ramosissima. The sequence continues at coordinate 49,921,853 of OX596233.1, forward strand.
CAGTCCAGCACCAGGTCCACTGATAGGTAATCAAGCAACTTCACTAAACCCATTTTTTTTGGCCGGGAAACATCACTAATCCTAGCTTTCATTTCAATATATGTCAATAGATCATCTCAACTAAAAGCTTAAGCTGATAGTTGAGGTTCACGAATATGTTATATACTCTATCACTCTCACATGAAAGACGAGAGGGATGATAGATTCAAACCCGTGACCCTGCGTCACATTAGCTCTGATACCATATCAAGGGAACATCTCAACCAAAAGCTTAAGCTAATAGTTGAGACCCACAAATATGTTATATAATCTATCTATCACTCCCCCTCACATGTAAGGCTAGAGGGAGAATATATTCAAATTCATGACCCTGCGTCACGTTAGCTCTGATACCAAATCAAGAGACCACCTCAACCAAAAGATTAAAGTGATATTTGAGCTCAGAAATATGTTATATACACATTTAATAAATGAAATGAAAATAAAATGATGGTTTTGTGTTGGGCAGATTGTGATGCATCATGCGGAGTAAGATGTAGCAAAACAAGCAGGCCAAATCTATGCAAAAGGGCATGTGGAAGTTGTTGCAAGAAATGCAATTGTGTGCCACCTGGCACTTACGGCAACTACGATTCTTGCCTTTGTTACGCTAGCTTGACCACCCACGGCGGCAGATCCAAGTGTCCTTAATTTTCCTTTTTTTTTTAATTTTAATTAAATTACAAATTCAATATCAAAATCATGTTTCTTTAATTAATACTCAAATATGTTGTATTTTTTTTTTTTTTTTCTTTTTCCCTTTGATTTGTAATATTTGTTGGAAACTTTTAAGTTTTTATTATACGCCTAAGTGTACCTAAAAGTAGGGAATGTCGAGGTTATATGGATTTAGCCTTGGTTGCACCTACGACTAGGTGTAAGATAAATGCTCTCTAGAAATAATAATGAAATTTGTATTTGTTTGTTCAGCTAGTTCAATAATAATAATAATAAATTCTCATTTTAGGATCTTATTGTGTGGTTCAATTCATTATTATTATTATTATTATTATTATTATTATTATTATTATTATTATTATTATTATTATTATTCAAGCAGCTGATCGCCTAATCAATTTAGGCCATCATCGATCATCTTAAAACGTTCGGTAATACCATGACATGTTGGTTCTATTCTTGTGATCAACCACAATCTTTCCATTTTCATCCAAAATGATGTTGGTGGCTGGCCCTATAAGATGGGTTAGTCGGTCTTTGTTTCCGAGTAAAAAAAAAATATATATTATTATTTATTATTGTAAGAAAACGGAAGTCATGTACTCTGATTTGTCGATATTTTAATATTTATGAACAAAAAAGAAAGAAAGGAAAAAAAAATACATTATTGTTGTAGATTGATAGTGTACTAGCTAGCTTTTTTGAAAACTACCATGAGTTTTCTCAATGACTGATTAAAATCTATTCTACTATTTGGACTTATTTATTTAAACTTATAAGTTCGTATAATAAGATATATCATATGGAGTATGTATTATATTGTTCTAGAGCTAAATTGAACTTAATTTTTCTTGTATTTAATTTCATAAGTTAATATATATATATATATATATATGTATGTATGTATGTATGTATGTATATATGTATATATGTATATGTATGTATGTATATGTATATGTATGTATTAAATTAACAATATCCTTCCATCTAAAATGATACATACTCTATTATTATACGAACTAATAAGTTTAAATAAAGGATATTATTAACAAGCACCCTTAAGGCACTAGGTAAACAATAATTGTTTTCCTTTGCCTTTATCTTATTCTTCGTCTAAGGGAGTTTTTTTTTTTTTTTTTTGCCTCTGAGTTCAATCCTATCAGCCTTACCAGCAAAATAATAACACTTTTGTAATACATAACAAAATCATGCTTCAATCGATGTAATTAATCTTTATTAACTTAGTACAATTTATTATTTTTGCTTTTAATATTCTTATACAACAACGAGGTGCACTCGTTATCTTTTCCTCAAAGTAAAATTATATCAAGTTCAAGCGATTGTAAAAGTTTTTCCCATTGTAAATTGTCTTCAATAATTGCTTTATTTTCAGCCCTTCATGTAATAATCAATCAATATATAGCTTTGTTTTCATCATACCTCAATAATTGAGCTATTGTCTCATTGTCTATCATCATGTCTTTCCGTAATATTCCGTACATTAGAGTTTATTTCATTATTATGATGGCAAGATTTATGTATAATAAATTGTAATTTCTTTCAAACATGAAACATATATATATCCTATAAAGTGGGACAATTTTCTCTCTAGTGATAAAAACATCACTAAAATAGTCTATAGTTTTACAAAATTCACACTATTTTTTTTTTAAAAATAGTTGCGGAGTACAAATTTTTGGGTGTCCCTATCAACAGTGTACCTCAATATTTTTTTGGATACGTGCTTATTAAATTTAGTATCAAATTTCAACGTTATTGTCTTTCGTAGAGACAAAATCTCCTTCATATATCTCAACTGTACTATGAGACAATTGTATATCTAACTTAAGATCCAACACTAACCACACAATAAATTTGTTGCCTGGCCTGGTATCTTAAAAGATATAGTCACGATATATATTTCAATCTCCATATGCCAGAGAGTAATAAATAATAAGGAACACAGAGATTAATTGAGATCGACTCAGTCACAAAACTCAATCCAATTCAACTTGGTGAAAATTTTCTCAAAATTCAAATGGATTATGATTCAAGCTGTTATTAACGAGTTAAATCGAGTCGAGCAAATTTTAAATCTCAAATTGGACTTGCATTGTAAGCAACCCTAGCCCAAAAAAAAAAATCAAATAAAAATGAAGCAAGCAACATGGAATGTGGTAGTGGTGCACTGTTTCATTCCATATGACAAGGCAAAAGTACGTAGGAATATAATGAAGAATCTTTCTTAAGACACATTGAAAATAATTAAAGCAATAATGAAAGGAGACAAAAGAGTGAAAATGCTCTTCATGAGAATGAAGTAGTTTACATAGCACTATATATTAGAATATATCTTTCCCTAGCTTTAATACTCTTTTTTCTCAACTAATTAATCAATGAAATGTCTTTATAATCTAATTTCTGAACCCATGAAACTTTGTCTAACAAGTATGTTGTAAGTTTCCTGACATGGCATGTGAGAAATGTGCTATCTTTGAAACAAAGGGGAAAAAAAGGCATTTTTATGTGATGATGATAGATGGATGATTATTATTTTATTAATAATGCTTTTATAAGTTCTATATCACATAAATACAGCATAGCATATGCCCTTTTCATCATGGATTTCTTGAATTTTTTTGCAAGATTTTGCTTGTTTAATTTGTTTGTTTGTAGCTATTGATTGCATCAATTTTTTTGAATGGGTCATATATATGGATTTAGGTTGCTCCCTCAAAAAAATTTGGGTTTTTCTAAGCTATGCCCCTTAGTTTTTCGCCTTTTTAAGTTGTGCCCATGTTTTTTGAAACTTCTAAGCTATGCCCCTCAACTTAGGTTTTTTAAATTAACAGTGTCCACTCCATTATCTCAATGTTAATAGATCCGTTAAAAGGAGTTGCATTTCGTGGGAGGGTAATTTCCCCTCTTAAATTCTAGGGTTTTTAACTGATTTTCACCCTTTATTTGAGGGAAATGCAACATTTATAGAACAATGCATCATTTATTTTAGGGAAATACATCAATTATAAAGCGTGAAAATCAGTTAAATACCTTAGAACTTTAGAGGGGAAACTACCCTTCCACGAAGTGCAACTCCTTTTAACGGATCTATTAACGTTGAGTTAACGGAGTGGACACTGTTAATTAAAAAACCTAAGTTGAGGGGCATTGCTTAGAAGTTTCAAAAAGCATGGGCACAACTTAGAAAGCCGAAAAACTCAAGGGTATAACTTAGTTTTGTTTTTAATCGACCAATAGTGAAAATATATTAGCAATTATTGCATATTGATTGGTATTGGCCATGGCCTAGCTAATTTTTTTCTATATCGAAAAAACAAAAATCACTCCAAATTTTAGACTTACCAATTTCAATGATTTATTCTAATCTGCTCTGATCTGATCTGAATTTTATGAAAATACGCACATAATTACTTATTTAAGTTGAGCCAAACAAACCCTAAATTTTGATTGTATTTATTATCTCCTGTTATTCTAGGACTTTAACTTTACCTCCAATTTGAAAAATGAAAATACATTAACAATGCTTTATATGAAAGAAGACAAGTTGACTAATGCCTCATTTAGTGTTACAAATTAAACTATACTAGTATATTTTCCAAAAAAATTGCCAGATATACTATATTTTTCATGCCATCATAGATTAATTTTAATAAAAAAAATAATACGTACCCATCAAATTCTAGATTTACCAATTTCAATTGCTATTAAGACATTGTTTCGTTTTCATGCATGTTCCTTTTGGTGGAGCACACCACTCCATTACACGTATCTGTAAGGGGGATAATAAGGAATCCTCGCAAATCCGTGCGGTGAGAATCGTACCCAGGACCTCGTGCCTGAAATTCTGAAGCCCTAACCACTGGGCTATGACTTCATCCTCTATTGAATGATCATAATGGGAAGGGGTATGATTCGCTATGTATGCCATACTCGTATAAATTAAAACTTTTAGACATTGGATACATATTGAAGTATCTGACACGTTAACATTTAAAATTGTGTTCTTTGTCTGAGACATGAATATTCGTATGGAGACATAATATTTGTAGTTTTATTTAGCATAAATTATATGAAAAAATAATTATGAAGATAATGAGTCTAAATAATAATTGTTAACATCTTGAAAACAAATTCTCTGGAGAAAAAGTAAAGATATTAGCTAGTCTTAAAAAATTAAGAAATAAAGTGATAATGGGTCAGAGATAAAATAGAATTTCTTAGTTAACATAATTGTATAATATATACAGAATAGAAAAGAGTCCAGTTATATCACTCTAGTTGTCACTTAGTGTGAAATACGGAGTTATATTTCACACTTAAGAGACTGGTGGAGTGCTATAACCGGTCTCTTTGATATTATGTTCTTTTTTTTGTTAGTGGAAAAGAGGTACAAATGTACCACAATTTAGTCCTAGATCTGCCCCTGCTTTTCGTGGAGCATACCACTCCATTATTATTTGAATGTGGTTAGATAGAGAGCTTCATATATACATATGCCTATATATATATATATATATATATATATATATATATCTCGAGGAAAATCAATATTATTAATCATGATTAAGTATACTAAGGGTGTCTTTGATTCAACTTAAATAACCACTTTTGTGTTTATTTTTAGAAAATTCAGATCATATCAGATTAGAAAAATTCAGATCAAATCTAAATTAAAAAGTTCAGATCAGTTCAGAAAAGTTCAGATTAAATTAGAAAAATTATAACTTTAATAATAACTACATACAATTAGAATTTTTTTGATCAAATCAGTTCAGATCAGATCAGATTAGATAGAAAATTTCAAATCAAATCAGACCAGTTTAGAAAAATTTAGATCAGATCAGATCGGAAAATCTCAGATGAATCAAATGCACCTTAAAATTAACATACAACGGGTTAAAAATGACCCTAAAATCATAAAAGTTATATTACTTCTTAGTAAAATTATTCTTTTTGTGTAATTTCAGGGTAATTTTATGGATTTTCGGATATATAACTTTTAGTTTATTGTACACTAACTTTATATACACTCAATTTATATTAATTTGTTTCACATTTATAAAATAGTCAAGCATTTTCTTGTTTGGTTTGTTTCAATGAATATTGTTAAAGAACTATCTCAACCAAAAGCTTAAGCTAATAGTTAAGGCCCAAGAATATGGTGGGCCTGTGTTGCATTCGCATTTCAAGCCCAAAGGGCCTAACCATTAGCTTAAGCTTTTGGTTGAGATGATCCTCTAACAAATACTTTAAAAATATTATTGGTTTTTTTTTTTAAAAAAAAAAATAATTCTTACCAGAATGTAATTATATATATATATATATATATATATATTCCGGTGAGAAATTTCTTATTGTGAGAAATGTGGGAAGAGATAAATACATTAATTATAACCTAAAGGTACATTAACTAACAACTATAGGTACATTCAACATATACTATAAATATATTGAGTAAAAATACATTAACTTTATGCTATAAATACATTGACTCCAAACTATAGAAGGAGTAAGGAGGGAAAATCAAATTTAATCTTAGCCATTCATTTGTTGATCAAATAGTTGTGGTTGCTTCTCACCCTTCTCACCAAAACTATATTTCTTACATGAGCCTACTTCTATATATATATATATGACAAATATGCATAGTCAAAAATCAAAATAAAACAAGAGAGGGGTGTAAAAAACAGGCTATTTAAGTTGAATTATTATCTTATAATTATAGAATATATATTTAAAGTGACATAGGATGCCTACGTACGGATTCTCAAATTAATAAACTAAAAAACTTATGATTTTAAATGTGTTTTCTATGACATTGATTAATTAAACTGAAAATGAAGAATATAATGAACTTAATGAATGAATATTTTGTCTGCTACATACATTATATTAATTAAATTAAATTAGTCAAGATTTATTATTCAATATATATAAATATAATCGCAGTGCAATAATACTCTGGTGTTCTGTAAACCACTCGTGCATGTTTCGTCGGTTTATGTGGTCCTCTCGTTGGTTATTATTATTATTATTATTAAACTTTATTATTAAAAATTAAAAGTCAAAATGTCTACAAGAAGTTAGTGGGAAGCCTAGATACAATCTGGACCCCCACTCCTCTAGCTACAGCAAAGCTAATATGAGTGAAGATGTGCGCAGCAACACGCGCACCAATATCATGCGCTCTAGAAAACATCTGAATCCGCTTCAGCAGTGCAACAACATCCTCCTCGAATTCGCCAAAAGTAGAGAAAGAGAAAGGAAGGAAACCATACCCCAGAGCAGCACATCGATCTGCATACTTGCACCGTTTGCGAGAAGCTGCATCCTGCACAACACGACCAGGAACAAAATCAGCCATACCGGACTGAGTCAAAGGTGAAGACCCTGTCAAATCCACACAAACATCGCGACCATGGTCCCATGAGTAAAGCAGTAAATCCGCAGGACGAAGAACCCCGATCTCTGTGCTCAATCCAATATGAACCTCTTTACCAGCTGAAATCCCCGAGCGATTGCAGATATCAACAAGAGTGTCCCGCACAATATTATGACGATGCTTGACACCCACCATCCCAGTACACGACACAACATGATCTCCGAAGATGTCACCCTCAAAAACCATCGAACAAGCAAAACAAGGTCCGGAAGCTGAAAACAAAGGAACACCCAACCTGTAGCAGAGCACGCATCGATACGTTTTACCATTCATAGCCTGACCCAACCCTGAGATCGGAACCACCCTAAGCCAATCAGAAGTATGATCCCGTTGTTGCGATTTCCAAAGAGCAACCTGTCGTGGAGATAATGAGAATGTGGCCTCAGCAGTCTGAGCAACCTTCGTGAAATATTTATCTGCCAGTTTTTTCATGAGTTTTGGGGCAGCATTTTCACTAGGATTACCAAGAAAGTCAACATCCACAAAAGCATTAAGTAGACCCAATGCATCAGCAAAGGCAGGCCGAGGATCAACAACACCAGCACAGCGGAGAAGCTTAAGCTGCAACCCAACAGACTGCAACCGCGATGCTACAAACGCATAATGCAGAACATCCGCAACAGAATAGACACCTAACCCACCAAAAGTAAAGGGTAAAGTGGCGAGTCTCCATTGCCAATCTCCAAAGCCCAGGCCAGATGCAGTGACGATACGCTCCAAAGAAGAACGAAGGGCAACATCGAACTTCTGCCGTGCAGCCTCAAAGAGGCGAGGAGGACAAGTCCGCATCGCAAAGTAAAGTTTCGAAACCCCAATGCAGGCACGAAGAAGTAACAACTCACACTGCGGATCTTCAAGCCGAGCCACCGCATTCATAAGCGCAATAGTCTTATTATTATTATTATTATTATTATTATTATTATTATTATTATGGAAAAGAATACACAAAATTTTTAGATTTACAAGAAGTTAGTTGGAAGCCGAGAAACAATCTGGGCCCTCAGTCCCCTAGCTATAGAGAAACATATTCTTGTGAAGATGTGAACAGCTGCACGCGCTCCAACATCCGCAGTCCGCGAAAAATTCTGAATTCGCTTCAACAATGGAACAACATCTCCTTCCAATTCTCATGTCTGATGAATAATTAATCAATTCAAAATGAAGAAATAAATGTGGAAGAAGTTGCTTAATTATTGATTTAAATTTTTATTTCTTCGATGAAATATTCGTTTTTACTTCGATGTGATTCATTTAGCATTGTGATATATTTTGTTAGGATATTAAGGAAGCTCAGGATCTTAGAAAAAAATCTTTAATTTATTTTGTCACAAGAGCAAATGTGTCATTGTAGTTACTGGACTCAATCACTCAAATCTGTTGTCCCATAATGTGTTCCACTTTAATTTGTGTCACATCTCTTTTAATTGTGTCTTTTTCTAGTCAAACTTAATTTTATTTAAATGCCTTTATTTATTGTTTAAATAGAAATTGACACAATTAAAGAAGGTGGAACACAAAATGGGACAACAGATTTTTCTCCTCACTACTACGTATTTCATATATAATTAAAATCACTAAACTTATCTTCAAACATTATTCCAACGAACTCATCATTTTCATCATATATTTAGCATTGTGATACACTTCGTAGTATTTTATGAAATGCTAAACTTTGCATGCGTATTATTTAGCAGCATTTCACGTGTTTTTGACAATTGTCTTTATTTTCTAACATTTTATTTCTCTCACTAGCTAGTTTGGACATTATTGGACGCTCGGACTTTATCGAACCTACTCCGACAACCACCTTAAGCATATCGAAAATTGTATTGGATGTTCACCTTTTGATTGGTCAGGGTTTTCCTCACTCATTATTGCTATCTTTGATTACCGATTTTAGATTTTACTCTATTTCTTCGTTTTTTATGATGTGTGATTTGAAACCGGTGTCTGAGGGTATTTGGTTATTTATTTTTTCAATTCTCATTGTTTCACTTTTCAGTTCATTATTATTATTATTATTTGTTGTGCTTTGTTAGATATAAGAGTATTATTAGTTCCATCTGATAGTAAGCATTATTAGCTAGATCAGACGTTCTAATCCAATATTTTCTCATATTTACATGGCTATACTTGACCAAATGTAGATGTGGGCATTAACATGCATATTTATTTATTTACATAGAAATTAATAAAATAGATGTTTATATATAATACTTATTATTATACACATTATTTAAGTTGAATCAAATATAATCTGTCACAAATTTTTTTTTCCTTGTGTAGAAACTATTAAAAATGACCAAATTGAAAAATTAGGTGGGACTGTTGATCTCTTGTCCATTTGGCTTCATTATTACGGAGTACTTATTAGAAGTTTATTTTTATAGACAAACGATAGATATGAGTGCACAAAAGAAAATAAATAAATAAATAAATAAATAAATAAACAAAAAAAGGGTTCCCCATGAATCTGTGGTGTAGTCATCAAATTAAATAAAATCTATATATAACAGCTAATAGATCATGCATGTTAAATTCTTCTTCTTTATCCTTAATTTTCGATTTTTTAATCAAATATTTAAAATTCTGTTAAAGGACTATCTCAACCAAAAGATTAAGCTGATAGTTGAGGCCCAAAAATATGTTATGTATATTCTATCACTCCCCATCATATGAAAGTCTAGCACGACTTCTGCGTCACACATTGGCTCTAATAATAGTGTGTTAAAAGACCATTCGAACCAAAAACTTAAGCTGATAGTTGAGGCCCAATAATATGTTATATACTCTATCAAATTCGTACTTAAAATTGGTGTTATCTTCATCTTATTTGACCTAATTAAACTTATTTGAACTTATTTAAACTTTGTTAAAATTAGTCTTAATTATAAAAATTAAGCAATTTGATATTTTCACACCTGTATAAAGCTGATCAAACTTTATTGAATTTAATGCATCTGATTGAACATCATTATCTGAATTATTGATTAATTTTTCACCCAACCATGTTTATTTTTTCTAGTATGATTAATTAGCATGGGCCCACTTTAACTCAAGAGTTTGGCATTTGGCTTCAACAAATTAAAGGTTGAATAGAGAGCTTTGATCAGAACGAACTTATACTACGCCATACATCCTCCTTGTTTATTTATCTTAACTTTTTCATTATATCCAATTCACAATTTTAAAATATTGACTTTTTTAGTCAGCTATTAGTAATAATTAAACAATTAATATATTTAAAAATTCAGGTTGACACACATCAAATAAGACAGTCACATAAATATTTTAATTGTACTTATCTAATGAGCACCTAGAAGAAGATACTCTCCAGCATATAAATTAGGATTACTCTAATGAGCACTTAGAGAAAGATACTCTCCATATTAATGTTTATAGAAGTTGAACTAAAAAAAATTATACTCAATATGGTGATGGCCTGGGTCGACCCTTTCTGGGGCCACCACCACTCATGATTGTACCAGTCTCAATTCTCAACAATCTAGCTTGGTTGTGAATTTTGTAGTATTGTCATAATAAGTTGGGGTCACTAACACTCCCCCTTTTGTGCCAAGTTCAAACCATTTTATGTTAAATATGACAATATAACATAATTCATTATTGCATTTCTACTATATGACTACATTTGCCCACCTCCAACAAACTTGTACAAATTCGATGCCAAAATTGCATAATGATCGTAACTAAATCTAATCATATAAGTTATATGACCATTTTTAGTTCGGGCAATCAGGTTGCAACAATTTGACATTTTTCCACTCTACTCTAAGTCAAATCGTTGCAAATAAACTGTTACATACGAAGTCAGTATTTTAAATCCGAAGATTCAGATGCATAAATTCATGACTAAAAATGCAATAAAACCAATATCAACTCAATAAGAAATCAACTTTAAACATTTTTATGTAAGTGATCAAATTAACTCAATACAATACATAAATTTCAGCAATTTCAATTCAGACTTTTATGCAGCAAACTAGAACTGATTTGTGACATCAAATCAATCAATTTAGCCAGATAAATTGAGGTTTACATAGTAAGATTCTTAGCAAGAATGCCCTCAAATGTAACACCAGGACCAAAAGCCAAGATTAAGCCCCATTCATCATCATTTTTGTTGTTCAAATTTTGAGTTTCTTGCATCATATACTCCATAACATAGACAATAGTGTTGCTGCTAGCATTACCATAGTCTGCCAAAGCTCTGCGGCTAGCGCTAAGCTTTTCGGGTGATAAATCGAGCCTTTTTTCGAGCCTGTTTAGGATGGCGGGGCCACCAGGGTGGACTGCCCAGAAAATGTTGTTATAGTCCTTGTTAGATAGGCCAATGTTATCCATCAACTTACCACAAAAGTCTTCAATATTGTCTTCTATTATTTGTGGTAAGGATCTGTCTAGCTTGAAACTTATGCCTTCTTCTGTTAGCCTTCCATCTATGATTTTCTCTGTGTCAGGCAAGAAATGTTGTATGGCAGCATGGAGCTCGAAAAGGGGTCGCTCCGTATTTGGGTCTGGATCCGACCCGATTATCATTGCCCCGGCACCGTCCCCGAATAAGGCCACCCCAACTAGGTCATATGGTCTATCTGCACTTGGTGGCTTAAACCCTATTATAGTAGTTTCTGAAGTTGCTAGTAGAACCCTGCTACCTATTAACATTACAAAAATTTGTGATTTATTTTGTGTTACTTTTAACCTTTTTTAATTTAGACTACATTAAGAATTACAAAGAAAATAATATTGTCAAATGTCTAAGGTTCATGTAACAATGAAGACAAGGATTTTCTGTGTATACACATATATTAGATAGGTAAGATAGACTGTTCTCTTAAGCTAAAATCTTGCTCGGTGAACGAGCTAGTAGGCCATGGAAGGAAGGATCCTTCTAGGGGGGATAGAACCCTTAGGCCAGATTTAGCGTGATATGAATTTTTTTACCTTTTTATATGGTAAGGTAAACTAGACTTTGTACAAGTTGTTTTTTTTTACAGACTAACACCTAGTAGCATTGTCCTTACATATTAGGAGGGGGATAGTGTGAGGATCGAACATGGGATAGCATTGTCCTTACAGACTAACCCATGCCTCTAGCTCCCACGAACCAAGCTAGAGGCGATCCTCACATGTATTTTGCATATATAAACAATAGAAATATAACATTTTTTCTATCTAATTTTATACAAATGTTGTAGGTATAATTTTACATATATATATCTTAGCTAAGAGAACAAAAGTAATAGACCATTAATACCTGGGTTATTTTCAGCTATATCCTTGGCAACCCGCAGGCCCGCTACACCGCCAGAGCAACCCGCAAAATAGAGCATAACCCGATTAGTCTCGGGCTTGAGCCCAAGGCCTTTGGCAAGGTAGATGTCTCCACCGGGCAAGCGGGCCTCACTAGAGGAGACATAAACCAAGTGGGTAATGTCTGAAATGGGCCTTCCCCAGTTTGAAATGCAAGCTTGGGAAGCCTCAATTGCCATTTGGGTCACTGCTTTGTTGCAAATGTCAAGTCTTTGGGTCACTGTGGCCTGGCCTTCAATTGCAAGCTCTGGGTACTTATTCAGGATTTCTTCTGACATTACCACATATCTTGTTTTCACTGTTGTTGTCTTGCCTGCAAAGTGCCAAGTTCAACCTTGTAAACTTAAAAAGGGCTTTACATTTTTTTTTTGTTTATACTTTCTTCCGTAACATATTAATTGCAACGATTTGATATAAAATAGAAAGAAAAAAAATGTTAAATCGTTGCAGTTAATATGTTGCAAAGAGAGTATATGTGCATCCAAATGCATTTTATTGCTCATTATTTAACATAATTTTGCTCATTTTAAATTTTAAAATGAGTTAAAAAATATATATAAAATGAGCAAAATTACCATGAATGCAACTTACACCGGGATGTATATAAGAATTTCTATTAAAAAATAGGTTAAAAAGATAGAGATAAAATACAGAGGCGATTAAGCTTCTCTTTGAGTTCTGGATCATCACAATTAGTGTTTCTGAAGTATCCATCAACTAAAAACTCTTGCATTACTAGTTGATGAGGAAACCCTTTACCAAGAGCTAGAACTGTGGCTTTTCCTGGGGTTGCTTTCTTTGCCAATCTAACATTTTTGGTATCTTGAACACCCATTTTTCACTAACTAATTTGGCCCAACTTTGATTTTTGCTTTTATAAATATGCTCTTATGTATTTGATCTTTGAAGGAGGTTAATTGTATGCACTATATATATATATATATATATATATATTTATTTGCACAAGCTAGAATTTTAAATAAAGAAAACAAAAATAATTTGTGAAGCAATTTTTGTGAGGGAGGGTTGTAGAAAGATTTTTAGGTTTGCATTCTTGTAAATATGTTATTATCATACAAGCAGTTAAGAGGCATAAATTTTGTGCTCTTTCTAATCTTTATTTTCTTAGGTTTGATTTTGGTGAGATTATTAGGTCCTTCATTTCTTGAATTATTGATGTAGAAAGAAGCTCTTCCCCCCCCCCCTCCCCCCCATTTCATTTGTTTTAAAATTTACTCTGTATTTCTTTCTAAAAAAAATTCTTTTTGTATTTTGTATTACATGTAATTTTTTAAACAGAAAATCTAGCGACTACTTGCAGAAAAATCAATTCTGATATTCTGTTTTCACTATACTACCTTGATAAAAAAAAAATTATTCTTTCAATGAGATAAACCCACGCATACCGATACCATACTAAAACTTCAATGATGTCCGATATCGTACTTTATTCTAATATTATTATTATTATTATTATTATTATTATTATTATTATTATTATTATTTTACATATTTTGCTATAGTTTTAGCAAATATTTTCATATTTTTATATGCTTTTGAAAGGATTTTTTTTTACAGTAGTAAGTAAACTAAAATATTTCAATTTGTATTGAAAATTTAATATATTTTTAATTTTTTTTTAAAGTACTTAATGATATCTATACCCATATTCTACATTTTTCAAAGTAATGTATTGCATATCCGTTTCCTTATTCATGTAACTTTGGGATTTGATCAACACTATTACTAGTGTAGTAAAAACCATAATTTTGAAGGTAAATCATTAAGATTCTTGGACTTTAGCTGTGAAAATCACAGTTTTGTCCCTACTTGTGAATTGTGAAATCCACAAGTGGAAAGTGGTTTATCAAATCGCCAAGAATAGAGTACAAATGAACAACAAACACTTTGCCAAAAAAAAAAAAAAAAAAAAAAAAAAAACAATAAAGGCTATATGAAAATTGGTCAAGGATCAAGTCAAAGTCACTATTGATTAATCAAAATGTGATTAGAAGTCATCAATCTGTTATGCAAACCACTATATCAGAGTTATGCAATCATAATATAGGAACAATATGTAAGATAATAACAATCAATAATCTAACTGTGGTGAAAAGCCATCAATCTATATAAATACACCTTCCAGAGGCGGGTGGCCTTTACGGTTAATACCAACGAAAATTACAAGGGTGGTAAATGCACCTCTGAGCTCAGAATAGTGGTCTGGTCTCAATTGGAGAATTATCATGAGAGCTTATACAAACACAGAGAGCTTGATAAACTTCATGCTTTTGTCAAGGAATTTAAAAAGAATGGCGACAGGGAAACTTCAGATTTCCAGCAGGCACTTGCTATCGATGAAATCGATAGCTTTAGCCAGTGTCTCACCAAGACTAACAGTGACAGCAGATAAATTTTGCAAGAATTCTTCTGCAGTGGGCTTATCACCATCTATGATATCTGTCACTGCCTTGAGAAATATAACCGGAACTTTAAGGAGCTCAGCCACGTAAGCAACAGCAGCACCCTGAAACCGTCAACGAATTAAGGTCGCAGTACTGCATATGAGAAAAGTCTATTAAATTGAAAAGAAATCCAGAAAAATCATCATCATGGCACGGATCATGTCTATAGTTCCCGGAATCCCGGTACACCTAGAGTTAGGTGTAAAAAGGCTATATATTTTTTTTCAAGTGGGGTTACTTTTTGCTCATTAGATCCATCTAAATGAGAGTGAAATGAGTGTCTTGATTATACGGTTATACCTAAAGCTCAGGAACCCCTAGAAATTTGCAACTCTGCCGGTTCACGTTCCCTCATAAACCCCATCAAAATTCCTAAAACAAAGCCTTAGCAGTATTCATATCGTCTCTGTCAGCTAATGATGACGTGCAGAGCTACTTGCTACTACGAAAAAATGTAAACAAACGATACAGCATTCAGAATAATAGTTCTGCAACAAACAAAAAATGTAAACAAACGATACAGCAGTATCTGGCATGGAGGCTATTGGTATCATGCGTAACAAATCAAAACATTTAAGGAGCGATTTACCTCCATGTCCTTTACTGTAGCATCATTGGCAGTAATTGAAGCTTCATCCTGTGGGGACATGTCCAAAGAATCACCAGTTGACAGTTTTCCAGTCTGAAACAGCAGGATAAATGGAGATCCCATTAACATTGTTTTGATATCAATCATATCACCTGAAGCATTCTAAGAATAAACCTTATGGAGTACATAGTAGCTGTTTTCATTTTCTTCACTTCACAAGAAGGGCTCCATGCAACATTAATTCACTGATTTTTGAATGTAAAACAAACACATGCAAATTCCATAAAGGATGGCTTTACAGTATCCTGGATGTTAACTTTTGGTTCATGCCATAATTTGCTTTGTTACTCTTTTTTTGGCCAATCCCAATTTCATGAAGTGCTTTGGGTTCACTGATCAACCATTTCGTTTATTTAAAAAAATCCCTCCATCCTAATATAATTGCATCACTATACTTTCTAATTTTTTCCAAAATATTTGCAACACTTAACCAAAACGAGCAACTCACGGGAGTTGGTGCCCATTATATTCTTTGTTATCCACTTTTCCAAACCACACAATATGTATGGTTCACATTGCCTTCCAATAATGCCCTCTCCTAAGTCCTACCATAACTACTTTTATAATCAGCAAACGGCCCTAAAAAAGCTTAAGATACATGGAAAATAAAGGAACATATATTTATTCCTTCCCAATCATACTAGCTCCTGAGTCCTGCAAAAACATTCATGGATGCAATATTCCAAGTCATTTCAATAATAATTTGGAACAAGTGGAAAATTTTCCAACATTATGGGGCTGTGGGAATGTGGGATACTAAAGCCACCTCATAACTTCAGGGTAAGATTTCTAAATATTATGCACCAAGAAAGCAGTAAGTTTGACATGCAAGGTAACATGGGTCACATTACTATATCATACAACCTTTTGATTACATGAACCTAGTAATACATTCACCAAAACATATAACTTTTAGACACCTCAGACCAGATCAATCTAATAAAAAAGTAAATAAGAAAAATACTCCCACGATAGCCAAAGGGACAAGAAAGAAAATATATTTACACCACATTTTCAAGAAGACATTCTAAGATCAGCATGTTTAACAACTTTTTAAAGTTACAAGAAATCTAAGAGCATTGATGTTGCATCCACCAAATCTTTGTCTTCTATAAATTCAAGGCATGCCTATACTATTCACTTGGGAATTGAGATGACACAAGTAGCTAAGTAAACTCCAATCTACAGGTTTACAATTCCCCTTGCCTTCTTTCCATGGTTTTTCGCCCAAGGTCTTCAAACCTTCGAAAAGGTGAAGGAAGAAAGAATTCCAATAAATGTGTTAAACCTGTTCATTACCTTAGGAATGGGAAGCGGTCGTTCCTTAAATTACTGTAGTCAATGTTATTATAATCTATACTATTATTGTTAGTGGGCATAAATGCCTTCTAACAAGTTAAAGGTAGTAACACATGGCATAGAGCCTTAAGTAAGGTTCTATAGCTAGTTTTTTTTGCCTTCAAATGGCTATAAAGGTGCAAGTGTCTGCCTTAAAAGGAATGAAACTCTCTGACACCTTCCCCCTTGGAAAAGAAGCCCTTTACAAGACTTGTAATAGAAAAAAAAAAGAAGCTAAGAAACAGCGGATAAAACAACCTCAAAGAGACACAGAAAATCCAAAAGAAAAAGGCATATTGCAGAGCAGCTTTTCTGCAGAATTATATTTTAACCAGCAATGATGAGCACTTGGAAGAAAAGGAAAATGTTGCATCAAATTCAATTGAGCAATATTTCCCTTTTATTCTTAGTGAATGATGATTGGTGAAAATTTCAATAGTATAGCAAATTTAATTACCTTTAAATTCAACTCCTTTAATATGTTAGATGCTGAGAAGGCTGGCCGCAGACCAACACCATATAAATCAAAAACCTGCAAACACACGAGAGAAGAAATAAATCTAGACAAATGAGCCCTATAGATAACACAAACTTCTAAACCCAAGTCTAAAACCTCTTTAAGCTTTAAAATAGAATACGAAACAAAATTTTCTACTTATAAAATTTCAATAGGCCAAACAGATAGCATTGATAAATATATAGCCCCACCATGTCTAAATAAACCTAACAGGCTAACAGAGAGCAGGATCAGGAAAAATAAAACTACTACTTGCATATCAGCAGCATGGGAACATCATGAATACTCACCACATAATTAGGCAAGGAAAAAAACAGTTGTGCTAATGTTTTCAAGATATTCTCTGTTCTAAGTTGTAACTATCTTGAATTAGTCACAACTTTTAAATACGCTTCCTCCAGTGATTAACTTGATGCCGTGCCGAGGTCTCATCCAAGTTATGTGGAGAAGCCTTTAAGAACCTAGAAGTATAATTTTACACGGAATTAGATTAATATTAATGGGAATAAAAGGACAATTCTGATCAAGACCAAGAAGCTTTAAGGTGGTCATTTCAATTGGAAGTAGTAATCCTAAGTTGAAGGTTCCAATCTTCTTGATAAAGATTAAAGAGACAGGTTTCTGGGATGAGGAGGTGTGAAAGATAACTCCTATCTTTGTGATGGGAAATTTATACTTCAAATTCCCTTGTTTCAGCAGTCAAGTGATAGGTTGTGTGGGCACCAAGCTCCAAATGTGAAATTTTGGTTCAATCTGCATATCATTTGCAAGAACAATTTATGCAGCTGCAAGGATAACTCATGAGAATTATCCACTTAATTCAGAATGCTTTGTAAATTGTATAAATATTGGGTTAACCTTATTTTTAGAGGGCCATAGGGTTTGTTGACCTCCTAAAAACAGTTTCATAAATTGAATCTCATTTATCGTTTGATTAATCCTTTTAGTAGTCTATAATTTTTGAGTGAATTTAACTGTGGTGGATCCTTGCTTTGGCGTTGTTTAAACTTGATAAATTCAAACCTCAGAATCATTGTCTTTTTCCACTTTATTTCTATTTTTCCTTCCCCTTAACCCAATCTGTTTTTGAGCTAGGTTACGTATAATAGGGGTAAATTCAGTGTCTAAAGTGAGTCCTAGTAAAGTTCAAACCTTACTTGCTCTACATTTGTCTTAGAGTTTGTTAGGTTTCATTTGCTTTGGGTTTTTATTTAACGACGTAAAAAGCCACTGTCAGGGTGTTAATTATCAGGTACACGCAAATAGGTAGTAGATTTAACTACCCAAAAAAAGCGGGCACCCATCTTTGGCAGATCAAGTATGCGGGTTTCCGGTTTTTCCCCTTCATTTTTAGCATTCAATATTCAAAAGCTGATTTATTACACATGCTTGTTGACTGTTGTGCTATTCTACTAAGGGTACGTTCTCTTCATCTTAAAAAAAAAAGTTTTAGTTCAGATAAATTCGGGTGTAATAAGTTCAATAAGGTTTGATCAGGTTCAATTCTGTGTGATAAGGTCCAATAAGTTTCAGTCAGATTGAATAAGTTGAGGTAAGTTCAATTACGTTCAGTCTAACAAGTTGAAGAGAACACACTCTAAGTTGTCATATTGATTATGTTGAGTACTCTATATAAGGTCTCGCACAAGACACAACTACTAATAAACAATACAACATCATACTTGCTTACTTCACCGTGCGCTCATGCAACAAATCTCATACAAATACCCAATATTACATTGTTTTTACCCAAATCCAAAATAACACTAAGTCTATTTCATAATTGTCACAATCACACAAAAATAATTTACTATAGTGATTCTTAAGGGTGCGTTCTCTTCAACTTATTAGACCTGAACTTATTTGAATTTATTAAACCTGATTGAAACTTATTGAACTTGTTGGACCTGATTAATTCTAATTAACCTTGATAATAGAAACAATTGGACCTTATCACAATTAATTAGACCTGATCAAACCTTGTTGAGCTTATTAAACCCGATTAGGCCTTGTCTAAACTTATACGAATTGAAACTTATAGGGTGAAGAGAATGCGGCCTAAAGCATATATTAAAAAAAAGACAAACAACTCCTAATATCTAATTTTTCCCACTTTGCTTACTCTCTTCTTCTTCTTCTTCTTACGTTGCACCTTAATCCCAAAGCAATGGCATGAAGAATTCCCAAGAGATCACCCGTCCTAGTACTATTCTCGGCCAACCACGGGGTCGGTGGGGATGGCGGCATGGCAACACAAGGATTTCCCATGAGGTCACCCATCCTAATACTATTCTCGTCCAACAATGCGTCTGGATGTGACAAAAGAGGGGGGAAAGTTAACTGCCAGGTACCCGAAGATCTCTTTTAAGTTTTAACTACCAGAACTGACTTAATTTTATTGACAAAAAAGGTCTGGCCCTGATTTGATAATTTTTTAGGGCCACATTTACTCGATTGTTAGAAACAGGTAAATGGGTAGTCAGGGCGGGTAATTCAGGTCGGATTTTTTAGAACCCGAAGTATGACACAACGGGAAGGTATTTTAACGTAGTGAACGTTCCATAACGAGGTTTCACAGGAATTACGGAATGGCAATCCAAAATCCATTACAGAATCTCCATTTCATACGAAACGACCAAATCCTAATTCCATGGTCAACACTAGGTGTGACACATTTCCAAGAAATTCCACACTATGTGACTAAACTACTATACTCCAATATGGAGAATGTGTTTCTCAAGAAAAACCTTGTCCAATAGATGATGAGAAAGATAGAATAGAGAGCTTTGTTTTTAGAGTAGCTTACCTAGAACTAACTTAAACGAAAGAGCTTCAAATGACTGAGATTACCTTGAAGTCTTGAACTAGATTAAAGTTAGAGTATTCAATCAAAAAGGGCATTATTATTGTTCAACACTTCAACGGTCCTAAAAAGTGGAATGATAAACCATAACACCACATGTAAGATGCAGAAAAAATTCTCAAGACAACATAATTATCTTCTTACTCTCACATGAGAAAACTCCCAGAAGAAACAGGCACCAACATAATTTCAATTTCTCTTTTATTTCTTAACTAGGCTAAGTCAGCTATTTGTAGTAACATGATACAGAAACAAAAAAATCACAGAAGCATAAATAAGCACAATTGAACAATGACATAGATATGCAAGCATGGCCACAATCAAACTTGTTGCAGAGGGCCTATAGCAATGTAAGATGATGTCAATCATGTCATTCAAAAAATATATGGAAATGTTCAAAAAAATAAAAAAAAAATAAATAAAACTTACAGGTATAGGTATTCTTCTGTCATGAAATGCGACCTCTGATGCAAGGAAAACATCCCCAATGGCTGCTCCCTTTTCCTGATAGAACACAAGGAAAAAGGGTTGGAGAATTAAGAAAGCATCTCTATGTTCTCTTCTTCACTTAGCAGAGGTGCAGCAAGAATAAATATATCCATATGACCATATACCCTTCTTCATGAAGAAACTTGTACAGCAAGGTATTATATAACCATCAGAAATATTTGGAATAAAAACTGATTTATTGTTCAGGGAACAATTTATTTGCTCAATAATATAATCTTATGCATAAACCCCATTCAAAAGGAGGATTAGGCCTTCATTCATAATTTTGACAGAAAAGGGAAAATATAACACAGGAAATTGCTTTCCTAACTTTGGTTTGCCTTGTATTTAATAATAATTTAAAAAAAAAAAAGAATGCAGGGAAAGAAAGAAAACAAATGTGCCAGGGAATATGATACCCCCACGTAGCACAACTAATCTAACATAAAAGGCCTCTACATCAAAGAAGAGATACAAATTTAGCATAAAATTTTGACACTAAAGAAGACATCTAAAGAGGCATGAGTTAGGAAGGGAATCGAACTTTTAGAAAAAAGAAGCAATTTTAAGTAAAACAGAAAAAACTTACAACCCATGACAAACGAACTCATGAGGCAGAAATAAGGATGAATCCACATAGAAGTCGCAAAATACCTGAAAGCCACCAGCTGTTCCAGCATTGATGATAAGGTCCGGCTTCAATGCTTGAACAGCAGCATAGACGACAAGAGATGCAGAAACTGTACCAACACTATCGACACCTAGAATGTAAGAGATCATGGAAAGCAAAAGGTAAGGATTACATTCTCGAGCACAAATCTTGGCTATGGTGTGAACCTGGTGGCAATTTTAAGTTAGCATGATTTCAAATATTGTCCAATATCCATACTTATCCAAGGTGGGCAATGTCCACAGACAAAATGAATTCCTTTTCTTTTAATATATACGCCTTTTCTAGGTGAATTCTTACAGCTATTTGAGCATTTTAAGCAAAAAGTATAATCAAAAGGGATAATTCTTAAATATCAATAATGTAGTAAATAAATAAATTAGTTGCAGAGAAAATGTGAAAAACTATAGCATATCGATCATGCTTTACATCCTTAGAAGGGCCCCATTAGATAGATCCATGAGTTAGGTACTTGTGTGCACTAGTAAGACCCACATATCCTCTTGACCTGAAGCTCTATTCCATAAAATTGTCATTTATCCCTATTCCCTAACCACTAACCATAAAGATCCCTCAAAAAAAATAAAATTAGGGTTTTTCTAAGCTATGCCCTTGAGTTTTTTGGCTCTCTAAGTTGTGCCCATATTTTTTGAAACTTCTAAGCTATACCCCTCAACTTAGGTTTTTTAATTAACAGTGTCCACTTCGTTAAGTCAACGTTAATAGATCCGTTAGAAGGAGTTGCATTTTGTGGGAGGGTCATTTCTCCTCTAAAATTCTAAGGTTTTTAGCTGATTTTCACCCTTTATAATTAATGTATTTCACTAAAATAAATGATGCATTGCGTTGTAAATGATGCATTTCCCTAAAATAAAAGGTGAAAAACAACTAAAAGCCCTAGAATTTTAGAAGGGAAATTACCCTCCCACGAAATTCAACTCCCTTAAACAGATCTATTAACATTGAGATAACAGAGTAGGCACTATTAATTAAAAAACCTAAGTTGAGGGGCATAACTTAGAAGTTTCAAAAAGCATGGGCACAACTTAGAAAGACGAAAACCTCAGGGGCATAGCTTAGAAAAACCCAAAAAAAAAAAAAACCCCATAGATCCTACACAAAGGATAGATATGCCAATATCCTTCTTGTGTTTATAGATTTCACAATAAATGCAACCATTTACCAAAAAAAAAGGGTGATGCAGTCAATATCCAGTAATTACTACTTAGAATGAATAACCTCTAATTGATCTGCATTTTGCAATGTTAGCTTTATTAAAGATGACCAAGAATAATGAACAACTTGAGACAATTATAAAGATACAGAAACTCTTTAGTTCTCCAAGCAAATTATAGGCCAAATAGAACACAAGTATATATACTAAAAAGGCAATTTTAAAAAATAAATAAATAAATAAATCGAAATAAAATGCACCAATTAAACAGAAGAAACATGGACACAAAATACTCAAAAAAGAAAGAGAGTTCACCTAATGCAGGATCTTTTCCAGGTTGCACAATATTCAAATGCAAATTCTTGTACATTCCATGATAGCGCACCCAAGGAACACCTTTTGGAAAACTATAAATTAAAGGTTTTCAAGAACATGAGCAAAACACTTGGATAAAATTGAAAATAACTGCAAATTTCAAAGCAGCAACATACAGGATGCAACAGAACACAAACTCAAAATTCATACACAAAACCAATTGGTAATCAGAAGTATTAACTGCTAGCAGATAAAAAAAAAACATTGATTTATTTTAAAAAAGACAACAAAAGACAGACCAAGTTGAATTTCCATGAATAGGGAACAGCATAGGCATATGCTCTATGCTCTTCAAGTATCCACTCCCCAACCAGTCCTGTCCAAAATGAATGTTTGTCTTATTTTTTGGCATAATTGAGAATTCAGGAGTAATCTTCTCTCGGAGTTTTTTCTCATGCTCTGGGATGCAGGTTGTCTCTCATAGAAAAACATGACAACTAAATCTCCATGATAAAATCCGATCACATCCTATATAACTTATATTGTAACAGAGTAACCATAATGAACATGCGGTATGCCAATCAATAGAATGGTAGAAACCTGTCCAAAAGATATGGGTATGGCAAACAGAGTTTAGAGTTTGCTCTTAGAGTTTTAACTTTATTATTTATAAGATTTGACTACAGGTTTGACGGTTGTTTATATCAATGTGCTTGATAACATTTGGTTGTTTGACACATTTAATTTTACCTAATACAACATTTTATAAACTAATCTAAACACTAACCCAACTCCCTCTCAAAAGTTCTCACGAATTTTCAGTTACATTTATTTTAAAAACTAATATTTTTTTTTTGTGGACAACCACCCGGGATAATCACTTTGGTTCATATAGCTGACCCTACTTATGGGAATAGGGCCTTGATTGATTGGAAATTCCCCCCCCCCCCCCAATGTAGTTTGAATAAAAAAATAAATATAATGATGCTTTATTATCAATTTAAAATCTGATAAAATGATAAAAGAAAAAATCCTATTTATTCTCTCCATCCTCTCTATAGAAGAAGCCCTTCTCATTTCTCCATTGGTTAAGGGCTACCATCAATCTTCAAAAGGTTGATGGTAAGCCCCTTTTCTCTCTTTTCTTTCTTTTGTTATTTATTTTGTTTTTATTGTTTACAATAAGACACTATTTTATTTTCTTCCTGAGGTCTATTATTCTCTTCGCGAGACTTATAATTTCATTATAACGGATTTACCATTCTCCTTTGTGAGATCTTATTCGGCCATGTGTGCTTGTTTTCTCTAGAATTTAATTTATTGATGGAAAATAGCGCAACAACACAACAAATTTTAGTACTTCCACTACGTTCAAAAGAATTGAATCAAGATCTACTTCAAAACTATTGCAGATCGATAAGAACACCTACAGAAAACATGTATGAAGAAGCGGCAATGTGAAAGATGATCGATTGCACTAAAAGATATCTCTTATAATGATCTATGTTTTATCAAAGTTGATTTTAATTGATCCATTTTGATATGTATTTGGTTGATACTGATTTCTATTGTAGATGTCATATGACTTTCAATTAATAAATTAACCCTCCCCCTTCTTCAAAAGAAAAAATTTGATAAAATGATGCTTCGGTATGTTGCTATGCTAAACTTGAAGGAAGGCCCCTCACCTCCCTTTCTCTCTCCTCACCTCACCACCCAAAATTGCATCTCAACCACATTCTAAAACTCCAACCCCATCTCTCACCTTTCTCACTCCACCAACAACAGCATCTAAACAACAACCATCACCACCACAAATCACATCGTTCTCTCTCCTCTCTTCACCAACAACTACTGCCATTGTTTTCTCTGTTCTTCGATCTCTTTCTTTTTTTTTCCATTCTAGTCACAAATTCAACAACCACCACAGATCTCTCTTATTTTCAGATGCCTAATTTTGATGGGTCATTGTTTAGGGTGGGGGTTCGAATGGATTTTGACAATGGTTGAGGTCTTAAAGTGGTTCTGCTAGGTAATGATGTTGGTGATGGAAATGTTGGTGGTGGGAGTGCTGGTGGTGGAAGTGTACATGGATGGTAGACGTCTTAAGTTAATAATGATATCTTTTTACGGAAGGTTAATAATGATAATTAACAATGGGTAAATTGTCATTAAAAATTTTTATTTGTAAAACTCTATCCAAAACATTGCATTTTACAGCATTTTGGTTTTGAGAGTTTTGACACCAAAACTCTTTGCAAACCTCCCCTCACCAAACACCTATATTAGAGTTTTTACAAGTCAAGACCTCTAAAAGCTCAAGGAAAAAGCTTTGTGCCAAACAAGGCCAGTATAATCCTTGTATACATGTCTTCTATCTTTATTTACTCATTCAATGCTCTATAAAAACTATAAATTACAATTGTTAAATCTTATAAAACAATTCTTCACACCAATCTTTACAAAAATGTTGAAACACAAATTTTATAGTTTGCAATCATAGAATTTTTTATTTAATTTTAGTGAATTAACCACTTCAAATTGCAAGAAATACATTAAAAAAAAATCCTTAAAACTTCCAATTTCACATACTGATTAGTGATTACAGCTTCAACTTACTTCAGCAATCTAAATTTCTCATCTTAAAATAAAATGCAGTAATAAAACAAAAGAATTCATCATGAATGTAACAGGTATAGCAATTAAGACAGAGGAAGTACCTATCTAGCTATCTACAATTACTACTACACAATCAACTATCAATAAGCAAACCTCAAATAAAACCAAATTGTTACCGACACAAACAACAAAATCAAGTTCCAAAAAAAAATAATAATAAATAAGAAAAAGAGGAGAAAAACTAACACGGAATCATGGTCTTCTTGAAGCTGGAACCTATTCACAACATGTTGGGCTTCGGTATGCATAGCTGAATTCAACCATAACCAACTTTTAAGCAATCAAGATAACACCTGATAAAAGAACCAAAAAGAGAGAGAGAGATAGAATATACCGATGAAGATGACAATGGTGGAAATAGGTTTTTTGAGAGCTTCAGAAAACCTGGCTTCGCCACCATTTTCAGGTTGATCATCATCATGTGGCGCCATTGATTAGTGGCGCACTTTCACGCGTTGTTCTGTGATTGTCGAACGAATGAGGAACTGGGAAAATGGAAATTAAGAGAGAAACAAAAATGTTTGATCTTTTAAATTAAAAATATGTAGGATTAATCCATTAGTATACCTGAGAATTTGCATATTCCCACTGGCGTATCTAAGTTTTAAAAAATCTCAGTGGTATACCTGAATAAATAATGAAATTCAATAACCACCTTTAAAGGCTGTTTCAGGCCATTAAATACCACTAATTCGACCATAAACATACTTAGGTTAACTATAGTTAGTTTTTTTGGGTAACCAACGTTGACTAAATAAAAAAAAAACCGATTTTATGGTTGTTAATGTACTAAAACAACCTTTAAAAGTGGTTATTGAATTCTATTAAAAATGTAGGTATACCACTGGGATTTTTTAAAACTCAAGTATACCACTGGGAATACGCAAATTCTCAGGTATACCAATGGGAATAATCCAAATATCTAACAAACTTTCTAAGAACAGACAATAAACTGCACCAATACTCTGTCTCCAAATATCTGCCCTCCAAAAAAAAATTATCGCTCTATAATAATTGTAACACTTTCACTAAATATATGAGAGCTTTTTGATCAAACTGTTGCAATTAGTATGGAGCAAAAGAAGTAATTGATCCAAAGGTTTACTCATTGTTGATGATAAATGTTCATTTAATTTAATTTTAAATTTTATATTAATGTTGAATTGTTGATTGAAGTTGAACTAATATGTATGATGAAGTACAAATTTATTGATACTAGGGTATATTATACCTTTGAATTTATTGATACTAGGGTATATTATACCTTTGAATTTGTATAAAAAAATTGTTTTTTTTTTTTAAACGGCAAATTACATTACTTAAATAGTGTCATACAGACATACAAGTTCTCATACGTAGAACAAAATTTGGTGTGTCCGCACAAAATCCTTATGTCCAAAACATAACTTTCCTTACATACTTGGATAATTTTGGTATTTTATCATGTCCCGATTATAACATAATCGATAGGTAACCTGTAACCACGCTTAATTACTCGACTGTTCGTTACATCGTTCCTATTTAAACTAATTAAGTAATTCATTATACTCTAAATTATTTTCCAACAATCTCGTTCGAACAACAACAATAACAATTAAAAGATACTATAGTGAAATTTGAAAAATTAGGAATTTGAATCATTTGCTAAACAAAATAGCGAATTTTGGTGATGGATTTGCTTGATTTCTCCATTAAGAATTTGGGATTTTTTTTTTAGTGTTAGTAGAGGAAGGTCCAAGAAACGAAAGTTTTGACAAGAACTATCATAAGGTGGTGATTTATGGCATAAAATAAAGCATAAGATTTGTTAAATAAATTATAAAATTAGAAAACTTGCTATAAATAATACTTAGTATTTTACAAATAATATTTTTCTCAATCCCAATGATAACAACTGGAAATTACAAGTTTATTCATCAAAATTTCTGATGAAAAATCCCAAATTGGCAAGGTGAAAAACACAAAAAAAAAAATTTCTCATCTAGTAAGCTACAAGTCTTGCAAAGGTTTTACCCCTTTCTAACCATTTTGCTTCTTAAAAGTTTAATCAATCCTTGTATTAAACAAACTTAACATGACGATTTCTGCGCCATCAACTCACATGTTAACATTGCATCCATAGATGTAGCCGAGCACCCCGAACCAAGTACAGGAACAAGGTTAAAGAAAGGATCGTCACCATTCTTAAACATCGGGTTGATTTCTGCAAATTCTTGAAACGCCTGCTTGAATATGAGTGACAACATCTCCATTTGCAAGGAAGAACCAATTTGAAAGTAAACCCTAAAGTGCTGGAAACAATAGTGCAAATATTAATTATCAATAAGGTAAAAGCTCAAAGAAACACTACAAATTCTAAGGTACATACGTGAGTATCAATAGAATGGTACTCAAGCAATGTACATTAGTTCAAATCCAATGAACATTAGCATAAAGATTAACGATCATTATTCAAATTTCAAAAGTAAACGAGATGAACATTCGTCACAACTTAATGAACCTCTATTCATTATGGGTTGTATTTTTTATGGCGAGTATCTTTCTCTAGGTTCTCACTAGTGTACTTCTATGAATTAAAGAAACACAACCATTAAAGTACTGATAAAGTATCTACACGGATTTGGGTGTTCAAGTGTCGACTCTGCTATTTAGGAAAAAGTAACAAGTCTTTAGTGAAAAAGGAAGTATTCAAGTATCTACCCGACTTTTTGAAATAAATAAAGGTGTCGAAGCAACATAGTCTGAGTCTTAGCAAATAAAATTATAACTTTAACATCATAATCAACAATCTGCACGTTTAAAATAAGCATACAATATTTGAGTTAAAAGTTTCATTTAGCAAATCAAAATGAGTAGTCTGCAAAGATGAACCTTCTAATGAGTAATGTGATTTTAACCTTGAACTTAAAATAGATAGAAATGTATATGCACAAAGGAAAGATCAAATTTTGTACATTACTACACAAAATGAGCAACACTGAAAACTAATTAAAGCAATTTAATTTATTTTTTTAAAAAAAAAGTAAATTCCAAACCAATAACATTAAATGAGTAAATTTGGAAATTTAATGAGCAAAATTGTAAAGTTAATTTCATTATAAGCATCAAAATGAGTTATCTGGAAATTATGCTCAAACCAAATAATTTGCAGATATGAACATAATTAACCCTTTATCTTACATTATTTAGAAAATAGTCTTTAGATGTACATAGCTCCCAGGTGTATAGGATATACTTTTTGCATTAAAAGAGAAAAGCGAGCTGAAAAAAGAACGAAGAAAGAACAGGGAATTTAACTCACCGTAGCATTTTTCCAGGAAAACAAGTTCTCGGTGAGGATTTTGTTGATAAGATAAATACAGAATTTCACAATCTTTTCGGTTTGCCCTTCAGAAAGAGGTTTCCTAGGAACCAGAGAGTCATCACAAATCTTCGTGACATGTTCACTGTTAATGCTTAGCATAACAGCACATATTTTTTCCAGGACAACACATTTTTGAAGGCAAGAGTCATGCCACAGGTCCTCCTGAAATCCCCAGTAAATTGCTGGCGTTGCATAGGCTTGATCTTGTATACAACCCTCGCTTTCTGAATCAGTATCAACCTCCATGATGAGAAGTGTTGGCTTAACTTCTATGAGTGCCCTACAACATTTATAAGTAGAAACAAGTATTAGTATTCTAATGCATAGAGGAAAGCATTGTCCATCTTAGCAGAGCTTAGCTGTTTTGATGGACTTCTGTATTTTATGTCATTCATCAGAATCAGTATGACATCGACAAAGCAATATATGTGCTGCTGCACATCAACCCAAAGCCCAAGTGGTTAGTACGTATGTAAGGAGAAATAATGAGGCTGATGTTTAGTTTAGAAGTATTCCTTAGTTGTTGGATTTCATTTTCTAATTTCTGTTATTTTAAGTGTTTTGCTGAGGTGGCTCATTAAAGGGCAATTTAGTCTTTTATTTCTAGAAGTAGGCTTTATAAATAGGCTGTAATTCTTTCATTGAATGAGGAGAAGAAGAAGGAATTTAATACTCAGAATTTTCTAAGCAGAGAAGCTTCCTCTCGAACGAAGCTAATACTTACTACTTGCTCTATCTGTCTTTTCTGGCCCAAGGTACAACATTTGGTATCAGAGCAAACCATTCTGGGCGGCGAAATGGGAGGCTCCACACAGTCACAACGGTTGGACGCGGTGGAATCGGAGATTGCCACCTTGAAGACGACTCTGGCCGACCAATCCGCGACGGTGCAGACTTCTCTGCAACAACTCACGGAGAGGATCTTGAAGCACCAAGAAGAACAAGAAAGATTTAGGGCTGAAATCTCTGCCCAAATTGCACGCATTAACCCCCAAAACAAGGAGAAGGAGTTCGAGGCCCTTACGCGGCGGGAGGAAGGCCACCGGAGGAAGGAAATCCGGGCCCCTAGAGATTCAAAAAGTTGGTTCTCCCTTCTTTTGATGCAACAAACCCGGATGGGTGGATCTTGAGGGTGGAGCGTTTTTTCCATTTTTATAAGATGACGGAGGAGGAGCGGCTTGAGGGGGCGGTGGTGGCCTTAGAAGGCCGCGCGTTATCCTTCTATCAGTTCGAAAATAACCGGCGGTGCATTAGTACGTGGGATGACCTAAAGAAGTTGCTCCTGAGACGGTTTCGTGTGTCGGCGGCTGGGGCGACCCTCCATGCCCAGTGGCTGGCCATGCGTCAGTACGGGACGGTGGAAAGCTACATCGACAAATTTATTGAGCTAATCACACCTCTCATAGGGATCTCTGAAGAAATCTCCACTGGACAATTTTTAAATGGGCTAAGAGAAGACCTCAGACAAGAAGTGGTAGTTCTTGAGCCCACTTCTTTGGACCATGCAATGGAGTTGGCCCTAAAGGTAGAGGGAAAGATTACTTATGGGGGACAAAAGAAAAATGGGCCTGGGCTTATTCTTTCAAAACCCCAAAATTCTGCCCCATTTTCAATTAACCCTAATTTCCCAAGCATGTCTTAACAAAATTTGGCCCCACCATCTTCTACCCATTCCAATTACCACCCACAAACTGGCCCCCTAGATTTGAACTCGAACCACCCCAGTTTTACCCACCAATCAACCAAATCCATTAATAGCCCATCCACCTTACGCTTGAGTGATAAGGAGCTGCAACATCGACGGGATAAGGGGTTGTGTTTTCGCTGTGAGGAAAAGTGGTCACCGGGCCACCGCTGCAAAAATCACGAGCTGAGCGTGCTGATTTGCGAGGAGGAGGCTGACGCGGTTGCTGAGGAAAACGAGGAGTCATCCATGTTCCCACCTTGAGGGCAAGGTGGTTCTTCGGGGGGGGGGGGGGTATTACTGCACATCAACCAAAGCCCAAGTGGTTAGTACGTATGTAAGGAGAAATAATAAGGCTGACGTTTAGTTTAGAAGTATTCCTTAGTTGTTGGATTTTATTTTCTAATTTCTGTTATTTTAAGTGTTTTGCTGAGGTGGCTCATTAAAGGGCAATTTAGTCTTTTATTTCTAGAAGTAGGCTTTATAAATAGGATGTAATTCTTTCATTGAATGAGGAGAAGGAATTTAATACTCAGAATTTTCTAAGGAGAGAAGCTTCCTCTCGAACGAAGCTAATACTTACTACTTGCTCTATCTCTGTCTTTTCTAGCCCAAGGTATAGCATGTGCACACAAAAAAGGCAAATGGATGATGCCACATGTATTTCTATTTGTTCTTAAATGATGATAGTGACTGCATACAGAGGCAGAGCTGAGCATAGCTGGGCCGGCACGAGTTGGGCCCAGCCCGCTAGTGGCACAGCATGGTATGTTCAAGACTCATGTGCATGAACATCTTTTTTTTAAAAAAATTTTGACACAAGTATGGCAAGCCAGCCCACACAATATGAATAAAAATTCATAATATTATGAACAAAGTTGATAAATATATATGAAGTAGATAATATTAATAACGCACGAGGATTAGCATGGAACATGGATTGGGCCGTGCATGAGCCTTATGTTCTAAAACTTGGCATGAGCCCGGTTCAGTATGCTCTTTTCTTGTCTAGTTATCGACCCAATCTACTACATGAGGGACGTGGGCTTGGCAGGTGAGCTGTCAGGGCACGACCCGTGCCCACCATGAACACACACAACCAATATGGTGGTATACTACCAGCTTAATTAAAGGCAACAGAAAACATAAAATATCGAAAAAAAATCCTCGCAGACAAACAAATAAATAATTAAATGCTAGTAAATATAGAAGAGCATTCTATTGGTTTGTTTAAATGGTTTAAACACAAAACTGACCAGACTGAAATGAAGGGAAGCACCTTTTTGGCAGTTCAGGGACGAGGACAAATAAAAGTAATGGATCAGATATTGTCGAGACACTTCCTTTAGCTGAATAAAGTCCATTTAACTTTTCAAGAAACTCTTCCCACTTGACCTGCACTTCAGTCCTATTTAGTGACACAGTCTGTGTTGAGCAGTAAACAGTGAAGGAAATTGTGGAGGAAGATATCGAACAACCAAAACAATTTGCAACTGCTTCACTATTTAATAATGCTTGCTCCAGCTCTGAAATAATGCCACCCTCACAAAGGGCCATCGTAGGAGGATCAAGACCAAGTTGCCCCGCCATATAAAGTATCCCATGATATAAGGTTGCCTACAACGATACAACCCAAAAATGATCAAGTACATACTTACTCTGTAATAAACAAACGCTCATTATAGGCAGAAGGCTCATACATAATGCTAGACATCAGAAATTTCAATGTACAAGGAACTCATTAATGCATGATCATACCAGAAGCATAGCAGCATAAAAGAAATCTAGGATTTTCAGATCATTTACAAGGTCAAATTTAAGGTGAGAATGAGACTACTTGTTATTCATGGCATTGAAGGCAACAAATTTAAGTGATTAAAGCCTTTATGAATAAAAGAGAAAGAGACACCATAAAATTGAGCAAATAATAAGTTGAAAATCAGGATTGCAGCCTCCTCTAATTCCCTGAAAATGGCTTAAATATAAAAAACAAATGTTCTAAATAATCGAGTAATTTTTATATGCATAACTTGAATGTTCTATTTCATATAAAAGTGTGTGGTGTTCATTGTGCACCCAATATATGGATTACTAATTCCCACCATATAATACGTCTGGATAAATTTTTCTGATAAATATATGCCAGGATATATTGTTTCAATTTACATATTATTCAAATAAGACAACTAGGGGAAAATGAATGGCTTAAATGGCGGTCCAAGTATAATGC
The DNA here is from genome assembly GCA_951394345.1 of Salicornia ramosissima. Lineage (NCBI taxonomy): Eukaryota > Viridiplantae > Streptophyta > Magnoliopsida > Caryophyllales > Amaranthaceae > Salicornia > Salicornia ramosissima. Next base: position 49,954,801 of record OX596233.1, read on the forward strand.
ATGTCTGATAAAGCATACTGTAGCAGATTTATCTAAATCTTAAACTTGCAACGCTTCTGTTGTTAGATTATTTTGTAGCAAAGCATGCTTCCTTCATTGAAGAATGCACAATCCTTGTAAAGACATATAGTTCTACGATTGAAAAACATTTTCCCATAATCAAATACTCCGTATTCAACCACATTATGTAGCACTTTCACCATAAATGGACCTTGATCAATTTGTTCTAAGTTCTAACTTAGATATATTTAGATGCATCTCAATTAATAAATCAATGTTCTAAATTATCAAATCAATGCCTATCTAATAACCTAAAATTCATGTATATACAAAGAAAACCAACATTCATCGTCATTAAAAAGGAAAGGGTGAAACCCCTATAAGCTCCCCCTACCTGACTGTAGGGCCCTATACAACTAGGCGCCCAACGAGATATACTCTGCACATGTAGAACTCTTTTGGTGTTGTCCCTTGACACCAAAACCTCAACATATGCTTTCCCTATCCCTGCTTGCAACAACGGCAATTCCACTGTGCTACGTGATGGAACACCATATCGGCATTTTTCTTGGGTTATAAAACTCACATATGTTTCATTTGCCACAGCAAACTCACTCATATCACCAATATATAGATGAATATAGAGTACATCCTCCCAACTAGAACCACATTGCTGGAGTTGTGATTCAAGATGGGATAAAGCAACTATGAGATCACTCTGCAAACCTGATATTGAAAAGACAACAGAGTAATTACATTTCAGGAACATTAATCTCCCACTTAATTAAAACAGGTTTTATGTTTTCAGCATAGAAGCATTTACCAGTTGATCCGTGCGCATCTTGTAACCAGCAACAGATGGAAAATGTATCCCCCCTATCTGTTTTTGACATCTGTAGATGATAGACGGTATTATCAATATCAACAAGAGAGTCGGAAGGCTGGCTTTGGTCTGCATGCAGCAATTTGCAATCTCCTTGGACTTCATAGACACCGCCCATATTCTCCAAGGAAATCTCATTATTAAGATTCTTGTCACTTGAACATGTGGACAATTCCTTTGCTTCTAAATGAAATGCCGAAGGATGAAGAACTCCAACAGAAGCTATGGAATCTGGAGAGTGCAATATAACTTGAAAATCATCCAGCACAATTTGAGCAAACTGAAAATGTTAGAGGGGAAAGATATGAAAATTACGTAAATACCATAAACCAAGATCATGACAATGAAAAAAGGCACAGCCAAAAAATACTCCACAAGTTATGCACAGAATGTTAGTTTTGCAGTAAATATAGCAAGAGCAATTGTAAATTGAGAAATGTGGAAATACCATATTACCTTGAAAAGTGGACAGTCAAGGGTCAACGTCTCGTACTCACCTCCTTCACCACATACATTAATTCCATACAAGCTGCCAAAATGACAGTCAATTCAGGAAAACACACACAGTTTATGTTAGTACAATCAAGACAGCAAATGAGCTAGTACAATCATCACAGTTGAAGTAGTTCAGCTAAGCCGAATATACCCATTCAAATAATGCAGATGAGATTTCATGTGAGCTAGTTCCTTTCCCAAATGCTTTTCAGGGTTCAATCCAATAGCTGCAACCTACACGTGTAAAGAGAATTACCTAGTGCACACTTTACACGTTAAGCTTTACCTATGAGTTGTACTATCAAAAAAATCATATTGAAATTGCAAACTTTTCACTAGGAGGGACCTTTGAATCAACATGACAATAAGAGAACCACAACAAAGCTTGGACAAAATATGTGAAACTGCTATGAATCCAAAAGCTAGAAGTAGGATGAAACACTATGAATTACCCCCTTTGTTTTTTTTTACTCTCACTTGGTTTTCATCAATACAAAAAAAACTAATAGAGAGAGAAAAAACAAGAAAACCTGATAAAAGTGGTGGACAAAAGTAAAACAGAGAATCTAGAACAGAGAAAAAAATAAGTAATTTTACTAAAGTTATTCAAAGGTAAGAGATAGAGTATATTAAAGGAATTTGGGAACCATAAATTAATAAATAGTGTGTGTAGATTGTGTTAGAGGACCATCTTAACCAAAAGCTTAAGCTAATAGTTAAGGCCCAGGTATATCTATCACTCCCCCTCACATGAAAGGCCCTTTGGCTTGAAATGTGGATGCAACACAGGCCCACCATACCTGGTGCTAATTAATTCCACTTAGAAAGGAGGAGGAGAGATTCGAACCTGTGACCTTTGCGTCACGTTGGCTCTTGATACCATATTAAATTTGATTGAATATTAGAAACGGGCCTGGGCAACCTAATATGGAAGAAGAGAGTTATGTCACTTACAAGCCATAGGAGGTTCCATCCTAAAACCAATTGGTGATAGGAGGAGTAACTCCTAGACTTATAAGTTAGTTTAGTCTCTCCTCATCTTCCGATGTGGGACACTCATTAGTGCAATATATGAGGTAGAGACACAGCAATAACTTCAATTTCTGAATAGCGTTCTACCACAGGGGGAGGAGGGGAATAAAGTCCAAGAAAAAGGAGAGAACACTCGTTTGCCTTAGTCAATCTAAATGCCAGTAAGAGTAAGGGCGCTTACTCTTCCCAAAAGAAGGTTTTATGTGAGTACTTGCAGGTTAACTAAGTTTAGCATTATTGAGCAAGAAAGGCTATATCCAATGTCAGGGAAGAACCAGACGAACGGGAACTGACTCGATCTATTCTATGGCGAAGCATCCAAAGCATAACTGCACACTCACACGATCTTTGCCGAGAGCACTAAACTCAAAGCTTATGGCAGCAGCTAGAGTCACTCCAGTATTCAGAAAAGAAGGAGGTGTCCTAACGGAGTTCGTTTCTCGTGCTTATGCCTCCCCTCTGCCCTATCTCCATTCCGTAGATATCCCATGGTTCGTTGGATGAAGGTAAAAAATCCATAATTGTTGTATTAAGTCATCGTTCTGTCATCCAACATGCTTCTATCTAAGTGATTTCATACCTTAAATGGAAAAAACTCCTCCAACTTCACAATCTAGCCAGCTAGAGCAATACTCTTCATCGAACAAAGAACTACTAAGGCAGCGGACTGAATTAGGTAAGTATCACGGCCTTGTCATAAATGAGGACAAGGTTTTAGAAATATCTAAGTTAACGAATCTCGGTGGTTATGAGGACTCAGACGTTGATGGGACCGGCCAAGCCAACACTGTCCGAGAAAGTGAAAGCGAATAATACTCTGCTCTGCGAATTGCTAACTCAAACAAACTTTGGGAGACCAGCTAAATGAGAGAGATATCTTCATGTTCATGTATGGGTTCAGGAAGAAACAGGACTACTTGAATGTGAATATGAACTCTGCAATAGAGAAGATGACTAGCATTCTGGGAAGAATAAATTCCGCCAGCAATACAATAAATTCCTGCAACAAATCTTAGCTCGGGGGTAACTGAAGCACTAAGCAAGATAACAAAAAGTGTGGATAGCGGAGATATCAAGGGACCAAAAGCTCTCAGCAGCCAATTGAGTGATACCATCCTATCAAGCTCTCCACTCCATACCGATACTGGTCATATTGGATCCAGCTCAAATGTAGCTGCTGCTACATAGTTTCCACTTCCCCAAACAGGACTTCAGCTGGTGGTTCCTCAAGCGAACCTTGGCAACTTGCACATGATACTTCCTCCCAAGGCTCCGACGGGAACACCAGTCTTAGCAGCACAATCTGATCAAACTCCTGTGAATGCTTCGGTTATGATTTAGAGCAACAAAGAATAGACTACACAGGAGAAAAAGGAGGAAAAGGAAGAAGTGCTCCTTGAACATGACTGGACTTTGGATGAAATTCAGATATTATTAGGAATGAAGATAGACATAATCATGTTACACTATAAAATGAGCGGGGAAGATGTATTTGACACTGTTGCAAAGTATGGAAAGAACAAATCAATTTCCCTAAAGAAGCATGGTCAGACACTGAAGTCAAAGATGATGAATCTACTGAATGACCTCAAGAAGTGATGATCAAAGTCTCCTATAAAAATCTGCAATTTTCCATTCGGCCTGGATATAATTAGTCTTAATGTTGCTATTGTTTCCAGAGATAATACTGATGATGTAAAGACTCAAGAGATAGTCATCATCTGTCGGTTTTCAATTAACTAACTAAAAAAGGGGGGGGGGGGGAGGGGGAGTGTTGAAACTAGGGCTGCTCAAAGTGATCCGATCCGAGCGATCCGATCCACGGTTCGACTGAACCGATCCGAAAAAGCGGATATTTTTAATAAAAAAAATTTCGGATATTCGATCCGAACTATCCGATAAATTTTCGGATCGGATACGGATCACGAAATTTGAATTTTCGGATATTCGATCCGATCCGAAAAATATGGGCTTTTTTTTGGGCCTTTTTCGTCCGTGTATTTGTTGCCTTGGACAGTTGGACTTACTGACTTTCCCATTTTTATTTGGACATACTGTGAGTCTGTGAGTACTAATTTAGCAAAATTTGTAATTTACTAATTTTTTTTGTTATTTAGCAAAATTTAGCGACTTTGTTAATTAATTATTTTGTAGGACAAATTTGTAATATTTAAAACTAGCCTTTAGATTTTATTGTAAATTTTTAATCATAAAAATTTGAGACAACACGTGGAAGCGAGGCATATTCGTAAGGTCGCTTGAAAGTTGGAATAAGGTAGAAAAAAGACATTTAAAACTTTGAATATTTAACAACTAATAATGAAAAAAATAAAAAAGATTAAAAAAAAAAAAAAACAATTTCGAATCAGCGGATCGATCCGAAAACTTCGGATCAATCCGATCCGAAATTAATCGGATATCCGAACTTTCGGATCGATCCGATTGAGCAGCCCTAGTTGAAACTGTGTAGCAGCAGCTGCATTTGAGCTGGATCCAATATGACCAGTATCGGTATGGAGTGGAGAGCTTGATAGGATGGTATCACTCAATTGGCTGCTGAGAGCTTTTGGTCCTCTGATATCTCAACTATCCACACTTTTTGATATCTTGCTTAGTGCTTCAATTACCCCTGAGCTAAGATTTGTTGTACAGGAATTTATTGTATTGCTGGCGGAATTTATTCTTCCCAGAATGCTAGTCATCTGCTCTATTGCAGAGTTCATATTCACATTCAAGTAGTCCTGTTTCTTCCTGAACCCATACATGAACATGAAGATATCTCTCTCACTAGAGTATATAACATATTTCTAGGCCTCAATTATTAGCTTAAGCTTTTGGTTAAGATGGTCCTCTAACATGGTATCAAAGCCCAGGTTATGGGTCTCTTCTAAATTGGGTCTTATTAGCAACTGGAAAGGGTTTGCCTCAACAGGATGTCCAGCCCCTAAGAGGATTATGTTTCTGATTGCCTTTCCAGCTAGCTCTAAATTCTAAGGACACTCACTAGTGAGGGGGAGTGTTGAACCTCATATATTGCACTAATGAGTGTCCCACATCGGAAGATGAGGAGAGACTAAACTAACTTATAAGTCTAGGAGTTACTCCTCCTATCACCAATTCTTGGTTTTACGATGGAACCTCCTATGGCGTGTAAGTGACCTAACTCTCCTCTTCCATATTGGGTTGCCTAGACCAGTTTCCAATATTCAATCAAATTTAACAGATTGTAGAAGAATGAAACTTTACTATATTTAGGTAAAGTAGGAAGTAAGTAATTTAAAAAAAAAAAAAGAAAAAAAAAACCTCGAAAAAAAAGTGAGTAATATTTTGGCATGGAATATTTTAAGGAATGCATAATAAGTCATTATAAGAAACTTGGAGAAGATTCCAGGAGAGAATATGTTGAATATTAATTAGTGCTTAGTGTTTTTCTTGTGAGAGAATTATACCTCTCAAAAGCTTGATAATATATGTTATTTTCAGTTAATCAATTCATAATCATCTTCTTTAGCTCTTAATTTCCACATTACCTCTTAAGTTTCCGTCAACAATGTCCGTTCATAGCAGAAACCTCAGAAGAAATTTGACATTGACCATAAGCCTCACATAGACTTATTAATCAAGATGATGAATCTTGATATGTATTAACTATTAAGCATGCAATACCAAAGGAAAGGAAAATTTAGGAGTTAAGATTAAAGGTGCTTCTACATTCCCAGCGGATAGAACCTCTATGATATAACTAAATACGATGACTTATGAATATTTGTTTACTTCTTAATGCACTTGCAATTAAGTAATAACATCAACTCTGCATGAACAGCACACAGAGAGTTGGGATCTATTAAAACATACTCCCTTTTAATAACTAATTGCAGCTCCATTAAACTTTGGCACAATTTTTAATATTTGGCTAAGTGAACTTGATGGAAAAAATAAAATAGTGAGACGAGACCACACGTTATTAAGGAGAAAGTACAGTATCAGCACCCATCTATAAATGGAATGGAGTATTCTTCTGGGGACATGTTGGGAACAAAAATGGTGCATACTGTAAAGGATGTAGAGTACAACTTTAATAGTAAATTCTCTCAGCGACACCCATGACGAATTAAATTTTGAACAAAAATCATTAACACTCTGAATCAAGGACTATAAAACAAGAAACAGTACATGAGAATTAAAATATACTAAGCTTTAGATCAATTCCGGTAAGATACAAGGTAAACACTGCCCAAATTTTTGATATATCAAAACGTACCTTCACTATGACAGCAACGATCCCACTTGATATCTAATGAACGATAGCAATCATTAATCAATGACAGAGCAACCTAAATTTGATGATTATATCGTCAAAATATTTTGGCTATAACAATTACCATTTCTTGAAGGAGCAGCGATTGCTCTCGTCTCCAAAGATAAGCTAAAGACACAAGTCCTAACCGGGAACACACACTTTCAACCCGCAGCCTCTGATAGTCTGATGCTATTGCACCTGAAGAAACTGCTGCAATAGTTGGTATTTGCCTCTTAACTTCACTCAATAAAAGAAACATATCTTCAACTTCATCTCCAGGAGTCAATTTGTAACGAAGTTCATGATGCCTGTCTAAGTCACAAGCTATAACAATTCAGGGCTGTTTACTGTTGAAATTTAAGATATTTATTATTCCCCATATTCCTTCATTTCACTAATTCGTTATTTATATTTTCAGTACAAATAAACAACTTAATTAAATTAACAAAATGAATGCATACAAAAGAACCCATAGAAGTCTCGTAAAATTTGTCATGTAAAAAAAAAAAAAAAAATCAATGGGCAAAGACAAGTTCCTTCAATAGGCTTCAAACTCTGAGCACAAGCAACGTCTTATCACAAACACTAACACTTATTAATTACTTCTGATTCAAGAAAATATGTTGGGTTGCCTGAATCCCTAAATCATAATCATATAGATTATGACAAAAAAAACTCTATATGGCCAAAATCAAAACCCATGGGAGCTTCCCAAAGTCCCAAACATAGAGACCAATACCTCTCCTTGTAACCATTTCTCAATACAAAAAATTAACCAACCCTTTACATTCAACAACAACAAAAACAAAGCTATAGTCCTAAAATATTTGGGGTCGGCTAGACATGAACCATTATATGGAATCACAACAATAATTTGCCCAGATAACAACCCTCATCCAAGTTTGAATTGGTCTTGTTCTACCTCTCACATGCAACACCAAGAAAAACAAAATCAAAGACTTCACTCAGAAGGACAAATCAGCTCCATGAACTAAAATTGTATTCTATGAGAACATCCACAAACAATTTTCCCCTCTATTCATTACTATAAAAATCGTCGTTCATTTTCTACGGCTCAAGACATTCTCACATTTTAACATATACATTTCTGCTGCAACCATCTTTTTTAAAATCTCCTTAAACGCCCATCATCCTGGTCCATGTAATTACGCAACTCTAATTGCTGCCATATAGAACCTTTTCTTTTTAATCTTAAAGGCAAGAATAACCTAGTTATTACTAGGGCCGGCAAAAGCTCACCCAACCCGATAACCCGACCCGAACCTGACCCATTATTAAAGGTTTGGGTTGGAATTTTCAACCTGTTTAATTAAATGGGTCAACCCGAACCCGACCCATTATTAAATGGGTCGGGTTCAGTTGAAAAACTCAACCTGAATTTAACCCGCATAACCTGATTAGTAGTCGGGTCGGGTTGACCTGATAACCCAAATTACTAACTGCCTTTTTTTATATTGTTGGAGACTTCAGACTTGGTCACTTGGAGTGTTGGACTATTGGGCCAAAAAAAAATTAAAAAAACCAAAGCCCAAAAAACCCTAACTCTAAAAACCTAAAACTCTGTCGTTCTTCACTCTGCTTCTTCGTTCTTCTGTTTCACCCTACCAAACACATCGTTCTTCTGCTTCTTCGTTCTTTCCTTCTCTCTCTTCAACTCATACAAGTCTTACCCTTAAAAACCCTAGCACACAGGTTAGTTCTCCTCTTTTTAATTTTCGATTAATGCTTAATTTATTTGCTAAGATTTTATTTGGTTTAGTTCGAAACTTTGATTGTTAATTTGTTATTTTTGAATTTTTTTGCTATATTTTTGCTAAATTGTTGCTGAGATTTTGAATCTTTTGAATTTCGTTTTTGCTATATTGTTAATTTGTTCGTTTTTGCTGAGATTTTTTCTATATTATGTCCTTAGTTTATTAATTTCACTTTCATGTTTTGAAAGTAATTTGTTCGTTTGAATTTAATAATTTGTTCGTTTGTTAATTTGTTAATTTTTTTTTTTTGGTTTTTTTACCAGCTACCCCTGACTAATTTCAAAATGTATGGGGTACCCCTATGTTTTATTAATGCACCAAATGCCCTTGAGTAATTCACAAAATGCACTTAATGCCCTTAATGGGTAACTGGCGTTAATTGGGTACATTGTTTTACTATTACACCCCTTAAGTTAACCCAGTTCATATATTTGGCCGTCGATACTCATATTCCTATTTCATTTGCTCTACTCTTACGCTCCAAAATATAAACCCAAAGAAAAACCCTATCGTAATCCCCAAAAAAATGGGAAAAAACCCTATCATCATTCTTTGTCTTTTCATTTACTTGATTTTTTTTTTTGCAAATTTTGATTAGTAATGGTATTCAGTGCATAAATTATCAGGAACAATAACGGAATTTTATTAGTAAGGGTATTCAGTGCATTTTACGAATTACTCAAGGGTATTTGGTGCATTCATAAAAACATAGGGGTACCCCATACATTTTGAAATTAGTCAGGGGTACCTGATAAAACAACCGTTTGTTATTTGATTAGCTGATAATTTAATAATTTATGCTGAATTATTTTTAAGTCTGAATGTTTTTTATGGATTTCAGCTTACACGATGAATTTAACTTTGATTACAAATATACTGATATTTGTTATGTTGGCAAACAAAAGCCTTATGTGTTGTTGCATGATTTGCATCTATGCTGCGAGCCGTCCTTATGAAATGGAATTTTTTTTCATAAGAATTAGTTCGGTTGTGAAGTCAACAAATGGAATATTATTTAGATTCATAGTCTTTTTTAGATTCCCTATATTGGAATTAGTTAGAGTTGGAGCCTGAGCTAAATTTTTCTCCAAATCTATTGAGGTATTGCTTGTGACTTGTCTTGTGGTAAGGTTGCTTGTATTCATAATAGTTATTATAGAGATTCAGGGATGCAGTTTTAGTGACACTTTTTTTTTAGCATTGAACAATTACTGCATTATTCAGAATCGTTGTTCCTACCTCTCACCAAAACGTGGTTACCAATTATTTTAAGTACCTTTTCCAGTTTTGCATTTGTTTTCATATTCAACTGTTAGCCTGTTACTAATTTCCTATATTCATATATGTAACTATTTCAATTTTGGCTTTAATATATGCTTGAGGGGCATATATGTAATTATTTCAAATTTTGAAATGAAATAAACTTGTACATGTAAATGATTATAAGCAAAGTTCCTTTCTGCAAAAGTCTTCCTTTAGTATTTGAAAACAATTCAAGCTCAGACTTTAGAAAAATAATTTCTTCTATATCCACTCACTTGTATAGTTATATATATTGCATTATTTTTTTTGTTGCTGAGGTTTTTTATTTGTTTCTGTATTTAGTTTGAAGGTTTGATAAATGATTTATCAGTATTTTCCTGTATTTTGTTCGATTTTCTTTAGCATTATGTTTTTCATTGTTATTCCGCAATATAATTTTTAGATGTGTTGGGTGTTTTCTGATTGTGAATTTTGTTTAATTTGTGTTGTATTAGTTATGGACCCTAATCAGATGGTTGATCTCTCTGAGTCGGAGGATGAGAGTGAACTCGGGAGGCAGAAGGTCCCCAATGGAGAGGAGAATAGCAAACCCACTGGAAAAAAAAGGCAAAGAAAGCTCACTTCAGAGGTATGGATGCACTTTGAATTTATTGAAAAAGATAAAGATGGAAGGTTGTGTTGCAAGTGTAAGAATTGTGGTAGAACATATTGTGGTGAAAGTAACATGGGAACGGGAAATATGAAAAGACACCTTGACAAGTGCAAAAAGAGAAGTTATAGGGATCTTGGCCAAATGCTTATACAGAGTAACAGTGAGGGGTCATTAGCAAATAGAGCTCCTAAATTTAGTGTTACCGTTTTTTCGTGAGCTATTGGGTGATGCTATTGTTCAACATGAATTTCCTTTTCAGTTTGTGGAATATGTGGGGATTAGGAGACTTTTAAATTACGTGTGCCCTGATTTGAAAATTGTCGCAAGAAACACTATTAAGTCAGACATTTTAAAAAAATACAAAAATGAAAAAAATCGAGTTAAGGAAATGTTAAATGGAGTTTCTGGTAGGGTGTCTTTGACTTCAGATTGCTGGTCTTCGATTACAACTGATGGGTATATCTCTTTGACTGCTCATTTTATTGATTCTGATTGGTGCTTGTGAAAGTTGATTCTGAATTTTTCTTTTCTTCCACCTCCACACACTGGGATTGCTTTATGTAATCACATATGTGACTTGTTAAAGGATTGGGGAATTCAAAAGAAATTGTTTTCTATTACCCTAGACAATGCTTCATGTAATGATGCCATGGTTGATTTATTGAAAACTGAGGTTGATTTAGTGGGTCAAGACGGTGAGTTTTTCCATGTGAGATGTTGTGCGCATATCCTTAATTTGATTGTGCAAGATGGGTTGAAAGACATTGATGAAGCCATTTATAAGGTGAGGGAGAGTGTCAAGTATTGTAAAGGGTCCCAATCTAGAAAAGGTTAAGTTTTTTAATTCAGTCAAACATTCTGAGTTAGATCCACTTAAAGGTTTGCAACAAGATGTCCCCACAAGATGGAACTCGACTTATTTGATGTTAGAATCAGTTTTGTACTATAAAAAAGCTTTCAATCACTTGAAAAGATCCGATGCTAATTATGTGTATTGTCCCAATGGTGAAGATTGGGTGAGAATTGAAAGAATTTATTGCTATGTTTGGATACAAGTATTTCATTTGAAATGATGAATTTGGGTCAAAATACATGTTTGGCAAGTAAAAAAAAATTGGAATTGGATTTGGCTCAATTCTCAACCCAAATATTTAACAAGCAAATGTTGTGTATTTCAAATACTTAACAAAACCATGTCATTTCAAATTTTAAAAACAACCCAAACAAATAATTGTCATTTGAATTATAACATTTCATTTCAGAAATTGAATTCATCAATTTGAAATGAATTCCACATATCCAAACACTATCTATAGGTTTTTCAAATTATTCTATGAGGTCACATGTGAATTTTCAGGAACTAAATATCCTACTGCTAATCTTTACCTGGCAAATGTGATTAAGGTTTGAGTCTTAATACAAAAAGAAAAGGATAGTCAAGATAAGTTCATGAGTAAGATGGCTAGTAGGATGTTTACTAAATTTGAGAAATATTGGGCTACGCTTAGCACTGTGATGGCAATTGTTGCTGTTTTAGATCCTCGATATAAATTTTAAATTGTTGAATGGGGGTATAAGAAAATGTATGGGGCTGAATATATTGGTGAGTTGTCTTTAATGAAAGAAAAATTGGTTTCCTTGTTTAATGAGTACAAGGATGAGTATTCTAGCATGAGAAATGCTAGTGATGAAGCCAATCCTAATAGAGTTCCCAATGATGATGAAGGTGATGCATCAGAGAACATTATGATGGTAAGTAAAATGTCTTTTCTTTGTTTTAAAAAATTTGTTTTTTTTTTATTTAACTTATAATTAATCTAAGCTCATATTCACTTTTAGGACTTTGATGATTTTTCTACCAAGGGGACTTCTAAAATAAAGAAATCAGAGCTTGATACGTATTTGGATGAGCAACTTGTACCTCGCACGCCAAAATTGGATATTTTTCACTATTGGAGAACAAATGAGGCTCGATATCCCACTCTCGCGAGGATGGCAAAAGATATTCTACCAATTCCAATCTCAACTGTTGCTTCTGAATCAGCTTTTAGCACTGGTGGAAGGGTGCTTGACCCATATAGAAGTTCACTAAAGCCTTCTACGGTTGAGGCTATCATATGTCTTAGAGATTGGGTTTTTGGGGAAGGTTTGTTTACTACTTAAATCTTTATAATTATAATTTATATGCATAAAATCATCTATTATCTTATATACTTTTTAACTTTATTGTTTGTTTATTGTAGCAAAAATGGAACCTCATTTGGATTAGCTTTGTGGTGCTGTTATGAAAATGAGCATCAATGATAATGAAATTCTAGCGGAAACCGAAAGCCTGGCGTCAACTCCTACAACCCAAGTCTCCTATTTATAGTTATGATTTATGAAACTGCTTAGATCTTCTGTAACTAATTTCGCCATCTTGAATTGAAAATATTAGGTTGTAATGTTTTGTACTTCTGTTGAACTTCTGTTTGGTATTTTCTATTTCGAACTACATATTAGAAATTAGAGTATTAGTTGGCTGAATGTAAACTATGAAGAGTTGAAGACCATTGATGAGTGATGAAGTGAATTAAGTATTCAAGTGAATACTGAATTACTGATATTCAAGAAATGACTTGCATGATTTGTTGAATTTCTTGTTTTACAATTAGTTTAAAAAAAATTCGGGTCAACCTGAACTCGACCTGATAATTTTCAGGTCGGGTTAGGTCGAGATTCTCTAACCCGTTTAATATAGGTCGGGTTCAGGTTGGGGTTATCTGACCCGCCAAACCGCCAACCCGAACCCGACCTATATTAAACGGGTTAGAGAATCTCGACCTAACCCGACCTGAAAATTATCAGGTCGAGTTCAGGTTGACCCGAATTTTTTTTAAACTAATTGTAAAACAAGAAATTCAACAAATCATGCAAGTCATTTCTTGAATATCAGTAATTCAGTATTCACTTGAATACTTAATTCACTTCATCACTCATCAATGGTCTTCAACTCTTCATAGTTTACATTCAGCCAACTAATACTCTAATTTCTAATATGTAGTTTGAAACATAAAATAAGAAATACCAAACAGAAGTTCAACAGAAGTACAGAACATTACAACCTAATATTTTCAGTTCAAGATGGAGAAATTAGTTACAGATGATCTAAACAGTTTCATAAATCATAACTATAAATAGGAGACTTGGGTTGTAGGAGTTGACGCCGGGCTTTCACTTTCCGCTAGACTTTCATCATCATTGATGCTCATTTTCATAACAGCCCCAAAAAGCTCATCATAATGAGGTTCCATTTTTGCTACAATAAACAAACAATAAAGTTAAAAAGTATATAAGATAATAGATGATTTTATGCATATAAATTATAATTATAAAGATTTAAGTAGTAAACAAACCTTCCCCAAAAACCCAATCTCTAAGACATATGATAGCCTCAACCGTAGAAGGCTTTAGTGAACTTCTATATGGGTCAAGCACCCTTCCACCAGTGCTAAAAGCTGATTCAGAAGCAACAGTTGAGACTAGAATTGGTAGAATATCTTTTGCCATCCTCGCAAGAGTGGGATATCGAGCCTCATTTGTTCTCTAATAGTGAAGAATATCCAATTTTGGCGTGCGAGGTACAAGTTCCTCACCCAAATACGTATCAAGCTCTGATCTCTTTATGTTAGAAGTCCCCTTGGTAGAAAAATCATCAAAGTCCTAAAAGTGAATATGAGCTTAGATTAATTATAAGTTAAATAAATAAATAAAAAAAAAACAAATTTTTTAAAACAAAGAAAAGACATTTTTACTTACCATCATAATGCTCTTGATGCATCACTTTCATCATCATTGGGAACTCTATTAGGACTGACTTCATCACTAGCATTTCTCATGCTAGAATACTCATCCTTATACTCATTAAACAAGGAAACCAGCTTTTCTTTCATTAAAGACAACTCACCAATATATTCAGCCCCATACATTTTCTTATACCCCATTCAACAATTTGAAAATTATATCGAGGATCTAAAACAGCAGCAATTGCCATCACAGTGCTAAGCGTAGCCCAATATTTCTCAAATTTAGTAAACATCCTACTAGCCATCTTACTCATGAACTTATCTTGACTATCCTTTTCTTTTGTATTAAAACTCGAAACTTAATCACATTTGCCAGATAAAGATTAACAGTAGGATATTTAGTTCCTGAAAATTCACATGTGACCTCATAGAATAATTTCAAAATCCTATAAATTCTTTCAATTCTCACCCAATCTTCAACATTGGGACAATACACATAATTAGCATCGGATCTTTTCAAGTTATTGAAAGCTTTTTTATAGTACAAAACTGATTCTAACATCAAATAAGTCGAGTTCTATCTTGTGGGGACATCTTGTTGTAAACCTCTAAGTGGATCTAACTCAGAATGTTTGACTGAATTAAAAAACTTAACCTTTCTAGATTGGGACCCTTTACAATACTTGACACTCTCCCTCACCTTATAAATGGCTTCATCAATGTCTTTCAACCCATCTTGCACAATCAAAATAAAGAATATGCGCACAACATCTCACATGGAAAAACTCACCGTCTTGACCCACTAAATCAACCTCAGTTTTCAATAAATCAACCATGGCATCATTACACGAAGCATTGTCTAGGGTAATAGAAAACAATTTCTTTTGAATTCCCCAATCCTTTAACAAGTCACATATGTGATTACATAAAGCAATCCCAGTGTGTGGAGGTGGAAGGAAAGAAAAATTCAGAATCAACTTTCGCAAGCACCAATCAGAATCAATAAAATGAGCAGTCAAAGAGATATACCCATCAGTTGTAATCGAAGACCAGCAATCTGAAGTCAAAGACACCCGACTCGGAGAGATCAACCATCTGATTAGGGTCCATAACTAATACAACACAAATTAAACAAAATTCACAATCAGAAAACACCCAACACATCTAAAAATTATATTGCGGAATAACAATGAAAAACATAATGCTAAAGAAAATCGAACAAAATACAGGAAAATACTGATAAATCATTTATCAAACCTTCAAACTAAATACAGAAACAAATAAAAAACCTCAGCAACACGGCGACAATTTTCGGGACGACTTTTCCGACGACGGTTTTCGGAATGACTTTTCCGGCGATGATTATCCGGTCGACTTTTCCGGTAGTGATTATTCGACCGACTTTTCCAGCGACGATTTTCAAGCCGAGTTTTTCGGCGACGATTTTCGGGACGACTTTTCCGGCGAAGATTTTCGGAATGACTTTTCCGGCGATTATTATTCGGTCGACTTTTCCGGCGGTGATTATTCGACTGACTTTTCCGGCTACGATTTTCAAGCCGAGTTTTTCGGCGACGATTTTCAGGATGACTTTTCCGATGACGGTTTTCGGACTGACTTTTTTCGGCGGTGATTATTTGGCCGACTTTTCCGGCGACGATTTGCAGGCCGCGTTTTTCGGCGACGGTTTTCGGGACGACTTGTCCGGCGACGGTTTTCAGAATGACTTTTCCGACGGTGATTATTCGATCGACTTTTTCAGTGACGGTTTTGGAGTCAGATTGAATGAAGGGTTTGAAAAGAATGAAAAGTAAAATACTGAAGAGGTGAAATAAAATGAAATGAACATGAACATGAACATGAACATAAACATAAACATAAATATAAATATAAATATAATCAAATCAGAAAAACTCAAATCAGATCAGATCAGTCCTAAAGAACAGAGCCTTAGCAAAAAAATAGAAAAAAAATTCAAAAACTAACAAATTAACAATCAAACTTTCGAACTAAACCAAATAAAATCTTAGCAAATAAATTAAGCATTAATCGAAATTAAAAAGAGGAGAAATAACCAGTGTGCTAGGGTTTTTAGGGGTAAGACTCGTATGAGTTGAAGAGAGAGAAGGAAAGAACAAAGAAGCAGAAGAACGAAGAAGCAGAAGAACGATGTGTTTGGTAGGGTGAAGCAGAACAAAGAAGCAGAATGAAGCAGAACAAAGAAGCAGAATGAAGCAGAGTGAAGAACGACAGAGTTTTAGGGTTTTTAGAGTTCGGGTTTTTTGGGCTATGGGTTTTTTTATTTTTTTTTGGCCCAATAGTCCAACACTCCAAGTGACCAAGTCTGAAGTCTCCAACAATATAAAAAAAGGCAGTTAGTAATTTGGGTTATCAGGTCAACCCGACCCTACTACTAAGTACTAATCAGGTTATGCGGGTTGAATTCAGGTTGATTTTTTCAACCCAAACCCGACCCATTTAATAATGGGTCGGGTTCGGGTTGACCCACTTAATTAAACGGATTGAAAATTCCAACCCAACCCTTTAATAATGGGTCTGGTTCGGGTCGGGTTATCGAGTTGGGTCAGCTTTTGCCGGCCCTACATCTTCACCCCACCTCCTTCTATTACTAAAATGAAAACTCCATAAATTCCATTTCCATCCAAATTATCCTTGATTTTCTAAACTTATCATTAACCTCTTATTATCCTGAAATTCATCTTCACATCTCGATACACATCCTTACCAACATCAACTGATCAAAATACTTTAGAGATACACCCTTTTTTGTCACCACCCATCAAGGCTCCTCTCTCTATGCCTTATTTTAGTAGTATTAAGTTAGAGGGAAAGAATCTAATATTTTGACATAACACAAAAGACAATTAATTAACTATCGCCGTTAATCTATGTCCCAACATATTCTATTAATCAAAATAGTTACTAATAATACAATCTAACACCTCACGGTGTTTCTCTCAAACCATACCTAAGCTCACGTATATCCCATAACATTGGCTTAAAAATCCCTATTTATAAGCCCAAAATTCCTAAACCTAGGCCTTGTTTTTCAAAATTGAATTAATCTAAACTGAATTAAATTTGTGTGAACTAAACTGAATTGAATTAATCTAAATCCTGTACTCAGCAGAAGATGAGCTAGATTTGTTTGAGCTCAACTATAATAAGAACACGGCCCTTGATACAGAATGAGGTGGTCAAAGATATCTTCATCAATGGTCAACGACTTCTCTTTCATCTCCCGCTTTCATTAGGCTAGCTTTAGCTTTATTTTTGTTGCATTTTGGCGTGTAATAATAAGCAACTTAAACTCCCTGAGTTGTTTAGAGTTCGTTTTGGATGGTAGTTGGGCTAGTAGAAGTGCTATGGTGCTTGTATGGGTTAAGGGCCTAGAGTTAGAACAAGAACGACGAAGCTTGGTTGTGTGGGCACCTAACGCAAGCGCGTCACAACAGAGCCACAGGCGCAACCTAGCATAGCACGGGCGCGACTGAACCTGCATGCTCATTTGGCTTGTGTCGCGAACAAAAACCTAGAGCGGGCGCGACACTTCGGTCTCTGTCCGTGATAACACTTGCGACCTGTTATTACGGTTTTCTCCTTTTGGTTTAATGGTTGGATAATCTTAGCCCTTGGTTACTCTCCTAATCAAAGGCTTAGATTAACCCCTTCCTCTTTAGGTCTAATCCTCTTTAAATAGCCTCTCTTAGCTCTTTTGTAAACAACTTTTGATGATGAATTTGATGAATGAGAGTTGTTGCAATCCTCGGGTGAACTCATCCTTCCTTGGTGGTTAGCACATCTTGCAAACTTTGTGATTGTAAGTCATCTTCTATCCATTAACTTAGTGATTTTGAGTAGATTATGTTTAGTTCTTGCAGATTAGTCCTTAGTGAGCTAGTTTTCAAGTTCATCTCCTCTTTTTATGTTAGTTTTCATGTTCATATTTGGTGGTGTATTTGGACCTACGAATTTTGGTGATTTTTTAGTAGTATTGCATGATTTTGTCACCCCATTCCATATCAGCCTAGTCCCTCCAGAATTTAGAAAACACAATGTTTTAAGGATAGATTTTAAAATATATCATCCTATGATAACCTTCCTAGTTATAAATAATAATTATCCCTACAATCATAATAAGCTTACTAAATAAATATCCTAGTTATTAACAACAAATAAATCAAGCAAATATCACTTAAACAATGTAGCACCATATTGAGTTTGACTCTAGCATCTTACAATATGCCTTCTCAAGATCAATTAACTATGTGCAAATCCTTCTTTCTCAACCTTATACAATTCATTCTTTTCCTCATAAGATGGATGGGTTTAATGATAAGTCTTCTTGGCATAAATTTACATAAATTTAAATGAACTCCTAAAATATTAGTGCATTTCCTCAATCTATGTTTTATCACTCCCTACAATTGCATGGTGTGACTCAAAGCCTTTATCCTCAGATAATTTAAGCAATCTTATGCATCTCCTTTGTTAACATATGTATCAACGAAAATGTTTTTCTTTACATGGAATGACGAAAAACACCAATAAAAGATGTTGCCCCTTTTACACTACAACACAATCTAAATTTGTTAATTATTTTCATCTCCACTAATGCCACTAATTAATTACTCCCTCTATCTCTCAAAGTTTGTTACCTTTGTTTTTTGCACACTTTTCAATGCACAAATTTAAACGTATATATCTTCAACTATACTCTATAAAAAAAATTATAAAAGTTGATATTTAAACATCTACACATGTAGACTGTGTTACTTGGACTCTTCATTTCACCTCAAGTACCTATGTCGGATTCTCATCTCATACATGGGTACAACACAAGGACACTTCATTTTAGGCTAAAAAAATATTTACAAAAAATGCCAAGTCTGACACTCGGACGCGTGCCCATGTTGGACATGGGTATTCGAGTCCAAGTAACATAACATATAGATGAATCTAAAAAGATCCTATATAGATATGTATTTTTTCTTATGTATAATGACGATTTTTCATGATTAAAATTTCTCTATCCTCGTACCCAACCAAAATTTCAAATGTAACAAACATTCAAAGACGAAGGGTGTATTTCCTTAATCTCTCATTTTTTTTTAATCCTTTAAACACCATAAGACACTCACCTAAAGTGCTTCATAGAGAAAGTAATTTGAATTTGTTTTACAGATTTTGTATGTGTTTGTGTGTGTTTATGATATGTGTGAATGTAGATGCATAATTAAGTCATCGTCATACTTATGTTCCCAAATAAATATCGGTAGTTTTTTGTTCCTAAAAATGAATCGAGTGAAACAAAAACTAAAATTTGGGTTTTGAAATTAATATTGACAAAATGTAGTTGGCTAGTTGCTCATAAAACTAGTCACTTCATATGTATTGCTTAACAGCAAACAAAAGGCCAATAAATCTTAGAGCATCAAGAAGAAAGAAAATTGAATTACCAAAGCAATTTGTTCAAAGAGCTTGCCTGGTCGATCCTTGTAACCGTCTTCTGAATAATGGCAATCCCATGCATTTTGCATAGCCAACAACAATTTGATGTCCCACCTACAACATAATGATGACAAACCAAAGAGCCAAAAAGATAAACAATAAGGTAACAAACTCACAAGAATATGGAAGAACCATAAACTCACACTACCAGAGGTTCTTATGCCATTTAGGCATGAACAGAGTTTTTCCAATATTCTTACGGGAAATTCAATAGTGATGATACATGGGAAAAAGGTTCATTAAAGAGAGTAGCAGAAGAAAAAAAGAGTTATCTTGGCATCAAATTGCAAGAATAGATGAATTCAAATGTATGGAGAGAATTAAGGGAAAGCCCCATATGTAAATTAGGGATTAGTCGTCCCACATTTAAGAAGTGGATGACTAACATACAAGTATCATATGCTCCAGCTACGAAGGGAACAGTGTGCAACACTACAACCCATTGAAAGACTTGTCTTTCTGCATAGTTCTCAATCATACTCCCTTTGTATTTTTTTACTTGCTATATTTTCCTTATTTAGATGTTTTAATCTACGTGCTACATTTCTTTTTTTATATGTGGGGCTCACATAAATTTTATTTATTCTACCTTTCATTTATCCTCTTCTATTTTACCCTATTTTTGTCTTCTCCTCAATAAATAACTCTATTTTTTAATAGTCGGCTACCACTTTACATACTTCTCCTAAAAAAAATTGTGGTAAAGGAATGTAGCAACTAATTTAAGACAACTTTTTGTACCACTCAAAACTTACGCCTTTAATATTCTAGGTTAGGAACACAAAAACAACAAGATTCAAATTGAAAAATCACAAACTCACTACCCAAAACATCATCTTTAGAAGCTAAAACACAAAAGGTTAGGGTTTTGAATTTATGAATTCCCCAAAGACACTTACTTTGCACATATCCATTATTCAAAGTTTAATATGCATATGATTAAAAATGATACTTACAGTTTGATACATATAGCTGTCCAACTCATCAACTGAATCATCCACAGGCAACAAATTTGCCAAGGCCACAATCTATATATTTAAAAAAAAATAAAAATAGAGGATGAATAAATTGAACTTCATAGCTCTTTGATTAGTGAATAAAACAAATGGGTTCATCCAAAAAAATTCATATTATACAAAATCAAAACATGAAAACCATTTTAGGGGCAACTTTTGATTAAGTAAACAGTAAAAGAGAGGGAGAAAAAAACACCTCATGACCATATTGTATACATTGCATCATGGCATAGCAACTGTCTTTACCACCACTCACTAAAGCCACCACCTTCATCTTGCTGCGATGTTTATACACTCTGCAATGATCAAATTAATAAACAATATTAATAAAAACAATTAAAATTATAATTTAGTTTATATTTAAATTTAATTGTTTAAGCAAATATATATAGTAATGGTCAAATGACTTGAATAAAAATTTGAAATTGAATATGAATTTTTTTTTAAGAACATAAAAGTTTAGTGTAAGATTAGAAGAACCAAAACCTGTTATTTGCAGAGTTAAAGAAGAAGAGGGGTGATTTGTTGAGAAGAAAGGAAAAGAAATGATGAAGAGAGAGTGTTTTCGGTTTTGTGGTATTGGAAACTTTGATGGGCTGATTCAACCTTTGGATATAATATTATTGGGCCTTGTATTCTACTGTGGGTTGGACACTTGGACCTGCTATTGTTATTGGGCTTCCTATTGTGGGTTGGATGACTCTACCCTAAGCCCTAAACAAGCTTCTCACTATCTGTATAAAGTGCTGGCGATGCCCAAGTGAATTACAATTTTACCAATCACTTAACTAAATACTTCGTAACATTGAAAGAATAAATCACTCTTATAATCACTCTACTTGCAAATACAACTAGTTTATTGCATATTCGATGAACGTTGTGATTTTAAAAAATAAATTGAAAGAATATTATTAATTTGAATCAAATTGCTTTATTTATTTATTTTAGAAGTTAAAAGATTAATTAATAAATAATGAATAATTCTAGAGATATAATGATAAATGAAAGGGTAAGTATTTAAATTGCCTTGAGAACAAAAGAAAAAAAAACATTAAGCTTAAAAATGACACATGACAGGGCTGAAACAATGATT
This sequence comes from Salicornia ramosissima, assembly GCA_951394345.1. Taxonomy (NCBI): domain Eukaryota; kingdom Viridiplantae; phylum Streptophyta; class Magnoliopsida; order Caryophyllales; family Amaranthaceae; genus Salicornia; species Salicornia ramosissima. The sequence goes on from OX596233.1 coordinate 49,976,627, forward strand.
AACAAATGGGTGACACATGGTAATTAAAACTTCATGTTTTTAATATTTAATTAATTAATTAATTATAAATATAGATTATAGATTTTACTCTCAACCACAAAATTGACACATGGCATCTCACTCTCCTACCAAATAAACCACTCTTTCATCCTCACAAAGACACATCATTCACTTTCTCTTGTTGACATGTCATCTTTCATCATTCCTCCTAAATTCGATTTTACTCCCTTGCTTAATCTCTTCAAATCTGTAACTCATAATATATTCATTGTCCTTATTATTATCTTTAAGTTTCTTCATTCATCTTCCTTTTATTAGTTACATCATTATAATGTCTACAACAATAAATTCAAACTCAATCTATATCTAGATCGATATTTATTTATTTTAAAAGGATCGGAAGACCAAATATCAAAATAATATCATTCATCTCTTAAAATCACCTAAGATACGACATGTAGGAAAACACTATCATTCATGTTAGAAGGAGATGAAAATGGATTAGATTTGGGGCGGGTGGAGCATCACCCACATCCACCACCCGCATCCATCCATCGATCATCCAACAAGTGGGTCGGTGCTAAACGGATGAGAACCTTTAGTATTTTATTTTTAATTGCAATTTATGATATGTCATAAAATATTTTTATCACATAATAAAAAAAATAAGGTTTGATGTAAAATTTAATAAATGGGTGATGAGTAAAAAGTTAAACGAGTGATGGATGAAAATTTTCTCACCCACCACCTGTTTTCCATCCATTCAAATCAGGTTTTTTATCCATTAAAAAAAATGTTGATCCATCACCTAATTTCATCCTTAATTAAAAGACACGTGACAATTTTATAGAACATTTTTTTCCTTTATTAATTTATCCACGTTTAGTCGTTCTCGTTTTCTGTGTGATTCTATTTAATACTTCCAAAATTATACAAAAGATAAAGTTTAACCAAGAATGTTGCTCGTGCCTTGAATGGGTCAAAAAATTAGTTAGCTTTTTAATTCGATCTATATTATTGTAATTTTCTCTCAATTTTAATTGGATAAAACAATTGCATTTCATAAACACCCCCTTGGATGAGTAGATATGAATATATGTTATCGTAATTAGTTATGGGGCCAATTTCGACAGACATGTAATATCAAATACGGAGTATATTATCACTTATGACATAGGTAGCATGGATACTTCATTAAGATTGTTGTATCCGTATCAAATATTGATATTTCAAGGACACCTGAAAGTCTACTTCATTTTTACATTTTTTTGAAATGGTTTACTACAGTTGTACCCACTTTTTTCATATTTTTATATGATTTTGAAAGATTCTTTTTATCTTATGTAATAATTAAACTAAAATATTCTAAATTACATTGCAAAATTTAATAAAATATTCTAATTTTAAAAGTATATAATATTATCTATTTCTTGTACCCATATCTTATTTTTTAAACCAACATATTTTGTACTCATTTCGTATTGATCTACATTTTTATATCCGTATCCATGTAACTAACGTATCTTATGACTGTACTAGTTTGACAAAGGGAGCATATATATCATTTAGACCGTTGCAGTATAGAATATAGTCTCTAATATTCAATTTAAATATTGTGCATGTACATATACATTTGAATTATTTTTCCCTTTACATTGGACTTGTACAGACTGATATAAGAGAAGAAAAACAAACATCAAATTTCCACAAAAGGAGAGAACAAAACCAAAAATTGAAAAGAAAACTCTCATAAAGAGAGATCGCATGGAAGACGTAGTTTAGCTTATTGGTACTTGAGTAATAGATTTGGGTGAACTACTACAACTAAAAATTAAATGTGATCATCAATGTTATTGAATTTCATTCATAGTTGAATACTCCGTAATCCATATGAGGATCAAAACACCACATTATTACAGTCATAGACTCATAGTTGCATTTGCTTACACCTTTTTGCTACATGATTGTTCAAGCCTAGCTAATCTTTGTATGCCTAACTAGCTCGTGAAATTAAATGACCAAAATGTTCTTGCATGTTAGTCCTAAACTTAGGTTGGAAGTTTGCACCATTGGTTAGATTCTGGATTCGAACCTAACTGTACACATCTGTGACAATTCCTTATTATTATCCCTTTTTAGATACATGTATTGGTTAAATTAAACTAGATGACTTGCAGTTGGACCCGACTTGGCCTAGTACTGCTGGGAAGTTCATCCCAATCCCACGTTGGAAAAATATAAAGTAGGGAAGCACTTTATATAGTTGATCTCATACACATACACCAACAAGTCCTTTTGTTGGAAACCCAAAACAAAGTCGTGAGGCCGGGTTTAGGCCCAAAGCGGACAATATTGTTGTTTATGTTATGTGTGTGAGCATGGTTCAATGGCCAACAAGTACCACCCACGGTTATTAGAAAATAATAAAAAAAAAAAGGTTGCTCTTAAATATCTACAAATATAGGCCAAAGGATATAAGAAATTACAGGCTGCAATTATCCGAATTATAAACGCCTCAGGTTTCGAGGTACATATGTTTTTGGTAATAATGAGATTACTTCAACAATACAATCTCTTGATTATTGGATTCATCTTCCCGGTCAAAAAAAAAAAAACAATTTCTTGGATTCATCTTCTCATCAGATCGTCACACACATCAACACCGCTAACTTAAGCATTTGAGGAGAATTCTCGAACATATCCAAAACAAGAACAATAAATATTACATTTGAGGACAACTCTAGTCTTCCAAACATTTGGTGATACTAGATCTCCGGCTTGTATTCTCTTGTTTTGGTTTCTTAGATAGGAAAATTTATGATACACACCACGATTTTCCTATTATTGGCCTTTTTTGATGGACCTTTTTTTTCACAAGTCACTAGTCTATTTTATGTCATTAATAACTTGACATCAAATGTGATCAAAGAAATGCCCATCACTCAAAGAATTTGTTATTGTGGACAATGTGGATTGCCCCTCCAACATGGAATTTGAACATTAATTATCCAAGACAAAAATTGATATATATGAGAGGACGTTTAATTAATTCAATTTTTGTTGCCTTAACTGCCACTAACCCGAAGATTTTGAGCCATGAATAGCTTCTTAATAAGAGTCTGTTTACTTCAACTGAATACCACTGAACTGAATTGAATTATCCTGAACTGAACACAGCTGAAAGTAATATCTTATAAGAGAATAAAATTGAAAGTTCAACTGAACTGAACTGAATTTAAGCCGAAGTAAACAGGCCCTAAGTGATAAGTGTATAAGCAACAATACTCACTTCCTCGTTCGCTTCTTCTTTCTTATTCAAAATATCGACACTCTATATACGTAATGTGAGAGAATCTGCTTAATATACAAGAAAAAAAATGCAATCGTGTAAAATTTTGTTTGATTCGTATGATCAATAAATATTTTTTTTAATCTTTAATTTTTATAATTTTTGCTAATAACCAATTAAAAATATATAGGATCAAAGAAATATATACATATTATTGGTAACTGGTTAAATAAAACAAAATGAGTTGCATGAACATTAAAAAAAAGAGGATATATTTGTTGCATGTAATGTGGTTCGTTCTTTTTTAGTAAGTGCTGCATATAACCTGTTACAAATATAATAAATATAATGTGCAACAAAAAAGGAAATATCATCTAATAATTCTAATACGGCACGTATATAACATTAGCACAAAACTATAAGTAGAAAAAAGATCTCTAATGGCCAACATCATCTCAACAAGGCACAAGTTATGCTTTATGCACAATTTATATATATCCTACACCCCATGCATACCATTCATATTTGAATTTTGCTCATTGAATAAGAGTAACATTCATTTTACTTATTGAATATACAATTTTAATTTGCTTATAATATTTTTTCAGATTATTAATTATCTTTCTATATTGCTCATTTTTAATTGGGTGTACATACACACTTAGTTTCAAATGTAAGGTATATTACTTTATCTGTGGTTGATATCAATTAGTTTATTTTGGTATTATATTAATTGAACAATTTGCGGTCTTGGAGACAAAAGCAGAACATAATATAAGTTCAAATTACGTACATATTACAACTCTTAGTCTAAGACTCTAAGATTTTATTAACCAAAATAAATAATAAATAAATAAAATTATTATTAATTTAAAGTACAAGTTAGAAATCCAACCATACATATTTATAGGACGGCATTTTATTTCCATATGTTCATAGTTATTAAGTCTTTTAAATATATTCCTTGAAAAGAAATATGTTAATGCTTTAATAATTTTTTCAAAAAAATATATGTATATGTATTGAACAACAAATAAATATACACACTAATGTTTCATGTTATTTGACCACTTAATTAATTAATTTATTTATTGGGATTGATAATGTTTGGTGATATTACGCTTTGAGCTACGGTCTAGTCAGGTCATCCGACTTAATTTAGCAGATATATATGATCGAGAGGGTGATGATAAGGAGTTATTTTCTGGGCGTGTAATAACAGATTTGAATCCAATCAACCCTGTTGTTCCATACTTCCATAGACTTATGTCGGTGCAGCACAAACCGCAACCTTCTAATTAACAAATAATTTTATTCCAGATTATTGTAATATATTGTATCGATAATAGTATAATACAAAATTTTATTGTTTGTTAGTTAAAAAATATGATTGTAATATTTTTTTTCTTAGCATTTTGTGTTGGTATATACAAAGTCTAAAACTTGAAAAAAAACAAAAAGAATTAATTAAGTATTTAAGTGTAAAAATGACATTGGGTGATTTGGGTCGTACTCTCGTACCTGTACTATACCTTGGGCCGGTCTCCTCCGCTACCATCTTTAGTCACAAGTGTATATACTAGGAGTACGTTTTTATTGGAATTGCCAATATTCGCTACATAAGTATTTCATACAAATTTTTAAGCAATAAATGAAATAAGGTAATTAATATTTGTAATGGTATGGGTTTAAAGAGAGATAATGAAAAATGAATAATTAATTGAATCCAAAAAAAAAGGAAAGTTAAAAAAATTAAAAATTAAAAGCTGCAAATGGGTAATTTTTTTTAGTGATAGTATTAGGTCAGACCGTCTGACCCAATGTTACTGTCAGATGGTCTCAACCCAAACACCACTCCTACCACCTGCCGCCAGCCACCACAACCCTCATATTCCGACACCGTCGGCCTCCAACGCAGCAACTGCTCTTGCCGAGTCCTTGCTTAATTTCTCTGTCCAAATGAGTTTAGAATTACAAGGGATAAAGGAAGAAGAAGAGCACAATAGCTTTGTAATTTAATGTCATTCATCGAGCACAACATTCGATTTTCCTCGTCCTTTCAATTACAATAGAAAACAAAGCATAAAAAATAATTCAATTCCCACTTTCTCTTATACTGCATCTCCGAAGCTGGATATCTCGAGCAAAGCATCAGTGAAATAGGTTCTAGGCCAGTTTGAGGAAGAAGGTCAGGTTATAAAGAGAGAGAAGGGTAAGTTTTGTCTAGTTAAAATTAGGTTTTTGTCCAGGTAAATTTAAGTTTTTGTCCAGGGCCAAGTTTACTGTCCAAGTCCAGGTTTTTTTTGTCCAGGTTCAACTGTCCATGTCCAGGTTCAACTGTCCATGTCCAGGTTCAACTGTCCAGGTTCAAATTCACTGTCCAGGTCCAGGTTTTTTTTTTGTCCAGGTTCAACTGTCCATGTCCAGGTTAAAAACATATGTGTCCAGGTTCAACAAAATGTGTCCAGATTCAGTTGGACTGGTCTGACAGTAACCTTACTGTCAGAGCAGTCAGACACAATACCTTCTCGATCTTTTTTTTTAACTAAAAATAGTAATAAATAAATATTTGATGCAAGTATTGTGTTATAGCCTAAAACTGCAAAAGTTGTGAGTATTACGATACAAAGTTAGTAGATTATAGGAAATGAAAGAGGTAAACTGTAGTGCTCCTAAAAGTGGCCATGAGTTATGTCGGGACGACCCACGCTCCATGCCCATAGGGTTTTGTGCAATGGCATGTCGTACCTTTAATGGACCAAGATAAAGTTGTGACGTGCCCGGCTTGTGCTAAGTTTAAAAAAAGAGGGCTCATGCTCAATCCATCATACGGTTCGTGTCGAGCCGAACCGTGTCGTGCTTTGTGCCTTAGTTATAATCTTTTGTCTTTGTGTACTTTTGCTCATGAAGAGCATGCCACCTGGCGGCGGGTTGGCCTTTCGTGCTTGTTACAAGTTTTGTAAATGGTGTCCATACACCGCCATGGCCCATGAGCGTTAATAGGGATGTCAGTGTGTCGGGTCTAGTAGGAGACCTGCTCCACGGGGGGTGAGGATGAGGCTAAGTTTGGCGGTAGTGGGGCGAGGATAGATGAAGATGATAATCATACTCGCCATGGGGATGGTGATTCTAAACTTCATTAAAATAATAGATTATGAATCTTAGGTACGAGGTGGATGTGAGATTATAGGGGTATGAAACAGCGTTAGAAGACCTTGGTCCTTGGGTATGAGATTCCATATTAGAAAAGCTCAATCAAACAAAAAAAATAGATGGAATGGATTCTAACTCCATTCCAATCCATTAAGAATGACACAACCAAACACACCCTAAGCCTGCCTATCATGTTAATTGTTATCCACTGACAGGCTTGTTCTAGGTCAGGTCCAACTCGTGCTATACGACTATGCCTATCTGACCCTTGTGCTGGTCCAACCCATGCCCACGTGTAAGGCTGTAAGTGCACATATTATAATTTGTTGGAATGTACTTGGACAACATTACTTAATAAATGTAAGTTTTCTCTAAATTAAAGATTGGATGAACGTCATCATAAATTCATAACTAAAAAACATGTGGAGAATAAATCAATGACCGTATTGTTACGTATTGCCTGTCTTCTTGTGGAATGACTTATATGCTCCATTTGGTAAGGGTAAAGAATTTTGAAGTAAAAATAATTTTAAATAGAAAATTCATTTTTATGAAAATTTGTAATTGATTGGTTACTAAGAAAATAAATTTTTATTTTAATTAAACATTTTTTTATTGTTTGGTTAATTTTGAATGAAGTAGATAAAAAAAATGCTTTTAAGTAGGTACATACGCGTGGAATGAAAAAGAAATAACCTAATTTTGGGGCAAAATATTTTCAAAACAGTGTAAAATAATTTTTCAACACATGTTGTATTTCTATTGATTTTTTTTTTACGCTGCAAAGCAAACTATGAAATATGTAAAATGGAAAAAAAAAAAAACTTTTTAGGAAAAAAATATTTTCTTCCTTATAACAAACAAACCCGCCGTAATTGTACATAAATAAATGCTTTATTAAGCAATGCCTTAAGACTTAGGGCACTGGTAAGTGGTAAACACCCTTAGATACTAGCTACCTTGTACAAGTTATATTATATTTATACATATCTATATCTAAATCTATTAACTATATACTACCGAGAATCAAGTCATAGCCCATGGTTAGGGCTTCAGAATTCCAGGTACGAGGTCCTGGGTCGGGTGACCTGCAGTAGGGCTCGGTTTCAAGGCCTAGTATTCCACACATTATCCTATATTAAAAAAAAAAAATTAACTATATACTACCTCCGCTACGCAATTTAGTTAAAATAATTTTCGATAATGGAAACTTCAAATTAGTTGCAAATAAGGGTGATTATCGGTTCAAGCTCGGCTCGTATAGACATTCATCTAAGTTTTTTCGAGCTTGAACCGAACTCGAAAATTGTCAAGCCGAGCCTAGATCGAACTCGGACCAAGCTCATTATCAACTGTACCCTAGCTAATTGCAACAAATATTTTCTTTCTTTAATAAGCAATTATATTTTTTCCTAAATCTCTCCTCGATCATTAATTACATGCATTTTCGTACTCTCTATTTCGCTAGCTATATATCCACTTTTACACTCACTAATAATTTTTGTCTAGTAGTCCGCACCTATATATTTGTTACAATTAATTAATGTAGGATGGGGTAAATATTTTCAAAAGACGTAAAAGATGTGTTGTTAGGGGGTCGAGAGTGCGCAACGGAAGTGAAGATGTATTGATCGAGAAATATAATAAGGGAGAAACTATGCAAGATTAATATTAAGATAAAAACAGACGATTTTATGTGGGAACACCCACTTGACGACGAACTTTTTATTCCACGATTTTATGTGGGAACTAACCTATTACTAAATCCCTATTAATCATACATTAATCGATAATCCTCCTTATATATGTCAATTTTTTTTCATTGTATTTTAAGAAAAGAGATTTAAATAAAATATTTAATCATATATTAATATCTTTAATTACACAGTGACAGATATTGCAAAATAAAAACATCACAACAATTCTCGCTTTATCTATTATATATATATATATATATATATATATACATGTTAATTAAAAAAATATAATCAATTTTTTTTAAAATAAAACAGCCTCATAAAAAATTTAAAAAATGTCGCTATTAAATAAGAAGTAGAGTTTATTATATGCGGGCGTGATGTGGCCATGTCATGTGTGAGACATATATACACCTAAAATTAATATGGTTATAAGTGATATAATTAAGAAAAAAAAAAAAAAAAACCTTATATACTAGCTTATGTATATATATAGAGGAATTTCTATTTCTACAAGTCCAATCAAGTGAATCACAGTCCCATGACTCCCATCACACCATAAAAGAGAGCTAATTAATTATAAATAGTTATATATATACATAGTATATATACATAGTATATATACATTTTTGGCTCCTCCATATATATAAAGATGGGTGATAGTATTGTTGTTGATAATGAAAATCATAATAGTAATAAGTTAGATGGAGCATCAAATGGAAAAATTCTTCCAATTTCAACCACTCTTACATCAGAAAGAGCTTCCAATCCCTGGTAATAATTACTATGCAATTCATCAACTTAATTAACTAATTAATTCCTTAATTGTCTGTTAATTACTTTTTTTTTAATTTAGGCTCTGTTTACTAGAGCAAAAAAATGTTTTCCTTGAAAACAGTTTTCTCATTTTACAGCGTTTACTTTGGGAGAAAAAAATAGAATATAAAACTTGGGGTGAAAACTCATTTTACATCCTATTGGAAACATTTTCCCCCAAATTTGGAAGTAAAACTATTTTTCGTGCAAGTAAAAATTGAAAAATTTATATGAAAATGAATTTTCCAGCGTAAAATGTTTTTCATGGAAAATTATTTTACATCGAAAACGTTTTACTTCTAAATAAACAGACCCTTAGTAAAAAAGTCATGATCTTATTGGTTGGTATGAGAATTCCAATCAAAGATGAAAGTCGACTCATTGTCCCATACCCCAATCATCATATATATTGTATTGTTTCTTGGTAACTAATATAAATCATATATCATATCTTCTTTTTCTTTTAATTGCAACATTGAAGATATGTATACTTATTTAGGAGAAGGGAGAAACACCGAGAGAATGAAAAAGTGGGCCCATGTGATAAGGGGAGGGATCGAGAAAAAAATAGTCAAATTAAATAATGTTGCAATTAGTATAAGGCTTGACTTCTGAATGAGTAAAATATTGCAATAATATAATAAAAGAATAGATCATGTATTTACACTTTTTTTAAAACATAGTTTTTGCCTCGTTTATTTGAACTTAATCGTGTAGTGAAAATAATGTATAGCTTTTGCAGGAACAAGAAAGATGAGAAAAGAATAGGTGGAGGGTTTGCTAGATTTCTTGATTGGATAGGCTACGAAGATGTTTTCTCATCACAGGTGTTCCTCTTTTTAAGGTGTACTATACATTAGGCCAGGGTATTTAATTAGAAGGTAAATCAATTAGGGTTTCTATTTCCATTGTTTGGATACCATTTGTGAGAGATTGTGGAGGGAATTGCAATTTATAGGGTAAATCAATTAGGGTTTCTATTTCCATTGTTTGGATACCACTTGTGAGAGATGATGGAGGGAATTGTAATTTAGAGGGTAAATCAATGAGGGTTTCTATTCACCTCATTCCACAAGGGCGGGGATAAGAATCGATTCCTCATCCCAGTATTTTCTGGAACCGGAAAAGAAACTCTTATCACCTCGTATACGATCACTTAATTAAAGTATTACCTTGTGAAAATTTTATATTTTACTAACTTATATATGAAATCCAAAATCTATCATTTAACCAATTTCTAGTTAATGTTTTCAAAAACAAATTGTTTTATGGGAGTTTCTCTTTTTTCAACTACATTTATGTCAAAAAAAAAGGTTTATCTCTTGTTGAACTAGTGATATAAAATATGCTAAATGGTAATTTATCCTTATAATGCATGCACACACTCTAATTAAGTGCCTCGCTCGAGTTCCAAGCAACTACCACCACCGTACCCTGTGATGCATGGTTGCTCAATAACTGTCAACAAAATACTATTTTCTCAAGAACTAATCGGAAATACTCAATTTTTAACAATGAAAATCTTAAAATTTGTATCTAATGAATTTTTTTTATATAAATTTGTTGTATTTTTCCCTCCTACACCTCCTTATTTTATGTAAATGACCAAGGATACGTATACCCTTGATTTTGTTCAAAGTTTTGTGAGAATGTCATTCGAGATAGCTATTAACTTGGTATGCTTTTTAATGACTCAATGTGAGATCTACCCTTCATCCTGTTCCGTGAACTTTTTAACTATATCGATATATACATTTCTTGATAATAAAATGGTAAAAATAGTCATTATATGTCAAAATTACGCACTTTATGTACATGCAACTTCAAATGTTGTATTTATCATTTTTTTCTATTTTTTACGACCTACTTTTTGTCTCTTACATACATAAACAAAATTAAAATCTAGAAGTTTTTCAATTACTTGCAAGCAATAAAATTAGGTACAACCCTTTCATGCATGGTATTTTACCAACTATATATAGGGCCGTGTCGGAGCTATCAGGGGCCCTGTTCTAAAATTGTACTTAGGCCCTTCAGATCTTAATAAATGTTAATATTTGATATTATTTTGACAATACATGTATACATCCCAAAAATATTTTAGTAGAAAATCATTAATTTATATAAAAATATAAGAATAATTTAAGACAAATGACTAAGAAAAAAAAAATAGACCCTTTATATAACGGGGCCCTGCGCGCAGTGAGACTTTTTGCACACCCACCCGACACCCCCCTGACTATATATTTGCTTATATTTTCAGGTTTGGCGAGCATCGGCAGCGGAACTCATAAGCACAGCCATTCTAGTATTCATGTTAGATACCATTTTAATATCCTCCAAAATAAATGCTGAGACACCCAACATTTTATATGCTTGTTTTGTGGCTCTCATCGTAGCAATTCTTCGGCTTGCTACCCACCCTATTTCTGGTGGTCATTGCAACCCAATTATTACCATCTCCGCCACATTCATGGGCCTTATCTCTTTTTGTAAGGCCATGATTTACATCATGGCCCAATGTGTTGGAGCTATCCTCGGAGCCCTAGCACTTCAAGCCATGGTTAAAGGTTCCCTTTCAAGTGCCTACTTTTTAGGAGGATGCACGTTGGCAACAACTAACCCTGATCCAGAAGGGCCCATCTCAATTGGGATAGAGACGGCCCAAGGGCTTTGGTCCGAGGTTATTTACACTTTTATATTCTTGTTCTCGGTGTGGATGTCCTTTGACCTTCGTCGGTCAAAGGAATTGGGCCAGATCTTGATGTGCTCAATCACCGGTGTTGTGGTTGGGCTTACCATGTACCTATCCACCACGGTGACGACGAGGAAAGGGTATACTGGAGCAATTATTAATCCAGCAAGGTGTTTTGGGCCTGCGGTTGTGAGAGGAGGCCATCTTTGGACTGATCATTGGGTGTTTTGGGCTGGGCCAATATTTGCTTGCTTTCTATTTTATCTTTATAGTGTGGTTCTTCCACTTCAAAACAAAATTGACCAAGAAGTAAAGCCTGCAAGTATTTGGAGTGTATAATATAGAGTATAATAATAATTACTTAGCCGAGGATCAAGTCATAGCCCAGTGGTTAGGGCTTCAGAATTCCAGGCACAAGGTCCTTATCTCCTTACAGATGCGTGTGTTGGCTAAAAATTGGGCCGGGTGACCTGCAATAAAGCCGGTTCCAAGACCTACTATCCCACACATTATCCGAAAAAATACTTCCCCCCAAAAAAAAGTATAGAGTATAATATCTTGTACATTCAACAAATTCGAGTTTTGATTAAAGCAATACCTTGTATACATCACACTTGTAATAATTTGTTGTTAAATTATTTTATAAGAATTGAATTCTAGTTATAATTTCAAAATAATGTTTATATTATGGTTTAGTTATAGGCCTGTTTACTTTTGTGTAAAATATTTTCAATGTAAAATGACTTTTGTAAAAAATAATTTAAAATGAAAAGTAAAATTGCAAAATAAGTTTTTCATTTTTTACTATCTTGCAAGAAAATTGAAGGAAAAGAAAAATAATTTTCCCAACGTTTTGAAGGAAAAATTATTTTCCATCATAGTAACTCATATTTACTTTTAGGGAAATGATTTTACACTACTTTACAAAGTAAATAACTTAAAATTGAAAATAGAGGAAAATAGTTTTACATATAAATATTTTACTCCCTCGTAATGTTTGTTACAAATTCCCAATAATAAGATATGAAATAAGACAAATTATTATTATTATTAATAATAATTTAATATCCATATTAATAAATGTGAAACACAACATAATGTTTAACAAATTAAAATTAGAGATTCTACTTCGTTCCCAATGCCCTTCATTTTTAGATTGTTAAATTAAGAGTTAAGACATGCATGCATATCAATTTTCAACTTCTCAAAAGATTAAAGGTGGGCATAGGCCATTCCCCTTGACACATGCCAAACTCGAGTGCCTCTTGTCATAACGGACCATGCCTAAAACAGGCCAGAAAAAGTTTGTATTTGGCCGAACATGTGCCAATAAGTTATAAAATATAAGACCCATGCACGACTCGACCCATTTTTGTGTCGAGCCGTCATGCCTTATTGCCTTGTACAAATTTTATATAGTTAGGAAATGTTAAACAAAATAGGCATGACAACTTGTGTGCCAGCTCGATGTGCTCAGTCAAACTTTTAAAATATTGTTCATGTGTGGCTCATGGGCCATGCCCCATCATTCTTTGACTTCATATCGTGCTCATAGCAGGCCAACTCTTGTTTAGCTAGGCCCAAAACATGTCGTCGTGCCAAGTTGACCCTTGTGTCGGCCCAACCCATTCCCAACTCTATCAAAGATTTAATAATAAGATGAAAATTTTGCCACTAACCACCTAATAAGTACCAAAAGTTGTGAACAACTACCATAATTTTTTTTTTATTAAATTTAACTACCAATTAAGTGCCAAAAGTTGCAAACCACCACCCATTTTTAACACTGTTAACTTAAATCACAATTAAACCACTTAAGTCTTAATTAAACCTTAATTAATCTTAATTAATACTTTTTATTTAAAAAAAAAAAGAAAACAAATTTGGAAAATTAGGAAAAAACCCTCAACCACCCTCCCCCAGAATTTCTTTTTATTTTTCTATTTTTTTTTTTAATAAAAAGTGTTAATTAAGATTTAATTAAGATTTAAGTGGTTTAATTAAGGTCTAATTGTGATTTAAGTTACCAGTGTTAAAAATGGGTGGTGGTTTGCAACTTTTTGGCACTTAATTGGTAGTTAAATTTAATAAAAAAAATTATGGTAGTTGTTCACAACTTTTGGTACTTATTAGGTGGTTAGTGGCAGATTTTTCTAATAAGATCACAGTGTGGTAATTGCTTAAATGAAGAATTCCCATACCATATTAGATTGTCATAGACAATAAATAAACCTAAGTGATGAGATATAACATAAACATCCATTTACATTGCTCAAATAGAACACTAGCATGCAAAGTGATGCGTAATTAACCCCTTTTTGATACAATTAATACAACAAATTATAGAAACAACACAACATTTACTAACACCATGAGCTAAAATTGTTTCCAACACACAAATGATTAAGATGCAACAAGGATTTAGGTTTTGTGATTGATTAGGATGGATATATATAGGGTTTCTTTTATTGTTACATATGGAGTACGAAGATCATGAGGTCGGCGTCTGCAAAAATGAACAAGGATCGGCTAGAGGCTCGTGCACAACCGAGTCAGTAGAAACCGATACAGGGTTACCTTCTAATTGTAACATCATACTTCCTAAGACTTCCAACAACATCTTCTTGAACTCGTCTTCCTTTACGAGTTTCCCATCATCAGCATCCACCATCTTGAACCCTTCATTGATAATCTTGTCCATCTGCTCGTAATTATTCTTAATTATGTCACTTATCGGGATATAACTTGCATAAATAAGCTACCATGAGCATAACAAGAACATTCTCGAAGAGAAAAAAAAAACTACTCCCTCGGCTACTTTTTGTTCTCCCCAAATAGAATCTCGGAGAATTTTAAGGGAATATAAAAATTAGAAACAGATGGAGTATATTACCTCGGAAATAGCTCCAAAAGGAGGTAAACCGGCAGATGGCGCCAACGAATCTAATGTCAACCTAAGACACTCTTTTGATATTCTTCCATGCTTATCTCTAGGAAGAGTTTCCAGCACAGAATTCAGTACCTAGTTCAGTTATCAAAATAGATTGTAACCTAAGTTTTTGGAGCAAATATTTCCCTCAGACATGAGAATTAAATGCATGATGACTGATATATATATATATACCTTGTCTGTTTCAAACTTGTTAGCTAGAAGGTTCTTAATTGCACTCCCATCATAGGTGTTCTCGGTATGTGCAACAATCACAGGCTGCTCTTTCAGGCGCTCAACTATCTTCTCGAGTACTTTCTTAAATTCCTCTAGGAACGTCTCTTGTGACGATGCCAGTTGCTGATCAGCATCAGTACACGACTCCAAAGCAGGTTCGACAATATTGGTCATAACCTGCAAAATCCCCGGAAAATTTCCAAGATTATCAACAAATACAACACAATACACTCAAAAGATATAATATGATATATGATAGGGCCAAAATAGCATTCAACAACACAACCCTTTAAAGGGTTATGCAATCAGTGACACCAACTTGACACACTTCTAAAAATAACACCAACTTGGCAGGCTGGGCCATCATAAACGTTAAAAAACAATCCAACCATGCCAAGTTGGTGTTAAAATAATCCAACCGTGTCAAATTGGTGTCATTTTTAGAAGTGTGTCTGATAGAGTAGTATATAACATATTCCTGGCCCTAACCATTAGGAGCTAATGGTTAGGGCCCAGGAATATGTTATATATTCTATCAGTGTCAAATTGGTGTATGATACGATATGATATGATATGATATGAAATGAAGTGGGATAAAGGCAAATTACCCAAGAATCAGCAATAGGGGGCAACCCATGATCAACACCAAGCTTCTGCAAAGCCTGAATAATGTGAGCATAGACAGTACCATCTGGTGATGAAGTCTGGGAGAAAAGTAAGATCATATCGGTCTCAAAACAAGGGCCGTTTATGTATTCGTTCAGTTCTTCACCATCAATTCGGAGTATTACAATTGGATCGCGCTTTAGTCCAGCAGCCATGCCGATAAGGATGTCCGAAAGTACACCTTTGAACTCGTTCTTGCTCACTTTCTGCTCTTTACCATGTGTGAATTCATTCAGAACCTATATATATAACAAACCAAACACAAAATAATCAATTTTTTCATTCAGCAGCTACACCATAGTATCATACTATATATTATATATCCTATTTTTTCTGGTGCTATTTGTATGCTTTAGAGCCTCAAATGCTCAATACAAACACCTTAATTGTTGTTGTCAAACAGCAACTAGTCTTACACTATAGTTGATTTTTTTTCCGTCTCATTTTCTATATGTTTGAACTTTCAGGCTCCGTTTGGTTTGGTGTAAAAACATTTTCAATGGAAAATAATGAAAATGAAAGGAAAAGTAAGGAGACAGCGGAAACCGTGTAATAAGAAAAGGGAAGGAAGATGGTTTTCCGCACCATTGTAACACATTTTACGAAAATATTTTCACTGAAGATTGAAATGTTTTATGCCCTGCCAAACGGAGCCTGAATCGAAGTATTAGTACCTTGAAATAAACCACTAATATTTCATATATACACATAAATCATAGATTCATGGTATTTGTGTGCTATGAATACTCCATAGCTTTATCTTATTAACAATGTTCATGCATTAAGTGTGGTCCTTTTCCATATTTAATGTTTGATCTGTGAAGAAAATTGTAATCCTCAAAAAATTTGTGACTCATCAAAAGGGTATCTCAAGTCTTCAACCATATAAAAATAGACTAGAAACTCTTAATTGGTCCCTACTCTTAAGAGCACTTTCGGCCAAAAGAAGATACTTCTGAAAGGTACGATTTTAATTAATACTTGGATATCTTAATCAATTAGGAGTACCCTTTTCGTCACTAAATAATTCTTTTACGGCATGGCGTAAATCCGAAAATGTTGAGAACGCCCCTCTTCGTTATATCTAATAAACCGTTTTACCTCTGGGTTTTTTTTTTAGACAGGAAAATGTTATATGCAGTCCTAAATTGATTAATAAGAAGCTAAGAGTAGAAATGTGTAAGTAAAAGATAACCCTTTTCGTTGTTAAATAATTCTTGAATGGCATGGCGGAAATCGGAAAATGTTGAGGATGCCTCTTCGCTATAAATCTTATAATTAAACTTTTTTGCCATATATTGTTGTCTTTTTTAGAAATGCAAGTAAAGGATAACCCCAGGCAGTCACCTTGAAAGTGTAAGTATAGGAAGTTCTCTCAAAATGAGCTTGGTAAGAATCAAAACCAGGTCCCTCACCTGAGATTCGAGGGGCTGACAAACTCGGCCAACCATTGCTTTACAAGCAATAAATTTTTCTCTACATCTTATCTAAAGTTGGATTACAAGCAATCAATTTTTTATACATCTTATCTAAAGTTGGGTCCTAGTATAGC
The DNA here is from genome assembly GCA_951394345.1 of Salicornia ramosissima. NCBI lineage: Eukaryota > Viridiplantae > Streptophyta > Magnoliopsida > Caryophyllales > Amaranthaceae > Salicornia > Salicornia ramosissima. The sequence continues at coordinate 49,993,661 of OX596233.1, forward strand.
CCCACTCACTTTAAAAAAAAAAAAAAAAAATTTTCAATTTTTTAACGCTATTAGAATAAATAGGAGAAACAAAAGTTTATATTACATGACCCACTAAGCCGACAAGAAATCAATCCATTATTAACAGATTTGGGTCGACGAGTTTGACTTGTTTGAATATACAGGTTGACACGACATCACACGTTTATTAAACGAGTTGGGTTAGGGTTGAAGGAGTTCGACTTGTTTAAGTAATCCGACATGACACGATCACATGTAATTGTCAACTTAACATACAAAAACATGCACGAACCACCAACCCAGGCCAACATGAAATCAACTCCATATTAATGGATTTGGTCGAGGTGTTCCGCACTTGCACCAAAGTAGAGCTTCCCAAGTTCCCAACCATATCATAATCCCCAATTTTTTGGGAAACATACTGATGAAAAAGTAATTATATGAATAAAACAAAAGTTCCCAGCAGCCGACTGTATTTTTTTATTTTATATATATTATTATATGGTTGGTGACGGTTCACAAGATCTTATATTAAAAACACATTAAAAATAATTTAGGCATTAAAAGGATCATTTGGTAGGTTAATCGGCCATTATTGCTAATTATATTCCCACTTTACTGCTAATTAAGTAATTAGTCATCTTTCTTGGATTAATTTTTTCTAGAAAAAAAAAAGGAAAAAATTCCTCAGGGCAACAAGATTACTAGAAAGGCCTAGCAAAATGTTCAGGGAAACTAAAGATGCAACAAAGGACATTTATTTTAATTAGGTAAGGAAATTAGTCAGCTGGCTAACCCATACTAGGTTACCAACCCGTAGGGCTACTAGCTCATTAGCTGATAATGGGACAAAACTAAACAATTAGTATAATTGCACAAGTGAAAATTGATCTACATACACAGGGGTGAAAGGTTTGTGCTACAGCCACAAGATCAAACCTATCCTCAAGAAAGTATATTTTATGTTCAATTTTCACGTAGTTTTCCGAAATTAAAATAGCTAAAAATTGCAATCTTTTGGACAAATAATAACCCTATTTTATTCTCTTCATGAGATCTATTATTCCGTTTTATCGCATTTATCATTCTCCTTTGTGATATTTTTGTCGGCCATATGTGCTTGTTTTTCTTTGGAAATTAATTCGTTGATGGAGATTAGCGCGGGATCACAATAGATTTTTGTACTTCCACTACATTCAAAAGAATCGAAACAAGATCTACTTCAAAACTATTGCAGATCGATAGAACCCCTCGCGAAAAGCTGTATGAAGAAGCAGCGATGTGAAAGAGGAGCGACTGTACTAGCAGACATCTCTTATAACGATCTAGGTTTTGTCAAAGTTAATTTTATTTTGATCTATTTTGATATGTATTTGGTTGTTACTAATTTTTATTGTAGATGTCGTATGACTTTCAATTAATGAATTAACCTTCCCTTTTGTTCCAAAAAAAAAACCCTACACCATCAAGATTGTCGAGTCTAGTTTCCGAGATAATATATATATATATAGAGAGAGAGAGAGAGAGGAGAGAGAGGAGAGAGAGAAGTAGGCTCATGCATGTGAGAAATGTAGTTTTAGTAAGAAGGGTGAGAATCAACCACAACCCTTTGATCTACAAATGAATGGCTAAGATTAAATTTGATTTTCCCTTCTTACTCCTACTATAGTTTGAAATTAATGTATCTATAGCATAAAGTCAATGTGTGTAACACTTGAAGAATTAACCGGAAATTAACATACCGAATTGAACAATCATTGTTTTTAACTAATTCTCTCTTATCCCATGTAAACCACGAACCCAAAAAAAAAAAACATATTAGAAAATTTGTAATTTTTTTGCCTAATTCAACAAATTAGGTAGCGAATTGCAAACTCATATATCAAACATACTCCTCATATTAGCGAATTAGGTAACATTGAAACGACCAATCAACAAGAAGTAGACAAACAAAGTGTCAAACTTGCAAATGATCAACTTTCAACATCACATAAAATTGGTATATGAGAGGTAACAACTATGAGAAAGAGACACCAAAAAGAGCAAAAAAAGAAGAAAAGGATATTAAGGCCGGTGCCTTTTTATGTCATTAATTATGTATTAAGCTATTATCAATCCACAAAGTCATGGTTTATAAACAATTAAGCTATTCAACCTTTTCTATTAATCCCTTTCTTCCAACAACTTACATCATCAATCACATTAGATTCTTTTTTTTTTTTTTGGCTAAAGAGGGATATGAGGTCATAATTCCATGGGCTAGAAGCATATCCATTACTTAATTACCTACTATGATATATCAACTTACATGAATACCATCTACATAATATAGAAACAAAAACAAGCAACTCTTACAAGTAGTCACTGTTGTTAACTACTCATTCTGTCTCTTTTTGTCTGACTTTTGGCAGTGTTCTCTTCCCTTTCCACCCCTGCTCGCTCATTAATTTTTCTAAGAACCACAAGTATTGTGTTTAAACGGTGAAATAGATTCGACTAAATATGTTTAGGCACACACTTGTACCATGTCATCATATCATGAAAAACAAAAAAGAACGATGAGAATGGTCTTCACACAAGAGGTTCATATTGGTTTAATTAGGGTGTAAAATATTTTTCCGAAAAATTAAATTTTCTTCTTTTACTATTTTTCTCGTTTGACAAGAAGTGTAAAACAAGTTTTCTATGGATAAAAATAACTCTCTAATTAGGGAGAACTGTTTTCCTTCTATCTTTTCTTTCATTTTTTTTACAACCATTCGCTTGATAATGGTCCTGAATTGGAACCCTACTACCCGGGTACACTTCTATTCCAAGTATTACTTGAACCATTCGCTTGATAGAAGGGGAAATGAAACATCTCAAATGCGCTTGCTAAAGTCCGAACCCAAGTCTTAGCTTACACCTACGATTAACATCATCCCAACCTCCAATCTTTGCCAAGCTGTCCTTGAGTAAATGATAAACTTCATGATACAAGAGCTATAAATAACTAACCCACAAGAGTCCGTTAATAGCCAATAATGGTATTGAAAATGAATTTTAGGTGCAATTTATAAAGAAAATTAATTAACATTGTAATCCTCTGGTAAAGCAACCTCATCCCCAACCCCAAGTTGATATTTTCTTGATTAATTGTCATTTCTATCACTATTTTTCCTCCAACAAGAAAACCACCTTCTATCACTAGTGTTAGGTGGGCGATTCCAAAAAAAAAAATTGACACTTGCAACAAGAGATCTTTAAGGAAAATGATATATACAGCCCTAATAGTTGTATAGAAAAAGCTAAAAATAGAAAGGATCAGCAACAACTATTCACTTATTGCACCCATTTGCGCTTATTTTTGTAACAAATCCATTAAAAAAAAAACATTTTGAGTAATGTTAATGCTTAATTATATGCAACCCTAACAACTTCTTAATATATAATATTACCCCCTTAATATCTAACCAATAATTAGGCCTGCCAACATTGAACTTATCCTAGAAAAATGGACAGCCCACTCTATTTAATTTCCATCACGGCCCGTTTGGTTGTTAATAATAAATTGTGATAATGATATTAGATTTAAAGTGTAATTTTGTTAAGGAAGAACCTTAAAATTCCCATGGATAACATATTTTCATTCAACGCGTTTTTTGTGCAACTGGCCGCACCATTTAGTAATGGTGCAGCGCGCTGTATGGGGTTATAAAGACTTTGTAACCCCACTTAAATACTTTGTAACCCCATTTAAAAACTTTGTAATTCAATTAAACACTTTGTAACCCCACTTAAATACTTTCTACACATAAAAAACACTTTGTAACCCCACTTTGTAACATCAATTAAACACTTTGTAATAAAAAAAACACTTTGTAACCCCTGAAAACACTTTGTAACCCAAAAAAAACTCTGTAACCCCACATAAACACTTGTAACCCCAAAAAACAATTTATAACTCAAAAAAAAACTTCGTAACCCCAAAAACACTTTGTAACTCCAAAACAAAAAAAAAACTTTGTAACCCTACTTAAACCAAAAAAACCTTTGTAACCTCACTTTATAACCCCAAAAAATACTTTGTAACCCCACATAAACACTTTGTAACCCCCAAAACACTTTTTAACCTCAAAAACTCTTTTTAACTCCAAAATAACACTTTGTAACCCCACGGTAACTCGAAAATAACACTTTGTAACCCCAAAAAATACATTGTAACCCCACATAAATACTTTGTAACCCCAAAAAACACTTTGTAACCCCACTAAAGACTTTGTAACCCCTCAAAATGGCCGCACCATTTGAAACAATGCAGCTGGCCTGGCCGCACGGTTTACAAACCATGCGGCCAGCCGCATATAAGAATTTGTGATTTTCATTCCCAAGCTTGAATTTTATTCTTATTTTGTGAAGAAAAAATTAGACAAATAAGAGTTAAAATAGCACCACCACGGGAATAGATTTTTATTTCTCTTCCAAATTTAGTTATAGATTCATTCCTATTACCACAATTTATGACCAACTACCAAACGAGCCGTTAGGGTTTTGTCTTATCCAACAAACATTAATTTATACTCCCTCTGTTTTTTTAGATGTAACACTTCAATTTTCACACTTGCCGAGACACAACTTGGACTCGTAATATCTCTAAATATAAAAGTGTAAAAATCATATATTTGAAAAGTGTATTCCGAGGTGAATCCAACAAGATCCCACATGACTATGTTTTTCTCTATATATAAGTAACAATTAACGGTCAAAGTGAGTCGGATGAATAGTACCAAGTCAAAGTGTTACATCTAAAAAAATGGAAGGAGTATATTATTCAAGTTACCATCTTATCTAGAACCTTTACAAAACAAAACTGAGTTAATTAGACAAATTCTAACATTAAGTCAATAGGCGAGCTCACAAATAACATTCAAACTCGTACTCCTCCGTAACATAATTCTGGCAACAAGTTATTTTTCACGCATTTTAAGGAAGCAATTTAAGAGTGTAAACGAACAAATTAATCAAAATGGTTTTAATACAAGTAGGATTGAGATCATAAGTTACTAATCTTAAAAAAAATTTGATCAATTTATTCGTTTACACCCTTAAATCGCTTCCTTGAAATGCGTGAAAAAAAAACTTATTGCCAGAATTATGGTACGGAGGGAGTATTTCTTAACTGTAATTATTGAAGTCTATTGTTTTCTGGCTAATATTATATCACGCAATTTCTTAACAAATTAAAGCACCAGTATCATACAGACTAAACTTATAAACTAGCCGAAGAAATAACGATTCAAAAGATGCTAATCTTAATCTTGTGGGGTCCAAAAAAGATTGAAGATGTGACTTGCAATTACGTGGAGGCACGACAATCTTTTCTACATGGAAGATGTCAAAGTAACGATTAAGGGTACACCTCATTTTCGGATTTTTGTCCAAACTCTTGTCCACATACGCAAACCCTAATACTATGTTTGGATAGGAATATATCAGGGAAAGGGAAAAAGGACAAAGGAAAGGGGAAAGAAAGAACGCATTGTTTGGACGGAAGGAATTAGAGAGAAAAGGAGGGGACATAAAGAAATTGATGGAGAACAAATCTACTCATTCGGAAAATAGGTTGGAAGAAAAAGGGTAGGCTGACCGAGAAATCCAATTTTTCCCTCTCCTTTAATAATAATCATTATCCCTCGAGAGTTGAAGAGGTTCTTTCATTTCCTCTTCTTCCTATACACGAGTAGCGGATCTAGGAATAATATCTATCTGGGTCAAAATTCGTTTTTAGTTTTTTATTGGGTCAAGTGAACATATTTTAAATAAAATTATTATAAAAATCCTAAATTAAAATGTTCATTTTTCCAGATCTAAGCTAGTGGGGTCACGGAACTCCATTTAAAGTGGTTGAATCCGCCACTGCTTTACGCTATATTTGGACAACAATCTTGAACGGAAATGGAAGGAAGGGAAGAACATAGAAAGGGAAGGGAATGAATTGGATATAGAAAGTGGGGGTGTCGTATTTTCCTTCTAAATTTTCTAACATTGGATTACATACGGTAATCCATATTATACTATTTTCATAACAATTTATTTGCAACAATTTAATATAAAGTAATTATAAAAAAAATAGAAAAATATTCAATTATTGTAAATAAATTATTACGGAGTTAGTATAATAAAAGTACATAACATAATTAACAACAAAATGTATCACGTAGCCACGTAGGTATTGGGTGGTGTTTGGTGTGACATCAAAGAATGAAAAAGAAGAAAATACGATCGAGTACCATATTTTTTAATGTGAGTTAGCTTACCTTATTGATTTATCGTACATGACATCATTTTTTAATTTTTTTTGATAAGATAATCCTAAGCTAACACCTCTTTTTTTTATTTAATTTTTAAAATTTCAATTTAGACAAATTTTAAGGAGTTTAAAATTTAATTTAATTCAATTCAAATAAATTAAGTGTAGTTTAGATCATTTATTTCAGATTAACTCATTCCAAAATAATAACGTCTTTACCCCTACACTCCCACCTCATCTCATTCCATAACATACCGTGACATAAAAATAAAAAAAAATGTATATATAGCAAGGTTTTTAGGATTTTTTTGCTTTGAATAATACAACCTTTCAACGATTTGCAAAGAATAATACAACCTATCGTTTTTTTGTGAATAAGATGACATTTAACCTGCTATTCAGGTTAAAACTATTAATTTTTTTTATTTTTTTTAAGTCCGAAAAAATAAAAATCAAAATCAAAATCAAACTCAAAATTTTAAAAAAATAAAAATTACAAGGACCAATCATAACGTGACACGTGTCCCTTTAACCTGTTTTATAAGTAAAAAACCGGCTTTGTATCATTCGTTGCAAAAATGAAGCCAAGGTTGTATTATTCTTTGCAAATCGTTGAAAGGTTGTATTATTCAAAGCAAAAAATCCTTTAAAGTAAATAAACTACTCGTAGCTTAGACGCTTAGTGATACATCAAGAGGTTAGTTATTATGGCTAGGATCAAAGTGACCCGACCCGATCCGGCTAATAACCATAATTGGTTGACTTGAGCGAGATTATGACCTTATTGATTATGACAATCATACTTATTATTAATTAAAAAAAATTACTTCATTCGCTCGTTAGTAGAAGCAATAAAAAAAATTAAAATGAGCAATAAAACATGCACCTTGGATGTATATAACTCTATGGGCATGTTTGGTTGCAAGATTTTAGAATGGAATGGAATGGATGAGATACTATTAATGAACAATATAGTGTTTGGTTGGGGTATTTGGGTATGGAACCTCATACATACCCAATGGTTTCTCAACCCCATGAATTCCATACTCACCTCCCCCATAAATTTCTCATCCCCATACCATTTTATACCTAGAGGATTATCATTCTCATACCATCCCATTCTACCTTTTTAAACCAACCAACCCTATGTACATCCGGATATATAGTAGACACTTTGTTATTATTGCATCTATCAAAAACCAATTCAAAGGAAATAGTACAAAACAAAACAAACAATGTGGGATGAAGAAAAAACAAAAAAAGCCACATATAATGACCAATAAAATTTTAGAAAATAAAAAGAACTAACTAGAAATTTTAAGACTCGTGTAATTAATTAATGGAAAAATTGCCAAGAATAAGCCAACCTTTGGCCGATCTTCCACAAATAAGCCAACCTTTTGAAAATCCAGAAATAAGTTAACCTTGTTATCATTTAAGCCAAAAATAGGTCAAATGATTATTTAACATGTTATTTTCTATTGTTTTTTATCAGTATTTTACAATCATTCAACCTATTTTTTTCTTTAAATGATAACAGTAACTTAAAAGAACAGATAACTAATAGATTAAATAATCGTTTAACCTATTTTTGGCTTAAATGGTAACAAGGTTAGCTTATTTCTAGATTTTCAAAAGGTTGGCTTAATTGTGAAAGATTGGCCAAAGGTTGGCTTATTCTTGGTAATTTTTCCTTAATTAATCAATAATAAAAAGTCATTGTAACTGCGTAGAATTTTCATACAATCTTTGGATATGAATATATAGAAAACTAAATGACAATCGCAAATAATTTTATAATCATAAAACCTATTAAATAACCATTTCAACCAAAAGTTTAAGCTAATAATTGAGGCCTAGTAATATGTTATATACTATATCACTTCCCTTCGCCTTTTGGGCTTAAAATGTGGAGGCCCACCATACCTAGTGCTAATTAATTCCACTCGGGAGAGGGAGTAGAGATTCGAACCCGTGACCTCTATGTCACGTTGGCTCTGATACCATATTAAATGTTTAACTTTACGTACAGCCGGGTGCATAAAACAAAAAAAAAAAGAAGAAAAGAGAGAGTAAGTAAGTAAGTAAGTAAGTAAGAAACTGGCCTGAGAATAGATGATGAGATCAGAGTGAGAAGAAGAGGGTTTAGAAGGAAGACCAAGAGCAACACCAATATCAGCAACAGCAGGTTGAAGTTCTTTCACTGATAATTTACCATCTTTATCAGAGTCAAGTTGTTTGAACTTGTGATCCACGTATTTACTAAACACCTCCTTATTCTCAACCAACTCCATTATATCTGAACCGTCCATTACCTTTCCTCCTTCCACTCCCTTTTTCATCCCCTCCATCCAATTCCTTTCCTTTCTTTTCCTTTTTTTTAATTAAGTTCAGTGGTTCCTCGTGCTCTTACACCCCCTTTTATATTTATTATATATTATATATAATAATAATTTAATAACAATAATAATAATAATAATAATATATAATGAGACTATATATATGAGAGTAATAATAATACTAGTAATAGTTTGCCATGAATGAATGAATGTGGGTGTTTGGTTTTGTGAAAGAAAGAGAAGAAAGAAAGAAAGAAAGAAAGGAGAGTTTTGACACGAAAGTGTTTGAGAGATGGACACGTGGATTTTATTTTTTTTTCTTTTTAATAATATATATATGTGGGAGGTGAAAGAAAAAAGGGGTGAAGTGGGAAACTTGAGGAGTTTAATTAGAGGAGGAGTTTTGATGAGGACCACATCATGGTATATAGGTGGTGGATATATTCTTATACTAGTAGTATTTTGGGTTGACAAAAAGATGATCACATTTTTTCTTTTTATTATTTATTTTGTTTTATCTTATCTTTAAAGTGGTGGGAGAGAGTTTTTTAGAGTGAAAATTATGGGAAAAGTTTATAGTTTTTTTTTTTTTTTGGTGATGTAGAATTTTAAAGAGAATTTTGTACCTAAACTTTCATCAAAACTCTTTTTAGAAAAAATTAGAAGGCTGAACATTGAACAACCATTTTTTAGAGTTTGACTAATTTGTACACATATTTAAACTTAACAAATTATTTTTAAATGTTCATAAATGTTATTTTACGTAACAGGACTCTAAGCAATTAATTAAATGCTACCAAACTCTTTTGTACAATTAATTATTAAACTCATCAGCTAAATCCTTTAAAGAAAAAGTAATCATCTAATCTCGAAATTCTAAACTTTTTTCACCAAATGGGGCCTAACGGCCTCTGTTTGGTTTGAGCTACTTTCGACTTTTTTTTTTTTTTTTTTTGAGGGGTATTTTCGACTTGGTTTGAACTAGCTTGATCAAGTAATCTCTCAGTCCTTAAAAACTTTAATTTGCGATTTTGCCCATTTGATTTTAGTTTCTTTTTGAAAAAATGATGCCACCAGGTTTGAGTATTAGTACTTTCACTAGGCTGAGTCGAAACATGCATTATACTACCTCCGTTTAGACTAATGTTCGTTATTTACACCTTTGTCACACGTAACTTCTTTCTATGATAATCTTTGTCCTATTATCTATTTGAAAGAGTACTAGAGATAAATCTGATGTTAGTTTCATTTATGAAGGTGATACACGGTGTTTAGTTGATGGTTACTCATATTCTGATTATACTGGAGATGCTGACACTAGAAGATCTATGATCGGTTATGTGTTCACTCTTGGTGGTTTTGTTGTTAGTTGGAAAGCTACTTTGCAACCTACAGTAATTTTGTTTGATCTACTACGGAAGAGGAGTGCATGACATTGACATAAGCGGCAAAAGAGGGGATATGGTTGAAAGGACTAGTGAGTGATCTTGGTCTACATCATGATCAGGCGATAGTATATTGTGACAATCTTAGTGTGGTATGTTTGGCCAAGGATCAGGTCCATCATCAAAGAACTAAACAGATCGATGTGATATATAATTTTTTTAAGGAGTGAGAAGAGAATTGGGGTGAACGATTGATAATCCTGGTGATATGTTCCCAAAAATTGTTCCACATAGCAAATTCCAACGTTGTTTGGTCTTACTAAATGTAAGAAGTTGTTTGTTGTCATTATTGGGGCAAAATCTAATGCAGAAGTGATATGTGGTACTCCCTCCGTAACATAAAACTTTCAACAATTGGTTTTGCACGCATTTTGAGGAAGTGATTTAAGGGTGTAAACGAATAAATTAATCAAAATGATTTTAATACAAGCAAGAATTTGATTATAAGTTTCTAATATTAAAATTACATTCACTAATTCCTTCGTTTACACCCTTAAATCACTTTCTAAAAATGCGTGCAAAACCAATTGTTGAAAGTTTTATGTTACGGAGGAAGTACTATTTTAGTACATCTGTGATCTATTACTGATAAAAGGATTCAAGTCAAGGTGGAGATTTGTTACGTTATGCCTTGAATCCCACATCGGAATATTAAGGTTATGCCATGAATCCCACATAAAAAGAATAACAAAGGTTTGTCATTGTTCTTCCTTATAAAATGAGTTGTCAACTGAAATATGTTACACTAAAGTTTGTTGTTAGGCTTATTTTAGGGGTTTTTCTGTTTTATGATTAGGAGTAATATATAAACTCCTATTTTCTGTAACCTAGCCAACTTCTATATTTTAAAAAAATCTTATCAATAAAATATTATTTCCTCTGCTTGTGGACGTAGCCAACACTAGGGGCGGGTAAAAAAACTCGTATCTGGTTCCCGAACCGGTACCCGGTTTTTTTTACCCGAAAAAGCGGGTACCGATCCGGTTTTGAAAACTGGTGCAAACCGGGTACCGGGACGGGATTTTTTAAAACCGGGTACCCGGTATTTGGTTTTACTTTTTTTAAAAAAAAAATTATTATTAAAAAAAGACTTTTATTTTAATTTAAAATTAAATTTTTTATTATTATAAATACTGTTTTTAAAATTTAAAAAAACAGTTTTTTTTTTATAAAAAAAAAAAACAATTTATTTTTTATTAAAAAATTGAAAAAAAAAACTGTTTTTAAAAAAAAAAAACATTTTTTTTATAAAAAAAATAAACAGTTTTTTATTAAAAAAAAAAAATCAAAAAACAGTTTTTTTTTTTAAGAAAAAAAAATCGGATCCGGATACCCGGTTCCCGGAACCGGATTTCCGGGTACCCGAATTATCCGGGTCAAAAAATTATGACCCGCAAATCCGGGCACCCGAATTTGCCCACCTCTAGCCAACACATAGTTAGTAAACCACGTTAAATATGTGTTTGTTCTTGTTAATTTTTTACTTTACTTTATAATTTCTCGCATCCGTTACGGCATAACTTTTAACAAAAATTAATTGAGAAGGTATTGTGTCGGACAGGTCTGACCAATAAGCTTACTGTCAGACCAGTCCTACTCAACCTGGACAAATGATGGACAAACCTGGATAAACCTGGACAACTGATGGACAAACCTGGACAAACATGGACAAATCTAGACAAACATGGACAAATGTGGACAAACATGGACAAATTTAGACAAACATGGACAAACATGGACAAATCTAGACAAACATGGACAAATGTGGACAAACCTGGACAAACCTAGACACATGTTGACAAATCTAGACAAATGTGGACAAACCTGGATAAATCTAGACAAACCTGGACAAATTTGGACAAAACAAGCACTAACCTGGATAAAACAAGCACTAACATGGACATAATAATGACTAATTAACCTGGACAATACAAGGACTGACTTGAACAAAAAAATACTAACCTGGATAAAAATACGATTAACCTGGACCATTTAATACTAGTTAGTTAAACCTGGACCAAAAACTTGCTGCAAGTCTTTCCACCTCTTCAATCAAGCTTCTTCTCACCCAGCAAACACCTTCAGCAAAAATAATCACCAAATTTCTCAACGAAGAAAGTCAAGCTTGTAAGTTGCCGACACCAAATTGCTCAATGAAGAAAGTCAAGCTTGTAAGTTGTTGGCACTGACGGTAGGTGAGAGACTGCTATGGCTGCTGAGCTTCAATTCATCCCCTCACAATTAAAAACCCTCAAGAGCAGCAGCATCAACAACAACAACTGCTACAACAAGACGATGATATTTAATTTCTCCCATTCTTTCTGACCCTAATGACGGCGTTGATGGTGGTCACCTGACTCCATTGATGACGTTTCTCCCTTCTATCTAAAGAACTAAGGGATTCTTCTCCTTCTAAGTTATCCCTTTTCTTTGAGACCTGAACAAGAAATTGAGTACCAAAGAATCAAAGAAAGCAGCGCAAATGAAGAATTGCTCAATTTAAGCAACGAAGACGATGAATTTCAACGAAGGTTACCAAAAAATCTGAAAACATTGGACAACTGCAATAGACTAGGGTGGTGAGAGAGTAAATAGGTCAATCGTCTGACCAAAATATTTGGTCAGACCGTCTGGCCCAATACTTTCACAAATTAAATTTATTCAAATAATATAATTTTTTATATAATATTATGAATGCCACAGGTTCTGAACTAATAGTTAAATTATATAACATACAATAAATTGATCAAAATTATTATTAAATACATTTATTAAAAAAGAGAGGAAACAAAAAAAAAAAAAAAAACATTAAAACTAATTGATTTTTTTTTTTGTATTATTATTTAATTTTTTCACCTAATAATTACTTTTCCTTATAAACACAAATATCATTTGAAAAATCCTTAAAATAAAGTATTACCTCCGTAACATATTACTAGCAACATTTTCTATTTTTGGTTATAACTTAATATCAACAACATTTTTCTTAATTTCATTCTATCTTATTTTTGGCAACAAAAAATAACAAATTTACATTATTGCCCTTATTCATAATAATTAACATAATTTTAACACAAGTAGGCCTACATTTTTGTTCCACCTTTTTTTCTCTCTTTTACTTTTATCATTATTATACCACTTAATATCACAATTAACTTATTTCAACTAGGAATCCGTGCTAGTTCGATTGTTGCTAGTAATTTGTTACAGAGGGAGTATCATTTAAAAGAAGCTTAGATAGTTATTATTTAAAAAAACAACAAAAAAAAAAAAAAAAAAACTCATTGTTATGTGAACAAAACATTAAGGCATTTAAAAGATGGGGTTTATGTGTGGTGGTGGTGATTTGTGTAATGGTGAAAGCGAATCAAGGTGGTTGGGAGGAGAGAAAGAGGAACAAGAGCAAAACAATGTATTCATTACAGTTGCAGACTTGAAGTTGATATAGTAAACTATTTGGAGGTGATGTTTAGTGAACTCCATTAGTAAAATTGCAAGGAATAAGTCCAGCAAAACCTAAAATAACAAAAGGCAACACAATACTACAAAATGTCTTTACAAAACATGCTTTCTTTAAAATGCAAATTGCTCAGTAGTTCATTACATACAATAAAAGCATAACAAACCAGATTTTAACCAAAAATAAGGAAATAAAAATTGGAAATTGTACTTCCATTGCCTAAAAAAAAAACAGAGCTAGCCCTCCTAGATTCTCAAAATCGCTCAGATTGCCGAAGGTTGCCACTAAGGTGACTAAAAAAACCTCTATAGTAGTGATGAGAACACAGTTCATAACTTCAGATATGTCAGAGAAAGAAGCAGAACAAATCCATCAGTACTTCCGCTTGGATGCAGCAATATCTCGAAGTTCCCATGCAGGTTTAGGTTCCTTAGCAATATCTCTTTTGATTGCTCCGCGAATCTGTTTTACCATAAGGAACTGCAGCAGCAAAAGGCAAGAATTGTTCAAGAGAAATCTCTCTAGTAAATTTGCAGAAATGCAGCTAGCGAAACAGAATTTTTCCCATTTAAGGGTATAAATTTGAGGCAATATTTACTACCCACTAAAAATATAACCACTACCTTAATGTTTTTCCTTCCTAAACTCAATATTTTCCCTCTCAATTCTTACACTAAGTTAGCCCCATGTGATGCACGGCTTTAATAAAAAATTATAATAAAATTAATAAAATAAAGAACATGAACATGTTAATTTACAATAAAGGAAAAAGATTAATCAAACAATTTTAAAATGATTATGTTTAAAGAGAGAAGTAGAATTTTAGTTAAGGTAATGATATGAAAGATAAACTTTTATGTTATTAAATTATGGTAATTTTTTTGAGGAAGTATTAAATAGAGAGAAGTAGAAATGTGAGATTAAGGGTGAAATAGTGGTATGAGTTTTTTTAGTTTAAAAAAAGATATTTATTAAGGAATATTTATTTATTGTTAGGGTATTAATTATTATGGTATATAAAATAAAGAGAAGTAGATTAAGGAGGGAAAATGTAGAAAATGGGAAGGAAGGGAGTTAGTGGCAAGAGTTTTAGATAGATATATAGATAGAAATCTAAACATGCTTAATTAGTGAGGTTTATTTGATGAAAATTGTATTAAAAATTAACATTTGTCAATAATACTTCAAAAATAATATCAGCTATATTATATATGACTATATGAGAGTGAATGGTGCCTTTATACTTCCTCCGTAACATAAAGATTTCAACATTTGTTTTTTCACGCATTTTGAGAAAGCAATTTAAGGGTGTAGACGAAGAAATTAATCAAAATGGTTTTAATACAAACAAGAATGTAATTATAAGTTACTAATATCAAATTTATTTTGATTAGTTTGGTCGTTTACACCCTCAAATCGCTTCCTCAAAATGCATGAAAAAACAAATGTTGAAATCTTTATGTTACGGAGGGAGTATATGAAATGAAAAGATGTATTATGATTTATTTATTCAGAGAGAGTATCTTGTAACATTATTGTACAATCACTTTGTTTTGTGTGAGCTCTCTGTAAACCTATTTTTTGGTGCTATACTACTCTCCAGCTTTCCCTAACTTTATGTTCCTATTATATTGCATTGATTACTTGAATATTCTGCTACCATCTTCTGTGATGTTTTGGTATTTGTGCTGTATAGGTTGAGCTATATCATGTTTCTTCTTAGAGATTATTTTGGTTCAATACTTCTTAAGTTATTTTAATTTTCTCTTTTATTGATTCATATTCTTCCTCTTCAGTCTTCTTAACCCCATATAGCAGGGGCATATCCATTGCGGGTTCAGATGAACCCATAATGGATCTGGAAAATATTCATTACTACCAAAATGTTTCTGGAACATTTATACATTAATGGGTTTTTGTTTTCACAAGTGATATAATGTAATATAGAAGTGGAGGAGATCTAATATATTATAGATTCAAAGGTTAGAAAAAAGGGGGAAACATGACAAAACATCAAGGGAACCCATCCGATAGCGCTGAACAAATGCGCATGTAATATCCGATCCGATTTCATGGATTTCTGATGCAAAATTTCAATTCGGATCGCATATCCAATCCAAAATTCGAATATAGGATACCAATACGGATCTTAATTTAAAAGATTACGGACATCCGAATATCCAAAATAATCGGATTTGCTTTGCAGAACACTAAAACAAATAGTTTTCTCCATTGTTGTTAAAGTAAAAAAAGTGAACTCATCCATGCCTTAGTGAAGAAAATTTGGTCCTCTATCATTACAATTCCCCCACACACCACCCCCCCTCCCCGGCTCTCTCTCTCTCTCTATGGCCTCAATCCCCACAAGATGGAGAAGAAGAAAAGCCCTTCGAGACAGTAAGGAGAAGGACAGTGGGAAAATGGTGACTAGTTGACTACATTTGTCGGGGACACATTCTCAATACCCTTTCCGAAACTTTGTTGGATCTTTACAAAAAATGTGGAGTGTGAAGGAACTTTGGGACACTCTTAAGGCCAAGTATATTGCAGAACATGCTTAAGTAAGAAATTTGCAGTTAGTAATTTTAATTCCTTTATTTCATGAAGTTTTTTTTTTTTTTGAAGTTGCATGTCATGAAGTTAATCATTTTTATAACCAAGAAATATCACATGGCATGATAATGGAAGAAGAAATTGCGATAGCATCCATCATTGATAAATTCCCACCGACATGGAAGGATAAAAAGCATTCCTTGAAACATAGAAAGATGAAGCTATGACGGAGGCAGGCAAATGGAAATAGGTGCAACAAAGATGTGTTTTCTTCACAAGGCACACACTAAATCTTATTTTATTCCCCTAATATATACTTCCTCCGTCCCTAAATGATTCCTCTTTGGGATGTCCCCAAAAGTTTGCTACATTTCCTTTTAGAGTAAATAGTGCCACACAGTCTCTACTTTTTACTCCTACCCCACATACTACTAACATCTAACATAGCTCTTAAAAAAGTAAAAAATGCCCAAACGTAGCAAACATTAAGGGATAGAGGTAGTAATTTTATTGCCTTCCCAACAATTTTAGCAAATCCAACAGTGTCCTTTTTGCACATGGTTCATTTAGTATGATTTAGAAGACTATACTGCAAATAAATAAATAAATAAAACATTCGGAAACACTACCATCACAGAGATAGATAAACATGTAGATTAAGAACTTACTTGAAATGCCAATATGAAAGGTATCAAATACTTGTGCCGCGCATTTGGGTTAGGTCCCTCAATCAATTTCTTGTCAACCAAGATACCCTTGCTTCCATTTGAAACTACATCTATGATAGTCTTGACCAAATTTGGTATCCATGAGATTCCATTTGGGAGAATCTATGTTGATCACAGCACTAATTTTAGCTAAGTTGAAAATCTACTAAATCAAGCAGAAGCAAATACTAGGGTGTTAGCGCAGCGGAAACCTTAAGCACTGACCTTTTCGCCACTTTCATTTTTATTGCAACGTCCACTGTTTTCAACCAAAACAACAGGCAAGGAGAATGCCTGGGAGAAAATTAAATAATAACAGTTTCAGGAAAAGGTAGCTTAAGCATAAAAAAATGAAGTGCATAAAAGCAAAACAAATTACGTAGATAATTTATTTTGTTGATTTGGTAGTGCCCAACAAATACGCTTACATAAATCAAAATCACAACAGGGTCATTTTATAATTTGAGAAGCACAATAAATGCCCAAGAATCAATATCAATTACCAAATAAGTTACAGCAACTGACTTATTCCAGAGAATAAAACCTCACACAAAATAAGATATCTTCATCCAGAAAAAATCATCACATGCATTTTGGAGGTTGGAAGCAAATTGTTATATTCTTATGAGAACAATATATTGACAAGTACAAGCATGGTCTATATCTCAAATGGCGTCTTGATCATTACCATGCTCATGCACTTTTACGGGTAATGCAGATAGTTTAAACCTACTGCTATCTACAATTCTATGCTCATAAGCCTTTACAGATCGGTTGTGATGCAGCAACGCAACAATATTTAATACCATGATTAAAAGTAATTGAAGAGAGATATGACTGACATTATATAATACATGCTAAATCTCTATTTGCAGAGTGTGAGACAAGGTGACTGTTATTTCTAATGATCCAAGGTTTTATAAACAAGTATACGTTTAGTGGCAGAAGTTACTGCTGATAAAAGTAGCTACACATCAAAACTGGTACTGCCAAATTTAATAAAAAGGCAAACCACGAAGGAATTCAAATCAGTCACTACTATAGGTCTATAGCCCCATGAAGGCATGAAGAAAGCCTTCATGTGGATTATATGGAATCTCTATAACATTTTACAAGCACACAGAATATAAGAATAACATACATCACCTTATCTTTTCCAATTTTCAAGAAAAAGCAAGCAGAAATTAACTAAACCTCAATTACAACATCAAGAAATAACAATTAGCAAGAGACATCCAAAAGTCATAGCAATTTGATCCTAAAGACACAGAGGTCATGACAAAACAACAAAATTAGTACTTGACTCAAAAAGCAAGACCTTTCACAAAGGAGAACTAAAAACTGGAAATCCAATAACTAGCTTTTCAAGGAGTGCACCGAAGGGTATTTTTTTAATAAGCAAGCTTCCAAGACCAAGACAACTTTTCATCATAGATTTAGTGCGGCAAACGATAAGGAGTTAAATGTGTAAATGTGTAATCCTCCAAAGTGGACAAAAATGTGATGGAACAGGTACACATTAACATTAACACTATAGCAGCATATACTGGAAAACATAGTTACAAGAAACATACAATGGAGAGTAAAATGAACAAAAAGGCCAAAAAGACGGAGATGCATACAAGGGAATCCTGCTTCTTTATCCGGCCTCCAAGGCGGACAACTTTTAGAAGAGCCTCAGATCTTTTAGAGAAGAATTCTTCGTAACTTAATCCATCAGGGGGTGAGAGCTGAGCATGCGTAAGGACAACAGCAGCACGGTTCCATATTGCTTTACCAAAACTATCGGTAATAGCTTTGATAATCTGCCTGTCTAAATTGTCCACTCTATAAGCATCCAACCGGTCTACATAAAGCAATACATCAATCGTCTTATCCAAAAGGAAGCTGCTCGAAACAAATCAACGGAGAGATCAGAATAGCCTCAGGAAGAAGAGAAAGTGGATGAGCGAACCACCCCTTTCTATTAGTCTCTCCTTTTCCTATGATCCCATCTTAAGTTTTCATTTGAGGGGATCGTAGGAGAAGTGAAAGGAATGAATACGTATCATAAGAGAGGTAAACACAAAAAAAAAAAATGACAACAATTAGTATTAATTCCAATGAATGAGTTTGACAGCATGAACCATTCTGCCTGACTTTATGAGTGTGAAGCAGAGTGCATGTGTGTGTTCTCCCTTATTTGTTAGCTTCAAATCCAGATAAAGGAGGAGGATTGCAGTAAATGATAACTAGCATAATTTTTTGGCACATTTCACGAGCATGAAACATAATGGTATGGGTCGTCCACACACAAATCTGAAAATTTTAACCTTGAAATTTTTTGAAAGGAAATCCAAACACAGCTTCCAAGAGATTCAATAATTTCCCAAATACACACCTCATACTGTTCTGTCCATATTCAAGAACATGATCATACACATATGATACTATTCAATAAAGACTCCTCAAAACAATACAATTATGTTACAGCAACCATTTTTGGAGTGGATTATTTAAGATGGAAAATTAAACACTGGAAAACTACACAAACAACCAAGTAAACAGAAAAGAAAAGGAGAATAGGAGATAAACATCCAACATCTGGTTTTAGATCAAAGGAACTCTGAGAAGTGAGAACAAACTTCTTGAGGGGGAATCAGTATGCATCATTTGCAACCATAAAGAAATATATATACAAAAGGAATTCCCAAAATGACAATGCAATAAAACATCAGTCAATGCAATAAAACATCAGTCAATGCGAACCTTTTTATCATATCAATAGCACGGTCATTCACATATCCTCCCTCAACAAGGCCAGGTGTATCAATGATGTTCAACGTAAACCCTGCTCTTTGACGAGAAATCATCATGGGCCTTGATGCTTCAGACTGACAATCAATGAACAAAATAGATCAATGAAAAAACAAAACCTATTTCTAACGGAAAAAAAATGACCAAATGCAGTCTCATGCAACAAGAAGGAAGCAAGGTCCTATCATGCCATGTCCTTCCAGAAAACAGAAAACATGCAGCAACTGTACTTTTCATGCATGCCGATGCATTGTTTTGAGCATTACAATTTCATTGAAGTAAAAATTTCGAAAAAGTTGACATTGTGAAAAGTATTAGACGAGATGAGTCTAACAAGACTCCAATTGATTATATTTTTCCTTGTGTAAATCACAAATCTTGATCAAAGCGAAAAATATAGATAGCGCACAAATGTGGAAGTATATTATAATCTACATATTTTAGGTTTTGCGCACAAGGAAAATATATGAGCAGTACGGCATATCCAAACCAATCATGTAGTCATCATTCATCATCCTTTCTAAAGTCGAAGGACCAGATCATAAGCCTTTTCTTTTGGGGCAATCACCTCAAATATCTCTCCTTGAAAGGTCTAGAGTCTAGACTACTTGCTTTCTTCTTTTAAGTAAGTTTTTTAAATTAAAAAAAAAAAAATCTAACCCTTGCGTACCACATGGGATCAAATCAAGCTAGTTAAAGTGAAAAGGAGCTTTAGGTTTTCTTTGCGATCGGAGTATGCCACAAAGGCTTAAGGGAAGATTGCTACATGGAAACAAGTGTTAGGCTTTGAAATATTGTCACGTCCAAAAGATAAATGTGACAGAAATGCATATGCTACATTAGATGTGGGCATACAAGGATAAATTAAGAAATTAGGTTATCAGGAAGAAGGTAGGGGTAACGACCATGAAGGATAAGATAAGGGAAAACTTTAGTCATGTTAGACGGAACCAGCAAAGAGGCTTGAGTGACAAATGGAAGGTCAGAGGTAGAGGAAGACCAAAACAAACCTGGATGAAGGTTGTTGTCATTGGAGATAAAAGGCTTTTGGGGCTGGGGGAGGGGCTGGTGCTAGATAGAAAATATGAAGGGGGGGTGGGGGAGAATATAAGCAAACAATTTTTGCGAGTCCATGTAATGTTGATACCTAGCCAACCCCAAATTATTTGGGGACTAACGCTTTGTTGTAGTTGTTGTCACATAGGATCAGGAGAAATTGATAAACCTTTTGGAAGGTGCTGGGAGCTTGGGACCCTTAACTAAAGCAACAACTCCCTTTGCCTCAAAAATCCAAAACATAATCAGATCCATTAGTTGGCTTCCTTCGTGAGTGATAGAAGAACGCTATTAACATTAATGGCTAGGAATTGGGAAGCCATAGACCCCTCTTATTTTCTTGGGTTTGTCCAATTTGAAGAAATGTCGCTTTTTTCTTAGCTTCATTGTTAGATTGACATGGAAAATTCCATTAATGTAGTTACAAACAAGGTTAACCTCTTTGGA
The DNA here is from genome assembly GCA_951394345.1 of Salicornia ramosissima. NCBI lineage: Eukaryota > Viridiplantae > Streptophyta > Magnoliopsida > Caryophyllales > Amaranthaceae > Salicornia > Salicornia ramosissima. The sequence goes on from OX596233.1 coordinate 50,014,753, forward strand.
AGTTCAAATAACTAACCTGCTTTTGATGACTTTGAGTTTGCAAGTGATGAATACTACATAGCAACCATTGATCACTAAAATGAGCATCAAGGTAATGCAGCTAAGCGCCATAGAAGGCATTGGCTCAGCCAAGCACAATTCAACTGTGCATCAAAGCTCAAAACGAGTTAACAACTTCAATGAGCTGACAGGAGATGCAGAATGATCTACAAGCTGCTGGGAAGTTGATGGAAGCAATTTGGTGGAGTGAAAGGCTCAACTCAACCCTTTTCAGGTCAGCAGGCCTGATCTTGAGCTCCTGGACACCTCAACTCAACCAAGCCAAAACCAAGATTGACTAAGCTATTTGCATCAGTTCATGGTTTTGTATATGCATATTACTTGGGCGTTGACGTGTTTTGATTGTTCTTGTTTGCTTTATTTCTTTTATCTAAAACTTAGCCACTCATTATTGTATTATTGGTTAGGATTAAACATTAGATTAGGATTGCTTTAGCTGTTGTTTGTATATTTACCCACTGTAATTTTATGATTATCTTCTGCTAAACCCATGAAAATAGGTTGGTTCTTTATTTGGACCTTTGTGTTGGTCGAGTGAAAGGCTCAACTCAACCCTTTTCAGGTCAGCACTCAGCAGACCTGATCTTGAGCTCCTGGACACCTCAACTCAACCAAGCCAATACCAAGCTTGACTAAGTTATTTGCATCAGTTCATGGTTCTGTACATGCATATTACTTGGGTGTTGACGTGTTTTGATTGCTCTTATTTGCTTTACTTCTTTTATCTAAAACTTAGCCACTCATTATTGTATTATTGGTTAGGATTAAAGATTAGATTAGGATTGCTTTAGCTGTTGTTTGTATATTAACCCACTGTAATTTTATGATTATCTTCTGCTGAACCCATGAAAATAGGTTGGTTCTTTATTTGGAGTTTTGGACCTTTGTGTGCGTTAACTACTTAACGGCGTGACGGTGTCAAGAGAAAATCTCATTTTCTTAGTAATTTGAGTGATTAGTATTGTTTCTAGTTCTTGACTGGATGGATTATTCCAAATTCATATCAAACTTCATTTCATTTTATGAATTTAATAGCACTAGGAGGAAAGGTCCTTAGCCTTTAACTCAATACGTATGGATCAAAACTCATTACTTTGGCCGTTTGAGACTTTGAGTCCTCATTAAACTTTACTATGTGTTTGGTTAGTGCTGTTCCTTGGTTTGTCCAATATGTTGTCATGAAGTTTCCTTGTGTGTTTTAGTAACGGTAATTGACAGGTTTTAGGATATTCTTTTATTTTTGTTATGGACAAATATTGTGTCCTTTACCCAATAGATTTGATGACAAATCTCAAAGCTTTGATGCATGAGCATCCCTAATTCTTGGGTTTTGTTTTCATTCCCAAGATCGGTGAGATTTTCCCTAAGATCCATTACTACTTTTGACATGTAAAACTCCATTAGAGTAGTTACAAAAAAAAAAAAAAAAAAAAAACTTCATGCACTTGCTTTTTGGAATGAAGATATTCATATAAAGAAGAAAACAGCAAGAAATAGGCCCACTCGAATAAGCAATGAGATGCTTACCAAGAGTGGGCAAGCAGCAAGACAGTAGCATGCGCTGATTTCCCTGAAGCAGTCAGCTTGAAGCTAAACCCAGCTTGCTTGAACAGAATAACAGCAGCAAAGCAACACCATGAAAGGCCTAGGCTAGACCAAGCTGGTTGTCAAGCTCAACCATGTTGCTTGAAGCAACATGAGTTATGCTGGTAGCTGGATACCTCAACCCAAGTGCTTGCATGGGATAGCATCCCCTGTTGATGCGATTGATATCATGGACTTTTGCAATTTAGCTTAGGGTTGATTTTTGATAGCTTTTTTTTCCTTACTTTTATAAATAGTTCTCTTGCATATAGTAGATCATAAAATGAGATGAGAGTCTTTCCTTTGTGAGAGATTTGTGATGACCTTAATTCTTGAATTAACACCTTTATCGGTTAATTCGAGTTCAAATCTATGGTTGTTTATCAAGTTTTCTTCAACTTTTTTTCATTTTTAATTCAAACTTCACTATCACGAAAACCCACAAAACATAGTTTTGTTCATCATCCATATTTTGGACATATATAGGTGCTCCATTACGAAACAATAGGACATCCACAATGAACAATGTAATGACGGAATACATAAATTTGCTTAAAATATGGAACTAATAAAAGCCAAATATCTACAATATAGCAATGCGCCACCTATTTATATCAAAGAAGTAAATAAACCATACCTGGAACGCGCTAACGGCTACCACTCGTTCACCAATCACTGAGTTTACAGTTGAAGATTTCCCAACTCCACCTTTCCCCATTACAAGGATAGTCAATGAATCCACATTCTACATCTCAAAAAAAATTACCACAAAAAAGTTTATCAAAATGATTCTCCCAAAACAGTTTCACATAAACAGAAAACAGCTTTCGATTAAAAATAATAATAAATCAAACCTCTTGCTTCAATTTTCCCAGTAATTCAAGCAACTTATTTAGAGTTGCTGCAGGAAACTGCTGAATTCCACTCCATTCGCGAACTGCTTGGGAAGCCATCCTACTCTTTCACCTACTATGCCATAGGAAACATGGCTAAAACTTAAAACCACCATAGATAAACAGAAGCTTTAAACTTTAAACTAAATCTATTGAACAATGTGAATAATTAATTGACTAATCACAGTTAACTATGAAATTAAATTCGAAACCCACCGACTCACTCAATTTATCAGGTAATTTCAAAAACCAAATAAAAAAAATTGACCTCAGAAATTTGATGCCCACATAAAACTCATCAGCAAAATCCATAAACCGAACAAAAGGTACAATGTTTCATTCAAAAAAACAGTAAAAATCACGTAGGAGGTCATTAAAAGGGTCAAAGAAAACCCTAAAAACCCCAGAAATGAAGTAGTTGATGAAGCGAGAAGACTTACAGGCTTACAGCAGTAGTAGTTGGCGTTGAAGGGTGAAAATGAAGGGAAATGGCGTCAATGGAGGATAGAGGAAAGATAAGGACTTATGCTAAAACCCAAAAGCCTTATCAACTTCAAATGCGCTTTTGCTATTGCTTGCTTCTTTTTTCTCTTTTTCTTTTTTCCTTTTGCAAAATTTTACTCCTCTAAGATAAATGCCTTAAATGGTAATTTTATGCGTGTAAAATTCGATTCTTACCCCAAAAAAAATAAAAAAAATTTATCCCCGACAATTCAATGAACTCTTTTTTCTAACCCGGGCATAAAAACAAATTTTATTTTGTTTGGAGGAATAAAAACAATTATTAAGTACTTTCTTCGTAACATATTGACGGAATGATTTGATATAAAATAGAAAGAGAAAATGTCAAATTGTTGCAGTTAATATGTTATGGAGGTAGTACATCTTAATGTACTTGTGTATATTTAAGAAATAATGTGTTTTTAGTTGACATTATTGTGGCAGGAGCATGACCTTACTAATTAATTCCCCTGTCTCTATTTATTTGTTACATAAATACTTTTGTCACTATTTACTATGTAAATTTGACTCTCTCTAAGAAAAGAAGTAGTCAAATGATATATTTTTTTATTCGGCTCAACGTATACTTTTTAAATATAATTTTTTATTATATATATTTAATTAGGTTAATCTCGTGTGCTGCACGATTTATTTAGTTTGTTCTCATAAAAAAATATCTATACCATCTATTAAAAGGTGCGCGAAGCACCAGTTATGTGACTATAACACATTAATAATATACACTTACCAACTCACCCAACATTCATTATTATCTCAAATTCTACTATTTTAAAACTTATTGTTTTATTGTTCGAGTACACTTAATGTTAGTTTATTATCTAACAATAAATTTAATAAATTTCTATATCCCTTATTTTTTTAGGCGCAAACAAAAGAGACAATATTACTATTAATAAAGCAAAAGTTGGGCGTTGGATAAGATTTAATAATAATACTTACCTTCCATGATAACTATTTGACAAAAAAGTTAAATTTAAATCACTAATCCATACTAATTATTTATATTATTGTTCCTATAAAAAAATATTAATATTATTGTTACAAGTTTTACCATCATTATGAAATATCTTTTTTCATATTTAAATCAAGGGAAACAATGATAGTAAGAATAACAACACCAGTAACAATACTTTTTTTATTTTATAACTATTTTTTAAATTCAAAAGACTTGCACAAATTTTCTTCAAAAGGAAAAATGATGTGCGTTTTTTTCATTTCAAATACTATGTAATTACTCGCTACAACATAACGTTACAATTATTAATTATGCCATGTAATTTATACCCTTCTTCTAAAACGCATCTTCTAAGCATACTTGAACCCATAATCCCTTAAGTACAAAAGCCTTAAGTACAAAAGTCACAACTTAACTACTAATCCATATTAATTTCATTATCAATTATTCCATAAAGAAGTACTCCCTCCGTAACATAAAAATGTAAACTTTTGCCAAATATGGGTGTAACACAAAAATATCAACTTTTACAAAACTTTCTATATATGGCAAAAAAAAACTTCATATAATTTACACATTTGCCATTACTTAAATTTATAAACAAAAATTACCAACTAATTAAAACATATTAATTCAATCCTAATTTAATGATTCCCACCAAATTTTAAACAGCCAAATTAAATTTACCACCCTTTCAATTACCCATCTCAATTAAAACCATCCCAATTTAATTATCAACCATTCATCTCACCTTATCATTATCATCTACCCCCCAACCCCATAACTCATTATTTTGAGTTCTTCAACCACCAAAACCCTAGATTTTCATCTCCTCCATCTCCTTTCATCTCTCTCCTCCAAACCGCCGTCCCTCTCTTCTCTCTCCTCTGAAAACCCTAATTCTACTCTTCTCTCTCCACCTTCTTCGTCCCTCTGTAAACCCTAAATCCTCTCTGCAGTTCCTCTCTTCGTGTCTTCAGTTCCTTCTTCGTCTCTTCAGTTCCTCTATTCAACCATGGTGGATCTTGAACCTTTAAAACTAGCTTACGAAAAAGAAGAAGATCCCACTCGAAGGGCTCTTCTGAAACTTTTTTATGATCTAATGAGTTCCAAAATGGTTGAGCTTGTCGAAAAGATTTATGACGAAGGAAGGTACCACGAATTTCTAAGATGGCCAGGTGTGGTGTGTTTTGAAATGGTAATGGAGTACCTGAAGAAGGAAAGGGAAAGGGAGGTTGATGAGAGGTTTCAGGCGTGGTCTGTGGTCTGTGGTTTAGCAGCTCCGTTGAAGGAGGAGAGTGGAACCACAAGTTCCAAAGCGTCGAAGGTGGCTGAGAAAAAACGGAGTAGGAAGGGGAAAGAGAAGGCTGAAGTTTCACTACTACCCAATGTCAAAAGAGCTACGGCTGATGAAATTAGGAGGAAGAAGGGAAAGGGGGTCAAGATCTGTGATGATCCAATGGAGGAGGATGTTCAACACACGACAACTGTGAAAGAGGAACCCATGGATGAGGATCCTCTGGACTTGATGCAGAACCCTTGGGTTCAATTTGCAAATGAGGTCCTTTTTGAGCAACTCAAGCAAGTTCCCTCTGAAGAATTTGAGCGTATTTCCAAACTGGAAAGAAGCCCAGATACATATGTCCTACTGTTTTTAATGATCCATCACTAATTTTTTATGTTTTATTTTGCATGTTTATTTCGAAGTTTAAATTTTTTAATTTACAGATGCATTCAATTTTTTGATGTTGTGTGTATATTAACATTTGTGTCCCTGTGTTTCAATTGTGGTTGTGGATGGCTTACTGTTGTGGCCATGGTGTGGCCTTGGTGTGGCTAATGCTACTGATTAATTTGTGGCTGTGGATGGCTTTCTGGTGTGGATTGTGACTTTGGATGGCCCTCTGGTTTGGCTTGTCATTGTGGATGGCTTTTCTGATTGAATTGGTGTTTTTTTGTTTCTTGTTATGATTGATTGTGTTGTGCTACTGATGTTGTCATTTGCATGAAGTGTGATGTGTTTAAAAATATGGATGTCCTCTGTTTCAATGAGTCCCTTTTACAAATTGAGTCCCTTAAATCGGGGGTGGAAGCCTAAATTGATGAATGATGATTTTTTTTTTTTTTGGAAATTTATTCTGTTATTCCTGCCTTAAGACATAATGGAGGGCTAAGACACCATAGTTGTGCATGTGTAGGTGTTTTTGGTGATTCATAATAGCTGGTTTTGGGTTTAATCTTGAGTCCCTCCTAGTTTTTTAATTTGTCCTGCAACCCAAATGATGAAGGGACTCAAGACCAATCAACCACTTCAATGTTATATGTTGCTCTAGTTTTGAAAACTATTGAGAAGCTATACATTGATGGTTATGGGTGTCATGCATATGTGTCATGATGGTGTGTGCAGTGTGTAAGGGTGATACATCAAAGAGTGAACATGAAACTAAAATAATCAAAGTGTGAACATCAAACTAAAATCATCACTATATTTCATTCAACAACTTAAAGTTGCTACATCACAAAAACTTACATTACAAGACTGCCTTAGGTACTCAAAAAATAATTGTACTCTTCAACTAACCAAATTATAACATATGAATTGAGTTTTTAAAAATCTGTTGTTCCTTTCCTCTGGTTAATTGAGGCAGTCCTTAGCAACTGTGTTAAATGTTGTCCCTATGCTTTACATTTTCTAGATTTGACCAAGAAGAAGGCTAAAAAAGTTGTCTAAGATATATCTTCTGTGTCCTAATATATACTCCAATGTAGTCCCCAAAAAGAAGTGCCCTCCTTAATTCACTGAATTAATTCCAAAAAGTTTTTTTTCTTCCAAAAGTCAACCACTAATCATCCATTTCTTCATCTGATTGGTCACCATCACTTTCCACCATGTGAAGGGATTCAAGATAAGCACTCCATTGTTCCTCTTCTTCCATGTATTGATTGATAAACTCAGGTGTGTAGCCATTGTTGTCATCTTATTGTTTTATTGTGCCTTCCTATAATTGTGTCTGGTCAAGCTCATTTAGATAACCCACTACTTCATCAATGATTTCTTGGTCAACCTCAAGCACATCAGGTAGTTGACCTATTCTTACTAATCTTCTCTTGCCTATGTGAGGCAGCTTGTAGTTGTTGGCCCCTTTAACTTTGAGTGCTTCCACAATAACTAGCTGAAGGCTTATCCAAGCATACCTTATCAACCTTGGTTCAAATTCATCATAAGCATTTTTTACTTTCACAATCAGGTCTTCAACATCCTTTGGGAATGATTGATATTGTAAACTTTGTAAAGTCCCAAGTCTAGGACATTGAAATCAGGAGATTGAGCTGGTTGATTAATGACATGCATGTTGAATCCATCAGATGATACTGCTTCTCTAAAAGCTGGATCAGAGTCCTTTAAATGTGGCCTTGCATTGTCTTGTTGAATAAATATGTCCTTGGACATAGTTGCTGGCCATTTCTCCTTCATTGCTGGTATGACAGTGTTGATCATCATTTCTCTTGTAACCTGTTGATTTACTTTAGTTACAACTTTAGTCTCCTAAGTTCCAGCAGGTCTGTTTTTGCTTTTTTTTTTTTGCCCTTTCCTTAAAAACAAATGGGTATATCCCAAACTTACCAACATGCACTAACTCACCCTCTTCATTGTAGATTGGCTTAGATGTAACACCCATGAACATCACTTTGATGCTGTAATTCTTTGACTTGGATGTCCTGTATGGGTCTATTTCTTTGAGTAGCAAATAAAATCTTCTTGTGGTTGGGTTTAGGTAGAACCATTTCCCATCAATATGAATTGTGTGCTTCATATCAACAAATTTGGGCTTGCTGTTTGCTATGGCGGGTTCTATGTGTGACAGCACCCACTTCATCCTATCAATCTTATTTTTATCACTCACATTTGGATGGTTTGGACTTGTGTGTGCCCTTAGCAATCCCTTTTTCAGTAGCCTAAACACATGCATATGTGAGCCACCTAAAACACCTGCGTAAGCTCTATAAGACTGTCTTAAATGAAGGGGTGCTAACAGAAGCCACTCCTCACTATTCTGATAAAATTGTTTTCTACCTACACGACCCTTTTTTTTTGAACTGACATCAATGGCTTCCCCCCCATTAATTTGTTGTTGATATCTTTTCAAAAACCTTGATATTGTGGTTTTATGGCATCCAATTTCCCTTGCTAGTTTTGCCTGTGTACCATGGGGCAGTCTACCCCCTTCCTTTAATGCAATGCAATGAAAAATTATTTTTGCCTTTTGCTCCTTTGTTATGTCTTTTGGTTCAGGTCTAACTAAATTTCTTTGCCATGTTTCAGTAGTGGGAATTTTTGATGCAATCAAACCCTCCTCCATTAACAGTTGGTCAACAGAAAAGAATCCATCATCAATTTCCTCATCCATTTTGTACAGTAGGATGAGGATGTTAATGGAGAATTTTAATTAATTCTATATTTTTTGTAAAGCTAACCCTAATTAACTGTGCTGTGTGCAAGGAACACAAACTGAAATTTTTTGGACAAAATTACCTTTGAAGCTTCACTGTTTTGATGTTGAGCAGGCAGTGTTCTTCACCTGGAGAAATGAACCTTCTGTCTTTTTTTTTTGGGGATAGCTGAAAACATTTAATGTGGGTTGGTGGGGTATTTATAGGTTGTAATGTGTATTTTTGTAAACATTTGTGTAATTTGGTGGGAAAATTGAATTTTCCCAAAAAATTTCCCTCTCCCCGGTTCTGTTGAAAACACGGTTCCAATGGCCCCATTTTTTTATTATTTTGTTTGAAAAAAGGTGGGGCCAACTAATGTTAAAAAAAAAAAAAAAAACTCTATCTTATTTTCCCTCCAAAAAAGAGTTGGTCACAACTTACTAATTCCTATTTATTTCTCTCTCCTCTACACAATTACAACACAATTAACCCACTTCAATCTTTTACATGGGAGTCCGTGATTTCAAAAAAGTTTACATTTTTATGTTACGGAGGGAGTATTATAAATTTCATTGTTAAAAATTTTTGTTGCCTTTGTTTTCTGGACTTGAGTCTCAAAATAAAAAAGTAGTGTATCATACGATCAAATTAATGATGATGATACTTCCTCTGTTTCATTTTAAACGCATGAAAGGGGTATTTTTTGTGAAATATAAAATATTCGTTTGTTGTGTTGAAAACGAAACGGAGGAAGCCATGATGATAATGATAACCAATTTTCAATACGTTAGTGAAAGTATCAAGTTCCATATTGTACCATCTTTCAAAATTTCGTTCGGTATTTTACAACCCTCATTATACTATATTACTTTCAAATCATAAAAAAATATTGAAAATGATGAAAAAATGTATGACCCGGGGCAACGCTCGAGCCTAAATACTAGTTATATTATTACTATGAAAAAAGTGTAGTCAAATTCTTACGGAGTATTAAATTTGTAAAAAAACATTTATTAATTAATCTTGAAACTTCGGATGATTAAAATCCAAAGAAAGATGATGTCATCATTAGTTTTAGAGAATTTTTTTCATATATTTATTTAAAATTGTGTTTTAAAAAGTGAAAAAATAAATGTAGTAAACTCAAAGAAAGTGACAAATACCCAAATGATCGATTGAATTAACTATGTATAAAAATATAATAAAAAGGTTAGTCAAATCCTGAACCAATGCATGATTCACGAGTCATTTACTCATTTGTCATGTTACTCATGAAAGTGGATTTTGGGCGTGCACTTGTGCCGAATTGGTTGCGTGTTGAAGTTATTTTATCACACTACACCATTTAGGGGTGGGCGAAATCGGATACCCAATTTTCCGGATATGCGATTTTTCAGATCACTTATTTTCTGATTCGGACCCAATTTGGATAATTCGGATGTCCGGAAATCTGGATTCAGAAACTGGATATCCGGATCCGATTTTCAGTTGTTTCCCTCCTCAAGATTTCGATAAACCCTATAAACTTCATATCCATCTTTGTTTAGAAGACATGTTGTTGGAGTTCTTTCTAGGTTAAATATTAAATTTGAGATTTCAAATGAGATCAAGCTGTGCATATATCCCTCAATTTCTTCATTACTTAAAGAACTAAAGGAAGTAGAACTTTTTTCAGACATTTTTGTGGTGTCTATAAAATAGAGGAAATCGTTCGAGATTGAAAACTACAGAAAAGTATAATATAAAGGAAGTTGTGTGTGAAAAGTAGAAGAAGAACTGATTTTGGTGTGTATAAATTTCTTGGCCCAAGTATTCCATGTATAGGAAATGATTTTGGTGTATAAACTTTTTGGCCCAATATATAGAAGAAGAATGATTTTTTCAAATGATTTTTTGAGTTGCATCCCATGATTCTTCCACTTTTCTCCAAAGCGTTGAATATTTTTGGTTGGTACCGATAATTACGGACCAACTACGTGCAGAAGACGACATTGCACGCCGTTCAATCAAGATCACCGGGGGAGACATAATTGGTTCATAGTGGTTTCAGGAACATTTTCTTCTTCATTATGGTACTCATTGAATAGAGTATTATTTTTTGGATAGGAATGAGGAGAGTTCTCATAATTTGGAGACATTTCATTTAGATCTACAAAATTTGAGGTGGGTGTTTGTTGTTGTGGTTGAACATTAGAGGTGGTACCTCTATAATAATTTTCTAAATATTATTCAAACACTTTGGGATCAATGTTGTTCAAGTTAAATGGATCCATTTACTTGAAAATGATCGAAACACAGAAAGGGTTTAAAAATTATGAATACTAAGAAATTATAGAGAGAATGTGATTTTTTGAAGTGTGTAAAAAATATAACAAATTTGGTGCCTATTTAGAGATCTAAAAAAATATGACCTAGGTAATTTTTATTCTTTATTTTTTTAAAAATAGACTAAAATTATCGTTGAAGCAATATATTTGGTGCAAAACTCGGATATAAAACAAAGCAAAAGTGTTTTACACAAGTCGTCCACTAATTTTTGTTGTGGCCATTAGAGCATCATTATCAGCAAACCCAAATAAAAGGTTCACACATTTTTCTCTCCATTTCTCGTTCATCCACATCACCAAATCAAACCATTTACAATTTACCTCTTAACAACAAACTACAAAAAAAAGTTCGCCATTTTTTCTCTCCTACTATTAAATTTATCCCTTAACAACAAAATATAAAATTTATATGAGAAAACTATATCAATATGGGTATTTACTTGTAGCAAATTTAAAAATATGAATTTTGGTGCAATTATTTATTTTTTTAAAATTAACCATTTTGAGTTATTTTAATTACAAATTACATAAATTTTCTCTCTCATCCCTTTTGAGTTTGCAAACTAGTTTGGTTTTCCAAACCTTTTCCTTTAGGTTTGCAAGCAAACCTTTTATGGTTTGCCATTAACAAAAAAATAAAAAGGTTTGGGGTTTGCAAACCATTTTGAGTTTGTTGTTATGGATGCTCTTAGTCTTGTGCATGTCATAAAGAAGCACATTGGTTTGCACAATAATGTCTGAGCATTATCCTACAATTGCTTCATAAATTGCTAGCTAGCCCACCATTTTCTTGCCGTTCGGGTGGAAAAGCAAATAGGATGGGCTAAAAAAAATTCCAAAATTTTATTGCTGATTGTATTAAGGTGTTGTTTGGTTGAAATGTATTTCCATTGGAAATACTAATTTCTAGAAAATGACAAAATAAGGTTGTGTTTGGTTGGAACAAATTGAGAAGAGCATAGGAATTATAATTTCATAGGAAATGGAAATTCCCATAAGACATGGGAAATAACTCACCAAACACCCCTTGGTGATTTGAATTTTTTAGGAAATGCAAATTCCCATGGTGCCAACCAAACAATTTAGCATAATTCCTATGAAATCGAGAAAGGAAATAATTTCCCATGAAATGTGAATTACCATGGGAAATCACTTCCCGTGTGAACCAAACAAGCTCTAAGATACTTTTCAAATTCCAGCATTTTCCTTGTTTTGGGCAGCATTTTACTCACTGCTGGGACTGCTCTAACTAGATTACCGCCCTTGTAATGCACGGTTTATATAGGGAAAATATATTGTAGATTGATATTTCATATAATGTTGATAAAACTGAGGTTTTTTGGCCTACGGAAGATCCTCACAACAGGTTTGTAGGTGTCTTTCCACCTAATATTGCTCGACCCTTACATGGGTGTTAAATTTCTTGGTGGACCCGTCAGCTTAGATTCTCATTTCAACAGCGAGCTTGTGATGAAGAGAGTGTCCAAAACCATTACACTCATGGATGTTGTTGCTAGGATCGATGATCCTCAATGTGAGTTGTTGCCTCTTCGTGTTTGTGTTGGAGTTTCCAAACTATACTTCACCTTGCACACTTGCCCTCCGTGTATCTTTGAGTTTGCTCAGCATTCTTTTGATACATCTCTTCGCTCCTCCTTAGAGCGTATAGTTACCGCCTCGAAACTAGGTTTTGGCAACTGGAAATAGAGGCTTGCCACTCTGCCCTTTGTGTTTGGTGGCCCCGGTGTTTATTGTGCTGGTGATGTGTTACATTATGCTTTTCTTGCTTCGCGGCTACAATTTGTTGATTTACAAGCAAGTCTTCTTCAGCACCCCGGTATTGTTGCCTCTAGCCCTTCCTTTGACGATGCAATGAGTCTTTTTAATAGGACAATGGATTTTGTTGTTTTAAGTAATCCTAGTGAGATCGCGACCCCCAAAATCATGAAGAAATTGCTGAGATATATTTCGCAAAGTTACTAAATATGTTGAATCCAACTTCTCCTTATCTTCACGGCAAAAAGATTTATGTCATTCTCAGCAAAGGGAGCACACCTATGATTGGCTCAGGTTTTTCCCTATTTCCGGATTGGGTCAGACTATGAACGATGAGACCCACGTTGTGTGTTGTGCTATCGTTTGGGAATTCTGTTGTTCTCTGTACCGAAACCATGTTCATCTTGCTCGCGGGTCTTTGAGGGAGATATCTATTGTGATCATATGTCGTGTCTTGTGTTGGTACTATAAGTATTAAACATCGACATAACATGGTTTGTGATATCCTATTTAACATATGTTATCGGTCTAGGATCGCTGCTGGTAAGGAAGTCGGTATTGGGCTACGTGATGGGCATGACAAACCCCTTTCGTCCTGAGGATTTGTTACTCTATTCTTGAGAAGGGGGCTTGATGTTTTTTTTTACTTGACTGGGTCATCGCCTTTAACACAATTAGGGTTATCTGATTTTGTGACTAGTCGTGTAGTGGTTGATACGACACACCGCAAGCGTGCCAAATATCAAGCAAAATGTGAAGCACTATGGTATGGGTTTCTACCTTTTTCATTTTCTTCAATTGGAGAATTTGAGGCGGATGTTATTTCGTTGCTTAAGCGGATTCAGAAGTTCTCTAAGACTCAGGGCATCAGGGCACGTACTGCTGATCATACCTTTACTAGGATTAGTTTTATTATTGCTAAAGGAATGGGGGCCCAAATAGTATCTCGACTACCCACTAATTTTTTTGTAAAATTTTCACACAGTTAATAATAATAATAATAATAATAATAATAATAATAATAAGGCATTGATATTTGGCAGGTAGAAATTTACGGGAAGCGTGTAATTTACTACTCATTGGGATTTATAACAATATTTACTAAATAGTTTCTACAGAGTTCGGAAGCACCTTAACCAACACCCTTCTAATTCCAAGCAAGTCCATCAAGCTAGGAAGAGACTCAGGCCCCACATGCAACGAGTAGAGGATGACCTAGGAATGGCAACGATTAAGCGTGATGCACTTCTAAACTCTCTGCAGATCCCTTTTAACCTGTGTGTTTGCAGGTCCCATCGTAGAAAGAAAATATGAACCCGTAGCCCAAGAATGGAGTTTTAAGTTTCATTAGGATTCCTTGTTATGATGATAGTTGTCAATGTAATCTTAGTATTGTAATGAACAATATAAATAGTTTAAAGTATTGGGTCATTCCTAGAGAAGTAGATTTTAAAGCGTGTCGTAGGAATGATGATTCCTTAACCCATGATATCGCCATTGGCCATGGTTAGTTAGCTGGATCTTTTCCCCGTTTTATGTATATATGTTTGTTCTTACCGTTAAAAAAATCTTCTACAAAGTACAGTTTACTATAGTACGAATTATTTAGGCCGAAATGCTAATGACGTCAGTTTTAGAGATTGGCGGGATTTTTTTTTCCTCAAGCTGCAATGTGGGTAGTGACCTCAGTTATGGCCTGTTTTAGTATATAGTTATAGATTTAAAAAAATACAATTGTGCTTTTAGAAAACAAAAAATGAAAATATAGTGTATGATGTCCTCAATTTGTTGAGTAGTGGAGATAAATCCGTAAGATGATAAGATCCTTCATCCCCACTAAGCGTGCAAGATTTATACGAAGTATTTGATTTTTACACAAATGCTGTGTTTTGTTAGCAGAATTATAATAGATTGGATTAGAATAAATGAGTGGGATTGTAATAGATTAAAATACTCGTAAAATTCTTATATTGTAAAGTTACCATATAAAAAAATAATGCGGATTAGAGTGTTGGAAATTTAGGAACCTAAATACAATTTTGAAAAGGTATTGTGTAAGACTCGTCTAACACTAATGTTACTGTCAAACGAATCCACTGAGCTGAACAAAAAGACTCATTTACCTGAAAACATATTGTTAAATCCGGACACATATTTGTTGTTAAACCTGGACACATATTTGTTTAACCTGGACACCTATTTGTAAACCTAGACACATATTTGTAAACCTGGTGAAAACTCTTTTAACCTGGACACATATTTATTTAACCAGGACACCTTTTTTTAAACGTGGACACAGATTTGTTAAGCCTGGACGCCTATTTGTTAAACCTGAACACAAAATATAACTAACCTGGACAAAATGTAATGAACATGGACAAAATGTAACTAAAATGGACAAAATATAATGAACCTAGAAAAAATGTAAACAACCTGGACAAAATAACTAACCTGGACAAAATTATGGCCTTACGAAGTTATTCATCACAATAAATGCAAGATGGCTCGATTAAATTCGTCAAATTGAATGAAATTGAACGAGGTTGGAGGTTGAAGAAGTTTGGAAGTTGAAGGAGGTTGAGGAGGTTGAAGGAGGAGAAGAAGAGGTTGACCATGCTACTGCCCTTTGTCGTCGCTGCTAGGCTACTGTCGTGGCCATCTGCTGCTGCCCTGCTAGCAGAGGCGTGGTGGTGGTGGACCTTGCCCTGGTGGTGGTTGTTGCCAGGGGAAAGGAGGTGCACCATTTTCCATGTTTCAGAGAAGAAGAGAAATGAAGGGAGAGAACGAAGAAGATAAAATGACGGGGATATAGCCCCGTCTAACAAAAAGTATTGGGCCAGATGGTCTGAACCATTACTTTCACTTACTTATTTACTTGTGCATTTTAGATATAATTGTATTGTATGCTATCATGTGGGTTAATTCAAATAAAGTAATCCAATTAAGTAATATTATTATTGGATTTATTTACGTCTTTTATAATGTATGGGTTTAGATTCTAATACATGATAGGCGGATTAGGAAAGGAGTCTATTATAAATAGTAGGGGCGGCAAAAGCTGACAAGACCTGCTAACACAACCTAACCTAACCCGAAATTACCAGGTTTGGGTTGAGATTTTCAACCCGAAAAATTAAATGGGTCGACACGAACACGACCTGAAATTAAATAGGTTAGCTTCAGGTTGACATTTTCAACCTAAAAACAACTTGAAATGACACGATTTTTAAAGTTTCTAATTTGATTTCGTAGTTTCAGGTTTGAGGGATGCTTAGGGGCTTTAAAAACTGACATGACCTGCTAACACGATCTGAACCTAACACTAAATTAGCGGGTTAGGGTTGAGATTTTTAACACGAAAAATTAAATGGGTCGACACAAACACGACCTGAAATACAAACGGGTTAGGTTTGGGTCAGGGTTAGCTGACTTGAAAACATGCTGACCCGAACCTGAAATTGGCCCAACCTGATCTCTGTTTTCCGCCCCTAATAAATAGACATCAAGGGTTATGGTCTCCAATAGCACAAAAATATTTTGTTGGAACATTTATGCATAATTGGGCTTGAACTTGTGAACGTAGGAAAGACTTAATAAAGATCACGACAGTGAGGAAATCATGCCACGTGAAAATAACTCGCGACACATGGAAAGCTACTGGATCAAAGTGCAAAGTCAAAGGCTCAGTTGCGCCACATAACCTCCATCACGCCATGCGGTGGAGCCTCTGGCAGCTTTGTTGTTTGCTTGGTTTTTCCTCGGATACTTTCTAGGATGCCTTGGATGTTTAAACCATGTTTATGGCTGGTTATTACAATTAAAATCTAGTATTAATCTAATTAATTGGTGGCTTAAAGGTGTGTAATCATGCCATATGTTACACCATTAAAACCAAGGATTAATTCAGATTGAATTTAGGTTTAACGGTGATGAATTACTCATCTTTTGAGCTGATTCTTTCTTATGTGCTTGCCTATAAAAGTTATGCATGTTCTCAAATTTAAGGTGGTGGAAAAATCAGAAATCATCTCACAACTTTTGCAAATTGCTTCCACTCAGAATTCTCTTGCAAACTAAAAACACACAACTTTTAGGATTCACTCGTAGGATCATATGGAGTGAATAATCTCCATTATATCTCATTATTTATTTCGTGGTAACCTGGTGATCCATAGTGGGACGAAATTAAACTAATAGGAAAACGCAGCTTTCGTGCCATGGAGATTCATATTCAGTTCCCCACTAACATATTTCCTAACACATTAGTCTGTCATATCATCCCATCAATAGAGAGAAAACCGCAGTGTGTGTATGTGAGCTTGGGATTTCCTTACAAAAAGCAATTTTTAACTTTCTTCGTTAGGTTATATATATTTGAGAATCCATTCAAATCCCTTCAATCTATTCTAAAGTTATGTGAGATGTCGTTTGATTCATTTCAATGTGTACTTTCCGAATATATAACCTTTTGTTATACATATCTCAAGTTATTATTATTTAAAGTGATACAATCCAATCTAATGAATCCATTCTATTCCAATCCAATCTCGCGAAAAGAGCATACCCTAAGTGATTGTCCAATTTATAAAAGTGACCTAATAGAGAAAAAAAGTCATCAATTCTATTAGAATTAATAGCTAATTTGACTCTTACGGAAAAAAAAACCCACTTAAATCTTGATTGGATAATTTTTCTTGTCATGAAAATGAGACATGTAAATCTAGGGGCTTAAAAGTTAAAACTATGCCTTAATGGTGTCTTTTGTTTTGTTGAATTTGACCTTTAAAGGCCAAAATAAATTCTATGACTTTAGCCCAATGTTTTGTCCTAATAAACTAACAGGGCTGATTTTTGGGCATTGATGTAGCATTTTTTAAAGAAAGAACAAAATGTACTTGAGTGGTTGAATGGGCACTGAGGTGCCTGCTTGTGTTCCTCTGTCTTGCTGACAAGAGGTGTTGTGAACTGTGTTCTAAGCTATAAATTTTCTTCATTTACCAAAAAAAGAAAAAAAAGTTGAGAACAACTCAATCCTTGTTTGGTTGCATTTAACTTCTATAGGCATTCACGATTCCATAAATTTTCTTCTAGACATGTTTGGTTGATGTATATAAACACAAAACAAAATAGAGAAAGTCACAGAGTCAAAATTCATGAGAATTCAGCACAAAACATGGTGATTTATTACCTATTCCACCTTGATAATTCACAATTTCTAAAATTTGTAAATTTCTACATAAATAAACAAGCATATTTAAACAACTCATCCACAAGGATGCTCTATGCCACTTAATTGAGATCAATCGGGTTTTTCTTTTCTTATTAAAAAACAAATTTATACAATTCCTAAAATTTACTCCCCTCGTCTCAAAAAAAGTTCCATTTGCCTTTTCAGGTCTTCCAAGACATAATTTTTAAAATTAATATCTCTAATTATATATAACAAAAAATTATAAAAATAATATATTTGAAAGTATATTTCGAGACGAATCAAACGAGGTCCTACATGACTGTATTTTCACTGTCTATATAAAATAAAAAGGGTCAAAGTTACAATATGATATTACCTGTAATCAAAATGGAGCAGTTTTTTTTAGACGAAAGAGTAAAATTGTTGGCTGTCTAACACCTCAAATTGAGATGTTTAAGACATATCTCAAACGACATTATAGTAACTCCATGCATAAAAGTTAAGTAAAAGTTTGAAATAAAAGTTTGACTCATTTACTAAAAATAGTGTCATTGAGATATATTTTAAATATCTCAAATTGAGGTGTTAGACATTTTCCAGTAAAATTTATATGAAAAATAAATCTTAAAGCAACAAAATGAGTTCTCATTCCATATCCAGCCTATAATAATGATGGTGTGTTTGATTATGTCATTTTTAATAGATTAAAATGAAGTTAGAATTCATTCCATTTTTTTTTTGTTTGGTTGAACTTTTTAAATATAAAATCTCATACTCAAAGTGTTCTAACTCTACTCCAAACCCGGATACTCTTAGAATCTCATATCCACCTCCTCCATAAGATTCATAATTCAATCTATTAATGAAGTTTACAATCTTTTCAAATCGTAAAATCAAACAACTTTAGACTAGTATAAGGGCTCATTTACATTAGTTGGATAGAGATGAATTGAACTGAATTAAAGTGAACTGAACTGAACTGAACTTAATAGAGATGGACTGAACTGAATTGAATTAAAAACATTTAACTTTTGAATTAATGATTTTAAATAATGATTAATTTGATATTTTAATTCTCTCATTAATTTTTTGTAATAAATTTTAAATAATTTATTAAATAAATATTTAACTTTTGGATTAATGATTTTAAAGTAAAAATAATGATTTCTCATTTTTGGATTATCACTATTAACATTATTATCGTTATTATTATTATTATTATTATTATTATTATTATTATTATTATTATTATTATTATTATTATTATTATTATTATTATTATCATCGTCGTCGTCGTCGTCGTCATCATCATCTAATTGAAACCAATATTATTATCATCATTTTTACTATTATCATTGTTATCAACTTATCATTAGAGGTGGAAATTGAGTCGGGTTAGGTTCGTGCCAACCTTTTTATATAAATGGGTTTAATTCTTTGACCCTAACCCGACCCATTTAATGAACGGATCGTGTTGTGTTGACTCGCTTATTTAAACGGGTCAAACCCCTACACCCAAACGCGTTAATAACTTATCAATTTCGTGTCGGGTTAGCGGGTCGTATCAATTTTTCCCACTAGTTATCATTATCATTACTTAAATAATAAATAATAGAAAATAATTAGTAAAAGGAATAATGGAATCTAATAATCCTAACTTTAGTCGGCCTGAAAGTAATAAACCCACTTTTTGATTAAAAAATAACAAACCCACCTTTAAGGTTTATTTGTTTTCGGTGAACCCCATTGATTTGTGACTTATTGTAAGAAGTTGAATTGCAACGTGACAATCTCTCATTGGTTTTAAAAAATTAATAGGTTAATTAAACTAAAAAAATTCAACCAATGAGGGATTGTCACGTCGCAATTCAACCTCTTAAATCAAGTCACAAACCGGTAGGGTCCACCGAAAATAAATAAACCTTAAAGGTGGGTTTGTTATTTTTTAATCAAAAAATAGGTTTGTTACTTTCAGGCCGACTAAATGTGGGATTATTAGATTCTATTATTCCTTACTAAAATTATTAAAAAAACTTGAACTGAACTGAACTAAATTGAACTTAATAGGGATAAACTGAACTGAATTTAATCTAAAGCAAACAAACCCTAAATTTTAAAATCCATACCCAATTATCTTTATAATATTAGATTTCATACCAATCCATTTTCGACCTAATAAACCAAACATCATTAATCACACTAAGGGTATGTTTACTTCAGATTAATTTCAGTTCAGTTCAGTTCAATTCAGTTCAGTTCAGTTCAGTTCAGTTCAGTTTTTTGAATAATTTTACTAATTATTTTCTATTATATTATTTAAGTTCTAATATTGATAATGATAAATAGAGGTGGGAAAAATTAATATGACCTGTTAACCCGACACGAAATTCACCAGTTATTAATGTGTTTGGATTCAGGGGTTTGACCCGTTTAAATAAGCGAGTCAACGGAACACAACCCGTTCATTAAACAATGATGATAATGACAACGACGACTACGATGAGGATGATGATGATAATAATAATAATAATAATAATATAATAATAATAATAATAATAATAAAAATAATAATAATGATAATAACAACAACAACAACAATAATAATAATAATAATAATAATAATAATAATAATAATAATATTGATGATAATATTATTAATATCTTGATGATGATAATAATAATACAACAATGATAATAACAATAATAATAACATTAACAACCACAACAACAACAACAACAATAAAAATAATAATAATAATTATTATTATTATAATAATAGCCTTTCAATTAATACATCAACTGTCGTAAAATTGTTTGGGAAAATATATAATAATAATAATAATAATAATAATAATAATAATAATAATAATAATCGATTAGTTTTTTTCTCATCTAGGAGTCTTCATAATCGGTTAGTTCTTCATCATCTTGGTCTTGTCCATCAACTTCGCCCGGTTCTTGGGGATTCAGGTGCATTGACTCCCATATCTGATCAGTTACTTGCTGTCGTACAACGTTCATAGCTTCTTTTCTGGTGTCATTGTACATAGAATGATCTTCTCTTGGTTCCATGAGCTCAATTTGCTGTGTGAAAGGAATACCTAGATCATGTAAACGAATGTAGTTGTGTAGAGTACAACAAGCGATGATAATTTGCAATTGAGAAGAAAAATCCATCCGTGGCATCGCCTTAGGTCGTAGAACCTTCCACCTATTTTTGAGAACCGCAAAGATTCTCTCAATTACATTTCGAGTGGAAGAATGTCGGTAATTAAATTGCTCATACTTTCCTTGTGGTGGAATTCCACTTCTGAAATCAGGCAAATGATATCGCGTCCCATGTCCTACATGTGGACTCAAGTACCCGACTGTGTTAGGATACGCTGAATCGACCACATAGTATTTTCCTGAACAACAATAAGGATGTTAGTTTATCAAAGTGATATATCTTTCCATTGTACACATGGTAATGTAGGTTAGTTTGTACCAGACGGCGGATGAGGGAATCCCATTCTTGCATCTCCTAAGCTTCTCCTCCATACAGCTGAATCATGTGCACTTCCTTCATAGCCTACATTGATGTGAGTGAACAACATGTTTAATGAACACACGACCATCACATTCCATGATTTGCCCCCGTGACGATCTCTAAAGGGCTTGCTTTGAGCATCCGCAACAACTGCATGTATAAGGGTACCATCAATGGCACTAACACAATCCTGAAACAAAAAATGTACCATCACACATTGACTATACATTTTGAAAGTTAATTGTTAATTAATATAAAATGACATCGAAAATCGAAAGTAGGATAAGTACCTTAAAGAAAGGCCATAATTTGTTGTTGTTTTGAATTTCATGAGGTGTTTCATTCAAACTTTGTTATGGTCGAATTATTTGAGTCGACAATGTCTCTAAAGCTTTTAATACCTCGTGGAAATACTTTGAAATAGTCCTTATCGAGTGTTGAAATCTTTCTGCAGTATCACAAACGGAAGCAGGTTTGGCTAGCATGTACAAACCCATCCCAAGTTGCTCTTCAATGCTTATATGTTTACCATTACCATCTGTCAACAGTTGTTGTTCTCTAAGGACATTAGCAAGACTTATAAATATTTCTCTACTTAGCCGAAGTTGTTCTTTGCACAAGTTATGATGGCCTGTCAGCATCCTATGTATGAACTTATGACCCATTTCCCCACCAAAATGAAGAGGCGTCCGATCAAATTCGGTTGTCAATCTACGTAGCTCATGCAACGCTACACGTGTCAAACTTTCCTGCAACAATTCATCATCCATTCTACATAGGCACACAAAATAATAACGAAACTTGATACGTACTCTTAACAAAAGTTCATACATAATCTTAACAAAAGTTCATACAAACACCTGAAACACAAAGCATATAAGATTAAATTGTTCGACCACATTACAACAACAATAGTTGAAAGTTAAATCCACATCTAAAATCCAAATACACAACTAAAATCCAAATTCAAAAACAGTAAGTAAACCATAAAGGTCAACAATTTGCAAGTACAAATTAGCTTAAGCAACTATGTCAGCCACTAAATAAGTCATCAACATCCATAGGCAGTAGTGGCCTATACACATCATCCTCAAGTGAACAGTGCTTCTTCAGGAAATGAAGTCTGCCAACATCAGAACGAAGAGAGTTAAAAAGATCAATGGCACCTGCAGTTTTACGAAAGCTATCAAGAACATCCACAACAAATTCATCCCCATACTTCTGAACAATCCCCATGGACTCCAACTTATTTTGAACTTCATCAAAAGGATTTAATGGTTTTGAAGATTGACTCACAAAAGATTTCTTCATTTGATTAAGGCATGTATTGATGTCCTCTTCCCTAGTACTTTTTTTAGAGAGCTGGGAAATATTGTCAATGCTCTTACGCTTTTTTGGCCGAATCTCAGCAATGTCATTGTTTTGGGTTGTGACTTCGCACAAGTCATCAGAGTCAACAGATTCTTCACCTTGCTCTTCAACAATTACTACTTCCTTTTGTATACGTGGGATTGATGATGGAGTATAAGATCTATCACCCGTTGCATAACCACTAAGCAAAATTTTATCCCATTCTTCCTCAAATTCTACTGGATGGTTACGCAAGGTTTTTGCTGATGGATATCGCTGCAATAAAATAACGTTTCAAAAACAATATACTTCTTTCACACATTATGGAACAATTGAATGAATTGAAAAATGCTATAAGTTACCAAGTACCTTTATAAAGGCTTGCCATTTTTCACTAGTCGCATCAACATCAGGACAACCATTTTTTTTCCATCCAATACCGGTCCATTTCTTTAATTCATTCCAAGCTTGGTGTTTTTTTTTTCTCATACATGAACCAATTCTTAATAGGAATCTCTTCAAAATCCTTTCCACATCGCTTATTTAACGTTGCAGCAACAATGTGCCAAGCAATTTTCGAACCAGAGGGGGTGACATGGTCAGGCAAGATTGTAAAAAGTATCTTTTTCACATCAGGGGTGAAAACTGACCGATTTGAACCCATTGCAAAAAACAAAATCAAGCTAAACAACATCCAAAGACATGATTTAGTCTCAGCTCAAACTAAAATTAAAATAAATTCAAGCTAAACAACATCCAAAGAAATGATTTAGTTGTAGCTCAAACTAAAATTAAAATAAAATCAAGCTAAACAACATCCAAAGACAGTATTTTCGAACAAAATTCGAACAAAATCACTCAAAATCAGTCAAAAATTCGAACAAAATCAGTCCCAACCCTAACATTCATTTTCGAACAGAACAGAGATAATTTTCGAACAAAACAAATAATAGATCTATGAATTATAACTAAACCCTAACATTCATTCAATTATCAAATTAAAAGCTGAAGCACCCTGAGAGGAAAACAAAGGAAGGGTACAATGGAGACAACCAATGAGCAGGTATAATGGAGAGTAGAAATAGTGAGAGCAAGGGAAGAGAAATGAGGTATAGGAGTATAAGATAAAAATAAAAAGATGAAAAGGGAGAGTACAGAACATGGGGAAGAGAAATGATCTATATAAACCTCATAATTTTTCTGGTGTCTCGTGCGTTGTTCTGATGTTCCCCACTTTTTTTTTTTTTTTTTGACAGCTTATTTTTTCTTTTTTAATAAATCAATTGATTTTATTTGTGTTGATTCACATTTTTTTTAAGTATATTGTTCATTGTTTGATTGATTAATTCATTATAAAAACATCACTTATGTATATTATTTATCTGTATACTACTTATGGTACTTACGGTTCATTAGGAAAACATTACTTATGTATATTCATTAGGAAAACATTGCTTATGTATATTTATTTATTAATAAAAAAATTAATTGAAAAGTGAGAAATCATGTATAATTTATTATAAAAAATTAAGGAGAGAATTAAGATATCAAATTAATCATTATTTAAATACATTAATTCATAAGTTAAATGTTTTTAATTCAGTTCAGCTCTATTCAGTTCAGTTCAGCTCTATTCAATTCAGTTCAGTTCAGTTCAATTCAGTTCAGCTCTATTCAATTCAGTTCAGTTCAACTCTATTCAGATAATGTAAACGAGCCCTGAAAATACGAACAGTGATATGATAGCACATTGAACATATATATTTGACCTGAGGGCTGACACATCGCAATTGCAATTCGGGGACCTCCTTTGTCCTTTTCTGCTGATAATTTCAGTACTCCATCCGACTAACCTCTCCTTCTTACAATTTTTTTGATTTCAAACCTAGACTTTTCTTTCCATGGCCGCTTAATTTCCCCTTGAGGTGCAATCCAAATTCAAATATAAAACGAGCTTCATTGAAATTTTGTAGTTTTTGAAGATGGGCAATGGTAACAAGGATAAGAGGAAGAAGAAGAGAGGGGGTGCTAAAAGAAGGATGACTGCTGAACAAACTTTAGCTTTAAAATCTGTTAATGAATGGGTTTTTATGGCTCAACAATCTATTAGTGATAATGGTGATGAAGTGAAGGAAATAGATAACGATTTTCTACCAGAAAGCTTGTGTAGAGCTAGAGTTTGTGAGAAAGTTGTGTTTGAATTGCATACTCATTCCATTTGCAGTGATGGGTTTTTATCCCCTTCTGCTCTTGTTGAGAAAGCTCATCAAAATGGGGTGAGTTTTGTTTCCCAAATTTCATTTCCTGTTTTGTATTTGTTGGGGTTTCTGATTTTCTGTCACTACACCTTTTTTTTATTCTTTTTTGGGTTATGTTGTTTGCTTAAATGTTGATCTCTGTGCAATTTGAATTAGTTTTTATATGATGGTGTTTCTTTGTTTTTGCTGGTAATCCTCTTGTTTGAATGGTTGATGATATAGGCATAATGGAAATTTTTCTTGTTTGAGTTTGGTTTTTGTAAGGCTATTTTTGTTTTCATTTCATTAATTATAACTTTATTTTTATACTAGGGAACATTATTGGCTTATTGCCTTTGCTAAGATAATGTATGTGAAATTCACTAGCTCAATTGAGATGGTGTACTGTGTACATTGCTGTAAATTCTCATCTGAAAGCTGCTCATGTAGTCATTTAGCTGAGGTCCCTTGGTTAGCACTGGCAGAAGAACTTAATGCATTTGTGAAAAATAGGTGGAAGGGGTGGATTGAATTGTCTCCCATGTTTTACAATTTGACCTTTTTTGTATGCACAAATATTTCTTGCTTTAGACAAGAGTTGATAATCATTTGCCCGGCCCGATCGGTCCGAAATTTTTGAGGGCTTTGGTGCACCAAAAAATTTTTTTTGGTTCAAAAGCCCAGCCCGGCCTGGCCCGAAAAACCCGCAAATGTCCTGCCAAAAACCCGGGCTTTGGACAAACTTGCTTAGTTAAGGCCCGGTCCGATCACCTTTTCTCTATTGATATAAAGCAAATATTTTATGACTTTTGAGATAGAGGAATAACTTTTACTCTTTAGTGAGAAGTTTATCTTCTCTCAGTATTACAAGTACACATCAGTAATTACTGTACATAGTGTATTGAGGGTTAGGCTGGAAGAGTATGCCTTATTCAAGTCATGCCCTTTATTTGAGCTGTTATGGCACTTTGGCTTTGTTCTTTTGGACTTACTTAGAGACAAATTCAGTTCGGCTTATCTCTTGACGAGTTAGTATTTTATTTAATGGAATAATTAAATTCATAGGTACCAACTATTGCACTTTTTATTTTATAGGTACCAATTTTTGATTATTCACCAGCAGCACGAACTATTACATAAAGTTACAACGATAGGTATAAATGACCTATAAATAGTTTTGGATGACCTATAAGTTGCAACAATATTTAGGTCATATACCTATAATTGCAACTTTATGTAATAGTTCGTGCTGCTGGTGAATAATCAAAAGTTGATACCTATAAAATAAAAAGTGCAATAGTTGGTACCTATAAATTTAATTATTCCTTATTTAATTCAGTTCAGATTATTTAGTCCAAAGAACATGGTCTTATTCAAGTCATGCCCTTTATTTGAGCTTTTT
The DNA here is from genome assembly GCA_951394345.1 of Salicornia ramosissima. Taxonomy (NCBI): domain Eukaryota; kingdom Viridiplantae; phylum Streptophyta; class Magnoliopsida; order Caryophyllales; family Amaranthaceae; genus Salicornia; species Salicornia ramosissima. The sequence continues at coordinate 50,041,013 of OX596233.1, forward strand.
AGACACCTCACTTGTTTAAGGACAACTCTTATGTGAGAAAGAACCCTAGGCATCTAACATTGGCCTGGTCCGTTAGCCCGTCCTAATCGGTCCGAAAAACTTTGCGGGCTTTGGCATACTTAAAATAGGCATTTTAGTTTAAAAGCCGGTCCGGCCCGAAAAAATGCAGATGGCCCGCCAAGCCCGTCTAAGGCCCTAAAAATTCGGGCTTTGGGCACACTTGCTTAGTTAAGGCCCGGGTCGGCCTGACCTTTTGATCACCTCTTTCATCAGTAGATCTAAGTGCCAAAGGGCCTTTTGTCTTTATGATCTTCGCCATTCAATGGCTTGTATTAGTTCTCGTATAACATTTGTTCTCACAAAAATTTGATGTTGTCACATAAGCCTGAACCATATAAAAACAGCTCCCTAATGCCTTTGGCTTTGTAACTTGTTAACTCTCATCATTAATAAGCGCGATATTTAGATTGGTAAGTTACATTGCGTTGACTGTGAGCCATCCAAATCATCATACTAGGACCCCTTAAAGTTCGTCTTTGGCTGTTGAATGAAAATGATTTTCTTATCTCTTAATCACTCTGATTCTTCCTCTTTCCCCGAATGAAGCTCAACTATTACATTGCAGCTCCACTAATTCACTATGAATTAGCATGGTCCTTTTAGTTTGCTGCAATGGGTTTTAATATACTGTGATTTTGTCTGTTTGTAGGTTTGTCTGTTAGTGAGAAAATGTTGATAAGATGTGTGATTTATATTGCTATTTTGTCTTCAGCACAGGTGAAAGTTCTTGCGCTGACTGATCATGATACAATGTCTGGTATCCCCGAGGCACTGGAAGCTGCCTATAGATTTGGCATCAAGATTATTCCTGGTGTTGAGATCAGTTCTGTTTTTGCAAAAAGGCAAGTAGTTCAGTTTAGTTATGGATTCATGGTAGTTGCAGATGTTTTATCAACATTATAATGATTAAGCAACAACAGTTGTAGGATAAATGCATTGATTCTACAGTAGCTTATATATATTACTAACAAGAAGAATAGTCTATTGAAAACATATACTCCATACATGATAGCTAAGTTTATGAGATAGCAATATTGACAGTGAATACTGATTATGAACAGAGATGGTTCTGAATCAGAAGAGCCAGTTCACATCCTTGCATATTATAGCAGTTGTGGACCAGCAAGATTTGAAGAGTTTGATCAATTTTTGACCAACATTAGAGACGGGCGTTACCTTCGTGCAAAAAATATGCTCTCAAAACTCAAGTCTCTCAAAATGCCTGTGAAATGGGAAAATCTCATGAGAATTGCAGGTAATGGAGTTGCTCCAGGGAGACTGCATGTAGCCCGTGCTTTGTTGGAAGCTGGGCATGTTGAGGATCTCAAGCAAGCATTTGATCGATATCTTTATGATGGCGGACCTGCTTATTCTAAGTAATGTTTGAATCTAATAATGATGTTGCCTTTTTTTTTTTCCCTCCAAAATACAGTGACTAATGTTTGCTTGTTCTGGGAACAGGGGAAGTGAGCCTCCTGCTGAAGAAGCTGTTCAAATGGTATGCAAAACTGGGGGTATAGCAGTTTTAGCACATCCATGGGCTTTGAAAGACCCTCTTCCTGTAGTTAAGAGATTAAAAGAGGCAGGTCTCCATGGAATTGAAGTTTATAGAAGTGATGGTAAACTTTCAGGTACAGGATCTTCAAGCTTGCCTGTCATAGCAACTTGTGTTTGTTTCAAATTAAGGTCTATCAGCACAACAACAATATGCATTTAATACAACAATATCACGTTCATGTACATTCGCCTTTTCCCATGTCTTCTGTTACGACTTTGACCATTACCATCTTCAATTATGCATTGGTTCCTAAACCCTACACCTTAACTATACCCTAAAAACTGATATACTTGTATAAAATACACATAAGAATCCTGGCGAGATCTTTATCCCTGTTCCCTGTTCCGTGTTCCTTTTTTTGTTTTTTTTTGGTTGGGAGATGGAGGAGGGGGTTAGAATTCCTTTCTGTGAATGATCTTGAAGCATTAATTCCTTTCTAAATTCTAATATTCAGAAAGCTTTAGAAAGGGGTGGCAATTCTCTTTTCTTGTTTTAGAATTGAAGTTCAGCTTCTTTTCTTTTCCTGTAACAGTGTTCAGTGATTTCGCTGATGCTTATGGCCTCTTAAAGCTAGGAGGCTCAGACTATCATGGAAGAGGCGGGCGTGTAGAGTCCTCGCTCGGAAGCGTTAGCCTTCCTGTTTTGTCTGCCCGTGACTTTCTGAACATAGCTCGGCCAATATGGTGTGATGCCATTAGAAACAATTTGGAGCAGTATATCAAAGATCCTTCCGAGCTGAATTTAAAGCATATCACCAGGTTTGGAATCAAAAGAATTACTTCCAATTCTTGTGAGAAGAATATGATAAACAGTTGCTTGCAGTTGTGGCTGTCTAGAGAAGAGATGCATCATTCAGATTTCCAGGACACCATGTTAAAGCTTTCTGATATTCTAGTAAATTGAGAACAACTATTCACATTCTTGATTTTGAAAGCACTCTTTTAAAATGTCAATTTTTTCTTGTTTTGAAATTTATGCATGTTGTATTTCATTTATTTCGTGAATTAAAGTGCGTTAGCTTCAGGAATTGCGCCTTTTGGAATGACTGTCCCGAAGGACGAAAAAACTGTGTTTATAGTTTTCTTGGCCAATTTTGGTGGGCTGATTTATGATTTCACTTGAACTTAATACTTGAGTAAAATATTGTTCCACACTATACTTTTTCTTAGCCTTTTGTTTGTAATGATTTGACATAATGTGTAGTACGGAGTAGATCTTTTGGTTGTACTTTGTATTTCACTCCTAAGATGTAAGCATTTCAAAACCGGAACAAAGCTAGGAAAACATTACAAGGTGGAAGCAATAGTTAACTTTGTACCTTTATTATTATTTTTTTGACCATAACTTTAAAGAAATTTTGTACTTATTTTTCATAAATTCCCGCTTAGGCTTTCTTTTTGGAAAAATTAACATTAATTTCAACTTTCATATATCTTTCCAAATTAATACCAAGTTCTAATTATTATTAGGAATGATCCTAACTTTCCTATAGGGGTGACTTTCTCAAAATATTCAAAATTGTTATGAAAAATACATAATTATGAGAAATTGAGGAAGAAACTATATTTAGTAAGTTTCATATGCAAATACAACTGAAAGATTTACTTAGTATTTATAGACAAATGTTTACTACCCTTACATTTGTTAGTAATGGCGCACCCTAAGTTTAGACTAGAAGTTGGAAAAAAGTGATGAGCATTTAATGCTTAGAGTACATGATGAACATTCAACCTATCATAATAAAATATTATTTTCCTTTCTTTATTTATCCATTTTAGGTTTATATTAGTAACAAGAATAACAATTGGGAATATTAATGAGCAATCAACAATTTGGATTAATTTAGGTTAATCGGTGAAAATTGAAATTAAATTTTACCAATAAATCCGTTTCTTTTCTTCTTTTACTTGATTTTATTGAGCTAATTGTTGTTCTTTAGTTGCATATTTTTTTTGGAAAATAATTAAAATGAAGTAGAAAAAAAAAACATTCGTGTTGCGACTTACATCGAAAACATCTATAAGATTCTATACCTAACATCAATATGTCTCTACAAAACCAACATTAATATTCTCGCAACTAAAGCTCAACTGTGTTTACATCACCTCGTCTGCAAAACCTACAAACGTAATGAGAAACTGTCTTTAACAACGTATATATATACATCATTATCTATATGATGATATAAACAAAATTTAATGAACAAATTGCTTAACAGCAAATCAATAACTCATCAACAATCAAATTTCGTTCATCAAAATGGCAGAATTGTCTTCGAACCCCCAGATGACAGCAACCAAGTTACCCTTTAGCGCTCGGCTCTTCAATCATCTATCCCTCAACATCTATCAAACATGAAATTCAAGGACTTCTTTTTTTTTTTTTTGGGGAAAAACTTCTGCTTTTAGCAGTAATTCAACCAAATTTTTTCTGGACTTTATTTTTCATCGCCTTTCGACCATGATAGACAAATGAGTCTACTATCCCTGCTACTGTGAAAGTGCCTGTCAAAGAGCACATTTTCTCAGTAACATAGCAATCACAAGATCGTTGATTGGTAAAATAGGAAATATGGAGTACTACCACCGTAACTGAATTCTTGCAACAATTGTACTTTGGCACTGTTTACAATTTTCACCGATTGTATTTTGACTTTCAAAAAAATAATAGTCATGAGGGGTCTCGTTAGATTCGTCTCACCTTGTAGTTTTTTTTTTTTTATTTAGTGTTTAGAATTTTTATAAATCCATAATTAGAGATATTAATCTTCAATGTTTTGTCTCGGCATGTGTGAAAATAACAATTGTTACAAGAATTCAGTTACGGGATGTGTTCATACTATAAAGGAGAAAAAGCAAGAAGAATTGTACCTCCAACAATTGCACAGACATTAGTCATGAAGTGTAAAAAGGACATGCGCTTCTCCATGAAGTTAACCTAAAATATAAAACAGGATCAGCTGCTGTATTTCTATACAGTAAGAAGAGAGAGATTACTCTCAATATTATTGCAAACAATATGTAAAATGAAGTAAATCAGTTACAACAGTGATAACAAATTGACTTATATACTACAGTTACAACTAACTGTGTTAACCAACTACGGTTAATTAAACTAAGCTTAGTTAGGAAGTGACTACCCATCCTATAACATTCAAAAGCCGTCTATTAACTAGAAATGAAGATTTCACCAGAAAAATTAAACAATCATAGAGTGTAAAGGACAAAAGTAAAACATAGAGAAAATTATCAAAAATAAAAACATAGGCTTCTATTTCAAAAATGAAACCCACCTTGACAGGAGAAAGATCATAATAGAAGAAAACACCAGGAATAGTCTGATACCGTCCTGATTCAGAATTCTTAAAATGCTCTGTCACAGAAAACTGTACAAACCCATCATTGGCATAAGCAAAACATCATGACAACTAAATCCAGTTTTGGTGCAGACAAAAATACCTGATTAGACTGGATAGTTCTTCCTCTAGCGTTGGTGTATATTGTTGGGACGACCTAAAAGATAGAGAACAGAGCTTCATATGAATCTTATAAGACATCCAGCAAAAACAAGGATGTAGAGTATTTCTTAAGACTCAAAACAACTTTAGGTTTTCCACAGCCTTTATATATGTTTGGATATCCCAGAAGGGCACAAACATAATAAGAGTACATTCAGTAGAAGGGAGAGAAAAGAATAATGCAATCAGGGAACAAACCTTGAGAAAATACTGATACGATCCACTTGCAGTCTCTTGCAACCACTGTACCCTGGAAATAATAATAATAATATTAGAACTCAACAAACGCTATTCAATCCTCAGCCCCTCAAAGGACAAAAAGTGCCTAGTATCACAACAGGGAAGCAATCATGTTAATTAACAAAGTAGACTTCTAGGAGAAAACTTTGAACTGGGAGACTGATCCTCCTGTCTTCACAGAATATTGGAGAGACTCTAGTGGTAAAATGAGTTGGTTAGGCCTGTTTATGTAAATTTGCATGTTCATCTTCTAAATTGAGTTATGACAATACGATGATGTGATTCAAGGCTTCTAAAACACTAATTATAATAAAGGAAAATTCCTGCAAAATACTTGAGCCATGCACACAAGTCAGCTGTTCAGAATTTTGCCAATACATTAGGTCGCCATGCTGACATAGCATATAGTATGTGCCCTTAGATGTTGAAACTTAAAGGCAAATGCAGAATGTGCAAATCCTTCAATACTAACTAGAGGTATCCAGCCACAATTCAATGCATGCAAAATTAGTCCTAACCAACTCTAAAACACTAATTATAATAAAGGAAGCGGCAATCTATAATCCTCCCTCCATTTCACGACATTCAATCACACATTGAAATCTGACAAAGATCGAGAACAGTGGACAAGAATCAATAGAAAGTAGCTTTTTTGTGAAGCCAGTGCATTAAAAAGCACAGTAGAAAATTTAACTAAAACTTTCATCTTGAATTAAATATAAAAGGAAAGAATTATAGGCATTATGAAATAGTTGGAGTAATAGATATAGGAGAAAAGAATTTTCTCAGTACATATGCTGCAAGAAAAAAAACGCAGTAGTTTCACAAATTGTGTCATAGTCGGAATCATTATAAACTTGTTCCTCCTGTTTAGGACATTTATTAAAAAGAACAAAAAATCAGCTTAAATTTCAATAGTGCAAGACAAGGAAGAATTACCCATCCAGAGGGTTTACAACACCAGGAAAATGTTCTCCAAAAGCTAACTTGTTGATTCTATGACTTATCTGTCATAAAACACAAAGCATTAAGTCTCAAACTGGTAGGGAAAGTAATATGTATATCAAGAAACTAAAAGATAATGGTAATATCAACACTCACATTGTAGTTGCCATTCTGAACAGCAATAAAATCATTGACAAGAAATTCTGACAGATGGAAGGTCTTTCCTGGAATAAAATGGAATGTACCTGCCACCTTATTAACTTCCAGAAACCCATTAATGTTACATCCTTCACCTTTTTCCTCATCGACTTTTTGGAAGAACCCTTCCCTTTCACACTGCTCAAGAGAATTTTAGGTGAATGAGAATTTGCATGCTGGAGTATACAGTTACCAAAAAGAATTTCATCGCAATATCACAACGACATTCAACAAGCAACACACTAGAGCAGGAATCTGGAAAAAAACTACCAACAGACGCTTCATATTTCCAAGACAATAGATCAAGTCATGCCAAACAGCTGGGTGTCCATCTATCAATAGCAGGATCTATACGAGGTAGTTGCTGTTGTTAATGTTGTGGTTCGCTCACATTTTGATGATGGTGCAATATTTACCAGTTTATGTAATGTCAGTTATCCCGCAACATGTTCGTTAATATGCAATATTAAAGCAAAGTTGCAAAAAGAATTCTCGGGTTTTTAAGACACTTCATCTCTACAGCATTAGGTTTGTAGAGAGCAACACCCATTGACTGAGAGTTTATACTCCAAGCAACATTCATTAGAAAAGTTTCATGAACACAGGCCCCAAATTACTTTGCATAATAGCCAATAAAGCAATACTTGTTCAACTAGTCAAGTAAATGAAATCATGAAAAGCTTTTACAGCAGCAATAACTAAATATTCTTCAAAAAAAAAAAAGCAGCAATAACTAAATAAAAACTCCCCTGGAAGAACAAGTTTAGAATTATCTAGATTTCAAGTCCGCAATAAGAACCATACTCATATGCCTGATCACATACTGCATTAAGACAATTTTTATATAGCGGTCATCCTTTAAAACGACCACCACTATAGAGAAATCCTAGCCCTCCAAAATCATTTATTTTACCTTTTCTTTTTTACCTATATTTCTAATTATTAGATTTTCCAAAATTCCATAATTAATTTAAACATTCATTTTTTATTTTTTCCAATTAATTAAAATTTTAAAAAAATTAAATTTTTTATGATAAATTCCAAATTTAATTATTAATTTCTGGAAAACTAAAAATAAAGAAGATTAATCTAGAATCAATCGTTAAATATTTGCTAAATTCTGGAAAAGTAAAAATCGATCTTCATCCAAGATCAATTTTTTTTTTCCAGAATTTAGTAATTGTTCTTGGATGAAGATCGATTTTACTTTTCCAGAATTTAGCAAACGTTTAACGTAATTGATTCTGGATCAATATTCTTTATTTTTAATTTTCCGGAAAATAGTAATTAATTTTGGAATTTATCATAAAAAATTTAAATATTTTTAAAAAAATTTAATTAATGGAAAATATTATAAAATGAATTTTAAAATTAATTATGGAATTTTGGATAATCTAATAATTAGAAAAATGGTTTTAAAAAAAAGGTAAAATAAAATCATTTGGAGGGCCATGATTTAATATGTGGTATTGCGGTCAATTTTTGAGAGACCGTTGTAGAAGCCCCCGCATTAAGATCCATAATTATCTGCTTTTGAAAAGGCAATTTAAAAAACAACTACTAACCTGATCAATCAATTCCAAATTTGTCAAAGCCCATCCATTCTTTTTGTATGCCTCACGAACTTCTTCACATGAGTTGCAGCAGTGATCATCAGACTGCAAGAAAAATGGAGATCATGGAACTAAAAAATATTGAAAGCAAAAATTTAAGGCAATCTTACACTTTATAACCATGCAAAACAACAGCAAAAACACAACCTTAGCACCAAAATGATTTGGGGTCAACTAACATGAACTGTCCTAAGGAACTGTCAGTGAAAATTAAAACAAGAGAAGTAAAAGGAATAACTTAAGAAAGTAAATAAAAAGAGTGAGAAAGTTGAAGAGGGTGAAGTGAGATGAGTCAAAAGAAAATGCAGCAAGAAAATGGCATTGTAAAGTAGAAATTCAAAGTTTTAGGATATAAAAATAAAATAGGCCTAACACAACATTTTCCTAATTATCCGATTCATCAACTGATCATTTGTTGTACAACCACACATCAAACGCAACCTACGCATCTCACTCACATTTATTTGTCATGGTTTAGAATTTTACTTCAATCTATGCGGGGCATGCTCGGATCATGTGGATATCCCAAAACATTCTTCCACTTTAACAAACCGGCTTTGATTCCATGAGCAGCATATTCTTCCACTTTAACAAACCGGCTTTGATTCCATGAGCAGCATATCCATCTAATTCCCTACTCTTTTGGATGATAGCTCCAACATAGCAGATGGAAATCTGAACCATGGACAATCCTCCCATCCAAAATGAAAGATGATCACTCCTGCCTTCATCTTACCTCTACTCAGCCTAAAGCCTTAAGGGTCTGCCTCCACAATATCCACTTACTTTCAACACCTTGCTTTGTCCCATCAATTAACACAATATCTACAACAACTATCTTTTGCATATAATCGTGCCATAAGTAAAATACAAAATTAAGATATTACTCCCTCTTTTTTATTAATTTGCACAGTTTGGATTTTGGCATTGTTCATAAAATTTTCTTTGATCACCGTTTGTGATTTATATATAATGAAAAACATAAACATGTGGGGTCTCTTTCGATTTATCTCAAAATGTATTTTTTTATATCTAGTTTTATAATTTTTAAATGTACATAATTCGAGAAGCTTTAAAGTGTTGTTTCGCCAGGCACAAAAAGCAAAGTTTGTAGATTAATAAATATAATAAAATAGAGGGAGTTCTTCCCTTTTTGGGAAGATGAAGGATGAAGGCATAAGATCAAATCAACATTTATCTATAGACAAAAATGATTCTAACTACCTCTTCAATATTAAAACCATCTTGAGATAAGCATAAAGATGTACTTGAAAGTAGCTTCCATCTTGAGATAAGTAATCAGATGTATAAACCATGGCCTATAAATAAATCTATAAAAACACATATAGTATTAACATTTAAATTCTCATTTGCACTTTTAGCAAAGGTAGCAATTGGGTATGGAAAAAAAGGGAACTTGTTAAGATGTATGTGATAGAGGAGAAAGGAATAGTGAAAGATAGTTTCTACATAGTTAAAGAAAAAATATTGTAAATTATTAGAGCTTATACTACCATAATTTTCCCATAGCACTCTATAAATTAAACTTGTTAAGGGCACAAGGTGTAATAAAGGCGTGATAGAGGAGAGAGAAAGATAGTTTAAATATGATTTTTAGAGCTTATTTATCATAATTTCTCCATGCCTCTCTTTATATAAATTAAACTTGTTACCCATTTACCAAAGCGACCCCCCAAAAAGATCAAAACTAAACCTACATATGCTTTCATCTTCTTCATATGTTTGTGCACCATGACTCATCCATGGAGCCTACTCCTTCCAATTAGCCAAAGCGAAAATGGCGAGCCCACTTTCCAAATGCAGAGTCCAACCAATATTTCGTTTCCACAGACATAGATACAGGTACAGCAGGGTAACCGTTAGAGTCTGAGTATAACAGGCATTAGCCAGAGAAGAAACAAAAACCACCCCAGCAAGAAAGAACAAGAATTAAAATACGAGTTCTTTTTCCCTTTCCTTTTTTTTCCCCTGTTACTTAACCTTTATTTTATTCCTATTTTGTTAGCGGGAAGCCGGGAACGAGCAATATTACTTCCGTCTCCAATATCAACCTGGTCAGCCATTTGTAACCAGTCAATAAAGTCCTGGGTGTCCCCATGTTGTACCCATTCCCGTCCAAGGGCAGTAACAGAAACGGGGGTTGGCAGCCAGGAGACATACCCATGTGGCCCTGCCTCAGTCTTACATTCTTTTATTATTTCACACTGCAGGTTCCTAATACATGGATTGCATGAGTAATGGAACAATAAAGTCCAATGTTTACCTTGGTAAACAAAGCTGCACCATAGCAAGCTTTATCCTTCAGAAGAAGAATAATTTAAATGAAACTATGAGGTTCAGTAACATTGAACCATTAAACTCCTAGCACGATAAGTGCAATAAAACCATTGTGTTAAGAAAAGATACAATAACCATCAAAGCTAACTGATTTCACAAAATAGAGTAATTAGTCATTAGCATAGTAACAAATTGTTATGGAGAGGAATAATGAATGCCATGCAACCCCTTAAACATCACTGACTAGAGCATCAAGCATGTAGGAACATCACAAAATCTAACAATATAGTAGTCAGTGACTTAAAATAATGTGATTATCAAATAGCATAACATTAACTGTTCACAAATATTTTAGTGTACGAGTGGAGATTTCACTCTTAGCAAATTAGCAATGGGATTAAGGAAAGGTGATTAAACAGATGTGGGTTTGTTAGATAAAGAGGACAACACATACAAATTATGACAATTTGGTCAATGAAGCAAGTATGTAACCATGCAATTGTAACCATAAGATTAATGTTGGGTGACCAGAGTCAAAAGAAAACAGAAATTACCTTTTCTGCTCCATAGCATGAACCACAGTAAGTCTCATTGTGTTCCAGCCTACCACCATGCTTCTGTAAAGGCTTCTCAATCTGTATGCAGAAGTTATTGTATTAATAAACATTAATGTGGTGGTTGACTTGAATTGCCTTGTTTTACATATGTTTGACCATATTTCTCTTACAAATTAGAGTGAAGTTGAAATTTTGAAAATTTCCAGAAATAATCAGGTAGAGATCTTAATTTTTGTTTAATTTTTTTGAAAAAGAAAAAATAAATGATTTGAAATTATATAGGAGCAATGTGAATTTTAGGCAGAAAACAACAACAACCTAAATCAATCGTTTCCACTATCTCACAATGATAGAAAATAAACACATCCACTCTTTAACTATGCAAATATTTTACAAAGCTTATAAAAATAGCCAATCACCTAAATATTTAATGAATCGATACTTGAATACAACATACATATAGTGATACCCACAAACTTTTCAATGCAGAATTTGATCCTGACAGCCTCTTCATATCCAAAGCAGAATCCTTATTCACATCCAATGATATGAATTCGAATAAAACAGATTATTGGAGAAATCACCTTGCTTTGTCCTACCAATATTGCATACCCAAATTCCTCCATAGGACTCACTCAACATAAAATCCTTTCAAACAATTGATAGATATTTTGCCTCATAAGGTCCACTCTTCTACAAGAAAATTAGCACCATTCACAAAGCTTAAGCATTCACTTTTTCATTTTGTTCTGAAATACTTCACCATGAAATCCTTTTTAGAGATATAAAGGCCTTTAATTTCCTATTTTAGTGTTTGGCATGTTTATATATATATATATATATATATATATAGGGTTGGGTTCCGGTGAGAAATTTCTTATGGTGAGAAATGTGAGAAGAGATAAATACATCAACTATAACCTAGAGGTACATTGAGCACCAACTATAGGTACATTTACCATACACTATAAATACATTGAGTAAAAATAAATTGACTTTATACCATATATACATTGACTCCAAACTATCAAAGGAGTAAGGAAGGAAAATCAAATTTAATCTTAGCCCTTCATTTGGTGATCAAAGGGTTGTGATTGCTTCTCACCCTTCTCACCAAAACTACATTTCTCACATGAGCCTACTTCTATATATATATATATATATATTGATTGTTTCATTTATTGACAGTATTAGATATTTAAAAATATGTTAGATGTTAGTAAGCAAAATAGCCAAATTTTTTACAAACAAAAAATGCCAATAAGAAAAAGTTATCTAATTTGTTTCTTCAATTTGGCTAAAAAGATATACTCACTCCGTTCCTCAAAAGATTTGGACAATTGCCCCAAATGGACATTCCTCAAAGATTTATACATTGTGCTTTATTTCATTTTGAAACATGCTTTTACTATTTTTTTCTTTTTACAAGATACTTACCACATGCTTGAATATAAAGTACAATTAGACAAATACTAACCCATACTCAATATATATATCTTATCCTCAACAGCTAAGCTACCTCATGATAATGCAAATAATTTGGACAAATATCTACAATAAAACAACAAGATGTCTTGGTATAGAATCTACTAGCTTTTTTATGCATGATATATGCGTGCAAAAACATTTTTTAATAATTTTATTCAGTAGTATAACGCATTCGCAGCTTTTTAAAGTTGTGATGCTCCAAATTTCTTGCTTTCATTTATGCATGGATTTAAGATGAACTGTGATTGTATTGCTTTCTTTTTAAAAATAATTTAATTTCATGATTCTAGTTATTGATTCAATTTTTGAATTGTACATTGTTAATTTTTTCATTTTCTGGTTAATTGCCTTATTGTGATTCATTGATATAACTAATTACCTTGACTTAATTGTTGTGCATTAATTAGAGTTGATTGGTTTTTTAGGAATGTTTTTTGGTTGCTTGCTTTTTTTTGTGTGGGGGTAGTGTAGTACTTTTAGAGGGGGACACCAGTGCTCCCCTCTTCACCTATATAATAGAGATATGCAGAATTCAAATGGGCTACATATGAAAACAAGAAAAATGTATATAAACTGGCAAGAACAATGATAGAACTTAAGCAACTATGAAGCTCAATTTATTTTCCTACTTTTGGGTTCTGAACTTTTGATGAAGAAAAAGAAACATAGCATTTTTTATCTAACCTTTGGTGCTCCAATGCTATCTTGCCTAGCTTGGATAGTGTTCCCACGGGCATCAACTCTTGTTTTGACAATGTCGTGTCTCTACAAGTAAGCCAAAAGGATAAATGACTCAAAAAAACAAAAGAAAAAAAAATCAGAAACAGAGAATGAATAAGTTGAAATAATTTTATCCCTTCGACTACATACTATGTCAAAATGCCGTTCTCCACTAATATCTTCTGCATCAATACTGAGAATTGTACAAGGAACTTCAGGAAAGGTAACATCAAACTGCAATTAACAAGTAAAGTGCAACATCAAGAAATGGCTAACAAATCCAGAGGATACATCATACAACCTAACAAAGTGTTGACAAGGAACCCATTTAACCAACAAAAAACAAAATACAGACAAAAAATTAACCAAATGATTTGCACATAAGTTATCAATTTTAATGCTACATTTACACATTACCAGAAAAGTAAAAAAATCCGAAATTGAAAGTTAGGGAAGCAATTGTTAATAAAAATATGGTAAACCTCAGTGATAAGCCACACATGAGAATAATGAGATGACAAATGAAAGGAAAAAAAAACATAAAATAGGAGTTAAAGTAACATAAGTATAAAATAGGCGAGCAGTGCAATGTAATTACTTTGATGCGAAGAGTTCCTCCTCTAGATGCATCAACTACAAGTGTTGTCTCTGTTACAGTATGCAAATATGATTCTGCAACAAAACAAAGAAGCATGCAGCGGAACTGATTAGTGATGCAAAACAAGAGCCTACATTCATAACATAGGTAGAACAAGTTTCACACTCCAACTAATCTAGTACTCCCTCCGTAACGCTTTAACTGCAACAATTCTAAATATGGGTGTAACAAAATAACTTCAACAATTTCTTAACTTTCCATATTTGGTATAAATTTGAACATGAAGTGTCTATAATGACCCTAACTGTTGAACATAAAACAAAATTACCTACTCCATGTGGTTTTCTCTCTCTTACTTTATATCTAACATTACATACCCATGTTATCTCCTCTCTCCAACTTTTATCTTAACAACTATCCAAATCCATACTTCACATATTATCGCTTGGGGTCCGTGTTAACCCATTTGCTGCAATTAAGGTGTTACGGAGGGAGTATATCATAAACAAAAGCATCATGAACCACAAAATAGTCAACAGATCAACTAGTCATATAATGTGATTACAAATCCATTGCAATCATTTTTAGCGTATAACATGCAGAGGCTAAGCAAAGTTACACTACATAAAGATAGATTCTAACCAGGCAAAGAATACTTATTGAGCATCATTATTAGTGCCATCATTTTTCTAAACTGCAATATCATCTTCACCTATGTTACCACATGTATGTTTCCAAGTATCAGACATGATCTTTATGAATCTGAGCATAACTTTATCCAAAATAAGTGTCTTAGTGTTATACTCAAGTAGTCATGTGGAGTGCCAAATATTTGTAATGGGTATTAGCAGTAAAATGTGAGAGTAAGACATGCAGCATGTAATAAGATAAATAATATCTGGACAGCTATCTAGCTATTCTAATCGCACTGAAAATAACCTCAAAAAAATAACAAGAATCAAAGTGAAAATTTTGCGCCTGAACACAAGTAAAAAATGAAGCTCTCTTGGTTATGGGTTGTGCACTCTCGAGGTACAGTAAGACAAGCTAAAAAAAGCCATCATGGCATTAAGAAGAGAGCCTTGGTTTGGGAATATGCAACCATGATATTAACATTATCCAAATTCCAAAAGCATCAAAGGATACTCCCTCTTAAGAAACAAGGGACTCTCAAATGCTCATGCAAAAGGCTGCAATTATATTCATAATTTGTCTGTATCGCCCGATTCTTCAAATAAGACTCCCATTGAGTTGGGAAAGATGGGTCAAAACTACATGCCCCTATCTCCCAAAAATACAGAGAGTATTACCAACTAGACCAATATTTTGATATGCACCCGCTCTTTACAGCTTCCAGAAACATAAGAAACATAGGACTTCAACCTTGAGTATATAATCCAAAGAAAAACTCTCTACAATAATGACTCGAGCAGGGGCAACTCTAATCATTAGTTTTTCTTGAAAAATTATAACTAATAAAAATTCTAAACATATTTAAAGATTTAATTATTATCGTACGTCCCATCAAAAAAAAAAATTATCATATGTTGAATTTTTCAATCTTAAAACAAAGATTTTGTGATTGTCTTGGGGGCAATGTATATTCTAGATTTTGTTTTACTTTCTGCAATGCCCCTCCAAAATCAAAACCCTTGATTCGCCTCTAGAGTTAACTCCATTATTAATAGACTCCAGCAAATGCTCTTATGGATTTATGTTCAGCTCCATAGCACTCAAGACTCAACACTCAAGTACTAGCCATAGTTTTACAGATATTTCACTGGCATACTGCTTACATGAGAATTTTTTTCTTATTATCCTTCTCAGTTCTCACATTCTCTCTGTTCTCTATCCTTAGTTTCCAAAATCCTGAATTTCAAAATGGATCTTGCAAGGTTGATAAGACTATTTGTCTACAAGTCTACAACTCATACACTCCCCACTTCAACAATAATTCAGTAATGTTATCAGCAATTTCACCCATCCTTCACTCACCAAGCAAACCAAACACAACCCATTAAAGGAACCATTTCCAGGTCACTAAAAAAGCAAACTTTACCAATTTTGAATTTCATTGACAATTGTCAAAACAAAAAAAAAAAAAACACCCCAGGATTAAAAAATATAAATAAAAAAAACACCCAAAAACAAATATTAACAAAGTTGAAAAATTACAGATGAAAGCAATTAACTTGCGGAATAACATAAACATAAGAAGGGGGGGGGGGGGGGGAAGAGAGAGAAGGACATACTGAGCTCAAAGAAAAAGAGAAGGAACATGATAATGACAGAAACAAGCGTGACAAGACCACCAGAGAAAGTTCTCTTGTAGAAATCCTCATTGATCTTAGGGTACGCATCCAAATCTCGAAGCTTCTGAGTTATGCTCTGCATTTTGGAAATTCCCCACCAAATTTTAATTTAGAAAATTAGAAAATCTTCCAAGTTTCTATGTACGAAACAAAAATTTCAAATTCCCACCAAAAAACTGGGATCTTTTTGGGAATTTGTTTGATTTATTTTTGCTTGAACAGCAAAGAAGGATGCATGGAAATGAAGAGGGAAAAAATAAGTATGGAATCCCAGAAATGAATAGATTACAATTTACAAAGAGGGGGATTAGTTAGTCTGTTTTTTTTTTCATGGCATATTGGAATTCAATTTCTTGAAGGTTTACGGAGTAGTATTCTACGGAGTAGCTAGGAAGAACAAAGAGGAAGACAAATTAATTTGTCCGCTCCATTATTACTCCTAATGTTATACTTGTTAATGTATAATTTATATAATTATATTTGTAATATACTTAAGAGAAGATAATATATATTGTGTTAGATTGGTATGCCAATAATATTTCTGTCAGATCAGTCTACTGGATCTGAACACATATTATTGAATCTGGATGCATGTGTGTTTAACCTGCATATATGTGTGTTTAACCTGCACACATGGTGTTAAACCTGAACACAAATTTATAACCTTGGAAACATATTTGTAAACCTGGACACATATTGTTAAATCTGGACATATATTATTGAACCTGGACACATATTTGTAAATCTGGACACAAATTTGTAAACATGGTATAAACTTTTTTAACCTGTACATATATTGTTGGACCTTGACACATATTGTTAAATCTGGACATATATTATTGAACCTTGACATATATTGTTGAACCTGGACACAAATTGGAAACCTAGTAAAAAGTTGTTGAACCTGGACACAAATTTGTAAACCTAGTAAAAAGTTGTTGAACCTGGACACATATTGTTGAACCTGAATACACATTGTTGAACTTGGACACATATTGTTAAACCTGGACACATATCTGTCTAGTTTTGACACATATTGTTAAACCTGGAAATCTATTTATAAACCTGATGACATTTGTAAACCTAGTGAAACTTGTTTAACCAGGAAACATATTGTTACACTTGGACAAATATTGTTGGACCTGGACACATATTTCTTTGAGTTAGATACATATTGCCAAACCTAGTTCTCCTCATGATTTGTTACAAAAAATACAAGTGTCCGACGGTCCGACAGTCGGACCATCCGACACAATACTTTCACTATATTCAACTATGTTTTGTCAAAAATTATAAAAATTACATGATAATAAAGTACGAGTACATGTTGAGAGGATTCCAAAGAAATCACACATGATTATATATTTTTATATGTAACGTTGCAATTACATAGAAGAGGAAGAAATAATTAAATATTACAATACCGACTAAAAAATATACTACAACAATTATACATTTTTTCTCTTGATTATATGAAGTTGTTGCAAATAAATTATTATAGATGTAGTAAATACTTCCTTTGTTTTGATTCATTTGCCCCACAAAATGGACAAAATTTTGCCGTGCATATAAAAAGATATAGAGCAAAATTTTGTTTTGAATATATAAAAAGGTCAAAGATATATAGAAATAATTTACAAAAATGAAATGAATTCATTTATGGCAAATATAATATGAAATATTCAAAAACGATAATATCGTCCGTGCATTAATTATTAATTATAATCAATATCTAAACATACAATACAACTTTATAATTTAATTTTATGCTTCCCTTTTCCAGTAAAATATATATATATATATGTATGTATATATATATCCTTACCCTTTCACACTCTCACTCACCCCCACGCCCCACGCCCCACGCCCCACCCCTATTCACTATCTCCCTCGGTCCCTCCTCTTCAAACTCTCTTTTCTCTCTCATCTTCTCTAAGTTAGTCACCACCAACAAGGAGGACAATAGCCCACTATCGCCACTGATCAACTGAACATCATCCACCATTCCTTTGCCCCCTCGAAACGACCATGAAATGAGGTTCAAAGATTCAAAGTTTAGCTCAAAATATATTAATAATAACGACCCAACATGTCCCAATCCAACCCAATTTGAGTAGTTTGTTTTCCATTATACCATCTGCCTATTTGGTAGAGTTGATCAAAACCAACCCGGCTCGATTTTTTCACAAGTTTTGGACATTCATGTTACGCCCGAATTCAAGCTCAGCTCACCCGTTTTTTCCTTTTTTGTGGGGTCTTTGGTCACTTAAAATTATTATTTTTTTTGTTAAGTCTTTAGACTCCGCCTGAAAATTTAAAGCATGAAAATCCGTCAAACCCAAACTAAAATTTCAAGTTTCAAACAACACATTTGAGCCCAAACTAGAACCGACCCGACTAATGAACTCCATTTTAAACGTTGGGCCCGACCCAAACCCGACCCATGATAACCTGTAGGGTGCTAATCGAGCGGAGTAGCTCGTGAGCTGCTCGATTCGGTCAAAGATCGACTCAATTTGGCTCGTGCTCGCTCGAATTAGCTTGAAACTCGATAATTTTACAGATTAATCAATAATTTTCTATATCAAATCATTAAAAATAATTTAATATAATAAATAAAGAAAATTTTGTTTGACACTTGTATAATAAACTGATACTACATTTTAAGAATAAATAATTTACCTAAAGAAAAAGAATATAATCACTAATTTTCTTTCAAAAAAATCAAAATCAATAGGGTCAAACATTAAACGAGCAACTCGTTATCAACTCAAAACCAAACGAACACGAGTCAAATAACCCTACTCGGGATCGATTAGCTCGATAAGCACCCACGGCCTATGGTTTCCAAAGTAAACATAAACTCTGGTTAAACCCCTCAACACAAGACAATCATTCACCCAGAAGAAACGAGGGAGAGAAGGGAGGATACAGCAATGAGTTTGTCACTCATCCAAAGCTACTCATCTGCAGAAGAAGACGAACCACAAGAATCAAATCATCACTACCACAGTTTCTCCGACGACGAGGATGACACTGACACTGACACTGGAAAAAACGACGACGTTTCACGATTTCCTTCGTCTTACAACCCAGTGATTGCCCCTAAATCTTCTACTTCTTCTGCACTTCCTCCAGCTATTGTCGCCTTTTCCGAAGTACTTTCTTCATCTACTAAATTATTCCCTTTATTCAATTTGATACATTTGCTGTTTTTCTTTGAACTGGGGTTTTAAATTTTTCTTCTTTTTACTTTTGAATATATTACCCAATTCTTATTTTGTTTGATTTTTCCTTGTTTTGTTGGGTTATTGGAGATTTCAGGGCCACCTCAGTTTCTTAATAATTGCGTAGAAGATCAGAGTTTGGGAAGAGATATTGTTGTACATCGAGGTCGCAAGAAAAGCAGAGACAAGAAAGATCTGCCTGCTGGTATATTGTTGTTGTTTTTACTTTTGAATTACTACATTTTCGTACTTAGCAAGTCTCTTGTCAGACCTCTTATCTAAATAAACTGCTT
This sequence comes from Salicornia ramosissima, assembly GCA_951394345.1. Lineage (NCBI taxonomy): Eukaryota > Viridiplantae > Streptophyta > Magnoliopsida > Caryophyllales > Amaranthaceae > Salicornia > Salicornia ramosissima. The sequence continues at coordinate 50,060,637 of OX596233.1, forward strand.
ATTATGTTGATTATCCTTCAATCCCAGTTATATATCATAATATCAATACAAAAAATTTGTAACATCAGGGCAATGGCTGGTCCAATCACTAGGTTTCCTAGCAAATTTCGCTACCTTTTCCTTTCCTTGCTTCATCCTATTCAAACATAGTGTGCAAACTGCAAAGAGATATAAGCAGCTATGCTACTTCTTTAGTTTGATTGGCTTGCCCAAGGTGGATAGAGACACTAGCTTGACTTAAAGAGTTTGATGCTCATGCTCTAGAGATAGAGCTCAAAACTCTTGGAAGGTGGTATGTATATTTCTTGGATTGCCTGTGTTGTTTTGAGAAACTAAAAATTGGAGAAGAATAGGGAAAATTGGAGGTTGCAGCCGTGGAGGCCATAGGGAAAATTGGTAAAATGACTCTTTGAGGTCTGTTAGGGGTTTGAGTTAAGTGACTTACATTGGACGACTTTCCGAGTTCCTTTTTTTTCAGTTTCCTATGAGTTGAGTGAGGTTTCAGAAATAGTATTTTTTCATTGATTTTTTCTTGATGAGGCTTTTGATACGGACAGACTTGTTTATGTGTGATGAAAACCGCACCTGAGCTTGTTGGGATGCATCAAATATGAAGAATTAAAGCTTTAGCTTATATCTCATTCACGTTGTTTTAAGTTTGGATGCATTAAGCTGAACTGTTTGTTCCCCCCTCTCTCATTTGCATTGAAGATATATTACTATGGCTACTGATGCTTAGAAGTTTGAGTCATGGATGTAGGAATATCATGGAGAATATTGGAGAAGAGTGGTAAAGTTGGATGCAGTCTGGCCTGGCTTAAAGTCCCTGCTTGTAAAATAGGGGATATGTGCTTTTGATCATGGATCTGAAAACCTGATTGAAGGAAAGCTAGGTGGGATTGTGATTTTTTTGTTTTTTGCGAGGTGTTAGTAGAGTGGATAATCTTAGGGACATGAGCATCGAATTCAGAAAGTCCACCATGGTGCTTAGAGGAGGGTCATATAGAAGAGGTGTGGCCCGGTGAATCTATTATCCAGTTTCATTTTTTTCTATAAAGTATAAGGCTGATATATATTTCTAGTTAATTAAAGGAAAAATATATATAAAGGAAACAGAAAGTACAGCAATCATTGCAAAGCATCAGATTGTATAACATTATGGCACAGTATGGCACTAAGTAGTAAAAATCTTAAAGGGTTTGCAACATTTGGGGCTACCTTGTGGTTAATGTTAAATCTTAGGGGGTGTTTGGTTCAACCCAATCCTTTGTTTGTTAGAGAAAAATGATTGGGTGTTGTTAATTGTAAATTGAACTACCTAAATTACCCTTACATAACCGGATAACCCCCAACCTTCCTTCCACTCACCTCACAACACTCTCACCCCATCTCACCCTATCTCACTCTATCAAGAAGACCGCCGCCTCAAATGTGTCCCCGGAACCACCACCGTTGGTATTTGGTAAGATTTTTTTATACGTCAAAGTTTGCGGGGAATGTCCAAATTTGAAACCCAAACCGTGGCATTAATCATTAATTTTCATTGAAATTTAATTATTGTAATTAAAACGCATTCATAATATTATCAAGGAAATTGCACGGCACATGAATTATGATAATTCTCAAATGAGCCTACGCATGTATTATAATAATTCGATACAAGCATGACAACGATACATTATCACTAGTATAATCACGAAGTTATTCGATACAATCATCAATCAAATGAATTGCACAATTACCATAGTTTTTGCACTAATTCATGCGTAATTTTTTCAATCTGATTGCAAACTTAGTCAAATTACGCAAATTAAAAAAAAAACCAAATGTCCCAGTTGGACGCCCAAACCATGGGAGGGACATCCCTGCCATGGTTTGGGCTTTAGATCTGGACGTTCCTTGTAAATTTTGACGTATAACAAAACTTAGTGGTGGTGGTGGTGTTGGGGACACGTTCAAGGTGGCGGTCTTCTTGCTTCTCTTCTTTGGCCCTCCTCCGGGCACCTCTTTGCTCGGTCATTGAATCATGGTGGTGGTGAGAGTGTTGTGAGGTGACTGGAGGTAAGGGTGGGGATTAATTAAGGGTAGTTTAGGTAGGTCAATTTTTTTTGGGGGCGATTGTAAGTAATCTTGGGGTGACGATTAACAAGACCCTTTATATTTTGTTCTCTACTTCCACTATTTTTTGCTTCTATTGTCTTTTCTCCCCTATTTTTTATGGTCAAAGGAAAATGTGTTTAACAATTATGTTTTCCATTGAAAATTGTTTTTTATCAAAACAAAAGTAGCCTTTGCTCAGGTTTATTTGTACATGCAGAGGTCATATAGAAACTTTACTTGGCAGGATGTGTTGTTTTACGGTTGATTTTTGCTTTCCTGTGATTCCTTTTTGGGTAAATAGCATATGGTGTTGTTTTTCTGTAGGCGCTGTGGTGGAGGCCAAACCCCATTTAGTTGGAATTCATGAGCGAGTAAGGAGTGATATTGAGGGCAAAGCTTCTTCAACTACAACTCAGCCGCAAAAAACTGATGGTGGCTCTCAACCAAGGTACTTTTGCATCTCACTTTAGCACACTTCATGATGCGTTAAAAATTATGCTCACTTATACTGGACAATTGAGGCATATATCTGTCATTAAGATCAATCCCTGTAAAAAAAAAAGGTTCATCCCTGTCAAAATTGTGCTTAACTTTGGTATATTAACAATCTGACATTTTAATAATCTGTGATTGCAATTCTTTATAGTTTTTGGAACAGTTGCATAGATTATTATTTCTGCAAGCTGATGGCCATAATTCTTTATACTGCGAATTGCCTTCCTCCCATTCTTTACAGTTTTAGTATATAAAAGTTATCAAGTAATCAATTTGAATCTTGTTTCAGCATGTGCTTGCAATGTGGAATACCAAAGACCTATTCAAGTGCCCTTGGGATGGTTTGTCCTGTATGTAGTGATGACTCCAAGAAGAAGGGATCAACCATTAAAGATAAAGAGAAGGTCAAGAGAATGAAAGGACAGTCTTCTCACGCGTCTTGGAAAAGTGAGACAGAGATGCACCTCAGACAGCACTTTGACTAGCTAGCAGAATCAAAAGGAACATCGTATACTCGGGCAATGTACATCAAACGGGAGTATAATCGTTTGTTTTGAGACATTATCGTTGGACCAGTGTTAGATTTTAGTTAAATTTATAGGCCTTATTTTTTCGGGAAGAAATTGCACCTGTGTTTTTATGATAATTCCGGTTGTTCAAATGTAATGTTTCTGAAATCCTGAGTTTATTATCTTAGCTCCAAACCTTGAAGAGTAGGAAAATAGTTGAGTTTCCATAACCTACTGGTGTAACTAGAAGAATGAAGGATGTGAAAATTACATTATGGTGCAATTTGATTGCTCTGGTATTAACCCGTGTTAATACTGAAAACGTGGAGTGCGGAAATCAATTTTTGGGGTGCGGAAATCACCATGGACCAAGACAAGAAGTTGAATTGATTGTTGGCTAGTAATTGTGAACACCCTACATGACCTAGTAACACTGGCTGAGTAAAATCAAATATTGCATTGATTCACTTTCTCCACTAAACATTAGATAATCATGGAAGACTTCTAAACGATTTCAGCTGACTAATAAGAACATTAATCGTGTTTTTTCGTACTTGACTTACTAATTACATGATTTCTCACACATATATCATTTCGGCTAACCAATAAGAACATTAAACATGTCTTGTTACAGTTGATTAACTAGTCAAATTAATGTGGGGACAGTTAAACATGTCAACTTAATTTCTCTCAAAAAACAAGAATTTCTTCTCCATGCCACAAGTGGTTGACATCATTATTTCTTTTATAGTGCCAAGACCTGAATCTCTCTTTATTTCCTTAGTTTTCAATTGTTTAGACTTTATTTTCTCTCTTTATGAGAGTTTTCTTCTTAAATTGTGGTTGGTTTAGGCTTTATTTTCTCTCCTTTAGTAAGAATTTGGAGTGTGGTTTTCTTCTTTTCTCAATGGGAAATTGAAATTTGGTAATTGCAGTTTATTTGGAAGATTAATTTAGTTGATTGTTCATCTGGTGAAGAACGAAGATCTAGGGTTTCATCATCATTGTAAATATCTAAATAGCCACGGAAGTATACAACAAACAATTACAATTAGGTTCAATTGAAGGTTCAAGAATACTATGAAAATGTTGGCTCGATAAAGGTGTTCATACTGATAAAAAATTAGAAACTTATACAGTTCTATCCCATTAGAAACAAAATTAATTTTGAAAGTTTAGAACTACAAATAAGAAATTTGAAAAAGAAAGTTTGAAAAAAAAAGTGAAACATTAATTACATCAATTTACACTTAATTTTGTAATAAAATTTTAAAATTATACCATTTTAGTAAATTTAAATGGATTACATATAAAAGTTTTTCATGTCTTTAATTAATTTACACAATTATGCTACTCTATCCATTTCCATTTGTTAGTTACATTTGGAATCTTTGATGATGTTGATGATAATAATATCACCAAGCAAATACAAGTCATTTACCGCCTACCATAACATGTATGCGCAATTTTGATCGCAACTCTACCGCAACTTTGGCTACAACAGCCAACAGGGTTCCTAATCCTTGTTTCCATTGGTTATCGTCTTGCTACTCACACTTTCAACCTTGTTGCATCTTCAGCCATGCTTGTTGAATTAATTGCAATTTATAATGATATTCGTTTTCTGCTAGAAGCAATGTTTTTAAATGTTGAGATTGAAGAGGATAATCTCCTTTCGATTAACATTGTCAACATAGCATGTCCCCTTGGAAGATCACTTATCTAGTCACCGAGATCAAACAATTTCTACTTCATTTTGACTCTTACATTATTAGACACATTTATTGAGAAGACAATGGAACATCTGATGATATTGCAAATGTAGGACATAGACATCTAGTACACTCTACTTAATGTATTCAATGTCAACCTCCTCTCACATTGTACTATAATTGAGAAAAAACACATTAGGTATTACCCTAATTAAAAAAACAACATAATCTTTGTAAAATCTATTTTTATACTATATCTTAAAAATAAAATAACATGGATACGCAATACACCAAAAGTCCACAGCTGCACTGTAAAAGACGAAACATTTTGCAAGGAAAATCATGCCCTTTTTCCCTGAACATAAGCCCATCAGTTTTTATAGCCATCCCAACTACTTGGACAATTCCAAAATTGGGATTTACTTTTTAAATCACCGGAAGAAGGAAAGAGAGGTACAATATCAATAGAAAAAAAAATTAAAAAAAAGATCAATGACCAGTTTAATAATGTGAAATAATATATTTCGCATTTAGAACATTCACATTGAACATTTATATTTTATATTTACGCCACTTGGTATTGTAAAATAAGTATTCTAATTATTAGAATGATTTGTGTGCCTTTGATTTATTTGCATCAAGAGTATATATACTAGGGTTAACTTAGGATACTAATATAACAACTTCCTATATCCATGCTAACAACCATCAACATAGTAACAAATTAATTAAAATAATTATTAATATTATATTCTATCACTTCCCCGCAGTTGAAGCGGGAGGTTTCCGGACGCTGAGACTGGAGCAAAAATCATCAAAACGAACCCGAGGTAGGCCTTTGGTGAACACATCGACAAGTTCATGGTGATCACCATGCACTAGGATTAAAGAAGAAATTTTTACGAAAATCTAGGGGAGAAAAGAATGCTGGCATGAGGATTCGATGACGGTACTTCTCTAAAAATCGAAAGGGAGCCAACTGCTCCGATTCTCATCCTTGAAGAATGCTTGTATGAGGACTCGATTCTCCAATTTATATCGATTTTCCAATTTATATCGATTTTCCATTAGTCTTTATTACTTTCTACATTATATTTTTCACATTTCATAAAACACAATTTTAAATCAAAACACCGCAAACTACACATAATACAAAATTATATATATTTGAAAAACATGTTGAGACGAACCAAACTAAATCTATCATGGCTATTTTTCATTATGGAGTAAAATTTGAAAGTCAAAATTTCAAAATGAATAATATCAATTCCTATAATGTAGCAAGTAATAAAAGACTGAGGATTATATTTTTCTTCAGCCCAGCCAAATATGTCCAAAATTTAGCATGTCAAACTTGTTTATTCTCAATAGCACTATAGCAGGCAACACAAAACAACCGCAGTCCAAAGTTACAGTGAGCCTTAGCAAGACATTTTAAGATCTGCAAACAAAATCAATCCTACCTACTAATCCATGGTTACATTAGGTGTGAATATACTAAACCCTAGATGCTTCGTACAGTAATTATACACAATAGCTTATCAAATTTTTAAAAATTCATATAGACATGATCAACAGAAAATATTAAGTTAAACATTTAACATTCAACAGTATTTTGTAGGCTTCGGATCTCCCTCAAAGTGATTACCTGAAACTCAGCCTTCTAGGCCGAACGAAGTTGTTGATGTCTTCTTTCTGCATCCCTAGGCAGGTCCAGCCAGCAAATATTGCATGACAACCACAGGGATACCGACAGACCTGCCCAGAACTAAATCTTAACTATACAACAGAAAAGGCAAAATTATGAAGCTTTAATACATATATTAAACAGGGCATGAGCAAAGCATGATTTGCTATTAGTGGAGAAACAGCTAATTAGGAACAGACATTTACCTAACAAGTAACAACTGACAAAGCAAGATCAAAACTTACTCTAATGTAAATCTAGTATAAATACAGAATGGTATAGCAAGTACACGCATGAATTACGAAGATGTATAGTTACAAGTGTCAGCATAACTGACCATGAAGAACTACAGGACTGAGCGCCAAACTTACAGGACTGAAGCCCCTTGCTGCCTTTAAATTTTTTTGGGCTTTCACTGAGCGCCAAACTCACGCATCAGTTTTCAACTGCTTCACCATTAGCTGAAGTAGTTTCTTCTTGAAATGCCGGTTTCTCAGCCATGATTGGACCATGATTACGTGCCTGACCCTGTCATTCAATTGACAAATAGTCCAAGGGTTCAATACTATTTTTTTTTTCAGATTACAAACTAGACTTCCATATGACAAATGTTTGGAAAAAAAAAACATCTCTTAGTTTTATTATCTCATAATGGCACCTGATATAGAATCCAACCCAATAACATAATTTTTTTGATGTGAAATTTCATAGTCACTCATTCTTCCAAAATAAACTCAACTTTTGATAATTCTAGAATAGTCCCGAACTGTAAGTGCATCCTTCTCAAAATAATCTGAAGTGATATTTTTTTTTGCTTTTACCCCCATGCTGGGATTATTGTGAATAAGAAAAGCAAAAGTTTGAATTATTTTAAAAAGATATACACAAAGATTGGTATTATTCTAGAATAATCAAAAGTTGGGATTATTTTGGGAGCAAATGGTTAAAAATTACAATTATTCATGTCAATTTTTCTAATACAATTTTGATCAAATCCAAGAAACCCCAAAAGGGTAAAACACTTTAATTTGATCAAGCCCGGTTTTTCTTGTTTGTTAGATTAAGGCCATGTTCTTTCGGACTGAATTAATCTGAACTGAATTGACCTTAATTTGTCTAAACTGAACTAAATTAATCTAAATCCTAGTCTCAGCAGGAGCTGAACTAAACTGAATTAAATTTGTCTGAACTAAAGTCTTAAGAATTAAGTCCAAAAAAACAGGACCTAAGTATTGGCCTATGCAATAATACAAATCATAATGAATTAAAAATACATCAAGTTCGTTAATAAATTCTAAGCTCATTTGGAGTTAACTCAATGCTACCATTCGTTAATTTAAGTTGATGAGCTACCAAATTATAGCTAAGCACAATTGAAGAAAGGTGTTATTAACTACTCTACCCACAACCCAAAATCATGAGTCACGATTGTCACATTTCCCACCTCAAACCTGAAATTAAGTGGAATCTAAAGGTACTCAATCTGAACACGATGCTACCAATAAATTTGGCATGTCTGTAATATATCTGGCAAAACTCTGGTACCTATGGCCATAATCCAATTATCTACATCTCAGCATGTAAGCTAAAATAACAAGATATTAAGGGTAACATAATTTAAACCACTTTACCTAAACTCAACTATGTACACCCATGTACCTAAAATTAATATTGATGCTAAGAATAGTCCTAAAATTTGGGACTCAAGGAAAAGTTAGCGATAATTAGGGAAGATGGGAGAAGGATGATATACATGGATGATTTATGTCTAGCAAACCCAAAGTTTTTTTTGGGAATAAGGCTTTGATGTTGTTTGTTACTAAGAATAGATCTTGATCCCAAATTTAGAGGAACTGCTCAAGTACATCTTCAACTAGTCTGAGAAAATTAGAGTATAAGATGATTTCCGGATTTCCCTCCTAAAAGAAACTACTTTCAAATAGAATGAGTATATTTTCTCATGCATTGAATCCTTTTGCCTAGTGAGCCATGCTATCCAAGCCTGATTATCTCTTTAAATCACGTAAAAGCTGACTTTGGCCATATCGACTTTAACTTACAGAATCAATTCCAGCCAGGGAATAAAAACATTAAAGGGAAATATGATGGAGAAAAAGGTTTTCATGACAACATGTATCAGTTGCACTATGTTCATAAACAACAATTAATTTTGCATATGGAATAACATGTAGTAGCAAAATCAATTTTCATCAGCACAAATCACTTGGCAAGAATCCAATTTCAACGAGTAAAATCAAATTGACAAGTGAAGTTAGTTTCATAGCCAAAATGTAGTTTGACTCTAATCAGTTTAGTATATTAAAGCTTGGTTGAAAAAACAAGAGGTTAATCCACTTTCTTAAAAATATTGTACAAATAAGCATTTTAGTAAAAGTCAAATAAATCCTTACACAAGCAATGAGTTGCAAATAGTCATTGATACAAGCATACAATAGTGTAGGAGACAAAAGAGAACAAGCATGCATACCGCAGTGTGAGACTTTACGGGCACAGTATCAAAAGGAGCTGCTGCAGAAGGGTCTGATGGTCTATGGAACAACAAGTGCGCTATTGATCGATCAATGGGATTTGTATCAGTTTCCATATCCATAAACCCTGTGCACCTACGAAAACCAATAAAAAGATCAGAAAACTCAACCACAAATGACACTAAGTAACTATAACTTTCCTACAAACATTTGGATTTATGCGTCATTAAGTCACTTAAAAACACAAGAATTTCTAGACCTTTAACTCCAACCCCATTAAACCATAGCACATTGTAATTTGACCTAAATTTTGATGATTTGAAAACGGAGCATTTCAACCAAGATCTTGAGCCAAGTGTAGATGCCTTGCGTTAATTATTCCACTTTGAAAGGAGGGGTGGATACGATTCGAACCCGTGACCTTTTTGCGACATTGGTTTTGATACCATGTCAAAGAACCATTTCAAACAAAAGCTTAAATTGATGGTTGAAGCCCAAGAATTGATTTTATACTCTATCAGATCTTACAAACACCAGTCTCATGTCCTTTTCAGTTGCTCACATTTTCAGTCTACATCTATATTAATTCTACATATAATGCTGATATGGCATCGCATATGCCATACATGACAATTTCATATAAAAGTTGGATTATTAAACACCTAGAACAAGTCTCAAACCCCTGTTCATTCGTTTGCAACTTGACATTACAAATTCACATTTTTGAATGGCAAAGAGGCAAAATACATCAACATCTCGAAATATACAAGGAATGGGAAATGCATACTTATTTGTTCCATCAGATAGCAGTGCTCCATTTGCATCTTTATCATCTTTGTCGCCACTGATAGGGTTGACACAATTATGCCTTCGCTCAGCACTCCTAGCCAGCCGATAGAGACTGTCTCTTATGCATAATTTTGTCCTTATATCTAGCTGGAATATAAAACCATGTTTAAGTTGATCAGTATCAAGGATATGCAGAGTAACAACATATTGAATCATTTAGAGTAAAAAATAGCAGAAAAAGTCATTTGATAAATAGGAAAAACCGACTCATATTTAAATTTTTTACAAAATGATATCTAGAGGTGGGAAACGTGTCGTGTCGTGTCGAGTTCGTGTCGTGTCATTTAATTAAACGGGTTCACACCCCTCAACCCTAACCTAATCCGTTTAATAAACGGGTCGTGTCGTGTCAACCCGTTTATATTAAACGTGTCAAAATCATTGACCCAAACCCGTTTATTTCGTGTCGAGTTCGGGTCGTGTTGGTGGGTTATGTAGTTTTTTCACGCTAAAGTTGAAAATCAAGTAAAATCGTGTCGGGTCGGGTTGAACCGTTTAATTAAACGGGTTGAACTCCCTCGACCCTAACCCGGCCCGTTTATTAAACGTGTCGTGTCGTGTCAACCCGTTTAATTTAAACGAGTTGACATTGTTGACCCAAACCCATTAATAACGGGTCGATTTCGTGTCGAGTTAGCGGGTCGTGTCAAGGTTTCCCACCTCTAATGATATCAATACATAAAACCAGTGTTACATAGGTCACCTTTTAGTTTGCTTCTATAATTCGCGGTTTGCCCAATATGGGCCAAAAATAACCCAAAATCAAGCATAATTCGCTTTTTTCGGTTCGCAATTCGCATGGAGTTTAGGGAACTATGTAAACACTGGTAAAAAATAGCTCTTAAGATGGAGCAAACTATGTAATATCAGAAATAATCACAAAAATAAGCAAAGGGTGACTTTGACTAGCCCTTCCGGTTCCACATTAACAAAAATAAGACCAAACATTTGCCTTGGTGAAGTACTTTTAGACAACCGAGAGGATCACAATTTCTTATGCCCCCCATCCCCCGTGCCATAAATTGTATAAAAAAAAAAACCAAAAATTCTGCAAATTACAAAGTACTCCATCAAAAATTAGCAATGTTTGCCTTTTCCTTTTTTTCAAGACATGGATTCTAAAAAATGCATTGAAATTCGAAAGGAATCAAACAAGATCCTATATCTGTTTTTCCTTGCTTGTGTAAAGACAAAGAGAGTCAAAGTACTATATGAATAGTGTCACAATCAAAATGTAGCATCTTTTTTCGGACCAAGGGAGTACTTGCATTTACCAACAAAAAAAATGTTGCAATTTTGCATAAAAAAATGTTGCAATTTTGCATAAAAAAAATGATGAAGTCCAAATATCTATTCAAACCATTGTTTCAGTAGTATTTATACCTTCTCCATGACATTTTGAAGTTGTTGAAAACTACTAGCATCAATTGCGATTTCATCCAAGACTGAGCTCATGCAAGAACTTTCCTGTATGTTAGAAGAGTCGAGCTCTGTTGCAATACCAACATCACCATCAACTTCACTCTGACCTTCAACTTCAGTTTCAAAATCAGAAAGCTTCTTAGCACAAACAGGATCAGTGTCAGCTCTTTCAGCCATAACGTTGCCTTTGTCAGGATGTCCAGATAATCTGCGTTGAACTGGCCTATCTTTTTTCTTGTTCCTGGAGACAGAAGGATTTTGAAGAGAAACATCTTGGCTGCTCTCCACTGATTGCATCTGGCTGGATGCAAATGAAGAATCCCTTGGGGATATAGCAGGAAAGCCAGTGTCTTCAGACTTAATTATAGACGATGGAATACTTGGTATACCTCCAGAAGAATGATTGTTGCTGGAATTTATCAAGGGAGTTGGCATCTGTATACAACTGCCATGAGAAGCCTCTTTCTTTCGATGATTTTCAGACAAGAAACTACATTGGAAGTTCAAGGAACGATTTGACTCTGCTTTTTGTTTCAGGTTGTCAAAATCTATGAAAGAGACACTATTTTCTGGTGGATGTTCTTTCCTTTTTCCTTCTGATGACTTCTGGGGCTTTGGATGGCTGACATTTGACAGGATCTGCCACATAAAGTAAATTAAGCATGAATAATCAAGAGATTGGAATAAAATGCTTCTGATATTAAAAATTTACAAGTATCATAAAAACATAAGTACGAAGCCCACATTAGCTCTTTCTTTAGTAAGGAAGAATTACTAACAAAAAAATGACAAGGAAAAAATGAGCCTACTGAACTATGAGTTCAGAGATAAAACTATAAAGTGACAAAAGCGCTTCACTAATGGTTTTACAGAAATCAAAATTTTCAAATCTACATAACTTGACAGTAAAGCAAGAGGTTTAACCTAAAAATACATGGGGAAACCCAAGATTCACAGCTGGACTACTCAGAACTGTACTCATTTTAAGTCTTAGTAAACTTATTGAGCCACTAGTTTCTTTTCAATGTTTTATTATCTTTTTAAAAGATAAGAATGAAATGTTAATATTAATAATGAATATAAATAGCACTGACTAACTCATTGGCTTCACAGCTAATCATTCAAGATATGTTATTTTTCAATTCCAAACTATAAATGGTCAACATCAGATCCATCAGAGTTCATATCATACTCTATCTAGCTGTTGTAAAACAAAGACAAACAACTTTTAGTTATAAAAAATTGACCTGTGATTCGCTATCACTGCCAGAAATAACCCTGGATCCTTTAATGTAAGAAGTATTCGAGACAGAGCAGTGGCCATTTGCAGTCAGCTTCTGTGAGCCTCGCTTGCAGTCGACTGGTGTAAGCTTTTCATCACTATCATCAGCAACTAAGCCATTATTGCTCAGCCCATAAATTTCTTGCTGCTCTATGACACTATCTAAGCAGCTTGTACCACAGCCTGAAAGGTGAAAACCTGGCTTCATAGGATCATTGGATCCTTCCATTGCATGCGAAGATGATAACCAGCCCAATTCATCATTATCGTCAATGCCTAGACCAAATGTTGAATCACAACTTCTGCATCACAATAAGTCCATAATAGATTAAGTTCATGAACAATTTGTCTGGACAGTCTGCATGAAAGGGCTAAGACATGAATGGGGAAGTAAAAAACAAAGGTATCCAGATACCTAAACATCCTGTCAACATCTTCAAAATTTTCTATCTCAGTCCACCCATAGTACAATAGATCACTGCTCTCTTTGTCATCAAGATTATTACCAAAAAAGCCAAGATCACTTTCTGACCGAGTTGCATTATTCAGCTCATATTGGTACAAGTTATTGTTCAGGGAAGCTGCTTGATCTTCGAGTATAGGATCATTGGCACATAATCCATTACCTGTAGGATCCATATTACTACTTTTCATACAGAGGTCAAAGCTCCTTTCTCCATCAGATGCGGATTTTTTTCCACTAAAATCTCCATCAAGTGAAGCAGAAAACCCTCCACCAGATGAGTGAGATTGTGGGCTCTTATCCAGCATTTTTTGCTTTTCACCTTTCACAACAGTAAAGTTTGTTCCCTCCTGTCTTCTAATGACATTGTGTGGAGCGCTTCCATTGTCAGTATTACTTTCAGCAAATTCTTGTTCAACTCGTAATCTCTTACTACTGTTACTATCAACTAAAACTTCACTCCTATTGTCCTCAGGATGAGGCACTATATGGTCGTCATTATCACCAAATTCCCACACAATATCTTCTAGCTGTAACATCAAAAGATTATCAATTCAACAGTTTTCCTTGGGATTGGCAAGAAGGAATTAAAATATAAAGGTACAATTTAAAATATAAAAAGAAAAACGAGAGGAAGATATAATACAAGGTACGAAACAGTAGATAACATCATGACAAAACAGAAGAAACTTAAGATATGCAAAACTAATTGACAGACCAGTCTACTAGCTATTCACAATTTCAAAAGCTGAAGTATATGGATGATTTAGATCAAACAATTAACTTTTTCACAACTCCCGAAACACAACTTTAAATATTAATATTGTTAGTTATATACAAGAAAAAATTATATAAACAATATAACTGGAAAATACACATAGAGAGGAATAAACAAGATCTCATATGACAACATCTTTCATTGCATATATAAAATTAAAGAGGGTCAAATTCACCATATAAATGGTACCAAGTCAAAATCGAGCAGTTAAAATGGGACGGAGTGGGTAATTAAATATATCCTCTCATTGAAACTCTAGAGGTCAAGACAATCTTCCACAATTACACACATAAAGGTGATAACTAATTACTAAGAACTTATTGAGAAGGGAAAGCAAAGATTTTTGTATGCCACTACTTAGTATCATTCAGCTAGATATAGAATAAAGAATCAACAAACAATGATTATTGAATCCTACATACAACCTCAATCACTTGTATCACGCTTTGTAGCTCCTTTTGCTGCAAATTCCTAGTATTAATGAACCCCGCCCCACCCTCCCTTTTTAAAAAAGATACCAACAAAAGAAAACAACATGGTTGATTTTAAGAATTTACTTCTCAAGCATCTTTCCTCTAGCACTCTAAACAATTGCCCCCGAATCCCAAAAAAAAAAAAAAAACACTAGAAAATAGGACTTAAATCTTCAATTCTTGATTAGGATGTTCTAGAAGTAGATACACATCTGAAACCTACAGGTTCAAATCTTTGATACTATGTATAACTGGACAAAAACAAATTTAACCTCAAAAGTTATGCAAACTGTAAATCCAAGTTGGCCATTTAGATTATGAATGGTTGCTCAAACCTTCATCAATGTAGAATTCTAGATCATATATCATGTGGAATGCAAAACAGGGATCATTACACAGACACCACATTTTCACTACTTGCGGTAAGTTTGGTACACCTAGACTCCTTAATTACACTATTAAGAATTAAGGACTTGTCTCATAATCAAATGTGTCAATTAGCCACATGGTTCTAAGTTCTAACCTGAAAATCTCTCTTTAACAAATCCTAACAGCATGCTGTTAGGCACCACAATTGCCTTTACGAAGCCAACATCCTTGTCGTCTTTATTCTGTTCCATCCTTGCATGCATGAACACACGAACATGATGTAACTTATGGCAAAACATGTAGAATAAGGGTACATGGTCGCCAGCCCAATACACACCCCTGCTCTCATCGCTTAACAAGGCTGGTTGTTGCACCATATCTTCTTCCCTTGGATGGCTCTGCATATTGTCTTGATGAAATGGATCCTGTTGCACTTCCAGATCTGCACACCAGCTTCTTGAGCACATCAATAGCTGTTGTTATAAGGACACTAATGCTTCCACACATATGGCTGCCCAGCTGGTAAATTTCATCTGCTTACCAATAGTATACACATACCATGCATACTATTCATGTTTTTGGAATGGTAGTAACATTTATTTTGGGGTTCAGGATCGACCGCATTGCACATCTGTTTTCCTGCTTCCCCAAACCTTACACTCTATCAGTGGCGTATCCAGGATTCTAAATATGTGGGTTTGAAAAAATTAAATACAAGGCGACTAAATTGATTTGTAGGATAAATGTTAATAAGTTTGTGCTATTGTGCTAATGCTAGTATTTATTTATTTTTGCTTTTTGTAACATATATATGCTAACTTGCTAAGTTGCACGGGGAGCAGTTCGGTAGTAAGGAAACAAAGACGGCTACAAAATATGTTGGTTTTTAAAAAAAATAGGACACGGATACAACAAATAGATAATATTAAATAATTTTAAAACTAAGAATTTTTTATTACATTTTCAACATCAGTTGGAATATTTTAATTTGCTATAATAAGATAGGGAAAATATAAAGTTTTAAAAACACATGAAAATATGAAGAAAAAAATTTGGTTAAAACTATAGTAAAACTTGAAATAAAAATGTTTAAGTAGAGTAGATCATCGGGTATCCTAAAAGTACCGGTATCGTTTCGAATACAACTAACTAAAGGAAATATCCTTGCTATTTGCCTATTTAGTATGCAAGTATATTTAAAATCTTTAAATCGATGAAATATGGTTTACATAAGCTATGGGAAAAGGAGGAAAGAAGGAAAGAGAAATAAAAGTAGAAGAACAAGGGAAAGGACCATAAAAAAAAAAAGATAAAAGGAAAGAATCACATGAAGAAAAAGGGAAGAAATGAAAAGTTGAAGGATGATGGCCAAAATGTTCAGATTTTGAATCTATGATCCGTCAAACTTTGATGACATTTGGGAAGTTGTTTTGACCAACAAACTCGAATTTTTTTTATGTACAATACTTAATTATGCAAGATATTTCTTTTCACTATATCCACTATGGATTCAATGAACAAGTTGAACCCATAGTGGATCCGCCACTGCCCTTCATATTAAACTCCGTAACTTTCATACCTTTAAATTTTTGGTGGCAATTCATCAAATCACTGATTAATAATGTCTTTGTCTGAGCCCTTGATGAGATGTAATACTTCACCACATACCTGCTCACTTCTTCACTACCTCTTTCCAAGCCCACTCATGTATCCCTCAATTCCATCTCACCCTATAGCTTCATATCTTGAAGATCTAAGAGACCAACCCTTAACTTTCTTCAATATGCCCTAAAAAGATAGGCTCCCATCATTACTCCTCTTGTGAGATTTCAAACAAAAACACCTACCTTTTATGCATCCCTCTTATGCATGTATACATAATATACTCCCCAGTCCCCACCAAAATCTTCTCCTTCCATATCCTATCGCAAGCCATGCCCTTTACAAAAACATACCACCTTATCTTAGAGCCTCTGGTTGTCTACACTTTCCTAAATCATCCACAATTGCTCCTTTACCTCCTTACAAGCTATCTACAAGTTTCACATTTCTTGGGTTCCCACCCTCTCAATGTGCCTATATATGCTAGTAATGCTATGAGATGACTACCAATAAAATCACCACTTCACACCACATCATTATGGTGAGTTTGTCTTCCTTTTTGTTCATCCTCAAGTGACCATATATATTTAAATACTTATTTAGAGTCCTCATATGTTCACATTATAGGCATTTGAGTCTTGTTAAGTTGTTAGTCGTTACTAGTGTATGATTTATAAATTGCCCGCGTAAACTCCAATACGTAGATATCTAATTAGAGACCTTAGTTCTCGCATTCTGACAATATGAACTTTAGAAAATACAATAAACTATAAACAGACTATATGGTAAAAGATTGATAGAAAACAAGGGTAGCATAGAGGGCAGCTTGCTCCATTAATTTTACATATATTTGGACACAAAAGTTTAGCTCCGTACCCAAAGTCATTTAACTTTATTTTCGTGCCCGCACCCATACTCATTTTTGTCCCCATCCCGACTCAATGCAACCGAAGCCTAAATCGTAGAAGCGTAAATACAATGGCAAGGCCAAGAAGCATGTCAATCAAAAAAACATCCCAACTCCGTACATATTTACAATAAAGCCGGTGTCAACACCATTAATTCACCTACCGTGCACTCCATAGCCATAATTTGAACTAGTTGCATATATTGAACACCAAAAAGTTGCAGACAACAGCAAATTCCTAGAACATGTGCCGTCAAAATAGGTCACCAGCAATCTTCAAAAGATTAATCAGGAAAACATTGCCCCTCAATTAGCGATATGCACAAAAAGCCTTTGACAAAACCATAGTTGATCAAGAGTTTTAAAATAAGGACACTCAGTATTCAAATGACCTTTAGTGAATCCAACTAAGGCATAGTTCTTTAACAAATAACCATGAATATGATGAGATTGAAAGCACTACAATCACTACATCAAGTGCTAAATGAATACCTCGTAAATGCGCAAATCTGACATCACTTGGAGAATACTTATCCAGTTTGCAGAACATATATTGCCCAAATCGACATGTTATAGATACAGAGCTTCTTCTGCAAATTAAGACAAAGTGAAGATTATCAGCTCAGTATAAAACCATTAGATAACTCAATAAATCAAACAATAGCAACCCTTAAGCAACTCCAACTAAAAAAAAAAAAGCACAAAAACCCGATTATTTTTTCTTCTGCTTTTTCAATCAACTCAACATAAAAAATAAAAATATATATATCTTGAAATTTATTTTCTGGACAATCTTCCAATGAATCTACTATCACTGTAACCAAAGAACAAACACTTCAGATGAACAAATCAAGCCATTAAATTCACAGGAAAAAAAAATTACCAACCAAAAGAACTCCAAATCTGACTTCTGCAATATTGTACAAAAATTTTAGATTCAAACGCAAATCAAACCAACTCAAAAAACAAGTATTTAACCAAAGATTCAAACCTAATTAAGCACAAATATAACACCAAAAAAAGAAAGAAATTGATATTTTTCCACCAACCTTGACTTGAATACTTTCTTACAAAACTCAAACCAACTTATTCAAAAAAAAATCTGAAATTATAAAACTAATTCAGATGAATCAATCAATAACCACAAAAATTGTAGCAATAATTTTTCACTTTCTTCCAGGAGTTTCCAGAGACTACCAACCAGTAGTAGTAGAATAGAGATGTAGAAAGAAGAAAGCAATCTGGAATTTTTTTTTCCAAAAAAAGAAAAAAAAGGAATAAATGTGAAATGAAATTTATATTTTTTAAAAAATAAGGGGGTAACAGCCAAAGTTAATAGAAAGGCGACACGTGGCAACGTAATCAAATGAACGATGAAGGATTAAAGCGAGCAAATTAAGAAGAGTGGGGGATCAGAATTAGTGGCAGAGAGGTGTGCGAGGAGATACGATCAATTTCAGCCATCTGATTGGTCCACGTGGTTTCATTTGTGTGCGATTAACACATGTAAGGCTGATGCTCGTTGTATTTGCCAATAATAATTGATTAATAATTAATTAATTAACTAATGTTGTGAAAATGGGGAAAATTCTATCATTTCATTCAGTGAAAGGGTATATATACGAGTTGTCAATAGTATATAGCAGCTAACCCTAATTCTTGAATGTTCTTAGAGTATAGCCAAAGGTATAATGGTCATCCACTAATATATATTACATAACAATTAATTAGTTTTTTATGCATACAATGCGTGTCACGATTTTAAAATATTCGTTAATATAATTAATATGTTAATAAAATTAATAAGTTTCCACATAATTTTTAAAAACTATTAAATAAATATTTTTTATTTTTTAAAATTTATTCGTGCTTATACATAATAAGAACACTGCAAATCGAGTACAAAATTTATTTATTTTTAAATAATTCATTATTTATTAATTAATATTGGGTGTTAAGATAATTTTAATTACACAATTTTCAATTTGTTGTACTTGTGATTTTTAAAATCGTGATTACTTATTTTAAACTATTTGAATGCGTGCGATAATCTTAAAATAATCTTAAAAAACAGTAACTTGACAATAAAATTAATAAGTTCACACATAATTTTCAAACCTGTTGAAAAATGTTAGTAACCGGATGTACAAGTTAATTTGATACGTATTTTGCTCTAATTTGGCTCAAATTTAATTAATCAAAGTTTTAATTTGATTAATATTACTTAAGTAATTGGACAAAAATCTGTTGTCCTATTATGTGTTCCACTTTGCGTCCCATTTCTTGTAATTGGACCATTTTCTATTTAAACACAAATAAAGGCATTTAAATAAAATTAAGTTTAATTAGAAAATGACCCAATTAAAGGAAGTGGGACACAAAATGGAACACATTATGGGACAACAAATTTTTGTCCAATAGAAAATATTTATGATTGCATTTTATCAATTTTGACCTCAAATCCAACTTTTAAGGGCAAATTTGTCCTTTATTATTGAAAATGTTTATTTCTAACAAAAATTGAGATATTTTTATCACGCAAAATAAGACTTTTTTATCGCTTTATCAATTTGACCTAAAATTCAGGCCTTAGGGCCAAACTGACCCTTGATATGCTAAATTGGAAATTTTCATTACTCACGAAAAGTGAGACATATTTTGGAAGCAAAACGGGACGTTTTTGGTTGTTTTTTTATTAATTCCAACCTTAGATCCAACCCTTAAGAGATAAACTGAACCTTACTATGCTAATCTAAAAAAATTATTTCTCACAAGTTTTGAGATATTTTTAGGCACACAAATCGAGACGTTTTTTGTCAATTCTGCCCTTAAATCTAGTCCTTAAGGGACAAACAACCCTCGTTATGCTAAATTGGCCCTTTAAGGGCTAGATTTAATGTCAGAATTGACAAAAAAATGAAACTGACCCTTTAAAGGTCGGATTTAAGGTCGAAATTGACAACAAAACATAAATACCTCATTTTACTTGCTAAAAAATGTCTCATTTTTGGTGAGAAATAAAAATTTTCAGTTTTATCATAACAAGGGTTTGATTGGCCTTTATGAGGGTCAGAATTGACAAAAAAAAAATGTCTCATATTGAATGTCAAAATGTCTGGTATTGCATGTCAAAAAGGTTGAAAAAATGTTATAATTAAGTTAAATCAGGTCAGGTTATATAAAGTCAAATCAGATCAGTTCAAATCAAGTGGAATAAGTTGAAGAGAATGCATCCAAATGGAGAATGATTTTGGCACTCTCCAAATTAATTTTGACACTTCTCCCCCTTACTATTCATATGAGAAGATGAGGAGTGCCAAAATCATCACCCGTCAAAATAGTATCATACATTCATAATCTCATACACATACATTGTGAGAGCTTGAATCAAAAACACCCCTTATATTGGCGAGAGATAGATAGTATAGTAGTGTAGAATATAATGAGCGGGGAGTATTTACAACCACACAAGTGTATGGGGTGGGACCCCTTTATGATTATTAAATTATATATCGGCGCCGACTCGTTTGTTAGAATTTTGGCACATCGAATCGAATGATGGAGAAGCCTGTAATGGGCTTCCACTTGTAACGTGACCTAAACCCGTGGACCCCACCAACCTGCTACTGCCCCAAACTAGTTGTTTACATTAAACAATTGTGCACTTTGTGCTAATCTCTCTTCCATCCCCTATACCTATATTAGTCACACATTTGTTTAGCAAAATAATTTAGGCAACTCATAAATTATTATTTATTATTTTTTTTGTCAAAAGGAAAAAAAAAAAAAAAAAACTCCCAAAATAAAAACTAAGCATGTTGATTAACAAGTGAACCCGGTAGACGCAGGCTCTTTCCACCAGATATAACGGTTACACTAATAGTAATAAATGTGTGAAATAACAAGTGGACAACAATTATATATTAACATAATTACTAGTAAAGCAGTGACATAAGTGGTCAGATTCTCCATGGCGTCCTTTTTTCTTTGTGTAGGCTGAATGTTCTTGAATTTGTCTCCTAGCTTGACATCCTGATTGAACTTGAGGTAGGACATGTTTCTCATGGGTTTGTTGTTTTAGTAACTCCAACGATGGATATTCAAGTTGCAGCTCCTAGCTTCATTTTCTGTTTTATTCTCGTTCTAACTTCCGGTGGCATTCCTGCCAAAGATGGCCTCTTCATTTGGCCTTGATCATTCTCTCTGCTAGATGGCAGATTCTCCTTGCCTACAACGGACTCCTTGGTCACTCCTTGACCTAACTCCTTTTTCTTCTTTCCTTCACCTGGGGTGGCCACTATTCGTAAGGTGATGGGTGTACCAATTGCGAGGTGTAGATATTGGATTGGATTGTTTTGTTGCAATAAAAGATAATCCCTCTTTGTAATAGAATGATATGAATCCTGCATTTTTCAGTTTGCATAACGATAATTAGGTTCCGCAAAATTTCATTCTTTTAAGTTTGAAATGTATTTTTCTTGTGCCATCATCTTATCCATATTTGCTTGAGTAGTTCCTTGATTGATAGTGTATTCATTGTTTCATTGTGTCTGTAATCTTCTCTGATTTGTCGACTCATCTTGGAATCCACCTTACTACTCGTCGGGGCCCTTAAACATCATTCACTCTTTCAACCTTATTCTCCATAGTCATCACATGCTCCTTGAGTTTACTCATACAAAGAGCTATATTCATGAGAATGCATAAAGCCAACTCATCAAAAATTTCCTTTTCATGGTCTCCAATTGTATGTCTGTCACCTTATAAATTGTTATTCCCACTTTTCTATGTGAGAAAATGAGAATTGAATAGTAGAAATTTTTGCCAAAAAAAAAAGAATAGTAGAAAAATGGTTGAGTGTATAATTATATACTTAGATAGAAGATTAACGTACCCACATTATCCAGCTAAAAAAAGTTTGAGTCTTAACCTAGTGTTTAAGTCTTGTGGATGTCGAGCCTGCGTTATTGAGTTCGAACCTCACCGCACGCACTTGCGAGGATTCATTATCTTCCCTTTGGAATGCGTGTGCTGGCCATATTTGGTCGGTTGACCTGTAACAAGGTTTGGTTCAAGGCCTAATATTCCCACATTATGCAACTTAAAAAAAATAGAGTAGTAGCACATTGTTCGATGGTGAAGGCTTCGACGCTTCGGCCTTCCGTACCATTAAAAAAATCTAAAAAAATAATTTTAATGGGTTCAACCTATTATAGCAAGTAAAAAATTTGCTTAACTTAATAATGATAAAAAAAAATGTTACAAAGTTGTCTTATTTTTAAATAACGAAGAGTTTTGCTCATTTTGGAAAGACAACTCAATTCATGTCATGTCCAAAATAAACATCTCATCTCATGCTAAAAAAAACATGGATGAAGACGTTCTTATGCTCAATTCCAAAATTTTAAAATATTTTCTATGCACGGTCCCGACTGATCCATCTATATCTTCTACTTGCTACTAAAGTTGTAACCAAGATTTCTATGTGTCGGCTTCTCCTTATTTCTATGTCTTCTTTAATATTAAATAATAAATAATTTTCAATAATGAATTAAAAAATCCTTAAGAAAAATCAAAAAAAAAAACGCTAAAACTTGATTTCATGGAGGAAAATTAATAACAAAAAAAAACCCTCCTAAAAACGTGACTTCTGCAAAACTAATATTTCTTTGATGATCCTTTAATAATTATGTTATTTCAAATAAAAAAGCTAATTTTTTCTTTAAAAAAATATAATTTATAAACTAATTGTTACCTACTAACAATATTTAAATTAATCTCCCTAAACTTTTGCAAAAAATAATAATTATTTAAAATTTAAATAAATTGAATCATATAAAAATATCTTTTAAAAAATTAATAAATTTTATTTAATTAGGATATATATACCGAACATAATTCGGGCCAAAGACTAGTACCTATACTAAAGCAATAACCACTACCCAAATTTTCCCTCCTAAATTTACTCTTTACTTCCCTCCCAATATTACCCAAAATTATTAATTATAAAAAATAAAAAAACAAATATTTTTCCTCTTTTTAAGAAAACTCTTCAACTACCATTTTCATGTACAAAAGTTTATAAAATAATTTTTTACATTGACTTTGGAAAATGAAATCAAGTTTACTCCGACACATAAAAAAAATTACTTCGAAAAATCAAATACAATATAAATCTATATTTATCTACTTAACTTAAATTTTTGTCTTTTATAATTAATCATCTTAAAATATTGGTTAAATTCTTATGACTTTCTCATATCACATCTATACAACTATATGGATTGATATTAACCCTTAACACCCGAGTATTACTTGGGGTATTATCTAGTACGACTACTATACTTGTGCCTAAACCTAACAAAGCCAATTCGAAATCCGAAACCCAATCCGAAATATCCGATCCAAATCCCAAGCCAATCCAACCTTATTTGGTCCGAAACTCATCAGAATCCGAACATGACCAATCTGAATCCCAATTCGATCCGAACCTTACCTGGTTCGAAATTCATTCGAAATCTGAAAAGGACTGATTCAAACTTGTCCCGATCCGAAAAACAAGTCGATTTGAACGTGTTCAATCCGATCTGAAAATAAACCGATTTGAACTCGTCCGATCTAAAGCAAATCAATTTTTTGTTTACAAAATCTTTTATACACAATAGTTTGTTGGGAGTATTTCTTAGTTACATTTAGAATCTTACCCGCTTATTAAGGTAAAAAGGTAATGAAGTTTATAATTATTGTTTTTATTAAAAATGTTTGTTTCAATATCTTTATTATTAGTGCTTATTATGAGTTATGATAATTAATACAACTTTTTTTATTTGTTGTATCCAATTACAATCATGATTGAATTAATTAACAATGACATTATAATAATAAA
Organism: Salicornia ramosissima; assembly: GCA_951394345.1. NCBI lineage: Eukaryota > Viridiplantae > Streptophyta > Magnoliopsida > Caryophyllales > Amaranthaceae > Salicornia > Salicornia ramosissima. Next base: position 50,084,660 of record OX596233.1, read on the forward strand.
TGTTTTCAATTAAAGACAATAAACATGATTTATATAAATAGAAAGATTCCAAATGTAACCAATAAAAAAAATCACCCGAAACGAAATATGTAACCAATAAAAGGAATCGTTCATATATAAAGTTATTTTGCTTTAATTTTAGTATGTTTGTCATCACATATCGTTGAATTTGAATGGTTTTTGGCTAAGCATGGGTGAAAAGTGTACACAAAACTAATCTCTTTGATAAATCAAACAAGCACTGCTAAAACGGTCTGACCCGAATTGCCTAATCCGAGAACGATCGGATATGAAATGGTCCCAATCCGATTTTGGTCTGAAACCTCAATCCAAAACCCAATTCGGCCTGAATAGTGCAACGGTCCGAATCGGATTCGAAAGTGGACCAAAAGTAAAATGGTCTGAAACAGTCCGATTCAAAATGATCTGATCCAAACAATCCGATTGCCAGGTCTACTCGTGCCTGAGTTGGACTTTTGTGGCAAGGGGTACAAGCCATCCCACACTCCTTACACATTCCAGTAGGCCCAATATGTCATAGCAATTAGCATGATATGGTTTGGGCCGTTTTGCACATTAGCAACTGTGGTAGTACGAGTTTTTGCTACTCAAAGAAAATATTGTGCTTTTGTTTTTTTACTAAAGTTTCATGAAATATTTGAGATATTGAGCTCCAATCATAGAATTGTCTTATTAGACTTAGGCCTTGTTTAATTCAAATTATTTCAACTCCTTATTATTTATTTTAAATCTGATCATATAATTAAATTAGATATTTTTTAGGAAGAATTACTTTTAATAATCCAACATTTTGGTCGTTCGCTTGTAATAAGTTAACCTTCTGATTATTATGGAATAAGCTAATCTTTGTACCTTATTCACTCAAAATAAGTACAACAAGTAATTAACCTAATGTAGAAGGTTACCTTCCACGTGTCATATAATAATTGGTGCATTAATAAAACTTTTTTCTTCTTTTTTGATAGAAAAAGGTGCATTGATCCATTAATAAATTTTAATTAAAATGAAAAAGACAAAATAAAGCTATAAGTAAAAAAAATAAAGTTAAAAGGAAAACAAAATTAAAAGAAAAATTTCCATCTATCAAATGTCTCCTCTTCCTTCCTCCATCGTCATTCCACTTGTAATACTCGAGTTTTTTAACATTTGAATTGTAGCTATTTCTAATTAATTCTATATTTTTATTCATTTATGAGTTTACTTTTAACTAACAATAATCCAACATCATCTTCTTCCACTCTGAAGGAGAAAGTTGCAGCACGGACATCGAAATCGGGGAAGGAGAAGTCAGAGGAGACACCGGAAATAAGAGGTGGGGCAGATGAGATCAAAGGTCGGCCTTTTGAGAAGACCGATGCCGGCACCGACACGATTTCTTCCACAACGATTTTGGAGAGGGTGGAAGTGTTGTGGCTCGCCGCAGATTGTTGCAGGCCTTGCAGGATGACATTTGATTGCTGGAAGTGGGAACGGTTTCACAATGGTTAGGTTGTTGGTTAATGTGTGGATAGGGTTGATGGCTGGTAGGGCGGTTCGGCTGGTGGGGCGGTTTTGCTAGTTGAGCGGTGCAGCTAGTGGGTCGGTTCGGCTAGTGGGTCGTTGGTTTGGAATTTTTTTATGGATTTTATTGGATTTTTTTTTTTTAGGGAAAGATAGGCGAGCATTTTATTAAATAATATCAAGGTCCGCCAAAGTGAGAACACTTTGCAGGAATGGAGCAAAACAAACTAATTCCACACTGTCCCTGGTATCCCATCTTGCCACAAGGTGAGCTACCGTATTACCAGCTCGCATAACATGAGAAAACATAAAAGAAATAAAAGAAAGACCGTGTAACCTAATATCATCAAAAATAAGATCAATCGGAGCCACCCCCTTCCTACACAAAGCAACACCATCAACCACGTTCAAAGAATCGCATTCTAACCATACATGTCGGTACCCATATCTCGCCGCAATGTTTAGACCAAACCTTGCTACCTTAGCTTCAGCCACTTCCGGACAGCTAGCCCAGTCAACTCGAGTCGCCGTCAATTGAATCAACCCAGCATCATTACGTACCACAACCCCAAGTCCCACCCGGTTTGCGCCAACCATATGAGCATCCACATTAATTTTCATCCAACCTGAAGATGGCCGATCCCACGAGTTCTGCGTGCATGGCCTACATCCCACCGATGTGGGAAACACCTTCCTAGCATACATGCAGAAATCCTCCATAAAACGCGCCAAACCCGCTGCCACCATCTCATAATTAGGTCTCTCCTCAGTGAAAACCACAAGATTACGACATCTCCACGCAGCTGCAATGAGAGTAGCAATGGACCTCAACTCCTCTCTACTACAACAATCAATAAGCCACTTCCATCTTGTATAGAAATCCTCAGTTGGAGCACCCCGAATTTTGTCTATCAACGGGCTAAACTGCCAGATCCTTGCTGCTGGTTCACATTCGAATAAAGTATGGATAATCGACTCCGACTCAGCCCCACAAACGGGGCAAGCCGCAGAATCCGTGACATGATGCTGCTGAAGCCTCTCCTTCACTGCCATATTGCCCCTACACGCGTTCCAGAGAAAAGTACAAAGCTTCGGCGGAGCCACCATCCCCCAAACAGGCCTCCACACTTGCAAATCAGCATCACACACTAAAAAGCTGGGGTGAACCCTGATAGGAGGGATTTTCTTACCAAATAAAAAAACCCCCGTCGTAGTATGAGTGGGGGTGTCGAACACGGGGAAGGTACTTCGCACTAGTCTAAGCGTGAGCGTTGAACAAGCTAGGTCGGGTGATGGTCGCGAGAGGCGAAGGGAACTAACTAAAACTACACTAAGGAAACAAAAACAAAAGGGACTAGGGTAAGAGATCCACAACTCATACCACCATGAATTATGAATCAATCGAAACTTAGACTTAGGTCGTGGATAAGGGGAGGTCGTTCTATGATCGTACCACTCTTTCGAGCTAGTACGATGACCGGAAAGACATATACAACTCACTTTCGTGCAGCGACACATCTAACGAGTCCTAAGCACAAAATCACGAAGACCGGTAACTTTCCCTTGATCGAAGGCCCAACTTTCGTGGTGCTTCCATCAATCGAGCAAAAGGAAGTCATCACCCACGTTCACCTTTCGGTCCTTCGGTGGGGATTCTTCAATGAATCCTATGCTAGCTAAACATATGACTCAAAATTATCGAATCCTAAGGTACCAACAAAATCACAACCAAGCCTAAAAACAACTAAACCACAATCATGGAGGAATTGAGAAGTTTCACTCAAACCCTAGAAATTAACTACTCAAAATTATTTAATAAAAACATAATTAAAACTATAACTAAAAGCATAAATTAAACCTAAAACTAAGAACAACTAAATTAACAAACTAAAACCTAAAACTAAGAACAACTATCCTAACAAACTAACAATTAAACATAAAACTAAACTAACACCAAAACCTAAATAAACTACCAACTAAAATCAACTAAAACAACAACCATAAACAACTAAACTAACATTTAAACAACAAAAAGCAAGAAATCAAAGCAATAAAAGAAAGCAATAGAGTACCTTGAAGATTGAAGAACAAGCTAAGAAGAAGAGGAAGAACAAACTAGAGATTCATTGCATAAATTTAAGTGTTTGATACCAAAGAAATCTAAAGGGTTACAAGATAAGCTAAGGTGAGAGAAGAGAGGCTCTCCAAGCCCTCCAATCTCTGGCTTCAAACGGTTCAAAAGGGTATATATACTATTAGGGAGAATTGCTAAGCAAAACGGCTTCACACGTATTAAAAAAACAGAGCTGCCAAAAGGAGCGGCCTTGCAAGAATTAGGAGCGACCGCTCCTTTTCTACTGGGAAAATATCCTTCAAAAGGAGCGGCCTTGCAAGAATTAGGAGCGACCGCTCCTTTTCTACTGGGAAAATATCCTTCAAAAAGGAGCGACCGTGCAAGTGGAAGGAGCGACCGCTCCTATTGTTTTTCTCAACCACTGCCAACACCATCTGTAGAGGGAAGCGAGGGTGCAGATATAGCCAAAAATAGGAGCGCTCAAAAGGAGCGGCCGTGCAAAACATAGGAGCGACCGCTCCTTTTGTTCTGTTGCAATTTTTGTGCTTTATTCCTTGCCTTGCTCTCCAATGGCCAAGGGGTGTTTGTTGGGAGAAATGACTCTAGTTTTCCTCTGGGCTTCCCGGCTTACTTCCTGGCGCTCCGAAATGAACTCCGGACCTACAAAATGGAGGAAAACACAAGAATAGAGCAAAATCGAGGGAAAACACATAAAAACCAAGAAAGGAGCCCTAAGCACCAAAACAAAGAAAAAGGAGAGAAAAAGGGAAAAAACAAAGAAAACTACTCATAAACTAAGTAAAAAGACTAGGAAAAAGGGAACAAATTACTGCTTATCAAACCCCCTTCCTAGCCAACCAATATCCCGCCTTCACAGAGTAAAAACCATCCTTAGAACCAAACCAAAATTTGCTAACATCTAGTAGAGCCGAAGACAGGTGTTGCAAATATATCCTTCCAAAAAAACTCAGCCACGCACTCGCGAACCACCGTCTCATCCCACGCCCCCCGACCCATATCAATCATATCACTAACCATCCTGTCCTCCGCGTTTTCAGTCCGGGGAATAGGAAAAATAACTTTCCCATCACGCACCAACCACGCATCCCTCCATACGTTGATAGACGTCCCATTTCCCACTCTCCACGCCAACCCCTCAAGTAGGACAGACTTCGCTCCCCATATGCTCCTCCATGAGTAACTAGGGTCATAACCCCTTAAAGCATCCAAAATCGAAGAATGTTTATAATACCTGGCCTTCAAAGACCTTGCAAGCAGAGAACTCTCAACCGAAATTAGACGCCAAGTTTGTTTAGTAAGAAGAGATTGATTAAAGCGGTTAAGGTCCCTAAAGCCCATACCACCCTCCATTTTTGGGGAACACAACTTGTCCCAACACTGCCAATGCATTTTTTTCCCATTCGTACCAGAACCCCACCAAAACATGTTCAATAGCACATGAATTTCTTCAATTAAACCATCCGGAATCTTAAACACACTCATGACATAAGTGGGAATGGCCTGGGCAACAGCTTTTATCAAAATCTCCTTGCCCGGACGTGACAATAATTTTTCCTTCCACCCATTAATCTTCTTCCAAATTCGCTCCTTTATACACGAAAACACAATCTTCTTTGATCTTCCAATAATAGTAGGTAATCCCAAGCATTTCACATGCCTATCCACTTCCCGAACTGTAACGACCCAAATTTATCGGTATTTCTGTCACCGATTTATTTGTTATTTATGTGATTTATTGTACGGTCCAAAATTTATTTTTGGACTATTTATTTTATTTTATGTGAATAATTTCGATTGAATTCGATTTATTTTATTTTTGGTTGATTATTATCTATTTTATTATTATTTAATTAATTAGAATTTTTATTATTTAATTTTCTAATTAATTATTTAATATTTTTGGGCCAAAATCAATTTAAGCATTATTAGTCATGCATAAGTGCAATTAGCCCAATTATTTATCGAAAGCCCAATTTGGCCCATTTGCAAGGCCATAGCCGGCCCCCCTTGTTATGTGGCAAGTTTTGCCACTTGCCATGCATTCATACCTTAACTAACTTCTATAAATAGAAGGGTTAGTAAGGCTTGAGGATTCATTTGCTCATATGCCATCTTAAACACACTTGCTCACCAAATTTAAAAGCCAAACACCATCCAATTGCTCTCCATTCCACACGCCATTTTTGGCTAATCCACCATCACTTTTGTTCATCAAATTCTTCAACCCAAAACTTAAAGATTCATCTCCCATTGATCTTTAAGTTCTTAAAAACAAAGTTAATCCTCATTAGTTTCAATCAAGATTAGTTGTTCGGGTTAGTTTTGGGTTTTGCTCGTGAGGTTCGTATGGTGGTCGTGTTCGTGGGTTAAGGCCGTGCAGTTGGGCAGTGTACGTGTGTGTGGTTCCGGTGGTGCACGGTGGTTCGTGGTCTGGCCGTGTGGTGGTGCAAGTTGCTCGTGCCGTGTTCGTGTTGCTCGTGCCGTGTTCGTGTTGCTCGTGCCGTGTTTGTGTTGCTTGGGCCGTGTGGTTACTTTTCCGGGCAGCAAGTTTTGTGTGTTATTTGCTTGTTCATCAATAAGGTAACATGCTATCCAAATCCTAATAGGCATACCATGATTCATAGGTTAGAATAAGTGATTAGATTGAACCGTAATTGATGTTTTGTTCTCATTTCTTGCGTGAATTTGGGGCTGATTTGGGAGTGATATTTTTATGTTATTCTTGCCATGATTCAATGTATCCTTTGATGTTTTAATAGTTCCATGATTGATGTTGATTATGTTCAAGTTTCGTGGATTTTTGATGTTTACATGTTGATGAAAAGTTGTTAATTATGCCCACGTTATGCGTGAATTTTGATGATATGATTATGGATGGTTTCTTGAATGAGTTCTTGAATCTTGATTGAGTTCTTGATTGAGTTCTTGAATCTTGAATCGAGTTCTTAAATCTTGGTTGAGTTCTTTATGAGTTCTTTATAAGTTCTTTATGAGTCTTGTTAAGTTCTTTATGAGTTCTTGGTCGAGTCTTGAAAGTTAAAGAAAGTTAAAAAGAATTAAAGAAAGTTAAAGAATGGTATTCGAGGTCCTAAGATTGGAGGATTTACATGTTATTCTTGAGTCAAGGCGTAAGATGCAACTTAAGAATTAACTAAGAATGTAAATTTAAGTTAAGATTAGCTTGATTTTGCTACTAGACGCCTAAGACTTAGAGTAAGATTCTAAGAATTGGGTTAAGACGTTGCCCCTATCCTATCCGCGGTATTGGGATAGTTGGTGGTCTTACTATGTCGTCTTCGGATATGGATTTCCCGTAAGATGGGTTTCATAGGGTTGGGAGTAAGATTCTCAATCCTGGCATAGTAGAAAGTTCGATCGCGTAAGATGCGTTCGTACGTGCATAGTCCGGTCTAGTATGTGAATGATTGCGCCAAAGTTTAAAGATATGTTAATTATTGGTTAAAGTTAGTCGAGTCAAGCATGATTACTTGTTATGATTCGCATGTTTGTATGTTCGATTTGATTGGTTGTTTTATGCTATGTTCTTGTGTATCCCCGTTAGGGTGGGACAGTTATGTTACTCGCCACTGACGGTGGACTGTTGTTTATTTTTCAGGTAATTCTGATGATGAGGTTCTTGCTTAGCTTTGGGTTGGGCGAGTGCCGATGTTATTTAGTTTTTTGCGTTGTTGTTTTACGATTTCTAGTGTTAGACTATAGTAGTGGTACTTGTGTAATTTTCTAACTCTGACATGTACTTGGAGTTTATATTGTTAGTAGTAGTAATAATGTAACGACCCGACTTTTCTAGGCTGTCAATTTACGAAGGAAATCGACAAATGGATCATTACCAACATAAAACTTAACAATAATATTATAATTAAAGTCTAAAATTCCTTTTGTTAATTGAATACTGAAACAATAATCCCAAAAGTCTATAAATAAATACTTAAATACACAAAAAAAAACTGAGTCTTCCGAACAGACTGGGATAAAACTAAACCATAATAAAAAGAAAACATAAACTAGACTCTAGTTCACTCTACTGATCACATCAACACTCAACCAGAACCAAACGAGAGCCCACTTATGCGTCTGCATCATCACCTGAAATGGGGGGGTCCACCGTCAGTGGCGAGTAACTAGACTGTCCCGCTTAAATGAGGGACCGCTAACCATATAATAGCATAGTTACAACCAAGAAAATCATATAGAACATATGTAAAAACGTATGAAAATATGTATAAAAATATGGATACAAATACATACGAAATACGCACAAAGTACGTACAAAAATACGTATAGAAATACGTATACAATACGTATACAATACCTGCAGAATACGGTTAGAGATACATACAAATACGTATACAATACAGATACAAATACGTACAACATACGAATACAAATACGCACAACATAAAAATACAAATACGTACAACATACAAATACAAATACGTACAACATACATATACTCAGAAATACACTAATAAAATACAGACTTACCAGACGTATGCAACGGAAGACTTAATGTTACCAAATCAATACATATATACACGAAAATACACATATACACATAACCATTCCCGTGAACTACTTATTTATCATATTTTACCCTTAAACCTTCTTTTAACCTTCTTATCGGACCGGTCATAATGCTAGTTGTGGATCCCGTGTGCACCACAACTTTCCTAAAACATGCCGGGGTGAACTCGTGTATTCAACCCGTAGCCCTCCTTTGCAAGAACTAAGCTTAAGCTATGGCCATAACCCCTAAATAGCAGCTCGTGTACTACTACTTAGACGACTACATATCTTAAGATCCAGAACTGCCCAGAGACCGCAGTAGGGCAGTGGCTTCGACTTAACCCAATCTGATGACTCGTGTATCATCAAAAGGGGCGTCCTTATTTATCTTGTCCTTTCTAAAGGCCATCGTGAGACCACTAATTAACAAGCAATATCTAAAGGCCATCTTGAGACCACTAATTCACAACATTTTTCTAAAGGCCATTTTGAGACCACTAATTCATATCATCTTTTCTAAAGGCCATCTTGAGACCACTAATTCACATTGTTGCTTTCCTTCTTATTCATATTGTTACTTTCCTTGTTAATCATATTATTACTTTCCTTCATATTGCAACTTATCCTTATTAATTCCTTTTAATTCCTTTAGTCATATTAATTCCTAAAATTACCTTCTAATATTATTATAAGTCAAAAATTAAACTAAAATTGATCATAAACTTAATTGTTACATTCGACATTTTTAGTAACACAACAATAATTAAATAAATTCATTAAATAATCATATAAACAATTAAATCAGTCATTTAAATTAACAATTATCATCAAATAATACCTAAACATGATAAAAATCCTAGTTTTCATTTTTCATACCACTCGACATTTTTAAATAAAATACCAAAAATTATACTTTCAATTAATTAAATACAATTATCAATAATAAATTCCAAAATCAAATAATAACAATTAAAAATCATGCTTTAATCATCATAACATCAAGATTGAACCAAGAACAAGATAAAAATCATCTTTTTATACATATAAGCCACTCGACATTCATGGGGTTATTTATGCAACAAGATCAATTTCAAGAATTTACCAACAACATGATTTAATTAAAGATTATTTAAAGACTCAACATAAAGATTCAAGATTCATCAAGATTAATCATAAAAATCAGATTTTTAACACCCTAATTAATTTATACTAATTCACTCGACAATCATAGGACATGATTAAGAGAATATTTTCTTTAATTCAAGAATTTAATACATCAATTGAACAATCAAACTCATCATAAAAATTCAAGAAAACAACTTAAAAATCATCATAATCACTATCATCATACTCGACATTCCTAAACCAAACCAAGATCAAGATTAGACAGTTTATCATGCAATTATTCGGAATAAATATACAATTAAATAAATTAATTCATGCATAAATTTTATTAAAACAATTAAAGATTCAACAAGATTGCATATAATATCAAGAAAATATCATAATAAATTATATAATACTACTCGAAAATTTACCCTAAACATGATACTAATTCTACAAGTTTTTCATGATTTAATCCTAATTAACTATATGGAAAACTTGTTCCAAATTTAAAAAGGATAGTCTAGTTACCTTAGATTTGAGCAAGAACAATCACGAAATTCACCCTCCCTTGGAATGAATCACACGGCCAATGCTAGGGGAAACTTAGGGTTTTTGGAGTATTTTTGAATTAGGCAAAAGTTGTAAAGAATACAATTGTTAAGCTTTAATTAAAAAAAAAAAAAAAAAAACAAAAAAAAAAAACAACAATATGGGAGGGGCTAGCCGTGTAGTTGGATAAAGAATAGGGAGAGGGAGAAAATGTAGGGTAGACTTGGTTAGAGGTTGGACTAGGTTAGGGATTCAAACTAATTAAATTAATTAATTAAATAAATACTTAAATTACCTAATTAACAGTAATTAATAAAAAGAGAAAAAGAAAAAAAGGAAAAATTGCTCCCAATACATGGAAAGGGCCGGCCAAGCTAAAGGGGTCGGGTCATGGGACCCGGTTCTCGAATAGAATCGACGAAATAAAAACACGCAGTCCAAACCTACGGGCCTTTTGGACTTAAAATAATAAAATAATACTAATAAACCGCGAAATTTTCTAGCCCTAAATTTCGGGTTATTACAAATAATGACATTTGGGTTTAGATATGTACAATCTTGTGGGTGTTGTACTTTCGGATTTAGTATATATTCTATTTGAGGTTTTATTTTAATTTTTAAGTATTTTAGTTTGTTAGAATTGACTATTCGACTCGTCGGTTTCTTCCGCGCCGGTTTAAGCGAGTCGGGTCGTCACACGAACACCAAGAGCCTGAGTAATTTCCTCCCGACTGCTTGATGACACACCTCTACTAAAGGTAACCTCCGTTTTATCTAGATTGACTTTCTCACCGGAAGCTCGTTCATATTTACTGATGACATCAGCTATCGCCGAGCATTCACGAAGGTTTGCACGAACAAACACCACACTGTCATCTGCAAAGAAAAGATGTGACACCCTTGGAGCCCCATTAGCAACTTTAATCCCATGAATCAAATTTCGCTGAGCAGCATTAGTTAACATAGTAGAGAAAGCATCTGCACATAATATAAAGAGATAAGGGGATATTGGATCCCCCTGCCTGAGACCCCGAGAAGGAATCAACTCACCCGACAAGCCCCCATTCACCTTAAAACAAGAAGAGACACTTGACAAACACTCCAACACCCTTCGAATCCACCCCGAGCTAAAACCCATTTTGAGCATAACTCTCTCCAAAAACACCCATTCCACTCGGTCATAGGCTTTACTCATGTCAAGCTTCAGAGCCACAGTCCCATGCCTCCCCCCATTCTTTCTTTTCATAGAGTGAAAAATTTCAAAAGCAATCAGAGCGTTATCCGTAATTAATCTGCTAGGTATAAAAGCACTTTGATTGCATGAAACTACTGAGTTTAAAAAAGATTTTAACTTATTAGCCATTGTTTTAGAAATAATTTTATAGAGAACATTACAATAACTAATAGGTCGAAATTCAGTTATCCTTTTTGGCTCATTACACTTCGGAATTAAAACCACACAAGTTTTATTTACCTCTTTCAAAGACACACCACCGCGCCACCATTGTTGAACAAAAAGAATAATGTCAGCCCCTACAATATGCCAAAAATTTTGGAAAAATAAAGGATGCATACCATCGGGTCTCGGAGCTTTATTAGGGTGCATTTGAAAAAGCGCATTTTTGATGTCGTCCCTCAATTGGCTCCATATCCAAACCCGCGCTCATCTGATCCGAGACACATCTCCCAATCCCCACAAGAGCTTCCTCATCATAGCTAGGACATTCTGAATTGAAAAGATCCGCAAAATAATCCCCAATGATAGCATCAATTCCCACCTTATCATGATGCATGCCATACATCATGTTTGTCATATAAGCCTTTTATGTAGTTCCTCTTCCTCCTCTGACTTGCCTTTCTGTGAAAATAATTCGAATTTTGGTCACCATCTCGCAGTTCCGCCGCTGGAGCCCGATTGAACCAGTACGATTCCTCCAACCGGTGTAGCTTATCTAGCTCAGCCGCCAGCTCTTCTCCTCTACGCACCCCCGTCGCATCCAAACATCCCATTTGTACCTGAGCTAACTCTTTTTCCACTCTTTTAATCTGTTTTTTAATGTTACCGAAGTTGTTAGCAGCCCATAACGATAACTCGGCAGCACAATTAGACAGCCTCTCCCATGACGCCGCATTTGGCCTAGCTTGCCAAGCATCCCCAACCACCGTCGAGCATTCGTCACTTGACAACCATAACGACTCAAAACGAAACACCTTGTCTCTTTTACCACGATCAAAAATTTTATTCGCTGTCAACAAAATCGGGGCATGATCCGAGGAGTAGATTAGAAAATGACGCACATCAAAATTTGGAAAAATATTACACCACGAGTCACTTGCCAAAAAACGATCAAGTTTTTCTTTGATGATGGCATCCGCACGCTTGCCTCTAATCCAAGTATACATGTTCCCTTTATATCCCATATCCCGCAACCCGCAATCATCAATAACATTCCTAAAAGCATCCATCCGACATTCCCTTCGATCATTTCCCCTGATCTTCTCATTTGGGTTCAGAATCTCGTTAAAAATCACCAAAAACAACATTCGGAACCGAACAACCTCCCAACAAAGAGGACAGCAAATCCCACGTCTTGTATTTCTACTCCGACTCAGGCACCCGTACATACCAACCACCACCCAACCAGGAACTCCACCAGAGTCCAGAACCTCGACCATGAAATGATGATTCGAAAACGAGCATATTTGGACATTTAAGTCCCTCCACCACAAACCCATACCACCCGAACTTCCATTACTACTCAGACACATTCCATTATCAAACCCACATCTTTTTTTAATTTTTTCCAAAACACCACAATCCACTTTAGTTTCCATAATAAAAGCCATATTTGGCCGCTCCCTCCAACACCAATCACAGAGAGCACTCACCGTCCGAGGGTTGCCAAGCCCTTGGACATTCCAACTGAATATTTTCATTGTCCTTCGAGGGGTTGGTGAGGCCCAACACCCTCAGCTCTACTTGAGTATTATCTCCGACTCCCACCCCAAGGGATCAGAATCGTCATAGTCCAGGAAACCCCCCAAAACCTCCCCAACCTCATAGGCCACGTTGGCATTCCTCCTCCTGTTAAACGGAACATCCATTAGTCTGATCCAGAAGGGCGCCTTATCAAACACCACCTCAGATGGTTATTCATCCCCCACAATCTCTTTCAACAATAACACTTGATCTTTAAAAGTCCATGGCCACCCAGACAGTACCCTATTTTTGTCCGCCTCACTAAAAAATTGAAACACAAAAAGATTCGACTCCACAGATCGAATTGCAACACCCTCCCGCAAACTCCAAAAAGAAATTAGAGTTTTTTTTTGAAAGAATCAAAATTAAAGGGCTCTTCCGTGAGCAATTTTCCAACAAGTAATAAAGAAATCTGCACCTTTGTATCGGGATCATCAAAACCCTCTTCTCCACCCCCAATTATTATTTCCTCCTCATCAGCCAATTTTAGTTTCTCCCAATCATCCAATAAAGACTCCGCCATCATATCAGGATAGGGGAGTAACAAACGACAAAAAAACCAACTCAAAAAAAGCCAACTAACGAAAACTTTAACACACGAGACAGAACCCTAAACAAGAAACATCACACAAAAAAGTACCACGACAAACCTCCAACTCTGAATTGAGGCACTGAAAACAAGGATTGAAACAATCTACTCCAAAGTAAATAAATATAAAAACAAAATTAAATTAAATTACATTAAATTAAAATTACCAATTCAACAGGTAGCAAGTCAGCTGAACTTATTACATGAAATTAGTATGCAAAGCTTTGCTTATTTCAAAATAAACAAAAGGTTGACTTATTACAAGCGAATGGCAAAAAGGTTGAATTATTAAAAGAAATTTTTCCTATTTTTTAACTTTAAATATCTTCATTTTTGTAACAAAAAATATTATTAGAATTACATATTAAAAACTACTCTTTAATACAAATAAAAAAAAGATCTCAATTGAAAAAAAAAACCTTATGAATTTGCATCTATACTCGGTCAAAGTTTAGTCAAACTAGACAATAAATTCAGATTAGATCAGCAAAATATAAGGTGAATCAAACATAGCCTTAAACTTAATTTCTGAAATTTCAGTTCAGACAAATTCAGTTGAGTTCACCTCCTGTTGAGTCTATGATTTAAATTAGTTTATTTCAGGTTCAATCTAGGATTTAGATTAGTTCATTTCCTTCATATTAAATTATCATTCCAAAATAACATGACCTTATTAGGAAATTCTACAATAATTCAAATATAAAAGTTACAAAACATTAATAACAATTTTGTAGTAGGCTGATTTGATGATGTTCACAGGCGGGGTTAATAGATTGGTCCAAATCATTAGTGGGTTAAGGGGGGTTAGGACTTAGGAGTTAAAATTATCAGGAGTTTCAGTTAAGTAAATTTGAATTTTAGTTAGATGTATTTGAGTTTCAGTTAACACATTATGTTTTTCAGCTAATGTATCATCTATTTCGATGACATAAGCTTGAGCTCCAGTTATATAAGTTCGGGTTTCAATCAATTTATTTTGTGTTGACTAAAACAATAACTGAAACAATAAGTTCACTAACTGAAAAGATAAAATCAATAACTGAAATAATAAGTTCACTAACTGAAAGATAAAATCAATAACTGAAATAATAAGTTCACTAAACTGAAAAGATGAAATCAATAACTAAAGAACACAAGTCTATTAACTAAAACACTAACTGAAAAAATGAAACCAAATCGATAAAACTGAATTTTACAACAACTCGTGCAACCATAGACCATTGAAAGGGATGATATCTTAAGTGACAATATTATTAGAAAAGATTAGGGTTTTTCTCACTAGTACCCATGTGTTTTTGCATTTTCTCAAGTGTACCTACTTTTATCCAATTTTCTCAGAGGTACCCACCAGCTGATCCACCATTAGTCAACCATAACCTGCTTTGCATCATCACTAACGACGTTAAGTGGGAGTAATTATTATTTACATTAGTTAAGTTCAAATGCAATTAAAAAAATGAAAAATAAAAATAAGAGGGAATTAGGAACTATTTTTTTGGATTTAATTTTGTTGAACTGAAATTTATTTTTATTTTTTTATATTTCCATTTTTAATTTTTTTTTTTAATTTGAATATTTTTATTTAAATTATAAATTATTTAAAAAACAATCCGATTAGCCCCGATTTCCGTTTCCAATTCGCCTCAAATTGCACTTATATATATATATATATATATATATATATATATATATATATGTCAGAAAATGCTATGTCAGGTCTTGTAATAGACAAATAGATCAGCTTGTCTATCAAGTGCTGATAGTTAGACACATCTGTGAGTGGGGTGCCCTGATCATGGGTGAGTTTCATGTGAGAGTCAATAGGTAGCCTCAATGGTTTTGCATCCTGCATATTATACTCCTTCAATAGATCTTGAGTATATTTTTTTTGAGAAATGAAAATTCCATCTTGGTTCCTTTGAACTTCTATCCCCAAGAAGTAGCTGATGTTCCCTAGGTCTTTCATGAGAAACTGAGTGTTGAGGAAAGTTTTTGTATCTTGAATGAGCTTATGATCATTTCCTGCCACAAGTAGATCATCCACAAAACCATTGTTGATCAAGGCACTAGAAAGTTTAGTGAACCACTGCCTGGGAGCTTGCTTTAACCCATATAGAGATTTTTTTAGTTTGCACACAACATTAGGATGATCTTGTATGTATTCATTGTCCTTTTGTCCCACCTTCATTAGATTCCCTAGACCAGGATATCCAGATGGAACCTTGAGATACACATCTTCCAATAAGTCTCCATGAAGAAATGCATTCTTCACATCCATTTGGTATACATACCAATTTTCCATAGATGCTATGGCCAATAAGGCCCTTACAGTTGTCATTTTGGCAACTGGGGCAAATGTTTGCTCATAGTCAATTCCTTCTCTTTGTCTACAGCCAAGTACAACCAATCTTGCCTTCTCTCTTTCCACAGTTCCATCTGAGTGATATTTGGTCTTGTAAATCCACTTGGTACCAATTGCTCGTTTCCCTGGTGGCAACTGAACCAGATCCCAGGTTTGATTTGCTTCTAATGCAACCAGTTCCGCATTCATGGCATTAACCCATTTTTGATGTTGTATTGCACCTTTGAAGTTTGTTGGATCTTGTGTTACTTCAGTGCTTGCAAGAAGTGCTGTGAATTGTGGCTGAGCTTGCACCCATGTTGTGTTAATAGCAAGATTTGCTTCATCATTTCTCTGTTTGCCTTTTCCAGTCAGAATGTAGTCCCCCATCCATTCTGGTTGTTTCCTTGCCCTATCAGATCTCCTGGGCTGAGTCTGTGTGGCAGTTTGCATCAGAGACTCAGGTTGGGTTTCAGCATCATGGCCCATATATGGTTCATGATCCTGCTCAGCATTCTCCCCCTCAGTTTCATCCATCAGGTGTGTGGCTTGAACTTCTGCTGAACTTCTGAGATTTGAATCATCAAAGGTTTGATGAGTTTCAAAGGGAATATCATCAAGCCATCCCTTTCCACCAACTTTGTCTTCTTCCTTTGATTCTGGCTCCAATTCAGAGAGTATACTCTCATAATCTTCTGCTTTATTGCAGGGGAATATGTTCTCATAGAACTTAATATCCCTAGACACAAATTTTTGCCTATTAATTTAGTTGAGCAATTTGTACCCCTTTTGATTTTGTGGATAACCTAAGAATATGCAAGGTATCCCTCTGGATTTGAACTTATCTGGTGTCTTATTTGGGTTGCTAGAAATCACTAGGCAACCAAAAGCCCTCATTTGATTGTAATATGGTTTTCTCCCAAACAGTTTTTCAAATGGTGACATATTGTTGATCACAGGAGATGGAAGTCTGTTAATTATGTATGTTGCAGTTAATACACAGTCACCCCAATACTTCAAAGACAGCCCTGCTTGCAGCCTTAAGGATCTTGCCATCTAAAGCAAGTGCCTGTGTTTTCTTTCCACTCTCCCATTTTGCTGAGGAGTGTCCACACATGAAGTCTGATGAATGATTCCTTTTTCAAGGAAGAATTTGTGGCATTGTCCTTTCACAAATTCTGGTGCATTGTCAGATCTTACTCCCTTTACTTTGATATTGAATTAATTTTCAACCATGGCAACAAATGCTTCAATAACTTTAGGTGAGTCAAATTTGTGTTTGAGCAAATAAATCCAAGTTGCTCTTGTATTATTATCTACAATGGTCAATAAATACTTGAATCCATTGTCTGTGCTTACCTTATAAGGCCCCCAAGTATCCAAGTGAATCAATTCAAAGGGATATTTAGCAAGGGATTTACTGATTGGAAAAGGTCTTTTAGTGAATTTTGACATTGAACATACCAAACACAATTCATTCATATCACTATTGCAATTTTTCATACATCCAGTTAAGGCTATTTTGTTCATAGGAGCATGCCCCATTCTATAATGCCACATCTGACACTCACTATGATATTTATTAACAAGACTAGATCTTGGACATTAACACTTAAATTTGACAGCAAGCTGTTGAACCATGTTTGATTTGAATGATGAAAAACCAGTCCTCTATACTTGATGTCTATGTATATTTGTATATGAACAGGTTGAATCAAGTGAGGACTCATCAAGGCAACCTTGAAGGCCTTGAGATACTTGAAGATCAGAAGCCAAGAGCTTGGAGCTATTTATTTTTTATATTTCTAGGATCTTCTTGTAAAATAGGCTTAGGAAAATATTCTTAGTGTTTTTAAGTAAAGAGCAAAAAGACTTTAAGTTTACATCCAGTAAAGAGAACAGGCCAAGAACAAGCCAAGAACAAGCTAAGAACAGGCACAGAACAAGCTTGGAACAGTTCCCTTTACCAGATGTAGACTTAGTAGTACTGAGACCACTGTGGGAACAGACCTCAGTATTACGCACGTGATCCGTACAGATTTTCGAGTTCAAAATCATTTTGAAAATTTATTTGAAAAATTTGGATCACTTGTGTTTTGGAAATCTGCTAAATTGATACACCAAATCAGCTCATTAAATGCAATGTACTTGTTGGACTTTTGGGTATTAACCGCTGCATACAGTGGTAGGATACAAAGGTCTGAAACAGGTAACTGTACACTTGTGTCAGCTGATCTTTTTGCACAATTTAGGGGAGCTTCCAGCACACTTCTAGGGGACGGTTTTCCTTGTCTATAAATACAATCTTTTGGAAAACCCTAGAAGACTTTTGCTCTCCAAAGAAAACCAAGTCATATTTTCTGAGAGTCTATCCTTAGTCCAAAACTATCTCCATATCCATCTTTAAGAGAAAAACTTACGGAGATTTAAGTTTGTAATATTTGAACCACTTAGAGGGAAGTGGTTGGGGAGTGTTCTGTGAACACTGAGTGAACTGTTAGAGTTAACAGTTGGGGAATTAAGTGTTACATAGTTGTAGCATTTAATTGAGTGTGTAACCTTGTTATTATTCTGAGTTGATTAATAATATTGGTGAGAGAGTGGAGGACGTAGGCTTGTTTAGAAGCCGAACCTCGTTAAATCTTTGTGTCCCTACTCTTTACTTACTGTTCTTTCGTTGTTCTCACAAAAAGATAAACAAACCTTGAAAACGATTGAAAAAACACACATACTCAATTCAACCCCCCCCCCCCTTCTTGAGTATACATTGAACTAACAATTGGTATCAGAGCCTAACTTCTCAAAAGGTTAACTACCTAGAGGAGCAAGAAGATGTCTACTCAAGAATCAGACACTTCAAGACTCCCCAAGTTCAATGGCACTAACTACTCTTGGTGGAAGAATTGCATGAAAAATCTTGTCATTGGGATAGATTATGAATGCTGGATGATAGTTAAAAATGGACCCACGTTCATCCACAAGAAGAATCAGGAAGGGCTCATAGTTCCAAAGACAGAAGAAGAGTACACAAGTGAAGACTACAAGAAGCTGGAGAAAAATGCAAAGGCAATGTCACTTGTTCAACAAGGAATTGCAGAATGTGAGGTAAATCGAATTCTAGCTTGTTCTTCTACAAAGGAAATATGGGATACACTAGAGCTTGCATATGAAGGCAACTCTGAGGTGAGAAGGTCAAAAATTGACATGCTTATGTCAAAATATGAAGTCTTTGAAATGACTAGAGATGAAAACATAAAGGACATGTTTACAAGGTTCATGACCATTGTAAATGAACTAAAGTCATTGGGAAAGACCTTCTCAAGTGAAGAGTTGGTGAGGAAAATGTTGAGAAGCTTATCAGGGAAGTGGATGCCCAAGGTTACAGCCATACAAGAAGCAAAGGATCTGACCTCACTTTCTCTAGAACAACTTATTGGTTCCTTGATGACTCATGAGATGTTGGTAGATTCAAAGGCTGAATCTAGCTCAAAAAACAAGGAAATGGTCCTCAAAGCAGAGGAATCTGAGGAAGATGAAGATGATATAAGTCTTATGGCCAGAAGGTTTGAAAAATACCTTAGGACAAGGTCCAAGGGAAAGTTTGCCAAAGGAAGGAACAGTTCTGGACAGTTCAGGAAAACCAGTTCCAATGCTGGTTGCTTTAAATGTGGTGAAATGGGGCACAGAATCAAGGAGTGTCCAACATGGAAAAATCCCAAGGGAAATCCTGGAGTTCAAGCTGAGAAGAAGGTTTTTAAAAGAGTTATGCTGGCTGCAGTTTGGGGAGATTCAGAATCAGAGAATGAGGAAGATGAAGAAGAAGCAAATCTCTGTCTAACTGCTTTCACATGCACAGACCAGTCTGAGGTCTGTTTGGAAAAAGAAGAAGTTCTCTGTCTCATGGCTGGTCGAAGCACTTTAGATGACAACTAGGTATGTTTTAATGATTTAAAGGCAAACATGCATAATCTAGATAGAGATGAACTGCTTGACTATCTTGAATTCACCATTGATCAATGCATTAGTGTTGGGTCTACTTATCAGAACAATAAAAAGAAATTAAAAGAAACAGTTCGAGAGTATGAAATATGTGGTGCTAGATCTGCTGAACTTGAGCTTATTTGTGAAGAACTTAAAGAAAAAAATTCTGAACTTGAAGTAACAGCAGATCAGCATAAAATGGAGCTTGAGACATTAAACTCCAAACCAGTCCCTAAAGAGGATGAACTTTTTGAAAAAATTGAAAAGGGGTTTAATGAGCTCAAGAAATTCACCACACTTAATTCAAACTTTGAACTGCTAAAAGACACATGTACCTTGAGTAAATCTGATGTCATACTTGCATATGACCATTTAATTGAAAAACTTGAAGATTTACATCACAAGGAACATAGTGAGCCTAAGGGTTCTGAAGAGACTGGTTCTCCCACTGCCTTTGATGAGGTTTTGGATGTTTCACATGATGAGTGCATAGCTAAGATATGTGATCTTAAGGCTGAACTCATCTTGCTAAAACAAGAAAACATCAAGAAGACCAGTGACGAACCAGATCCCTCCCTGGTCTCAAGACTACAGGATGAACTTCAAAAGACTAGACTTGACTTAAAATCTTTTGAGAAACAGAATGAAGTTCAACTTAAGAGGTGTTGAACCTTAGTTTTGATGATGACAATATAATTAAATAAAATAGATTTAAGGAGAATCAACTAAAAGTAATTTTAGTTGAAATTAAATTTATTTTATATTTTGTATATTTTATGTTATATATTTATAGAGAATGAATTTGATGAGTGTCTAATTCATATTAAATATATTTCATTTAATATATACTTGGTATTTTATAGAATATATTTATTGGGAATAAAATTAGAGGAGTATCTAATTTTTAAGGTAAATATATTTTATGTTCTAACTCTTATGTTATTTTGATTTATTTTTTGGAATACTAATCTTGGTGTGGTGCATGAAAATATTACTAGTATAAGTCTAGTGGGTCATTCGAATTTTATACTTAAGATTTTAATTTAAGTATATTATTCAAGGTAATTAATTTTATATGTTTTGATAATTTATGGTTTCTTTGTGTCAAATTAGGTTAGAGTATTTTTGGTAAGTTGTTAATTAATTAGTTGGTAGGATTAATTTTTGAAATTAAAATTACAATTTTTTTTGTTGTTAGTCATACGTGTAAGTGTCCTAGGTTGTTGAGTCTTTTATATTTTAGGCTTTGAAAATTAAAAATTTAATTTTTCTAGTCAATTCCACTAAATTAGGAATAGTTAGTGGACTCTAATTATTTGCCATGTATTACACGTATGGGTTAGGAGTTTTAGGAATTAGTTTTTCTAAGTTTGTTTTTTTTTTGTTTTAAGTCAACCCACTATTTTAGGATTAGTTAGTGGTCATGCATATAGATAGGAGTTATGGAGAGTACTTTGACTTGATTTTGTAAGGTAGTTATTTAAAATAAAAATCTGATTTTTATTTTTTTTCTCCTCTCTCACACGTATGGTTAGTGGGCTTCTAGGTTTTAGGAATTAAAATTTTTAATTACTAAAATTTGTTTCTCACGTAGGTTTTAGAATTAGTAGGTTTTACTTAGTGTTTTATGTACTTAGACTTATTCTAGGGTAGGTTCTTTGCTTGTTTTGCATTGTTGCTTTGTCAAACTATTTTGTAGGAGATGATGACTCCACTATGCATATAGAAGACTTCTTCTCCAAGGCATGAGGTTTCAAGACAAGGCTTAAATTATAAATACAAAGTGCTGCCAGAAATTTCGAGACCATCCACAACCAAGAGAAAATTCAAGATCAATTATTTCGAGTGCTTCAATATTTCGAGTGTTCTTTGAATTTTCATCCTTTAGTATTTCAATTGTAATTCATTAGTGATAAGGGTTGGGTGTGAGAAAATCAAAAGAGAAATCAATTGTAATTGAGAAAAAGAATAGAGAGAATTCAGATTTCATTCGAAATCTGAGGTGAGAAAAATCGAACTTTAGTAAGTTCGTGGCATCAGTTCAGGGGGAACAGGTGTCAGGGGGAACAAGTTCCTAGTGGAACATTGAGAATAGAGAAAGGACCTTTTTATAGGTTGTAACAGAGTCGTTTGGCCTATATTAATAAGAGAAGTCCAAGAGTCAAAATCCCTCGTGGTCAAGGTTTTTCTTCCTATTTGGGCCTAGGAAGTTTTCCTTGTAGGTTAAAACTCTTTGTCTTTATTTCTGTTTATCCTTCCATTTGAGTTTAAGTTTAGAATTCCGCTAAAAAGTCAAAAACTCTCTCAACTACAATTCACCCCCCCTCTTGCAGTTGTTATTCATATTACATCAAGAGGCTTGAGAACAAGGAAAATGAGCTAACAGATTGTATGAACCAATTGAACAAAATGTTAGATGCTCAGAAAACCCTAAACTTCCTCACATCCCAACCTGGAAATTCTCAAAGGTTTGGTTTAGGGTATTCTGGATCTAGTTCTACAACTGTTCTTGGTAGAGACAACACATGGTTGGATGAATTCAAGAAAGGCAAGAATATATTTGCCAAGGATATGCATGTTTGTACCTATTGTGGTAAAAGTGGTCATGTTGCTAACAAATGTTTCACCAAAAAGAAGCATGACAAGAAAAATAAAACCTACACCCAACAAGTGTGGGTTAGGAAGGTCAAGGTTGAAAATGTTTCAAAGAACAAGGAACCCAAGCTGGTCTGGGTTCCTAAAACTAACCTTTAGTTTGCTTGTGCAGGTATGAGTGAAAGGAAAGCCATATTGGTATTTGGACAGTGGTTGCTCAAGACACATGTCCGGGGATAAAGAACAATTCCTTTCACTCACTGCATTCGAGGGAGGGCACGTGACATTTGGTGACAATAGCAAAGGACTTATCAAAGGAGTAGGTAAGGTTGGTAAGTCACTCTCCCAAGCAATTGACAATGTTTACTATGTAGAAGGTTTGAAACATAACCTTTTGAGCATATCTCAACTATGTGACAAGGGAAATAAAGTGAATTTTGAATCAAACACTTGTCACATAGTGAACCCTAAGACAGGGGAACTGGTCTGTGAAGGAACAAGGCATAACAATGTGTATATTACATACTTAAATCAAATTCCACAGAACAGTGCCCTCTGCCTTAGTGTTGTAGAGGATGACCAATGGCTTTGGCATAAAAGATTAGGACATGTTAGCTTCACTTTGCTCAACAAGTTGAGAACACAAGATTTGGTGATAGGTTTACCTAACATCAAATATGTGGCAGACCAGCTCTGTCAAGAGTGTGCAAAGTGCAAGCATGTGAGATCATCTTTTAAACCAAAGAAAGTGGTTAGTTCCTCTAGACCATTTGAACTTGTACACATGGATTTATGTGGACCTATGCGTGTACAAAGTAGAAACGGCTTTAGTTATGTATTTGTCTTAGTTGATGATTACTCTAGTTTCACTTGGACCATATTCTTGAAATACAAAGATGAAACTTTTGATGAATTTGAAATTCTAGTGAAACAGGTCCAAAAGAAGATCAATCATCAGTTAGCATCTATCAGATCTGATCATGGATCAGAGTTTGATAATGTTGGCTTCATAACTTATTGTATGGAGCATGGTGTTTCTCACAACTTCTCAGCCCCCAGAACTCCACAACAAAATGGAGTAGTTGAAAGAAAGAATCGTACTCTAGAAGAAATGGCTAGAACCATGCTTCTAGAGAGTGGTCTATCCAAGAAATTTTGGGCTGATGTTGTGAGTACAACATGCTACATACTCAATAAGGTTATGCTAAGACCAATACTACGAAAAACACCTTATGAACTTCTAAGGGGTCGAAAACCAAACATTGAACATTTAAGGATATTTGGTTGTAAGTGTTTTGTACACAACAATGGTAAGACCAGTTTGGACAAGTTCGACCCCAGGAGTGATGAAGCTGTTTTTATAGGGTATTCTCCTCATAGCAAGGCATATAAAGTTTTCAACAAAAGAACCTTGTGTGTTGAAGAGAGTATCCATGTATTGTTTGATGAAACTAACATGTTCAACAAGCCTGTGCAGGTAGATGATGATAAAGGCTTTGATATTGGGATGACAAATTTCACAGGAGCTGAACCAGAGAACACTGCTGAACCAGACTCTCTAACTCCTCCTGAAAACAACAATGAGTCTGGTGCAGCAGAGGGAAATGCTAAACAGGTTGTTGAACTCAGTGACTCTCCTGCCCATCCAACTGAAGATGAAGTGGGAGAGAACACTGAAGAAACTGGTCCACCCTCTCAAAATGAAAATGAAATAGGGGGAACCAGTACAGACATTGGTTCTAACTTAGGTGACTCAAATGCTGTAAGAAAGAGTATGTTTAAACAAAGAAGCTCTCATCCTTTTGATCAAATCATTAGTGATTTATCAAAAGGAGTCCAAACTAGAAATTCTGTTTGGAAGAACTTCTGTGCTTACTTCTCCTTCTTATCTCACATAGAACCAACTGACTATAAGATTGCACTAACTGGTCCTGATTGGATCTTGGCCATGCAAGATGAGTTGAACCAGTTTGAAAGAAATCAGGTTTGGCATCTTGAACCAAGAACCAATGAGATGTCAGTTATTGGAACCAAATGGGTCTTCAGAAACAAAATGGATGACTCAGGTACTATAGTCAGAAACAAGGCCAGGTTAGTGGTTCAAGGGTTTAACCAACAAGAGGGAATAGACTATGATGAAACCTTTGCTCTAGTAGCCAGGCTTGAGGCAATAAGAATCTTAATTGCATTTGCTGCCCACATGAACTTTAAACTCTTTCAAATGGATGTTAAAACTGCTTTTCTAAATGGTTATTTGAAAGAAGATGTGTATGTGGAACAGCCCCCTGGCTTTGAGGATAGAGTTAGTCCAGATCATGTCTACAAGTTAGACAAAGCTCTTTATGGCCTCAAACAAGCCCCTCGTGCTTGGTATGAGAGACTCTCTAGCTTTCTTATTGAAAATCATTATGAGAGAGGTTCAGTGGACAAAACTCTATTCTTAAAGAAAAGGGGAACAGATCTATTAGTGGTCCAAGTATATGTTGATGATATTTTGTTTGGGGCTACTAATTCTGATTTGTGTGATGAGTTTGCAGACCTTATGAAGAGTGAATTTGAAATGAGCATGATGTGAGAACTTGGCTTCTTCGTAGGGCTCCAAATCAAGCAAGTGGATGATGGAATCATGATTCACCAACAAAAGTATCTCAAGGAGCTGCTCAAGAGATATGGTCTGCAAGATAGCAAGTCCTATGACACACCTATTCCTACCTCTTCTAAACTGAGCCTAGATGAGAAAGGAAAGGATGTTGAGGATAAGCTATACAGAGGTATGATTGGCTCACTTCTCTACTTAACAGCTAGTAGACCAGACATAGTGTTCTCAGTTGGGTTGTGTGCAAGATTTCAAAGCAACCCAAAAGAGTCTCATCTAAAAGCTGTTAAGAGAATTTTTAGGTACCTAAGTGGTACAGAGGACATGTGCTTATGGTATCCAAAGGAAAGTAATTTTGATCTTTTAGGATACACTGATGCTGACTATGTTGGTTTTAGTGTGGACAGGAAGAGCACTTCAGGAATGGCTCACTTCTTAGGTTCTTGTCTCATTTCATGGGGATCTAAGAAACAAAATTCAGTGGCCTTATCCACAGCTGAATCAAAGTACATAGCTGATGCTTTGTGTTGTGCTCAATTGCTTTGGATAAAGACACAACTTAAGGATTTTGGGGTCTGTTCCGGAAGTGTTTCCATATTGTGTGATAACACCAGTGCTATAAACATTTCAAAAAATCCTGTCCAACACTCTAAAACCAAACATATTGAAATCAGACATCATTTTCTCAGAGACAATGTTGAAAAAGGAAATGTGAATCTTGAATTTTGCAGATCTGAAGAACAATTGGCTTATATTTTCACTAAACCCCTAAGCAGGGAAGTCAAACTCCGCACATTACTTGGTATGGTAAGGATTAGATCCTAGTTCCTTAGGACTTATCTTTCCCTTTTTGGCTGTGTTTGACTTTTTGATCATTAGTGTAAATAAGCAGGGCTGGTTAACTCTTAAATGTCATTTATGCAAGTGGTCTCAAAATTCTTATGTTGATGCTGTTCCAATGTGTGGTGTCTCTAAGTTGCCTAACTGAAAGATGCCTTAAGTTTTTAATATATACAGATCAGCGTCAGACCATAGTCAGACCAGTTCCTTACAACGGTTATGTCAGTTTATTGCTGAACCCTCAATTTCGAATTTGAGGATTTATTGTTCTGACACATGACCGTTGTGAACAGTGTAAAGTAATTTCTACCTTAACTGTTCTAATAACTGCCTTTTGTCATCATTTTAATTCACTTTTTCACGTTAATTTCTCTCTCTAACCGTCTCTCTTTCTAAAATTAATCTTCTCTCTCAAACCCTAAGCATCCTCATCAGAATCTCCTTCAAGAATTCGAAATCAGTTTCTCTCTCTCTCTCATCAAACTCACTGATTCAATCAATATGGGAAGAAAGAAGAACAAGGCTGCAAGGAAGAAAAGTCGAGGACAAATTCAATCTCCCAGTTTGACACCCTCCAAAGTTGAGAAGGAATCAAACACTGATGTGGTTGCTGAACACCACCAAGCAGAAGAGAAGCAAGAAAAGGTCAAGGACCAAGCCACAACAGAAACGGTTACTGAATCTAAGGCTGCATGCAAGCCTGATGAGAAATCTACTCCTCCACCAAGCCCTAAATCATCACCACCATCTTCACCAAAATCCCCATAACCTCAACCTCAGAAAACTCCATCACCATCCAAACCTTCACTCCCTCCTTCACCTAAACAACCCTCTCCCCAAACTACTATCTCTTCCCCTCCACAAAAATCACCATCACCACCAAAGACCAAAACTCTACCACCCCCTTCACCACAAAAGGAAACAACCCCTTCACCTTCTCCACAGCCACATAAATCACCCACACCATCACCTCAGACCACACAGAGAACAGTGCTAAGCACTGAAGAAAAGGAAGTTGAAAAGGAAGAAACAGAAAAGCAAGATGATGACATGGATGTCGAGATCACAGGGGTAGTACAAGGGGAAAAGGAAACAGGAAAGAGAACCAGGCCTTTGAGGACAAGGGTTTGCAAGGAAGAGATCAAAAAGGAACCTGTTGAGGAGGTTCTAGAGGGAAAGAAAGATGAAAAGAAGAAAAGGGTAAAGAGTGTTGCCAAGAAGGGCAAAGCCTCTGAGAGCCCTAAGCCTACAACCAAACTCCCAACAGAAAAGAAGAGGAAAGCTGCTTCTGCCTATGAAAAGACTCCTGCCAAGAAGAAAGGTAAGACCACTTCTGAACCACTGTATGAATTAAGTGGTAGGGGTGTCTTATTTGGTTTTGCATGTCCTAAGTCTTGGATGAGTCAACCATTTTTAGAGGAGTTTAAGGAGGCCATAGAGTTCCAGGGCTGGGAAGGGCTATTTGATAAGAGGCTAGATGTTTTTGAAACTTGTGTTGAAGAATTTTACTCAAAGCTGGGAAAGTTAGAAAAAGGGAAGGTCTGGAGTGAGGTCGAGGGAGTCGACATCACTCTTTCAAAGAAGAGTCTAGGGGAGGTACTAGGTGTGCCAAGAGGTGGGTTCTGTGATTATTCCAAGGACAACTGGCCTACTATTCCTGAGGTCAGTACAGAACACATACAGACCACTCTCTTTACTGGTTCTCCACATGATGGTGCTGGCTATGTTATTGGCCAACTAAGGGAACCAGTAATGAGGCTGTTCCATACAGTTTCCTCTAAGATAGTACTCCCTAGGGCTCATGGCAGAATGGATATTAGGAAGATGGATGTTGTGATCATTTATTGTCTCTATGAGAAAATTAAGTTGAGTCTCCCTGGTCTCATGCTGGCTCACATGGTTAGCATTCTGGAAAGGTCCAACCACTCTCTACCCTATGGTGCCTGGCTTACCTTGGTTTTCCAAAGTAGAAAGGTTCATCTGAGTGGTGAGGTCAAGAAAATGTCTGTCCTCACCAACCAGATCCTAGGTCAGAAGGGGATGACCTTTGAGGGTGGTATACTGAAAATGAGGGATGAAGAGAGGACCACATGGGCAAGAAGAACAAGCAGTTCTAGGTCTGAGGAAGCTACTGGGTCATTGTCCAAACAGGTGCAGACACATGGGGAATTACTGCAACAGATGATGGCTAGTGTCAATGCTCTTTGCACTTCTCTGGATGGATCTATAAAGAACATATCAGCACGACTGGACTCCCATGAAGAAAAGCTTGCCTCCTCTTCCAGCTTCAAGCCCAAGACCACCAAGAGACCAGTTCTCATCATTGCCCAAGTCAAGAAGAAGCAGGAGGAGGAGAGTGCAGAAAATGAGAATGAAGATTCTACTGAGGATTCTGATGATGATGCTGACTCCACTTCTTCTTAGCCTACCCCCTTTCCCTACTAACATTGCTTTCAAACTTTAATTCCTCTGGTTTCTCTGCACAATTTCTATCTTTAGTTTTTGACCATTTCTGCTAAACAATTTCTCTGCAGAATGGTCCTGGTCTGTATATTTTCTTAACTTCTGTGTGCACTTGAACATTTTGGGATTGTGAGTTGCAAGTACTCACATTTGGGACAGCATCTCTAGAATGTTGTGTTTATATTATGCCTGTATTTGACTTTATTTGTTGCCTTCTCCTAATTTTTGTGCTATAGTTGATTTTGTCATTTGATGATGCCAAAAGGGGAATAGGACAGGTGAAGTTCCTAGTATCAAGTGTAGCAACTTGAACAAGGTTCAGACCTTGTTAAGAGATGGCCCAGCTTTATGCCTAGGAGTATCTTGAATTCAGATCAAGTGCTCCTATCCATCCCAACTGGAAGAAATTCTTCCAAGTGAAATTGAAAATTCTCTTGCTACATTTGATAATTGATAAGTCTTGCAGGTTACAGGTTTAATATTGAAACTCAATAATAAATTGAGTAATGTGATGAGTGACTGACCATTGCAATCAGTCTAATTGTGCTTCAGTCTGTTGTGTATTTTTTTATTCTCTGAGATTATGAATCTGACTACAGGCACACTGCAAGACCGGTTCCTCTGAACAGTTGTTTTATTTTGAAACAATTGGTTACTGTTCTCAAGGGGAACTTCATGGTTTGTCATCATCAAATAGGGGGAAATTGTTAAACCATGTTTGATTTGAATGATGAAAAACCAGTCCTCTATACTTGATGTCTATGTATATTTGTATATGAACAGGTTGAATCAAGTGAGGACTCATCAAGGCAACCTTGAAGGCCTTGAGATACTTGAAGATCAGAAGCCAAGAGCTTGGAGCTATTTATTTTTTATATTTCTAGGATCTTCTTGTAAAATAGGCTTAGGAAAATATTCTTAGTGTTTTTAAGTAAAGAGCAAAAAGACTTTAAGTTTACATCCAGTAAAGAGAACAGGCCAAGAACAAGCCAAGAACAAGCTAAGAACAGGCACAGAACAAGCTTGGAACAGTTCCCTTTACCAGATGTAGACTTAGTAGTACTGAGACCACTGTGGGAACAGACCTCAGTATTACGCACGTGATCCGTACAGATTTTCGAGTTCAAAATCATTTTGAAAATTTATTTGAAAAATTTGGATCACTTGTGTTTTGGAAATCTGCTAAATTGATACACCAAATCAGCTCATTAAATGCAATGTACTTGTTGGACTTTTGGGTATTAACCGCTGCATACAGTGGTAGGATACAAAGGTCTGAAACAGGTAACTGTACACTTGTGTCAGCTGATCTTTTTGCACAATTTAGGGGAGCTTCCAGCACACTTCTAGGGGACGGTTTTCCTTGTCTATAAATACAATCTTTTGGAAAACCCTAGAAGACTTTTGCTCTCCAAAGAAAACCAAGTCATATTTTCTGAGAGTCTATCCTTAGTCCAAAACTATCTCCATATCCATCTTTAAGAGAAAAACTTACGGAGATTTAAGTTTGTAATATTTGAACCACTTAGAGGGAAGTGGTTGGGGAGTGTTCTGTGAACACTGAGTGAACTGTTAGAGTTAACAGTTGGGGAATTAAGTGTTACATAGTTGTAGCATTTAATTGAGTGTGTAACCTTGTTATTATTCTGAGTTGATTAATAATATTGGTGAGAGAGTGGAGGACGTAGGCTTGTTTAGAAGCCGAACCTCGTTAAATCTTTGTGTCCCTACTCTTTACTTACTGTTCTTTCGTTGTTCTCACAAAAAGATAAACAAACCTTGAAAACGATTGAAAAAACACACATACTCAATTCAACCCCCCCCCCTTCTTGAGTATACATTGAACTAACAATTGGTATCAGAGCCTAACTTCTCAAAAGGTTAACTACCTAGAGGAGCAAGAATTCTTGACTATACATTGAACTAACACAAGCAACTCTGAGCCTCATTTCCTTCATTCTTCATTAATCCAGAATTCTTGATCAGTCCTTCAAGTTGGTTCAAGGGTAGGTCAACTAGATAGTACAACCCATTTTGTGACCTTCCAAGGCCTTTAAGCATCCTTGAATGTGAGTCCTGGATTACACAAAAATTAGGATAAAATATCACCTTGTTGTTTCCTCCCTTGACTAATTTGTTTATAGATATCAAATTGTGTTTGAATTCTGGAACACACAATACCCCTTTCATGATTAAAGAATTTTTCAGTTTTACATTTCCTACATGACTTATCTTGGCAGTTTTTCCAGTGGGGAGGTTTATTAAATTTTGAGTTTTAACTTCTTTAGGATTGATCAACAATCCTTTATCACCCACCATATGATTGGTAGCACCTGAGTCCAGCACCCATTTATCATTATTCACAGAAACATTGCGGCAAGTTAAAATACCTGCAAATGCAGTTTCAACCTCTTCATCAGTTTCTAACTCTGGTTTGTTGTTGTTGGGTAGTAGTTTGAGCAGCTGTTCAACCTGCTGAGGAGTGAGTGTTCCTGAGGATCCTCCTTTCTCCCCCTGAGCCCTCACATTTGCAACCATCTTATACCCACCAGACTTTCCTTTGTTCCATTTCTGTCTAGGTGCAGCTTCCCTCTTGCTGCCTTTAGTATTTCCCTTTGCAAGTGGATGTCCCATTGGATAGCCTATCACCTCCCAAAACTTCTCAGCAGCATGGTTCTTTCTTCCACAAACCTTGCATCCAGTGTCCTGATTTCCCTTGCTTCCATTGTTGGAGCTTTCACCTTTAAATCTTCCTCCTCTACTAGTGTTCATTGCTGCTCCTTCAACACTGACCTTCGAAGAGTTCAGTACATCTCTCTGAGCTTCTTCTTGCTGCAAGGTAGCACATGCTGATTCCACATTAGGCAGAGGTGTTTGAAGCAAAAGTTGGCTTCTTTCAAAGGAATAGTCATCATCCAAGCCATTCAGAAATTGGAACAGGCATTGGTCTTCTTTCTGCCTTTCCAAAGCTTGAAGCAGGGCTGTGACATCCGGTGCTATGGTGGTGACAGCAGGCAGAGTGTTGAGATTTTCCAGTTCTTCCCAAATGACAGACATCCTGGTGTAGTAATCATCAATGGTGTTGCCATTCTGCTTCACCTCGAATGCCTCTTCGCTGAGTTTATACTTGATGGAGCCATTGGTAACAGAAAACCTCTTCTCAAGATTGAGCCATATAGCCCTTGCAGAGCTATAATATAGTACAGACCTCTTAACAGAATCTGTCATTGAAGCCAACAACCATGAGATCACTACATTGTTGCAAGTGTCCCACAGCTCTTGTTTCTTTTCATCTGTAGGATCTCTTTTTGTGAGTCCAGTAATGAAACCAAGTTTCCTTTTTCCAGCAAGCCCTATCTCCATTGACCTTCTCCATGGCCTGTAGTTAGATACTCCTTGCAGTTTGTCTGAGATGTTCAGACCTCCATCATTTGGATGTAGGTAGAGAGGGTTTGTTGCCCCCATCACGTTTGAGTCCTTCTCTTTTCCTGGTTCAATCATTTTCTCGAACAGATGGTGTGTCTCTGCTTATGAGCACAGCTCTGATACCATGTAGAGTAATAATACTCTATGTTTTAATGCAAACAATCATGCTTAAATGAATATGATGCTCAAGCAGAGAATTACAGAGAATATGGCAGTAGAATGATGTTGTGTATATTTTTGTATATATGGCTGCACAGCACTCATGTGCTATATATATATATTACAAGGCACCTGCCCTAATGATTACCCTAAAGGCTGCCCCTGTCCTTAGATTACAGCTGTAAGAAGAATCAACCTTGGATCACCCACCACATATATGTTGGGCCCCTAGCATACTAAGAAACAAAATACAAACTAAGTATCTATTTGGGCTTTATCCCTTTACAAATTTGAAAAAAAAAAGTCTAGATTAGCCCCGATTTACGTTCATAATAAATTCGAATCGATTTTTGCCATTAATCTATGTGTCAAAAAATTGCTCTCTCAAGGTTTTATGCGGGTCATTTTAACACTTAAGAGCCAGATTTTAACACTTAAGAGCCAGATTTGATATCCATGTCAAAAAAAATTGCTCTCTCAATTTGCGCACATTAATTATGAGTAAAAAATTCTCTGTCAAAGTTTTACGGGCCATTTTAACTCTTATGGATCAGATTAGAGTTCGGAATTTGCAAAAAACGACATGATTAGCCCTGATTTGAAAATAATAACTAATGACGTTAGTATTGAGTTAGCATAATGGCGTTCTGGCAAAAAAAGTCGATCGAAAACCATCGCTGAAAAATCGACCGGAAAAAGTCACCAAAAAAATCACTCGGAAACCGTCTTGGAAAAATTGGTTAGAAAAACGTCACCGGCCGGAAAAGTCGGAGAGAAGAACGATGATGAAAAATTAATAACAATAATAACAATAATAACAATAATAATAATAATAATAATAATAATAATAATAATAATAATAATAATAATAATAATAATATAAATAATAATAACAACTTAAGTTAACGTCGTTAACTTAAGTTAACGTTTCATCATTAAACTGGGTATATATCATTATCGATGATAAATTGATGGGTACCTCTGAAAAAGTTGGATAAAAGTGGGTACACCTGAGAAAATGCAAAAACACATGGGTATTAGTGAGAAAAACCCAAAGATTAATCTATAAAAATTCTGTATGATGTATCTAGAATTATCAAACATGTTATGAAAATATAGTATATGCTTATCCTAGAAAAAATTAGAATTATGTTGTATGTAGTGAAATATTAAGAGATAATAGGATAATCTAGAAAAAGCTAGGATATGACTAATATATTTAGGAGATAATATCCTAGCAAGAATAATCTAGAGAATTCTAATGTTTTAATGAAGGACATGTAGTTACTAATATAAATACATGCATGATGATGATGCAAAGCAAGCAATACAACAAGAAATAAAAAATGTAGTGCCTGTGGTATAGGATTTTCTACGTTGTACCCCCAAGGAACATTAACTGTAACACCCCACATTTTAGCAACGATGTTATTAGTGATAACGTCATAAATAGGCAGTTATCAATCGATTTATAATGTAAAAATATAACTAAACTCGTGGAAGTAATACTTTTTATTAATAATAATGGAATCCCAAATTACAAAAGGTTAAATAAACCATAAATCTAGTCCTAAAAACTGAAATAAAAACCTATTGCAAAAGCAGGAAATAAAAATGGAGGCCTAGACGATCATCAACTCATCCTGCTACTAGCTTCTATCCTGCTTACCTGCAAAATAAAATTTGGGGGTCCACCATCAGTGGCGAGTAACTAGACTGTCCTACTTAGAGGTAGGACTACATTACATACAATAATAACGTTAGAACACAAGAACGACAACAAACGCAGGATACAAGTTCAACCATCAGAATTCGTAGCGGAACATAACATTCAATATTAGCAACATCATTCGAAACAAACTAGCACACGCACTTTTCAACATACATAAATACAAACTCCATATCAAGACAACGCTCGGTCTACAACCGATAACAAGACTAGCAACAAAGGACTTGCCCCACACGATTCATCACAGATGAACCGATAGACCCGCACGGTTTATCACCGATAAACCGATAGACGCACGATCTTCAACCGTTCGACACGACTCTGACACACAATCAAACACACAAGACTTGCCCCGCACGATTCATCACTGATGAACCGATAGACTCGCACGGTTTATCACCGATAAACCGATAGACGCGCGATCTTCAACCGCTCGACACGACACGACTCAACAAGACTAAAAAAAACTCCAAACACAACCAAAACACGAATTCAAGCCGTCACGCAAATCATTATACGAACCATCATACATCATCATGCATCATCAAGTTCATAACCAACAACAATTCATCAAAAAAAATATCAAAGAAAACTCATGCCCACAAAGTACATATAATACGAAATAAGGATAGCATGCTTTAAGTTTACTAGATTATACGCATGGCATTTTAGCAATAAAGACTATGCTAGTATACTTATACTGTACGACAAGATTCCACATTCAATAGTCAAAGCAAGAGTTAGATATCCAATTATACAATAAAATTAATTAAAACCCAAACTTGCCAAACTAATAACCCACACGCGATTATTTAACAAAGAAACAACAAGCCCTTGAATCCTACTACTCGCATAACACAAGAAATAAAGAATAATTCAAGAACTAAACCATAATCTTCAAGATTTGCGTGAAATCATCATAACACCATCATCAACATCATAATCAGCAATAGCAATAATCAAGAATCAAGCAACAACTTCAAACATTAAATCTTAATGTTATGGATTCCTAATGGTTCTTACGCAAATCATAGTTCTAATCCTACTATTCTATGCAACCTAGTCCTATTCCTAAGTAGAAGAATCTAGTTACCTTAATTGAAGTAAAACACACAAAAGTATGCCTATGACTCTTCCCCAACCGCCACCGTTGTTCGACCGAAATCACGTCCAAGGTTCGAAGGTTGATGATGGGTAGAAGGTTTGACCAATCTTTGATGTTTGTTTAGGTTTGAGGAGTAAAGGTTAGATTTTTGGTCTCCTTTTGTTGGGTGTCGTGGAGAAAGCAAAGGAAAGGCGGTTTTTGGCTTTGAGTTTTGTTATAATAAGTATGGGAGAAAAATGTAGGCTTTAGGAGTATTTATAAAGTAAAGTTTAGTAGAATATTAGGATGGGTTTTAAGAGTAAAGGTTACTAGATTTTAGGATATGGGCTAATAAATAATAGGAGGGATTTTAGGAGTTAGTTTACTAGATTTTTGGAGTTAGTTTAGGAGATAAAAATAGAGTTTTTTTTAAGTTAAGTAAAAAATAGATATGGTTTTCTAATTATGGTTGAACATTAAAAAAAAAATAAAAGAAATATGTTGTGGGATTTGGCTAGGAAAAGGGTGAATGAGCATTCATCCATTTAATAAAAATTAAGTCTTTGGGCCCAAATCGGATAATTCGGACTTAAAGGCTTAATTTTACACGAAATTTTACGGCCCAAAAATCCGGGTCGTTACAGTAACGTTGTACAGAGTACCCTTGTCGTGCAGCGTTAAGTGGAGACGTTATGTGTACGAGGAAGGTTTTTTGGTGGGGAATTTCCCTCCAATTCTTTAGTGTTTACCACCTTTTTTGCATTTTCTTTATAAATACACTTTATTTCCCATCCTTTTCATCTAATTTATCAAAATCTTCATTCTTCAATACTGTGAAAATGGATTCACATGGTAGCTCTGAATTCATGGCTCAATCACCTTCAAAGATTGAAATTTCTGCCACAAAAATACAATCTTTTTCCATAAATTATGATTCACTTTAGTAGCAGTTGTTTTGTCAAATTTTTGTTTAATGAATGCAAAAATCAACGAAAATTTCAATCTCTGAAGGTGATTGAGCCATGAATTCAGAGTTGCCATGGGAAGCCATTTTCACAGTATTGAAGAATGAAGATGAAGATTTTGAAATAATTAGATGAAAAAGATGGGAAAGATAGTGTATTTATATAGAAAATGCAAAAAAAGTGGTAAACCCTAAAGAATTGAAGGGAAATTTCTCACCAAAAAAACCTTCCTCATCCACTTAACGTCTCCACTTAACATTGCATTAACGTCAAGGGTATTGTGTACAACGTTACTATTCCTCAGGGATATCATGTAGAAGTCCCAATTTAAAGGGATACAACGTAGAAAACCCTATACCATAGGGGCACTGCATAGAAAAACCCAATAAAAAAAGAGCATTTCTCCATATTACTCCTCTAAAATGCCAAAAGCCCACCAATACTTCCACAATTTTTAACAAATATCGAACGACTAAAGAGGAAGATTCATGGGTTTGTTATTCAAAAAATTCTTAACTTTGTTGAAGATTATTGGATGCTGGGTTTCGGGTGCAGTTATTTGGAAGTGTCAAGAAACCATCTCAACTAAAAAAATAAGTTGATTGTTGAAAATCAGGAATAATATGGTATCACTTCCCCTCACATGAAAGGCCCATTGGCCTTAAGATGTGGACGCGACACAGACCACATCATACCTGGCGCGAATTAATTCTACTCAAAAGGGAGAAGGAGGAGAGATTTGAACCCGTAACATTTGCGTCACGTTAAGCTGAATAGCTGATAGTTAAAGCCAAGAATATGTTATATACTCTATCAGAAAGTGATTGTTGATTGTGGTTCAATTGCTGCCATTTTATCACATTTGAAGAGGATCAATGATCGGTTGGATCATGTTGCCAAGAAAAGGGATAAGATGGAACAACTATGCGGTAAAGCATAGCTTCAATCGTTTTCTCTTCGTCCTCTGCTGTTTGGAAGGTATTGTTAACTGTCGGTCTTATGATCATGATATAAGTCATATTTAATTTTTAAGCGCAACCATGATCAAAATATTACTAAGTACTAACTCTGTTGCATATTATTTGCAATGGTCAGATTTTTACATCGTTCATGTTATTTCTTTGACTAAAATTCGAGCATTACACATAATGAAAAACATAGTTAAGTAGAATCTTTTTAGATTTGTCTCAAAGTGTGTTCTAGTCATCTTAAAAGTTTAGATTAGTTCAAATAAAGTCTAGTCAGATGTAATAAGTTCAATAAAGTTTGATTAGGACTAATCAGGTACGATAAAGTCCAATTGTTTATTATAATCTGCGCTAATCAGATCCAATCAAGCCCAATAAGCTCAATATCTTTCAATCGCGTTGAATCAATTCAAATAAATTCACATTAGTTCAAATAAATTTAGATAAAATACGTTCGAACCTAATAACTTGAAGAGAATTCACCCTCAATGTATATGTAGTTTTTTTTTATTATTACAATCACATAATCAAGGATATTAATACTTACAATTTTGTCTCAACATAAGTGAAAATATAATATTGCAAATAATATGAACAAATGTAGTATTTATTACAAATAAAACAATCAAAAACAATAAAATTGTAATCCTGTGAAAGTATTTTCTAAAATAGTTACATATACAAGAAAATTAATTGTCAATATTTGCACCTTTAACCTTAGTAAAAGTTAGATGTAGTCAACCTAATGCCAAGATCATAAGATAATGAAAATCCATTCTTTCAAATTTAGTTTGATCAATCTTCAAACACTTAATTAATCTTAGTGAAAATTTGAGGCAATGAAGGGCCTCCTCATCAAGAGTTCCATAGTCTCATCCCAAGATGAACACCATAAGGAAAAAAATTATAAAAAAAAAAAAAAGAATCAAGGACTATCCCATATACATCTAGTTAAAATTTAGAATATATATAACATAAAAAAAATTGAAAAAAAAAGGAGAGAGAACACCAAACAATACACATCTTGCCATGATTTCCATGAATGTAACAGCTAACAGAACAAACACAAAACTCGGTTTGTTTTTCGTTCATTTTCTCGCTTTTCATCATCTTCCGTCTGCTGAAGTGAAGGACTCAGCAAAACCGAAAGGCCGAGCAACCATACTTGTCTGAGTGTTGTCAACAACGGAAGAAGACGAGGACTCGACCTGACTCGTCTCTTCGGATGCCTTCCATCTCTTTAAGGCTTGTGGTAATGACATGTCAAGATCAATGCCATAACAATCATCAAAGTTGGCTTCTGACGGTTTCCAAAGCTCGACTAAAGAAGATAAGACATTGACAATGTGGCCCATGTCAGGCCTTTGATACGGCTCCCTTGCGCAACAGTGGCCTGCTAGCTCTGCCACGGTGCTGATGCTCGCAAGGGTTTCCTCGTTGAGGTTGATGGTGGGGTCAATGGCTTCGCGGAAACTCTCCTTGCTGATGTGCATACGCTTGAACCATGTCACGAGGTGCATGCTTTCCTCGGGTTGAGTCTCGTCTAAGGCTTTTCTTCCGGTGAGCAGCTCCATTAGGATTACACCAAAGCTGAAGACATCGACCTTGGTGGTAACTCGTCCGGTTACTATTGCAAATTCCGAAAAGTAAATCAGATTCGGCTAATATAGTGTGAATGAATCTTTGATTCAAAGATTCCAATTTTTGAATAGACACAATCCCTATCACCTTGTTTTCCGATTATACTACCTCTGCCCCAATTTAGTTGCAACATTTACCCCGAAAAGGAAACTATAGATTGATTATTTGAATCAATAGTCAAAATAACATAGCAGATAGGGACTCAAACTAGTTTTTCAGAGCATATGTACAGAAAATATCCCAAACACAATAGGGGTGTATACAATTGATTAACAATACAGTTCTGATTAGTTTAAATTATGCCTAACAAAATTCAATGAGTTTAAACCAAGTCCAAATAGGTCTAATAAGTTTCAATTATTTCTTAGTTGCAGGTCTAATTAGATTCAATCTGGTGCAATAAGTTCAATAAATTTCAATCGTACCTGCTCACGACTTACAAGTTCAGATTAATTAGGTATCATAAGTTGAAGAGAATGCAGTAATGCACCCTTGTCAACTATCACCTCAAAAACTAATACTGCCTCCGTTTCTTTTTAATTGCAACGATTTGACATAAAGTAGAGAGGAAAAAATGAAAAATCATTGCAATTAAAAATAAACAAAGATATGATATATAGATGATGTAACAGAATTGCAAGATCAATGGCAACAGCAAAGACTCATAGTTATCACTGGATGTATTGGAGCAACAAAGCTTGCTCATCCAAACTTTTTTGCATTAATTTGTGTAAAGTCATTAGTGCAGTCAAGTCACATTTTATTTTTGGTCCATAAATGAACAGAACATAAACAGGAACAAAATGCAAATGAAAAAAACAGAAGGTACCTGCATATTCTGGTGCCAAGTATCCAAAGGTTCCAGCAATCCTAGTTTCAACTGAGGCCTTTCCTTCCGGAGCCAAACGTACAAGACCGAAATCAGCAACTTTTGCTCTCAAATCATCCCCAAGAAGAATATTAGAAGGTTTTAAATCCCGGTGTATAAAGCTTTGATGGGCCAAAGTATGAAGGTATTCAACACCTCTAGCCACATCCAAAGCAATGCTCAACCTCCTAGTCCATTCAAGAGGCTTTAACCCTTCCTCAGCCCAATTAAACACATACCTACTCAATGTTCCTTGAGGCATGTACTCGTATACAAGAAGCCTCTCGTTGCCATCCAAACAATACCCAAGAAGCGCCACCAAATGCCTATGTCGGACCTTGGTCAATACAGCGATTTCAGATTTGAACTCATTGAGGCCTTTTCCTGTAATCACTGTGGATTCCATTCTCTTCACAGCAATCTTTGTCCCATCATGCAATTCCCCTTTATATACAGTTCCGAACCCACCTTGACCAAGAATATTAGCCTCACTGAAATTGTTGGTCACATTTTTAAGGACTTGAATGGATATAACCATGTTCCCGGTATCAGCCATTTGGATACTACCCGTTTCACTGGACGGAATCGTGTGGGTCTCACTCATTGCACCTACGTTAACACTCGATCCAGCAACGGTGATCTTAACACCGTCATTGTCAGATGCTGAGTGACGAGGGTGAACTACCATAGCGTTTGGACTTTGTACCCTGCTAAACTTGTTTTGGTTCCTTTTGAATATACAAAACCCTAATACACCACATAACAACAAAAGGAGAACAGCTCCAACAACAGAAATGGCTACAATAACACCAGTAGAAAGTTTAGATTTACTCCCGGAACCCGAATCACCATTTTCTCCCTGATCAGTGCCCGAAGGCAAAGACTCACCTCGGCCACGTTTGACCTCGCTCGCATCCTTTCCAATGTCAGGGTTACCCTGAGTGTGTAAAATTAGGTTTTTTCTGAAGGATGGAACTTTTCCATAAAGTTGATTGTTGGACACATCTAATTCAGTAAGAGATGGCAAAGTAGTAAGCTCTTGTGGGATAGTACCAGTGAGATTGTTATTTGCAAGAATGAGCCTCTGTAAAGATTTTAGGGAAGCAAAATCAGGAGAAATAGTTCCATTAAGATTCAATTTCTCCAAATTAACAGTAGTAACATTACCATTGCTGCAAGTAATACCAAACCAAGCAGCACAAGGGTCATTCCCCTTCCAATTTTGAGCAAGCCTTGATGGGTATTCCATGGATTTCGCAACAGAAATCAAAGTATTTACTTGCGGGCTACAATCACCGGGCTTTGGCAAGCAAAAACTGTTTGTCTTATCAGCAGAATCGACAGCAACCGGGGTTTTGAACACCGGAATCGGTCCTTGAAGCAGGTTATTAGTCAAATTCACAACAGTTAGAGACTCCATATTCATCAAAGACGAGGGTACAACACCAGTAAACATGTTATCTCTAATGCTCAAAACCTCAAGATCCTTTAATCCTGAAAAATCAGGCAATGGACCAGTAAATGCATTATGATGCAACCAAATCTCCTTCAATGAAGTCATGTTCTGAATAACATCAATCCTTCCACCAAGTTTGCCCTCATTCTGCCCATTAAGCCACAATGATTGAATTTGAAACCCATCAAAGCTCCTAGGCAACTCTCCTTCCAAACTATTGAAGCTCAAATACAAATTAACCATACCCGGAAATGTATCCGGCCCGAAAAATTCGGGTATTTTCCCAGTAATATTAGCAGAAGTAGCAGAAAAATTTTGCAAAGTTGAAGCACTCTTTAAAGATTCAGGAATTTCCCACCCTTTAAATGGGTTATTATCAAGATCAATTGTTTGAAGTGAAGATAACCCATCAAAGAAATCACTTGAAATTGAAGTAAAATTATTGCTACTTAACATTACAACTTGCAATGAACTCAACCCACTTAAGCTAGGAACATCACCTGAAAGCTTATTCCACTGAAGTTCTAACCTTTCAAGTTCAGATAAAGAAGAAAGATTAGGAGGAAGAGTACCTTCAAGGTTTTGGTGCCCTATTTGAATCCGGGTTACCTTTTTATCTTGAGAACAAGTTACATGGCTCCATTTACATGGATCTGGGTCGGACCATCCAAGAGATCCAGGTGGGTTCAAGCTCTTCTTTAAAGCTAACATAACTGAAACATCATCTTCATCTGAAGTTGCATTACAAACTGCAATATTACAGAAAAATGGACACAACCCAAGTGACAAAATGACCAAAAATAAGTTCCCAACTTTGATTTTCTTCATCCTATACCTAAAGTTGGAAGCTTTTGGAAGTAGAAAGATGCAAAAATTACAACAACTTCCCAAAAACAGAACAAAAAAGAAGAAGAAAGAAGAATTGTGAAAATGTGTAGCAGCCTTTTTTTAAGAGAAAAATAAGAAGAAAAGAGAAGAGAAATAGAACATCAATATGATACTACTATGAATATGAAATATGGGTTGTCACATAACTGGAAAGCTTCACCTCTAAAAACAAAGCAGAGGTTTACAAGAGAGTAACAGATATGTTTATGTTTGATTCTTCTTTTTAATTATTATTATTTATTATTTTTTTTTTTTTTTTAAGGTTTTGCTTCAGCTTAGTTTGGATTTTTGAAATTTTGGATGACAC
Source organism: Salicornia ramosissima (assembly GCA_951394345.1). Classification (NCBI taxonomy): domain Eukaryota; kingdom Viridiplantae; phylum Streptophyta; class Magnoliopsida; order Caryophyllales; family Amaranthaceae; genus Salicornia; species Salicornia ramosissima. Next base: position 50,126,335 of record OX596233.1, read on the forward strand.
GTAAATAAATAAATAATCCCTACTTGGCTCCTTCTAAAAGTTGTTCCACTCTTCTTTTTTTAGGGTGTGTTTGGTTATCAAAGGGGAAAGAGAATCACTTTAAGAATGGGAATGAGGGGAATGGAAAGCAAAAGTGTTAGATTTAAAAGGTTGTTTGTTAAAAAAAAATACACCTCCACCACCCCAAACCCACCTCCACCACCCAAGTTCAAAAACAACCCCCACTTCCTCCACCCCCAGCAAAACCACCCCCCCTCCCCCACCCCTTGCCGGCGCCACCCCCTCCACCATGGCAGCCTCCTCCCCTCCCCCACCCCTCAAAACCCTAACCCTAACCCTAACCACCCAAATTAAAAAAACAACTCCCAACCACCTCCACCACCACCCCCAGCCGAACCGCCTCCCCCCGCCGCCCCTTCGCCACCCCCTCCCCACCACCCTACAGCCCCCAACCACCCCCCACGAACCAAAAACCCCCAAATTCGAAAACCTAGGTTTTCGAATTTGGGGGTTTTTGGTTCGTGGGGGGTGGTTGGGGGCTGTAGGGTGGTGGGGAGGGGGTGGCGAAGGGGCGGCGGGGGGAGGCGGTTCGGCTGGGGGTGGTGGTGGAGGTGATGGAGGTGGTTGGGAGTTGTTTTAGGGATTTGGGTATTTGGGTGGTTAGGGTTAGTAGGGTGGGGCTGAGTGGTTGGGTTCGTGGGTGTGGGTGGGGGTGGGGCTGGGGTGGCAGTGGGTGTGGGTGGGGGTGGGGGTGGTGGTGGGTGAGTGGGCGTGGGTGGGGGCGGGTGGGGGTGGGGTGGTTGGGTGGTGGTTAGGTGAAGGGTGGGGAAAGGGAATGCAAAAGATAGGGGGGGAGGAGGGTTTAGAAAAGTGTTAGATTGGGGGAATTGGTAAGGGAATGGGAATGGTAAAAGTGGTCTAACAAACACAATCAAAGGGAATGGGGGCAGTTGATTCTCATTCCCTTTGATTATTACCCCCAACCAAACACACCCTTAGTGTTTTAAAATTTAATGTTTCATTTCTCTTTTTAAGCATAGTTTAAGTATTAAAATTATTAAGATAACCTTATTTTTAGGGATTGTTTACTTCAGCTTAAATTTAGTTCAGTTCAGTTTAACTCTATAATTTTAGTTTAGTTCAGTTCTTGATTTTCTTCTCTTATAAAATATTACTTTCAGATGTATTCAGTTCAGTTCAATTCAATTCAGTCCAGTTCAGTTCAGCTATATTCAGTTAGAGTAAACGAGCGTTTAATATATTATTATTTTTTAGGAGATCAAATGAGTTTTATCAAATAACTAAACAAAAAATTATATTTCTTAAATTTTGTGCCGTTTTGATTAATATATATATATATATATATATATATATTTTTATTTTTTATTTTTTTTCTCCGCTCCTATATAGTTGCAACTTTATGAATTTGGACACTATTTATAATCACTCTTATAATTCGTTGTTGTGTTGTATGTAAACAAATATAGTTACGTGGGAAAAATGAAATATTTCAACTAATATGGTAAAACGAAAATAAAGATATACTAGTAATCTAATTTTTATAATTTTTGGTAAAATGAAATTAAAGATATTACGAATACAAATTATACATTGACAAACATGAAAAAATAAACAGTGCAGCTAATATTGACCGGATGAAGTAACAATTACCTGCGTAGTCTGTATTATACTACCAGTTGTTGCAACAATTTGTTGTTTTTCCTCTATACTTTATATCATATCAAATCGCTGCTACTAATATAATGGAAACATAATTTTAAAAGTGGGCGGAGTAAATAAAAATAAATAAATAAAATAGTATAAAAATGACAACTAGTGTAGGTTTGGTTGTTTGGAAGGTAATGAATAAAAATTGTGGAAAGTAGTGCAAATCTCAGGGCTGAGCTCCAGAACAGGTAAGGCTGCACATGGTCTACATGGAGCTTTGGTCCTGAAATTATTGACACCTTTGGCCTACTAATCACATTAACCAATCAAATCCAGATATAAAATATCTACTTCATCCCTTCAAAATATGGTTATTGAATTGAAATCAATTGAGCTGAATTGAATTGAGCTTAACTTAATTTAAGCTGAAGTAAACAAGGGTTTGTTTACGTTTACTGAACCGAACTGAATTATCCTGAATTGAACTGAACTGAATAAAACTAAAAATAATATTTTATAAGAGAAGGACATTTAAAGTTGAACTGAACTGAACTAAATTACCCTAAATTTAAGCTAAAATAAACAGAAAATAAGTCTTAACAATTTCTCTCACAATTTTGTGCATTTTTAATTTAATATATGGAAACAAATCAAATAATACCCCAACAAATTGTGCAGTGCATATTTTTCTGAAAGTGTAGTCTCTTGTTTTGAGTATTTAAGATTTGTGAATTTCATATTTTTGATAATGTAGTGTCTTGTCATTGTACAAGTATTCACAATCGATTAATCGTTATCTTTTGTAGGAATTATAGGATTATTTTTTGCATCATTGTATACTGGAGTGTCGTGATAAATACTGGTGATAAAAAAATAATACTGGAGTGTCGTGATGAATACTTCATTCTTTTTTTAAAATAAAAGAATGTGGAGTACAACATTTTATAAAGAGTTACGAAGTATTTTTTGTATTTTATTTAATATTCAATCTAATGTTACTAGTGGTGTTCACCAGTTCAACATCAGATCATCACTAGACCGAATTTGGTAGGAACAAGAATAGATCGGATTAGAATCTCCATATTCATTGTTTCTGTTTGAACCAACCTTTTTTTTTTTTAGAAATAGATATTTTTTTTATTTTCAAAATTATTGTCTTCGTTATAGTTCCTCCGTTTTTAAATTCTTTCAACGAATGCATTTTCACACTTGTCGAAACAAAAGTTTAAAGATTAATATCTCTAATTATATATGTATTTGTAAAAATTATGAACCCATAAAATAAAAAAAAACTACAAGTAGAGACAAATCCAACGATGCTCCACATGACTATTTTTTTGTGCAAGTGATAAATTACAATTAAAGTGAAAATTATGAATAGTGTCAAAAGTACGATTGTTGCAAGAATTTAAAAACAAAGGAAGTATGCATTATAAGAGAATTATAGATTTAATAATTTGCAAAACATGATTATTTGATAAAAAAATAATAATAACTACATAATTTTTTAATATTCTTTTATTACAAATATTTTTGTGGAGATTCCAATTTATGCATACCCTTAATGTCATGTTGCGTTGCAGATTTCAAAACATTGATGTAGCCATGTAGGTATTGGAATAATGTTGGTCTCAAATTTAAATTAATTATTCATTCTATTTTACCACTAATTTTTGCTTGTACAAATACACTAGTCACTAAATATTTTTTTTAGGAAAAAAATTAAATCTAATTCTTTATTAATTTGCTCAATTTGACTTTTATCACTATTCGGAAAGCAAATAATCAATTGGGGACTATGCACAAGTGCAATTGTAATTTATGCATAAGAAAAAATATAGTTATGCGAGATCTCATTGATCAACAAGTGCAATACTCAATCTTGAGAGTTTTAGAATTCCCATCCACTTCAATCAAACTACAACTAGGACTATGCACCGATTCGAGGCTAGTGGTTCAAAATTTAAAATTCACAAATTGAGGACCAGATTAAGAAAAAAAAGTAACATTTAAGAAATCAGTTTATGGTCCAAAATTTTCCTAGTTTGAACCAAACATGACTGAAAATTCGAAATCATTATATTTCTTACATTGAGAACTAAATTGAAATTAACTTATCAGATCTGAATTGCCCTAACTCCGATTCAAATTGGATTATCTGTACTCCTACTAATACCTAGTACCTACAACACCCACTCACTAATGTTAGAAGTTAGAACTAACCCTCATATTACCAAAACTCTGTTTACAAGTCATCAACAACCTAAAGTCACACAAATCCAAATTATCTATATGTATTTCATCACCTTTCTTTACAATTTCTCTTAATAAAAAACAAATTGAACAATATATGTTTATTCTATTCAATATCTAGCTAGCATATTCGATTTAACTTAAAGTTACTTTAAAGTAGTTTGTGATTTATTTATTTTTTAAAAAAAAATCATATGAATAATTTCAACTATTGGGGGTCTTCCAATATTAATCTAACTATTAGTTATTACAGTATAATCCAAATTTTGGGGATTGTTTTATGGTATTAGTCCATTGACTTAGTTAACCTATTGTAATCGGTCACCAATTCAAAAAGTATTTGTTATCTTTCCTCTTTCCATATTTATTTTACTTAATTATATCTTCCTCCCTTTCTACGAATAAAATCAGAGCTGGTCAAAAGTTATTATGGATTAATATCATAAAATTACCTCCATAGTTTGGATTATAGTGTAAATTACTAATAACCTATAATTGGGATTAATATTGGAAGACCTCCAATAGTTAAGATTATTCATATAAATTTTTCTTTTTTTTAATATAAATATATATTTTTTAAAAGGTAGTTTGTGAATATGCTATTCTCTAAATTAGCAAAATTTGGACATAAAGCCTTTAAAGATAAGATTGTAATATTGTATCAACTCTCAACTGTCAACATTCTAAGTTGAAAACAGTGAGGCATGTACTGTAATGGTGTAACTATATAAGAGTTTCTGCAGATTATATTGCGTCCCTCTGGCATTGGACCCCTACGCACATCGATATCGATCCTTTCTTGGATGTTAAGTTCTCTTATTTCTTAGTTTTAGATAAATCAGGATATCTCTTCGAGAGAAAGAGATCCTGATTTTTTTCAATTGTTTACCTTTTATACAGAAGAAGAAAAAAAAAACTATATAAGAGTTTCTTGTACCTCAATTTTCTTATTCTCTTTGCGGCCACAACTAGTCAATCACAACGAAGCAAATACCTCAATTTCACCAAATTTTTGCATTCTTTTTTAACTTATTATATTTTTCATAATACATCTTAATTGAATTTATGATTGAAACTTATTAAATTAATTATTGACTTTGATTAAACATTTAAATTCGGCCTTTTTAGTTCTAATTCAACTCGATTAAAGATATTTCATTATATAACAAAATAAAGATATTTCGTTATATATAACAAAATAATATAGTCATATTGGATCTTTTAATATTCATTTTAATGTATATTTATTTTTAAAAAAATTGTGAAATGACTTGGGCACTTTTTTGTCAAAAACAATATTTTAAATTTGTGTTGGCAAAGTCATATCAAAAAAATTGGCGCTTATAACCTTTGATCACTTTTCTGACATTGAGTAGCATGATTCTAGTACCAACCATTACATAACTTGTACGTGATCAATTTTTTTTAACAGAACTTGTACGTGATCATTAAAATCACTTAAGTATTATTCTCCCTCTTTAACACCCTATAAAACCACTTTTAAAACATCATTTCATCAAATTTATGAGGTGTTAAAGACGATAAATGCGAACAAATGTTGCAAGTGACCAAAGAAAAATTAAGGCACATGACTTTGCCATTAAGAAAATTAATGTAGTTTTTGAGAAAAAGTTGCATATAAAAGGTCATTTTTGACAAATTTTTCGTCATTTTTTAATATTTTTTTTAACTTGATTGAGCCTGGTCAAACCTTATTAAACTAATATAGTAACAATTTTTTTTTAAAAAGTGAATAGAACACACCCTTAAATGCTATTATAGTAGTTACCTAGTTACTACTACTTCCGTTTCTTTTTAGTTGCAATAATTTTACATAAAATACAGAGGAAAAATGGCTAATTGTTGCAAAAAAAAAAAAAAACAAAAAAAAAAAAACTAATATATGGAATAAAAGAAGTGTAAGCGTCTTTTTCTCACTCTTGTATACGCTGCATCTATGTTTCTTTTAGTATGAGTATGAGTCAACACACGTATTTGTAAGCGTCTTGAATCGACCTTATTGAAGATCATTCAATCTTATTTAGTCAACACACGTATTTGTAAGAGGGAAAATAAGGAATCATCAATCACAAATGTGTGCGGTAAAAATTAAACCCAGATACTCATACTTAAAATTCTGAAGTTTTAACCAATAGGCTAAGACTCATCTTATTCGCCATCGAAGTTTTCTTATCAAAGAACTAATGACAATATGACATGACATTTAGACATTTACTACAGTACTTATACCTCAAAAGTAAAAGATCTTCATACAATAGTTCATAGCTTATCCAGAAAAATTAGTGTAAATCATTATGAAACATCTGCATGTGCTTTCCTATGATTAAATAGTTGTTGATTCGACTCTTTCATTTAGGATTATAGAATTGCAGCTGCTCCTTCACCAGATTTTCCTCACAAATTAAAGTGAAATTACTTGGGATTGCATATTGAACTTATCTCTTGACTCTTTTTTTTTTTTTTTTTTTCTGTAACTTACTTAAGGTGAAAATAGTAAGGATATAATTTCAATTTAAATAAGGCATAACCAAAGGTAATAAATTTAATCAAATTCAATCAAGTATAATAAAATGCAAGTATTTATATAATCAAGTTCAATATTGGTGCTTTCTCACCTTTTAAAAAATAATTAATTTTAATAATTTAAGAAAAGATCTAATCAATTGTAATAAGTTCAATAAGGTTTGATTTAGGGTTACAAAATCAAACTAATGATATAATCAGAGCTAATCAGATCTAATTAATTTCAATCTGGTTTAATAGAAGTTTAGTTTAGTTCATTTTAATTAAATTCAATTCTAATAAAGAAAAAAAAAAACCTAAATTGAAGGGAACGCACGTAAAACATGCATAAATGCATTATTAACATGTGATAAATTACATTGATCACAAAACATATTCCTCAATTTTGGTACAGCTGTGTGCTCTCTTATTTCACCCAATAACATAAAAGTTGGACTACATTGTTCAAGCTTAAATAACGAGCCCGATGGGAATAGAGAGATAACCTTACACAAGTCCAACAAAAGGTAAGACATTAGCCAAAATTAGGCAGCCCGAACTAGTTATATGGCTGTTATATAACACCAAAATAACGCGCACTAAGTCTTCCTAGTGCATGCATCAAACCTACTAAGATGCGGGTCTAAATATCATCTTTCCGGATGAAAAATAATAAGATACCTATCTCAATTCAATTCTCAAGATCGCCGAAAAAAGTATATCTATCTAATCCAAGAGGTATCTCATTGATAACTAACTCCTTCGCCGGTTATCACCTCACCAATGCGATACACTGGATTTGCTTCATTTGTATCACCAAGAATTCTGAGGGCAGCATCAGGACTTACCACAAGCACCATCCCGATACCCATATTGAAAGTCCTCCGCATCTCACTGTCATCTATTCTCCCCACCTACCAACATGCGATGCATATGTTAAATTAAAATATGTGCATAATTTACAATACTATAGTCTACACATAATTATAAAGTTCGTCAAAGATATTAAAAAAAAATTAGAAATTAAAGTGAAACTTATTTTCCCTAACCTCTTGGAGCCATTTAAACACGGGAAGGACAGGCCAAGAATTTGTGTTGATGACTGCACCGAGACCCTCGGGGAAAACTCTAGGTATGTTGTCGGTGAACCCACCGCCTGTTATGTGGGCTATACCTTTCACTCCCCCTTTGCTGATCAAGTCAAGCACCTTCAGAACCCAAAAAAAAAACATATAAGCTCTCATGGACAATTCTATGAAGGTCAAGTAGATATTAATATTGTGACATGTACTGCTACATATATTAGATTCTTAATTAGCTTTATTTATAGCTTGTGAATAAATGTGCTAATAACATATGATAAAATGCAATTTGTATATTATCCATGCATGGCAAGGGAATTAAACTACTCCGTAGTTAGTTAAAAACAAAAATCCTCACAAAAAAGTCCATATGAATGTAGTAACATGTTTTACAGATGGGGATTAATTGATTAAATTACCTGTTTGACATAGATGACTGTTGGGGCCATCAAGGCTTCAGCCAAGGTAGTCATTGCACCGGGAATTTCGTCCGTCAAAGAGCAATTACTTCGCTCCAAAACCCTATAACATGTGTGTATTTGTCAATATGCAAACCAATTGATTAGGCGCTTAAATTGACTCACATAATGAACTTATATATAATGAACAAATGAATGGATAACCTTCTCACAAGAGAAAATCCATTAGAATGGACTCCACTTGACGGAAGACCAAGGAGTACATCTCCAGCCACAATGTTCTTTCCATCAATAACCGAGCCCTTCTTCACATCACCCACAGCAAATCCACTGAGGTCATATTCACCATCTGCATAAAACCCGGGCATCTCTGCAGTCTTTAAGACAGATACTCCAAGTCAACTAATAGTTTTTCGAGCAAATAAAATGTATCAACAAGAATGGAATATTTTAGGCCCTAGACATTAACTAGCATTAAAAAAAATACTATCCTATAAGAATATTGAGACCAGAATAAAACAAGCTAATATTCACATAACAATAATACATGCTAACAGCGAAGTGTTGATACTTCCTAAACTTCCAAACATTCTACATGAATAAGAAAGCAACTCTAACTGAAATTTAACTGACTTGATCACAAACCCAAATCTAAGCTCCTTAATAACACAAAACAAAAGCATTTCATTGAACTTAATCCCATTATCAGGGCAACAGGAGCTGATATCACACTGAATTATGATTGCCAGGTAATGAGGAATTAGCTCAATTCTGCACAGCTCAATTTGGTTTTTAAACCATCTTAACCAATTAACTGTCCAAAAGACAATAGAAATAGACACCAAAGACGAGTAGCATTCAGCCAAGGAAAGTTAAGTGTAGTTAGGAGGCAGATCACTTCCCCTCACCTCTTAAATCCCCCCCCCCCCACACACACCCACCCGGCACCCCCAAACCCAATCCAATGCCAATCCAAAAAAAGGAAAAAGAGGCACTAATCAATGACATCTGAAATCTGAACATAAAAACATGCAAAACTTCTGAAATACCTCTCCTCCTAATAGAGCACAACCAGATTGCTGGCAACCATCAACAATTCCTTTGATAACCTGAATTAGAATGATTATTAATGTTATATTCTTTTCAATACAGATTAGATGGGGGTGGAGTGGGGTTGGGGGGGGGGGGGGGGAGGGCAATTCACTTGCTAAGCAAAGTGGAAATGAGAACAAAAACATACTCTTTCAGCCAGATCAACATCTAGCCGGCTTGTGGCAAAATAATCTAGGAAAAACAAAGGTTTTGCTCCAGAAGTAACAATGTCATTTACACTCATAGCAACCTGGAAAGAGAAAAATAAAACTGATAAGCCGCCAACTGACAAGAACATGTATTGCCAGAAATTGCACTAGAGTGTTACCAAATCAATTCCTATAGTCTCATGAATTCCAGTTTCAAATGCAAGCTTCAATTTGGTACCAACACCATCAGTACCAGCAACAAGATACGAATCCCCTGTTCAAGTACGATAACATAACAAAATTGATAATTGAATCCAAGCTACCAAGAATAAAAGACACAACAATAGAAAATACACTTTATCTCACGCCAGGTATTTTCTATATTGCTACAAAAAAAACAACAGCATTAACAACCCAACTCTTCTAAAAAAGAAGAAAATAATCCCAACCAGGCCAGGCAAGAAGTTGAATGTTATAAATTGTCGAATATAGCACAATAGCACGTTATGAATTGTGAGATAAAATACTAAGTAATTTTTTTTTTTCATGCTATCACATTCATTTGTAACCCACCATGTTGACAATCCTTGATATACAAAATATTTGATTAATACAGTCTTAACAGAAGAGTTGTTTAGTCAGTACAATACATAAGATTGGACACTATCATCCAGCATTATTGCAGATTAAAACACACTAACCCTGTCCAGGCCTTTTTCAATCTATTAAAATACCACCAAATCTTTATAATCCGTATTTTCACATCTTTAGAATATCAATACAAGATTATATAACAAGCATTACAACATTAGAAATGATTAACAATAGCTTCAAACAAACAAAAAAAAAGAAGAAGAATGATTAGCAAATAAATATAAACACCAAATGGATCAAAATGAATTACCATAAGGGTATAGTCCGCCAAAGCCACCAATTCCAGATACCATCTTAGCAATTCTCCTGACAAGCTCAGACCCAGCATCTATATCAACCCCGGCATCCTTGTAGGTGAGCCCACCGGAATCATTACGGCTTTTCGATTCATTCGCAATACAAGATAATGGAAATACCCGTCCTTTTTCAATGAACCTCTTCAATTGTAACTCATTTAGAGCTACTGAAAATAACTTTTCGGATTTTCTTTTTGAATAGCAGCAAAAATTTGACTCACCAAATTCAGAAACTCTAGAAAATCGACTTGAAGAACTGAAAACCACCTTATTGTCTCGAAGCTTAATATTAATCGCTAAGCTGGTGGTTGTCATTGCTGCAATTATGCATCCAAAAATTTTAGAATTTGTATTGTCTCATCAATCGATTAAGAATTATAATAGACAAAAATATGAATTTGAATACTGCAGCATGTGAGTTAAGGTCAATATTGGAGACCAATTTAAATGAGGCTAAGTGTGAGCTACTATCGGTTTACCATTTCATCCAAAATTATTGGAGTTCTTTGAAGTTTATTATTGTCGCAAATTCGAACAAAAATCCGTAGGATTCTGTTATTTCAAACAACTAAAGTGAAGTGAAACAAAGTTAGCTAACCAAACTCAATGCTTTAGGAAATAGGATGAGAATTTCAATAAACAATTCTCTATGCGCATATATAATAAATGAAAATGCTATTGCAATATTCTTATGAATTATGATGTTAGAATAGAGAAATATGGGTTTCAAAGACTGCAAAGATAAAACAACATCTTGTCCAACACTTGGATGGCATCCATGAAATCCATGAATCACCAATTCAATACTTCAAATATAAGTTTAGAACAAAATATTTAATTTAGGCTAGGGTTACTGCTAATTTTCAAACCAATTTACAAACTAACTCATTAACAGTTTCTTCATAAAATAATTAACAAAATCACAATCTACTCCACAAACATTGACAATTGATGAGACTATAAAATAAAGATTTTTTTTTTATAAACTATAAAACTAGGGTTTTCAATCCCAAAAATAATACCTCAGGGCTGAGTCGCTGTTTGCTAGCCGGAGTGACACTCGCCGGACGCCGGTCGTCAATTGGAGGCTCCTCGCTGGCGGTCGCACGGGCGGCTGTGAGCTGGACGGCGAACTTTATCTGGAGTCTGGCTTGGATTATATCAGCTTCATGCGTTATTCTTTCCGGGAAGACGAGGACAGTGGTTCACTGGTTCCTTATTGCTGCTGTATAATGATGATACACATTTACGCCATAAGTTTTACAGTAATATTTTTTGGTTTTAAACCCCGCAAATTATTATGGGTTTTGGTATTAAAAATTAGCAAATGCGTTAATTAACGTGAAAAACACATTGAAATTTGTTTTACACAGTGATTATATGAAAAATTTTCATTGAAATGCGAAATTCTTTTCATATATTAAATATATATTTCAATTTTCTACGTAATATTTTCACATAATAAATAAATAAAATATTTTTATTTCATTTTTCAATTAATTTTTTACACATATTAAATGTAAATTTCAACTTTTAATGCATTTGCTAATTTTTATGCATGGTCCCAGACCACGTAGATTTCTGTCGTCCCTAGCCAAAACGGCGTATTTTAGTAGGTAACAACTAAAATCTTCGCTCCCACTTCCCTCAGAACAATCTGCAAATATATTCTATGGTTACTTGCACAAGCTAATTTTTTGCTTGTATTCAGTATTAAAAAAATGAATATTCAGTATTAAAAAAAATTAATATTCAATATTAAAAAATGAATAATCATTTTAGTTATCGCAAAAGTGAATGTAAATTCAGGTTCTTTGTGGTAAAATGAATATTTAGTATAACAAAATGAAAAAATGAATATTAAGTTTAGTTGGTGCAAAGTTGATCGTTGGTTCAGGTTCTTTGTTATAAAATGAATATTCAACATTAACAAAATGAATATTCAGTATTAAAAAATAAATATTCGATATACAATAATTAATATTCATTTTAGTTGTTGCCAACCTGAATGTAAGCTCAGATTTTTTGCGATAAAATGAATATTTAGTATTAAAAAATGTGAATATTTAGTATAATAAAAAAAGAATATTACTATTAAAAAATGAATATTCAGTATTAAAAAATGAATATTCATTTTAGTTGTTAAAACTGACTTGCTGACGCGCGAGACCACAATTTTTCTATGTGCTCGTGGCAGCATTATATACTGTAGTTTAAAAAATTAGTTTTTTAAAAAAAAAAAAATGAAGCTTTTAGTTTTTTTTGAAAAAAAAATTGTGGTTAAAAAAAATGAATATTATAGTGTACAAAAATGAGGATTAAAGATTAAAAAAATGAAAATTGTAGAGTAAAAAATGAAGATTACCAGGACCACAAGCACCATATAACAATTGTTTAAACCCTACTTTAATTTTTATTTTATTTTTTAAATTTTAAAAGGATTTTACCCAAAAAAAATAGAATTATTTCCCTCAATAATGCTAATAATAATAATAATTCTCAAAATGCTGCTACTTTTCTCTTAATTCCCAAATTACCGTCAAGGTAGACGGTTCAATGAGTTTTATATTTTTTTCGGTTTTCATTGTCCAAGTAAAAAAAAATACAAGTTTCTTATGTAATCTATTGACTTTCAACCTTAAAAATCACTGCACATAAACCGCTACTGCCGTTAGTGGTTTCTTTATCTGAGAAAACCGCTACTGGTAGAAGCCAATAGCGGTTTGTCTTAAGCAAAATTAAAAAAAATAAAAAAATTACCTATGTTGATGTGGACGATAATTTGGGAATTGATATAAAAGTGGCTGCATTTTGGAAATTAGAAAACTTTCCAACAATATTCATGGAAAGATTTTCTAATTAACAATGTCCACTCAGTTAATCCACTGTTAATGATTCGTTAAAAGAAGTCTCATTTTGTGGGAGAGAAATGTGCTTTTAAAATTCCAAGGCTTTTAACTAATTTGCGTCATTTATAAGGTAATGCATCCTTTATAAAGGGTGCAAATAAGTTAAAAACCCTGAAATTTTATAGAAGAATTTTTTTCTCCCACGAAATGCAACTCCTTTTAACGGAACTATTAACGATGAGTTAAAGAAGAGGACATTGTTAATTAAAAAACCTAAGTTGGAGCCTTGGGGGCATATCTTAGAAGTTAGAAAAGGCATGGTCATAACTTTGAAAAACGAAAAATTCAAGGGCATAACTAAGAAAATAATGTTGTTCATGATACCTTTGTTGATATTTGTTAGGTTGACTGGAGGAAACGACAGGGCTCTTCGAGCTGTAGATTTGCTTATTTATTCTTGGGACAACGGTTTGGATAGATGTTTGCGTTGACTTGACGGGATCTTCTCCTTTGACACAATCCGAGTTATCTGACTTTGAGCCTGGTCAAATTGTGTCGGTTGCAGCTCAGCGGAAGCGAGACAAGTATGAGGCTCCTTGCAGGGCAATTGGTTATGGTTTTCTTTCTTTCAACTTTTCTTCGTTAGGGGAACTAGAGAAAAGGGATGTGGTATTATTGAAGCAGGTGCAGGTGTTCACTAGCATTCAAGATATAAGAGCTCGCACTGCTACTCACATATTCAGCAGGCTCGGGTTTGCTATAGCTAGAAGGATGGGAGCTCAAATTGTATCTTGATTGTCCACTAGCTTCTTGTAATTCATTTGACTTTGTAGATTTTTTTTATAATAATACTAATAATAATAATAATATTTATCTATATCTATAGTAAAACAAACCATGCTTAATTTTTATGAAAAAAAATTCCCCCTAAAAAAAATTATAATGTCATCTTTTGTTTTCATTAATAATTACTTATCTCAAGTTTAAAAATCAAACAATAAATGTTTCCTAAGGAATTTTGCAGTGTAGTTAATTTCAAATTACAAATATTTTTATCTTAAAAAAAAATTACAAATATTTATTTTTTTTGCAATATAAAGTCATTTGAAACTTTACCTTGATTAAATTACAAACATATGATTGTTTTTCAATGCATGAAATTTGAAAATTGACTACTTTAATTTGTTTTAAATAATTGCAATGTTCCTTTAAAAAAACTATATAAAATGCATAGGTTAATTCTATTTGTTTATTTTGTGGATTAATACTATTAACAGGAAAAAAAAGTTGTGAAAATTAGATCCAACTCTTGGGGGTTTTATTTTTTTGTTAGAATTAAAAAATGTGAAATTATAATTTCATTTTTTTTAATTTAACAAAAAATCATTATAAAAAAATAGAACAATGAAAAATTAACATTAAATTAAGATACACTTAAATATTAATAATAAATTACCAGTATATATTAAATTTACTATTTTTTTTTGTTAAAACCTTACATTGCACGGGTGCTAACTTAGTTTTATAATAATAAGTATTCTAAACATGAAATTAAAATTTTAATGTAGTAGATATTCTAAATTCATAATATAAATGTTCTCGATCTTTTGAGTGTAGCACTAGTCAAACATTGATTGAATTTACTTTAAATATATTGGTGCACTAGCTCTTGTCGTCTTGTGAATCTTGATCGACTTCCGATGATGAGAACCATTGTCTTAGCTATTCCCAAAATTCTCTTCAATGACTTAAGAAATCTTTTTATCCTCCAACTAAGTTATATCTAATATCCAAAAAAATTCACATACTCGGAAAATTATGTTACCCGATTCCGGTTCCATAAACATGTTACCTGGTTGGACCGGTTATGGATTTAGATATTTCAAACCCGGCGATTCCAGTTCCGGATCTGGATCCATTCAAAAAGATTGGGTACCTGATTTTGCTCAACACTACACTATAGTCACTTTGGATTTAATAAATTTTATGTTCTAAAACTGATTTACCTAAAACTAACATTGATTTAAAGCGATTTGCACATTATTTCTGGTCTTTTATTAAACTTCAATCTAAAGTAAACTAATCATAGATCTAAGTGATTAAAACATATAAATAAAATAAAATAAAATGCACAAATAAATAAACCTAGAAAAATGTTTTTAATTAGTATGAATTCTACATTTTGTCGAGCCTTTATTTAGTCCATATTATTTTTAAATCTACGTGAGGAAAGCAATAAATATTGCACTATTTTTGGGTTATTACATGAGTACAAGGATGCGGAAAATTAAATTACAACTTGGATAATACAAAAGAAAATTAAAATAATGTGAATAAAAACAAGAATTTAAATTGTCGGCGGCCTCATATTAGATACCTTGTGTGCCGACGTCAAACGACGATTTTGAAGGAGTTTAATGTATTTTCTGGGATTTTTGTGATTTTAATTTTTTTTAAAATTATTTCGGCAGGGGTTCGATATCGTAAATCGAGAATAAAAAAGACGAGAGTATGATTTAGATGTTGGGAATTGAAGAGTAGAATGGTGGATAGGAATTGTTGCCATTTTACTCATCATGAAGGGACCTATTTAAAAGGTTTGGACCCATGAGCCATGCCCTTGTGTGCCTGGGCGCACAAACACGACTGTGATTGTGCATGTGGACGCATAAGGCACGACCTTAGTGCGCCCTAGCGCACAGCCTGTGCGTGGGGGCGCACAAAGGCCTTCCCTCGTGCGCCGGGGGCGCATGAGGGGGTGCTAATACATTGCACATGCTCGTGTTGTGATGTTTGTTTCTCATGTCCTTTTCGTTAATTTTTCGGAAAATAAATAATTACAAAAAATATTTGAATTTTGAGAAAAATAAGAAAATTATTTTAAAAAATGCATGGAATATTATAAATAATTTTCCAAAATTATTTATAATACTCCTAACGCTTTTGACTTCAGAGAGGCGATTATCGGTCTTTAAGTCATTGCACTTTAAAGGTCTTTCATAGTGAGCAATTTTAAGACACTTATTTTGAAACATATTTAGAATCATCGGACTAATAACAACGTGGTATACGATAGTCATTGGCCTATGTTTGGAGACAAATATAAGCTGTCTACATTATGTTGTAATTTTGAAGTGCCAAATCTTAGAACTAATGTTACTTAAACTTGACACGGGAGACCATAGAAAGCTGACAATGGTCGTGCTGGTCGCTTACGAGGCTCTTACTGTTCAAAATGACTGAATCGGTGCTGAGGGTTTTGCGATTAAAGTGACTCTGGGATTCTTCTCCTCCATTGAATTGGCTTTGGGATTCTCCTCCTCCATTGAATTGGCTTTGAAATTCTCCAGCTCCATTGAAGCTCCTTACGTGGTAAAATGTTTTGCTCCTCTTTTTTTTTTTTTTTTTTTTTTTTCTCATCTTATTTTTTGATTTCCCCCCCCCTACGTTTTATAAATATGAAAATATGTGTGGGGTGTTTTGTATTCGTATTATAGCTTCAATTGTTGGCTCTGACGAGGAGTAATTATTATTAATTTTTTTGTACCCAACGAAAATGGCGACTACTTCTGAATTTATCTTTTTTTTTTTACACGTTTGATTATTGATTGTGTTTTCTTACTTTACAACAATGATGTAGTTGGCAATTGTTTGTACTCTATGTCTGTATGCCTGATTTTAGGGTCTAGGGTTCATATGATCCCCTTTAATTAATATGGATTTAGGAAATAATTTTGTTTTATTCTAGTAAACCTAAACATATAGATAATCTCCCCCAAAAAGTAGCCAAGCACATTGTTAGTATAGAAAATGAAAATAGCTAAATTGATGACCGATTGACCGCAGAATTGCACAGAAGACCAGCAAAATCGCCATGGAAGGACCTTCTTCTACTTCTCGCAAGCGACCTTTCGTGGATGGAGATGATGATTCCAACAAGCAAAAGTATTCTCACTTTATTATCTCTCATTCTCCCACTTCTATCAATTCATTATCTCAAATTTCAATTTCAATTTCTCAATTAGTAGACAACAATTCTTTGTTCAACGTTTACCAACTTATGATTATTTTTTATGTGAATATGAATTTAATTTGTTCAGGCAAAAGAGAGTGAGATTTCCGAAAGGGAAGAAGGTGAAGGCAGGTGCCCCACCACCTGAGCCAGTGGTGGTGAAAGAGGAGGAAAATGAGGCTGCGCCTCCTGATCTTTCAGACCCTCGCGTCGCTGCAAAAGAGCGAGCAAAACGTCGTAGCCTGATGACTACGCAACTTTTTACTGAGGATGGTGAGGTGGAAGTAGCTAAAATTTCTACTGCCGAAGTTCATTACCAGGTTTGTTTTTCTCCCACTATCTTTATTTAGGGCATATTATGAACTTGTGTATTGCTCACTTTGAGATGTGGATATTTTGTTTTCGTGCTTTGGTGTTGAATTCTGTGTGTTATGAGTGTGATCGTGAGCATTGACAGGGCGTTTGTTTTTAGGGATAAGGATGAGAGAGGTGAAAGGATGGGATGAAGATAAAGTTGGTGAGTGGGATTTCACTAATATAATCCCCATTCTTTGTTTGGTATTAATCCATCCTCATAAAACCTGCCTCCTTAGGCCTTTGGTATTATTTTGGTAAGATTAAGGGGTTTTAATCCCCATCTCATTCTCCATAAAAAATTCCATGTCCTATAAACAAATAAGGGATTAACTTTAATAAGTATAAATAATCCCCCTTAAAACAAACGGCCCATGAAGCTGAAAAAGTAGTCCGTTTTGTTGGAAAAATCGAACACAAATTTAGACTTCGGATGTGTTATTTTCAACTTACGAAACATGAACTTATAATTTATTAAACTTATTAAACCTAATTGAAATTTATTGAACTTATTGGACCTCATCACACATGATTAAACCTGATCAAACCTTATTATTTATTAGACCTTATTAGTATTGAAACTTCTTTTTTTTTTTTTTTTAAAGTTGAAGAGAACATACAACATACCCTTCCTTTGTTTGGGTAGAAAACAATTTCATTGGAAATGTGTTGCAGCGTGTTTGGGAATTTGATATTTAGTTTGATAATAAGAAAGAAAAGAAAGACCAACAATTTAAACATTTTTTGCTATTCCATTCTAGCATTAACAAGGCAAGTAAATTGTTTTTTATTTGTGTGTTTAGCGCAAGCAACCAATTGAAGTGCACCAATTCTATCACAGTATCACCATTGAAAAAAAAAGTATTCCAAAACTTGAAAGCAAATTGGTTGCAAAACTAAATGAATCATCAGCTAGATAACTTAAGAAAAGTAAAAAGAAAATGTTATTCTGAAACCAAATAAAGTAAACAATTACCATGGTGGCTAATTTCCAGTACCGCACCATGTTGTGTTTTTAAACATGACATAGTGACATAATCGTAAATAAGCTTAAAGTTGCTAGATACATGGCACATAGCCCCATTCATGATTTTGGCATGCAGCATGCTCCCTTCGCATTATTTACAAGTTACAACTATGCCATCGTGTTGTATTTTTAAATATAGCACAATGTGGCGCTGGGCATCCCTCCACCATGGTAGTCCGTAGATATGTAGAATTACTGCTAGTCTACTATCAAACTAAAATAATAAAAACTGAAGTGTTCTCTTCTTATTGATTGAAAAACTGAAGTTTGTCATTAGAAAATAGAAAGCACTATCTACTTTGTTCATTTCTCTAAGCAAACCCCTCAAATTCTTTCAATCAACCAAAAATTCTTTCTTATTTCATTAGAAAATGATATTTAAGCTTTGAATTGCAAAACATTGAGAGACTTCATTACAACAATATGCATGGTATGAGAATTGTGGGGATTGAAAAGAAATTTATGCATGGAAATTTTATTATATTGGAAGGGAGGCAAAATAAAACAAGTTGCCATAATCTTGTTGAATGCCTTGAATCTTCTCTTTTCCTCTCAAATTTCACCATTTTTTTGGGGGGGGGGGGTCAAATCTTGTCAAGAGTTTCCCTCTGATTTCCTACATCCTATATTATTTGTTCAACCAAATATTGGAAATTGATATTATTTCTTGCCTTTTCATATTTTTATCTGTCATAGCCGTTTTTTAAGGGTAAATTATATTGTTTGTAAGCTAGTTTCTCTTTATCCGAAAGTTTTGGGTGCATTACTTCATACTAATTTTATTGTGCACCAACTCTACAACGGACTTTTTAGATTAACATTTCGACATTAGAGTAACAATAACTTTACTAATATAGGGTCCATTTATTAGAGCGAAAAATGTTTTCCCTGAAAACAGTTTTCCTATTTTACATCGTTTATTTTGGTTGAAAAAATAAAATGTAAAATTTTGGGTGAAAACTCATTTTACACCCTATTGGAAACATTTTTCTCCAAATTTTGGAGTAAAACTTGTTTTCCGTGCAAGTAAAACATTGGAAAATTTCTATGAAAATGAGTTTTCCAACGTAAAATATTTTTCATGGAAAATCATTTTACATCGAAAATGTTTTACACCAAAGTAAACGGACCCATAGTGTTTTTATTATTTAATTACATCTTTTTTAAATGAATGATAACCTTTTTATCTTTATATAGTCTTCTTTATAGCTATGTTACTCGTACTCGGATACCTATGTCCGACACAGGTATGTGTCTGAGTGTCCGTCCTGACTATTTTGTGAAAGAATTTTAATATTTTTTTTACCTAAAAAGAAGTGTCTAAGTGTCATATTCATGTTCGAGTGTCAAAGTTCCGACACGGGTACAGGGTACTTGAGGTGAAGAGTCTGTGTAACATAGCTTTATAGTATACAATGGCACTTATGATTAAGATTGAGGTACAATGAATAGGTATACATCAAATGTATGCAAGACTTAGTATATTTTTTTTTGGTTCTACGCAATTTATAAAAAGGCTTAAGGCGCACCAAGATGATTGGATTTCCTAGAGCTTTAGTTGTGCCTTAGTGCGGCTCAATGAAGTGAGGCGCACCTAAGAAATCATGGGAAAAATTTGGAAAAAAAGCAAAAGTGTGTCTCAGTGTGCCTTAGGATGCGTCTTAGTGCACTTCACGTGATCCTAGCCACAAACGCCTTGCCTTGGCCAAATAAGGCGCTTACCCCCTAATGCTTAGGTGCTTAACCCCTAGGCGCTTCTTTTCAAAAATTGGTTCTATGTATGAAAAATCGTTGAGAAAATCTAAATGAAAATGAAGGTAATAATGTATGGGAGGAGAAAAGCAGGAAGGTGAGAAAATTGGGTGGAAAATGTGGCTATTGCTACCAAACTCCATGTATTTATATTCGAATGCATATAATATTAAAACCTTGTTCACTTTTACGCTGCTCAGACTTTCCCCTCCCCCTGCCATACCCATGTCGACCCGATTCGACCGGGACATGACACGGGATATGGGTTAGATCTTGCGGTGGAAATCTGGACTCTTCACTGTTAGTTCCTGTTTTTGCTATGGCGGATTCGAAGATGTTACTCCATGGATAAAGGCTTCAAGCTCAATGGAGAAGATGCGCAAACAAACAAATTGTTCTATATATGGATGAAGGCTTTAAGCTCATGGACAATTTCCAATTTATAGAGAGAGAAGAAAGAGACAAAAGAAATGCCTAAGGTGGAAGCAGGGTATGAATACTCGGCCGCATCGTCGTGAATTGGTCGAGATGATGCGGATTTTGAGTTTACCGAACCGAGATTTGCCGAGTTCGAATATTTGCCCGGTTTTAAAAAAGGACGAGTTTTCCGGCAATTCAACTGATACGTACTGAAATCGCCCGGTTGAAGCAGTAATCTCGTCAAATTAAACACTTTTCAGGTGAGTTAACTGAATATTTGCGAATAACCGAGATTTGTTGAGTTCGAATGTTTTTCTATGTGAAGCAGTGTGAAATGCGAAGAAGATGAATAACTGAATAAGAAAGAAGAGAGAGAGAGAGAAAAAGTGTCACAGACTCACAGCTGTACTATTTTTTTTACTTATTTTCATCTTATGTACGGTAATTATAGTTTTCCTCCACTATTGTCTGCTTGCCTATTTATCTTCTACTTCCCACTTTCCCACGTGATAATTAATGACACTTCTCCTTTCTTTCTCTTTTTTTTTACTGACTTATGTTTTCTTTCTTCTTTTTTTTTTTTGAATGGTACTTCTCCCTTCTTAATTAAACCTCTTCTCTTTATTTTTTCTTTAGACTAAAGTTTGAACAATTTTTATAAAAAAATTATCTTTAATTTTTAATAAAAATAATATCTAAATAAGAGAATATGTTCTTTTTAAATAAATATAAGACTTAAAAAAAAAAAAAATTTTTGCGCGACAACCGCGATGAACGCATCAGTTCCGTTACCGTTTCACTGCGACCGTTTCCGCGATCGCTACTGAAACCGCATTTTCGAACCATGGGTGGAAGATGAGAAAAGGTAGGCTTGCAACAACTTGTTAAATTTAATTAAATGAAGAAGCCTGAGATAGCTGTAGGGTTGAAGCCTTTATTGCATTAAAAAACACAGATGTTTCATCTTATTTAATAAGGACAACTGTAGTTATTTGAAATTTTCAAATACTTAGTACTTTATTTAAGGGTTACAAACAGTTACTCCGTACTTTTTCTCTCCTTTAAATATTTCACTTACTTTAAATACTTCCCCCAATCAAAAAAAAAATGCAACAATTTCTAAATTTGGATGTTTCAAAATAAATGCAACAATTTTTTTCATTCCCTTTATGGTAAGATTTTTTGAGGTACTTTACTATTTTACGCTTACTTAAAATCATTAACAATTTACTTTATATTTTTTGGGTCCCCACTTTCTCTCTCTGAACCATTAACAATTTACTTTTTACCTTTTGTCCCCACTTTTTCTCTCCATTTATCTTAATCAACTACCCCTAACTTTTCCTAATTACCTAACTCCAAATTTTGACTAGGAGTCCGTGTCCTCCAAATTGTTGCGTTTTTTTGGAACGGAGGAAGTATTCTTAACACTATATTTGTAATTTTAGTTAAAAAAGTATTAATATATTTTTGGAATTGTCATGTCCCTGAGCCCATATCCAAAATTTGTACTCTTTAAAAACGAGTCCCTAGATCCTTAGATTTTGAATTTTTTGTGTCTGACACTTGGACTCATACTTGAGTCCGACTCTCATGCTCGAGTCCGAGCACCATAGGTTCACTTGATAATTTTGATCCAAACACAGAATATTTTTATCTCATAATATGTGTTTTGCAATAAATAAATAAATTCGTAATATAACGAAGTATTTCTCATAATATGTGGTTTGTATGGCGATAAAAGTTAGTTAGATCTTATAATATTATTTATTATCAGCTGTTGTACAGCCAAGGATTCATTAATTTGACTGTTGAGTCTTGGCATGGAGTAATGTCTCAAGGAAATATTCCTGGAATGGTTATATTCTTTGTTTTGAGAGTTCCTCTCACTGTAAATTTTCGATTGGCTGGGGTTGCATCTGTTCCACAATAATTATAAATTGCATCTATTTATCTTAACTGTATGTGATTTTATATCTTTAAATCAATGACTTTTATGATTGCTATAGTAGAGCTTTACTGATTGCTCATTGGAGCTGATTCTTTAGTTCATGTGATTGAAGTTTGTGTGTCGTATTTTCGTTGATGCTTATGATGGCTCAAAATATACTTCTCTTGAGTGTTTTAACTTTTTCTTAGTAGGTGATGTATATGTATTTCATCTCTCTAAAAGTTATTGCAGTGAGGCTTTCCTTTGGTTAAGGCTAGTTTCGGTATTTTTTGTATGCTGTTGAGGATAGGTTAATGGTTTCATACGATTGATATTTGCTTTTTGTAGGAGAATGATACTTTTGTTGATGATGGTATCCAAATGGAGCCATTTAATTTGGAAAAAGAAAGAGAGGAAGGTTATTTTGATGAGTCAGGGAACTTTGTGGAATATGTTGTTGACAAGGAAGATAAGGTTTGCCATTTACTCCTTAGGCTTTAATTTTATGCAATTATTTTTAGCAACTTGACCTTTGGCATAATGCAGCTTTTGCAAAAACCTGATTACCTGAATGATTATTTTGCAGGATGCATGGCTTGATAGTCTTGAAATGGACCCCAAGCTTGCTGATAGAGTCTCCACTATACCAAATAATGACGATGAAGAGCAAGAGTTGTCATCTGATGATATTGCAAAGATGAAGCGTCGTATAGCCAATGCTCTTGAGCGTGGTGAAACAGTATTATAATCTTGTCTCCCTTCACTGCTCTTTATCTCGTTTCTCTGTCTGTATCGTCTTAAATGGGTTTTCAAAATC
This sequence comes from Salicornia ramosissima, assembly GCA_951394345.1. Lineage (NCBI taxonomy): Eukaryota > Viridiplantae > Streptophyta > Magnoliopsida > Caryophyllales > Amaranthaceae > Salicornia > Salicornia ramosissima. Next base: position 50,149,632 of record OX596233.1, read on the forward strand.
AGGTTGGAGTGGCCAGTTCTTGATTTGGCTAGTCCAACCTTAAGAGTCCATTGGAGCCTCTATGTTTTTTTCCCTAAACTTTTATACCTCAATGCATTGAGTTACACAAGCCCAATATTCTCTGTTGTTTTACTTTAGAGATTCTGATGTAATTGCATAATACTGTAGTCACTAATGCCATTAGATATTTATCTAGGTTGCACTGAGTCAGGAACAGGTTCGGAATTAATTCAATAATAAAAAAGAACATAGGTTCAAATGTATAGAATATTGCTTTTTGGATTATTTTTATGAATAATTTATTATTCAATCATATTTAATACATTCTAATAAGTTCCAATCAGGTTTAATAAGGTCTAATAAGTTCTAATAAGGTCTAATACGTTCTCATAAGTTCTAATAAGTTTCAATAAGGTTTAATAAGTTAAATCAGGTCTGATTAGTTCAGATAAGTTTAGTTCAGATAAGTTCAGGTCTAATAAGTTGAAGAGAACGGACCCTAAATGTACTAATGTTATAATTTTATTTTTAAAAAAAATGCTACTAGTGTTATTATTAGTTGAATTTTTTAGTAGAACTTTATTTTTGTAATATTTTTAATTTGCTTAATTTGTATTTTTTTAGACGTAATTATTTTTTGTTTTTGTTGTTGTATTTGTGAATTTTTTGTATGAATTTATTTTTTTAGTTGTCCCCCAAGCCGAACCCGTTTTTTGATTTTGCCATTTTCCATCCCCATACCCGTTTTTGACCCCGAATCCGACTCCGTGCAACCTAGCTTATTATGTTATGTGAGTGTTCGTCACCCAAGATTCGTAGGGATGTAGGGTAATTGAATTCAATTATGGATATAGTTTATGTAATAAGAGAACTTCGGCCCTATTTGGCAATAATAGTTTAGTGTTTATAGGTGAGTCTTATATTAGCAATTAGATTACCTTTTTATTTAGCAGTTTTGACTGCTGATATGAATATTTGATTGTATAAATGTGTTTGGAAACACTTAGATTTCAAAGATGTGTACCTTTAATTGTGTAAAATGACATTTATGGACTTTTTTTGCCTGGGTAAGAATAGTATCTTAAAATGGATAAAAATGTAGTTTACAATTTTAGTTTTCAATCCTTCGACCAAACAGCTCCAAACAAGAGATTTTTGCAAATTAGAGTTTTCATGCCAAGACTCTTTCTCAATATTCCCTTTAGCACCCCTTTTTTAAGAGGTCAAACCTCTAAAAGTGTCTAAAACTTTAAGATCTCCCCGCATCTCTCTCCACCGCAAAGGTGCAAATCTAATATATTTCCCATTTTGTGCTAGTAAGAGATTTCGGGACAAGTTACCTAATGATGCATTCTTTTTTTATGAGAACTTGGAGCAATTCTTTTCTATATTGGTGAGATGGCATCATAGATGAATGGTAGGGCCAGCTTATGCTACATCCAAATGATGTTTTACATTCAAAATCATTATGTGCTTTGGTGACTAGATAGTTTTTATTATTTTAAAATGATGCATGCAACCTTTTTTGTGGGGGTTGCAATTTCTTCTTGACTTCTATTTCTCTCTTTGAAAATATAAACTCAAGAAGCTTCTATTTATAGGCCTCGGGGACGGTTGGGTTTGGAGGTGGGGGATGTTTCTGGGGCGGGAATTGGGTGAAGTAACCGTCCCCAAAGGCTGCTGATCTTCAAAATTAAATTGGGATTAGGGTTTGAGAACACCTCATGCATCTCTTCTCTCACTCCACCACCACCACCAGCTTCGATTCTGCGAGTGCTGCCGTCCTTTCTGCGTCGCCTAGCCACCACTGGTCAGCCATCTCTGCCGTTGCCTTCTGTTGCCCTCCGCCGTCGCCTTCTTTTGTTCGAATGATGGTGTTCGAAATTCTCTCTTTCTTTCTTTTTTTTTCTATTTCTTTCTTTCTTTTCTCTTATTTTTAATCCTCTGACTTTTTAGGAGTTCAGTGTTAGGTCTACTTTTTTGGGTTTATGATGTTTTTTCTCTACTTTACCATTATATGGGCTCCACTTTAGTGGGTGGCCGGTGTGCCTCTTTATTTTGTTATTTTTTAGTAGTAGTGATTTCTCAATTAGTCTCTTATTTTGTTTGAATTTTAGCATTTATTTTAATTTATATATACATATTTTTTGCCGTCCCCTAGCCGTACCCCAGTTTTTAGAAAATTTGAATTTGCCGTTTTCCGTCCCCGTCCCCATCCTTGGTCTTGACCATGAATCCGTCTATGTGCTACCTAGATCTCCATTGAGTCGTTGAGGTGAGATGTGGTCCATTAAGAATATTAGGGGAGGTCATATTGGTAGTCCCATCTAATGCTCGCTGGAGCAACTCTTTTTCAATGAACTGTAGTGTTTTTTTTTTTAATTTTAAAACCGCAGCTACGCTCACCTTTTTTTAGATGTGAGTTTATGCTAGGCTTCCTTAATTTTTGCTGATGCCTTTGATTATCATGGTTATCCAATCCAAAGGCTTTTTCACATCTTGACCACTTAAAGACCTTTTCCTATCACAGCTGTGATGTTGTTTCTGCTGTTTCTGTTCCTTTGTTATCTGTAATCATGCAAATTTGTTTGTGGCTGTTTGAGGCTTTCATTGATAGTTGTTTTTTTTGCATCGTGAGTTGTGAGCTTTCTGTTTCTCAGTCTATTGCTTCTGTTCCTTATCTGTAATCATGTTCCTTATCTGTAATCATGTTTATTAGTTTGTGTCAAGTGGATGCCTGCTAGGTTGTGATGTGGTAACTCATTATAAAACTATTTCTGACAGGTTTTGCAAGCACTAAAGAGATTAAAAGGTTCAAATGATAAGAAAGTGAAGATGTCTGCTGAAACAAAGTTTGTTTTTGACCAACTCACTGAAGATGCCATGAGGCTGATGGAAACAGGCGATTACAGTTAAGCGCTTCATTAGTTTAATCGGTCATAGTTCTTTTGATTATTAGCCTATTTTCTGATACAGTACTTATTTTCAGTATCTAAATACTTGGCACAGACCTCACTGTTTCAATCTCATTGCAGATGTTTATCATGAAGAGCAGGAGGTTTTTGAACGAGAGGCAGGTTTGTTTATTTCACAGTATTAGCCTGTGAATTAATTTGTTTATCATTTAATAACTTTCTTTTTTAAAGTTTTTTTTCTTAAAGATTGCTAAATCAATCACACATACACACACACATACACAGGAAATTCTCAATGGTAGCCCCGAGTTTTTAAGTTTTTTCTTTGGTAGCCCTTTTTAATTGCAAATCTCAATGGTAGCTCTGGGTTTATGGCTATAGTTAATAATGTGGTATTAATAACCGTTTTTGATTTTTCATTATAAATACTTGGTAAAAAGATTGTTTTATGACTAATTAAGGTTCCATGAATCGGAATGACACAAGTTTTCACTTAAAAATTTCATTTCCTTCATCTTTTGTAAGAAACTTATTTCATTTTGTTTTTACAAATGAATCGAAGGAAACAAATTCTTTTGAAGCAAATTCATACTCTAGATATTAGAAACCTTAATTAGTTTGAAAATATTATCTTTTATCATCTTTTAGTAATGAAAAATTTAGGACTACCAAAGAGAAAACTACAAAATTTGGCTACCTCCGAGAAGTTCCCTATATATATTTTCTTCTTTAAATGCTATATTTTGATTGTTGTCTTTGGTGACGATTTAAAGGATATGAGGACATTGTTTCAATAATATGATCGTGCCATTCAAATGTTGTACATTATTTTATTTTTTTGTGGCTTTTGAACTTCTTGGCATTGGTCAACTATGTATATATTTTTGGGTATTGATATGCAACCGGCTTCTTGATCATAACTTTTGTCTTTTGTGCTAGGTCAAATAAGGCTAGTTTTTATGGGTTGGCGGGTTTGGATTAGGTTGGTATCAATTTCTTTGTTTTTTAATAACTTCTCATGAGCTATTGAGAATTGATTCTAGTTTTTGTTCTGTTTAGCTGGTACTAGTCAATTTCAGGCTGCGTCAATTTTTGCTAGGTCTAATAGTTGCTTTTTATAATGTTGGAGGGAAAAGGTGCTTCCATGTTTAAAAATTATCTTGTGCTGAGTTTTTGCCACATATAGATATGTTTATCTTGTATTATTATTTTCATCAACCTTTTGTTGTCATGTTATCAATCTCCATTTTTCCCTTCTGTAGAGGGATATGAGGCCCTTGCTCGAGCAAGAAATAGTGTGGCAACAGAAATGGGGGATGATGCAATGGACATTTTTGCTGATGAAGATGATGTTGTAGTTGCAAATTCTGAGCAGAATAATCACACCTCTGTGCCTAGTGTAAGCACAAGTAGTCAGCTGGCTGATGATAATGGAACCTATAATGCAGAGAGTATGGCCAATACCTTTATGCTTAATTTCTTTATTGTTCATTATATTTTTGGAGTCATATAACTTGTGATACTCTCATTTCTTGTTTACTAGGTTCTTGGGCTGGGCAAAGTGACTATGTATATGATGAAGCATCTGGGTACATTCTCACACCTAGTCAGGAGTAGTCACTGTCCTTTCATGTCATTTTTCACATTTCTTGCTGTCCAGATATATCTAGGAATCCAATTTGAGTTTTCTTGTGACTTGTTTATATTGGTGTCATAACTCACAACGCACCTTCATGTTTTCTATCTATTTTCGCATGCATACTTGCTCATTTTAGATGCATCTCTTTTGTGTGAACAGTTATTGATTGCGTCTTGCAAACTGTATTGTAAAGGTTCTATCCATGGAACTTTACATGCAAACAAGTAACAACCAATGCCACTATTTATTCTTTTTTGGCAATAGTCAAGTTCAATATTAATGCAACTTTACATTGAGTGATTGAGACTATGAACAGGCTTTTTAAGAAATTTCATTGGTGAAAATGGGGTTTGGAATGAATAGAAAAGTAAGGTAACTTTTGCGAGATATATTTGGTCTCATGTTTCTGTTGAAAAAAATTCACCTTTTTGATTACATTTTGTGTATGATAAATAAGGTCTTGGTTGGCTAGTGGTGCTTGGGTTGTGTTTTTTCTTGAGTTCATTCTTCACTCTTTATCCAACACTCTTTTTCTAAGCTTAATCAATTAATCTTGATCTGTTAATGGGTTTGTTTTTTCACAGTTACTATTACAGCAGCAGTCTAGGATACTATTATGAACCCTCTACTGGATTGTTTTGTTCTGCATCATCAGGGCAATGGTAATTTGACTTTTTTTTTTCTTTTGTTTCTGGCTCTAATTCTTTATTCTTTTGGTAGTTTTTGCTTCTAGCCTTTTCCTACATTACCACATGTCCGCATTACTTTGGAAGGAGCAGGATCCATGTTTGGCATGGGTAGAGGGTAAAAGTTACTTGAGTTGTGATGTACTTAATAGTCCCTGGTAAGTTTGCCAGATGCTCAGGATCTTTGCCTCATCTAAGGCTACTCATGCAAATAGCATCTCGGTTTGCCGTTTTTGTAGTCTACCCGTCCTTTTGGGGCTAAGGAGCTGAACATGTATCTTTTTTTGGCTTGTGCTTTTTTATTGCCATCCTTGAGAAATTAAATACAAATTAGTATTGTCCTGAGAAAACCCTGATGTCCTTAGTCCTTCTGACATGCTAAATTTATGCTCAGGTACCAATACAATGAGTCAACCGGTGTTTATGATGAGGTTCATGCTGAGGCTGATGCACCATCAACTGAAAGCTGATGACTTCCAATTGGTTTGGTGGTTGATTTTAAAAAAAAAAGGCATCGTTAAGCATTAGGGTCACCGTTTGTTGAAGTCGGTTGTACAGCTACAAGTAAAAATGAAAGCTGTCTTATACAAGGAAGTTCAAGCAGAGAAAAGCATCTGATACAAGTTGATTCTGTCGATGAGGTTTTCTGGTGAATTTTATGTAGAGTTTGGGTTATAGGTAAGAGGTGATCTGGGATGTTAATTGCAAATTTCTGGTGAAGCAACTTTCCTGTGCACTGTTTACTTCATTTATCTGCCTATATTAGCCTGCTTCTGAATACTTGGTTCTCGTAGGGCTGTTAGTTAAGTTATGTGCCGGAGTGACGTCATTTGATGCGAAACCCAGCACATCTGCTACTTCATCTGGACTTTCTGAACATGCAGTAGTTAGGTAGTTTTGTAATTGCCAGAACACTTGGTAGAGAGATTTATCAACTAGTAATATTTGTTTATTATTATTACTAGTTAGCTCCCATGCGATGTATGCGTATAACAAAAAAATATTACACATATTCTAAGCATAAAAATTTATTGTAACCCGTGAATTGTAGTATAAGAATTAAAAGTAAACGCTAAAGTGAATTTTTTTTTTTTATGATTTTGAAAAAAATTAGACACATATCAAATATTTCCTTCTTTTAAAAGGATGGTTTAATTAAAAAAAAAATTAGAAATAAATTGAAGTAATGATGTCATTTTATATTTTTGGAGGGAAAAAATTAAATAAGAAGCTGACATGTGTCCTTGATGATGTCATTTGGTTTTTGTTTTAGTAATAGTTATTGATTATTATTATTATTATTATTATTATTATTATTATTATTATTATTATTAATATTATTGTTTTTATTTTACTGAATGGACAAACAACAAAACGCAAACAAACAACGGATCGATCTCACAAATCATGCTCTGAGAGCACGATTAGCCTCGTCATGGGCTAATGAGACCAATGTCCTAGGAACAAACCGAATAATACAAGTTATACAACTATGAAAGTTAGAACATAAAATCTTAATACTACGAAATATAGAAACCAGATTAGGAGGGCCAAATTCACCATCACGAATGATATCGACGATTGTTCTACTGTCTGTGAGGGTGATGACTGAAACTGTAGACATGGATCTCCCCATAATAAGACCCTTTAAGATGGCAAACCCATCAGCTTGGAGAGCAGAGGTCGCGTGGATGTGAGAACCACCTTTAGTAATGCAGTGGTTATGAGAAACAACACAAGCAATTCCTGCTTTGCAACCATGCCTGACATGCGTTTTCAAAGCATCCCTAAACCCAGAAATATATAAGTAATCAGGCAGTATGGTAGGGGGCCCGAAATTGGGCCAGATCTAAATCCCTACTGAGACTGGTGATGAGCTTGAATGAGGTCATGGATATCCAACATGTTTCAGTGTTTCGTCCTGCGGAAACATGACAAAGGGGGCAACGTGTCTGAAATGGGATATTCAGGTGCTAGTTCTTGGAAGAGACAACATTATCGTTACCATGACCAAGGTTATGAAGCAGAAGCATCTCTCATAGGTACACTACACTTGGTGGTAACACAACCTGAAGTATCATGGTTCCACTTCCAGTGGACCACATCTTCTTGAATGCCTGCCATGGCATAGGTAAGGTGGCGAGAATTTCACGAGCACTGTGTACCTTGAAATTTTTTCCAAATCATTTGTACATTCCAAATCAATCTTCTTGGTGATGTAATTGGGGAGCATAAAAACCCCTAAAACATGAGTGCTGAGAGAGGCTAGAACTAGAATACCATTGGTAAGGATGATCTGAGGCGACCAACTTGATCTGAGAGAGTGCGAATAACATTGGTAATATCTGTTATTATTATGATGTCAACATTGTATGTGTTTCATCTTACTGTGAAGTTATAGAGGTATGTAGTAAACCTTGTCAACTATTCAATCCATTTCATAATGTTTATGAAAATCTTACGAGGAAAGAAAAACTTTGATTATGAAAATCTTTATGATATATTAAAAATAATGTATTCATATGAGATCTTGTTAGATTCTTCTAAATACATAATTTTTTAAATATCAACTTTATATATATATATATATATTCTTATAGAGCATACTTGAAGATAATAAACATTATGAAATTGCATTGAAAACCGCACAAAGAACAAGTATAATAAACATTTTGAAACGGAGTGTGTAATAACCTTAACATGCATGTAATAATCTGGATATGTATAGAAGGCCGTATTAACTTGATTGTTTCGAATTTAGTACAAGGTGAGTAGGCCAGATAAAGACGAGGTTTTAGCCTATTGAATTGGTTAAGACTTCAGAATTTTAGGCACGAGGTCCCAAGTTCGATTCTCACCTCACGTATTTGTGAGGACTCCTTATCTTTCCCCTTACAAACACGTGTGTTGGCTAAATTGGGCCGAGTGACTTGCAATAGGGCTCGGTTCAAGGCCTAATATCCCACACATTATCATATTAAAAAAACGATACAATGTTATCACGAGGTGTAATTGTACAAGTCATAGCCTAATGATTAAGCTTTGCGAACACCAAATTTGAGGTCTTAGGTTCGAATCTCATTGCATGCATTTGCAATGGTTATCGTCCCCTCTCAAATACGTTTCTGTCACCAAATTGGGTCAGATAACATACAATAGAGTACAATTACCTAGTTACCACTCATCACATTGTAAAAAAATAAATAAAATAGAGTTAATAGCAGTCAACATATGAGGAAACTAGGAGGGTAATGAGTTTTAGGGCACTTGTTTACTTCTCCCACTATTGAATAGTGTTGGAAATTTATTTAGAGCATAAGGATTATACGTTACGTTTGTTAGGAAATGGTGAAATGAACATACGTATAATGTTTCCATATAAGGCATAAAACATTAAGGAATTGCGACTCGTGACTATTAGGCACTACTCGCGAAAACAGGACAAAAGTTGGAAAACGAGACAGAAGCAAATCGCGACCCGCGAAAAGAGGTCGTGACCCGCGACCCAAGCTCGCGACTCGCGAGTCTGTTCTGTCTCTGACAGTTGCTTTCTGCGTGTTGTTTCGAACGTAATGTTTGAATAACTTTGACGGTTATGCCTAAACGGACATATCACTTCAGTGATATTATAAGGGTTAATATGAGAGAGAAAAAGAGAACCTCTCATATCCTTATGCAATTCACATACTTCATCATCTTCTCTAAAAACTCAACGCACATTGTGACTTTGATTCTTTGAGCAATAACGTTGTTGTTTCATAATTCTTCATTGTATTTCAAAGGCAAGTCTGAGTATCCCTTGCTCCATTGATAAGGGCCAGAAATTGTCTTTAGGAAAGCATTAATTTGTGTTTGAAGGTTTCTTAATTTTCTGTTTCATTCTTGTGTTCAACCCTTGATATCTAACAATCTAAAGACAATTTTCTAATTAGCAAGAATAACAACCATTAGGAAAGTTAATGCAAATTCTCACAAGTTGGAGAAATTCAATAAGGTTAACGGTTTTGATGATGGAAAAGGAAAAGATGAAGAAATTACTCTTACCATAAGGACAAAGAATCAATGAATGGATATGTTCTAATTCTCAAGTTTACGGCATTATTAAAGTCATTTCAAGTAAGTATTTATGTTTTAATAATAGGTTTTATTATTAATTGTTCTTCTCATGGATAAATTCTAGACATGATAACATCAAGGTTGATTGATGGTGTCTTGATAATATGAGAAGATGTACATGTTGCCATAAATTGTCATTAAAGTTGATTGGTAAAAATCATGATGGTTGGTTAAAACCATGTAAATTAACATTATTGTTAATGGATGAACAAAGTTTATTGTTCATGAAATAAGATTTGTAATTTTGACGGTATAAATCTATGAAAGTATGATCATATAAATTTGTCAAATGTGATACAAATTGAAATTATTTGGCGGTGATTTATTTAGATCGATTTGCCATTGTTGACGGTTTGTCATGGTGATTTGGTATGGCTTGGAATAAAAGAGTTTTATTCGGCCATGTTGACGGTTATTTTGACAATGACTTATTTTATTTGGATTGTTATGCATCATTGATAGTTATAGGCTAATTTACCGTCTTAATTGGTTTTGTCAATTAACTTTGATTATGCATTGTTAGTTTTGTTGTCAGTTACTTAACAGTTTTATGGTTGGTTACTTTCACTTGCAATCATGGGTTATTCTTAATCCAATTTGACAGTAGTTTGTTTGCGCAATTATTGTTAGTTATAAGTAGTACTATTCATCTTACTTATGTTACTCTTTACCGCAAATTGTCTTTTGGTCATGAGTTTGATAAGTCACTTTAATTTATATTAACTAGTTTTAACAGTTATTATTGAGAATAATAACAAGTAAAGTTAGTTTTATTTATCTTTACTTGGCTTCCTTGGTATAAAGGAGTGATTGACATGGATGAATGATTAATTGTTTAAAGTTTATATTGTATGACTTAATAGAATAAAAAGATTGCAATGGAATCCACAAATGTGTGGATATTGTATTATATATATTGTAGTAATTAAATTAATTATGGAATGATAGTCTTTTGGTTAAAAGAACTATGAGGTATATGGCAATGATTTTATTGATCAATGAATTTTGATCTGACTTAGTAATAATCTAAATCTTGATATTATTACTGATTATTAATAGCCAATTGAGATATGTATGTGGTCAAGCATATGGAAAATATTCTAAGTCATTTTAAGTTAGTTGTTTAATTAGTTTAAAACAATTGTGTATAACGAAATTATTTTGTTAGATTGTTTTATCTAATTAAATATAATTCTCATGTTAGTGGTTGTTAATGGGTAATGACATATACTAATGATTAATTTGATTATGGTTAAAGTTCTATGGTTTAATAAGAATAATAAGGATGAATTGAAATTCATGATATAATATATATATGTAAATATTGCATAGTTACTACTGTAATTAATTAATCATGAGGATATAATCCTTGGGTTTAGAGGATTATGTAATTTATGTAATTATGTCAATGTTCAATTTAATTATTGATGGTTTGTTCTACGGTTTAGTAGAACTGGTATTTGTTAGTATTGTTCATGTTTTTTATTCAATTAATTTGAATAGTGATAATCACATTAAATTTTGTTAATAATTATCCTTTAAAGGATATATATTAGACAAGGATTATGTATTTTAATACAACAAGGAATTTGTGATGTATAATTTCACAATAAGATTTTGTCAAGGATGATATATATACTTGACAAATTAAAAGATTTAAACTTGTTATAAGTGGTAAATAATTATATCCAAGTTTTTCCAATATTTATAAATTATACATGAATTAAGTTGATACACTACAATTTAGTGGTGTGACTGAAAGAAAGATAGTGGAGGTTAATTCCATGTCGCTTTATTCAGGTTAAGTGATGGTATATGGGGAAAAGTTGTTTTATAACATAAAACTTGTCTTAATGGCATGATATATTTTAAATTGTTTTATTATAATATATAATTAAAAAAAATATTAAGTAACCCCATATGAACTATGGTATTAAAGGAAATCAAACTTGAGTTAATTCAAGGTTTGGAATTCAAATACAAAATTTGGATAAAAGTGGAGTTGAGCGCATCAATATAGGATATGCGGTATAGCAAATTCTATAGGTTCTATGTTATAGAACAAATGGCATTTGGTCAAAGGATGCAAAAGTTATTGAATATTATTATTTATCACTTCCTAAGTTAAAGGATAATACTCCAAAGTACCAATGTTTAAGAAGTTGATCAAAGTGCATATGATCAAGACATAGATAATCAAACTTAGATTGAGAATGATACATCTATATTATCACTGTTTAGCAAGATAGTATGGCTAAGTATAATTTGTTGGTTTGTTTTCATGTATGTTCAATTAAAGGATCAAAGTTTTAATTTTGACAAAGATTTCCATATGGTTTCAATGTGGAAGGTGATCCATTAAGTTTTGAGGCCATGAGGTCTTGAGTTGTTCCTTTTGGAACAAAATTATTTATGATGAGATAAAATCTATCATGGGGAAAATACTTGGATTTTAATTAATTTACTCCTAAAAGTAAACCTATTGGGTGAAAATAGATTTTCAAGGAAAATTGAAAATTGATGGACTATTGATGTGTTGTAAGTCCGGTTAGAGGCCTTCACCCATTGCAAGTGTCTTTATTATAAGTTATTTATAGTTCTTGTAACTATTTATAACCTTATGGTTCATTAAATGGATGACAAGATAGTATTCTTGAGTGATGTGATATATAAAAGGTTTACATACAACAAACGGTAGAGTTTGATGTGTAAAGTCAAGAACTTAAAGTTAAGTTGATTAAATCTTTGAATGGGCTTTAGTAAGCACGAACAATGAAATCAAGAATTTGATGACAATGGGTGTCTAATGAATTTTAATTATGAACAATTCAAATTAAACAAGTGTACTGTATATATAGTAATTTAATGACTATGGTCATAATTCTATTATATGTAGATGACATGTTTTATTTTAAAAACGGTTTTGTCCCTATGAAAGATTTGGGGGAGGTTAATGTCATCTTGGGTATAGAAATTAACACCTATGGATACTAGATAAGTTATTATCAAGTAAAAGATAATGCAAGTTATAGGTTGTTAATGTAAGTAATGACGGGCATAATTGCATTTGTCGGGGGCAAATTGTGAAGTTTTACTAGTAATACTAGTATGAAACGTTAAAAGCTAATAATTCGTCATGTCTTGTAATACACAAGGAAAACCATAGATTTTGGTTTGTGTTATAGTGGTATCACTCGGTTGTATAAGGGAATTATAATGCAAGTTAAACGTTTTTCTCCGAATGGATGGGTTTTCCTCCATGGGGGAGGTATAATTTTTGGATAATTCAAAAGTAAATTTGAATCGCATATTTCTCTTATGATAACAGAGTTTATTACTATGTGTTCAGTTAATAAATAAGCTGAGTTTGTAAGTAAATATAGCTTAGCGACTTAGCTAGAACTACGGTATAGTAGTGGATGGCAATCGGTCTAGATTGGAGCCCGCCGTAATCGCGAGTGAGAGAATCTCAACTTGATGTTCAAAGGTCTTTGTGCATTAAGTTCAACGAGATATATTCTCTTATTTGTTGATTGGGAAACTATTTAAATCATCCAAGTTAATTCCTTAATCTGTGATGGAAAAGAGGTTGGTTTATCCTTAATAGATCTCGAGATTGGGCTTAATCACAGAGGCATTTTAAGAGATCTACCTAATCGAATGTGAAGTGTGGCCGCTTCAAGAAGCTAGTGGGCTTAGTTTCGAAGCATTCGAGAAAAGATACGGGACACATGACTGTAATAGTGTCAAGTTTATTTTTGTGTGTGGGGTAAAGTATTTTGTGCGTGTAATAACGTCAAATTTTCATATGTGTTGAAAATGGTTCAATAGTTTATCAACATCATTTGGATACGACTATTTGTATGTTTATTACACTAGCTGGAAGTTCAAGTCATGTACACTTTCATTTATGTTCAAAATTGTTTTGATGATGATATTTTGTAATTTGTTGTTATGCTCTAAATGGGGGAGGATTGTTGGAAATTTATTTAGAGCATAAGGATTATACGTTACGTTTGTTAGGGAATGGTGAAATGAACATATGTATAATGTTTCCATATAAGGCATAAAACAGTAAGGAATCGCGACTCGTGACTATTAGGCACTACTCGCGAAAACATGACAAAAGTTGGAAAACGAGACAAGCAAATCGCGACCCACAAATCCAGTTCGCGACCCGCGAAAAGAGGTCGCGACCCGCGACCCAAGCTCGCGACTCGCGAGTCTGTTCTGTCTCTGACAGTTGCTTTCTGCGTGTTGTTTCGAACGTAATGTTTGGATAACTTTGACGGTTATGCCTGAACGGACATATCACTTCAGTGATATTATAAGGGTTAATATGAGAGAGAAAAAAAGAACCTCTCATATCCTTATGCAATTCACATACTTCATCATCTTCTCTAAAAACTCAACACACATTGTGACTTTGATTCTTTGAGCAAGAACATTGTTGTTTCATAATTCTTCATTGTATCTCAAAGGCAAGTCTGAGTATCCCTTGCTCCATTGATAAGGGTCAGAAATTGACTTTAGGAAAGCATTAATTTATACCTTGAAAGTTTCCTAATTTTCTGTTTCATTCTTGTGTTCAACCCTTGAAATCTAACAAAAAGTATTTATTCAATGAAAAAGGTTCCTCCAGCAGGCTGGTGTGCGTTGAACAGTTGGCTGCAATTTGCAAAAAGGGTTAATCCGTTTTACAGGAGGGAGCCATACTGCGTGTGTTCCCATTTTTTTTTTTTTTTTTTATTATTATTTTTTTAAATAATTTGAAATTTTGATAAAATCAATTTGACCGGTCTTTTTAAAGCAATTCAATGTGGGAAATGATAAAGGCATATTAATATTGATTACTCCATGTTTTATAGTGGTTTCAACTTTGTAAAGTACTTGATAATACCCGAGCAAATGCTCGGTTTTAATTAATGGTTTAGGAAATATTTTTTTAGTGGTTACCATATTAGTATAAAAGTATTGATATACTATACCGAATAGAGATATTGATATGTTGGGATGGATAATCCGTGCTTAGAAAAGTTTTTTTGTGGTTACTACATTAGTACTACCTCCGTATCGTAATACTCGCAACTTTTGTCATTTTAAGTTATAATACAATACTTGCAACAAATATTTTCTTACTATATTAATTTAGTGAAAAATTACTCATGTGTAGCTTTTTTTTTATTTTAAACTTTGCTTTTGTAGGTGGCCCAATTAATTATTCAATTTTCACTCTATCTCTCTTTAAATCCATTTTTGTCTAGTAGACCGTATCACAACTTATGTAGCAAGTATTACAATACGGAGGTAGTATGAAAGATTAGAGATATAAAAAAAATAATTATAATAAAATACATCCCTTTTTTATATTTACTCATTTGTGTTTTCATCAATACTACTCGTAATAAACTAAATAGAGTAATAGAAAAAGGGAAAAATCATAAACTATGATAACAGTTGCACAATTAAAGTAAGAGATAGAAGATTAGAAGATGATAAAGTAAATTAGGAAAAAAATATATTAATAAATATAAAAGGATAAAATTTTACTATAGTTAGATAATGTAAGGAAGTTAACAAATTAAAATAAAAACAACCCAAAAAAGAAAAGTGCGCAAATTAAATAAAGATAAAGTGAGTAATCTAATTAGTAAATAAAAAAAATTATGCAATTTTTTTTATAATATTATTCTAGTTTAAAAATATATTGATTTGAGATTTTATGTATTTATTAGGGTATTAATTATTGTATTAAATATAGAGAGGTAGAAAAGTGAGATTAGGAGGAAAAAAAGATAGTAGGGGCCAGGAGGCAAATAGTGGGTTAGAGTTTTAGTAGTATAGATGGATATAAATTTATAAAAATGATTACAAATTTCCAACTATTATTTATTTAAAACAATATTAGTTCCAATTTGATACTCCTTATTATGTTTAAAAGATATTGTATGAGAGTGAGGGATAGATCAGGTGACTCCTGGTGATTCTGAGATCGATTATCATTTTTGTCCTTTGTAACTCATTCGCAAAAAAAAAATTATATACTTAGAATTTTTTTTTATTTTTATAAAACCACTCTCAATTCTTTCTTTTTTTTTGTATCGTTGTTCGATGCTGCCTTTTACTAGAATTGAAATTGCCCAAAATTCTAAATGAAAACAGTAACACCCTCCCCTTACTAGCACCCCAAATCATCCAGTAACCACCACCCCAGGACATCACCACCATTTCTTCCATAACCACCACCACACAAATAAGCATAGATGTCGCAAGTTGGACGTCCCTATCATGGTGCGGTGTAATATACGATAAATTGAGTCAAGTAATCTGAAATAGGGTCACTATAAAAAAAAAGAGCTTTTAGCTACGGAAAATTAGAGACGGATTTTGTCCGTCTCTAAATTAGAGAAGGAAATTTTAAATCCGTAGCCAAATTTTTAGAATATAACAAAATCCGTCTCTAAATTTTGCTACGGATTTTAGCTTCCGTCTTTAATATTTCTTTCGTTTATTAACAATTCTATGCATATAAGATTGACAACTAAAACTTGGTACAGTTGGTAAGAGTGCCACCCCGTGACTTTAATGTCCGTTGCTAAATCCAAATAGCAACGGATTTAGTCGATTTAGAAACGGATTTGGTCCGTCGCTAAAAACTCTTTTTTTGCAGTGGGTCCGGATGACTATCTAATACCGCCCACATTACTAATATCATTGGAAAAAAATACTTTTTTTGTAGTGGGTCCGGAGTACTTTATTATTGCTTGAGATGACCAACTAAGGATTATTATTATTATTATTTTATTTATTATTTGTTTTTTTTTTTTATATTGTTATAGCTAAGGAAATTGAGCCGCTAATTTCAATGTGCAATCCGACATGCAAAATTCACCATAGATAAGGCCTCAATCTTTTGCTACATTTAGAAGATTGTAGTTTAAGGACTTGTTCTTTTGGAATAAATTAATTTGAAATGAATTAAAAATAACTGAAATTATTTATAGTTAACTGGATTGAACAAAACTAAATTAAATATTAGACACAGGATGAAAATGTATGTAAAACAAATAAATCATTAATAAATTATTTCATGGACTTGTATTTATAGTTAAAAAATAATAATGTTGTAGTTTAAAATTGCAAACGACATTCTAAATTTAAAATCAAATCTTCATAAATAATAATGTTGTAGTTTTTGATACATAACATTTTTAAAAACCTAGGCAGTAGCTCTTCATCTTTTGTTTCACACTGAAAATAAATTTCTATAGGAATTAGTATTTTATGAAAGGTTATTTCCCTAGTGAAATCCCTAGGAGTTAATTGGTTACAATGATAGAAAGTTGGATTTCCTATGAATTTTGATTCACTAAGGGAGACTTTGGTGATCTACTTTTATATTTTGTGGTGGGAAGTAAAAATTCCCATGAATTCCAACTTCCCCCATCTTTGCCTTTTTGTATCAATCACACAAGTATCCAAATTACCAATTCTAAAGATTTTTCACTTCCCCCATTTTATTTTGTCAACCAAACAAGCACCAAATGTCGAAGCTTTAGCCCTAATAAATGGTTTACCCTAAGCCCTAAACTTAGGCTTTAATAATATTCTTATTGAAGAAGATAACTCGATTGTATTTTGTAAGGTAAATTTTCATGTCCATGTTATGGAAGATCCACACACATTTCAAGCATATAAAACAACTCATTGACTAGTTCGTGTTGGCAGATTCTAGACACATCTAGTAGACTAGTAGTCATCTACCATGAGGCAAAACATGTGGTAGATTACTTCACATCATTAGGCCAAAGAACTCTCGCTCATAAGGATATATATTGACTCGTATGTAGACCCAAAATTTTATTGCTTTTTAGTTATGGATCAATTAGTGTACAGTAGTCTTGTGAGAAGATAATTCTATTTTTCTACGTACCTCTAAAAAAAAGATAATTATAATAAGATATATGAGGTCCGGACATGAAAGTTGGAACCACGTGCTTCAATATCACCTCCACTCTTAGAGGTGCAGGATTATCGAGCCTTCCCCTCTTCCTTTGGATAAAACTAGATAGGTTAATATTTCTGAGATAAGAGTAACGGGATGGAGCCTATTGTGCCTTTTCATGTAAAATAAACTTTGATACCCCTAATTTCCCTTCTTTTTTTTGGTAGTTTACACATTTTGACTTTAAATACTAATGATTAAAAAAATTTAACCATTGTTGTTTTGTTTATATTTTAGGATTAATATAGTAATGTAAAATTCAGTTCCCAAACATCAAAATGAAGGATTTAATCTTCGTTGAACTTAAGACCCAACGTTGTATTGGGCGTTAAGTTAAGATTCCTTCATTTGTGTTCAAATTAGGCTCCAATCCTAAACCGATTGACATACTTTCTATCACACCTCTAGCTAAAGGTTTAGTAAAACAATCAGCTAGATTTAAATCCGTTCGAACATAATCAATAGTGACCACACTATCTCTAATAAGACCTTGGATGTAGCTGTGCCGTACACCAATATGTCTGGACTTACCATTATACACATGATCATATACTTTTGCCAGAGTTGCATTATTATCACAATGTATCACTATAGGTGATATTGGCTTTGGTATCAACGGTATCTCAAACATGAGATCCTTCAGCCATTCAGCTTCTTTACCAGCTGAATGAAGCGCAATAAACTCTGACGTCATAGTCGAGTCTGCAATACATGTAATACCCCGAAATTTAGGGCCAGAAAATTTCGCGGTTATTAATTTTATTTAATTCTAAGTCTAAAAGGCCCATTATTTTTGGACTGTTTTATTTTTATTCTTTATTCTAAATTGGGCCAAAGACCCAATTTTCCCCTCTCCTCTTAGCTTGGCCGGTTTCCTTTAGAATTTGGGCCAATGAGTATTTTGTTTTAATTTAATTAATAATTATGTTAATTAATTAATTAAATTAATTAGTCCTAAACTTATTCAAACCTAGCCCATTTACTAAATCTATGCTTCCCCTATTTTTAGCACTTCAAACGGCTCCCCTCTAGTTTTTTTAGGGTTTGCTTTCTTTTTTTTTTTTCTATAAGTAAGGCTTATGCCTTACACTTGATTCATAATTGCAAAATTGTTCTTAAACCCTAAAAATTATTTTTCATCCTCTCCTTTTCTCTCCAAAAAGCCGAGCCACAATTCACCAAAGTGTGAATTATTTTCCTTGGATAATTTTAGCGATTAAAGGTAACTATGCTTTCTCTTTTAATTTTGGGTTAGTTAATCACATAGTTTATTAGGATGGATCATGAAAATTGTAGGATTTATGCTTGCTTTAATTCGAAAAAGTCGAGTGATATGATGGTAGAATTCTTGATTTGTTTTGTGAATTTTCTTGATTATTTTATGTAGTATCTTGCAAATCTTTAACTGTTGAATAATTTCTTGTATGAATTTATTGATTAATCAAATCTTGTTATTTATTGATGAAATTTTCGTGAAATTTTCTTTACTGTTTTATTATTGATCATGATTTATTTCGTGGCAAAATTCGTCCTTTTATTACTTATAGTAAATTAATCTTTCAAACCGGTAAAACTGTCCAGATTAGGTTTACGAATTTATTAATATACTTAATCAAATCTAATGGCTACGAAATTTTAGGTGGAAGTCAGTAATACTGTTTTAAATCTTGTGTAAATTTTTCGTAATTTTTAAAGATTGTTTGATATGGAAGAAAAATCTGAAACTGAATTCTTTCTAATCTGATCTGTTAATTATAAAATCACTTAAAATTAGTAAATGATGTTATTTTTAAACGAAATTTATGCACGTTAAACCTTGAACCTATATTTAGCTCCCATAAAAATTTCCAGATTATTAGAGACCTTTAGATGGCCGTTCTTAATTTAATTCTTTAAAAATCAGATTGTGTAAAATAGGGTAATGGAATTATTAAAATATGTTATTATTAATTTCTTGAATTTTTCGAGTAACCTAGTATTAAAAGGGAACTAAAATTATGATTTTTATGATGTATCTTGATGACTCTTGATTTATTATTGCTAATCTTTAATTTAATCTTTATGTTAATCTTTAATTACATCATGTTGATTTGAATCTTTGAAATAAACCTTGTTCTTGTTTATGCTTTGAATATGTCGAGTGAAATAGGAATAAAAAGATGAACTTTGATCTTGTTTTGTATTCAATCTTGATGATTTTATGTTAAAAATATGATTTTTACTATTATTGTTTAGTTAATTTATTTAATCTTGTTGATTGAAATTATTTAAATTAATTGACAAAATTTGTGTTCTTGAGTGGAAAATGTCGAGTGGACAAGATTAGGAAAAATAGAATTTTTATCATATTCTAAGTAATTTTAGTGGTTAAATAATTAATTAAAGTAATTTACGAATTTAATTAATTATTGTTGCAAAATCCGAAATTGTCGAGTGACACAGTTTATTTAGTCAAATTTAGTTAATTTTGACTTATTATATTTTAGGAATAATTAATTATAAAAGTTACAATTAAAGGGATTAGCAGGGGTAAGTTGTAACATGAAGGGGTAGATAATAAAATTGTTATTATTATAATTATTATTACACGATATTACTATTAATATTACTAACATTAGTATTATTATTAATATTAGGAATCATTAGGGATAAGATATAAAAGGTACGATAAGAAATTAATAGGGAAAGAAAGGAAACAGAGTAGGAGGATTACGAATCGTTTCGATCTCTGGCTAGGAAAGACTTGGTATTTAAGGTGGCCAATATACGTGCCGCACCTCTCTTTCCTGGGACTTCGAACGGTTCATTTTCGAATACGGTCACCTAGTATTTCCCGATATAAGATAAGATATAAGATTTGAAAGATATAAGATAAGATAAGGACGCCCACCTGATGACTCGAGTAGTTAGACTGGGTTAAGTCGAAGCCACTGCTCAATGGGACGAACACACGAGTTCCCCCGAGTAGTTCTGGGTCTTAGGATATGTAGTCGTCTAAGTAGTAGTACACGAGCTGCTATTTAGGGGTTATGGCCATAGCTTAGGCTTAGTGGTGAAACACGAGATCCACTACGGGTTGAGTACACGAGCTCACCTCGGCATGTTCTAGGAAAGTTGTGGTGAAACACGGGATCCACAACGAGTTATAGTGATCGGTCCGTTGAAAGATGAAAATGATATGATACGAATGATATGAATTGATAAGATAAGATATGAACGATATGATTTGATAAGATGTAATATAAGTTAATGAATAATGTAAGTTATGATATATAAGACATAATATAAGAAATAGGATATGATTTAACGGTTTGGAATATAAGAGTATATAAATATAAGTATATGAACTGAGAATGGTATAAGTCTTCCGCTGTGTATTTCTGTAGTGAGTACGTATGTATGGAATCATGTATGTATGCGTGTATGTACGTGTGTATGAATGTATGGTGAGTGTATAATTGTACGTATTCCTAACCGTATTTTGCAGGTATGATCATACGTATAGTATACGTACATTATACGTAGATTTTACGTATTCTAACCGTATTTCTACAGGTATTTTTGTACGTATTTGTACGTGTTCGTATACGTATTTTTGTACGTATTTTTATACGTACCTCGTATTGATTCCTGTATAACATGTATTCATGTATGAATTGTTAGCTATGCATGTATGGTTTTTGTGGGAAATTCTATGATATTATGTGTTTAGCGGTCCCTCGATTAAACGGGACAGCCTAGTTACTCGCCACTGACGGTGGACCCCCCCTCAGTTTCAGGTGAAGATGCAGCTGACTAAATTCGGGCTTTCGCTGGATCGGGCTTGAGTGGATGAGATTCTTTAGATAGCCTTAGAATAATTCTAGTTTCATTTAATGTTATGACATTTAAGTACTCCCAGTATGTTGGAACGGATTTTATTCATTTTATGTAATTTATTATCGGACCCATGTAGATCTTTGGGATTTTTAGTTTAATTAAATTAATAAAGGAAGTCTAATTTTAATTATTTAATTTAATTTCATAGTTTATTTGCTTAAGTAATGACCCGCGTGTCGTTTTCCTTTGTCAATCGACAGCATAAAAAGTCGGGTCGTTACAATACAGGTTTGTTTCTTCGATGCCCAAGAAATCGCACCTCCCCCATACCGGAAAACCCATCCACTAGTAGGAGAGTGATCCTTATTAGAGATCCAACTCGCATCTGAGTACCCTTTTATTACCGAAGGAAATCCTCCAAACGTCAAACCATAATTTATGGTTTTCCTCAAATAATCCAACAAATGGCGAACTGCGTGCCAATGTTCCACACTAGGTTTACTAGTGTGTCTACTCAATTGCCCTACCGCAAATGAAATATCAGGCCTTGTACTTGTCATGGCATACATTAAACAACCTATTACCCTTGCATATTCCAATTGATGTATTGCATCACCATTATTTGGCAATAACTTAATGCTTGGGTTCATTGGTGTTGAATGAAGAGAGTTCTCACTAACATTGAATCTTTTAAGCACCTTTTCAATGTAGTGAGATTGAGATAAAATTATCTTATCACCTTTTCTCTTTATTCTTATGCCAAGAACGACATCCGCTTCTCCCATATCTTTCATGGAGAATACCGAACTAAGGAATGATTTTGTCACATCAACCTGTGACATATCAGTTCCAAAGATCAACATGTCATCAACATATAGGCAAATGATCACACCTTTACCGTGTTCATCAAATTTGCTATATACACACTTGTCAGAATTGTTTGTGACAAACCCATTCGACAAGATAACTTCATTAAATTTTTGATGCCATTGCTTCGGTGCTTGCTTTAGCCCATATAACGATTTTACCAATTTGAAAACTTTTTCTTCTTGACCTTTCACGACAAACCCTTCCGGTTGTCGCATGTAAATCTCTTCCTCTAGCTCACCATTCAAGAACGCCGTCTTAACATCCATTTGATGGATAACTAAGTTATGAATAGTCGCAAGAGCTATTAATAACCTTATGGTAGAGATACGAGCTACAGGTGCATATGTATCGAAATAATCAATACCAGGTTTTTGTCTAAAACCTTGTGCCACCAACCGGGCTTTGAACTTGTCAACCGTTCCATCAATCTTCAATTTCTTTTTGAAGATCCATTTGCAACCGATAGGTTTACACTTAGGCGGTAAATCAACTAAGACCCAAGTATTATTTCCCATGATGGAATCCATCTCATCATTTATGGCCTCTTTCCAAAATGGAGCATCATGAGACTGTACCGCCTCATAATATGATGAAGGTTCACTTTCCACACTAAACACATATGGAGTGTGTGTTAGTATGGTATCCCTTGACCCTTTTATCAAATATACATGAAAATCCGAGCCAAAAGATTTCTCTTTTCTTGCTCTTTTACTTTTCCTAGGTTGAACGATACAAGATGTTTCCTTATCAATCAAAGATTGATCATCTACCTCTTGATCATTGTCACCATGATCACATATTTGTGGTCCAGCACTAGGAGTAGCATCCTTAGGCCTCGAAATTGAAGAAAATCGACTTTCATCGAAAAGTGCATCTCTAGATTCGATGATGGTATGAACCGACCAACAATCATTTTGTTCTATAACATAGAACCTGTAGGATTTGCTATGTACCGCATATCCTACAAAGATATTTTCAACTCCTCTTTCACCCAATTTCTTTTTTTTGGGTTCAGGCACTTTAACAATTGCCCTACAACCCCAAACCTTGAAGTAACTCAAGTTTGGAGTTCTTTTATACCACTTTTCATATGGGGTGTCATTGTTTTGTTTCACAGGAACCCTATTTAATATATAGCATGCGGTTAACACCACTTCACCCCAAAATCCTTCGCTCAAACCCGAATAGGATAACATGGAATTAACCATTTCTTGCAATGTCGTATTCTTTCTTTCCGCCACACCATTTTGTTGTGGTGTATAAGCTGCGGTCGTTTCATGTATTATGCCTATTGATTGGAAATAATTTTGATCAATGTATTCACCCCCTTTATCAGTTCTAAGTCTTTTTATCTTAGCACTTGTTTGCAATTCCACTTCAGTTTTGAGGATTTTAAATTTATTTAGGGCTTCATCTTTAGACATTAGCAAGTAAACATAACAAAATTTTGAATTATCATCAATAAATGTTATCAAATACTTTTTATTACCTAAAGACGGTGTGCTATGAAAGTCACATAGATCACTATGCACCAATTCGAGCAATGAATTACTTTTATCACCAATACTTGGAAATGATTTTCGTGTGATTTTGGTTAATGAACATATTCTACATTTGTCATTATTATGTTTAAAAGAAGGAATTAAAGCATAACGAGACATCAAAGATAATTTCTTATAATTAACATGGCCAAGTCTATTATGCCATAAATCAGAAACATCATTAACCAAACAAGCATAGTTCTTAAAAGCATTAGAAATACTAAGCTTAAACATACCATCACACAAATATCCAAAACAAAAAAAATACACCACCCTTAGATAAAATGAACTTGTCTGACTCAAAAACCATCTTAAATCCTAATCAATTCAGAATTGCACCCGACACTAAATTTCTACGTAATTCCGGGGCATACAAAACATCTCTTATAATAAGAGGTTTTCCAGAACTAAACACTAGTTCAACTTGTCCCTTGCCTACGACCTTTGCAGTTGAATCGTTCCCCATATACAACATCTCTCTATCATTGACCTCATGGAATGACTTGAATAATGAGCGATCCTTGCAAACATGTCTTGATGCTCCTGAATCGATATACCACGAACAATCATCCTGCACACAAAAGATTTCAGAAATTACACACACATAATTCAATAAAGAATTTGGTAAAAATTGTGCACAAGTAGTACCTTGTTTGTTTTGGGAGTGGCTATTACCGCCCTTTCCCTTCTGAGCTTTGTTGTTGCTCATCTTTTTCTTCCAAATGGTGCAGTCCTTCTTTATGTGACCAAGCTTGCCACATTCCCAACACGCACGTGTTTTAGACACATCCCCGTCATTTCGTGGCTTTTTTCCATTTTCATGACGGTTATAGCCCTTCCTCTTAGGATTGTAACCATCCTTAGCCTTGTCATCCTCTACCATATTAATGGTAGAAGAATTTGGAGTTACATACCTCCTTTGGTCCTTCTTGCATTCTTATCCCTTCTTCAATACGAAGATGGGCGGCTAATTGTTCCATGTTCATATCATCTTTTCTATGCTTTAGAGCATTTTTAACTTCTTTCCAGTTAGGTGGTAATTTATCAATTATTGATGACACAATAAATGTCTCATCTACATTTATATCATGTTGTTTAAAACTACCAACAATTCTTTACAGTTCATGGAATTGTTCCATCACAGGCCTTGATTCAGTCATTTTGTAATTATTAAAATTACTAACTAAAAACTTCTTGGAGGATGCATCTTCTACCATATATTTGGCTTCCAATACATCCCACAAATATTTGGAGGAATCATGAAACTGATAAATATCAAAAAGATCATTTGACATACCATTGAGGATATGACCTCTGAAGATGTAGTCATCATTCTCCCATTTGTTTCGTGCCCTTGTCTTCTCTTCAGTTTCAGTTTCTTTCTCCTTTGGTTTTGGAGTAGTAAGGACATAGGCCACACCAAGAGATGTCAAAACAAAATGCATCTTTTTCTGCCATCTTCTGAACCCCACACCCTCAAACTTGTCCAGCTTTTGGAAGTTGGCTGTCAAATCTTTGATTGTATACATTTTTGAGAGAAGGTTATTGCTTTTAGACTGTTATTTATGATCAGGGTTTTTGACACAAAAATGAAACAATCTGTGAAACGAAACTCTTCGAGGCGTATACTCACTATCCTAAAAGCAATACTTCAACCCAACGAAAGCCCGCGTATCACGATTGTTTGCTTTTGAGATACAACGAAGAAACAGTATTACTCAGGCTTTCAAAGGCTAATACCTAATGTAATTTAGTATTTTGATGAAGGTTGAAGATGAATATTTTCCTTTTAGAGAAAACAATACTCTGACACTTTGCAATTGCTGTAGTGTGTAAATGAATTTTACGTTGCTATACAATTCAAAACACAACTACCCACTCATAACATGCTCAACAAAATGCACAAACCACGTACAACATACCCTATGACCAAGCAACGTGCATTGACCGAGAAAACCGCTAATTCAAACAACGACTGAAGAATTATCGCGGGCGCGCAGGAGAAGACCGTCGCGGGCGCGCAGGAGAAGACCGTCGCGGGCGCGCAGGAGAAGACCGTCGCGGGCGCGACACAGCCTAGGCGCGCGGGCGCGACACCCTTGGCTCGCGGGCGCGACGACCATTTTTCGCCTGCTACCAATTCTCTTCGTCGCGGACGAGGGAAATGTCGCGAGAACGCCCAAAATGTCCCTGTCCACAACAGCTCATGCAAAATCCTAAGTTTTGCAACTTAGCTTATTTTTCACCGAATTTTTTTTTCGAGCTTGGTAATAAGTGCGTAATAGTACGTATATCATTATTTTGCTAAATTGTTTCACCATATCCACACAAATTAGCATAAATAATCATGAGTGTATTCTTAATGCTCTAAATATATCCAACAAGGATTTAATAATATTCTTATTGAAGAAGATAACTTGATTGTATTTTGTAAGGTAAATTTTCATGTCCATGTTATGGAAGATCCACACACATTTCAAGCATTTAAAACAACTCATTGACTAGTTCGTGTTGGCAGATTCTAGACACATCTAGTAGTCATCTACCATGAGGCAAAACATGTGGTAGATTACTTCGCATCATTAGGCCAAAGAACTCTCGCTCATAAGGATATATATTGACTCGTATGTAGACCCAAAATTTTATTGTTTTTTAGTTATGGATAAATTAGGGTACAACAGTCTTGTGAGAAGATAATTCTATTTTACTACGTACCTCTCAAAAAAAGATAATTATAATAAGATATATGAGGTCCGGGCATGAAAGTTGGAACCACGTGCTTCAATGTCACCTCCACTCTTAGAGGTGTAGGACTATCGAGCCTTCCCCTCTTCCTTTGGATAATACTAGATAGGTTAATATTTCTGAGTTAAGAGTAACGGGATGGAGCCTATTGTGCCTTTTCATGTAAAATAAACTTTGATACCCCTTCCCTTCGTTTTTTTTTCCCCTTTTTTTCGGTAGTTTACACATTTTGACTTTAAATACTTAATTTTTTTTAATCATTGTTTTTTTATAACAAAAATTTAACCATTGTTGTTTTGCTTATATTTTAGGAATAATATAGTAACGTAAAATTCAGTTTAGATAATTTTTACAAATACGTAATTTTAGGAAAATGATGTTGGAGTGTACATAAGATTTCAAATATAAGTTGTTCGAGAACAATTTATGAACAAGCTCGTCCAAAGCTTGTTCGAAAAAGAAATGAACAAGCTCGAATAAAACTCTAAAGCTCGTTTAATTAGTAAATGGACCAAACTCATTTTAAGCTCGGTTATAAGCTCAGTAAGTACTCAATCGTAAAAGCTCGTTCACATCTATTTTTTTTCAATTTTTCTATAGCGGTCATCCTTTAAAACGACCACCACTATGGAGAAATCCTAGCCCTCCAAAATCATTTATTTTACCCTTTTTTTTACCTATATTTCTAATTATTAGATTTTCCAAAATTACATAATTCATTTAAAAATTCATTTTTTATTTTTTCCAATTAATTAAAATTAAAAAAATTAACTTTTTAATGATAAATTCCAAATTTAGTTATTAATTTTTGGAAAATTAAAAATAAAGAAGATTGATTTAGAATCAATTACGTAAAATATTCTTTATTTTTAATTTTCCAGAAAATAGTAATTACTCCATGCGTTCCCAATTGTTTGTCTTGTTTGGAATCTTACACTATTCATAAGATGAGTGAATCTTCTAAATTACTTTCAACATATAAAACATAATATAGTCATGTATGGTCTTGTTTGATTCGTCTCAATGAGTACGTCATTAATATCCAATTATTATAATTTTTACACATATACAAAAAAAAAAGATATTTACGGTCAAGCAAGTGCATTGGCATATGTGCAAAGTCAAATAGGACAAACAAATGGGAACTGAGGGAGTATTTTGGAATTTATCATAAAAAAATTAAATATTTTTAAAAAAATATTATAAAATGAATTTTAAAATTAATTATGGAATTTTGGATAATCTAATAATTAGAAAAATGGTTTTAAAAAAAAGGTAAAATAAAGTAATTTGGAGGGTCATGATTTAATATGTTATTGCGGTCATTTTTTAAGAGACCGTTGTAGAAGCCCCCATTTTTTTTGGCCTTTCTAGGCTAAAATTAAAGAATATCATATCAATGAATAACTTGGTCATATATATCGTATTAATGAGTTCACATTGTAGTTAATGATAAACATTTGCGGCTAGCTTTCTTAATTTAATATAATGGCTATGTTACATATATAATTTGTATAGTTAGCTTATTTGCTTAAGCTTAATTAATTATGGCTGGTTCAAGCTTATAAGCTCAACCTCAAGATCAACATCTAAATGAATATAAGCTCGAAAGAGCCTAGCTAAACCGTAACAAGCCAAAATTGAACAAACATGCATGTCATGAAACTCGGTCAAATTAAATTTGGACATGCTCGAACACCTATACTTCTTTCAAACTTAACTCAAGCAATCAAATACTCGACTTTGCTAAGCTCATTTACACCCTTAAGTGAAATTTTTGGCATAATATTCTTTAAGTCAAACAATTAATTAAATAAAAACAAATGGAGTACAAACTCTAGAAGAATGATGTTTTTGACATAATATTCTTTAAGTCAAACCAATAAAAAAAAATGGTTTTTCTAAGTTATGCCCCTGAGATTTTCGTCTTTCTAAGTTATGCCCATGCTTTTTGAAACTTTTAAGCTATGCCCATCAACTTAGGTTTTTTTAATTAATAGTGTCCACTCTGTTATTTCAACGTTAATAGTTCCGTTAAAAGGAGTTGCATTTCGTGGGAAGGTAATTCCCCCTCTTAAATTCTAGAGTTTTTAGCTAATTTTCACTCTTTATTTTAGAGAAATACATCATTTACAGGGCAATGCATCATTTATTTTAGGGAAATACATCAATTATAAATGGTAAAAACCAGCTAAAAACCTTAGAATTTTAGAGGGGAAATTACCTTCACACGAAATACAACACCTTCTAACGGATCTATTAGCGTTGAGTTAACAGAGTGATCACTATTAGTTAAAAAAACCTAAATTGAGGGGCATAACTTAAAAATTCAAAAAGCATGGACACAACTTAAAAAGCCGAAAAACTCAAGGCATAGCTTAGAAAAATGCAAAAAAATAATAATTCCCAAACTTGTTCCTTTTACCCAAAAAAAAGAAGAAATTAACGCGGAAGAATCATCAACTAAACTCACAAGTCATAGACGGTTTCGCTGTTCAATAACATCATCCTGTATTCCTTCCTATGTATGAACATGTTTTTCTTGGACGAAAAAGGATTCTTCTCTTTGACCATTTGTTTTGATGTACTCATAACAACCCTTTTCTTTGTCCATACTCCATGCATATATTTATTACGAAAAATGTTAAATACAACCGGAAAAATTATATTTAGGTACTAAATATGAAAATAGTACTACCTCCGTTTTTTAATATTGTTCTTATTTAGATTTTTTTAATGACGATTAAAGCATTATTAAATGAAGTAGAATATTCAGCTTTTCTCTTTATAAACTTCCCAATTAGAAAGACTGAATATGAATAATATTAACACGTTGTTACATTAACAGGTAAGAGAAAAAACAGGGTTTGAATGATTTTTATGAAGACTTTAATTAGTACAACGTCATTAATATATACAATTAATTTGGTATAAGCAAAGATAAATTGCCATTAAAATTAGGTAATTCTAAGTCATATATAATGGATAAATAATTATGGTAATATTCAATGCAACTAGAATAAACAGAATCTAAATATGACAACAATTTTTTGATAAAAAAAGGGGAATAGCATCAAAAAACAAAGGAGGGAGTAACAAATCTATATCTAGTGTATATAAAAACACACACCAAGTCCTCATTCCATATTGTCCCTTTATTTTATTATATGTGTCATTTCATTCACCACCTTTCTATTTATATATTTATTTTTTCCATTTGTGATCAATTTTTGTATTAAGTGACCATCTAAAATTCTCAATAGTTTCTTCATCTTCTTTTAACTATCATAAAATCGATCTCAGTGTTAGTCATCTCTTCATCTTTATTTTCCAATTATTGTAATTCTATTATATTGGTTGCAACGAAAAATTTGTGTCATTAGTATGCTTTCGTAATTTTCATTTCTTCGATATCACACTTTTTTCTTGATTTCCTCATTACATACCTTTGTCCTATTGTTATTTTTGAACTTGTTGTGATTCGTGCTTTCATGTTCTTAAAACCCACTTTTGTTAAAATGTTTGTTTTTCCATTAATTTTTTTTCAAGTTTGGTCGTTCTCATTTTCCAAGTTATTATATTCAGTAGAAACAATAATTCAACACTTCCAAAATTGATAAAATTTCAATAAGGATATCGCACATACCTTGCATGGGTCATAAAACTAGTTAATATTAGCCACATCAAACAATGTGTGATTTTGACATGTATTCCTACATGATTACTAGTATACACCATCCTTTTTTTTTATTATATAAATTTACTCACTTTCATTTTTGGGTTGTTTCTTTTTTTTTTTTTTTTGTGAATTTACTCACTTTCGTCATTACCTAATTATAGCAAAATCTATTTTATTCTCCTACATTAATTTATTTATGGCTCTCAAGTGTCTTTTCCATACTATACTATCTCTTTTACTTTTGACTAACATTGTACGTAAAAATTATTTTTTCCCTCAATTTTCCATACAATCTATCATACTTTTGTTAACAACTTTTAATCATCAATTATTTTTTTTCTCTTTCTAGCAATTAGTTTATTAGCTTGATTTTGATGAAAACCCAAGTGAATAAAAAAAATTTAATTAAAATTGTAGCATGTAGGTAGTGTATATCATTTGTCACATGAAGCTAACTTTTTATTCATTTGTCATACGAAGCCAACTTTTATACTAATTAATTTATTATTTTTATTATTTTTTATCTCAATGTGACAAAATGGTGTTTTTTAATATACTTATTTGATGAATTGGTCTTATATTATTATATACATTAATAATACAATAGGCAACTAGGCGCACAAGTGGGAAAGCATAAAAACACAAAAATTAATTGAAAAAAAATGTGTACATCGGGACACATGCAATATAATTAAACTAATGTACTCCCTCCGTTTTAGTTGCTACATTCTCTTTTTCAAATTTTTGAGACATGATTTTAAATAAAAATATCTTGAACTACACATAATATAAATTTATATATTTTCAAAAGTACATGTTCAGGCAAATTAAACTAAATCCATCATGAATTCATGACTATATTTTTCCTTACGCTTATAAAACAAGAAGCAGTCAAAGGCCATATGTAAACAGTGCTACAAGTCAAAATGTAGCAACTAAATTGGAACATGGGGAGGTTAGAGAAGGTATTGTGTCAGACCGGTCTGACAGTAACGTTTCTGTCAGACCAGACGCTGGACCTGGAAACATATTGTTGAATATGGACACGTGCTGTTAAACTTGGACTTGTATTGGTAGACCTGGACACATTTGTAAACCTGAAAACAGAACTGGACACATTTGAAACCTGGACACAATTTGTAAACCTGATGAAAAGTTGTTAAACCTGGACAAATATTGACAAACCTGGACAAATATTGACAAATCTAGACAAATCTAGACAAATCTGGACACACCTGGACAAACCTGGACAAATGTGGACAAATATGGACAAACCTGGACACATCTAGACAAACATGGACAAATCTGGATACACCTGGACAAACCTGGACTAATATTGACAAACCAGGACAAATGTGGACAAACTTGAACAAATGTGGACAAACCTGGACAAATCTGAACAAACCTGAAGACACCTGGACAAACTTGGATACCTATTTGTAAACCTGGACACCTATTTGTAAACCTGGACACATATTGTTTAAACATGGACACATATTGTAAAACCCGGACACATTTTGTAACTAACTTGGACAAAATATAAATTGGATACTTTTTTTTTGCATTTTGAAGCCTTTAGAGACCTCGTTTGGTGATTTCTGGTGGCCAAATCCCCTTCGGACATTTGCAACTGCGTTCGTCTCCAAAAATTAATCAATTTCAACATATTATATGCCCCGATTCGACACCTGAGCGCAAAGTTATAGCCTCCCGAAGTTTTTCACTATTATAATTAGGTATATGGGTCAGCCGTCTGACCAGATTGTTTGGTCAGACCGTCTGACCCAATACTTTCTCTTAAAGTTATCTTAAATACTCTTTTTTTTTTTAATTTACTCAATTTACTTTTCACACTTGATGAGGCAAAACTTTGAAGATTAATATCTATAATTGTGTGTTTGTAAAAATTATAAAAATTAGATATTAAAAAACCACATGTTGAAACAAATCCCACGAGACCCCACATGACTATGTTTTATCTATGTATAAATCACAAACGATAGTCAAAGTATAATATGTGAATAGTGACAACGTCAAACTATGTAAATTTAAAAAAACGGAGGAAGTATATTACTTCCTCCGTCCCTAATTTTTTGCTACATAATGACTTTTAGTATTATTCATTATGTCATTTTGACTCTCTCTAATTTTATACGTATAAGAAAAAATATAGTCAAGTGGAATATCATTTGATTCGGCTCAATGTATAGTTTGTTAATATGTAATTTTTATAATTTTTTATTATATACATCTAAAGATATATTCATTTAAAGTTGTGTTTTAAGAAATGTGAAAAAACAAATGTAGCAAATTTTAAAGGACAGGGGAAGTAGTAGTTACCCCTAAGTAGAGTTGGGGGTAATTTTATCAACAAAACCTAGATTATTACTCCATCCGTTTCATAAAAATGGCAACAATGTTATTTTCACGCATTTTGAGGAAACAATTTAAGGGCGTAAACGAATGAATTAATCAAAATGGTTTTAACACAAGTAAGAATATGAATATAAGTTACTAATATAAAAAATATTCTAATTAATTTAATCGTTTACACCCTCAAATCGCTTCCTTAAAATGCGTGCAAAAACAATGGTTGTCATTTTTATAAAACGGAGAGAGCACTTTAAATGATTGTAGACTAATTTAATAATAATGAAGTAAGAGTTTGCGTAACGACAATCATTAGTTTATAAATAAATTAAATAATTAATTACCATTCATTCATAATTTAGTAGTAATAATAACAATAATTAAAGGGATGAAAACTTTAAATTACACTTCCGCAAATATCGGGCCGGGCTATTACCTTTCCTATATAAAACGTCCTTCTCCCTTCACTTTTCTTCAATTCTTCGCAATTCAATTCAAGCCCTCTCTATTATTTTTCTTATTGTTTTTTTTTATCCATTGTTTGTTTGTTTTTCGTCATTCATTCTCATTTCTGAATCAAATCTCAGATAAACAAATTCAATTCAATTGAATATCATCAAACACAATAATAATAATAATGACTCTTTCAAAAACTGCAACTGAATCTGATGCCTCTGTTCATTCCACTTTTGCTTCCAGATATGTTCGCGTTTGTCTTCCTAGGTATGTATCTTATTAATTTCATCAATCAATTAATCAATTCAATTCATATTATTTTTAAAATTTTAAATTAATTGTAAAGAAAATTAAAGGACGTTGAATCGTTGAACAGAGTAGTGATTGAGCTCGATCGATTGATCGGTGTTTAGTTTAACAAATCGAGTTTTAATTGTGTGAATTTTGATGTGAGTTTGATTTTATTGAGTTGAAAAATGAAATGAATAAACAGGTTTACGATGCCAGAAAATTCAATACCAAAGGAAGCAGCATATCAGATAATAAACGATGAATTGATGTTGGATGGAAATCCAAGGTTGAATTTGGCGTCATTTGTGACCACATGGATGGAACCAGAGTGCGATAAACTCATGATGGACGCCATTAATAAAAATTACGTTGACATGGATGAGTACCCTGTCACTACCGAGCTCCAGGCATGTTCTCTTTTCCATCTCCTTTTCTTTTCACATTTGTTGAGATACAGCTATATTGGTACAATTGTAAAAATAATAAAATACACTTATTTGCGTCTCAAAACGAATGTTTCATTTAATTTTTCACTATCTCATGAAATAACACTTTAAATATTAATATACTTAGTGCTTATTTGGTTTACCATGATAAATCAATTCCCACGTGAAATTATTAGCATAGAAAGTTTTTTCCCCTTGCTAATTACATAAAAAGTGTTTGGTTGACATAATTAGAATTAGTATTTCTCAGGAAATAACTTCCTATGCATTGTAGGAATTCACTCTTGATGAGTTATTTCCCATGTTATGTTGGAATTTAAATTTTCCTAGAAAAATTTTAACCAAACACACCATATTATAGTTATTGCCTAGGAATTTAAATTTTCAAGGAAAATAGTTCTTAACCAAACAAGCACTTAATTATATATAGGTAAAAAACTAAAAAGCGCCCTAATGCGTTGGAAGTTAAAAATGCAAATAATTAATCATAACAAACATTAATTATATCGACCGACACGTGATTTTAGCATGCATTCCAAAATTAAAATTCCATTTTAGGAAATGTATAAATGTTTGACTTTTGTCCTGAGGGCGCTCATTAGTACTATCCAATTATATATCATAAAAAATTATAAAAATTACATATTTGGAAACTAAATATCAAGCCGAAGTAGACGAGTTCTCGCAAGACTATTTTTTCTTGTACATATGCAATTAAAGAGAGTAAAAATTACAAAATGAATAGTAGACGTAATCAACACGAAGCATTTACAATGGGACAGAGGGAATATGTATATATGAATAGTATGTATTGAGATGAAACTAACAAGATCACATTTCAATAAGTTAACATGTTAGTACTATTTTTTTTGGTTTTTCCCAATAACGAACTCGATAACGGAATATTATTATGTTTGGTTGATTTTTTTTTTTTTTTGAAATATTATTATATTTGGTTGATTGTTAACCATGCTTTTGTTTTTATACAACCACTAGTATTTTTTTTTTTCTTTATATATATATAATAATAAGTTGGTGTTTGATAGCTATACGTTGAGTTTTTTTTTTTTTTTTAGTTGAATAATTATTTCATGGTCATTTTTTATTCTTTTATAAATATTGGCAAATGGCAATACTGACAAAAGTGCATAAATTTATTCGAAACGAATTGAAGTCTGTGTCATGACTTATTTAGATTGGTTAGTTCTCTCACTCAACAATTAAGGACGAGTATTTTTTTTTAATAGTACGCCTTTTCCCACCTTGTTTCTTAATTTTTTTTTTAAAGTGGCCATATACAATTCTATTTGTCATGTGCATAATTTAATTTAGAAAAAAAATATACTAAATACAAAACTTAATTATGTATATAAGATGTCAAAAAAAAAAAAAACAAACTAAAACAAGCATTAATTCGATCGATTTCCTTACAAGGCACAGTGGAAAATATTTTTTTTCACAAAAAAAAAATATTGATTTTAAATATGTGCATTAGCTGTGCAAAAAGAAACGTAATTAACATACTGAATTGGATGGAGTAATTGATTAATCTGTTGTTAACCTGCTTATGATTAAGTTTTCATTGGTTGATTATGGATTAAAATATCAATTTAAAACATTTCTCCCCCATTTATTTCAAATATTGTATATGTAATATTTTTAAAATTAGACGTGTTTAAGACGGTTGTCAACAGTCAAGTTCATTCGGACAATATCAGTCTTATAATTCTCCTATATTAGGGAAGTAAATATGTTGAAATCTACCAAAGGAACATTAATTGATGATCGAGATTGAAATTCATCTATGAAATGGACTTGCATGACTAGAATATTTGAATTCCAAATGAAAGGAGATTTAAGAAAAGTACATTGATTAGTCGAAGAAAAGTCTTATACCAATTCGGTACAAAACTATGTGAGATATTGAATAAAAGTCTTGCACGATCAAGTTGCAAAATGTGCAAGACTTTGGGATGCTTTTCAAAAATATATATTTTTTTTTTTAAAAAAAAAGGTAAATCAGAAAAGTTAGGTTGTTTTCCTCTTGAAGAAACAATGTGACTTGTCAGCAGCTAAGAAAAAGTAGAACTTGAAGTCCATAAAAAAAAAATGTAACCATTTAACCCTTGATTTTAAATTTCTAACTCTAAGACAATATGAATCACAAAGCACACGATGTTTGACTGGTTAATATCTCAAGAAAATGTATGGTGTCCAAAAGGGTTCAAAGCACACGATAAAGTTGTAAATCATAGTAATAAACTAATAATGTATGTAGTACACGTTTTTTAAGTTTAAAGTTCACTAGATGGGAGCAAATATTTTAAGCAAAAATTAAAGTATAATATCAAGAAATACTACTGGATGTTTAGAACTAATCAGTGTTTTGATTCATTTGATCCACATTTATTATATACATATTAAAAAATTATGACATGAATCATGATGTATTGTGTCTTAATATTATATATGGTGGTTGTAGTATAATATCAAGATATATACATTTGTTAAAAAAAAATAAAAAAAACTCACTTTTTTAGTCATTACTTTTTTCAATGCAATAATCAACTACTCTTAATTTTCAAGAAGCCCTTTTTCATTTAACATTTAAATTAGTGTTATTTTTTTTTTTACTGCATTTGGCTCAAAATATTTGCTACATAGCCGAAATGCACAAGGTTTTTTTCTTTTTTGGAGAAATGGGTGTGTGGTAGAGTCGGATAGGAGAGAAAAAAAAAGTGTTTATTGTTAAAAAAATAAGGAAATTTGGTCAAAACTGATCCATATTTTAAAGATTTTTTACCATTAATCATAAGTTTAATTTCTCTAAATAGCCCAAAGTTAGTCTATTTTCTTCCCACATTGGTCTCACGTAAAGCATCTCAATTTTTGTTTTATTTCTCAAAATAGGCCAAATGAGTAGATTATTATGAGTAAAAATAGACGAAAAATATCTCAATTTTTGTGCTTGAAAATAGTTTTAGACCAATATGGGAAGAATACCTCCTCCTACGAATTAATTTAGAAAAAACAAAACTTTTTATCCCTTCAAAAAAAAAAAAAAACGCAAAACTTTGGATATTGATGGAAGAAACCAAAAATTCAAATTATTTTTTACAATATTTTCAAAAGAAAATTGGATGATAAAATAGTTGTTGAATTAATAGAATAATCATAAAAATAAGAGTAATTCGGAAAATTTCAAATAGACTTTAAAATAAAAAAATGTGTAGATAGTTTGAGTCTTTGAAACGATTATTTTAAGAAAATGCACTAGTAATTTATTTATTTTTTTAAAAAAAAAAAAAAAAAAAAACCGGAAGAGTTCCAGAAGAAAATTTTAGAAAGAAAAACTTCATGGTCAGGCTTGACCATATTGACCAATATAATACAAATGGATGGTAGAGCAGCCGAGGCCCAAGTGGCAAAGTTAGCATCATCAATCAATAATTCATAATCACAATAATACTACATGGGTCGATTATGTTAATTTATGCAGAATATTAAATTAATGATAGATGATGATTTTGTAATTGTTTTTGACCTTTTGTCCTTGTAAAGAAATAAATTACTGGTACATAGAAACTTAGAAAGCAAAGCATTGCAAGGCGTAGTGTGTACGTGTAGAACTTTTGGCATATAAAGAAAATATACAATACAATTAGCGCAACTTTTGGCATAATGTGTGGAAATCTTCTTAATAGGAACACCCAAATTCATGAAAGATGACTTTTAACGAAGTGTTTGAGAGTGTGTATTGACATGACTTTGGAGGGTCTTTTTTTTGAAAAAGTATTTTGGGAGGGGTGGGGCTGAATAAGTGATTAAAACAGGTAAAAACCGGAAAAGGCCTTGCTATAAGCA
Source organism: Salicornia ramosissima (assembly GCA_951394345.1). Classification (NCBI taxonomy): domain Eukaryota; kingdom Viridiplantae; phylum Streptophyta; class Magnoliopsida; order Caryophyllales; family Amaranthaceae; genus Salicornia; species Salicornia ramosissima. The sequence goes on from OX596233.1 coordinate 50,187,074, forward strand.
TGATACGAGCATGATGTACTATTGCACACGGTCGTGCAGACCCACGCCTTGTCGTGCTAGTGAATTAGCTATGATATGAGCTTCTTTTGTTTGGGTTTTTTGTTGCTACTTTTGTTTGTGTTCTAGCTTACTTGCACGGTTGTGCATAAACTAGTACCTTGACACAATCGTGTGAATCTTCTAATGTTATTACAAAAGCAACTAGAAGTTCTTAATACTTCATTACATCAAAACAAACCAAATAAATAATGTCACGAATAATGTGGTACCATGGACTACCCCTTTGCAAGAGATGTTCATGCATAATAAATTGGAAACATAAAACTTAGCAAAAAAATGCTTATATTATTCTAGTGTAGTATTATAATTACCGACTATCGTAGTGGATGGTCAGAATTACACGATTTTTTATTTATACAGAGCACATTCTACCCGAGTCCTTGAACAAGAGTTTTACGGTAGAATAGAAAAAGAGTTGAATTTCCTACTAATTTTTACTATTGTTTTTTAAAAAAAAATCAACAAAGTTTTACAAGCACTAAAAAATTTATTTCAATATTTTACTTTAATTTATTATACTTGGTATAAAGTACTCCAAAACAATTATTCATTATTGTTGCCTTTCCTAGTTTCCTATAGATCTTATTATCGACGTCTTTTTTCCCAGATCTCATCATATATGTTAATGCTTTTCTTTGTTTTTTAACCATTTGTCCACATTATTAAAACAATTAAATACTCTCATTATTGCATATCTTATATAAAGTTGGTGATTGATGAGTTTATTTTTTATTTTATTTATATGAAAATTATTTGGGGGACTGCAGAATAGATGCGTCAACATGATAGCCAATTTGTTTAATGCACCACTTGGAGAATCAGAGGTTGCTGTTGGAGTGGGAACTGTGGGGTCCTCAGAAGCCATCATGCTTGCAGGTTTGGCATTCAAGAGAAGGTGGCAAAACAGAAGGAGGGCCCTTGGATTACCTACTGATAAGCCCAACATCGTCACTGGCGCCAATGTTCAGGTATTCTTTACTATTCTTTCTGCCCCAAATTACTTACTACATTCTCTTTTACACATTTTTCAAGACACAGCTTTGAACAATAATATCATACATAGAAAAATCATAAAAAATATATATTTGAAAGTATACATTGAGACAAATCAAATAAAATCCGACATAACTATGATTTTCCTCACGCATATAAAACTAGAAACAATCAAAAATTACATAAGAACAGTGCTACAAATCAGAATGTAGCAAGTAATATGGGAGGGAGTGTTTAGTATTATTACATTTACCTATTATAACCTCTTTTCGGTGGTTTCGACTTGTTAATTTAATTTACTTCATCCAAGATTTTATCACATGTCATAACCAAGATAACTTAGTAAGTATAGCTAACTAGGAGCAACTTTTAAAAAAACCAAGATACGAAGTATAACTTTAGTAAGTAATTGTGGCTCTTGGTGGTGATGGGGATTTTCTGTTGTCTAAATTTCCAATTGCTTGGCGTACAAGGATTTATTACATTGTTATTAGGTTTAATTTGACACAAGAAAGGTTTTGATCAATCAACATCAAATTCTTGATTACAAATAATGTGCTCGGCCTTATGAACCACTAACGCCCTGTTCTTTTAGATTTAATTTCAAACAAATTTAAATTAATCCGGTTCAATTCAAATTAATTCAGTCCAAAAGAATAGAGTGTAAATATATCCAGCAAAATCCTATCCAGGATGAAAATAAAATTCAGCAACCATAGTTAATGTTACATACATACATGTAATAATCTTATTAAATTCTTGTCATGCAAAATGTCACACCCATGATTGCCAATTTGCCATAGTGCCCCTAGGCTTCCGAGTTACTGAATCATTGACATTGAGTGCACACTAGTATCAAAAGGAAGCAGCTATACATGCCTTTCCTTGGCATGACCGGGAATCGAGACTTGGTACCCTCCCCCCAGCTTGCATTCGGAGATAGGACAAGTATGTTGGGTCGACACTGTACCTTGCTATTTAATAAAATAAATGACGAGTCTACATCCTTATAGAGTATTAGAGATTTATCATTTATAATGATAGAGTAAATTCTAATATTCTCCAATGTATGTTATGAAAAAGTAAAAATAAAAATTAGTGCAGATTTTCCATACATTTTTTAAGTTGACTTGTGTAATGTAAAGGCTTTAGGGCTCGTTTACATTAGCTGAATTGAACTGAACTGAACTGAACTGTATTAATTGAACTAAATAGAGATGAACTGAACTGAATATAATCTAAAGTAAACAGGCCCTTAATAACTGTTTTTTGCATGTTGACTCAGGTTTGTTGGGAGAAATTCGCAAGGTATTTTGAGGTGGAGTTGAAGGAAGTGAAACTGAGTGATGGATACTATGTTATGGACCCTCAGAAGGCAGTGGATATGGTTGATGAGAACACTATCTGTGTTGCTGCTATCCTTGGTTCAACTCTCAATGGCGAGTTTGAAGATGTTAAGCTCTTGAACGACCTTCTCGAGGCCAAGAACAAAGAAACTGGGTATGTTCTTCCAAAAACAATTCCATATATTGAAACTTAACTTTTATGTTTAGATCAATTTGATACTATCTAGACCTTTAAGAAACAATACTTGATCATATTTATAAAGCATTTATATGCCATTCTTTCATTCTGGTTTATCAACTTTAAAATTGTTCAACGTTGGTTAAACTTCCTACTTTAGTGCAAAGGTTTAATGATTGTTGGTTAAGTAACCTTCTTTGTTTGTAAGTTTTTAGTAATGCTATAAGCCAGCCTATAACATTAGAAATTATAAACGCCTTATATATTTTAAAAGAGGATTCAATACACTTGTGAATTGTTCTATTACTTGGACTCTTCATTTTACTTCAAGTACCCATGTCAAATCTTTGACACTCGAACATGGTACGACACTTGGAAACTTCAATTTGGGCCAAACTCATTGAAAATTTTCACAAAATAGACGAGTCAGACACTTGGACACATAGCCGTATCGGACATGAGTACTTGAGTCTAAATAACATAGGAATTGTTGACTGTAACTGGTTTATGCTCATCTACAAAGAAAATCATTGTAACCAAACCCCCACCGCCTCCCCCCAACAGGCGTGCTGTTCCTGACTTCCTGCTCTGAGCCTGAACTGTTTTGTCTGTACAAGCTGTCCTTGCTATCATTGTCGGCCCCATATTAGTACATCATGGGTCACAGGATCCATGAATATTTGAGATATTATAAAATCCTCTCCTCTTCTTGCCATTTCTGTAGCATAAAACAAACCAATTTAGGCCGAATTTTCAAAATCTATATTCGTTACAGCCTTACTGGTTGATGGTGACTCACAATTATGAAAATCTTGGGGCCGCCGCTGCTTGGTATAAGCAGTTTGATAATTAAATACAAACTTTCAAATCATTGTAGATGAAGAGAGTAATGAACAACTAATCTGGTCCTATTAATTTAAACACAAGAAGAAATGACTTAAAACCTTTCTCTACCTGGTATGTGTGCAGATGGGATACCCCAATTCATGTGGATGCAGCAAGTGGTGGTTTCATAGCACCATTCCTGTACCCAGATTTGGAGTGGGACTTTCGCTTACCATTGGTGAAGAGCATCAATGTAAGTGGTCACAAGTATGGACTTGTGTATGCTGGTGTTGGGTGGGTCATCTGGAGGACTAAGGAGGACTTGCCTGAAGAACTCATATTCCATATCAATTACCTTGGTGCTGATCAACCCACTTTCACCCTCAATTTTTCCAAAGGTATTAATTGCTTATCAATAACATATCTTGTTTTGAACCATTTGTGGCAAGATTGAATTTGTTAACCCTTTCATGTTTATATTAAGCAAAACTTTTTAGTGCTTGTTTTTAATCAACTGGTTAATTTGTGTTTATGCAGGATCCAATCAAATTATTGCTCAGTATTATCAGCTCATTCGCCTGGGATTTGAGGTAGGTCGGTTCCAGAAGTTATTAAACACAGCAATTATAAATTACACTACATAGTACATACTAGTATACTACATAACATCTATAATATCTATAGAACTCTCTCACATTGATCCTCTAGCTTGGCTATGACTTAAATTAGACTTCTCAATTCATGTGTAAGTGTATTAGCAACTAACCCATTTGATGATTGTTAATTGGTGGCTAATTCCCAGTACCATACTGTGCTATGTTGTTTTTTAACATAGCATAATGGCATAATCGTGAATAAACTAAAAGTCATTTGTGATTTTGGCATGCTCCCTTTGTAATATTTACAAGTATGTCATTATACTATGTTTTTAAACCGAACACAATGTGTTACTGGGCATCCTTCAAATTTGGTCAAGAAAAAGCAAAATCAATACATGCACTAATGCGTTTCATGATTCTTTCTAAAGGGGTACAAGAACATAATGGAGAACTGCCAAGAAAATGCCATGATTTTGAGGGCAGGCCTTGAAAAGACGGGTCGTTTCAACATCATATCCAAGGAGATTGGAGTTCCATTAGTGGCATTCTCCTTAAAAGACAACACCCTACACAACGAGTTCGAGATCTCAGACATGCTTCGTAGGTTCGGGTGGATTGTACCGGCTTACACCATGCCACCAGATGCAGAGAATATCACAGTTTTACGTGTTGTTATCCGAGAGGACTTCTCACGAACCCTAGCAGACCGACTAGTTGCTGACATCAAGAAGGTTCTAGAAGAGCTTGATGAACTTCCTGCTCGTTTCAGTGCTAAGTTGAGCGCTGTCCAAAATGAGGATGGTGATCATGCTTCAAAGAAAAAGACTGCCTTAGAGATGCAAGCAGAGGTTTGCAATGTCTGGAAGAAGTTTGTCAATGAGAGGAAGATGAAGGTCAATGGTGTTTGTTAGAGAACATCACCTAATTATGTACCATTTGGTCTGTTTGAACCAATGTATTTGAATTTTGAAGCAACATTTGCATGATTTTTGACTGATTGTTTTTTTTTTAACCTTTTCATTTCTTTTCCTTTTTTGGGGGGGTGAGATTAGTTGAGTATGATCATGGATCTCTCTAATCCCAGGGATTTAGAGATTACAATATGATAAGGGTGATACAATATGATCATGGATCTCTCTAATCCCAGGGATTTAGAGATTAGTTGAGTATGATCATGGATCTATCCACTAATTTTTCTTCATAGAGATTACAATATGATAAGGGTGATACAGATTTATGTAGCAAGCACAATTTATTGCTGAGATGAATATTGTGCTTAAATAGTTGTTTGTTGAATTTGTTACTTTGTATAATTAATTATGTTGTAATTTTACTTTTGTAAAACAAGTGAGATTCTGTTTATGAATCAAATTTTGTGGTTTTCAAGTGATTATTTATACTGTACTTTTTCTTACCTTAACATTTGCAAAATTTGTGAATATTTACACTAGAGTACTGACTAGCCTAGTTGCTACAGTCTCCAAGTCTTGGTATGATATCAAGTTAAAAAAAAAAAAAAGTTACGTCTAAGGACGAGGTCTTGGCTTGTTGGTCAAGATTTTCAAACGTCAAAGACAATGACTTAGATTCGAAACTCACCGTACAAATTTGAAAGGGTTTTTTTACCTTTCCTTTCTCAAGATTATGTGTCGAACAACCTAGATTTGCATTGCCACAATGCCCACAAAGGGGAATGGGACAAATATTGAACTCCTAACCTAGTTTGCATAGATACTTCAATTAGATAGTCATACCCGTGTCAGATATCGATACGATACCGATACTTTACGGATACCCGATACTACACTCTATTTTTTATTACATTTTAAAAAAAACGTTTACCCTATCTTAGCCATTTTGTTCGTCTTTCTATTATTCTTTGAAAAGGGCTTTATCATTTTATTTTATTATTTGTGTTTTTATAACTATAAATTCCAAGTTAGACTAAAGATTTTCATAAAATTTCATATTCTTATATATTTTATGTATTATATTCTTATTCGTACTTGTATCCTTAATTTTAAAATTGACGTATTATGTATCCATTTTGTACCCGTTTGCAAACCAGTACCTGTTTTCATGCAACATTGCTCCCAACTTCGTGCTTGGAAGATGAATACTTCTTGAAAGAATATAATGTTACCCAACACTCAAAGATCAAGTGTTTGGCTATGAATTTTACAAGGAACAACTCTTTTTAAGTCCTCCCATTATGCAACTTCTACTTCCCCTATCAATTAGAAGTAGCAACAATGCTGCTGCCTGCTATATCAACCCCTGTTAATAAAAATTAAACTTCCCAAATATATTTGTAAAATTCTGATTACTATAAGAAAGGATAAAAAGTGATGACCAAAGTTGATTTTTCCACCCTAAGAAACGAGGTATGAAGCAATGGCTCAACCTATTCCTCTATTCTTAAAAGTAGTTTGAGTGTTTGTATCAATCAATGAATTAGTTGTTTGCTTATCTAATTTTAATAGATTAAAAAAAAAACGAATTTGACCTTCAAAATCTTATGTATAACTTTCATATTCAGCATAATATTTTGCTCCTTGGTACTTATTTTCAACTGCTAAATTTTCATACATGTCCTTGATACCCTCAAAACAAACAATAAAACGCTTCCAAGAAACTAAATGGCATTCATCGATTCATGTATTACGTACTACAAGATTCTGACAAATTGTGATTTGTGAACCTCTAGAATAAATTAGAGTTGTGAGGACAAATGATAAACAAAAACAACAACTATAAATCAAAATCATTCACTAGAACTAGTACCCATGGCCATCAAAAACTCTCCTTCACAAACAACCTCACCTCCAACATAAGCTTTGCCTTCCATTTTTGCTATGCCAAAGCGCTTTTGTAGTTTGACAAGCGTCATCCGCATCACCAAAGTATCCCCAGCAATCACCGGCTTCCTGAACCTGACTTTATCGATGCCAGCAAAGAAGAAATTGTCACGAGAGCCTCCAACTTCAGGTTGCAGCATGACCAGTCCACCAACTTGTGCCATTGCCTTAATAAAGGTAACAGTATTATTGTCAATGTTAGTCAGTCCAAACTTGGGGGATTTTGAAAGAAGACTGGATATATATAGAAACAAAAAGTACAGCCTCTATAATTCACTGCAAACTTATATGTTGGATATAAGTCACAAAATAATATACATATAAAGCATACAGGTAGTTATAACCTGTTCAGAAATCTGTTTTGTTGGATCTAACTTCAGCTAGAGGAAACAAGTGTCCTACAATCCAAAGCTATGTTAATCAAACTTGAGCACCTGTGCCCGACCTGGGTAGGTGTCCAAATTGTCCGAGTCGGCAATTTTTAACAAAAATTCCATGATTTTAGCCCAAAACAAAGTATCCAAGGTGTCATACTCATGTCTGAGTAACATAGCTCTAACGATGTACTCGTTGAAAAGAATTTATTTTTTTCTCTATTTGGTCTACTGAGGGGTGAAAAGATCTTTCTTCAATTGCCACAAAGATGAAAAGGAAGGAGTCTCTTCCTTTCTTTTCTAACTTTTGCAGCAAAGAAGCAAATAAAGGGAAATGAAATTCAAAAGTTGATTTTCCAATGAAATTTACTTCTTATAGATTAAAAAAAAATTGTTTACAATGTTTACCTCCAAGTTGTCTTTCCTAGGGCAAATCTTAACACTCCTAACTAGTTATTGCCTGGGACATTACATGTAATATCATAAGATTAAGGAATAATGGAATCTAATAATCCCACCTTTAGTCGGCCTTAAAGTAACAAACCTACTTTTTGATTAAAAAATAACAAACCCACCTTTAAGGTTTATTTGTTTTCGATACACCCTACCAGTTTGTGACTTGATTTAAGAGGTTGAATTGCGACGTGGCAATCCCTCATTGGTTGAATTTTTTTGGTTTAATTAACCTATTAATTTTTTTAAACCAATGAGGGATTGTCACGTTGTTATTCAACCTCTTACATTAAGTCACAAATCGGTAAAGTTCCCCGAAAACAAATAAACCTTAAAGGTGGGTTTTTTAATTTTTAATCAAAAAGTAGGTTTGTTACTTTCAGGCTGACTAAAGGTAGAATTATTAGATTCCATTATTCCTAAGATTAAAGATCTATTAGTTTAGATTTCAATGTTAATTGAAGCCTTTGGTATTCACTCTCACTATTACTTTCCACATTATAATATACAAGCCATTGTCTAATTAGTGAAGTATACAGTAATAGATTAGAGTGACAAATGAGAAAGCTAATAACATGCTGAAAAGGGGCTTTTGTACATATTCTAATATCAACCCTCTCTCAAAAACCCTCAAATTTTCAATCCATCAGGGTAGCTGTTTATGCACAAAGGAGCAATTTTGCTGAAATTTATCTATAAGACACAGAATCAATCTTCAGAAGTAAAAGTTCTAATCTTTCTCTTTTTTTTTCAAGGAGAAAGTTCTAATCTTTCAGTATGAGAAATTGAGAATAAGATTACTGAATGACGAAAATATCTAAAATCAAATTAAATGTTGCACTGTGGAGTATTTTTTTCATGAAAGTTGGATTGACAATTTCCCTGTAGCATGCTATGCAAAAATAAATAATCTAAATCTTCCTAACAACAATGAAAACTAGCAAATGCACAAAAACAATATAGTTAACATCCATCAAAAAATTCAAAATTAAGTTGGCCCAGTTGGAACTAGTTCTATCTATTGAAGAGTTGGGGGCAGCCTAATAAAGCAAAAGGGATCTCGACTTCACTCCTAAGTCCTATAGTCCTATTCAAAATTGTCAACACATTATCTTTTTAACATTGATACTCACAAATCACAACCTCTATATCACCACACATATAATACAAGCAGGGTAGAATTAGCCAGGTGTATTAACCTATGCTGTGCATTCAATCTAAATATCAGCAACTCATGTCAGGAAAAAAATCAACCAAGGCCAAGCCGTGTGCACCGGGTAATTGGTGGCAGAAAATTTAGACAATAACCAAATGACAGACATATATTTATAAATGTTATGGTTCAAGATCCCATAACATGTAAACACGTCATAAGTTATTAGTACGATAAAAGGCAGAAAGGTGTTCATTTACTCAGCTTCCCATTGCTGCAAGATATCATTTTATTTTTGATTTAAATTTGCACCCTTGGCACCATTTTTCATCTTTTTACATCAAGTTCAATAGCAAGGATTTTCTTAAATAGACTTAAGGCACCCTTAAGTTTTTTGTGCCTCCATTTTGTTCATCAGTTGGGATTCTCTCCACCTACAAAAGTCCATGCCCTAGCTCCACTGAAACCACCTCTTACCAATAAACCCCTCACTTCTGCCCTGCCATGTGTTAAAAGAGCAAGAGTGGAACATTTCTTCCTAAAACTTTTCCTGAGTTTTGAATTTTTGATGTTATGCAACAATCTAGAGATTAATGATGTCTAGTTTAGTACTAAACTTCTGCATAGCTTTCATGATCCCCTCAGAGATTTGGGAAACAACAGCTTCCTTCCAAGGCAAAAGTTAATTTTTGCGCAACGATGGAGCGCACTCCTGCTAGATATTGCTCCAGTGGTTCAACAGTCAACAGACTCAACACTATGTTCAACGGTGATAGATAAGAAAGCCCAATGATAGATTCACTTTCAAACAGTGAATGCTCTCCCAATCAAAGCAATTATCATTTTAAATGAGTCCTTTCATAGAAAACCATAATCATATATAGCAAAACTTGATGCCACTCAGCTAACAACCATCCAAAAGTCATCTTCTGTTTTAACAACTTAATTCCCTCCCAACTAATTTCTAAGGACATTTGACACGCGCCTGACATACATTAACAGTCCAGCTAGGTGCTTAGGAAATAAGTTCAGGGTCTATTGTTGGTAGTAAAATGCCTCCATAGCTCCTACAAAAAATTTAAAGTTTGCCCAGACACATCTTAACCAAACCACAGGCAATATTTCGAATAATATCCCTTGCAGAGGATTTAACTTTCCTTGTCAAAACTTATAATCCAGACATGTCTTAGAGAAAGACTATAAAATTTGCAGGTGTATTCAATCCAAAGAATGAAATTTTCGCACATTTTCATCAAAGGAGACCAAGAAAATATCCTTTAACTCCAAATTACTCACAGAGGTTAATTGATCATCATGGAAAATCAAATTCATCAAACTACACATGTATGAGGACATAAGAATTAACTACAGCATTTAACATTCAAAAGGTAAAAACACTTGGTATGAATGTGCCTATCTTCATACTAAAACCTGACAAGGCTAGACTAGCCTCACGAAATTCCAACATTTTGATAGACACATACAAAATCGCGAATGTAGAGAAGATACACACATGAGTAAATTGAGGAAAACAAATATAACTCATAATTTATTAATGTTCATTGTTGATCATAAAGGTTAATTTGATCTAATTTTAAAGTTCAAATAATGTTCATCCAAATTGAACTAATGTACGTAACATTCGTATCATTCTATTGGTACAATGTATAACTTCTACTTTGTACAAAATTGCTATTGAATATAATCATAAAACAAATAAAAACTAAAACAGATACAAATATGTGGAATGACAATGAATGCAAGAAGGAATTTAATTACCTCAACCATGAGAACTCCAGGCATAATAGGTCTCTCAGGAAAATGACCAGGGAAAAAATTATCATTGATTGTCACATTCTTGATTGCAACTGCGGAAACTCCTGGATTATACTCTACCACTCTATCCACTAGCAAAAACGGAAATCTAAACACAAAACAACATTAAAATTAAATAAAAATTGTGAAAAAAAGGAGCAATGTACAATAGTAATTAAAGAAAAGGAGAAAAAAAAAACCCACCTATGAGGTAAAATTTCACGAATCTGATTAATATCCATAACAGTGGGAAATGCAGGAAATCCTGCACTCGAAGAAACACCAAACAATTACGAATTACGAAATTAATGAAGGTTTACATCAAATCAAAATGTAAGATTTCAAAAACAGTATGAGTGAGAATACGAACTCTTCTCGATTGGAGTTTTATCAACAGAATTGCACGCAGAAGCGTCGGAAGAAGCGTATGTGACGAAAGGAGCGAGAATTGGGGGTGATGAGGAGAGAGAAAGGGATCTGGGTTTTAATGGAATAAATTTAGGAGAGAAAGTAGTAGGTGAGAAATGAGTAAGATAAGAAGGGTGAGAGCGAGAAGAATGAGAATTGGTAAAAGAAGAGAAAGAGTGAGAGAGATGAGTGGACGCCATTGTTGAAGAGAAAGGTGAGAATTTGGAGTTTGAGTTGAAGGAAGAAGAAAGGTAAAGAAGGAGTACAAGTAGTGAAAATGTGAAGTGAAAAAGAAGAAAGAAAGGTTTGTTCAACAGAAATTGAATATGAAAAGGGTTATGGACGACACTAACGAGGATCAATTCTCAAGTACACAATAAAGGGCCTATGGATTCAAATCAATGAAATCATATGTCTCACCTCTCATTCTTGTTGTGTTTCACCCATTTTGATTGGTTCAAGTAATTACTATGACCCGTTTTTAAAATTGTGAAAAAAAAAAGGTTTTTTCAACCAATCAAAATTAGTGGGATACAAATAGGACGGAAGATTTTTTTCCCACCTGCTACTTGTGTATATATAAAAGTACTCGTTAACAAAATCATACACATCAACATTAACAAAATCTTTAATCTTAAAAGTACTCCTAAAAGTATAAAACCCATAAACATTTTAAATGATTGAGATTAACATACATTATTGTTTCATGCCAGAGCCCTGGAACAACTTACGTTTCAAATCAGCATATCGATTTTCATGGCTACAATGGGCTAAGAAAATATCATGTCGTGCCAAGGGTGTGTCTCCAAGAACCAACCTACGTTCTGTCTCATGTTTCATTCCTTAATAGGTATATTTATATTATTATGATTTTAAATTCAACAAGCCAACAAGCGAGCCAGCTCATTGTGCTTGTGTCGAGATCATGCCAAAATTTTAAATATTAATAAGATTAAAATTTAATATTATTTCTGTTTATCTAATCTTTATCTTTGTGAAAAAATATAGAATATTTTAGTAAGATTTGTTGGGTAATTGTACTCCATATTAAAATTTTCAAATACAAATTTGTTAAATTTATTATTATATATATATAATTTTAGAGGAAAAACTTTCAATACGTTTGCACCATGTGTCCTTTGGTGAGCTTTATTTTAGTATATACTATATAGTAGTAATGGTAATAATAATGTTAGCGTGAGTGCGTGACAAAACAAATTGTAGCACCTATTTTGAAAACAAGAAAGCATATTAGTAGAATTGATATTTTCAATAAGATAAAAGTGTTTTTACACTATCTCATACGTAGTATTAGTTATATGTTTCAAGATTCGGAAACATAGTTTAGTCTAGTTGTGTTGCGTTAGTGTTAACTTCGGGTTGTGATACATAAACAATCCCCACAAAAATACCAAGAAATTTGCTCAAGTAATAAGGTTCACAAAAACTTCAAACCAAAAGGTAAATATAGGGATATGGACTCAGAATTAATTTACATATGATTAATGAGTAATAACTATGAAATTTCTAATCAAAAACACCAACTAAACGATTAGAAAAAGACTCGCAACCTAGGGAGATTTGTTCATCCACCAAAATAAACTCACATAAAACCAAAGAGAGAGAAATCTCTATTATATTCATCATCAACAAAACCAAAACCGAATTACAAGGAGGCTTAAGGAACTATTTATGTAGTTGGATTAAACCTTTTAAGAACCTTAACCTAGCCCTTAAAGCAAAACAAAAAAACCAAGATTAAAAAAGCATTATTAATTAAAACATGTAAAATTGCAAAGGCCATGTTGTAAGCATGACATGGCCAGCTATTGTTACTTGACACGGTCGTGCTAGTATAATATGCATTACCATGTTGAGGGGTGAAGCCAAACTTGGAATTTCTAAGAAAGTTTTTGACTCAGGTGCACGATCATATAGAGTTGTATAGCACGATCTTGCTAAACTTCTGCACGGTCATGATGTTGTTGCAACTCCTCTAGTGGGTTTCTGACTTGTTTGTATGGTCGTGTTATGATGTTGCAAGATCGTGTGAGCTTCTTAGCCGCTATTACATGAAGTTTTTTAGCATCCCCAAGAAAAATAAAAACCACAAGTTTTAATGCACATTGTCATGAGCAAGGTACGTAGTGCCATCACCATGGACTAGGAATCCTCGTTGGCAAGGGATGCACAAGCATCCAAAAATCCTCTAAAAAAGAACATGTACTCAAATCTACATTCTCTTCAAGGAATGGAGTGGGGTTCCCAATAATAAAGTCAGCATGAATTTTACTATGCTTGGTAGATTGAGCTAGAAAGTAACTTCTTAATCTTCAAATTTTCCAATGAGTAGTTCTCCCGGATCAAATATCACAAGGACAAAAGCAAGCATTCAAAATTTTGAAACTCTTTCGACAATATTCAAATGATTCAATTTAGCAATAATATCATTGAAGCCCTTGGTCCTCCATCTTAAAAATCCATGACTTAAGAACGTTGACATCCATGACTCAACAAATGGTGAATGACCACAATAGAACCACTAGAAATGCAAGACCCATCAAACTTCCCATGCTCATAAGATAAATCAAACATAGCAACAAGGAGCAAAAAATTTCGCTCAAATAGTAGCCTTGTTTAACTTTGCTAACATCAAAGTACGATAGATATTAACTCTACCTTGAAAAAATGTCAAACATCAAACTAGAACTCTCAAGATTTTTCTTTGGTAAGCTCTTCAAAATGTCATAGGTAGGAGTAGAGATGGTAGTCGGACCCAAACCCGGTCCGGTTCCGCGGATCCAGATCCGTTTTTGCGGATCTGGATCCTTGAAATTTGGACACATGCGGATCCGGGTCGGGTCCGGGTCCATCCTAAAAAAACGATCCAGACCCGTTATATATATATATATATATATATATATACTATCTATTATCTATTATCTATCTATTATCCCTAACAAAACTCTAACCACTAAAAAAAAGCCCTTTCCCTCCCATTTGACAGATTTTCCCTCCTCTTCCTACTCAATTGTACAACAATTTAAAAAAAATAAATATTTTAATACACTTTCCATCCAAAGAGTCACCACTCAGCAGAATTTTCATACACTCATTTAACACAAACAAATATTTTATTTGGGAAAAAACAAAGGAATTTACTAGAAGACTTCAGAAATCATTAATCAGTAAAACAAAACAAAACAAAAGTCATCTATAGCGTCACCACTAAGCAGAATTTTCATACACTCATTTAATACAAACAAAGAGAATACAAAGAGAATATTGGGTATTGCGTAAATTCAGTATTGGGCATTGGGTATTGGATATTGAAATAAATCAATCCCAATACACTGATTTAATACATTGTCCATTCTTTTTTTCCAATACACTGATTTAAACTTCTGTCCATCCTTTTTTTTCCCACTGTATATATATACCTGCATGCCAACACATACAAATAATATAAAATAATAGTTAAACAATAGCAAAATTCGGAATAATATAAAATGATAATATGAAGGAAACTTGGAGGATCAAAGTAAGGATTATCCATTTATGGAAAGTCTCTGTTTTTGGTAATTCATCAGAGGAAAGTATTGAGATGGTTTTGCTCGATGAGAAGGTATACAAGTGCTTAGTAATATTTATTTAAGTTTTCATCTTACAAGGAGGTATTTAGAAATTTGTGATCAGATAATCTTTTCCTTTTTTTGGCAAAACTAGGGATGGACATCATATTATATATCCTCATGCTACTTAAAGCTGCAATTTCTTGTCTAAATAAATATTTTATAATGTGCATGTGATGTTTTCTTTTGTTTCATTATTATGTAATGCGTAATTGCTAATGAGACAAACAACCACACTTATATGCCCCTCCTTTCCAGTCCAAAATAAAAACAGAAAAATTCCTATATATGAACAATTGGTTGCATTAATACTGGAATATTACTAATGCTAACTCAATAAGAAATAACATGTTGAAAGATTAACTCAAATAATTAACTCATCGAATATTAAAAAAAATACCAAAAACCAAAGACATTACAGTGAATTAAATTCCAGTACCACATAAAATCAAAGACCCACATAAAAAGTAAAAATTTTAAAACAAAATCAACTTCAACTTAATTGAATTTCAAATTTCAGAAGTAACACTTTGCGGAAAAGAAAAAAAAAACAGTTAGCAAGGCAGGATTGATCCATCTATGGTATGAATACAAAATCAACAAACATTAAACAATTTTACTCAATGCTTCAATCAAAAACCAAAAACATTTCACCTTAATAAATGTGTGAGCTTCAATCCTGTAGCAATTCGATAAATCTGAATGATTAGAAATCGGATATGTATTTGCATGTGAGCTTAGAGCACATTTTGAAGTAAATTAAGGCAGGAGCATACATGCCTTAATGGAATTTCAGATAAATCAATTAAGGCAGGAGCAGGACCAGATCCAATAGGGTGTAAAATGAGTTTTCACCCAAATTTTTACATTTTATTTTTAATTTTCACCCAAAGTAAACGATGTAAAATAGGAAAACTGTTTTCAGTGAAAACATTTTTCGCTCTAGTAAACGAACCCCTAAAGGTCGGTGCAAATTTTACAGTTTTTTATTTATTATAATGTGTGGAATATAAGCTTTTAAATCGACCCTACTATATGTCACCCGGCCCAATTTATCACACACGCATCTATAAGGGGATAATAGGGAATCCTCGCGAGCGGTGTGGATTGGACACATGGCTTCATGCCTTGAATTCTTAAACCTTAATCATTAGGCTAAAATCTTATCATTGGTTTACAATTTAATTACATAGACTTCATGATTGATATGTAATCTAATAACTACTTGAGTATATACGAAGTACTCTTTAACTAACTAACTAAAGTAAATTTATGTAACTAACTAGAGCTACAAGAATATAAATATACACTTATACTCCCTCTATCTCTATTTAGTTGCTATATTTCAGTTTTAGAAGTAAAACCTTAAGCAATTTATTCATTATTATTTTTTCATAAAATTTTAATATTTAAATACAAACATAAGGATTGTAAATAACATAATCCAATCCTAGTATACAAATACTATTTTAACTAGATTTCAATGTTTAAATACAAGCCTAGGATCTTAAAGCTCGAGGCATTATGGAATATAGATTTACTCAATATAAAGCAAGTGATTTTCATTCAAAGAGGTATAAAGATGGGAGAAAATATTATTATTTAGATTTCACACCAAATTATTATTACTCAAAGTGAATGTCCTCCTTCATAATTATAATATAATGCCTTCATTGTTATATAGATAGAGATGGAAGAAAAGATTAATATACATTTGTTCTTATATATTTTCTTTAAAAAAATTATGACGTGCATCGCAGGGGTATTACCTAGTATATATATATACATATATATATATGTGAAAGTATTGGGTCAGACGGTCTGACCAGACAATCTGGTCAGACGGCTGACCCTTATAATCAATTATAATGGTGAAAAACTTCGGGAGGCTATAACTTTGTGCTCGGGTGTCGGATCGGGGCATATGATATGTCGAAATTGATTTGGCCACCGGAGGAGATTTGGCCACCGGAAATCGCCAAATGAGGCCTCTAAAGGCCTCAAAATGCAAAAAAAAACGTATTTTGTCCAAGTTAGTTACAAAATGTGTCCATGTTTAAACAATATGTGTCAAGGTTTACAAATAGGTGTCCAGGTTTACAAATAAGTATCTAGGGTTAACAATATGTGTCCAGGTGTGTTCAGATTTGTTCATATTTGTCCAGGTTTGTCAACATTTGTCCAGGTTTGTCAACATTAGTCCAGGTTTGCATGTCCAGGTTTGTCCAGATTTATCCGTTTATCTAGATTTGTCCAGGTTTGTTCATATATTTGTCCAAGTTTGTCCACATTTGTCCAGGTTTGCATGTTCAAGTGTGTCCAGATTTATCCAGATTTGTCCATGTTTGTCTAGATTTGTCCAGGTTTGTTCATATTTGTCCAGGTTTGTCCATATTTGTCCAGGTTTGTCCACATTTGTCCAGGTTTGTCCATATTTGTCCAGGTTTGCATGTTCAGATTTATCCAGATTTGTCCATGTTTGTTTAGATTTGTCCATGTTTGTCTAGATTTGTCCAGGTTTGTTCATATTTGTCCAGGTTTGTCCACATTTGTCCAGGTTTGTCCAGGTTTCAAATGTGTCCATTTCTGTTTCCAGGTTTACAAATGTGTCCAGGTCTACCAATACATGTCCAGATTTAACAGCATGTGTCCAGGTTAAACACATATGTGTCCAGATTCAACAATATGTGTCCAGGTCCAGTGGACTGGTCTGACAGAAACGTTACTGTCAGACCGGTCTAACACAATACTTTCTCTCTCTCTCTATATATATATATAGAAGTAGGCTCATGTGAGAAATGTAGTTTTGGTGAGAAGGGTGAGAAGCAATCACAACCCTTTGATCACCAAATGAAGGGTTAAGATTAAATTTGATTTTTCCTCCTTACTCCTTTGATAGTTTGGAGTCAATGTATATATGATATAAAGTCAATGTATTTTTACTCAGTGTATTTATAGTGTATGATGAATGTACTTATAGTTGGTGCTCAACGTACCTCTAGGTCATAGTTGATGTATTTATCTCTTCTCACATTTCTCACCATAAGAAATTTCTCACCGGAACCCAACCTATATATATATATATATATATATATATATATATATATATCTCCGTAACATTCTTATGTCACAAGCCCAATCTCTTAAAAAAAATATTTTTTTTAAATTAATTTTAAGTTGATATTGTAACATTAAATTTATAAGACATGTAATTTAGGAATTAATTCTTTTAAGACATGTAATTTATGAATTAATGGTTTTAAGACATGTAAGACATTTAGTTAATGTTATTTACAGGCTTTAATTTTAAAAGTTTTGTATTTATTAAAAGGAAATACGGTGGACCCATTTCGGACCCGTTTTGGACCCGGACCCGTTGGATCTAATGGATCTGGATCCATGCATTCTAGACCCGACGGATCCAGGTCGGATCTGGGTCCAAACTTTGAAAACGGATCTGGATCCGGGTCCACATAGACCTGCTCCAGATCCGACCCATTGTCATCAATAGGTAGAAGGTAGGGTAAAAAAAATCCATCTTCAAGTTCAACCTTGAACAAATTCAAGAAGTGAAAAAGATTTAGGAGATGATACATTTTGGTAAAAACCAATGTGGGAAGGAACATTTTCATTGTTTCGGAATTACAATTCTTGATCTTCCTCTAATGGTGTAGGAGTGGAATGATGAAACATCAATACATTCCCAACTTTGGAATTTAATTCTAATTCTTGCTCAACTTCATCCTTTAGAGAACCATCATAATCTTCAACTTCTGTTCTGCTTCATGAAACACTAACGTACCGTTTGGTGGTTGGTAATAAATTGTAATAATGGTAATTTATAGTGTAATTTTGTTAAGAATGAACCTTATAATATCCATGGTAAACAAATTTTCATTCCCAAGCTTCAATTTTCTTCACATTTTTCATTCTCATCAATTACTATTGCGGATGGTGGTATTTGATGGGAATGGGTATTTGTAAAGAAAATTAGATAAATTGGAGCTGAGGTAGCACCACCATGGAAATAGATTTTAATTTCCCTTACAAATTTAGTTATAAATTCATTCTCATTACCATTACTTATAACCTGCTACCAAACGAGCCGTAAGGGTCACTTATTCTAACATTAAGTTGCTATATGCTTGTACCCTTTGCATTTGAAACAATTCTTAGTGAGATTCCCATATCTATATTTAAATATTTAAAACAGGAACTTTAACATTCAAGTGTCATCTTTCCTATCATTTTCTATTTATTTTGTTTTGCTATTTTTAAAAAAAATAAAAAATTAATTGTTCTATTTTTGTATTGTTTGGTATTCCTAATTTTCACTATAAATATTACAATTTCTCATCATTATTAACCCTTCATGTCTTTTGATTTTCTATCATCTATTTTTTTAATTCAAATACTTCAATTTAATAATGCCTTGCAAAAGGGATAATATAGAAATACTAATATTTTTAAACATTTATTGTGAAAAAAAAAAACCGTGCATTTACACGGGGTTAAAACTAGTTCAAATTTATAAAGTGTGAACATAGGCGCCCACTTTCCCCATATTGATGCATTCATTAGAAGTGTGAACCTTTGGTCAAGCTTATTCTCCAAACCACCAATGTAGTAAGCTACCTTGTGCCTCGATGCTTCTTTGATGTCACACAAGGAGAACCTTTCAAATGACATTTACCTTGTATCAAAGAATTGAGCTTAGGGTGAGCATCTTAAGAGAAATCCTTTGATACAAAATTCCTTCTCATATGCTTCTTGAGCTTTTGCCATGAAGTGATCTTTAGCTTCCTATCCCACTTCCTCTTCTTTCTTATACCCATTTTCACCTTAATTATAGCCTACTATTGTCGTTCTCCTACCATAAAGAAACATGTCTCTTTAGTTTAACAATAGCCAATTTGCACCTCTCATCAAAATATTCTTGAGGGTCATGATTACCCTCAAAATTCGAGAGTTCACATTTATCTCAATCATTGCAAAATTATACACTACTGATGTTAATAATATCATAAGTACTATTGTTTACATCAAAATCAATCAATATGTTTTAAATCACTCTCTTCTAGCAACCGTGTTGGATCAATAATGTACTACGGGTACTTCATTATTAGATACAACACTGTTAAATTGAAAAATGATAAAAACACACCCAAAATTGATATTGATACACTTGATTGTGAAAGCACATCTTCCTATGCTACTCTTACAAAGGGTGTGCTCAATATCAATCCCTGTTAAAACTGATGCAACACTTCTCTTTGTGGACAATAAATTCTCTCTACCTGGCATACAAAAACTGTCCAAACCATGGTTTTCCAATAGGAAAGCAAGCATGAAAGGACATTGGGAAACTTAAAGCTTGACTATTGTGAATACAATAAGAAATCCAAAACAAGACAGCTTTCTTCTTATATAAACCCAGAGAAATATCAGTAGCTTTACAACTCTACAACTATAACCTTGAAAAAAAAACCATCATTCTACTCCATTCTCAAATGACATCATCTCCATCAAGCCTTCATCATAACTCCTAGACTCCAGCAAGTTACCACAGCAAGTTCAACAACATTTATCATCAGAACAGAAAAGCCGAACATACCAAACTGCTTCATTTTGAGCTACCATCAATTCGACTCTTTGAAGAGGTTCACGTAAAAAGGAAACTATGGCATAAACATTAAAAATAACATAACTTGCAACATGAATCATACAGTTTGAAACATACAATCAAACATACCAAGAGCATAATACTCTCTGTAACTTTTTTGTTGCAACAATTAAACGTCTCTGCTATCCACTTTATGTCATATCATTGAAACTAAAAGGTATTATCCCATTTTACCAGCCAACTTGATGACGTCAAAGGAAATCGACCATGTAACAGAACAAAGCATATGAATACACAATGCTACTAAGCTATGTTCAGTTCACCTTATTTTAGGTACTTATTTACTTATTTCAAATCAAATTAGAAAAATTAATTTCAGATCAGATCAAAAAAAATATAGGTACTAATCAGGCTTACTAATTTTATTTGGTTTTTTCAAACTTAAATATTTTTAATTTTGTAACAAAAAGTATTATTAAAATTACATATTTAAAAACTATTCAACAATACAAATAAAATAAGATCTCAATTGATATACTTTTCCCTTGTTGATTAACCTTTCAAATCAGAAAATAATTGATCGACTTGAAAACCAAGCCTAAAAGAACACATTCCAATCTGAATTGATCTACTATGTCTTCCTAGTGTCAGATATACTGTCAAATCAATTTAAAAAAGCAACTCGGGAGAATCATGTATGAATCATAATTTATTTATTTTTGAAATAAAAAATAAAAAACTTAGCTGCAGCTCGGGTGTACTATTACTCTTGGCTGAACACAGAAAAAAGGGGTATATCGAACAAACAG
Source organism: Salicornia ramosissima (assembly GCA_951394345.1). Classification (NCBI taxonomy): domain Eukaryota; kingdom Viridiplantae; phylum Streptophyta; class Magnoliopsida; order Caryophyllales; family Amaranthaceae; genus Salicornia; species Salicornia ramosissima. Next base: position 50,208,200 of record OX596233.1, read on the forward strand.
CGCTACTGTCAATCCGGATTATCATAATCCACACGAGGTTCACAACAGCCACCGAATAAACGTTAGCCCGACCTGACCCGACCCGACCCCAGCACTACTGAGAAGCAACAGCCACCAAAAGCTTATCAGCCAAAGACACGATACAGTTACACCGGAACGTCAATAGACAGACCAGAGCTCAGCTACTGCTTCACAGCAACAATCACCAGCCATGAGCTATAAAATTTAGAAGAGCATGAAACAAGTCATGAGTCAATGGCTAATAAACAAAGGGTTTATTTAGTCTTAGAGACAACTAAAAACACACAAGTAGCCAGGGGCAATTACCACATCCAGCGGCTGTGGATGCATTGCACACCCCGAATTCGATCACGTTTTCTTAGGAAAGTACTGTAAAAATCTTTCAGAACAATTTTTTGAAAAATCAGCAGAATAAAAACCAGTAGTAGATCAACCTAAAAAGCAACTGATCGACAAATCTCACCAAATAATTGATTTTTACAATGATAATAAGGTTCAATTTGCAACAGCACCAGCCTTTCCATCATAAAGATCCACAGACCATAAAACAGCACCCAGTAAAGATGAACGCAGAATCTCTTAATCCATTTTTGATACCAGCATAACGATATGTATCATCATCATCCATCAAACAATCACAAACGCTACCAGCAGCACCAACATCAAATCATTCAGCTTATCAAGCTTCCTCATTTCTTCTCAACCTCAGCTAAAAGATCAGATGTGATCAAACTTAGTCAAAATTAACCAGTCCAAAAGGTTCGATATTAAGCATGCACAGCACACAAAAAAAAAACGAAAAGATAGTTGATTGGGGAACTGAACAAAGAGACAAGGTGACCACAAAATAAATGGTAATGGAAGACAAACCATTTCATGTCTCCGTAAGCTAGCACAGAGACTCAATATTAACCATCATGAAGGTCGAAAAAGTATCGCAGCAAATCAACACCGCAGCATGCAAATACATCATACCCATTAAATTATCCATCCCTATCCAAAAGTCTAACTTAACACTGCATGCTACTGTGGCAAAGAAACCGGTTGTTCTACAACTTCACATAACCTTAGGAAATACTTGTCTGCATTTTACCACCACTCCAGTCAAGAGCTGACTTCATGCCTGCCAGTTTCAAAGGTCACAAACTAGTCAAATAATGTTTCCAAGTAGGAAAGTATAGTGAAGAACAAAATTTACCTCAACTGATTTTCTAGGTGAGGGGCTACGAGAACCTCTAGCTCTAGCTCCAGCTCCAGCTCCAGCTTCATCTCCACCTCCACCACGTCGAGAAACAGCCTTAGGAGATGCTGAAGGACGAGGATTTGCTTCATTTTCAACAAGATTGTGCTTCTCTGGACTATGACTCCTTGAACGAGATGGACTACGGGGTGACGCACTCCGGCGTGGTGAAATACTTCTGCGTGGACTCCGACTTCGTTTAGGGGAGCCACTGTTGCATGCAAAAAAACATATTATCAGATAGCAGAAGAAAGTGTAGATAGCTTACAGAAGAAAGCAAGTAGCTACCTTTCAGCCGATCTACTTCGATAGCTTCGGTCATCATCGTAACGGTCACGTCCCCGACCTTTATACTTTTCAGGAGTATAGCTGCGACTCCTACTTCGACGGCGAAAACCTTTGTCCCTTCCACGGTACCTATCACGATCATACCTATCCAAGCTTCTACTGCGGCTCCTTCTTCTCGAATAATCCCTATCTCTGTAATCATCACGATATCTTGAGGCAATAATAATAACAAATAATTGATTGATTAGTGACAATGATTTGTTATAGGTAAACTCGGAAAAGGTTGGCATAACTGTGATTAATTACTAACAGACACTACAGCTAAAGCATGTCAGCACTTGAAATAGTTAAAAATTTAAGCCCATTTGAAAATCTAGCTGTCAGGGAAAAAAAACACTTAAAATTTCCCCATGCATAGTTGCATACATCTCAGATACCAGCAAATCTGTATTAAAAAAATGGAAGTAACATAGCTAAGTTCTTCATACATGAACAACTATCCTAAGTGTAAAAGATTAATTACACCCAAGCATGTATGTTTTCCAGTTCCAGGCACTTCTGCAAAAACTATAATCCCCTTCTTAAAAAAATGAATTTAAAGTTAGCCACATACGAAATGCTACAGAATAACTTCAGCCGTACCAGGGCCTCCTTACAATTATTCAAAAAAGACAATAAAAATTCAATGCAAAAGAATAGCACGCCAATTGGATGGTATATAACTATCACAGCAAGCATTATAGTATCAGATGAAATAATACACTGGAATTTGGAGCTAACATAATTAACTTCAAATAAATAAGCATTCTGGAAAATAGTACTCTGGATTTTGATCGTATTAAATAGCATGCAAAGAACATGAAATACAGCCCTCAAGATCTATAGAATCTAAGGGAAGTTCATATTTGAGAGAGGGGGGGCAGAAAACATCACTACTAATAATGACTGCAAAAGACAAAACCAGGAAGCCGTTTCCACTAAAACAAAGCGGGGAAAAAAAGGATAAAGCTAGTGAACTATACCTCCTCCTTGGGCTTTTGATCTTTGATACCGACTCCAGAATCCGTCCCTTCTGACTGATAGGCCACATACAAAAAACTTTATGGTATTGATACACATTACAACACTAGAAAGCAGTAAAAGAGCACTAACTAGGAGGCAAGAAGTTGCATTGTCATAAAAAAATAAAAAATAAAAAATAAAAAATGATTTAAGATTATTGGCTTTCAAAAATTACAAAGAGAGCATGTTGGTACTTGAAAGGGGAAAAAACAAGCTCATGTACTCAGCAGCTTTGCTAATTACTATGCATAATCATCCAATTCAGTACATCCACGAAATAAAATTATTCCATAAACCCATCCATCCTTTCTTTGAAGGGAATCAAACTCTAAAACATAATACTCCACATCGTCGCTATATTTCTTATAAAGATTCAATGATCTAAGATTCAAACCTCCAAAGGGCTCCAACCTCTAACACAAACTAATAATTATATGGCATTTGTCTTCCTAAAGAACTAAAAATATATTTTCTTACATTGTAACAAATAAGTAGCAAATACTTTTTCATCTTTTACATAGGTTTAAATTAGTTATTACTCCTAATAACTCCGTGAAAAATTTCAAAGTGATTTGCTTATCGATCATCATTGTTGTTATTCACTTTGTTACGATCAGCCCCATAAACCCGTACATTACACTCGAGTAATAAAAAAAATTAGTTTCTATAAAAAAAACAGAGACCTAGCTTCATCATTCAGCTGGAAGAGCACCAAAAGTGAATTAGCCTGCTTATCACATATACTGACTTCATGCATATACTGTATAACAATTTCATAAAATCATAGGTTCAAAATCATAGTGGAAAAACAGCAGCACAAAACCATACACAATAAGCCCCAACTAGGTAACACAGAAAACACATATAAACAACAATAAAGCTTACATTTTCTCCGCATTCGGACCATATTTAGCAAATTGAACAGCTATTTCTCTACCATCAACCATCCTCCCTACAAGAAAAAGGATAATTAATATCAAGAATATTACCCCAAAAAAATTACAAAGATATAACATAATACTATACCATCAAGCCTATCCACAGCCTTCTGTGCCTCGTCAGCATACTTGTACCGAACAAAAGCGAAACCACGAGACTCGCCAGTTCTATATCACCCAAATATTCAGCAAAAAAGAAAGTTTAATTAATCATACAGCTTCGTCACCAAAGATATCGATATCAATCAAAATGAAAAACCATGAAACAGAAAATATCCAAAAATAAATTTTAAAAAATACCTTCGATCTCGAGGGATAAAAATGTCGACAACTTTGCCATATTTGTCAAATAACGGAAACAAATCATCAGGTGTAGTTCCTGCTCCAATTAAACTTAAATCTTTCAACAAAACCTCAAAAAAATCGATATTTACAAACAAATTTCACCAAAATCGAATTCGAAACTTAGGGTTTCAAAAAGAGAGGGAAAAACTTACGAAAAGTGATGTTCAAGACGAGGAGAGAATAAGTGTCGGTGATATCAGGAGGACCTGCTCTTCCGAAGTGAGACATTATTTCCCCTTTTCTGCGATTTCTTTATGCGTGATGTTGACGATGAAGAGGAGATTGAGGAAAATTCGTGAACTGAAAGTTAGAGATTAGGGTTTTACTCTGGGCTTTAATTTAGGGTTAAATTGATCATTCTTCATAGAACATTCTTGAAGAACCTCGGTTGTCTTAAGAATTACGAGAAAACCATTCGAAAATAAAGAATGTGTATCACATATTCACATGTACTGGACCGATGTACAGGTGTAAAACAAAATCAGTTAATCATGTAACCGGTACTTTTTAATGGTTAATTTACCGAAGTGAATTGCTAAACAAATATCTCTTTTTATTTACTAAAATCCCTTATAGACGAAATTGCCATTGACCCCTAAAAATATAACAATTCACCTATCACATTCCACCTCCACACACCCTTTATTTTATATCAAGATTAATCATGCAACAAAACATATTATTACACTAAAATCATGAATTAAAACATAAATTATGAATTGAAAGCATTACAAGTGTTTTTGCACAATAGTCTTATTCAAATACTCATAACTTTTTACACATAATTGATTTTTAGGAGATTCAAATTGCATATGATTCCTTGTTCCAAGTGCTTCGATTTAATATATTATACCTCAAATTTCGCTAAGAAATGAAGGAGATATGAACATTTGAAGACCAAGTGCGCAATCAGAATGGTCGGGGCGCATAGGTCATGCGCCTGGACCTAGGTTAGGGCGCATGACCTATGCGCCCCGGCCTAGATCCATGCGCCTGGACCTAGGCCGGGGCGCATAGGTCACGCGTCCCGGTAAATGTCGTGTCTTTTTTTTCTAAGTGCAGCACACGCACGTGTAGCCAAGGACAAAATCGTCCAAATGTGGGCTTTAGTAAGTAAAATGAGCGTTGCATTTAGTAACACTCTTTACCGAATCATTAATACTTAACAATTACGAACTTACGGTTAGCAGTTTTTATAAACGGTTAATCATTAATTTTTTTAAAAAAAAACATTATATATGCTTAGCTCAATTTATAGCCTAGCCTACTTCTAAAAAAAATATATATATATTATAGCCTAAATGTATTGTTTTCTTGTTTTCCTTTTTTACTTCCAATATGTATTATGAAAAATTCAGATTATTGCAAAAAATAAAAGGAAAAATTAAAATACACAACTGTTGTATTTGTTAAAATACGTCTTTTAATAGTTTACACTTTTTCCTATTTTTTTTTACTATTGCAAAAACAAGTGTAAACTTAAATATAAACCTTCATTTGTGGGTTTTTTTTTATTATTGTTATACCAAAAATATCAATGTCATCATATCGTGCCTAAAAAAAACAATATAATTCATATATAAGTGGGGCAACTGGGGAAGTAATAATAATTATGAGAAAAGTTTTATTAATTATATTTTTAGTAAAGTATTTTTTAATTATCTATTTGTAAGAGCATCAATATTTCTTCTATCGCAAAATGGATGTCAACTTATAAAAACTTTTAATTTTGATTTGTTTTACTAAACTTTAATAATATTTCAATCCAAAATGTCACACACTCATAGTGTGTACAAGAGGCTAGCTAGTCTATATAAAGAGAAACCCTTTGTTTATCATCTGTAAAGTAAATCAAGAGCTGAGAATGATGATTTCATTCAATATTTCACAGAGAAATGAGTAAAGCATATTCAGGTGTATTGTATTGATTTTGTTGGAATAATGATCTCCACGCTGCTGCAGGTCCTTTACAAAGATATATATATACCTAGGTTTTTGTTCCTAGGACACATGTCAACAGAGTGAGCTTGGTTCGAGTGTCCAATGGCAGTCTGAGGGGTTTGGCATGTTGCATTTTTAATTCTTTTAGAAGGTCTTGGATGTACTTTTTCTGAGATATAAAGATGCCATCTTCATTCCTTTGAACTTCAATGCCAAGGAAATAACTTATATTTCCCAAGTCTTTCATGTGAAATTTTGATCTTAGGAATTCTTTGGCTTGTGAAATCATCTTGCTGTCATTTCCAGCCACAAGAAGGTCATCTACATACACAAGTATGATGACAAATCTGTTTTCTTTCCTCTTGATAAACAAGGAGTAGTCAGCTCTGAATTGACTGAAGAAATTTTCAAGTAAGGCACTAGATAACTTGGTGAACCATTGTCTGGGGGCTTGTTTTAGTCCATATAAGGACTTCTTCAGTTTGCAAACCAATTAATTATTTTGATGATCCTGGCTGATCTTCCCCTGTCCATGACCTGAGTATCCAACAGGCATTTTAATGTAGACATCCTCCATGAGATCACCGTGGAGGAATGCATTCTTTACATCCATCTGAGAGAGGTGCCACCCTTCAATGGCAGCCAAGGCCAGCAGAGCCCTTACTGTTGTCATCTTGGCCACTAGAGAAAAGGTTTGATCGAAGTCAATTCCTTCCCTTTGTCTGCATTCCCAGAACAACTAGTCTTGCCTTTTCTCTTTCTCTTGTGCCATCTGAGTGGTATTTGGTTTTGTACAGCCATTTTGTTCCTATTGCTCTTTTTCCAGGGGGAAGTGACACCCCATCCCATGTATTGTTTTCTTCCAAGGCACTCAATTCATCATTCATGGCTTTGACCCACTTGGGATCTTTTATAGCTGCTCTGAATGAAACTGGATCCATGTTTTCACAGGTCTTACTCAACAAGGCCATATATTCTGGTTTGGCTTCTAATTGTGCTATTTTGACAGCACAATTTGCTTCTGTCCTTCTGTATTTTCCTGGTATGTTTGTTACATACCCATTCATCCACCCTGGAGTTTTACTTTCTCTCCCAAATCTCCTTGGAGCTGCTGCTTGGCTCTAGAGTGATCATCAACAATTGTTAAAAAATATTTGAACCCATTTTGGATAGTCACTTTGTAGGGACCCCATGTATCAATGTGTATAAGTTCAAAAGGTTTTGGAGCACATGATTGGCTTGCTTTGAAAGGTTTTTTTTGGTGAATTTTGACATGGAACAAATTAGACAAAACTCAGCAGAATTTTCATTATAATCAGACACACAACCAGTTTGATACATCTTCCTAAGAGGAGCATGTCCTAGTCTATAATCCCACAATTGACTAAAATTTAATTTTTCATTCATTACACCAAAATTTTGCATCAAAAACTTCTTGCTGGACAACATACAAGTCTTCACACTGTCTGATTTATTCTCTACATATCTTCTGTCTGCTAGCCCTGCTGTCTTCTTCATTTGTTTCCACTTCCTTTCCATCAGCTCAAGAGGATGGTTCAAAAGATAGTACAACCCATCTTGTGCTTTGCCAAATCCCTTAAGCATCTTTGAAGCTAAGTCCTGAATTATGCAAAAATTAGGGTAGAAAATCACTTTGTAACTCCCTTCATTGATGAGTTTGTTTACTGAAATTAAATTGTGTTTGAATTCAGGCACACACAACACTCTTTTTAAAGTCATACAATTTTCTAGCTCAACATCCCCCACATGACCGATTTTAGTAGTCTTCCCATTAGGAGGGCTAATATGTGAGTGTTTTTGAGGCACTTTCACATTGGACAGTAGGGTCTTATCACCAATCATATGATCAGTGGCACCTGAATCTAGGATCCACTTATTTTTAAAGGTTGAAACATTGCAACAAGACATCATACCTGCAAATGATGTTGCTACATCATCATCAGACTCTGACTCTGCCTTGGTGTGGGATGAAGAGTTCGGAATGAGCTTCAACAGTTGTTCGATTTGGTGTGGTGTGAGGGCAGAATTTCCACCAGCTTTCTCTCCCTGAGCAGTAGCATTAGCAACCATTTTTCCACTTGCATTTTTGCCTTTAGCAGTTTTCTGTCCACCAATAGACTCCTTTCTCATTCCCTTTTGGTTGGACTTAGCCATTGGGTGGCCCTTTGGAAAGCCCACCACCAGCCAACACTTTTTAGCAGAATGATTTCTTTTCCCACACACTTTGCAAGTTTCTTGACTTCCCTGCTTGAAATTTCCAGTAGGTGATTCGTTTCTCTGTCTAGTACCTCTGTTGCTCATGGTTTGCATTGCAGAACCTTCCACCACATCCCTGGTCTGATTCATGCTTTCTCTCTGGGCTTCCTCCTGTTTGAGAGATGCACAAGCAGTATCAATGGAAGGCCGTGGGGTTTGAATCAGCAGTTGGCTTCTCTCAGCTGCGTAGTCTTCATCCAAACCATTCAGGAATTGGAACAATCTATGTTCTTCCCTCTCCTTCTCTAGAGCTTGCAAGAATGCAGTCATCTCAGCAGTAGGTTGGGTGATTGGTGGGAATTCTCTCTGTAATCCCCCGTATTTTTATACCCTAATATAGAGTTATTTATACATAAATACGCGATTTTATACCCCTAAACGGAAATATTTTATATGTTTTCTAAATTGGAATTAATAAAATAATTTAAATATTTTATTTTATGGAAATATTAATATTTTAAATGTCTTAAATTATTTTTACAAGGAATTTTTGGGTCGTATTCAAATTAAGTTTAAAGGTTTTAATTATCTGTTTGGGTACTGTACGAAAAATATATATAAAAAAAATATATTTAGTTTTGAAAAAGGATAAAAGTTTTGGGCTCTCTGTCACAAGCCCGACCTAATAGCAAACCCTAATTTTACACTTTACCATTATATATACCCTAGGGTAAGCCACAACAGGTCAAAAGCCTTAAAAAATATATTAAAAAAAAAACCCTCAAACTCTCTCTTCCTCACCGTGAACCAAAGGAAAAAGGGGGAAAAAAAATTAAAATTCAAAACTCCATAACCACCAAACCTCCATAACCACCTTCTCCCTCACGCACGACCACCGCGGTAACCACCATCACCGGACCTCTGCTTCTGCCGCGAACTGCCTCGCCGGAGCCGAGCCACCACCTGTTGTCCTGCAGTGCGTGGTTCCTCTCTGTTTTAATTTTTTAAAAAAAATAGAAACACCCATAAGCCTTCACGCAGCACCACCTCGCCGTACTGCTGCCTTGCCAGAGTCCGTCGATGCCGCCTCCAGCCTCGCCGCCGCTGTCGTTGTCCTCCGTAGGTACGTAGTGGCTGCGTGAATATGAGTATATGTGTACATGTATATATGTGTATGTATATATACGTATATACATGTGTATATATATATATATATATATATATATATAAAAATATATATATTTTCTTTATTATTTATATCTTTAATTTTCAAGAAGTACTGGGATAAAAAAATGTATTTGTACATACAATTAGTTATTTATTACCCAGTAATTTATGGGAGTTCTTAGAATAGGTTAGAGCTGCTGGATATTTTAAGGACTCGAGTTTAATATTATTGTCTTTTATATTATAGGCGAGGAATATTACTTAGGCAAATTCTAAACGAAAGGGTGGAATACCGCCAAGTTTATTCAAGGTACGCGTAATTGATAAGTTTTCAGACGTAGTATCATGTTAGGACTTTGCATATTTCTATCATGATTGTCAAGATATGTCAATTTATGGAACATGATTATTTGTGATGATTATAGTTGTTTGTATAACATGTGTGTGCAAACCTGTCAAGAAAAGAATAGGAAGGATTATTTCATGTTCCGGATTATAAAGAGAATATTGCATGAATAGGTTCTTTGAATATTTCATGCTTCATTAGTTGCAATTTATTTTGCATATGGACAGGTTGTCCCTTTCAAGTTTATTAGTAATGCATGAATAGATTCTCCGAATATTTCATGCCCTTTAATAGCTTTGGGATACCACTTAAGACATAAGTTCTTAATGGGAATCTCGTTAAATAGACAAGAGTTCAGTGTGTTTTATCTGAACAATAATTAAAACAATTGTTATGTGGATTGTATGATATGTGTGCTTGTTATGTGTAATAACTGTCAAGACACTAATCACTTAAAGTGAAAGATTCGGGTAAGCATTAAAACTCTAGACAAGTGCACGTTTGGAGTATTGGCATGGATGTGGGTTGGGGTCACGGCAGGTCTCGTGACTTTAAGGGAACCGTAGGTTCCACGTGTTCCATTAGCGGATTGAGCTCATTCCTTTATTTGTGACGTGGGTAGCTCTCATTGTCAACTTCTAGGCATAGACAACTCGCCTGGTGCTTACACTGGCTTCGGCTCTAGAGGGCCACTTAATAATAAATGTGTTTAACAAGGAGATAACAACTAATTGCTCACCATAGCAAGTAATTTTTGATATGATTGTTGTATGCAATAGATCTGTGTGCTTACTTGATTGTCGTACTCAGCTTTGCTGACGTCGTACAAATTTGGTCTTGTTAATATCTTGACCCTGTGATGACCCAATATTGGCGAGCAGTCATTCAGGGTCAAGGTAAGTTTGTGCAGGATTACAGGGACGATTGTGGGCTTGAGTGACGAGTGGTCTTTCTGAAACATTTATTTATTTTATGAAATATTTTCTATATTTGATTTAACGTTTTAGTTTGGGATATTTTAGACATTTTCATTTATTAAGTTGGATTTATTTCGTTTAAGTTGATTCAATAATTTCAGGGCCTTAATGGTTCCAAGTTGTAATAAGATTTAGTTTTATTTTAAATTTAGTACTATTTTATTTCCGCTGCAAAATTCTGAGTAAGCCGATACGTTTCCACACGTGGCGATAACACTTTAATAATTCTCAATATTTCTTGAAAATAGCATTTATAATTTGATGAGAATTATTGGGGTGTTACAAAGTGGTATCAGAGCCTCAGGTTTTGATCCAAAAATTTTCTTAAAAAGTCAAAATAAATTTTATTTTTTTAAATTCTAAATACATTTTCATTTACAAAAACAAAGGATAATTTAAAAGCAAAATAACACATTTAAATTCAACTTTTCTTTCTTTTGACCATGGTGAGGATTTGGGAATGGAAATAAAATGATTAGTTTATTTTTCTATGTGTGTTTTATAGTGTCTCAATATGGTTGTGTGGAATTTTTATGTATTCTTGAAATGGTATGGTAAAAGTTGTGTTTTAAGTTTAAAAGAAAGTTTTACTGCAAATGGTATGGTATGATACACGAGTCATCAGATCGGGTTAAGTCGATGCCACTGCCCCATGGGATGAATACACGAGTTCACCCGGGCAGTTCTGGGTCTTAAAATATGTAGTCGTCTAAGTAGTAGTACACGAGCTGCTATTTAGGAGTTATGGCCATAGCTTAGGCTTAGTGGTGCACACGGGATCCACTACGGGCTGAATACACGAGTTCACCCCGGTATGTTTTAGGAAAGTTGTGGTGCACACGGGATCCACTACGAGCGATATGACCGGTCCGATAAGAAGGTTAAAAGATGGGTTTAAGGGTAAAATATGATAAATAAGTATTTCACGGGAAGGGATATGTGTTTATGTGTATTTTCGTGTATAAATGTAATGAATTGGTAATATTAAGTCTTCCGCTGCGTACGTCTGGTAAGTCTGTGTTTTATTTATGTATTTATGAGTATATGTATGTTGTACGTATATGTATTTATATGTTGTACCTGTATTGTATACGTATTTTTGTATGTATCTCTAACCGTATATTGCAGGTATTATTATACGTATTGTATACGTACTTTTATACGTATTTTCGTACGTATTTCTAACCGTATTTTGCAGGAATTATTATACGTATTGTATACGTATTTTTATACGTATTTTTGTACGTATTTTTATACGTACCCTGTATGCATTTTTGTATGAAATGTTATATGTTTGCGTATGGTTTTCATGTACAATTCTATGCTATTATGTGGCTAGCGGTCCTTTATTTAAGCGGGACAACCTAGTTACTCGCCACTGACGGTGGACCCCCCCAGTTTCAGGTGATGATGCAGCAGCTTAGGACGGGCTTTCGCTGGGATTGGGCTTTGTGTGGCTGAGATCTGTAGTTGACCTTAGTTTATTTAGAGTTTTCAATAAGACTTTTATGCTAGTAGTTATCCCAGCCTGTTGGGAAAAACATCTTTAATTTATGTAATTTTAGTATTTATCTTTGTGGACCTTTGGATTTTTGACTACTAAGTTAATAAAAGATGCCTTAGTTTTTTAATATTTAATTAATATTAAGTTTAATGTTTAAGTAATGATCCGTATGTCGATTTCCTTCGTCAATCGACAGTTTAAAAAGTCGGGTCGTTACAGTGTTCTAAACTTAGTCCATATTATTCAATTAAAACCATTAAATAATCCAAAATAAATAATATTCTAAAGTCCAACAATGCTACAAAATAAGGAAAAGTCCACTAAAAATAATACAAAGGCTAGGGGTGAACATTAGAATAAAAATAAACTGCTAAACTAGCTCGCACACAATCTCAGCCCTTGCGTAACTCAATCAATCATCACCTGTACCTAAAAAGGGTTTTGGGGTCCACAGTCAGTGGTGAGTAATTAGATTGTTCTACTTAATCAGTAGAACACAATTAGGAACATAATAATCAGAACAGGTCAACCAAACAGTCAAACAAATCATCAGGAAATCATTCATAGACATCATATTTCAAGTACGCAGCGGAAACAAACATAACATCACAATAATCCAAGACCTTCGATACTAACTTATTCGGTTCTAGACTTCTTGACACCACTATTGACTCTTCAGTTCTATTCAGTTCAGGTGCTAATCCGTGACCAGTCATATGCTCGTAGGGGAAACCTTAATTCTTCCCTAACTTTCCTTGCTCATGCCGAGTCAACCACGTTAGATCTACTTCCCGGCACTGGGATCAAGAACTGTCCCAAATCCGAAGATAGGATAGTGGCTTCGACTAAATCTATGTTCATGGCAACTTAAGCCACTAGATAGGCGGTCACTTCATAGTTAATCATCTTTTCCATATTACAATTATGTTCTCAATTCTAGTTCACAACTCAATCCTTTAATGACACAACTTGACTTCTAATCAATTCTAGTCCAACTTAACTTGACTCAAAACTCTAGTCCAAGACTTGTACCACTCGACATTCACTAAATAAAACAACAATTAATTCAATTCCTTAAATAATCATATAAACAATTCAATCAATCAATTAAATAAATAAATAATCAAATAAACTAACAATCATCAACAAATATTACGCAAAACATGATAAAAATCCTCCTTTTATAACACTACACCACTTGACATTCTTGAAGCAAGCAACAAAAATTGACACTTTAATTTAGTTAATCACAATTATCAACAATCAATCATCATTCATAATTATTCCATAATTAATTCCATCAGTTCTAAACTAGCAAGAATCGTAAAACAATCATAAAACATAGCAAGAGCATGAAATAAACCTGTCAAAACATCTTTGAATGATATTAGAAGCACTCGACAAACATGGTTAATCATCAATAAACAATTCAAAATTCATCCAGCATGATTCTAAGCAATTCTAAGTAGTTCTAGGCAATTCTATACATGATTAAACCTATTCTAAAAATTATATAACTAATCTATCCTACAAATTAAATAAAGCAATCTAATTACCTAATAATCTAATATTGATGATAAATGGTTCGATCTTCAAAGGCTAAAGGTTGAACTTTCTTTGATGAAGGTGTTTGAATTGATGAAGTGAAGGAAATATTTATGTGGAGAAAAGGAGGAGTTTTTATTTGTAGTTTAGTTTTTAGAGATTAAGAATTATAAAAGTGGTTCCCCTTTTTGTGGTGTGTTGGCCGTGTAGAAATACTAGGCAAGGGAGTAAAACAAACTCCTATAATCTAGTAGAGAAAGTAGGAGGATAAAAATTAGATCTTTGGAATCTGGTCAAACATAGATATGATTTATTATTTTAGCTTGAAAAGGAATTAAATAATTTGAAGGAGAATGTAAGGGGGCCGTGGGGTATCATAAGGAGGATGAGTGTTATTGGCTTCCTAAAATCTAGTAGTCAAAGTAGGAGAAGTTGGGATAAAAATAGGATTTTTAGGAAAAGGTCAAAATAGATATAAGTTAGTAATATTGGTGAAAATAAGTTAGATAAATCAATTAAAGGGAAAAAGAAACAAGGGGGCCGTGAGGTGTAGAGAAAGGGGAAATAAATTGGGCTTGGGTCTTAGCATGACAAGGGGAAAAGGTTTGGGCCAGGATAAAATAATTAGATTGCTACAACTAATTTAATAATTAATTAAATAATAATCAATTAAATAATTAATTAATTAATTAAGAAAATTTTAAAATATCCCGAAATTTCGGGGTATTACAGTTGAACCATTCTGTTTTGTGCCATACAGCTCTCTATTTAGCTTGTATTTGACAGCACCATTGTTCACAGTGAATCTCTTCTCCAAGCTTGTCCACATACCCCTTGCAATGCTATAGTAGAGTACTGATTTCTTCATTGTGTCAGTCATGGAAGCAAGCAGCCATGAGATTACAACATTATTACATGTATCCCATTGCTCTTGTTTCTTCTCATCAGTAACATCTCTTTTAACCAGACCCGTGACAAAGCCCAGTTTCCTTTTCCCAGCTAGGGCTATCTCCACTGAGCGTTTCCATGTTCTATAGTTAGAAACACCTTCCAGCTTTTCAGAGATATTTAACCCCCCTTCATTAGGATGAAGATAGAGAGGATTGCTTGCATCCATTGGTGCTGCATCTTTCTCCTTTTCTTGTGATGCCATGAGAGAATATTAGTTGATAGACAGGTCGAGCAAAGCAAGGAGATTAATCAAGAGCACGCAGCTGCTCTGATACCATGTAAAGTAAATCAAGAGCTGAGAATGATGATTTCATTCAATATTTCACAGAGAAATGAGTAAAGCATATTCAGGTGTATTGTATTGATTTTGTTGGAATAATGATCTCCACGCTGCTGCAGGTCCTTTACAAAGATATATATACCTAGGTTTTTGTTCCTAGGACACATGTCAACATCTAGTTATTACATAATAATTGGACTGATTTGATGGCCCAACAAACATTAACAAATATGCAGAAATAAAAGCAAAGGCCTGTTGGCCCACTTTACATATTAATGCTATTTTTCCTATTCCTATTCTCTATATCATCCAATCCTATTCTCGTTTGGTTCGTTTTGAAGTGTACTTTCCAAATATAAAGTTTTTATAATTTTTTCTTATAATATATAATTAAATATATTAATACTTAAAGTTTAGTGGAAGATTAGTGGGTTTAATAGTAATTACTATGGTTATATTTTTTAAGGGACTTAATATGGTTATGCTTAATTTTATAAGTTCAGGTTAGTTATGTTATTTTTAAAATTATTTTTTCTTTTTTTTCTATTTTTTTTGTTGAAACCAATTATACAGTGATACTTGTCACTTTAATTGATTTTTTAACCATGGTTAGTTTAGGTTTTATGCAAGGGTATAAACTTAGTCTAAAAACCCAAACTCGAGTACAACTGAGAAGTTTTAAAACTCTGGAGTACAACTTAAATTAGATAATGCAATACCTCAAATGTAAAAGGCGTATAGCTTAGAAAAACTCAAATATGTTATATATAGATATATTATAAGTTGTTAAAGCGAAGGGAGAAACCGTGTTTCTTTTATTATCATCAATGCTTCAATTTGTAAGATGGAAAATTTTCCATAGTATTACTCCCTCTGCTTCTATTTAAGTGCTCCATAAGGGTTTTGCATCAATTTTAAGATGAGCCCCACTTTTGTCTTGTAGTAAGGGTATATGTATAAAATTAAATGTTAAAAAAAGGTATATGAAATGAATATTAAATGTTAAGTAAAGGTATATGTTCAAACCTGATTATAACTTATTGGACCTGATCTGACCTGATTTGCCTTTATTTTATTAGAGGAATTGAAATTTATTAAATCTAACCTGACCTAATTATAACTTATTGGGCCTAACTTGATTTGTTCAAACCTCATAAATTCTGAGACATGATAAAATAAGTTAAAGAGAACACACCCTAAATTGAAATGGAGGGAGTACTATATACTACCTCTAATAATAATCATGCTAAAGAAATTGATTTCAATACAATGATGCTGATGAGTATGTTAAAAAAAAAAACATAAGATTAAGGAAATTTTGTGGAAACCCCTCATATTTGCAAATTTTTTACAAAAATTCCTTTACATTTAAAAAAAAAAAAAAAAAAATCTACCGTTTTGAAATGTCAATAAATAAATCCCCTAATGTTATTATTATGTCAAATATACAATTGGGGTTTTAAAAAAAAAAAAAAAAAAAAAAAAAAACTTAAGGGGGGATTAAGGGATTTTTCACAAAATACTAAGATTAAATAATATAATATTCTATATATAGTTAGATAATAAGTTTATTATAATTGTGTGGCTCCCAAAATAGAATGACATTATTGCTTCCTAAAAGAACTATTACATTCTCTGGGCATAGGGTAACTATCTAGTAACTTACAAAATACAAAGTACGTTACGAAGAAATTATAGATTCACCTTTAAAGAATTCAAATTATTGACCTAAAAAATTAATCTCACGAGCAACTTTGCAAGCTTCACAAACCACCTTATCCTCATTATCTGATCATCATAATAGTAACAGTCTCTTTCCCATTGATTTTGAACCTCATGTTGTTGTCGCAAGGCACAAGTAATATGTGGCATCTTAAACTTTGCAAGCTTCACAAACCACCTTTTCAAAAAGAAATTTAGCCTATCTTCCACAATTAAACTAACATTTTAAATATCCAAAATTAAGCCAATCTTATTATCATTTAAGCCAAAAATAGGGCAGCTTAAATGGTAACAAGGTTAGTTCGTTTATTCTAGATTTTCAAAAGTTTGACTTAACTGTGAATGATCGACTAGCCAAAAGCTGACTTATTCTTAGCATTTTATTAAACATAAAAGACAATTCAATTTTTTATTTTTTTTGAGTATTCATATTATCATATATGCACATACCAATCCTAAAAGTAGAAGAGCATTAAGGTTGTTGAACTCCAAGCACCTCATGAGGAAAGACATTTCATTACCATTACTATTATTATTACTTGTCTTCCAAAAGCAATGATATATTAAGTTGTCCAATGAAATTTGTTGCATAATTTCCTTCCCCTCACAAAGCTCGTTCAAGGTCTTACAACTGTATTATGTATAAAATTATAAATCATATCATATGTCAATAAAAAAAAATAAAAAATAAAAAAAACTATAGTAACAAACTAAAAAAAAACATACATATATGATATATGATACATTAGATAATAAATAATAACAGCAGAACAACAAATGTTGAAATTAAGAGGACATTTTAGTCTTTTTAGTTGTAATAATCAGTGACCGTACATAAGAGCAAATTAGTTAAAATTTTAGCAGCCCTGATTTTGAAAAGGAATTAATAAAATTTCCTTTCCACTTTTTCTACCGCTGAAATTGGACATTGCTACATCTATCCACCGGTAGACTATCTAGCGCTGAGCGCGGTGCGGTTTGGACATCAAACCGCACCAAACCGCAAAAATACGATTTGACATTTTTTGAAACCGCACCGCATTGCAATTTATATCAAACCGCACCGCAAAATACGGTTTGGTGCGGTGCGGTTTGCGGTTTAATCCACTTTTTAATTTTTAATTTTATAATTAGTAATTGATAATGACAAAAAAACACTAGATTTATATTTTGTTAGAGCCGTAAAGAGTTAGTAAATTTTTATAGCGTTGCGGGTTTAAACAACTAGATAACTAGATAACGCCCAAGAAAAAAACAAAAGGCATAATTTCAGTAGGGTAGTAAGCCAAATAAAAAGTTTGAAATTAAATATTTTAGAACAATTAAAAGAAGGAAAAATTCACATGAATAATCCGACCTTTATGCGGTCTTCTCAAAATGGTCCGACCTTTTGATTATCTCAGAACGATCCCACCTTTCACCCTCATCTTCTCAAAATGGTCCATGACCCATTGTGACCGGTTAGAATAGGTTATAGCAGGTTAATTAGACACGTGTTACATTCTTATTTGTCCTTATTTAATTAATCAAAGTTTAATTTGATTTACTTAAATTAGTTAATTAATCAATTTTAAAAAAACAATAAACCCTAAACTACCAGTGTTGGGGGAGGGCGGTGGGGGTGGGGATGGGGTGGTGGTGGTTGAGAGGGGTCGAAAAGGGGCGGAGATGGGGGCTGGGGGTCGAAAAGGGACGACGGTGGGAGAGGGAGGGTTTCGGGGTGAGGTGGTTGGGAGGGGGAGGGTTTCAGGGTGGGGAGTGGCAGGGGAGGGGGAATCGGGGTGGGGGTGGCTGAGGAGGGGGAATCAACAGGTGGGGGGTGGCTGGGGAGGGGGAATCGGGTTGGGGTAGCTGGGGAGGAGGAATCGTGTTTAGGGTGGCTGGGGAGGGGGAATCAGGGTGGGGGTTGGTCACGTGTGGGGTTATCGGTGGGTTGGGCAGGTGGTGGTGTGGGTTTCGGGGGTGGGAGTGGTCAGGTTGAGGTGCAGGGTGGGGGGGGGGGGGCATGGCTGGGGGGTTGGGGAGGGGGAATTTGGTTTTTTTTTTTTAAACAATAATTTAGTTTTATTTTATTTTTTATGCAAAAATGCCCGGTTATGTAGGTTTTAGGTCACTTGGACCATTTTGAGAAGGTGATGTTGAAAGGTGGGATTATTCTGAGATAATCAAAAGGTCGGACCATTTTGAGAAGACCGCATAAAGGTCGGATTATTTATGTGAATTTTTCGTTAAAAAAATTGCGGTTTGGTGCGGTTTCAAAATTTTCGGAAACCGCACCGCACCGCAAAATTACGGTTTGGAAAAATTAGAAACCAAACCGCACTTCTCAAACCGCAAACCAAACCAAACCGCAGAATTGCGGTTTGGTTTGCGGTTTGGTGCGGTTCAGACCGCACTCTACTCAGCCCTAAGACTACCCGCTACTAATAGATTATTAAAATATTAATATTTAAGTCACGTTGGATTCCACTAACATAATTATTATAACTTTATATATAAGGGTGAGTAGTCTACCCGGTGGGTCAACCAATTTTTATCCGCTGAAATTTGCTAAAAAATTCAGTAAATCAGAATTAGTTAAAATTTTAGCCTTTGGCTTTAACTAATAGCTCGCTCGGTACTGGTTTTGGTTTTAGCTCATTTTAAAAAAATTTAAATACCAAAAACAAAAAGCAAGAAACCAAGAAAAAATGATTTGCACTTTTTGTGGTCAGTTTTCAATATTTTGATGAACTTAATAGGTTTAACTAATTTTTGATTCTTTATTTGAGATATAACGTGTATAAAAACAAAAACTAAAAAAAAAAAAAAAAAACTAAAAACCACAACTTTAAAAGCAAAATTTATTCTTCTTAGGACTACATTCTATTATTGACGACGCGAAATAATAGGTGAATAACAACGACAACAACACCATAGATATTGTTAAATTTGATTGAATATTAGAAACGTGTCTGAACAACCCAATATCAATGAGGAAAGTTAGATTACTTACAAGCCATAGGAGGTTCCATCCTAAAACCAATTGGTAATATAAAACTTATAAGCTAGTTTAGTCTCTCCTCATCTTCTAATATGGGACACTGACTAATGCACAATATGGGTTCAACAAATATATATATATATATATATATATATATATATATATAGTCAGGTTCTGCTAAAAACCTATGTTAAGTTGAAAACTAAAAACTTTTAGTTATGACTGTTAGATGTAGATCAAGGGTTGTGATTAATTTTCGGGTAAAAAACACTAACCACCCAAAGTTACCATTTTTTTTTTTAAAAGTTTCGGTCAGGTTTTTATAAAAACTACTTGATTGAACCAGTTCATTCACGCTAATTTCACATATTTCACGTAAATTTCAAGCAACAATTTAGGTTTTTGTGCATTTTTTTAATAAAGTTCGATTTTTTTTTAATGTGTAGTTCTTCATATTTAATTTTGTATGTACCCTTGTATCTTTGCATGTACCCCTTTATTATTTACATGCACCCCCTTAATTTGATATGTTTTTGTGCATTTTTTTTATAAAGTTTGATTTTTTTTCTAATGTAGTTCTTCGTGTTTGATTTTGTATGTACCCTTGTATATTTGCATGTACCCCTTAATTTAGTATGTTTTTGTGCATTTTTTTATAAAGTTCGAATTTTTTTTTAAAGTGCAATTATTCATGTTTGATTTTGTATGTACCCTTGTATCTTTGCATGTACCCCTTTATTATAAACATGTACCCTCTTATTTTAGTATGTTTCTATGCATTTTTTTTGGAAAGTTCGAATTATTTTTAAGTGCAGTTTTTCATGTTTGATTTTGTTTGTACCCTTGTATCTTTGCATGTACCCCTTTATTATTAACATGTACCCCTAAATTTAGTATGTAAGATTAGAATTAATCTGGAAATTAATATGTACATCCTTAAATTAACATGTACCCCTATAATATTAACATGTATACCTTAATTGTACTACCTCCGTTTTTTTAAAGTTTACTCAGTTTGACTTTGTTACTATTCACAAAGTCTACTTTGACTATCGTTTGTGATTTATACATAAAATAAAACATAGTCATGTGGGGTCTCGTTGGATTCGTTTCAACATGTAATTTTTTAATATCTAGGTTTTATAATTTTTACAAACACACAATTAAAGATATTAATCTTCAAAGTTTTGCATTGGCAAGTGTGAAAAGTGAAGTGAGTAAATTAAAAATAAAAAAAAAACAGATTTTTTTTTCTCTGATTTTTTGTAAAATTAAATCGACGGTTATGATGGTCTATAAAAAAAATCAATGGCCAGGATATATATAGAAGTAGGCTCGTGTGAGAAATGTAGTTTTGGTGAGAAGGGTGAGAAGCAACCCTTTGATCAACAAATGAATGGCTAAGATTAAATTTGATTTTCCCTCTAATCTCCTTCTATAGTTTAGAGCCAATGTATCTATGGTATAAAATCAATGTATTTTAACTCAATGTATTTATAGTGTATGGTGAATGTACCTATAATTGGTGGTCAATGTACCTCTAGGTCGTAGTTGATGTATTTATCTCTTCTGGCATTTCTCACGATAAGAAATTTCTCACCGAAATCCAACCCAATATATATATATATATATATATATATATATACAAAAAAAAAAGGTATATATTAATCGAACCTTAATTTGCACCGAAATAAATCAAAAAGAGAGGAAGCAGCAACACGGGCGAGAACTTCAGTGATCATCTCAGTAGGAAGACAGTCTATTATCGGCGGTGTTTGACGTTCATCATCTTCTTCAACTATAATGTGTGTTTTTCTTCTTCTTTTTGATGTTTTCATGGGTTTAGTAATTTTCTTTTTCGTTGTATTTTTGCATGTTTTGGTTGTTTTTGGAGGTGCCATGATCAATCAATATTCAATGAAATAGCAAATAATAATACTCCTTAGGAGTTGTTATCTCTCTCTCTATATATAGAGAGAACCTTTGTTAATTAATTAATAAATGAATAAATCCAAATATCTTCAGAAAAGAAAATTCCTAATATTAGTAGTTTCTGTTTTTTGGTACGAAAAAAAGTACAATTAAGAAACTTGTGTTTATATTATATTATATTCCTAGGGCTAAAACCATAAAAAATTAGGAAAGTTTGCAGTGATCATATATGTGTTTTTAATTTGGTTTTACTTCAAGCCGGTTAACAGATATTATTTTCTGATGACTTTATTTACTAAAGGTATCTAATTTACTTAATTATCGGTAAAAAAATATTACTTTTTTATGTATTAAAATCTAGATATATTTTGATTCAATTTTTTTCTTTATATTTTCAAAAAAAAAAATATATATATATATATCTTTTTATAAACAGTAATTATCATAATCCTAAAATTCGTTCTAATTTGCTGTTTTTTACCGCGGAAATATTTATACCCATACCATAACAAAATCTTGTTATTTAATTACTCACTCCGGCCCAATTTACTTGCTACATTATCTTTTTCATACTACTTTAAATAAAAATATCTTTAACTATATATAATAAAAAATTATATATTTAAAAAATACATGTTGAGACGAATTAAACTAGATCAATTATGACTATATTTTTTCTTACATATATTAAATTAAATAAAGCCAAAGTTCACATGTGAATAGTGCCCAAAATCAACTTGGGGCAAGTAAATTGAGACAAAGGGAGTATTAGTTAGAACAGGATTCGAACTTTCACCCCTTACAATCCAAGATCTTTATTAGTAAATTTTACACTTATCGTTTCAACTAACTTTTATTAGTGTTTTAATTAGCACATAGCATTATTATATATTCCTCTTATTTATTAATTAAATTAGAGGTTGGAATGTTGGACTTTTTTTATTAAAATACTCCGTATTTCACAAGGTAAAACATAATTAATTACATAAATGATAAATACATATCAATTGAAAAAAGTAATCATCAATTTCACTAAAATAAATTAAGAGAAGGTATTGTGTCGGACAGGTCTGACAGTTAGCTTACTGTCAGACCAATCCTACTCAACCTGGACAAATGTGATAAATCTGGACAAATCTGGATAAATGTGGACAAACCTGGACAAATGGTGGACAAACCTGGACAAATATGGACAAACCTGAACAAATTTAGACAAACATGGACAAATCTGGATAAATCTGGACAAACCAGGACTAATGTTGATAAACCTGGACAAATGTGAACAAACCTGGATAAATATGGACAAACCTGGACAAAATAAATTTATCACTTAACCCGGAAAAAAATTGTGGACCTAGACAAAAATAAAAGAAAACCTGGAAAAAAATAAATTACGACCTGGTCAAAAAAGACCCAAAGCTGGATATGAACAGCAATCAATATACATGTATCATCCCCTTTTTTTCCCTTCTTCTAGCCCTTTAACTTGTTCAAACCTCATCAATGGCGGACACAAACCACGAACGTATCATCACCCACTTTAGAAATCTCTCATGGCTTGGTGATTGTAAGAGTATTTGCCATCGTTATATTTACTCCATTGATTGTAAGAGTATTCAAGATCTATCCTTTTCCACTTGAGAAATCACTTTGGAGTATTTGCCCTCCTCTGTAAGTGGAAGTATTCTTTGCCATTCCACTTTAATTACATTTGACACTAAATGGGAAGGGAGTGACCTAAGATTAGACAATACCATCTCCGTGATTTGGGAGTTTGGTCAGACGGTCTGACCCAATACTTTCACATAAACTAATTAAGGGCTTCAATTTTTTAATTTTTTTTTATGTTTAATACAATTTGCCAAGGATTTTCCTTTTCAACAACTAATCTTTATTATTATATAAGGGAAGAGAACGCGGCGGTGTTAAGTGAATTACAATATTATCCCTCAACTAATAAATAACAAAAAACATATAGTTCTTATGTCCTTTAAGTTTGCTACATTTAGACGATTTAGTTTTTCACGATTCCCAAAACATAACATTAATTCAATATATCTTTAAATATATATATTAAAAAATATAAAATTTATATATTAAAAAAGTACACATTGAGCCGAATCAAACGATATCCCAATTGATTATATTTTCTCTTATATGTAAAAAATTAGAGAGAGTCACAGTTACACAATGAATAATGACAAAATTAAAGTCATGATGCAACAAACATATAGGGAAGGAGGTTATGCTACAATACTAAGTAATAAACCAAAATCAGTATACACAAAATCTTTCCCTAAAATAAACATTCAATCAATAAAAAATAATTCAACAACAATCATTGTTTTACGAATCCATATATAATCCATTTATCTGTATTACATTACCGCATGCATTAAAAAATTTCGGTTCAAATCCAGGAAAATTCCATTTGGACCAGATTCAATCACTAAAAGAATATTATGTATATTGACAACAATAATACAAAATTTCAAAATTATCGCATGCATCGCGTGCAAAGAAAGCTAGTTTAAAAGATACTTTTAACCACATGTCTCCAAACCCTCAATGGAGGCACCACATTTAATCTCATTTTTTTTAAAAAAATAAAAAAAAACTACCCATGTATTATCTATTATTTAAAACTCATACCATTAAAAAATATTCCCTCCGTAACATAAAGATTTCAACAAATGTTTTTCACATATTTTGATAAAGCGATTTGAGGGTGTAAACGACCAAATTAATCAAAATAATTTTTGTAACTTATAATCACGTACTTAATTTATTTCCCTCCCAAACTACAATTTTCCCCCTAACATAAAATCTACAAAGTACATCAATAAATTTCTCTCATGCATGTCCAATGTAGTTAAAAAAAAAGAGTAAGGTTTACAGACAAGATTTTAATTGTTATACTACCTCCGTTCTAAAAAAATGCATTTTTTTGTTGTGGGTAATTAGAAAAAGTGAGGGGTAATTGATTAAAATAAATGGAGAGAAAAGTGGGGACAATAAAGGAGTTGTGAGAGAGAGTAGGGACAATTAAATAATTGGAGAGAGAAAAGGTGGGGACAAATAAAAAATTAGTAAGGGTATTTATATCTTTTAAGTACCAATAGTTTACTATATAAGGAAAATAAAAATTTGTTGCATTTATTTTGAAACATCCAAAAATGAAAATTGTTGCGTTTTTTTTGGAACGGAGGAAGTACATTGAGAAGTAAAATCAATACCACTTTTAAAATAGAAAATAAAAGTGTAAAACTCAATGATTGTACGGAGTATTTCTTTTTGCTTACCCTTCATAGCGTCCAGCTCTTTTAAAAGATGAGTGTTTTTTTTTTGTTTGGAAAATGGAGTGTATTTTTTTAAGAAGATAAAAATTAATATTTGCAGCATTAAAGATGGTATAAATCATGCTCAATTTGGGGAAAAAAACAAAATTAATTATTTATTCATTATATTGATTTACATGTATTTTTCATAAAATTTAAGTTTTTAAATACAAATCTAAGGATTATATATGACAAAATCTAATTATACGAGTAGTATACAAATACTATTTTTACTGAATTTTATTATTTAAATACAAACCTAATTAAGGTCTTATAGTTCGAACTATTATTAGAATACTTAGCTATTTACTAAATGTAAAGCAAGTAAATTTTAGTGTATGGATGTGTTCTCTCCAACTTATTTAACCTGACCTGATCATAACTTATTGGACACGACCTGACCTGTTCAAACCTGATAAGTTCTAAGACCTAATAAAATAAGTTGAAAAGATCGAACACACCCTAAGTTGGACTGATATGAGCAGCAATATTATTTTAATTTCACACCAAACTATATTTTACTTTGTGGTGAATGTTCTTTTTATAAAAAAAAATGTAAATATAATTAAACAATAAATTAAAGCAATATGAGATTCTTCTATTTTTTTTTTTAAAAAAAATACTTAATAGGTATCATCTGTATTCATGCATGCAAACTCAATATTTAATTAGCTAATTATCATCATAGTTGTTCTCACATATTATCTATAAAAAAATTAAGCCATGCATCACACGTGTATTAATTTGAACTTAATAGTAAAAAAATCTAGTTTTAACAAATATGATGTGAAATTAAACTAATTGCAGTTGCACCCTAGCCATGCTGGTTTTTTTTTTTAAAAAAAAAAATTGGAAAATGATTGATTCAACCATGAATCTAACCCGTTTGGTTATTGGTAATAAATCGTGGTAATGGTAATAAATTTATAGTGTAATTTTGTTAAGGAGGAACCTTATAATCTCCATGGAAAACAAATTTTCATTCTCAGGCTTCAATTTTCTTCTCATTTTTCATTCTCATCCATTACCATTGGGGAGGGTGGTATTTGATGGGAATGGATATTTGTGAAGAAAATTAGATAAATTGGAGCTAAGTTAACACCACCATGGGAATGGATTTTGATTTCCTTCCAAATTTAGTTATAAATTCATTCTCATTACCATGATTTTTAACCGGCTACCAAACAGGCCGTTAAAAGAGCACAATAATTACTCACTTGTTAACCGATTTACGCTTATTTTGTCATTAATTCACTTATTTACATTTCCAATAATGTACTCCGTATTTAATCCTTATAAATAGTCTTAGGATTAATTTGGTTGCAATGTAAAGTTGGTTTCCATAAGAATTTGTAATACATAAAAAAGTATTTCCTTCGTTTAATTTCTAGGAATTTATCAAAATTGTTTGGTTTGGAATGTAGGAATTTAAACTTTCACGTGAATTTTCATTAAACTTAGTGGATACATGGTAATTTACTTTTCATATTTTGTAGGAAATCAAAATCACATAAATTTTCACTTCCTTCATTTTTACTTAGTCACTAGGGGCTTGTTTACTTCAGTTTAAATTCAGTTCAGTTCAATTTAGTTCAACTCAGCTCAGTTTAATTCAGCTTAGCTCACTTCAGTTCAGCTCTCAATTTCGTTTTTTTTAAAACGAAATAAAAGCCGACTATCCCCGATCAAAGGATAAGCCCAGCGCATCCTTGCGCAAAATTAAGGAAAAGTGGTGGTCCATCGGATAGAACCAGCAAATTAAATTGGTACGAGCATGACCTTTGTGAGCTAAATAATCCTCTGCTTGGTTAGTTTCTCGGACTCAATGTGAAATGCTGTAGTTACTAAAGCTTTGTAGGTCTAGCTTAACATCTTGGATTATGGAGTTGATTTCTCAAGGGGTCTTCCAAATTGCTTTTATCGCGTTTATAACAGTTAAGTTATCTCTTTCAATCAGTAGGTTATCAATGTTTAGCCTTCTTGCTTGGTAAATTCCTTCTTTTAAGGCTGAGGCTTCTGCGAACAAAATAGATAAATTTTTATGCAGGGCTTTTGCCCCAGCAATCATTATATTTGCATTCTGGTCTCTTATGATAAAGCTAAGAGCACTTGAGCTATTATTGATTTTTGATCCATCAAAATTTAACTTGAACATATTTTGTGGGGGCGGTTCCCAATTTACCGTGTGTGGAGAACTCTTATTTTCAGTGGCAATATTTGTTGTGTTATGAAAATCCAAATCAATGTTTGCGTCCTTACTTTTTTTAAATTTAACAGATAGTTCCTTGTCATTTCTATTATCTGGATGCTATAAAAGCTTTGGTTAATAAATACAAGCTTATTGCGGGTAATCCACATGAACCACAAGACAACGCTCCATCTTGAAAATATTTCAAACCCAATTTCATTTTTAATGTTGCATAGATTTTGCATCATATCTAAATAATCATTATGTTTGGGAATTTTCCATCCTTGTTGCTCTAATATATTCCTAACATCCGTAGCTTTCGGGCACTTAAAAAGTGACTCAGATCTTCTAAGTAATGATTACAAGAGTGGGAATAAGCTAAAGTAAACGAGCCCTAGGTCATATGCAAATAAAGTTCATTAAAATTTTGAGAGCCTACGATAATTTAAGGCAACCAAACAAGCCCTTACATGTAGAGCTGTGAATGAGTCGACCTGGGTTGGGTTCGAGTTGGCCCATTAATATAAACGGGTTGAAATCCCCAAGCCAAACCTAAACCATTTAGTTAAACGGGTTGAGATTCTTAACCCAACCCAACCTTATAAATAAATAGGTTGACCAATAGCCCGTTTAATAATATTATAACTTTTTCATTAGCATCAAATAAAATTATATCACTATACGCCTATACTATTATATGAACCATAACAACATACGATAGTTATATATATTACAAGTCATATTGTTCATAACTAACAACCTTTGGAGTTCTAATGTTCAAGATAAAGCATTAGATTTTAAGACATTGCAACCACCTATATAACTTGCAAAGAATCTATAACATAAATATATATATATATATATATATATATATATATATATATATATACAAATATGAAAGTGATATATTAGATTAGTACGTTAATTCAACTTGAAACTAATTTTATTACAATGGAATTTAGAATTTCAACACAACCCAACTCAACCCATTAAACTAAACAGATTGGGTTGGATCTACCCATTTAGCTAAACGGGTTGAAAAAATCAACCCAACCTGTTATTAATTTATTATTGGGTTGGGTTCGAGTTAGATTATTGAATTGGATCAGGTTTTGACAGCTCTAGTTATAAGCAGCATATATATTACCCCTTTTCTCCCAACATACAACAACAACCCCCCCCCCGCCCCCCCACTACCCTATCCTCTCTCCCTGACACCCAACAAAACGACGGCAGGCAAAGAAAATATCATTAATCAAGAGGAAATGAAATTCCAACTTAGAAAGTAATCTATGTTGATTCAAAACAACAGACTTAAACTTATTACAAAATCACAGAACATATGCACCTGTATAATTAAGGGAGTAAAATTAATAAAAAGAAGTGGTTAACAAATAACAGCAATTCTGAGTTTATATCAACTTGTAGCTTTACCACCAACACGGTGGGCAATCCACCCCAATCCATCATACAATCCATCACCGGTGAGAGCAGAACAAGCTTGGATATGCCAATCATGATTCTTTATGCTGTGGAGAGACAGAGCATCAGTAATCTCTGCTGGAGACATTGCATCTTTCAGATCCTGTTTATTGGCATATACCAAAACAACAGCTTGTTGAAGATCTTCATTAGGAAGCAATCTGAAGAGCTCGTCTTTCATAATCGAAATCCTGGCCCTATCAGTGCTGTCAATCACTACAATCACAGCATGTGTTCCTCGGTAATAGGTGGTCCATGACGTCCTAAGTCTATCTTGTCCACCAAGATCCCATACTTCGAACCTAATATTTTTGTAGACAAGCTCCTCAACATTACTACCCACTGTTGGGTGAGTTGTAACCACCTCTCCCAAGTGCA
Source organism: Salicornia ramosissima (assembly GCA_951394345.1). NCBI lineage: Eukaryota > Viridiplantae > Streptophyta > Magnoliopsida > Caryophyllales > Amaranthaceae > Salicornia > Salicornia ramosissima. Next base: position 50,237,045 of record OX596233.1, read on the forward strand.
ATTTATATAGAGTTGTTGTCTTTCCAGCATTGTCCAGGCCAACAATCACTATCTTATATTCCTTTGCTGGGAATAACATGAACCAAAATTTTGATATAAAAGCCCCCATCACCAACTGTATTCAACCTTTAACCTAATCAAACAATGGCAAAAAAAAAGATTTAGCTACAACTTTCAACACACATCGTCACTTCATCAGCAGTCTTAGCACAACAAAAAAAAAATTACCCTATTCTCTAAATCACTTTTTATTTATAATTTGGGGTACACCAATATTACACATCTTAATTTTTGTGTTGCACTGTTGCTACTTAATGTCTGAATTCCAAAGTTTTGAAATGGCTAGATAGAACAGAGTCAAGCTGGCTTGTTGTAATACTACATAACACAAATACTTCATTGAGGCAACTATTAAAGGACCATCTTAACCAAAAGCTTAAGCTGATAGTTGAGGCCCAGGAATATGTTATATACTCTATTAGCAACTATAGTGCCATACCCATTTCGGATATCGATACGATACCGATACTTCTAGGACACTGGATACTCTACTCCAGTTTTACATATTTTACTATAGTTTTACTTAATTTTTCATATTTTCATATGCTTTAGAAAGGTTTTTGAAATGGCTCAATAGAACAGAAAGTCATGCCTAGCGCTTGGTGTAAGACGGTGGTGAACGTGGTTTAGGAAAGAGGAAAGACCTTGTGGTTGAGTCGTTGAGGTATCCTAAGGGGCATCAATAAGACTACATCTGGCATTTTGAACAGAGCTGGGCAGCTAGCAGCTAATGTATAAGGCAGGTATAACATAAAGAGCTAAAATAATCGCACGACTATTGTCAAAATGAATAAAATAAACACTAAATGACATAATCAGTAATATACGAAACTGAAATCACTGAACCATACCAAAGGTGAATCTCTTCAAAGGCTTCGATTCAATAGTAAAGGAATCTGCTATTCAACTTCAGCCACTTCTTTCCTCGCGCTATTGTACTATGTAGAAGAAAAGCTGGTAGCTACAGAAAACTTCAAAAACCCTGCTGTGGAGATAGTCCTTGTTAGAGGCTGATCCAGGTTTGAAATAAATTTACTAAATAGTATAAAGGGTAAAGAGTAGAGATCTCCTTCTATCTACACCACTTGCACAGGAAAAAAATATATAATTCACCCAACAGTACGATATATTACAACAACTTTAAGAAAAAATGAAGAGTGAGGAGCATTCAAGGGTAATTTTGGAGACATATTTAGGACAACGTTCAATGCTACCATGGCCATACTCAATAGTCAATCATCAATGAAGTGTACTACAGTATCAAGGTGTACTAGAGACCCCCCCCCCCTCTCCCAAAAAAAAAAAAATTGGACGAGAAAAGGAAAAAAAAATTGGACGAGAAAAGAAAAAAATTATCCTGCAATAAACAATTAAACATTCATCCACAAACTATTTTGTGAATACTTATCTTTGCTATGCAGCAGACAACCACTAAAAGGCACCAGTATAGAATCCAATAGGACCAATACACCCTCCAGAACTCGCTCAGGCCTCAGGTCACCCATGAACAGATCAATTGGTCGGCATTAACAAGGAGGGGAGGACTTTCACACACCTTCCAAATCATTGATTCAGTGGAAGGATTAGGCTGATGGTTCATTGAAAGGGGGAGGAGATGGATCCCTCCAATTCCCTTCTGTTCCATTTCCTAATTCCATATATAAAGAGGGAAAATAATCCCCAACTCTCTCACCCCTATATTCCCTTGAAATTCCCTCATCCAAAAACATAATTAGTGCCAACTCCACAATTGAGTCAATTTACTGTATCACCTAGCTCCACTTGATTAATTTGCATCTCAAAGTTCCAAGATAAATGAAATAGAGGCTAAAATGAATACCATAACTCAGTGTGGAGCTCTCAAGGGAATATATCAAAAGGACAACTACTAGGAAAAATAGACGGGGAGAGCGGGGGAGAGGGTAAGGGTAGACTTTATAGTAAATTCTAAGTTTAAAAGCAAGATTGATACTCCGCATCAATTTTAGGGAACTCAACAATAGGTTATAGACTTATAGTTTTCTAAGTTCTAACTCCCATTAAAAAGAACTACTTGATGATATGAATGCTCGTATGTACTTCACTAAGGCTTTATTTACTTGGGTTGGGTGTAAAACATTTTCAATGTAAAATAATTTTCATGGAAATAAAATTGCAAAATAAATTTATTATCATGTCAGAAAAATGATGGAAAATAAGGAAAAAGAAAGGGAAGGTAAGCAAGTAAGGTAAGGTAAGGAAAATGAAAAGAAATAGAGAAAAATAGTTTTCAAGACATATCTTACTCGTTTTACAGGAAAAGGGAAAAAAAAACTACACTTAACAAAAAACAAACAAACAAAAAAACAACCCTTATTTTAAAAGGTACTCCGTCCGGTTTTTTTTCGTTCACTTTGATATCTTTACCGTATGGTTTTTCTCAGTTATACCAATGAGGTATTGTGATGTCCCAACTGTAGCCATGAATTTTGAAAAAAAATTGTTATACCCATGACGTTAAAAATTCTTAACAGTAGCCAACAAACATAATAATAGCTAACATGGTTAAGTCGTTAACAACAAACTAACATTAATTTTCACCACCACAACTACTAAATCAACCTAACAAAAGTCCACCACGCCCCCACCTTTTTTTTTGCAAATAAACGATGCTAACGTTTGTGACCTATACTTATTTTTGGCTACAGTTAATTTTTTTTACAAACCTCATGGGTATAACAAAGAATTTTCAAAATTCGTGGTTACAGGCGGGAAATCTCAATACGAGAAAAAAACTTTTATATATTCACTTGAGATTAAAATATTATAAGACTCAAAAAAAAAAAGGCGGAAGTAGTGTATTGCTAAATGTGCCAAAGAAAAATGGAGTGAACATCTAAGCATATAGGTGATAGTGTGATACCATTATACTGATGCATCATTCAAATTAAATTTATGGCTTAACCAAAGATTTAGTACTGTGTCAACCGTATCTGTATGAACAGGTTCATGCTTGAGGGCGTGAGGGATTGTCAATTCATTCATAATATTATTTCATACACCTGTAAACTACTATTGTCATTTACAATTTTACAGGATCGTCCCTGAGCCTGTGAGCCAAGGAATGAGGGGCGGCCGACTTGGCCCCCCAGGTTCAAAATTTTATTTTCATAGATTGACCCTAACATTGAAGGCTATAAACAAAAGCCTGGACTAACAACCAAATTTGACTCGATTAACAAATTAGACTCAAAAAATTCAACAAATCCCTATCGTTTTCAAGCATCACCAAAACTCCAGCAACAAAGTCGCCCATCTAAATCTTTCATAAATTCAGTAACGACAACCAAAATATTGAAAGCTATAAACAAAATCATGCAATGGATTAAAAATAAAATTTAACTCGATTATCAAATTCAAATTAGAGTCAGAAAATCAAATGAAATTCTTATCGTTATCGTTTTAAAGCATCATTAAAGTTCTAGCAGCAAAGTAACAATCTTTCGCAACTTTAGTAACGAAAATCAATCGCTCCATAATCCATCTTAGGAGAACACTAATTGACTGCCTGACAATTAAGTAAAGGATTAAACCCTAGATCGTGAAATTAATATTCGACGATTAAGATATGTAAAAAATAAAAAAAAATAATAAAAAAAAAATATATATATATATATATATATATATATCTTACCTCAAAAGCTGATTCAATAGAGGAGAGGAAGCACGGAAGATCTTCGTGTAGGCTTCAATGGAGATCTTCGAGTAGGATTCAATGGAAAGATCTGCGTATAGGCTTAAGTGGAAATCTTCGTGTAGGATTGAATGAAAGAGAGGGAGATTGGGCGAAGGTGTAGCGCAAAAGTGAAAAGCTTGGGAATATTGGTTAGAAAACTGATTAACATATCGAAAAAAATCGAGTGGTATTCGGCTGGTAACCTCGATTTTTAGCATTATAGTAAATAAGTCCTTGTAAAAAAAAAAAAAAAAATCAAATTTTTATTATTTAAAACATCAAACTTTCACTTAACATATACTAGGGTTGAGTTCCGGTGAGAAATTTCTTATCGTAAGAAATGTGAGAAGAGATAAATACATTAACTAATAACATTGACGACCAACTATAGATACATTCAACATATACTAAAAATACATTGACTTTATGCCATAGATACATTGACTCTAAAATATAGAAGGAGTAAGAAGGGAAATTCAAATTTAATCTTAGCCATTAATTTGTTGATCAAAGGGTTGAGATTGCTTCTCACCCTTCTCACCAAAACTACATTTCTCACATGAACCTACTTCACATATACTATACCTCATATATCCATATTTATTTGCTCTAAATTGACTTTGACACTATTTATATTGTTACTTTGACCTTGTTTAATTTGATATTATAGCATTATAATAAATAAGTCAATTTTTTATTATTTAAAACCAATAGGTAATGGTTGGACCCGAAACCACACAATTTTCTGTGGCCCCTCCAAATATTCACAATAAAATTATCAAATATTCATCAACGTTAAACTATCAAATGTTTACAACAAAATTACCAAATGTTCATCAAACTATTAAATTTTCACAATAAAATTATCACTTGTTCATCAATATCAAACTATCTTCACAAAGAAAAAATATCAAATGTTCACTAGCATTAAACTATCAAATGTTCACAACAAAATTACCAAATATTCACAACGCCATTTAGACTGGGACCATCCAGCTACATGGTCCGGGTCCAGCCAATAATTTGCGATTTAAAACATCAAACTCTCACTTAACTTATACTCCCTCCGTCCACATTTATTTGCTCCAAATTGACTTTGGTACTATTTACAATGTTACTTTAACCTTATTTAATTTGATATAGGTAATAAAAATATAGTTATGTAAGATTTCGTTTGATTCGTCTCGAAACTTACTTTCCAAATATATAGTTTTTATAATTTTTTATTATGTATAATTAAAGATAAATATATTTAAAGTTATGTTTCGAAAGATGTGAAAAAACAAATGGATCAATTAAATGTGGACAGAGGGAGTTAGTGGTGTGCACCGGTCCATAATCGGATCGGACCGGAACCGGTTGGACCGGTGGACCGGAATCCACATTTTTTGTGGACCGGGACCGGACCGGTTCAATTCTGGTCCGGACCTGGACCAGACTGGTTCATACCAGTCCGGACTTGGACCAGTTTCTTACTTTTAAAAAAAACATTTTTTCATCTAACCGGTCCGGGGTTTGGACCGGACCGGAATTTTAATACACTTTTTTATTAAAAAAAATATTTATTAATTTTTTTTAGATTCCGGTCTGGACCGGAATTTACCGGGTTTGGACCGGACCGTTCCGGTTCCGGTCTAAATTCCGTTCCGGACCGGTTTATGAACACCCCTGGAGGGAGTATGCATGGAGTTACTATAATTCTCTTTGAAATGTGTTTTAAATATCTTAATTTGAGGTGCTAGGCAGCCCTCGTATTCGACTATTCGTTATTCGGTAAGTGCGATGGCCGATGAGTAGATCAATCACATTTTAATGCAATTTTGAGTAGAATTAGCCATTTAAGAATTTAAGATCATGTATGTCTATTTAAGAATTTAAGATCATGTATGTCCATTTATGTAAAAACAAGTATATTTTTTTATCAAAATTTAAAAAATATATCCTTTGATATACCGTATTTTCTATGTTTCTAATTTGAGAAATTGGGAATTCTCCGGTAATTGTGTGAGTATGTAACTAATGCACGTGTCAAGCATCGGCTCAAATGTTGGTAAAGAAGCAAGGATGATGAGTATGAATGACCCTCCAAGGCGTGGAAATACACTTTCCTACTAATTTGATTCGCCCCTTATAGATCATCGGGTTACCACGAACAATTAGTGAGATACAACGGAGAATAAAACCTTATATTCAAGTGATCTCAAGAATATAAGAACAAAAGGAATTTGTGTTTGATTTTGTGTTTAAACACACTATGCAAAATTAACTAGAAGTTACTTATAGTGCAAACAAGTTGTAGAGAGTAATAGAATTTCAGATTTTTCTAAGTATCCTCAACAATGAACAAGGCAACCTATTTATAGGCTAAGGAATGAAAAGAAATCAGCTTTAAAGCGAGTCGCGACCCTAGGTCACGAGTCTCAATCTGCCTCTGTCGTGGGCTCGTGGTCTGGTTTCTTCCAGAAACTTTTCACGAGTCGCGAGGTACCTTAAGACTCGTAGTTTCTAATTGCCTTACCCTTTACCCTTAGGGCCTGTTTGGCTGTTTGCTTCAGCTTAATTTCAGTTCAGTTCAATTTAGTTCAGTTCAGCTCCAATCAGTTCAGTTCAGTTCAGTAGCAATCAGTTCATTTCAATTGTTTTACTAATTTGATAATAAGACACTAATCACTATTATTGTTATAATTACTATTACTATTATTATAACGATTAGTATTACTATTATTATAAGAAATACTATTCTTGTTAATATATTTATTTTATATCATTGATTTTTTATACGAATGAATCGCTAATGATTGAAATGATAACTGTAGTTAACAAATTTCATTTTAGAATAAACAAATATTTTTCAATAAAAGACAACAATAATATTAATAATAATACTACCAACAATAATAATTGTCATTGTTGAAATAATCATACATTTTCATAGTGTAATAATGCATAATAATAGTACTATTAGGCATTGTCTTCATAATCGGTAACATTCTCGTCTTCTTCTTGGTTGTGAATGACCTCGGGATAACGTTGCACTGAAGTCCATATTTGTCCCGTTACAGTTTGTCGTACCTCATCCATAGCATTCTTTCTATCGATATCGTACATACTATGATTAGCTATTGGTTCCAAGGCTTCAACCTGGTGCGTGAAAGGAATCCCTAAATCATACAAACGAATAAAATTGTGTAGAGTGAAACAAGCGATAATAATTTTCAACTACTCTTGTGCCTTCATTTGCGGCATTGACCTTAAAATCTTCCACCTATTTTTTACAACTGCAAAAACCCTCTCAATTACATTTCGACAAGAAGAATGTCGGTAATTGAATTGCTCAAACTTTCCTTCTGGAGGACTCCCTTTTTTGAAGTCGGGCAAATGATATCTCAAGCCACGTCCTACATGTGGACTTAAGTACCTGAGTGTATTAGGATATGCTAAATCCACTACATAATATTTTCTTGTACAACAATCATATTGTTAGTTGGCATATACGTTTTGTATTTTCCTACATTATTCATGGTAATATAAATTAACATATACCAGACGGCGGATAAGGGAATCCCATTCTAGCCTCTCCTAAGCTTCGCCTCCATACCAGTGTATCATGTGCACTCCCTTCATAGCCTACATTGATGTGAGTATCCAACATGTTCAGTGAACACACGACCATCACATTCCATGTCTTGCCCCCATGACGATCTCTATGTGCTTTGCTTTCATCATCTGCGATTATTGTCTGTGCCATCTATGGCACCAACTGTAACGACCCGACTCGCTTAAATCGGCGCGGAAGAAACCGACGAGTCAGATAGTTAGAAACTACAACTCGAAACCTAAGAAATTAAAACTAATTCCTCGAGATATTATTAATAAACCACAAACGTACAAATACCCACAAGTTTGTACATACTAATCCCAAAAGTCAAACTAAAAATACTAAAAATACAAGTAAACTCCAACTACATGTCAGAGTTATAAACAACGTAAAAGAGTCCATACAATACTCCATTACTATCTAAAACAACAGAAAACAGTAAATACAACAGATAACAGTAATAACAACGTCGCTCGCCCAACCCAAAGCTAAGCAAGAGCATCGTCATCAGAAATACCTGAAAAGTACAACAACAGTCCACCATCAGTGGCGAGTAACATAACTGACTCACCCTAATGGGAACACACATGTACATAGCATAAATCAAACATCAATAATCACAATTAAATCCCAAAAAGACACGAGAACATCCTCAAACTCGTAATCTCAACTCGACTCAACTCGACATCCAACCTAACTCTATCTTTGGCGCAATCATTCAATTTCTAGACCGGACTGTGCTCGTACGAACGCATCTTACGCATTCGAACTTTCTACTATGCTCGGATTTGAGAATCTTACTCCCAAACCCCATGAAACCAATCTTACTGGAAATCCATGTCCCGTGAAACCAATCTTACTGGAAATTCACTAAGATCACATAGTATGACTCCAACTATCCCAATACCGCGGATGGAATAGGGGCAACGTCTTAACCCGAATACAATGAATCTTACTCAAAGTATCAGGCGTCTAAAAATGAAATCAAGCTAATCTTAATTAATCAATTATTTAATCATCTTAATCATTTTATTCATTATTATTACCCAACATAACTAAATTAAGTTCAAGAATTGCCTCTAGCCTTGATTGTTGAAATTAACTAGTTAAAATATCGAAGTTATTCTCAAGAACTGCCTCTAGCCTTATTCTTGAGTCTAACCAATCATAATTCATCAATCTTTAATCATTCTTTAACTAACTTAGACACTTTCTTTAACTTTCTTTATTATTTAAACCATTTTCTTTAACTTTCAAGATTCAATCAAGAACTCATAAAGAACTCATTCAAGATTCAAGATCTTCAACCAAGAACTCAATCAAGATTCAAGATCTTCAACCAAGAACTCATCCAACACATTCATACTACACGCATAACATCACAATCTATTCGAAAATTCCACTTATACTCATCCAAAATTCATCAAACTTTAACACAATAATCAATCTTAAAATCATGAAAACCATCACTAAAACATCATGTAAACACATAAAAATCAGATTATAAAATCATACATAAAATCATGGATATTCATCAACAATCAACCCAAACATGTATTTAATTCATACTATAAACATAGTATACCAAATAGGTTGAGAAAGCATGTTACCTTATTGAAGATTACACACTAAAACAACACAAAAGTTGCTGCCCGGAACAAGGTACACACGGCCCAAGCAACACGGTACACACACACGAGCACCACGTCTTCTACACGGCACCACAGCACGACACACACACGGCCCACTGCACGGCCACAGCACCACGCACACACGGCCCAGCACGGCTGCCATGACCACTGCACCCAGCCACGACACGACCCTCGAACACGCTGCCCAGTCAGCACGACACCACCACACGGTCCACACGAACACGAGCACACGAACCCCACTCAACAAGAACACGAACACAACCCGGAAAACAACCCAAACTAATAATCTTGAACGAAATAATTGTGTGTTAGATTGTGTTTAGGATACTTAAAGATTAATGAACTTTGAATCTTTAAGTTTTGGGCTAAGAAAAATGATGAACAATTGATGGGTTCAATCATTCAAAAATGGCGTGTAGTTAGAGCAAATGGGAGGGAGTTTGTGTTTTGAACTTTGATGGCTAATTGTGTTTAAAAGCAAGGATGACAAAAATGAGCCAAAGCCTTACTAACTCTCCTATTTATAGAGTTAGTTAAGGTGTGAACACAAGGCAAGTGGCAAGCCTTGCCATGCCTTAGAAAAACCGGCCAAGAGGGTCACTTGGGCCTAAATTGGGCTCTCGTGATCCATCGGGCTAATTTACGAAAACCGCATGATAGATCATGCCTAAATCGATTTAACCCAAAATATTAAATAATTAACCAGTAAAATTAAATAAATAAAATTCTAATTAATTAAATAATAAATAACGTAAATAATAAAAATTAAAAATAAATATTTCGAATTAAATCGAAATTATTCACATAAAATAAAATAAATAGTTCAAAAATAAATTTGAACTAACACAGAATTACACATAATTATCGGCAAAAATACCAATAAAATCTGGGTCATTACACCAACACATTCCTAAAAGCAAAGGTTATTTTACATAACATATTCACAATTCTAATGTTTTTAGTTTATGTTAATAAAGTAAATGATATTTGATGTAGCATAATTACCTTGAAGAAAGGCCATAACGTGGCATTGTTCTGAATTTCATGAAGAGTCTCAGACAAACTTTGATATGGTCGGATTATATGATTTGATAAGTTCACCAATACATCTAATACCTTGTTGAAATAGTTTGACCTGAGTATTGGAATCTTTCCGCAACATCATGATTTGAAGCAGCTTTCACCAATATATACAAACTCAAGCCAAGTTGCTCTTCAATGCGCACACCCCTACTATCTTTTAACATACATTGTTCTCTTAGGTGGTTGGCAAGAATTATATATATAGGGGAACTCAGCCTGAGTTGTTGTTTACACAAATTATGGTGATCTGTGAGCATCATATGTATGAAGTGATGGCCTAATTCTCCACCAGAATGCAAAGGCACCGGTTGAACTTGGGTCGTCAACCTCCTCAGCTCAAGCAATGCTATACGTGCCAATGCACGTTGAACCAAATCTTCATCCATTCTACATAGACACATTGTAACGACCCGGATTTTTGGGCCGTAAAATTTTGTGTGAAATTAAGCCTTAAAGCCCAAACATTCTATTTTGGGCCAAAGGACTTAATTATGTATGATGAGCTAGCCCAAACCAAGCCCACAAGGCCCCATAACCGGCCACCCCCTTAATTAATTGCCCACTATTTACCCCTTAAAACCCTCCTACTCTTAAGTTATACCTTATTCTATAAATAATCTAAAGCTTACATCTTTAATCCCATATGTTCATAATTCAATCAACCAAATAAAAACCCCACCTTTCCTTCTAACCTCACGGCAATCACTCAACAATCAACCAAAACAATTTGCTCCCATCACCCAATACAATCCAACCATTGTAAAGATCATTCAACCTCATAAACAACAACCAGCCGTGAACAATTCTTCATCACCGAGGGTTCGTGCCGTGGCCGTGCTTGGTGGCGAGTGAGCCGTGGTTATTGGGCGTGATTCTTGGGTATTTGACGATAGGTAACTAGCTTTTCTACTTAGGAATAGGATTGGATTACATAGGATAATAAGGTTAGATAGTTTAATGTTGTTGATTGATATTTCATGCGTATATGCCGTGTAGTTCTAGGGTGATTTATCTTGTTTTCTTTGTTGATTTTTCTTTAAATCTTGATGTATCTTGTTTAATCCTTTCATGCCCATGTATTATATGATCTTTACCGGTTAATCTCGTATGAATTTCTTTGTAAATCAATGGTTTCTTGTTTGGTTCTTGACTAGGACTTTACGTGTGAGTGTAATGCGTGAAAGCATGGATCTTAGTTTTATTTTGTTAAGTCTTTCATGATTATCAGTTGATTATGGTCTCTGATGATTATTTCGATTGATTACAGTAGTATATAGTGGACTTCCTGAATGATACTTTTACAAGCTTTATGCATGAGTTATTCTTTGGTAAGCAAGACCATGGACTTTTCAACCTATTATAACTAGTTACCTTGATTTTCTTATTGTTTTAGCATGGTGTCTTGTTGGTCAAAGGCTTGTTTTCTTTGTTATAGGCATGTGTGGTACTTGTGGTTGAAAGCTAGAGTTTTAATTTGTTTTATTGATTGATTTGATGACCAAATGTCCATGATTAGCAATTAATCTTGTATTGACTAGTGAGCTTGCAGTGGGTATTTTTTGGGTAAATGCTTTGTTTATTCTACCTAGAGTCATGCGTGTAATGCCATACAATTAGCTTGATATTTTAATGAGTAATATGGTTATATGGTGTCATGAGTATTGGAGTGGAATTATGCGTTGTCAAGGTTGGAGCCTTGTTGTCATTGAGTTCTTGTTATAAGGGTTGATGTTGCGTGATGATTGTATGATGATTTTGGTTGGTGTTCTTGAGTCTTTGTCGAGTCATGTCGTGTCTATCGGTTGAAGACCGAGCGGGTCATGTCTATCGGTTTATCGGTGATAAACTGAGCGGGTCTATCGGTTCATCAATGGTGAACTGAGTGGAGCAAGTCTTGTATGATTGTTTGAGAGTCAGAGTCATGTCATGTCTATCGGTTGAAGACTGAGCGGGTTGTGTATATCGGTTGAAGACCGAGCGGGTCATGTTTATCGGTTTATCGGTAATAAACTGGGCGGGTCTATCAGTTCATCGGTGATGAACTAAGCGGGGCTAGTCTGTTTGTTTGTCGGTCGTGCTATCGGTCGGACCGAGCGGGGTCTTGTCATTGTTTGCAATTTGATCTTGAGATGTGTTGATTGATTGAGTTATGGTTGTAGAATGAATATGATTATATTGATTAGAACAATTAGAGTCGATAATCTAATAGTCTTGGGTAATGGTGTTGTTCTCTATTGTTGACGAGTGTATGGACATGTGCCTTGTATTGCTAATCTTCCTGACCCCTACTTCGAGTATTGATCAACACGCATGTAATTGTTATATTTCCTACTGTTGCTATCATGATAGTATTTTGTTTTTAATAAACTCTTGATAAAGTGGTCATGTTAATGAAAGAATGAATCAGAGTTGCCTAGAAGTTTGACTATTATTATAGATCTTTGATTAATTACGAATATAGATGTGAATATGTTTTTCCGTTGCGTAACTTTGATGTTGGTATTATATGTTGCTATGAACGTTATTGTATGAATTGTTTCCTGTGTTTTTCTAACCCATTATTTTATGTAATGCGGTCCTACATCTAAGCAGGACAGTGTAGTTACTCGCCACTGACGGTGGACCCCAATTTTTATTTTGCAGGTATCCAGGATAGATTTTAGATTTGGGTTGAGTGTTTGGCGAGCAGATTAGACTCCTGTTTATTTTCCTATTATTCCTTGTTATTTTTCCTATTTTAGTAGTTTAAGTTGTAATAAGAACCATATCGATTCCATTATTTTGGATTAAATTTAAAGTTTATTACATAAAATGACTAAGTTTAGAGCTTCCGCTGTGTTTAATTAATTTATTGTTGCGGCCTTTTAATTATTTGAAGACTCGTATTGTTGTTTTCTCCAAAAAAAACATTGCTAAAATACGGGTCGTTACACACATATTACTTGATTGTAAAATGATTTACACAACCTCACAAACATCCAATAATTTAAACAGAAATAAGTTGCATATATTATTAATTTCAGTTGATACAAACACACAAAAACCAAATAAGTTTCACAACCAAATAAATTACAAGTACAAACCAAATAAGTTTCATAACCAAACAAAGATAGACGCTTTTAAGCCGAAAGCATAAAACCATAAAGACACACAATCTATAATAAGTAACCCAGGCATCGATCATAGTATTGTCATCAAGAAAAGGCATTTATGGCCTGTAGACTTCCTCATCAAGAACACAATGTTTATTCAAGAAATGAAGTCTGCCACTTTCAGTACGCAGAGATATGAAAAGATCGATGACACCCGTAGTTTTGCGAAAGCTATCAAGAATATCCACAAAAATTTCTTCCCCATAGTTTGCAACTATCCCCATGGTGTCTAAGATTTCATATACTTGATTAAAAGGATTATGGGGTTTAGAAGATTGAGTCAATGAGGACTTCCTTAAAATTTCAAGACAAATATCAATTTCTTGATCCCTTGAACTTTTTTTTAAGTGCAAGCTAATAGACTCATTGTTTTACGCTTCATATGGTTAACAATGACAATGGGAGACATGTATCATTATCCATAGTGGGAGGTGCAACAAATTCAGAATCACCAGAACTTTCAGCTTCAATAGTCACGACTTATTTGTTAAGAGCAATGGATGCTGGTGTATAAGATCTTTCACCGGAAGCATAACCACTATGCAAAATTTTGTCCCACTCAGCCTCATTCAATAATGGAGTCCTCAGGAATACAGTAGAGGTGATCAAAATTTTGGGCCGGGCCTTAACTAAGTAAGTATGTCCAAAGCCCGGTTTTTTTAGGCGGGCTTGGCGGGCCTTGTGCGGGCTTTTCGGACCGGGCCGGGCTTTTGACTAAAAACGCCTATTTTAAATGTGCCAAAACCCGCAAAATTTTCGAGCCAATCGGGTCGGGCCAACGGGCCGGGCTAATGTTGATCAGCTCTAGAATACAGTAGCAACGGACTTGTATCGTTGCATTGAAATAAGTTGCAATATAAGTTTAAGGATAAAGTTCATGTACATTAAAAATATAAATTGAAATTAAAGAAAGACTATGGAACAACAAGTACCTTAACAAAAGCCTTCCATTTTTCACCATCTGTATCAACAACAGGACAACCATGTTCGGTCCATCCAATACCAGTCCATTTCTTTAATTCATTCCAAGACTTGTGTCTTTCTTTCATATTGGTGAACCAATTCTTAACAGAAGTTGCTCTAAACTGATCTCCAGTTTGAGTATTTAATGTTGAAGCAACTACTTCCCAATCAGTTTTCCCACCCGCGGGGGAGACATGATCAGGGAGAATGGTCAAAAGTATGGTAACAACATCACTAGTGAAAGAGCCCGTTCCTTACTCATTGCATACAAGATACACTACAAAAATAGTAAATCAATACGTAAAAAATTAGCCCCAATTTTGCATTTAAGATGCAATTGAAACATACCTTTAGAATTTCGTTGCCGAGTTTCGAGTTGCCGGATGATTTTTCACCAACGTAGCTTACTTCCGAAAACCATAGCTTCAAAAAAGTGAGATTGAGTGAAGACTGCAGCAAACCACCGTGAAGATTGAAGAATGAGGGAAAATAAAGAGAGGTTGAGTGATAACTTATAACCGTGACTACGTGAGGAAGAGATTGAGTGGGGATTAGGATGTATCAAGTATTCAAGTATGAAACCTAAGTCAGTAGTTGTGAAAAGTCTTCACTAGCCATTTAGGATTTTGGGTTGGACTAATATTATGTGAAAAGTGTTAGTGGAAAAAAATCCAAAAGGCTTAGATACCATAATCCATACAACAATATATGTGTATATACGCAATGTATAATTGTATATACTACCTCCGTATCATATTTTTCACAACTTTGAGGTATTATTTGTGAGTATTAAAAAATTAGAAAGTTGTGTGTAATATGATACGGAGGTAGTATTAAGTTCAAAGCATGAATTATACGAGGCATTAATATTGCGTATTTGAACCATAATCGTATAGTTGAATTAATTATAAGTTACTTAATTTCTTAATCTCCTATACTTGTACATACTAAAACTAATAATTATGATTAAGTTAAGTTAAGTTCAGTTCAGCAGCAATCAGTTCAGCTGTTTTCAGCCGAAACAAACAGGCCCTTAGTTTCTTCCATTTAGTCATAAATGATCCAACATCAAATCACATTGAATTGATTAGATTTGAAATTTGGTACTCTATCCATTCGTATTACATTTATAGTATTTCTATTTATAGTTATAACAAAAAAGAATAATTTTATTAAAGATTGATGGTTATAAGGGTTAAATTTGATTTGTAGTATATCAGAGGTTAGTTAAGGGCTCGTTTACATTAAATGAATAGAGATGAACTGAACTGAACTGAAGTGTATTAATTGAACGAAATAGAGATGAACTGAACTGAACAAAATATAATCTAAAGTAAACAAGCCCTAAGTATTGTTTACCCAAATTACAATATTAGAAATATTTACTCAGTATTTCCAAAAGTTAAAAGCTAATTTTTAATTCCAATAAAAAAAGGAAACAAAAACAATTAAAACCCACTAACATTTTTCTTGACAAACTTGTTAGATACCAAAGGTAACTAACCTATAGGAGCTAGGGGGTAATAATCTTGTTAATGAGCATCAGCACTCCCCAGCCTTTAGTATTACTTGGAAGGTTAAATTATATAGCAATAAGGGTAGCCGCTCCTTTAATCTTATAAAATTTTAACTCTCTCTCTTTATCAATGTGGGATGTTTATATCCTCTAGAGTCTAGAGTTTAGTAAAAAATGTGCAAGGTAAAATTGACTTATTTACCTACACTTTTCTCATCAAAGTTCCATCCTCTTATTTTCCCCTTACATCAATGAGCCATTGCTTCTAAAAATGAATGGTTGAGATGTAACTCTAACTTGTAGAGTTTTATTAAAACTCTAGAAGATCTCAACCCTAATGTGGGACACTCAATTGTTTGGGGAACACTTCCCTCACATGTAATGTCATTCATTTAAGTCAATTAAGTTGGCCCATAATATTACCATTAATGGCCAAAGTCGTGGGACTGACTTTGATGTCTTGTTAAATAGAGGTCTGAGTCACACCCATCAGCGAGAGAGAGTCCACCTTACAAGACTTATGAGGTTCTACTTCAAATTCATATGACAATAAGGAGAGTATAATCTTAACCTTGTAAAATACTTTAACTCACTCTTTCTTTTTGTAGTTGTTTAAGGATGACCATATTGGCTTCAAGAGAAGGTGGGCTCCATTTTTTCTACAAATCTTTAACTTTGAAAGATAATCGCTATTATATAAGGGAAGAGAGGAGGCCACGTCGTGTTCAAGTTGATTGCCACACTACAATTACTCATGTTTCATAATTGTTAAATAATTGAACGATAATTTTGTCATTTATTTACTAAAACCTTTTTCATAATGATATTTGAAATTATTAATAACCTTATTTAAAATAAGTAATCACAATATTAAAAATCACAACTGCAATTAATTGTAAAAAAGTATAATTCAAATTATTATATACATCCGAATGTATAATACATCTTGAATGAGCAATAAAACACCTTAAACACTCAAAGCTCTACGTACATCTTGCGGCCCGTTTGGTAGCCGGTTATAAATCATGGTAATGTGAATGAATTTATAACTAAATTTGGAAGGGAAATCAAAATTCATTCCCATGGTGGTGCTACCTTAGCTCCAATTTATCTAATTTTCTTCAAAAATATTCATTCTCATCAAGTACCACCCTCCCCAATGATAATGGATGAGAATGAAAAATGAGAAGAAAATTGAAGCATGAGAATAAAAATTTGTTTTCCATAGAGATTATAAGATTTATCCTTAACAGAATTACACCATAAATTCATTACCATTACCACAATTTATTACCAACAACTAGGGGTGCTTATCGAGCGAGTCGATCGCGAGCTGGGGGTTGCTTAACTTATGCTCATTAGGTTTCGAGCCGAGTCGAGCCGATCATGAGCTGCTCGTTTAATGTTTTAGTCCTCTTGAATCTTAATTTTTTTTAAAAAAAATTATTGATTATATTTTCTTTTCTTTATGAAAATTATATATTGTTAATGTTTATTAATGTATTATATTAAATATCAAGGTTAATTTTGTTTTTCAAATATTTAACGTAGAAAATTATTGATTTTTTTTTGGTAAAATTATCGAATCACAAGCTGTTTTAAGCGAACACAAACCAACTCAAGTTGAGCTTTGACCGAGGACGAGTTGAACTCAAACTGCTCGCGAACCACCTAGCTCAATAAGCACCTAGTCCCCTACCAACAACCAAACGGAACCATGACCAAAATTTATATAGGGGGTGACAATTTCGGGAAAAGATAGCCGATCCACGTTTTTCCCGCTTCACACAAAGAATACATTCTATTCTAACCAGATATAATATAATAATTTAAGACCCCACTCTCCCACTTCCACACCTACCATACCACACCGCTTTCCAGTTTCCACACTACATTCAACTCTGCTCTCTAAGCTCTCTCAACTCTCAACAATGGAGTCAACTCTCTGTTCTGCAACTTCTCTTTTTACTCTCTCCAAAACCCTAAGATCCTCATCCATATCTCCTTCCATTTTCTCTCTCCTTCACTGTCGCCGCATTTCCACCTCTAACTCTCTCTTGAATCGTTCCTTTACCAATCGAGTTCTCGCACGTCGACTCGTTCCCGCTGTTTGTCTCCCGAATTCGCCTTCAACTCGAGGTTATTGCGCTCCCATACGATGCGCTTCGGCGTCGTTCTCGACTGGTGGTGGTGGAGGAATCGGTGGTGGAAATGAAGGCGGTGGCGGCGGCGGTGGTGATGGAACTGAAGGCGGAGCTCCGAAGGTTGCGGCTACTGCTGAGGATGTTTCGACGCTTTCGCCTGATGCTATTGTTCTTGATGTCACGGTAATTTTGTTAATTTGAGTTTTGCTTTTTTAATTATTTTTGGGTTAGTTAAAATGAGATGTTTGTGTTTATTAATGTTGAAATGTTGTTGAATTTGAATGTTAGGGGATGACTTGCGGTGGATGTGCTGCTAAAGTGAAGAAGATATTGGAAAATCAAGTGAGTGTTTCGTTTCTTTTGTTGAGTTAGTTAACTGATTTCATGCTTTCAAATTTTAGCTTCATTTTAATTAACGTGAAGAAGAGATATCTAAGACCATCCCCATTATTAATGCCCTTAGTTTCCGAGACTTGTAGAGATCCATTTTCATACAGTCCATAGAGGATAGTTTTAAGACCCTTTGATATCATTTTTTTTTTTGTGATCAACTGCGGTCAATTTTGTGTCTCTTTGTGATCATTTTTAGAAGCACTCTTGGATTTGATTTGATTGTTGATGTTATTCAAACAAGTATTATGTTTACAGTATATTTGTTGCTTAAATATGTTGCTGAAATTTGTTTCTGGTTTTGCATTTATCAATCATAGATTACTTTTTCAGAACTTGTTAGCTCTTGAATGTTTTCTTAATTTCTGTCTAAACAATGCTCATCCAGCACATTCCTAAATGCCCTAAGCCCCTAACAAATCTCTTCACCTTTCCACTTTGTCGCACTCAAATGCTTCTTTTATAATGTTGCACTATTTCAAGTTTCAACCTTGGAATGTGTTTCACCCTTTCAAAGCTTGATGTGGGAATTTTGTATAATTCAGTCCATACTGATCTTAGTCCACACTGCGAGAGAACGCCTTTGATTCATTTATGCAGCCTCAAACATTCCAGCAATATGGTATATGTGGTGGTTCAAACTGGAATTTTTTGTAAGCCTTCCAGTTTTAGTGGGGATGATGAAGATGTTGGTGTTCAAGTAGCAACTCTGCTAACTAACATCTCATTACTAAACTATAGGAGATATATTCAGTTTTGCTTTGTTAGTTAATTTACAGCTTATGTAAGATACTTCTATTAGTTTGCTTGCTGCTTAACTCAGGCATGTATAAATAATTATTGTTAACAATGTACTATTCAATTTAAATTTTGCTGGGAAGTTCATGTCAATTCTCATGTTAATATTCCTCATGATGATATCACGTGATAATGATAATTTTATGAAGAAAAAAGAATTGTGGGATAGAGTTGCATTACTAAGGAAATTGACAAATTTATATATGTATACACACGCACTAAATGTGCTAGCATAAGTTATCACCGCACCTCAACAATGCATTAGAGATGTAAGATGTAACATTATTGTTGAATATATTGTGGCCTATCTTACCCTAAGTAGCTCTAGTCATTGCTCATTTTTCAAAAACTCCATTGTTGAATAAACATATATTCTATATGTTTAGAGGGTTCAATTGATCACTTTATCATTTTAGAAGCAAAGTCAATTGATGTGGCCAAAGAGTTCAATTTAAGTAGAACATATCTGCGATGTGTTATGGCTTGTTTACGTGAAGTAGAAGCTTGGAGAACAAATAATAACTAGCAGGTACAAAGATACATTAAACAAACTCACAGCAATAATAAGACACTCAAGATGGGAAAGGTTGATAAAATATATTCAGTAGCAAAAAGGTGTTTACAACTACAGAGAAGTTGCCACTCCCAAAACAGATTTCTCTCACTTTTTTGAATGAATCCCTAAAAAGCTCTCCTCTCCTATTTATAGTTCCATTCCTCCTTAATTCATTTCCTTTGATTGGCTAAGTACAAAAGTGAAACAAAACAAACAAGTAAAGACAAACATAATTAAAACATTGAGGACAAGAACACTAAACTTCACGCATTTCCCATATTATCCTTCTTCCTTCTTGCATAAGTGTAGTGGATGATGGGCTTGTTGTGGTGCATGACACGATACATTATTTACTCTTTGCCAAATATATAAGTGATAATGAACTATGTGATTAGATTTCTCTTCTTTTGTTTTGTCTTTGACTGTGCTTAACATTGCTTAGTAAGCCTAGATTAAGGCATTGGTATTGTTCTTTAGCTTCATTTTGGAGCAATTTAAGGATGTTTATTTAATGTTTTCCTTTCATTGGTTATGAAGAACAGGCTCAGGTTTCTTCTGCAAATGTCAATCTAGCAACAGAGACTGCAATTGTCTGGCCTGCATCTGAAGCCAAGTCTGTGCCAAATTGGCGACAAGAATTAGGAGAGATGCTTGCTAAACATTTAACCAATTGTGGATTTGAATCTAACCTTCGAGGTTGGTTACCTGTCTTCCAAGAAACATTCTGTTTTGATTGTTATGTTTCCTGTTTTTATCCAATTTGTTTGTGTAGGAATAATTTTCTCTGAAGAATCAGGGATACACATTGTTGTATGAGGAATATCTACAGTCTATACTACTCCAACAAGCACTATAAATAAAAATCGCGCCTAAATCCTCCCTTTTCCTCTCCCTAGTCCCTACTTAGTACGGAGTACTCACCGGGACTATATGATGATATTAAATGTTTCCCAATTTTCAAGGATGCCTTTCAATTTTTTTCCTACCAAAAAAGCATCATAATTGCTATTTTTCAATAAAAACTAATATGACACTTCATCTTCTGAATTCTTCTTATCAATATTCATTTTTCTTTTTCAAAAAGTATTTTTCGTGAGCAACTAATTCATTAGTATCATTACGAATTCATTGCTTTATTTATTTTCCTATATTTCAATGTTTATTTTTTTAGTTTTTATTTTTATCTTTTTTCAACTCCATTATTGCGCTATAGGCCTATAGATAGCAATTATAGGTTTGTTGTGGTATTAGCTATTGCTTCAGCTATATTTAATTTTTCAATTCTATTTTCTTCCTCATAGTTTTTCCCTGTTTTTTTTCTTTTAGTTTTAATTTTTTTTTTATATTCTTCTAACACAAGTGAACAATTAAGATAAATATGTTTATTGTTTTGTATATAAGTTTCAAATAAGTATTTTGATTGTCATTATTTTTTATTACATTTGGAAATACTTATTTATCATTCAACAAATATGAAAGAGAAAATTTCATGAATACAAAATTTCATGTACATAAGCTTTGACAACAGGAAAACTATACATGATATTTTTATTTTTTTTGCTATGTCAATTTTTTTTGACAATAGGGCTATTTTATATTACAAGAAAGGAATACATGTAGTTTTTTGACAAAAGTTGTAGAAGAATGCATTGTCAACGTTAAAATTTGATTGATTAATATCCAATTTCAAAATGATAGAAAAGAATTATAGTTAGCGAACTAATTTTAATTTATTGCATAAATTAACGTGAAAATTAAGGACCACTCCGGTATTAATTATTCTCTAATCTATGATATAACTAAAAAAGAAATCACTTAAATAAGCTTTCCATCTAAACTTTTTATCAGTTTTTTTATATAAAGATTTACTTCATACCTAAATGCTTACATTAGTAAAATAAAAACTATGAGAATACAATGCAAAAATTTGAAGCTGTATTATGTATCCATCATTGAGATAAAACCTAATGACGCCTTTCCTCAACATGGGCCAATAATCGAAATTATCTTTAGGCTGAGTGTTTTTATGTTTTTTTTTACCAGATTCTTGTGAACTAACAGATCCAGTAATGTTAAGCGAAGAAATAATGTACTTTAGGGATGGGATTATATCATACGCTTTACAAGTGACACCGCTCACATATGTGCTTCATATGAGTTACAATTTTCTCTGTATTGTATCCATACCCTGAAGTTAATTTTTGTGTGCTCTAAATCTGTTCTCTGTCTGTAAGAAGATGTCAACGCCATGCCTAAAAGAAAATAGAACGAGCCATGGTTACCATTAATCTTTTGTATAGCAAGTGCCTAGTTAACTTGCTTTTGTAATGAGTCTTTTTTGAAGGTCTTGCATCATGTGTAGGTCTCATTCTATATTTTTTCTTCTTTTTTTTGGATACTGGTTTGTTACATTATTGTCATTTGACTTTATCAAATAGAATAATTCTCATAGAATTAGGTACAACACCTATTGAAGTTAGATAAGTTGGGTCAAATATATCAGTTGCAACTTTGGGTACAGGAAGATTTTGTCAGTGGTGTTAAAATTGTTGAAAGATACGTCGCTAGTTTGCGCTACTAGTTTGTTTATCCAATACTTCTAGGATACCTGATACTCTATAGTCTACACTATTTTTAACATTATTTTTTGGCATGTTTTACTATAGTTTTACCGAATTTTTTATAATTTTATATGCTTTAGAAAAGCTGTTCTCTTATTGTAGTAATCAAACTAAAATATTCCAAATGATATGTTTTCTTTTTAATTTTCAAAATATTTAATATCATCTGGTTTTCGACTTTTCGTACCCGTATCCTATATTTTTCAAATCAAATTATTCCGTACCCGTTTCTTATCCATTTCCGTTTCCATACCCTTATCCATGTAACATGGGGCCTATGTGAAGATAAGTTATCATGGCAGACTGCAATGTTTCAAAACTATGGTCATATACATTAAATTAAAGTTAATTTAATTGCGGAGTCTGATTTATGTGTAGAAGTTGAAGCTAAGCAGCTCAATATGAATGCACAATAAAGCTTTTAAACGTCGAAGCCTAACAAAAGTGTAATGTTTAGCTTTAATTATTTATGTCAAGCTTGGTTCTTAATTGGCAGGTCAGGGGGAGAAGGAAGGAGAAACTTCATAAATAGGATACACTAAACATTCTTGTAAGGAGCTAGCAGCATAGCATAACTGGTATGTAGTTGACTGGGTTTCACTTTCAAAACAAGTTCTTATTTGAGCTATATTACTGTCCTTTTAAAATTTAAATAGGAAGGTTCAAAAGTTTGAATGACGTACATTATTTTGTGTCAATAGGTAAATGCTGCAGCTACTAGTGATGTATTGGGTAAAGGGAGGCCAGTTTGTCACGAGAACGCATTGAGTTTGGAAAATTGTATCTGAAATTTTAGCTGTATAATTTGTGATGCTTGTAGCAAAATGAGGAAATAAACTTTCTGAAAAGTTCTGTTGTATAATATTCTGTAGTAGAAGTAGAGCAGTACTATACAGAGCAGAATAAACTGTGTTGCTGAGGCAACTTTATGCCATTTTCTTTTAGCAAAATTTTTCTTTGAAATTGTTTGATCAGTCTGAAAGCTGAAGAGGATATTTAACTTTTGCATCTAAGAGATTGATGGTGTCTAAAAGAACATTTTTGGTTTTTTTTTTTCCTTTTTTGATTTCCCTTTTTCGATCATCTGATGTACTTCGGCTTATCTTGAAGATGTTAAGCATATCTTACACTTGTGTTAAACAGGTTTCAATAATCTTATGTGGGATTAAAAAAAATTGGTTTTACAATGAGTGTTAGCCTTCATGAGACTTTTTCTTTATTTTTCTGCAGATCTTAAAAGTGAGAACGTATTTCAAATTTTTGAGAAGAAGATGGATCAAAAGCGCAGCAAACTGAGAGAAAGTGGTGAGTACCTTTCAATTAGACATCTCTGTTTTTTTTTTCTATGACATTTTCCATGTTTCAAGTGCAATCACTAAACAAATAATTTATACAGGTCGTGAACTTGCAGTATCTTGGGCTTTATGTGCTGTGTGTATGTTTGGTCACCTGTCTCATTTCTTCTGGGCTAAGGCTTCATGGCTTCATGTACTTCACTCCACAGGCTTCCATTTGTCAATGTCTCTTTTCACATTGCTTGGACCTGGAAGGCAATTAATTGTTGATGGTATGAAGAGTTTCTTCAGAGGCGCCCCCAACATGAACACCTTAGTTGGACTTGGGGCGCTATCATCATTTACTGTTAGCTCATTGGCTGCTTTCATTCCAAAACTGGTAAAACTGGAATTTTTGTCCTTTATGCACAAGTTCTTTCCTCTGTTTGATGCTTGTCTTTTTTGTCATTGCATGGGGATTAGATCCTCCTGTTGACTAATAGTGTGTTTGGATAGAGAATTTGGACAGGACGATAAAGGGAGGTATTTATTTTTCTTTGTTTGGTTATAGCATGTAGGAAGGGAAGCCTGGAAGGTAGTATAGGCCATAGGGAATTAGGAGAGTTCCTATTTCTTTCCCTTTGAATAATCCTATTCCTTCCTTTGTATTTTGCCGTGTCCTTTGTTGGCCAAAAAGAAGTTGGGTAGCTGATTTGCCTTACTGTAGTTATTAGACTAGTTACCCTAATTTGCCAATTGCCATTTCTCTTCCAACCTTGCTCTCTCTTCTATGTATATGCTGCAGTGCTGAGTACGGCGCCCTCCCTCTCCACTACCGAGGCACTGTGCACCGACTCCACAGGCCATCACCTCCGATGTCTTATACTCTTATGCTCTTTGAATATTTCCAGTGCTCCTCTGCTTGTTCTCTGCTCCGTCCTCTGCTACTTTGGACAAGTCTAGAACTTGCTCCCACAAAAATGGGAAGCCTGTCTAAGTGGCTACTGCGAAAATCTGAAAGCTACTCATCTTTTACAATATTAGCAAAATGGATTTATGTCCTTTGATATTTGATACACTCCATTAAGTGCCTAAGTAGATCCGATCCTTTCCTAATTTGATACACTCCATTATGTGTCTAAGTACACTCCATTAGCAATATTTTATTTTGTATTTTGTATAAATTCTGTATTCTATATTTTCAGAATTGGAAGGTTACATACTTAGTTATGTACCAAACTTTGTTTTATTTTTGTAAGTGTATGGCCATTTGGATACAAATATTTTGTATTCTATTAAAACTTTTAGGAAATTCCTAAAAATATGTTATTTTTTAAATAAATTACCTTACCTGTATTTTTTTTGCCATATCCCGTACCCGTATCCGTCCCCGCACCCGATTTAGTGCATCCTTGCTTATAATTGCTTTTGAAAATAGCATTTTGGTCGCTTCTGTTAACCGTAATTTGCTTTTATATTTAGTTGTCCATTTCTCCATTTCTTGTTCTATGTGGGGTGGCGATTCTAATAATTGTTGCTGGAATACCAAATACTATGGATGTCCTTTGTGCTTTTCTTAGAAAACTGATTTGTTGGCAGCATTTTGTGCATATTGAAGTAAATTCTTGAGGATGGATCTAGTAGTCTAGATCTCTATAGTTTTGATTTTGAAAATAAGCTTCGAAGTTAGTTGAACATAATGGTAGCAAAGGTAGAAGAGTGGACTGCAGTTAGATTGAAAAGCTATTGTGAAGAGATATCCAAATTTTTCTCATCTGAACTGTCTGCTGGTTTGCATATTTGACTTGTTATTTGGTGAAGTTTTCTTCTTATCCAGACTCGATTTGCTTTGTGAATTTCCATATGTAGATGATTTTATATTGTTTCAGAATTTTATGACTATAGATTAGTCCCCAGAACCAGAAGGTTAAAGCAAACATTGGTTGTGCAATGTTATAATTGTGAACTTCTCACCTGCTTTTAAACTTTTTGCACATGTCATTCATCAATCATAGAGGCTGTTACTGATATCTTTTTATTCCTCTAGGGATGGAAAGCTTTTTTTGAAGAACCAATCATGTTGATTGCTTTTGTCTTGTTGGGCCGCAATCTTGAACAAAGAGCTAAAATAAAGGCTACTAGTGATTTGACCAGCCTTTTGAGTGTTTTACCCTCGAAAGCTAGACTCTTAGTTAGTGCTGCTGAAGATACTGTGTCAACTGTTGAAGTTCCATGTAGCAGTCTCTCAGTTGGTGACAAAATTGTGGTGCTTCCAGGAGTAAGTATTATACAGCTGTAAACTTATTTGGCCAACTGACATGTTATGATCATTTTCAGTTCGTTATCACCACCATCTCATTATTGTTCATGGTTCTTCTGTGTGTCATGCAAATAATTCAATTGTTTTATTTTTGGTTGCGTCCTAGTTTTTAGTTCGCATCTGAATATTATATTAACTTGGTGGTGGCGTTTATTGTTATGTTGGAGGCTTGGATCTAGTTTAATGTGTACAGCTTATCCATTAACTTAGTTTTCGGCTGAGGCTTCTGACTGTATTCATCGCTGCACAGGACCGTATGCCTGCTGATGGGACTGTCACATCTGGAAGGAGTACAGTTGATGAATCGAGTTTTTCTGGGGAGCCTCTGCCAGTAACTAAACTTCCTGGGGTATGATTCTGTTTTGCTCCCTTTCCTGTCTTTTGTTCGTTTGATATAAACCAATCTTTATGGCACTGATCCCCTATAGGCTGAAGTTTCTGCTGGAAGTATAAATCTGAATGGAACGCTTACTGTTGAAGTACAAAGGCCCGGAGGTGAAACTACAATGGGTGACATTGTTCGACTGGTGGAGAAAGCACAAAGTAGGGAAGCTCCAGTTCAGCGTCTAGCTGACAAAGTGGCTGGCAAGTTCACTTATGGTGTAATGGCATTGTCTGCTGCTACATTCATGTTTTGGACCCTTTTTGGCTCTCGTCTTGTGCCATCTATCATATCAGGGGGTAGTTCAGTTTCACTTGCACTTCAGCTCTCTTGCAGTGTTCTAGTTGTGGCTTGTCCTTGTGCTCTTGGTCTTGCAACTCCCACTGCTGTGCTGGTTGGAACTTCACTTGGTGCTAAGAGGGGTTTGCTGTTACGTGGAGGAGATATCTTGGAGAAATTTGCAGCAGCTAATGTTGTTGTGTTTGACAAGACCGGGACATTGACCATTGGCAAACCTGTTGTGACAAAAGTTGTCACAAATGAAATTGAGAGAAATTTCTTGTCAGATAATAACTCAGTTCCCATGTCGGAAGCGGAGGTCCTGACACTAGCTGCAAGTGTTGAGTCTAATACTATCCATCCAGTTGGAAAAGCTATAGTGAAAGCTGCACAATCTATTGGTGGCAAGATGTTCAATGCTGCTGATGGCACTTTCACGGAGGAGCCAGGATCTGGTGCAGTTGCAACCATTGGAAATAAAAGGGTTGCTGTTGGGACGTTAGAGTGGATTCAAAGGCATGGGGTTGAAGATAACCCATTTCAAGAGCTAGAGGAGAAAAATAATAGTCAGTCGGTTGTGTATGTTGGAGTAGATGGCAATCTTGCTGGCCTCATTTACATTGAAGATCAGATAAGAGAAGATGCCAAGAACGTTGTTCAATCTTTATCTAGCAGAGGTATTGATGTCTATATGCTATCAGGAGATAAAAGACAAACTGCCGAACATGTTGCCTCAATTGTGGGCATCCCTAAGGACAAAGTCTTCTCTGGAGTTAAGCCTGATCAAAAGAAACAATTCATTACTCAACTCCAGAGCAATAAGAATATTGTGGCAATGGTTGGGGATGGGATCAATGATGCTGCTGCCCTTGCTTCATCACATGTCGGGGTTGCCATGGGTGGTGGTGTTGGAGCTGCGAGTGAGGTATCATCTATTGTGCTCATGGGAAACAGGCTTACGCAAGTAGTTGACGCTTTGGAGCTCAGCAAATTGACCATGAAAACTATAAAGCAAAACCTTTGGTGGGCATTTGGATACAACATTGTTGGACTCCCTATTGCTGCAGGAGTGTTGCTTCCTGTTACTGGAATAATGCTAACTCCTTCAATTGCCGGAGCCCTTATGGGTTTTAGCTCAATTGGAGTCGTGACGAATTCTTTGCTTCTCAGATTTAGGTTTTCATCGAAAAAGATACATGGCAAGGAATATTTCTCAACTGCTGAAGATCAATCAGTTCTTGAAGTTTTAGTGGATCATAACGAGAAGCGAGAAACTCCTTATTCACATCCTAAATTAAAAAATGCATCATGATTGATGGGTGGGATTCAATCACATGTGTTTTCTCAAATTTAGTAACCAGGCTTCAAAGACGACAATCCTCAGCCGGACTGATTTATTGAGCAAGGTCAGCAGTCATCAAAACCTTGGATTGCTTTGGTGATCTTTGAAACTTGGGTAGCATACCAGTTTCCACCTTAATTGCATGCAGGGGACCTTGATTGTTTATACTGCTGTGCCCTTTCATCTCTTTGGTGTTTTTAAAGTTTAAACATCAGCATTCCTGGGGAAATTTGTTAATTTGTTCACAACAATTAGGGTATACTCCGTAAGAACCATCATGTGGGTTTTATTGAATCAGCGATCACAGTGTTCAAAGGATCTGTTGCGACTGTGGGGGAATGTACATTAAAAATTATGGACTGCGGAGATATGTATGAATAAAAAGCTCAATGCAGTGAAGTTCCTTCACGGCCCGTTTGGTTGGTAATAAACTGTGATAAAGATTAAAATATGATTTTGTTAAGGAAGACACCTATAATCCTGTGAAAAACATATTTCTATTCCCAAGCTTGAATTTTCGTCATATTTTCTAGGATTTTTTTGTCAGAAAATACCTTTTAAAACACTTTGTTTGTGAAAAAAACCTTATAAAAAAGTTGTCAAACAGGACCTAAAAAACAAAAAATTTGGCAAAGAGGGACCTTTACTCATCTTTTCAGCATTGACTAGACTTCTCCCTCCAAAAAATCACGTAACCAAGGGTGAAAGATGTGTAAACGAATCCTAAAGAACAACAAGTACAAACAACATTCAACTAAAAACCCAACAACAACAGTTTCCAACCCAAAATTCATCAATTATGTTAACTTTATCAACATGTATCTCAGAATTAAACCCTAATTTATGTTAAACTTATTATAGATTACAAACGAAAATATAACCCTTAATTTTTTTGGAGGGAAAAGTCCAGTCAACATCGGAGTTCTTTGATCAGTGTCGGAAAGATGAGGGAAGGTCCCTCCTTGCCAAGTTTTTTTTTAGGTCTTGGTTGACAATATTTTTTTTATAAGGTCTTTTTTCACAAACAAAGCGTTTTAAAAGGTCTTTTCTGACAAAAAAATCTTATTTTCTATTACCATTTGTGAAATAAGGTATTGGATAAGAATGAATATTTGTGAAGAAATTAAGATAAATTGGAATTATGTTTGCACCACTATGAGAATTAATATTGTTTTTTTTTTTTCCAAAATTACATATGAATTCTCATTGTTGTTACTTATGACTGGTTACGTGATCAATCTTACTTGTAAGTTGTAATAGTCTTGGCAGTTGAATTTAACTTTTCTTATTCTTCATAACACATTGCATGACTTCCTATTTGAATGACAAAGAAGCTTCCAGAGAATGAACAGTAATTGCCTCCTCATAGCTCAAGTTCACGCAACTCAAGGTATGTAATCCAATGACTTGAAAATTGGTTTTATTCAAGAATTGTGCAAAATGAATAAAATTTGCTTGTGTTTTAGATTTGTTATGGTAAAAGTATTGCACCTTTTCTCAAGAGAAGCTCCTAGTCACAAAATTGCGTCCAAGTGAGCCGACTAAGTAATCATTCCCTTCGTTTCATTTTCCTTGCAACATGAATCCATACTAGGCTACTAAGACTGGCACACATCACGCAATCATCATTGAAATGATTACGTGTCAAAAAAATTGTGAATTTCATCGTAATTTTTATTACTATTTATTTAATATTAATACTGGTACTTAAAGAAATAAAAATTTGTAGAGGAAATACATTGTCAAGGATCAAAGTTCACAAGGCTAATAAGGATGAAATTTCTTACAAATCTATACTTAAATATTTAAAACATGAACTTTAAGCGCCACGTGTCATCCATTTGTCACTCCTTCTTAATTTATTTCTTTATCTTTTTTTTTTTTTTTAAAAAAAAAACACTTAGATGTCTCCTTACTCATATAACAATCGAGTTTCACTTTGATCCTCAATCTTGTGAAATCACATATCACAACAAATCAAATCACCATACTTGAAATAACTCAAAATCAAAATAGAAATCATACTTTTTGCTTCAAATAAGGAAAAAAAAATCCATAAATTTACATAATAATTGGTTTAAATAATAAAACCCGTGCATAGCACGAGGTTAAAACTAGTTACATTTAATTCCATTACCATTATTTATAATTGCTGATGAAATGAGCTATCACTCCTACCATTCTTCCAAACCTGTCCTTACCAAAAAAATTCTTCCAAACCTGTTAGTATAGTAGAAGGTGCATAATTGACCAAAATAATGCCTGCTTTCCATGGGCATTTCAAGTACAAACATTGATTATCAAAGCAGGAATACCATTCTAAAATAAATGTAATTGGCAAGAGTACTCAAATTAATTATTCCGCTATGCATGTGAAATGTAGATTGATTCAGTTCTCATCGAGATTGTCTATAGCTATATGGGAACTTCCCTGTACCATATATCACTCAATCCAAGTAAATATACAGTTGGTTTAGCAAAGGTAGCTCAATGTCACGTAAACAAGGGACAGTTACATTGCACGGAAATAATATATAGACATATAGTATATAGTCCTCACATAAAATATGACCAATAAAATTTAAAAAAAATAAGATTCAAGTAAATAGAAAATTGGGGGGAGATCTTGAGACCCATGCAATTTATTAATAGAAAACCATTGCATGCAAGGTTTTCATACAACCATTGTATGTGTAGGTTTATCCTATTGTATTCCTTGGTCACAATGTCTCAGTAGTAGGACTCAAGTTTCGAATTTTGGTGTTACATGATTTTCCAAACTAGTAAACTCTCTTCAAGGTTCAATATTTGAGAAAATTGTGCAAAAAAAAGTATCCCTACGAGGCTATGACTTCTGCAAGCCATAATAGAGTCGCAAAAGAACAGTCAATCACATCAAATTGACAAAAACAATAATGAGAGCAGTAAACATTGCATATATATTTAGGGTTTTCTCTAATGTAATCAATCTTCCAACATTATTATTCAAGCTTTGCAAGGATTTACATGCACATGTACCTTTTGCGAGTTCATATAAGAGGAAATATGCATCACCCCAAATAACCTAGTCGATCAAAAGAATATAAATGCAACTTTTTCGTGTTAGAGTGATCTAATGATAACCAAGAGGAGCTGGTGCTTCTTTCAGTTGCCTGCCCTGGAAATGGACATCCTGCATGGTCAAAACAATGCACTTCATCAGTTCAATTCAAGTCACAGTCAATCAGCCATACACTCATATCATATGGTAACAAGCTGCCATAACTTTATGAGCCAAACAATATGCAACTATACAAACCTACATTGCAAATAAAAAGTAGCTAGTTTAACATTTTCTTGTGAGACCGTCTGACGATATGATACAACTTTTGATTAAAAAACTGTAACTTTTTATCATAAAGCTTTAACGTTTGACCTAACTAGAGCAGTTTCTACGATCTTTTGGTGGGAGATTCCTATTACACAATCACAGGTGCAACCTTCTGACTATCCTAAACAATGAGTTTTTTTTTTTTTTTATTTTAAAAAAAGGTAAGAAGGCCACTATGAGATTTGAGCCTCAGACCTTTTGGATAAGAGGTGGAGGTGAAGGTGGAGCCACCGCTCTATATTCCACTCAACGAGAGAGGGTTTGGATACTATGAAAAAAAAAACAGATTTTCAAGGAAAAAATAGGAGGCAATTAGAATGGCTGTGCAGCCTGTGCCACACTAAAGGCAGATATCTTCATCTCTATATGAAATTAATTTATAGAAGCCACATATAAGACATATAACTAGCAATGTAAAAGCCCATGGATCAGTAATAGACAGTAAAGAATACAGGTTAATTCAAGTACTCACAGAAGCAAAATGATTGACATCACGATGATGAGCTTCATCAGCACGGATCACAGTTATAACATCCTTCAAAGTAGCATCCTTTGGCAGCCTCCAGTAGTCAATAGCAATAGCAGGAGCACGCACATCTTCAATTGCACCACTGTCTATGTCCTTCAGATACTCTGTATATGAATGAATTGCTTCTTCCTCCAAGTAACCAACCACTCTGTGTGCCAGTTTAGGAGACAGCAAATACAGCACAAAATAACAATTAAAGAAGACTCCTTGTACAGTAAGAACCAATAGCCTTTCATACCACTTGGGCTGCACAAGCTCCACCATTGTCATTAGATGCATTCTCTCATTCTCAGCTTCTTCAAGCAATGCTTTGATCCAACCACCGCTCTGCTCGAACCTCCGGAGAGACCTTAGATGCAACAGCATCCCGCCAACCATACCAGGAACTGCAGCCACTGTCTCAAGCATCATTGCACGACAACCATAACGCCTCTGCAATTTATCATTTTTTCATGACACTCAAGAAAATACAACAGTTATAATGTGCATTTTTATTAAGGCTGATATTTGCTCATAATTGAGCTTTAAAGCCACTTGTTTCAATCATATTTCATAGTTAAAACATACTTGCATATTATTAATAAAAATCATTACAAATGCATAATTATGTATAGGGCATTTCAAAATATACTTCTGATTTTGATGACAGGATCTATAGAAAGAGGGGAAGAGCAAAGACCAAGCATACACATTATCGGGTGTGTGTGTGTGTGACTATGACCAATAACTATACACATGGAATGGTGATATACCGAGTTTTTAAACACAAATACCAAATTGAAACACATACAAGTATATAAAATACAAAATACTAAAAGAAGATAATCATAGTCCTACACATTTACTTCCCATCAGTTCACCTTAAAATGATCAGCAATTCAACACAGTGGAAAAGCTTTGCGTTGTCATTTTATTTATATTCCTTAATTGAATTAAGGAACCACAAATATAGGCTGCTATTTCTTTATCCTAAACACTGAGACAGTGACAATTCATGAATTCCACCAAAATGGGTCTCAAATTCTCAATACAGTGCTCTAGCTAGCTCTTAAAGGCTATATACATACCTTAAAGAAGATATCTGTTGGAATCCTCAGAAGTTTCACTGTCCTGCAAGCAAATTTGTCGGCAAACGTCTTCGGTACATGATGTTTGCTCAGGTCAATTGATAAATCGGCTTCATAAGTCTCCCATGGCTGTAAGGAAGTTCTCAATTCATTGAACAAAAAGGAAACAACTTGAAAACTGTCTAATTAGGCCTTGTTTTTTTAGAACTAATTAGTTTGATCTTAACTGGACTAAACTGAATTACACTTGACAAGAAATAAATCTAAAAGAACAGTCTTATTCACACATTTGACATATATGCGCTCTTATAGTTTTATATACTTCCTAATTCCTGTGCTTCTTATGTAATGGAATAGTTAATACAGGAAAGCCTATTCAATTACCAGGCTGATTGCAAATAGTAGAGATTTCCATTGGACCAAGTAAAAAGTACATCCAGCATGACTAGGCATCAATCACTAACACCTAGACAGTGCAAAATTGATCCGAGATCTGAAATCCAATCTGAAATACTCAATCCGAGTCACAATTTCGGTCCAAAAGGACAATCTGAAATAGCATCCGAAATCCGAAATAATCCGAACCGAATTCAAATAGGTCCGATCTAAACTCATCCAATCAGTTTGCCCTTTCAATGAAGCCGTATATGGAGAAACAATAAAGTAATTGACAACTCAAAAGAGTAACAATTATATTAAATACATATATTATTATTATTATTATTGAACAAAAAGAAAAACCATAATAAAAAATCTTATCACCATTATCTACGAGCTGATCAAAAATCACCATTAGAGTATTAGACCATTAGTAATACCAGAGAACAGAGTCCATTCAGATGGGGGAAAATACCCACTTCTCACACATTGGTATCTAAAAAAATATCAAATGTTATTTTATGTATAAAGTTATAAACAGTCTGGTTATTTTATTTTTACCTCATATCTGTCATACTCAATTACTCATAACCTTACTAGTTACCTATTTTATTAAATCAGATTAGATAAATCAAATTAGGCTGTTTTTTTTATCTATGTTTATCATTGTTAAATGAAATGAGTATATTCTAGTTCCACATTGAAAATATTATTATCTCTATTATATAAGATAAGGAGAGCTATGGTGTCCTCCCGTAAAAAGTCCCCATTACCCTTAAAAGTTTCTAAAAACTCAATCTATATCAATACTAATTACTAAGGAAATTTTTTGGATCTTTTTTTATTTTATTAATTGAAAATATAACAAAATATATAATTAAAAAAAATAATATACAAACACCAAAATTCATATTATTTATTTTTCTACAAATAGATATAAATTATCACAAAAATACTTTACCCTTTGATAAAAGTGCAAATTTGATAAGCGAACAAGTGTAGTAGATGAACATTTTCTTTTGTTCATTGTAATGAGATATTTATTTTTAATTTATTATTATGTAGAATAGTAAGTATTGGACAAATAGTGAATATTTTTAATCTTCTCAAGTTATTTGTTGCTCATTTTTAATTGCATATATCTTTTCTAATCTTGCACATGTGTTTGCTACTAATTTAGTTGTCATAAGATGCTAAGAGCTAACTACATTAATTATTAGTCATCAAGTATTTTTTTCATAGATGCTCAAAATTTCCAATATTTGAATCTTAATTTATACAAGTTAGAGGTGTGCAAATAATCTTAATTCATAATTCTTTAAACAAATTAAAATATTTTTTCTCATGTACAATTGAAATTTTATGATGAAAATTACTAAGATTATTGTAAAAATTAAACTACTTATTTAAACAAGTTTGTATGTAGACTACTATTGCATAATGTATGTGAACTCAGTTACTCATATGCAAACTATTTGTTTGTAGTTTGTTGTACTATTGTCTAAGGATGATTCCAAAAATGTCAATCGCACACGTAACATAGATTAAAAAAAAACTTAATACCCAGAGTATATAAGTGAAGGGGGAAGGGGGAGTATTTCTAATACCATGTTTTAATTACTATGCTGTATTTATAAGTACGTCAATTTTTTCTATTACAATATGGATGTGAATTTAAATACAAGCTTTCGATTTTGATTTTGTTACTATTGAGTAGCATTTAAGCTCAAACCTACTAATTACATCTCATTTTTTTTCTTAATTAAGATAAGTAATTTTTATAAACATAGTTCACATTTGGGCAGATCAAGAAATTAGAATCGATCAGATCAAACACAATACAAAATTTTACATAAAGCTCGCATAATGGGTGAAGTATGGAGCAGTATAGTGTCGTTCCATCTCCAATTTTCAAGGTAAGAGATTCAATCACCCAGCCCAATTTTTCAAATTTATTTAACACAAACAGCAAAACAGGGAGGAGACAATGTACTATATACCATTTGCATATCTTCACACATTACTGTCTTAAGTTACTGAAAGACGAGATGAAAATATTGCTCGAATTCTGCTCTTGAGAAACTAATGAAAAAAAAACAGAAAAATAGTCATTTAACTGCCTATAGCAACATGTTATACACAGAGTAATTTCCATTGGAAAAACAATCAAGCTGATTAAAACAATAAATTATTGCAAATAAAATTAAAAAAAATGATATTATCTTTACCATAAAGCAATTCCAAGCCCATTTAGTACCATCTTCTTTCATAATTTCTTTCTTAGGAATTGACCAGTAGCTAGAAACCACAGCGACGCCGTCCTCCTTCTTTTCTACGGCTTTACTGTCTCTCTTCTCTACCGACGACGGAGAAGACGAAGACATATTCCGCCGAAACTCCGTCATAGAAAAGATGAAACGGTGATTTTCCGGCGAAATCAAACCACCACCGCCTTCAAGAATCCGACGTCCGCCATTGACGGACGAAGAAAGCGAAAACGCCATTGATGAAGATGATGAAGCTCTCATCATCATCATCAAAGCAGAGTTAGTTACCAAACGATTCATCTTCTTTCTTAAAGATATTTTTTGAATTTTTTTGACTATTTGTTTTTTTAATCCTCCTGAAAATGAAGAAATGATTGTTGTAGTAATGAAAAAAAAGGGTAGGAGTGGCGCCGTGGCGGTGTAATTTATTTTTGTTAAATAGTGAGGGGTATAATTGGAATAACAGGGTAAAAGAAGAAGAAAGTGTAGGTTTGGAAAAACGACAGCGTGGCAGTTAAGGCAAAGGAGCGTTGTGAAAAGACAATGATGGGCTTTAGAAATGAAAGAATTTACGAGTTGTTGCCCCTTACTTGTTTTCCAAGTATACTGGAATTCTGGCAGAATGTACGGACGTTTATCATCTTGCTATTCTTTGGGAATCCACGTGTCACTGTTCAGATATCTTTTTTTTCATAATTCCCCGATAAATAATGTTTGATCCAGGCTTTAAGGCCCAATTAGGTGACGGTCTAAAACTCAAGGGCCAATTTATTAAAGTAGCCCACTTGAAATGGCCTTCTGATTTGAACAAGTGTATTGAGTAAGGATCCAACCTAGTTCTATTTGATCTGCAAAAAAATTAAAAGAAAAAAATAACAACAATAAGTCAACCTAGAATTGGATTTCGATTGTCTAATGGTGAGATAAGGTCATACAATCTGACACAATAATTTCACTTTTAAAAAATTCTACTATGAGTTAGCGCGGAAAGTTTAAAAATATCCAAAAATTTAATCCAACACAATATGGAGTCAGATTTTTCTATTTGGTTAAGTTGTACTCCTCCTGTTTCTAATTTCTAATCAAGTTTGTAATCTTACAACATTTTAAACTCAAAGAGTTCTTCTAAATTATTCTCCACCTATTAGAAAAAGTATAATCACGTATGGTCTTGTTTGCTTTGGCTCAATTATTACTTTATGAATACCAATTATATTAAAAAAATGACAGAAAAAAGATATTAATGTCAAATATATGTATTAACTTTACACATTTATAAAAGCAACTGTCTATCATTATAAAGTGGACATATTTATCAAACCTTATTGGACTTGTAAATGGACATCTTGTGACGGGTGTGGCCATGCCCGTTTAGGCGTTAATCATTTTAAGGCACTCATTTATTTACCTCAAATTAAAACTACTTTTTATTGGAAATTTAAAGCATTGTTTTGATTAAAGTGCAAAATATGTCGTTATATACTTTTTTTCTTACATAGAGTTGTGTCACATCATACATAATGTCTTATGCTCTATAAATGGCCAGACCTACGTTGAATGAATGATGACTTTTATTATACTCTTCCATAATTCAAGAAATTTCTCTAATTAGGTATCATCAATATACATCTTCAAACATAATTTTATTTGCAATATGGATGAGAATAACATTTATATACTGTGTAAACTTCTTTCTATCTCATCATCAAGTAAAATTTCATATAACTCGTGCTCTTTTATAAGGTTGAAATATTACTTTTCAGAAAGTGATTACATGCCTATAAGTTTATTTTCTTTATAGTGGTTGATACACTTTGGTTCCCACACATTTCCGTTTCCAGAAATTCTCTAACATTGTATAATCGACCTAAATACTATATAAAAAACAAACAAATAGACCAGCTCATCAAATATAAAATGAAGGGTTTAAGGTGAATCTGAGACAAAAAAAATAGGTTAAATCACTGAATTCTTGACTTTTTCAATGGAAAAGTTGAATTTAGTGCCTCAAAATAAAATTTAAATACTATATGGTGTGTTAGTACAATTTTTTTATTAAGGTCTTGTATAAAAAAAAATACTATTGAGTATATTTTATAGGTGCATTATGGCAAACAAAAAAAAAAAAATTAAGTTGAAGTGGAATGTTGGGGATGAACCGAAGTCATGTCGGAGTTAGATTATTGAAGTCGGAGTCAGATTATGCATAATCTGATCCAAGTCTGATTCATTGTAAAACTTGAAATCCCTAAATTCATTGTTTAACTATACTAATTAACATTAAACTTTCACTATCTACATTTTCATTGCTTGACTACTAACATTGATCAATCAAGTGTCACAATAATTAATCTATTACACTAACAACTCGTTTGGTTATTAGTAATAAATTGTGGTTATTAGAATGGATTTGATATATATTTCGTTAAGGAACAACCTTAAGATTCTGCTTATGGGAAAAATATTTCCATTCCCAATCTTCAATATTTTCATATTTTCTATTATCATCAATTAACATTGGGTAGGGTGGTATTGGATATGAGAATTGATATTTGTGAAGAAAATTAAATAAATTGGAAGTAAGTTAGCACCGCCATGGCCCATAGGAATAATGAATATTGATTTCCTTCCAAATTTAACTAATAAACCTATTTTATGATGAGTTACCAAACAGCTGCAAATGTTATACATAAACATTAAAGAGAAGGTATTTTGTCAGACCAGTCCGACATAAGATTACTGTCAGACCAGTTCAATTGGACCTTGGACCTGGACACAAGAAGTTTTTGCCTTTTGAGTTATTTTGGGTATTTTGAGTCATTAGTATTAGTAAAAGTTGTCATTTATGAGTCTTGTTAGGATGTGCATGGATCAAACTTACAAAATTTTCTCCATTTTTTCCCAAGTTTCGGGACGAAACTTCTTTTAAGGGGGGTAGACTGTAATACCCCACAATTTTGGTCATATTTTATACGATTATTGATTATTAAAAAGACTATTTTATACCACGAATATATTATTTGCATATATTTTCAAGTTAAAAATATTTTTCAAAAAAAAATAATAATAATAATTTAAATAAGTCCTATTTTCACATGTTAATAACTAGAATTTTATGATATGAATTTAATTTAAAAAGGGTTCTCTTGGACTTGTAAAGCCAATAGGCCAATTAAGCATTCATAAGCCCAATTACTTCCATTGGAATTGTAAACAAATCCTAACCCAAAACCAATAAACCAATTAAGTAGCCCAAAAGTAATAATCCAAAACCAATAAACCAATTAAGTAGCCCAAAAGCCATAATCCAATTAATAAGCCCAAAAAAAAAAATTAAAAAGGGGAAAAGCCCCAAGATTACACCGCTAAGGGGGGGATTAGGAAATATTTGCAAAATTACTCCCTAATATTCTACCAAGCAAAATTTGCCTTTTTAATCACCCAAAAATCTTTCCATAACTCTCCCAACCATCATATGCTTGATCACCAAAAATAATATCTTCCTAAAACATGACTCAATCAAATAATTTTGATCATCAAATTATTTTCATGATCCCCAACTTACCATACTACACATACCTTAAACACTATAAATACCCCCTAATTCAACCCATTTTACACACACAAAAATTACAAAAAATTTCTCTACTCCTTGTCCAATCTCACGGCATTCTCTCTAAAAAAAAATAAATAAAATAAATAAATAAATAAATTCTCAAGCTCCGGCAACCACCATCACCACCACCGGCAAGTGTTTTCCGACCCTCTTTTGTTTTATTAAATTATTTTATTAAGTTATATATTATTGTTTAAAACATTAACTAATCTTAAAAACTATAGATTATAAAGTTTTTATGTAAAATACTTCACTACTGATAATAAGTTCTTAAAATTTTATGGGTTTTAGTATTTTATTATAATTATTACAATAATTCGGTTTTATAAAAAAAAAATATATAATAATAATAATTATGATGTCCGAATAATAATAATAATAGTGATAATATTAATAAGTGTTTAAAATCCTACTACTAATATTATGATTTTAATATCCTGATACTTATATAAACTTTATTACTTATACTATAGTTTTAAAAGTATTAGTAGTCATGCACATCTTAGGATCTCACTTTGTTAGTAAGAATATTTTGGTAACCTTATATTAATTATAGGTTGTATTAATTTTGTTTAGGACGCTCTCGGTAGGATTCCTTAAGTGTTCAAGTTAGTTGTCCGAACCGAACGAAAGGTACGTTAAGTGGCTAGATACCTTATTAAATGTGTTATATGATTTTTTTCTATGTGTTACTTGTTACATGATATAATTTGTGTTCAACTAAAAATTATATTAATTTAAAGTTTGATGACAAAATTATTTTACATTTTATTAACCTATTATTTTTGTCATGAAATTCCTAGTTTTTGGTAATAATATCAAATTATTATTTGAACCATCTTATTATGTTAGAAAGTAAAAGATTTGAATCTTATTAGATTTTGGAAAGTTAAAAAAATATATATATATTCTATGAAAGATTTTGGAAATATTTTTATTGATATTGTTATGTCATTTTGAGGGATTAAGGAAACAAAGAATTTTGGAAAGTTTTAATCAAGAGTATATCTTCTTATTACTCAACTCTTAGTATATTAAAAATATTTTGGTAACCCCACAAGCTTTATAAACTTATTATTTGTTTTGTAATCCCACTATGCGGATTTGGTTGATAAGACTATGGACTTTGTATGACCTAGTCTTTCCTCAAGGATAGCCTTTATACAGGAAGATACTAACTTGGGGGGTGTGCACACTTAGAGGAGGATTTTGGGGTATAGGAAAGTTTATTTTCAATATTTGAGTTTTTATATTCAATATTATTATTGGCTTAGAATATCTTTGGAAATGATGATTTGGATATATAATTAATATAACTTGAGTATTTCAAAAGCATGTTTACTAAATAAAGTTTATTTTTACATATCTTGCACTTAAATGTACTTAGCATATTTTTGCTAACCCGTACTTTGTTTTGTTTTTGGCTTGGCCCTACTTATCATTACGATGAGTAGTTAGGTGATGATATCTGAGGATTTTATGTGTGGAATCGAGGGGAACAAGGGCATCATCAACCTAGCTTAGGATTTAATTATATTTTTTTATGCATTAACTTTATTAGTACAATTATTTAATCATTACTTTGTATTAATAAAGTAGTTTTAATTTCCGCTGCAAGTTAGTATCAAAGTAATTTAGTATAGCCGTACGTTATTACGTGGCGGTAATACGCCCAAGTCTATCTCTACGGTATTTTGTATGTATTTTTATGGTATTTCCGTAGAGGGAGATTTGGGGGTGTTACAAACCTGGACAAGTTTTGTTGAACCTGGACACATGTTGTTAAACCTGGACAAGTATTGTTAGCCCTGGACACATATTTGTAAACCTGAACACAAATTTGTAAACCTGAAAATATATTTGTAAACCTGGACACATGTTGTTGAACCTGGACACATATTACTGAACCTGGACACATATTATTGAACCTGGACATAAATTTGTAAACCTGGTGAAACTTATTGAACCTGGAAACATATTGTTTACCCTGGACACATGGACCTGGACACATATCGTAAAATTTGGACATATATTGTTGAATTTTGACACATGTTGTTAAACCTGAACAAGTATTGTTAGACCTGGACACATATTTGTAAACCTGAACACAAAATTGTAAACCTGAAAATATATTTGTAACCCTGGACACATGTTGTTGAACCTATGATAACTTGGTTTATTATATTTTTTCTTCCTTATTTTGTATGGTTTTATTGTGCTAACCGTGCTCTTAGGAGCCGTTTTGCAGCTAATAAGTACGTCGGTTTGGAGTGTTTTGTGTCTTTTCCATGTTTTTGACAGGTTTTTGATAAAAGATGCTCTAAATGGGACAAAAACCATCAAAGTACACCAATCTAGTCAAAGGAGAAGCATTAGGATGTCATGGTGAGTGTCAGAGAGGTTTTGGTGAAAATTAGTGAAGAATTGGCTTGAAATTGTTCGATTCGATTCGAATGATTTTGACCACCTCTCACTATTTTGGATATAACTCGAGATATGAATATCGGATTGAAGAGATTCTAGCAGCATTGGAAAGTAGATTCAAAGAGCTTTCCAACGGTAGGTCATAAGCTCAATTCCGACTTGAAACGAAGGAGTTATGGACGTTCGAAGTCAGTGCATCAAACCAGACCCCGGTACCGGGGTCTGTGCAAGCCTTACCGGGGTGGTTGCTGCCCCTGCTCCTCTCCTTTTCTTTGAAGCCAGAATTTCCCAGCATCGGCCCCGGTACCGGGGTACATGTACCTCGAACCGGGGTCTCTGCACAGTTCTTCACTCGACATTTTCCAGAAGTACGTATCTGACTCCAGCGACAACCCCGGTACCGGGGTGCATGTACCCCGTACCGGGGCCAGCGCTACGGGCTCCGTTTAAGCCCAATTTTGCCTATAAATACCTCTTTTAATCCCTTGTAAAGATCTTATGCTTTCTTTAGGTTTTTTCCTGTTTTCTAGGGGTTAAAAATTAGAACTTTCTCTTGTAAACATAATTTATTTTATTTCCAATTCAATTAATCAAGTATTCAATTCAAGATATTCCTTCCTTTAATTCTGGTATTGTTTTTCTCTCTTTATTTTATTTACGCTTTTGATCATGATAATGTTTATTGCTTTGATTCTTTTAAATATTTGTGAGTAGTTATTTAGATCTAGGGTTTGGGAAACTTATGTTTGATTGATTTAAATTAATTGAATCTTTTGTTCTTTAATTCATGACTAGTTTTAATTTCCTAAAATCTGTTTTGAACATATAAATTTGAGTAATAATCTAGTCGGTAGCCGAAAGGTGAAAACTTCATTAAGACTTAAGATTTTAGGCAGATTTATTTAATAAATTGCGAGAGCCTGTTATGTAAATCTGTAGATCTAATAAATTGTGAAAGCCTGTTAGATCTTGGTTAGAATTTGTTAATGAATTATTGAACATTGGAATTCAATTAGTTTATGATTTCATTCATAAAACCCTAAACCATAGAATTTCCTTCATTCAGTTAATTCCAATAAAAATTCAATCTTTATTTTCTGTTCTTTAGTTATTAGTTATTTAGGATTAATTTGTTTCTCTGTGGATTTCGACCCTACTTATCACTATTGCATTAGTATTGATATATAGGTTATTTTTGACGGGTTGCGACGCCCTGTCAACCTGGACACATAATATTAAATCTGGACACATAGTATTGAACCTGGATTGTTGAACCTGGACATAAATTTGTAAACCTGGTGAAACTTATTGAACCCGGAAACATATTGTTTACCAGCATGGACACATGGACCTGGACACATATTGTTAAATCTGGACATATATTGTCAAACCTGGACACATATTGTTGAGTCTGGGCATAAAAAAAAATACAAGTGTTGGACGGTCCGACGGTCGGACTGTCCGACACAATACTTTCACAACACTAAAAACATGTTTGGTATTGTTATTTTTAGGCCAGGTGTTGAAATGGAATCAAATAACCACTTCCATTATCTATTGTTTGATATGAAATGTTAATAAAACATTCTACTACATTTCTTAAGGGTAAATATTACCACCGTGTAACTGTTTTGTACCCTTTTCAGCCTTGTGGAAACAAATTCCTATCATTTCCTTTCTAATTTATTTTCATTTCCTTAATTACACCAAACATTGTGTCATTTAATATTACCTATTCTCTTTCTATTTTGTTTCCATTCCTAAATTTATGTCAAACACCTCATTAATGTATTTTTAAAATTGGTAATAAAGTAGGTCCATGCCATAATTATGTGTAATTTTGTATGATCAATGTTTGATATAAGTTATAATATTTTTATTTCCACATCTTACATACCCTTCTACCAGTTTTATTATCAATTTTCTTAATTGCTAATTTTACTAGATTATCAAACTAAGCTAAAAGCCTACTCTTGTAATGATCATTTAGAATATCTGGATCACTAGTTTTTAAGTGCCCCAAAGTTGTGGAAGTCATGAATATTTTGGAGCATGAAGGATGGAAAATTCCTAAGCCTAATGATAATTTAGATATGATGCAAAACCTATGCAGCATTAAAAACAGAGGGAGTAGAAATATTTTCAAAATGAAGCGTTGTTTGGTGGTTCATGTGGATTACTCACAATAAACTCGTTTTTAATAACCAAAGCTATTCTAGTAACCAGATAATAGAAATTAAATGACAAGGAGCTACCTTCAAAATTAAAGAAAAAGTAAGGACGCAAACATTTCTTTGCAGCTTCATAATACAAAAAATATTGCCACTGAAAATAGGAGGTATAT
Source organism: Salicornia ramosissima (assembly GCA_951394345.1). Lineage (NCBI taxonomy): Eukaryota > Viridiplantae > Streptophyta > Magnoliopsida > Caryophyllales > Amaranthaceae > Salicornia > Salicornia ramosissima. The sequence goes on from OX596233.1 coordinate 50,280,885, forward strand.
ATCCACACACAGTATATTGAGAACTTCCCCCGCAAAATATGTTCAAATTGAATTTTGATGGATTCAGAATCAACAATAGTTCAAGTGCTCTTGGTTTAATTTTACCATAAGAGACCATAATACAGACATAATGATATCTAAAGCAAAAGCACTCCATAAAAACCCATCTATTTCATTTGCAGAAGCCTCGACCTTGAAGGAAGGAATTCCCCAAGCCAGAACTCTAAACATTGATAATCTACTGATTGAAGGAGATAGCCTAACTGTTATAAACGCTATCAAAGCAATTTGGAAGACGCCTTGGGAAATCAACTCCATACTCCAAGACATTAAGCTAGACCTTCAAAGCTTTTGTGACTACCGAATATCACATCGAATTAGAGAAACTAATCAAGCAGCAGACTACTTAGCTTCAAAGTCCGTTAGCTCCTAAGTCCTTTATTGTATTGTTCAACCGTGCCTAAGTCACCTGATTAAGGGAATTTAAAGTCAACATGCACATAATAATCAGTTTTGGATTGCTTATTAAACACTTTCTGAAGATCTGCTTAATGCATAATATATATTATCTCTCCCCACTCTAGTTTGGTTGTCTCAAGTTGACCAAGGTAATCTTCAAAGCCAATAATTCAAATAGTAGTTTTCTATGGTGGGTGTATTAAATTGTGAAGATTTTTTATAAGGAAATTTATGGTGAATTTTTTTTCCTAAAGAAAGGAGGAGTTAGTCAAGTAAGTAGGGGTCTTCAACTTGATTTGATTCGAACAGTTTGATTCATGATCTAACCTTATTATCTCCTCGCCCGATACGGAAATTAATTTTAAAAAATGATCAAATTATTAAAAAAATGATTAGGAAAATAGCATTCAACTTCACTTTTATTAATTTTCTCAATTCACTATGTTTGGACCTTTATAATCTTACGAATGATCCGTCAAATAATTACAAAAGTGATCAAAATATCCTTTACAATATGTTCGAATAGAAGGAAAGGGAGGGACTAAGTGAGAGAAGGGGAGGGAAAAATAGGATTGATTTGTGCTATCTTTTTAATGAACCAAATCCTTTCCATGTTAAAGAGATTTAGAAGGAAAATGCAACCTCATTTTCTTTGTATATAATTGAGTTTCATGCTACCAAGTATGTTGTGTGTATGTGTGTGGCCCAAATTCCTATTCATATGTCAATTGTCTTATTCTCATGAGGGATAATAGAGGTACTAGAATATGAGGAAATTTCCTCATTTGTCAATTAGCTAATTCTATTTTATACAAATGTATTTACTAAATCATATATATTAACTGCTAATTGATACAAGCAATAAGCATTAAAGGGGTGTTTCTAGGACACACTCGTGAACCAATAACCCTTGTTCATCAGTGGCGGAGCTAGAATTTTTTTTATTACGGGGGCCGATATTGATATCACACTAAAGTAATAGAATGGTATAGAGCAAAAAATGTTACTAGTGAGTCTCAAACCCTAGTTTAAGGGAATATAAACAAGCAATCAAACCAATTGAGATGCTATATTTTTATTATTTTGGTTCACTTAAAATGTATATATACTATCAATTTTGGGCAAGGGGGAGGTCGAGGCCCCCGCCAGCCCCCCTTGGCTCAGCCCCTGTTGTTCATTTTGCAAGACTTTTGAGCAAGACATCTACGTACGATATAGGAGACCATCCCACGTTTGGCAAATTATTCTACTGATCGAGGTCTATCTCCTTCAAGCAATCACTTTTTCACTGGCTTGCCATCTAGCTCCTTCACATCTATCCTGATTGGGAATAATTCATCAATCATCTACTATGATAGAAAACCTTAGTTGTAACGTCACATTTGTTAGTAATGACGCAAGCAGAAATAATGTCAAGATGAATAGTCAATTCAAACAACTAAAAGGGAGCTTAGATTAATACTATATATGGTTTTAGGGAACTACGTTATACCTAGGCCATAAGTTTATTTTTAGGCACCCCTTATGTTTACAATGATACTTATTTTTGTGGCGTTACCCGTGATACTTCTGAGGCTTTCTAATACGCTTAAGGTGTTAATTAGGTAAATGAGCAAAATTAGAGAGAGATAGAAAAAAGAAAACATAAATGCGGAATTTATTGTGCATGCAAAAATAAAAATGTTACATCTAATTTGAAATTTTCTAGAATAGAAAGTGTTGAATCTAATAAAAAACACAAGAATTAAGAATGACACATGTCATGTCATGCTAGAAAGGTGGTCAATTGTTTTAGGTATGAGACTTTTGTATGTAAAGCCATTCCCATATTTTCTCATAACAGTAACGACTCGTTTGGTAGCCGGTTCTAAATCATGGTAATGGAATGAATTTATAACTAAATTCGGAAGGGAAATCATAATCCATTCCCATGGTGGTGCTATCTTAGCGCCAATAATTTATCTAATTTTCTTCACAAATATCAATTCCCATCAAATACCACCCTCCCCAATGGTAATGGATGAGAAGAAAAATACCACCATACTACATTATCTTTAATTTCTACCCAAAATCAATTTTGCTTCATATATTCTAATTTCCCATCAATATAATATACATACTTCTACTTGACTATTGTTTTACATATATGCATATACACATTTATGCATCTTTTCGTGTGCTTAATTAATTAAGTAATTGACACATAAATAGAGGCGGCAAAAGTTCATCTTACCAGAAATAACTCACTCAAAATCCGAAGTTATAATTTAGATCGATTCCACCTTGATTCGGCCTGAACATGAATCAACCAGATTTGACAAAACAAATCACCTACAGAGTACATTCATAACAGTCACAAAACCCACACTAGAAATGCCATATTCTTTTGGTTTTATTTTTAAAATTTCAATTCAAACAAATCCAATTCAATTTAGTTCATTTAAATTCAAACTAGTTTTTTGTTCGTTTGATAAAATTGGTGATTTTAAAAACAAATTGAGAGAGACTATTATTAACTTGAATCAAATTGTTTTAGTCTTTTTTTTTTTTTTATAAAAAAATAAGGTTTAAAGTGTATAGAAATTAAAAGAGAGTGATTAATTAAGAAATAATGTAAGAATTCTAGAGAACTAATGATAAATGAAAGTTAAGTATTAAATTTGTCTTGATGAGAAAAAAGGAAAAAAAATAATAATTAAGCTAAAAAATTACACATGACAGAGTTAAATCAAAGATTAGCAAAGAAAATATACGTGACAATTAAAATTTCCTATCTTAAAAATTTAAGTATAGTTTCTGTCAAGTTTAGAATTTAGACTAATTTATTTCATATAAATTCAGTCCAATAGATAATGGATGGGCCCGGGACCACACAAGTTATCAACTGTTCACAATAAAATTATCAAATGTTCACAATAGAACTATCAAATGTTCATGAACATCACACTATCAAATGTTCACAGCAAAATTATCAAATGTTTACAATAAAATTATCAAATATTTATCAACATCAAACTATCAAATGTTTGCAACAAAATTATCAAATATTCATCAACATCAAATTATCAAATTTTCACAACAAAATTATCGCTTGTTCATCAACATCAAACTATCAAATGTTCACAACAAAATTATTACTTGTTCATCAACATCAAACTAGCAAATATTAAAAAATATATATATATATATATCAAATGTTCACCAGCATTAAAGTATGAAATGTTCACAATAAAACTACCAAATGTTCACAACAAAAGTACCAAATGTTCACAACAAAAGTACCAAATGTTCACAACAAAAGTACCAAATGTTCGGAACAAAATTACCAAATGTTCACAACGTCATTGAGACCGGGACCATGCAGCGGGTCCATACAATAATTTGCGAATTCAGTCCACTTTAATTGAGTCTAATACTCCATCTGTCCCCAATTGTTTGCAACATTTACTTTTTCACATCTCCCAACACACAAATTTAAATGAAAATATCTTTAGATACATATAATAAAAACTTATAACAATTACATATTAAAAAACTATACATTGAGCCAAATTAAACGAGATCCTATTTGACTATATTTTTTTATAGGTAACATTAGAGAGAGTCAAAATTGTCATGTGAACAATAAAAAAAAAAGTCACATTATTGCACATAAAAGGGGACGCAGGCAGTACCAAAAAAAACCTATTCAAAGCCATGCCTAAATGTCCAGCGGTCCATATCCCATAATTCTACCATTGACCCAAGTGTCAACCATCTACGTTGTCCGAAAAAATCCTGTAAAGTAAAATGAATCATGTGAAAGAAAAATAAAATAAAAACGCATAAAAAAGGGAAAAAATTCATATGAATCCTAACTATTGGACGTCTTCCAATATTAATTCAACTGTTAGTTATTACAATATAATCCAAACTTTGAGGGGTTTTTTTATAATATTAATCCCTATTAACCTTTGACCGGCTTCAATTTTCTTCGTAGAAAGGGAGGAATTTATAGTCAAGTACAATAAATAGGGAAAAGAGGAAAGATAACGAATACTTTATGAATTGGTGACAGTGGCGGAGGTAGTGTAGGTCCTAGTGGGTCCAGTGACTCTCCAGGGACCATCACAAAATTTCGAAATTTTTATAATAGGTTATATTTGATTTTGAAGTTGATGATTGTTATTCACGTTGCAACGACAAGTGTCGAAATGGTATTTTCTTGTAGGATGATTGTGAAACATAAATTATGTAATAGCATTGGAGCTCAAATGTCGAATGATTGTTTGATTACTTTTCTACATAGTGATTTGTTTATCGATGTTAAAATGAGTGATTTTATAAATGGATATTAAAACATGAAAAGTTGTTGTGAACAATTGCAATACACTATAAAAAAGGCCCATTAACGACAATGCACATTAATGACGGGTCTATATCCTGTCTAAAAGCAGATGTTTTATAATAGTTTTTGGTCCTGTCGTTAGAATTCACATAATACATAATCCAAACTCTATTAAATTAAATTGATTTATTTGCAATGGGATTGCGAGTTCGCGACGAGAAAAATCATTCAGGAACCCTCATTTTTAGGATGAGATGAGTCACATATTTGCAACTAGAAAAAATTATTTATGATACCCTTTTCTAGGACGGGGTCACATTTTCATGACTAAAATAATTGTCGTAAATCGTATCTTTTGTAGTATTGATAGTTTTATAGTATTATCTGTTTGTTTAGCAAATATTTTCAAACAAACATTTGCCAAACAAACAGATAGTACTATAAAAAAAGTACTATCTGTTTGTGACATTTAGGGCCTGTTCACTTAAACTTATCATAAGTTCAGTTCAGTTCAGTTCAGTTCAGTTCAGTTCAGTTCAGTTCAGTTCAGTTCAATTTTGTTTTGTTCAGTTCTGTTCAGTTCAGTTCTGTTCAGTTCAGTTCAGTTCAGTTCAGTTCAGTTCTGACGTTTTCCTTCATTATGTTAATTAGTTTGTTAATTTTGTTAATTTTGTTTTCTATTCTTTGCACAAACTAAGTTACAATGTTGACATTGTATTAATATTTAATATTTATTTTGTAACTCTAATATTTATTGTGTTCTAATATTGTGTTATAATATTTAATATTCACATTTTATCATTAAAATTTGCGAGAAAATAATAATTAAGAATAATAAAATTTATTGTAACTATAAGCTACAAGAATAGTAATAATAATAATTTTAATGATAGTAATAATAATTATAATAAAACTAATAATAATAATATTGATATTAATATGATTCTAATAAGATTTACAATAATATTTTTTTTACATCTACTAGTCTCCATAATCTACTAATTTTATTACATCGACTAATTTTTTATATTTACTAGTCTTCATAGTCGGTTAGTTCATCATCATCATCTTGGTCTTCTCCATCAACATCCTCCGGTTCCGGGATATTTGCCTGAATTGACTCCCATATTTGATTAGTTATTTGTTCTTGTACAATGTTCATAGTTTGTTTTCGTGTATCATCGTACATAGAATGATCTTCACTTGGTTCAATCATTTCAATTTGGTGTGTGAAAGGAATCCCTAGATCATGTAAACGAGTGAAGTTGTGTAGAGTACAACAAGCGACGATAATTTGCAATTGATAATCCAAAGTCATCTGTGGCATCCCCTTAGGTTGTAGGACCTTCCACCTATTTTTTAGAACCGCAAAGATCCTCTCAATTACATTTCGACACGAAGAATGTCGGTAATTGAATTGCTCATACTTTCCTTGTGGTGGAGTCCCGCGTCTGAAATCAGGCAAATGATATCTCGTCCCATGTCCTACATGTGGACTCAAGTACCCGACTGTGTTTGGATACGCCGAATCGACCACATAGTATTTTCCTATACAACAGAATGGATGTTAGTTTATCAAAGTGATGTTCTTTGCACATTTTATATAGGTAATTAAGCTTATTTTGTACCAGACGGGGGATGAGGGAAGCCCATTTTTGCATTTCCTAAGCTTCGCCTCCATACGGTTGAATCATGTGCACTTCCTTCGTAGCCTACATTGATGTGAGTGAACAACATGTTTAGTGAACACACTGCCAACACATTCCATGATTTGTTCCCATGACGATCTCTGAAGGCTTTGCTTTGAGCATCCGCAACAACTGCAGGTATATGGGTACCATCAATGGCACCAACACAATCCTGACACAAAAATGTTAGTTACACATTAATATAAAATTAGAAAGTTATTGTTAAGTAATATTAAAAATGACATTGAAAGTACCTTGAAGAAAGGCCATAATCTGCTGCTGTTCTGAATTTCATGAGGAGTTTCATTCAAACTTTGATATGGTCGAATTATTTGAGTCGACAATGTCTCTAAAGCACCTAATACCTCATGGAAATACTTTGAAACGATGCTTACCGAGTGTTGAAATCTTTCTGCACTGTCACGAACAGAAGCAGGTTTGGCTAGCATGTACACACTCATCCCAAGTTGCTCTTCAGTTCCCATATGTCTACCATTACCATCTTTCAGCAATTGCTGTTCTCTAAGGACATTAGCAAGATTTATGAACACTTCTCTTCTTAGCCGAAGTTGTTCTTTGCACAAGTTGTGATGGCATGTGAGCATCCTATGTATGAACTGATGACCTGATTCACCACCACAATGAAGAGGCAACCGTTGAACTCCAGTTGTCAATCTCCTTAGCACATGCAACGCTACACGTGTCAAACTTTCCTGCAACTCATCATCCATTCTACACAAGCACACAAAGCTCATACATAATCTTAATGAAAGCTCATAGAAACACAAGAAAGCTCATACATAACATTAGTTCAATCGACAAGAAACAACAGTTGAAACAACAAATCCAAATACATAACAATACTTCAAACACAGATCCAAATCCACAAGAAACTACTGCTGCAACTCAAATCCACAACAAACAACACATGAAACTCAAATGCTCAACTAAAATCCAAATACATAAACATTAAGTAACTAATAAAGAAACACAATTTCAAACAACAGATTCGTTACAGTTGGAACAACAGATTCGTTTTAGCCATTAAAAGCACCTTCATCTTCATCCATAGGCATTAGTGGCCTATAAACTTCGTCATCAAGCATACAGTGCTTCCTCAAGAAATGAAGTCTGCCAACATCAAAACGAAGAGAGTTAAAAAGATCAACGGCCCCCGGAGTACGGCGAAAGCTATCTAGGATATCCACCACAAATTCATCCCCGTACTTCTCCACAATCCCCATGGACTCCAACTTATTTTGAACTTCATCAAATGAATTAAATTGTTTTGAAGATTGACTCGCGGAAGATTTCTTCATTTGATGGAGACATGTATCAATGTCCTCCTCCCTAGAACTTCTAGAACTTTTTTTAGAGGGCTGCGATTTTGTTTCAACACTCATACGCTTTTTTGGCTCGGTGCGGGCAACTTCTTTGTTTTGTGTTGTCAGTTCTTGCACTTCTTGCACATCATCAGAGTCAGCAGATTCTTCACGTTCCCCTTCAGCAACAGTTTCAGCTTCTTTTTGTTTCTCTGGTACCGATGATGGAGTATAAGATTTTTCACCCGTTGCATAACCACTACGCAAAATCTTATCCCATTCTTCCTCAAATTCTAATGGATTTTTAAGAAACCCTTTAGCTATGGCTTTATATCGCTGCAATAAAATGAAGTTTCAAAAACAATATACTACTTTCACACATAATGGAACAATTGAATAAAAATAAAAGGCAGTCACCAAGTACCTTATGAAAGGCTTTCCATTTTTCACTGGTAACATCAACATCAGGACAACCATTTTGTTTCCATCCAATACCAGTCCATTGTTTTAATTCATTCCAAGCTTTGTGTTTTTCTTTTGCATATGCGTACCAATTCTTAATCGAAAGCCATGGAATATCCAATCCTTTTCGTGTATTTAACGTTTCAGCAACAATAGGCCACTCAATTTTCGACCCAGAGGGGCTAACATGGTCAGGCAGGATTGAAAAAAGTACCAATTTAACGTCTGTGGTGAAATGTACCCGTTGTGCCATTGCAAACAACCAAATGAAGCTAGACATTGAACAAAATGATGACTTAGTTTCATCTCCACTCAAACAACATACATTCAGCAACAACAATTTAACAACAAAGACTGCATAAGGTCGATTTAATGACAAATATTCTCTCAGACAATTAACTGTTGAAAGTCCCAACAACAATCGACAAAATAGGAAAAAAAAGTTCTGAAAAAAAATCGACTGAAGTCATAATTAAAAAAAAAAAAAAATCGACTCAATTCGAGTAACCAGCAAAAATTAAGCAAATTGAACAAAATAATTTGAACAAAAAAAATTCAGAAAATTCGACTAACCAACAAAAATTGAACAAGATAAAATCAGAAGATTGAAACATAAAAGTTCTAGAAATTTACCTGTATTTGCTTGGAAGAAGATGGGTTGAATACGATCTGATTATCCGCCTTCGATGATGCCGCCGAATTGATTATCCTCCGATGATGTCACCGATCTATTTATTCTCCGATGTTCTATTTTTTTTTTTTAAATCTTAATTTATTAATTTATTTTTTTTTTAAAAAAAAGCAAGAAAGAGAGATGAGGATGTGAGAGGAGGCGGCCAAATGAGGATATGTGATGAGATTTTAGGTAAGAAGTTATTATTATTATTATTAATATTTGTTTTTTTTTTTTTTGAAACATTAATTAGGTAAAAAGGGTTGAATAGTCAAATCCACAAGTAACAATACAAAATTACCCTACAAAAACAAGTTTAAAAAAAAAAATAACAAAATGAACGTTGACAGTAGTAACTACCATTAATCATTATTATTTTAAGATATATAATAATTAATTCATTACCCATTACTTAATTAACCTACAAATAATACTAATTAATATTACAAATCACTAATCCAAATCTTAAATCACTCTATTTATTCAGTTCAGTTCAGTTCAGTTCAGTTCAGTTCAGTTCAGTTTTGTTTTGTTTTGTTCTGTTTTGTTCAGTTCAATTCAGTTCAGTTCAGTTCAGTTCAGTCAGATTCAGTTTAAGTGAACAGACCCTTAATTTGAAGATTTGTACTACTTTCGGCTTGTAAGATGATTTTTTTAAGTATTATTTGGTCGTTGTAGTATGAATTTTTTTTTAATATTATGTTGATGAACTCAATTATGTACTGGACCCAAATTTTTATTTTTTTATTTTGACATATGATCAGCCATTTATGGTGACCCACCGTCTCCGAAATCCTGGGTCCGCCACTGATTGGTAACCGAATACAATAGGTTAACTAAGTTAATGGACTTTTATCATAAATAACCCCCAAAGCTTAGATTATATTATAATAACTAATAATTGAGATTAATATTGAAAGACCTCTCATAATTGAGATTATTTATATGAATTTGTTTTTTAAAAAAAAAACCGATACAGATACAGGCTTTTTTTTTTTTTTGAACCGCCGATACAGGCTTTACAGCAGGCACAAAATCGCGTAAATATATTTTCTCCGTAGATTAAATACGGTCTTAAATAATATGGGGTCACGTGCAAAAAACCGAGCAAACACCTCACCTAGTCACCTGCTCTTGGCCTTGGGTTTGTCTATAGATACAAAAGTCATGCTTTACACCTTCTTCTTTTCTTCCTTTCCTTTTCTCCTCGAACCACTGTACACCCCTCAATTATCCCCCCTTTTCCATTTGCTTGCTTTGCGTTTCCGGATCGCTTTCTCTCTCTCTCTCCTCCCTCTCAACCTACCAACATTCTTCTTCCTACTTCACTTCATTCGAACTTCTGGCTTCAGATCGAACCTTCTTTTTTCTCTCTCTTCTCTTTCCATGGCGGCTAGAGGATCTATCAATTCCGGCATCCGTTTAGGTGTGAACTCGCTTCTTTTTTATACTTTCGTTTTTTCTTTTTATAATGATTTTTGATGATTTTTTTAGCTTAAATTTTGAGAACGAGTCGCTGATTGTTTGCGAAGATGAGCGTAATTTTTTTTGTTATTCATAGTGTTTTGAGTTGGTTGATGTTTGCTGAAGATTGAACTGTTTTTTTTTTTTTTTTTTTTTAAAATTTATTAATTTAATGATTTTTGATGAATTTTTAAAATTTTTTTTTAGCTTAAATTCTGAGAACGAGCCGCTGATTGTTTGCGAAGATTAACGTTATTGTTTTGTTATTCATAGTGTTTTCAGTTGTTTGATGTTTGCTGAAAATTGAACTGTTTTTATACTTTCGTTTTTCTTTTAAATGATTTTTGATGATTTTTTTAGCTTAAATTCTGAGAATGAGTCGCTGATTGTTTGCGAAGATGAGCGTTATTGTTTTGTTATTCGTAGTGTTTTGAGTTGGTTGATGTTTGCTGAAGATTGAACTGATTTTTTTTTTTTTTTTTAATTTAATGATTTTTTCTGCTTTGATATTGAGCCTTGTAAGTCACTTTTTGTACTGGAAGAAGGAAGATGTGCATGTTAATTTTTTTCAAGTCTGATTGTTTTATCTTTATTTCAGTAGTGTTTCTTGTTGATTGTTATTTGCTGAATATTGAAACTGTTTGTTTTGGAAAACAGTGAATTCGATTCCTTGGCGAAAATATATTTGTCACCTTTTATGCTTTAATTTTAGGACTTGTGACTTGCTGATTGTGAGAAGATAGTTTCGAAATTTTAATTGTTTTCTTCTTTAGTAGTGTTTTTAGTTGATTATTGTTCGCTGATTTTTTTAACTTGTTTTAATAGTCTAATCGATTTCTTGACACTTTCTTTGGTTAATGAGTTTATTTTTTTCCCTCCGTTTCTTGCTGATATATTTCCCCCTTTTTACTTTCATTTCAAGCCTTGCGGATTGCTACCTATGTGTAAAGATTTGCATGTTGTGTTTACATTGTAATTGCTAATTATTTATTCGTATTTTATTTAGTTGATAGCTGTATACTATTGAGATTGAAACAGTCTTTGCTTAGATAATCAGTTTTATGATCTTTTATCTTTTCTTGGATTTGTTTTGGAGAGGGAGAAGGGTGGGGGGTTGGGGTGTGGAGGTGAATTTTAGGTTTGTTAAGACTGAATTTTAGTTGCAGTGTGAGTTAGTGAATTTTAGGTTTGTTAAGACTGAGTGTTCTGTTAGTGAATCCAATTCTACATCTTTATCCAACAACCTTATACAGAGTACTTTGGAATGAATGAAACACATTGAAAGATGAATGGGCTGTTTTTTTTTTTTTTTTTAATAGTCCATGATAATCTCAAAGTCGCTGAATAGTGAATCTTGTGGCTATGACTAATGGGCAGTTTTTATGTATTTGTGGGGGTAAATGCTAGAAATTTGTTGGACACTTACTGGAGTTTTTACACCTTTACCAAACGACTTTCTACTTCAGAATGAATGAAACACATTAAGAGATGCCTGAGCTGTTTTTCTATTTTTATTTTTTATGGTCCGTGATAATATCAAGTCACTGAATAGTGAATAAGTGAATCTTGTGGAGTTGTGGCTACAAGTAATTGACATTTTGTATGTTTTTGTGGGGGTAAATGCTATGTTGTACGCTTACTGGCATTTCACTTATCATAAACAGATATTCAACAACTACAATTAGAAGCTCAACATCGATGGTTGCGACCAGCTGAAATTTGTGAAATTCTAAGGAATCATCAAAAATTTCAAATTTCTACAGAGCCTCCAAATCGGCCATCAAGTAAGATGTTTGTGAACCTTGCTTAAAATTTTTTGCATGGTATTTTGTGTGTCAGTTACTTGTTATTTAGTTGAGCATGGTGTAAGATGGTGTCACCGATTCACAGTGGCAGTGATTGACCCACTGTGTCCAGTGGTTTCAGTAGAACCCATAGAAGTTAGAAGGGTGAAATGAAATGTAATGCAACTATTTTAACAGTGAAGCTATTGCTGCAGTGGTTTTTGCGCGGCTCTCAAAGAGAAAAGTTTTGCAATTGCCGTAGTGGTTTTTGCGCGGGTCTCAAAGAAAAAGTTTTGCTATGTGGTCACGGGATTGATTCTATTCTCTGGCAATATGCTTTTCTTTTTTATTCTATTTTTTTTTTATACTCTTGTAATTGTCTTTTTGATATAATCGGGTTCCCTTCTCTTCTTCATCTAATTTTTCTTCACCCCCTTTTTATGTATATTTTACTTGATTTTGTTTTCTTGTGTTTTTAATTACTCGTAGAAAATAATCTGCAATAAAGACTCAATTAGTATGTTACTAAATAAACATTCTAAAGAAAAGGCTAGGTTTTTTTTTTTTTGATCGGGTAATGATTCCACTAGTTTGTTGACTAGTACAGGGCTACTAGCTTGAAGGGGAAGGGGAAATGAAAATACCCCAACATAATGTTGAGAGTGAGGATTGAACTCCCGCCAAGTAACCTATAGTCACTTCCCCTTCATTATGTTTCAATGAAAGAAGTTTTCTGTAAGATTTGGCATGTAAATGCTGAAATATTCTTTTAGATTTATTCGTAAAAGTGGAGCACACTTTTTTATGCTGACACAAAAAGACAGGAGACTGAAACTTGGGGGTTGGGGAGGCTATGGTTCGAGCATTGGAAGGAGCTTCAAATTTACTATGCAGTATAATCCATCAAGACTTTTGGCCCATGAAATTAAAGAAATGAATTGAAATGAAAAAAAGATTTGGAATGTTGCTTGGTATGGCTGAGTGTTCTGACCACTGCTAAGTGACTTTCATATTTGCTGTTATTGCACTATATACAACTGTTAATGGTTTTTACTTTCTCCTTATATACTACTGTTAATGGTTATTGTTAACTCTTTGTACTGCTAAGTAATTTTAATATTTGCTGTTACTGTACTATACAATTGTTAATGCACTATATGCAATTGTTACTGCACTATTCACAACAATGCGAATTCTTTTTCTCATCAATTTTCTTTTACCTACTTTCTCACTCTTCCACTTTATTTTTTGTGAGCAATAATTTATACTCTACAGTACTGTTAATTAATTAGTTAAGAAATGTTTTTGGAAAAAAAAAAATTAGAAAAAAAATGACAACGCAAGCTAATACTCCATCCTTTTTTATTAGATGTAACATTAGACTTTTCACACTTGCTAAGACACAACTTTGACCGACAATATTTTAATTGTATAATTGTAAAAAGGGAAATTCCCACTGGTACTACCGTATTTTGGCGAATTCTCAATTGTACTACCGAGTTATTTTTAATCCCAACGGTAATACTCTTTATGATTAAATTCTCAAATGTGATATTATTAAACAAAAAACCGTTAAAATTAACAAAAAAATACATTACTTAACTGTAATTAACTAAAAAACTATATTAAAAAAATTAATTAATCATAATTAACAAAACAAACCCCCCTAAGTGTTAAAATGATTTGTAAAACCTTGATCAAACTATTTTTTTATATGTAGATCAAGGCGCGCAAATCGACACGAATTGGGAATGCAAATTAGGGCTAATCAAGTCGTTTTTTGGCAAATTCCGACCTCAAATCGAACCCTGCAAGGGTTAAAATGACCCGTAAAACATTGAATAGACTATTTTTTATTATTATTAGTTATTATTTTTATTTAATTAACGGAATATTCCGTTACTTAACGGAATATTCATCCACGATGCTACATTTGGGAATTTTAATCATAATGAGTATTACCGTTGGGATTAAAAAAACTCGGTAGTGCCATTTGGAATTCGCCAAAACACGGTAGTAACAATGGGAATTTTATTATAAAAAATTTATATTTTGATAGTTTGTATCGAGACAAATCCAAAAAGATCCTACTTGGCCATATTTTACGTTATATATAAATAGCAATTAGTAATCAAAGTGTGTTGAATGAATAGTGTCCAAAGTCAACATTTTACATCTAAAAAACCAGGAGGGATTGCGAAGTACAACATTACGGGTAAATAATAAGCTGTATACATGACTATAAAATCAATAGTACTTCGAAATAAGTTTGATAAGACAAACATGCACTATTAAGTATTAACAATTAAAGTATACATTACATTATTGATTAATGGGGATGATATACATTATTGATTACATGCCATGTGCAATTTGCTGCTCTCTTTCAATCTCCATACTTTTTCTCAAACCAGTGGCATTTTGCTATGCTATCATGGCTTTCTGGAGAGAGTATTTTGTGTGTTGCTGTGACCTCAAATCTAAATTTCCCAATTCACTCTTTTTTCCTCTCGAAAGCACTTCAACCCATTGTTGTGAATGCTCTGAGATCTTCATACCTTCTATTTTGGTCTTTTGACTCTTTTCCTCTACGGCACTAAGCTTTCCTACTTTTACTTTATTCCTTTTTTTGGTAAACGTTTCCCCCTTTTTAACCCCCCCCCCCTATCGCACATTTAGGATCCAATTAATTCAACATCTTTTGAAGGATACATCTTAAATATATGAAAAGACTAACTTTCATTCTCTTGTGTCTCGTCTAACTTCCTTGGTTTTTGTATTTGCATTATGCCAGTAACGAGGAAGAAATTAGTCAAATGAAGGGTGGACATGGGGTTTAAGTA
Organism: Salicornia ramosissima; assembly: GCA_951394345.1. Taxonomy (NCBI): domain Eukaryota; kingdom Viridiplantae; phylum Streptophyta; class Magnoliopsida; order Caryophyllales; family Amaranthaceae; genus Salicornia; species Salicornia ramosissima. The sequence goes on from OX596233.1 coordinate 50,295,907, forward strand.
ATTTCAGTGTGTTTGTTAGGGTTTCAGACGTGAGAAAACTATTTCTTGGTGATGAGAGTATATGAGCAGCAAATTTCTTCTTGTACTTGTTTTCAATTTGGTATGGTGGGGTTTAGGTAAAGCAACAGGAGCTGAGAGTGCAGTTTCCTTTATTTATTTATTTTTGGGAAAAATGAGTTTCATTAAAGAGCCAAAAGCAACTTCAAACAACATTGTTCTGTGTACACAACTGAACCACCGCAGAAGCTAAATAGCATGCACAGGCATCACTGAACTGCCCATCATCACCTTCTAGGAACGGTATAACAGGAGTCCCAATCATATGCAGCATGCTATTACATCCCAAATACAAACACAACATTATACAAAATAGCCTCATGGGGAGTTTCCTTTATTATATCGTACATTGGAAAAACATTGAAGAAATCTCCTTTTCCTTGCATGATGTGCTGTCAATGGTTTTTCTCCTCTGGTTCACAAATTTCCTGCTCTTTGAGTTTTCTACCTTCCAATTTAGAGCAAACTCCTAATCTGTATGCACAAAACTTCAGACATCAATGTTAAGTCAAAAGTGGATGGAAATATGTTTGTGTGGAAGTGGGGTCAGATTTCATTAGTGTTTTAAAGTTCAAACAAAATGCCCTTAGTCTTGAAAAAGACATGCTTTGTTCTTAAATTTCTTCAATCAGCAACTTTAGCTTTTATGGGACTTACCATGTCTAGATGTGCACATTTGTTCTCAGGTGGGTCACTCTTTCTTTTTGACCGCAAGGTTTTGAGATACTTCAGGAAGGATGGCCATAATTGGAGGAAGAAAAAGGATGGAAAGACTGTGAAGGAAGCTCATGAGAAGCTAAAGGTAGGATGAACTTTACTTATTCTCATTTAGTATGTGGTTATAAGGAAGAGGAATGAAAAAAGATGTAAACGGAAAAGCTGTCAAATTTCAAATCATAGCCTTTGAGAGACTTTATTGTGAAATCTATAATACTATCTCTAACGCCCACAAAGTATCCTATTAGCGTTTTATGGTTTATTAATGCAAGTCCTACCTGAGTTTTGAAAACAGTGTTATGTCAATCACTCAATCTTAAATGGCATTTATCAGTTGTTTGGAGCAGTGCATGCTTTTAGCTAGGGTAAATCTGCAGTGCCAGAGAAATGTCTTCTGTATCCGTCACTCTCTCTATCCCAAATAAGTGTTCACTTAACTTACTTGGGATAGAAGGAGTTACTAATATTAAAGATTATGCATATTATAAATGTTTTTATTTGTAGATCTCATGCTGTAAGCAATAATAGGTTGGAAGTGTTGATGTCTTGCACTGCTACTATGCCCATGGTGAAGATAATGAATGTTTTCAGAGGCGCAGCTATTGGTTGCTTGAAGAGTAAGTATTTTTTTTATTTGATTTACTTTTTTCACAACGTATGTATGAAAATGCTTTATTATAGTGATTATTACTGCAATAAATTTTGCCTTTTTCTTTTAATCTCTCCACCTCACTTAATGCTGCAGGGAATTCATGCATATAGTTTTTGTGCATTACTTGGAGGTAAAGGTATGGTTATTTCTGGATTTTTTCCCTATTGTTTTGTTCTTTTTTATACGCAACTTCAAAAATTTGCTGAATATTTCTGTTATCATTAATTGGTTTCATGTCTATTCCCCAAAAAATTTCACCCCAATTTTTTAAATTATTTTTTGGGAAGAACTTTTCCTGCTGCTCTCCTTCCTCCTTTCTTTGCCTATTTCCCTTTTCTATTACATCTTCTATTTTGACCACCTTGAAGCCCTTTCTTTAACAAATATATTTGGATGTGTTGGAAATAATTTCAGGCATTGGACTTTCAGAAGTTGAACTAACATATCCTAGATCTTTTTTGCCACTATACTGCTTTGGATGAAACTTTTGAACCATGCCATAGTGCAAACGCATTTTCTTGTTTTTAATGCCCTATTATTTGCAGTTATGATCTTTTCCAAACGCTTTCATCTATTTTCTCAATGAAACAGGGCAACAGGAGCAGCGTTAGAGAGACAGAACCATTAATTTCAAATTCTCAGATTAGCAATTCTGTCTCTAGCAGTGTTTCAAACAGCTATAATGAAGCTATTACTGGAAATACTGGTTCGCCAAGTGCTGTTAGCTCTCTGACTTCTTCTTATGAAGATATTGAATCTGGTATTCTTTCCCCTTTGTTTTGTTAATCTGATTTAGAGATATACGAGATCGTTGTTATCTTTATTAGTCAGCTTAATTGTGTAGCCTGTTCTTCTCCTTGTTAAAGTTATCCCCCCCTCCTCTTATTGGGGCAAAATGACAAAATTATAGGCATCACAATTTTGTCATTTTGCAACAGTTGACACCATTCGGCATGACACACTAATAAACAAATCTTGGCAACTTAAGATAAAAAATGTGTTTGCAGTTATTTTCTATTCTCTAGGAATTTGAAATGTTGACAAGGCATTAAAAAAGCGAAATCCCCCCCCCCCCAACACACACAAACACACACTTTTATGCCTTTTCAAGTTTCTAAACATTTCACCATCTTAGGTTGCCAAGCTTGAGGTCTTTTATGGGTAGCGTGTTAAGCTGGGTTTAGTGTTTTTTTTTGGTAGTGTTTGTTGTTGGGCAGTGTGTGTAAATGAATTTGATTTTGCCTTGTATTTATTTGTCACAAATTTGAGTCTATTTTATTCAGATCCTCTTTTCTATATAATTTAGCAAGCTTGGGGTACTGTATGTTGGTGCAGAAGATAATCTCCAAGCAATTTCAAAGTATCCTTCACCTCTTAACTTCCCAAATGTCGATGGCAGTTTTGAAAATCACAAGCTGGGTGGTCTCATGGGTTCCCCCTATCAGCCTACATACCCTGGTATGTTTCAGCATATTTTCTGTATACTTGTGAAGCTCCTTGTTGATATATATTTATATATATTAAGATGAGTTTCTTTTCCTCTTTTTTACTTTTGCAGAGGGGTATAAAAGTGTACAGCCTCCAGGTTTAGATTACGGCTTTATTGCCCAACAAGGAGCTGTAGCTGATGATAACCATTTTCAAACACTTGACTTGGCAAGCTGGGAAGAAGTCTTTCAACAGTGTACTAGCAGCTCAGGAAATTTACCAATTAATCCATTAACTCCTTCGGGTCCTATTGTTGGAAGAGTTGGTGATTATACTGAGAATTTTACCCAGCTCCTGGATGGTGGCTTTGGTGTCAGTTCTGCATCAGAAGGTTCTTTAACCCCATACTTGCAGGTAATTTTATTTTTTAGTTGTTTGCAAACACATGAACAAATTTACATCATGATACTTGAGGCAGTTACGGTAAATGTAGCAAGACTGCTTGATGCACTTAGTTACTGGAATAGAGCACGCCATCTGTAAGATCATCTAATATGATATAAATGTTGATTATAGAGTTTCTGCTAATGGAAGGAAGAACTTATCTTCAATGAGATGATTGAAATTTCTCCCATCTTTTGGTCTGCATCCCCCCCCCTCAAAAAAGATTTTTTTTTTCTGTTTTGTTTTTGTTAGTTTAGGGGGGAAAATGACTTTGCAACTTTTGTTTTCCCAAACAAATTTAAGACGTAAGATCATCTAATTATTATTACAGTGATTTAGATTAACTTATATTCAATAAGGCTTTTGTTTACATTTTCAATATAGTCTGCTATACATCACCTAATTATGTTAATAATGGCATTTTCGTTATTTTGTTGTATTTTAGTAATAAGGGTAGTTTAGTCTTTTAATAATTGTTTGTTAGTAGTTTTATTAGTTTTAGAGTTTATAATTAGTCTATAAATAGGGATTAGTGTGTGTAATAATGGATACATTAGAATTAATAAAAGTTTAGTATCTTTTCAGGAGTGTATTTGTCCACTCGAAAGGCAAATTAGGAGAGAACTTGGCCTCTCGAAAGCCAAGAACACCAATCACGTGGTGGTTCAGAGCTAGTGTGCAGCAAACTTGGTATCAGAGCGGGCCATTCTGGGCGTCGACATGGATGGCTCAACGCAATCTCAACAGGAGGAAACCTTCGAGTCTGGATTGGCTGCCCTAGAGACCACCATTGCCTATCATTCAGCACTCATCCAGAATTCTTTACAACAGATTTTGGAGAGGCTAATGAAGCAACAAGAAAAGTTTAGGGCAGAAGTAAGTGCCCAATTCGCAAGGATGGGACCGCAAAAGAGAGAGAAGGAAGTCGTGGGGTCTCACTTGGGTGAAGTCTTGGCCACCATCCGACATTTCGAAGAAGGGATTGCCAAGCCATTCGAAATCCAAGAAAATGGCCAAGAAGATTTTAGGCCAGAATTTAGGGCTACGGGAGAGAAGTTTCAAGGGTGGGGGTATGAATCTCAGCCGGCCATGGTGGGTCGAGCCCGAGCCTCGGAGGTCAGTCGCGGTGTAGTGGGGGAAGGCGCACCCAGTGGGGGGAGGCGAATGGAGAAAGTCGAAACCCTAAAATGTGCAAGAGAAGAATTAGGGTTAGAAATTGGGGCTTCACGAGAACGAACTCAAGGGAAGGAGGAGGGACCTCAGCTTGACTTGGGGTTGCGAGTCTTGATGGTTGACGGCGGCTGCAGTGGTGGCTTCCACGGTGGGCGGTGGAGGAGATCGAAAAGACTCAAGATAAAGGAGAGAGCCGTGGTAAGGAAAAGATCGGCTACTGGGGGCGAGAGGCGAACCGGCGGCGGACCAGGTGGTGGATCAAGCGGCTCCGCCGGAGGGAGGAATGGTGGTGCGTGTTTGGTGCTGAGGCAGAAGCATCCTGGGGAGAAGATGTACGTGAAAAGTTTGCCTTTGCTTCTTGTTGGCTTGAGGAAGAAGAAGAATCTAGAGGCTACTAGTAAGGGGATTTTGGTAAAATGCCTATATGACATGAGTGCTGCCAGGTTTTTTAATTCACATCAAATAGACATTGGGCCTACTTGTCTTGCAACCAGCTTATCTTGCAAAAAAAAGAGGTCTATGTGTGGGCTTACTGAAATTAAGCCCAACGTCTCTTTTCAAAATTATTTAGGCCAACCTATTATCCTATTCTCCACCCCAAATTCCAGCCCAAGCCTCCTATTTCAGATCCATAAAATTTCAGCCCTCACAAAAGCCCATCACCTCATTCCAATTTTCTCAATTCATTCCAAGACCCACACACTTACTTCCCAAACAAGAAACCCACCCTCAAGAAATTACCCATGCCCACGTAATTTCCAGCCAAGCTCCCACTCCTCTTCAACCACCGTCTTCTCACCATCGATTTCCGTTTTTCCACCTTGGGGACAAGGTGGATTTTTGGGAGGGTGGTATTGCTATACATCACCTAATTATGTTAATAATGGCATTTTTGTTATTTTGTTGTATTTTAGTAATGAGGGTAGTTTAGTCTTTTAATAATTGTTAGTAGTTTTATTAGTTTTAGAGTTTATAATTAGTCTATAAATAGGGATTAGTGTGTGTAATAATGGATACATTAGAATTAATAAAAGTTTATCTTTTCAGGAGTGTATTTGTCCACTCGAAAGACAAATTAGGAGAGAACTTGGCCTCTCGAAAGCCAAGAACACCAATCACGTGGTGGTTCGGAGCTAGTGTGCAGCATAGTCAAATATCAATAATATATGTGTTTTATGAGGGAATTTTAGGTGAGAAGCCAAATTCAATGGCTTCCATCTGAAAATGTCCTCAACTTTATATTCAATGCAACTTGTTTTTATATATTAAGACTCCTATGACGTGATTTGCAAATTCATCTCCAATTACTGTTGTATGTAAATCTCACAATTGCAGATGTTTTATTCCAGCTATAATGCTTTGTTAAAAGATCACATTTGGCTTGCAGGACTTAATTTCTGTTGCTAAGCTTTCTTATCTTATTAGTCGTGTTCTTGTATTTTTTGAATAACATATCGATGCATCCTAATATACCATATTCTTCATGTTAATCAGAGTAACAACCCATTGGAACTTTCTAGCACAGAATTTCAAGACAACACAAACATTTCTGTTGCTACAAAGCAGCCACTGCTGGGGAACATTAGAGCAGAGGAGGGCCTGCAAAAAGTTGATAGCTTCTCAAAATGGATGTCTAAGGAACTAGCTGGTGTAGATGACCTGAATTTGAAGTCTTCTTCTAATCTATCTTGGCAGAACATTGAAACTGCTACTGATGTTGATGATCCTTCAATACAACTAGAGAACTACTCAATGAGTCCCCCAATCGGCCAAGATCAGCTCTTTGACATTCAAGAATTTTCACCAAGTTGTGCTTCCACAAACAGTGAAACTAAGGTAGAATTTTGTGATCAAGACAGAAGTGTAATAGTTTTACCTGGAAGTAACTTCATTGTTTTCTTTTGTAAATGGCAGGTCGTGATCACTGGTAAATTTTTGGTGAGCCCCTCTGAGGTTTTCAAGTATAAATGGTCATGCATGTTTGGAGAAGTGGAGGTGCCTGCTCTAGTTATTGGCAATGGTGTTCTCTGTTGCTATGCTCCATCGCACAGCGCAGGACAAGTTCCTTTCTACATAACCTGTTCTAACAGGTTTGCATGTAGTCAAGTGCGGGAATTTGAATATCTTGTAGAGAGTCAAGATGCCAACAACATAAATGTCAGTGGAAACAATATAACAGAGACACAACTTTGTCTCCAACTTCAAAAGCTACTATCTCTGGGATCACCTGGGAATTTTGATTCTACTCCTGAGAGCATTAGAAAAAAGGAACCGATTTTTAGAAAAATTCTTCTTTTAATGGAAGACGAGCTTTGTTTGGGGGTTGAACAGCATCTGAAAGAAAAAGTGGTTTCATGGCTGTTTGACAAGATAAGTGAAGATGGAAAAGGACCAAATATACTTGATGAAAAGGGGCAAGGTTTGCTCCATCTAGCTGCTGCACTTGGGTTTGATTGGATTATCCCTCTTACTATAGCTGCTGGTGTTAGTGTGAATTTCCGGGACATTAATGGATGGACGGCACTCCATTGGGCTGCTTTCTTTGGAAGGTGAGATTTTTACTGCATTGATATTTGCCTTTTGATCTCCTAGTTTCTTTTGCAATTATCTTTCTGATGAGATTCTTCATTTGAGCCTTATACTGACTAGATCTTTTTCCATTGCATTTTCTTTATGAATCATTATAAATTCTAGAGAGAAGACAGTTGCTCTTCTTGTTGCACTGGAAGCTGCATCAGGAGCTTTAACAGATCCTTCACCAGAATTTCCTCTGGGTAGAACTGCTGCAGACTTGGCTTCAGCTAATGGATACAAAGGAATATCTGGTTTCCTTGCTGAGCATTCCTTGACTGCTCACCTTGAAACCCTTACAATGACGGACCGAAAGTCAGATAGTCCAGTGGAAGAATCTATGAGTAGAGCTGTACAAACAATGAGAGACAAGGTAGCGACTCCTGGTAATGAAGGTGATGGATTAGATTTGTCGCTAAAGGATTCCTTAGCTGCTGTTCGGAATGCCACACAAGCTGCTGGTCGTATTCATCAAGTTTTCAGGATGCAGTCATTCCAAAGGAAGCAAGTCAGTCAGGGTGCTAGTGAAGACGAGTCTTTGTTAAATGATGAGCAGCTGCTTTCACTTTTATCATCCAAGATTCAGAGGCCTAGGCACCATGATGAGCATGCCCATTCTGCTGCAATACACATACAGAAAAAGTACCGTGGCTGGAAGAAGAGGAAAGAATTTTTAACTATTCGTGAGAGAGTTGTTAAAATTCAGGTGCATAAGCATTTTCTTTCTCTATATATTGGAGCTTCTGTGTTTGTTTTCTTATAAATATATGTTACTGAATCATACTGATGAGTGGTGTCTTCTCAGTTCACTCTCTCGGGGGTGAATCATGATGCTGTGGAATTTTGATTTAGTTTCATACCTGTCCTTTGTTGAATTCATTTTGGTGTTATACTTGATTTCTATTAGGTAGTGTTTGGATAGAATGAATCGATTTCAAATGCTCCATTTTAAATTCTACATTTGAAATACATGCGTTTAATTCCAAATCATAGGAAAAGGAAATTTCAATTCAAAAACTGGAGTTGAAGAATCAGATTATTAGGTTATTTGAAATAACAAGTACTCCTTCTGTAACATATTAATGGCAACAAGTCATTTTGTACGCACTTTAAGAAAGCGATTAAGGGTGCAAACGAACAAATTGATCAAAATAACTTTAAGATTAGTAACTTATGATCTCAATTTTACTTGTATTAAAACCATTTTGATTAATTTGTTCATCTACACCCTTAAATCATTATTTTAAAGTGCGTGCAAAATGATTTATTGCCATTTAATATGTTACGGAGGGAGTATTTATCAAATTGTTGAACTGATTACTAGACTGTATGTACTGCTGCCTTTGTCAACTTTTTCCCCCAATGGTGCGTGGAATTTGAAATAACAACTATTTAGGAGTAATTTCAAATTCTGATAATTTACTATCTATGGTAACTATCTACATCCTAACTAACCACAATTTCTTATTTGCTGATTAGTATGAGACGATATATATTTTTGATTTTTTAAAAAATGATGTAAAGATGTTATCATAACATTCTAAATATGCCTGGTGCATTTGCACCGGTTCACCCTAGTTTATACTTATTTGATTATAACACCAATTTTCCAGCCTAGTTTATTATTTTGTGAAAACATAAACAGATGAAGATTCTTGATCATATTTTATTCCAGAGGAAACAGAGTATTGGAGATATTTATCTATGTTTTTTTTCTTCCTATTTTCAAGGCCCATGTAAGAGGTCACCAGGTGAGAAAACGGTACAAAACAGTTGTCTGGTCTGTGGGGATTTTGGAGAAAGTGATTCTGCGGTGGAGACGAAAAGGGACTGGACTGCGTGGGTTTCGTCCTGATGCCCTTAATAAAGCACCCGTGCAACCATTGCCACAAGAAGCACCAAGTAAACCTACTGAAGACGATGATTATGATTATTTGAAGGAAGGGAGGAAACAAACTGAAGAAAGACTACAAAAAGCCCTTGTGAGGGTGAAATCCATGGTTCAATATCCTGAGGGAAGAGCACAGTATCGAAGGCTTCTAACTGCTGTAGAAGGTTTCCAAAAGAATCAGGTATTCATATGCTCACTAATACCAATTGGTAAACTTTTTTCTACACTCAAGGAATATATCGATAGAGTAGTTTTTAATGGATAGCACAAGATCATCAAGTCAACTTGAAGGGTCTGTTTGGTAGTGTGTAAAACATTTTCAGTTTAAAATGGTTTTTCATGGAAAACCTCTTACATTGGAAAAATCATTTTCACGAAAATTTTCCGTTTGGTTGTATGAAAATTGATTTTAAGCATTTTTCATTTTTTTAGTTGAACTGAAAATCAATTGCTTCAATTGTGATGTACAGTGTTTTTCTTCCAATTTGGGATGTTTTCAATAACCCCAAGTTGTACATCTTAATATTTTACTTCAAACCAAACAATATAAAATGTGAAAACAGTTTTAAGGGAAAAAGTTTTACAACCTACCAAACGGACTCTAAGTGATAATTTTCCATGTTGGTTATTATTATTATTATTATTATTATTATTATTTTATTTTTTATTTTTTTTAATTTTTAAAATCGAGTTTTTCCTTTTTTTTCCTCATGTGGAATGGATGGGTGTGTATTGGTTGGGGATGATGATGGGGCAATGCTAAATTGCTAATTAAAGCATTAATACATGTTATAGTGCTTTGATTTGGCGGAAGTATTTTTCCTGAAAAAAACGTGGTTTGTAAAGGGTGAAAATAGTGTTTTTCTTAGGTTGGAGATATTTTTCTGAAAGGGGTGAAAACAAAACATCGATAAAGTTCAATGTTGGTTTCCCCTTGTTTTTCATTTCATTACTCCTTTTACAAGGGTGGAATATGGGATTAAATCATATAGGACAAAAACCAGGGCTTCTTACTTAGCAAGCCCTAGCCAGAAAATTTCTCGTAGAAAATAACTTTCAATATGTATTGTGTTTATCAATTAAATAGGCTGCTATTTCCTTGATTGAAGTTGCAATCTGCTGTCTTTTTTCAATTCAGGTACACGACAACATCTTAAGCAGCTCAGAAAATGAACAAGTTGAAGGTGAAGAGGATATGATTGATGTTGAGAGCTTGCTACAAGATGACAACTTCATGGCTATAGCGTTTGAATGATTTGCTTTGTTCTCTTCTGTTTTGTTCTCTTCTGTTTTGTTCATTCTAATTTGTGCAACTTGTACATAGAGAGTGAGCTATCTGCACCTTAATTGGACGGAAGGTAATAGTTTCTAATGTAAATAATAAAAAAAAATATATATATAGCATAATTAGGAGATCCTTTAGAATATTGATATGTAGAAAGGCAGTCTGACACCACATGTTAGAAGTAGAAGATGGTATGATCAAGAGTAAATTTGTTAGATATGCCTGTAATTTAATCCTTGAGCATTTTTTTTCCCTTTTGAAATCATTGCTCTGCAGTCTGCATCAACCTCAATAGGAGAAAATGGGGTTTTGAGTAGACCTATGTGGCTTTGTATTATGGATGTATATTGAAGTGGATGAACAAACCCTAATTGCAGTGTTTAGAGCAAACTGAATTGTAGACGCATTACCCCTTTCTCCCCTCCCCTTTTGGATAAGCTGTAGTAGGCTGCATTCTAACAACTTGTTTGGTTGGTAATAAATTGTGGTAATATGAATGTATTTAAAGTGTAATTTTCTTAGGGGAGAAAATTTCATAATCACCATGAAAAAGTGTTTTATATTCTCAAAATTGAATTTTATTCATTTCTTTAAAATTACTATCCATTAATGTGGTATTGGATTAAGGGTAGGGTGGTATTGGATTTTCTTGAGGGGTAAGCTAACTCATCTATAGGAATGAATATTGACTTTTCTTTAAAATTTACATATAAATGCATTCTTATTTCAATAATTTATGATCGGTTACTCAACACTAAACAGTCCTTGAGGGGAGCATTAATCGTCCCTTCTAATTCTAACTTGGGAAAAAAAATATTAATAGAGTATATAATATATTCTTGGGTCATAACTTATAACTATCAGGTTAAGTTTTTGGCTAAGATGATTTTTAACATGGTTTTAAAACCAACGTGATGCAGAGATCACGGTCTCGAATCTATTTTCCCCTTTCCATTTTAAGAGAATGAAATTAATTCGCGTCGGGTATGATGAAGGTTGTATTGAGCCCATATTTTAATCACAAAGGGTCTTTTATATAAGTGGAGTGATAGAGTATATAACGTATTACCAAATGGGCCTTAAAATTTTTGTAATACTCTGGTTATGTACCAAAATTATCAAATAGTAGCACCAATGAATTAGGGTCCGTTTACTAGAGCGAAAATTTAGTTTTCCTATTTTATATCGTTTACTTTGGATGAAAAAATAAAATGTAAAACTTAAGGTGAAAACTCATTTTACATCCTATTGGAAACATTTTCCTTCAAATTTGGGAGTAAAACTTGTTTTCCGTGCAAGTAAACAATGGAAAATTTATATGAAAATGAGTTTTCTAACGTAAAATGTTTTTCATGAAAAATCATTTTACATTGAAAATGTTTTACATCAAAGTAAACGAACCCTTAGTAATTTAGCAAACATTGTTGGTTTCAGGCTGGTAGTTTTGGGTACATGTATTTGGGTATATATATGTCAGTCCGAGTTCGGGTCAGATTAGGTTAGATTGGATTTAAGGTGACTTGAAGGCACATTCTTCGAGTCAGATAATAATGTACGGGTTATGGTTAGTCAAATTAACCAAAGCAAACCCCATTTAACGACTTACCAACGACAAATTACCCTTATAATGTACGGTTGAGATAATAAACATTAAAGTTTACTCAACAATGAGAATAAAAATAACTGGTGCTTACTTTTTTCGTAGGCCTTGGAATCGGGCCCTACTGCAGGTCATCGGGCCTAATTTTTAGCCAACACAGCATCTGTAAGGGGATAATAAGGAATCCTCACAAATGCATGCGGTGAGAATCGAACCCAGGACCTCGTGCCTGGAATTCTAAAGCCCTAACCACTGGGATATGACTTGATTCTCAATAACTGGTGCTTACTGGTTAGTGGTAACCAACAAGAAAAGTAAAAAGTATGTACTTACTACTTATATTTACCAACAATGGGTCCTATGACACATTCAGTGCTCGTAAAAGTATTTGCATCCAAAAATACTTTATTGCATTTTAAATTTTAAAATAAGTAAAAAAAAAATGTGCAAAATTACCCATGGTTCACCTTAGATTTGAGTCTATATAAGAATTTCTAACTTACTAATGTGAATTTTCCAATTTTCAATTCCATGTTTTGTATGGGAAACTTCTTTAATTATTACTACCTCCATTTTTTTAATTTACTCACATTATTTTTGGGATTTGTTTTTAAATTTATACATGTCTTATATTGCCTGAATGTAATAAAGTTTCATTCTCCGACCATTATTAATTTATGGTCCATAGGACCACAAGCATTTTTCCATACTCTTTCTCACATTTTTTACTAGCTTTAATAAAATTATTTTTTTTCTCTCTTTTTCATATTATTTCTTTTAATTTTTTTTATACAACTTTTAATAATTATGTAAATAAAAAATAAAATAAATGAAGGAGTATTATGTTTGAAACGTGGGAAACTTCCTTAATTATTGCTATTACTATTATTATGTGGATTTTTTGTCCAAAACTACTTTATTTACACATTTTACGAGAAACTACTTTATTTACAAAATTTTGTAAAAACCTATCTATCTTTTTATCCATTTCGTTGTTGACCGCTACTACTCATCACTTTCAGGCGTTGACTTCAATTTTTCAGTCAATAAAATGCCAAGTGCAAGACATATGCTTAGTTTTTAGTTTTACTAAATCACATCTATTTTTACTGATATTCTATTTTACATCTATTTTTACCTATATTCTATTATTTTATTGAATGAAAAGTTGAAGTCAACGCATGAAAGTGATGAGTACTAGTGGTTATTGGTTAACAACAAAATGGATAAAAAGACAGTTTTTCACAAAATTTTGTAAATAAGATAATTTCTCACAAAATGTGGTGTAGGTAAGGTAGTTTATTATTTTAAAACATGGAAAAATTCACTATTTTTTTTTTTTTTGAGGGGGAACTTCCTTAATTAAGGTGTAATTAATTTTAAGAATAAAGACTTGCCTTGAATGATCCGTTGTTTTCCATACTATCTTTTCACTTTTGACTAATTTTAATAAAATTAGTCTCTGTGTTCAAAATTAAGTGCTCCATTTTGACTAAAAAGTTTCACAGTTTTGATCAAAATGGAGTATTTATTTCTAGATAGAGGAAGTACTTTTTTTTTTTTTTTTCTCTTTTTCATAATATTTTTCTTATTTTTTAATACAACTTTGAATAACACTCCCTTCGTTCCTATTTATTAGTCATGTTTTGACTTTGCACATATCCTAATGCATTTGATGATAAACATATTTTGTTGTATATGTATAAAAATTATAAAAATTGGATATTAATACCGTACCCATTGCCCATTGGGAAGAATCAAACAACACCCCACTTGACTATATTATCTCTATTATATAAGCCAAGGGGGAGCCATGGTGTCCCCCCTCGAAAAGTCCATAACGCCCCTTAAAAATTTTATTAAAAATCAAATAACATCACTCTTATTTATTAAGGAAAGTTATTACAATTTTTGATTTTTTTAAATTATAATATTACAAAATATACAATTCGGAAAAATAAAATAAAATAATCAAAATTTATATTTTTGAATTCTCTATAAATAGACACCCATTTTAATACAGTTTGTTACATAAAAAAATTACTTTTTTATTATTATAGAAATTTGATAACCAATTTTGTTCATTGTTGTGGAATGGCTGGATGAAAGGGGAATGTTTGTTTACGATTATGTGAATGAGTGTGAATTTTTAAAAAAATTCAATTTCTCGAACAAAAACCTTCGATTATTTAAGATAAAATAAAAATTTTAAACAGGACAAACAAATGTAAACAGATAGAGCATTAATTATTTTTTCCTCCTACTACCAATTAGGGTGAGTTTGATTCGTCTAAAATTTTATAATCTAATTTGATCTGGTCTGATCTGATCTGAAATTTTTTGATCTGGCCTGATCTGATCTTTGGTGAAATTTAATTGTACATTATTATAAATTTAAACTATTATTAATATTGTTTAAAATAGAAATAAAAATAGTAATAAAAATAAAAAAATAAAAATAATAATAGAACTAAAAAAATAATAATAGAAATAAAATTAAAAAGAAAAAGATAAAAATAAAAATGAAAAAAAGTAAAGAAAATAAAAAATATAAATAAAGATTAAAAAATAAAAATAAAATAAAAATGAAAATACATGTAAAAATAAAAAAAAATGAAAATAAATATAAAAATAAAGATAAAAATGAAAATGAAAAATAAAAATGAAAATAAAAATGAAAATAAAAATAAAAATAAAGTTAAAAATAAAAATAAAATTTAAAAAAATTAAAAGCAAAAAATAAATAAAATTAAAAATTAAAAATTGAAATTAAAAATTATAATTAAAAATTAAAAATTAAAAAAAAAAAGAAAAAAAAAGATAAAAATATAAATATTATTTTTGAATTTGAAACGTGGGAAACTTCCTTAATTATTACGGAGTATCCTGTATTATTATTGTTATACTATTATACTATATGTATTTTTTAAACATGGGAAACTTTGTTAATTAAGGTGTAATTAATTGTAAGAATAAAGACTTTCCTTGAATAACCACCCACCATGACTCCTTAAATTTTCCCAGCATCTTCACGACTTCACTCACTCAAACAAACTACACCTCAAATTTCTTTCTCAAAACACGATGAACTATCATCAAAGGTTACGCAATGGTGATCTTCATCTTCCAAACGAATTGATTGAACACATTTTTTCTCTTCTCACTATCAAAGACTTGTTGCGTTCTCAATGCGTTTGTAACAAATGGGAAACCATCATCAAAAGTGACGAATTCAAGAACAAACTTTACGAAGCAGAGAAACTTAAAGCTTCATCTCTTTTGGTTTGGCGCAACAGTAATCTCGAACCAACCCTTCATCATTGCTACCCTCACTCTGTTCAAGCTTCATTTCAATTTCCGCTCAATCCTGGTCAGTTTATTGATGATTCTGTATTTGACGATTATTCTTCTGAAATTAGGGTTTCTTCTCGTAACAATTGTATTAGTAATCTTTGTTTTACGAAATTTGGTGCTGTTAATGGTCTTGTGTACTTGGGTTGGAAATCGTTTCATGTTATTTGGAACCCTGCTACTAAACAGTTTAACAGATTCAATGCACCTCCCAAAAACTGGGAATTTGATCTCCTTAATAAATCTGGAATTTGTGAAGATGTTCTTCTCAAGGATGATATTTGTGCATTTGGGTATGATCCAATTTCGCAGGATTACAAGTTTTTAATGGCTTATTTTGCCTGTGAAATGAAAGCAAAATCACGGAATGTGGTGAGAAACAAATTGCTATGTCAATTGTATTCTGTGAGAAACAATTGTTGGAAAGAATTCATTGTTGATTTTCCATATGTAAGTGATATAGTTACTGGTAATGGTTACAGGGAAGATGGAAAATTCTATTGGTTTGCCAATAAAAGTGGCAACACTTACAATTCTGGCCCTCCTGCAGTGATTGTTTTTGATTTTCATTTCGAGGTTTTCGAAAAACTGGCTGTTCCTGAGGAACTAGCTCATGGGGATAACGCGGTTGCTGTGGCAAATCGCGGGTGTTTGGAGATTGTCATGACTTTTGGCATTGGTGGTGGTGGTGATGTGAATTTGCGCGGTGAAGTGTGGGTTATGGAAGAAAATGGATCATGGAGGAATAAATTGACATTTAAATTGCCTAGTAATTTAGGGAGACCTGTTGGATTACTCAAGGAAGGTGAGATGATATTTGAATCATCTAGCTACATTTATGGGCTAAAGGAGCTTGTGTTGTTTGATCCTGCTACTGGTTTGCATAGAAATCTAGAATTTAATGGAACAGGGGGTACAAAGTATTGGATTTTTGAGTATGTGCAAAGCTTGTTCTCTGTCAAGATATGAACAAGCCTGGGCTGGAGTATTTGAGATCATATCAGTATTGTTAAGTTAGCTTGTTGTAGTTAAGAATTTGGTGTTTTGAAATAGCTTAGCTAGATTATTGGTTGTTTGATTTTGGAGATTGATGTTTGTGCTTGTCTGGTTGAACTATGATGTCGTTGGGCTGTATTTTTTATGTTTTTTGCCTTGTGCTACTTGGAGGTTGGTTGAAGCCCTTTTTTTTGCGTTTTATAGTGTAATTCTTTTGCTTTCGTCTATGAATGTTATGTTAATGAACAATGTTTCCTAGCGTAACTCTTATGTTGAATTGAATTACTTGTCTGTCTTATTGATTGAAAATACCTTGGCTTCCTTAATTAAGACTCGGGTGTTTGGTTCATTACATTGGAATGGATTTATATAGAATCTCATATTATCGAATTGAATAACTTGTTTCTGTTAAGTTGTTTGGTTTTATCGTTAGAATGGATCCTAAACTTCGTTAACAGAAAAAAAAAAAAAAAAAAAAAGAATCTTAGGGGGAGGTGGGTATGAGATTCTAGGGTATGAAATGGAGTTAGAACCCTTTGAATATTCTATAGTTTAAAAGTTCAACCAAACAAAATAAAAACGAGTAGATGGAATGGATTCTAACTACATTCCAATCCATTAGAAATGATACAACCAATATTAGTAGTGTGGGAATACTATTGCCCATAGCACTGCTTCTTTGTATCCTGATGGTGAGGGTCTTTGATCTTGTCAAATGTTGGAGTATCCGTCGCATAATCATATTAGGGAATTGGTGGAAGTTGATGTTGCTTTTTAATGAAAAGGCCACCTTATATATATATATATATAACACCCTTATTGTAAAGCTGATTATTGGTCCGGCTTGCTAATCCGACCCAATCGGTCCAAAAAATTTATCAGGCTTTGGCGCACTTAAAATAGACGATTTTCGTTCAAAATCCTGGCTTGGCTCGAAAAGTCCAAAAATGGCATTTTTTTGGCACTTGAAAAGAAATGTAATTTGCAGTATCCTTCCCGGCATTCTGTGAGACATAGGCAAATTAATAAAGTCGGATCCTAGCCCTAGTATTTCAAAATAAACTTACACAATGTTAAAACAAAAACACTCATGTTTTATTATGTTACAATGATAACTATATTTTATATAAAATACATATAAGAATATAATTTTTTTTATTCAACCTCTATCACCTTGTCAATATCCCAAAATATTTTTTTTAATGTTCATATGAATTTAAAAAGTAAACAAAATTCGGCCTTGCCTATTGTAGTTTTTAGAAGAAAAAAATGGTCTTTTAAATTTTAATTGATGTATTTAGCCACAAAATGGAAATAATAATTGAATGAGATATACAAAAATTGAGTTGAAAGACCAAAAAAATCATGTAAAATTTTTTCCCTTTTGAGTTGTATTCTAGCAGAATAATAAAGTAATTTATTTAAAATCATATAAATATAGGTCTCCCATCAGAATATCGCTAAGACGCTAACAGGATAACATTTTATTTTTTAAACCTTTTAGCATAATATAATATTTTTTTATATCAAAGTTTAATTTCATGTAATAAACAATGCATTGATGGCAAAAACTTATACTGTAATTTTTTATATCAAATAGCCAAATATTTGAATGAAAAAAAGGCATATATGTAATTTGTTCGCATATTTGGGTCCCTTTAGATGTTGGGCCCTATTCGGCTGCCCCTGAGGGCCTACGCTCAGGAGTCGGGACTGGTCCCGTTAATTTACTTCCACTACTTTGACAAGGGTAATAAATGCATGGATTTTATTACTCTACGAAAACGATATCTGTTACATATAGCTCATATCAAACAATTAGAAATGAAAACAATTATTTGATTCTCTTTCCTACATCAAAATTATCTATACCAAATGATCCTGATCTAGAACTTCTTCTGTACAGTCAAATGTATTTAATGTGCTTGGATTGACTCTATGTGCTCCTCTTCAGGGGTTTGACTTGCAAAACAATAAAAGGTTGCTAACCCGAGGGTTAAACCCAGGAACGCCCCTCTGATGTTTAAGTCAGAGATTGGATAAAAAGAGTCAAATGCATGTGGAGTCAAAGAAATATGAATTAGATACCTGAAAAAGTGATTTGATTTGTCCTTTTATAGACATATGTTACTCGGCTAGGGTATGACGTAAGCTAAACTAGCATGCTGGCCTAGCTCATGACACATGTCATCATTTTATTTGCGTAAGTATATCTGATAAATACCTAATCCTAATAAAATTAGACTTAAAGGTTTAATCTGTTACTTTTGGGCTAACCACCCTGGCGGTACGGAAGACCAAACATACCTAAAATTCTTTTAAATTCAATCAAGGTATCAACATTGTATACCTTAATAATAGCTGAGTTATTAGAAAGCAAATGTATCAACAATCTACCAATGAAACAACTATTAAGCTATAAAGGGGCTAATTGCAACAGATTACAGGACTTTTGGAGTAAAATGTAAAAAGAAGCCCTCCTAGCTAGTCAATAGCAGAACAAAATCAAAAGATGATGAGCTGAACTGTATATATATATCCTATTTAGCAATTACCAGCAGCCCATAAGTTAGTGTACATCTATCTCCACACTGTCATTTACAGTCGATTTATTGGCGTCCCCATGCATAACCATAAACAACATAAAAGAAAAACGATACTGCATCCTCTCTGTACAATAGAACGTTCTGAGGTTTTTGAGCTCAGACTCACACATTACATGTGGGACAGGCATAGAGAAAACTTGTTGAAGATCAAAAAAATTTTGCGGTCAACTTGAGTCGCTTGAAAGCCGTTCATAGAACAAGATATATCCATGCTCTGAGTTGCTCGAATACTCCTGAGCTGATCCGAAGAAAGTCTGCACCGCAGCCTCGTCTATGATATCGACATTCTCGTCATCGAAAAACAACCAGTGATTGTGGCTTTTCACAAGGCTGACATAGTGACCATGGTTTGGTCCTGTCCCCACATGTACAACAACAGCAAATAAGGAGTACTCTGAGTCTGCATCCTCCATTGTATTGGTTAATTTTAGCTCTAATGGGAACACAACTCGGTATGAAAGTTTCTTGTACCGTCCTAGATTCTCAATGTATTTGAAGCGCTTTAAGTGAATCACAAGAATGTGAGGAGGCTTTTTAATCTTCATTCTCTTCTGAGCTTCTTGCAAGCTGTATAACAAAAGAGGAATTTTGATTCACAGACGTAATAAATACAAAATCTCATGTTTGACCAACTTTTTTTAACTTCAAATTTATAACTTTTTAAAACAAAACTACAACTTTTTACGTAACTAGCTAAGATTAATATAAAGAGTTACGATTTGATGCTAAAAGTTACAAGGTCGGACGGTCTGACACAGACTTGCTAAAAAAAAACAATTCTTTAAAAAATTGCAGGTCTCTAGAATGGTCTGTCCCATTACAGCCATATGAACTCCCTTTTACACTCAAGGCATGGAAACCGATTGCGTGAAAAGGCTATTTGCTATAGGTCAAAACAGGATGAAATGAGAAGAGTAAGTTGAAACATACCTGCAGCATTTATCACAGAAAAATTTATCCTCAGCATTTAGTGTTTCTGTGGAGCTGAAGTTCTTAAGGCAACTAGTGATGGAGCTGTTTTGTTCAATATCAAGACTTAAGTCGAAGAATGTCTCATCTCTAGCTGTCACAGTCTCACACCTCAGGCACTTTGTTTCATTTGTCAATATACCCTGCATTTGCTTCTCGTCAGAAACCAAAAAGTAACTCTAGTATTTCTAACATGACAAACAAATTGCATGCAATACATCAATAACTGACAAGGAGGCAAGGAGCACAACTGTTCTGTAAAAAAACTTCAAGAAATTTAGCAAATTGCATGCAGTCTTTTTATGGCTTTCATTATACCCCTGATAATTGATAATAAAACAACTCAATATCTGACTGAAGCAGGGTCTGCAGAAGCCATGATGCACATAATCTTCCCCTCAATTAGTCTAACAATTTCAAAGGAAAAAGAGCAAGAAATATTTTTAAACTTCTTTAATAATAATGGTTGTACCCTACTAGCCCGTTTGGTACCTGGTCATAAACAAAGGTAATGGATATGATTTTGTGTATAAATTTGGAAGGAAAATTAAAATTCATTCCCATGGTGGTGCTACTATACCCCCAAATCCCCTAATTTTCCTTCACGAATTCTCATTCCCATCAAATATCACTTTTTCAAGTGGTAATGGATGCTAATAAAAAAATAAGGAGCAAATAATGGGTCAACTAAGCACCAGAGTGCATGTAGAGATAGGTGCATTCAAAGGTGTTTTATTGCTCAATTAATATAATTTTGCTCATTTTTAATTTGAAAATGAACAAAAAAACTATAAAATAAGCAAAATTACCTTTGGGTGCACCTTACAATCGGGTGTATACAAGTATTTCTAGTAGGTTGGGAATGAGATTGTGTTTCCATAGAGATGATAAAGTAATTTCCTTTGCCAAATTATACTTAAAATTTCATTCTTATTACCAACTACCAAACGGGCCATAAGGGCCACATAGAATTCTTTCCTTATTTCGAGTCCTTAGCCGCCTTAACTCCTTAAGGCACGACTAAAAGCCACCACCAGAAATTGAGGTAATTGACTGTATAGTCACAACTTTGGGTGGAAAAAAGGAGAAAAAACTCAAAAAAGCATATGTACATGTAGTCAGACCTGAAAATTCTTATGAACCCAGGTAACAAGAGGTTCCTTCTGTAGACCGTTGGTCAAGCCATTTTTTGGTCCATTTGCAACCTTTTCAGAAGAATTTTCTGAGCTTTCTTTTGCAGCAGAAGGTTCTTTCTCCAATATGTCAACAAGCTCATTCAACAAAAAGTTCAGAAATTCATGAGCATCCTGTATAAGAATTGAATCAATTTAATAAGTTTTTCAGGGGCAATGAATTGTACTAGTCAATAGTCAGGATACACAAGAAATTCAAAGAAGAATAGTCTACAAAGGTTTTAACTGAATTCTCTAACAAACTTACAAGAGAGCGTAAGAAAATAGCTTTAACACCTAAAAGAAGCAGCATAGCAAATAACCTACTTGACCAAGAAAAGGTTGCATATGACCAATTGATACTGCTTTGTTGAACTAAGAAAATCAACTCAAAACAAGTATCTACTTACAAAAACACAAAACTTTTAACAAGAATAAAAAAAGTGTTCTTGACATTAACACGTAGATCACCTTAGATTTGGTTACAACAAAAAGGAACACATATCGCCACCTAATTTTGTTAAAATAGTTCCAAAGGTGCAAAATGTACCACGTACAAGTCGCTTGTCTTGGGTCGAAGGTCATGAGAGGAATCAGCAGAATAGATAACACTAGTTCTAGATTTCAGTTTAACTAGGCTTGCTTGACCAAGGTCTTGATCCTTCTACTTTGAATTTATTTTAGTGAATTAAATTTAAACAAGTTTAAGTAAGGCCCAGGAAGTTCATGATTCACACAAGTTCCCATCAAAGGCTATCAAGTTCAATTCATAATTCAAGCATTTCCAGATTAGTTTTAGAAGAAGTATAAGCCAAGAAACATAACTAACTTGGTTTCAGGATAGCTTTTAGTAGATTTAGGGAAGCACTGGTTTGTAAGAGAGAGGTAAAAGAAACAGTTCTAAGTGGAGAGTTTCTTCTAACTGCAAGTGATTGGATAACCATCCAATCAAATGACAATGAGCTAGTTCCCCATCTATTCAAAAAACACAAATGGGTCAATAAGGGGCATTCAGATAAAAAGAAATAGCATTAATGAAAATTAGAAATCACAAAGACCTTTTATAGTTAATGATACATATTTTACACACAAACCCACACAAGTTCAGGTTTAAGGGCTTTTCATAGAGAATAATAAAAGCTGATATCCTTGGAAAGCAGTTATGATGCTAAGCAACATACCTGATGCATGTAGCCACGGAAAAGCTCATTTTCTTTCCTCACCCTCTGTACAAAGCGTTTGGGAGCAATTACACCTGTTTTCTTCTTTTGGGAACTTATCTGCACAAAGAAATTAAAAGGTGACCAAAGAGCGCCTAAAATTCCACTAACAGATTTATCTGGCCATCCACTTACAGATTTCTAAAGAAAAACTAAGATAATAATCAGCAGGATACAACAGAAACTGTGCCCTTTCCATAAACCATTCCTTTAATAAATTAATAATAGTTCCTCCGTTTCAGAATAATTGACACACTTTTCAGATCACGGAGTGGCATTTTTTTAGTCCGGTGTATTAAGTGTTTTGATGGGTTTTTTTTATTGTTTACATGGTGTCACGTAGAAAGTAGAATAAAGGAAAGAGAAAGTGTTTTTTAATTGTTAGTATGGGACCATGAGGTTTTAATATGATGAAAAGTTTACCATAAGAGGAAAAAAGGAATAGTGTGTCAATTATTTTGCAACATCCCGAAATAGAAAGTGTATAAATTATTCTAAAACAAAAGAAGTATAATAATAATAGTAAAAAATAAACACTTTGCATTCTGTTTATGGCAAGGAAAAAGTGTGGTGGTTTAGCGCCCCACGTCCCGTGATCAAGGTCACGGGATCAATCCTTACCCTAGCGTTATGCTGGGTTTCCCCCCTCCATTCTGGCTTCCTAAGATAGGAACAGTATAGCGGACCCACCAGTGTCCCTAGCCGTTTAAAAAAAAAGGAATAAGTGTAGGAGGTTTTCATCCATTTCGACGCATCTTAAAATCATCAAGAAAAATGACTATGCATGCAATATGGCAAATAGGCCTAATCACTTACATCCAGGCAACTTGGCAAGATTTTCAGCACATAGTTATACGACAACTACAATTCAAGCTCTTATTAATGGTGTATATAATTAAGAGCTCAAGATATCTTCTCAAAAGAATTTGGCTTAGCAATATGACAAGATCAAAGTGCCTATCTTAAATTGCCAGGAAAAACTTAAGTCTTATAACTTGCATATCAAATCTCCACAGACAAGTATCAAGCTATGAGGTTGAATGGTTGATTAAGTGATTGCCAAAGTCCAAATTGCAAACATATTTAGATTGTTTCGTACAAGCTACAACTTGACAACTCTAGTTTGTTTGCCTTTCTCAGCCTCGTGATTTCTACAAATTCCCAAGTAAAATTTCAAAGAATAATATGCACGACTTTTTCTTGCAAGTGACAATTAATCCCAGCTATGACATAGTCAGGATTTCTCACTCCATTTGCTACCCTCAATCGCTCATATTTCACATAACACATGTATACCTTGAATAGCATGGAAACAATACACACAACCAGCTCACAACACAGCTTCTGCAAGTGATTACAAGATCCAAAATGGAGCATGGTAAAACAGAAAATTCTGCTCAAGTTTGGAAACATTGTCAGCAGCAGGGGGTCTGGTAAACCAATTTTTCTCTCAATGCCCGGCAAAGATTAGTTATTGAAGCAAAGAAGAGGGGAGGGAGGACAAAATTGCGTTGATGGGGAAATAAACCTAGTGGACCGTGATAATTATCCTGTATTTTACCTGTGTAAACAAATCTGCTAAACATGTGAGCAAATTTTCCTCTGGATCTGCAGGATTTTTGTTCTTCTCATAGTACTCCAGCAATTTCTCACGGAATGGGACACAAAAATACAGCGCCTGGCACAGAAAAAGATAAGTAAGAGAGAATGAC
Organism: Salicornia ramosissima; assembly: GCA_951394345.1. Classification (NCBI taxonomy): domain Eukaryota; kingdom Viridiplantae; phylum Streptophyta; class Magnoliopsida; order Caryophyllales; family Amaranthaceae; genus Salicornia; species Salicornia ramosissima. The sequence goes on from OX596233.1 coordinate 50,319,751, forward strand.
ACCAAGACTCAAGTATAAATTGCATTTGATTGTGGCATAATAATCTATAAAGAGAGTGCACTTTTACACCATGAGCTTATGAGCTATTGAGCTTTCAACAGATCTCAAAAGACTTCTAACAATGCCCAAACTAGAGGAAACCCGCAGGTTTGAGGAAAATGAAAAAGACTGTTACTAGTTACAAATCTTGAAAATGAGAATATTTAGGAAGCCTTGCACAGTTATTTAAACCATGGGTTTTATTTTGTAGGCCTTTCTCAGTTATTTAAACATACGTTGAAGGACCCCTTTTGGTAGACCAAATTTTCTCTATAATGCCAAAAGATGTACTTATGCCATAGGATGTACCTACCCCTTCTTTCACTGTTTACACAATTCAAAACCCTCCTGATTTGTGCGATACTGCATTTAGCCTTTTCAATTTTATTTTTTTAGGTTATTTAGGTTTCTATACAAAGCTTCCATAAGATATACTACCTCCGTATCATAATACGTGCAACAAGTATTAACAAATTAGTTTGATACGGAGGTAGTATTTAAAAATTGGCACGCTTATAGCCTAATCCCAATCACCTTCGAGTCTTCAACAACCCACCGACATCCATCATATCATAAATTCACAATCTCTATGTTCTTTTCATTGCAAATGAAATCAATCCATGTAAAACACAATGAAAGCCAAATGAACTTCTTACACTCTAAATGTTTGCTCCATATTCCTTCCCTTGAGATTCTACTATTCTAGGGGGCTAAAGCTGTCAAATTTCATTAAATCATAGAATTATCCTATATCTTGCAGCAAAGCAACTCAAAGCAAGGTGTTTCTTCATAAAAAAATCTATAATCTCTGATTTTTTTTTCTGTTGAGCAGATATTTGGTTCCTGTAAATATGGTACCTAAAGTCTAAACCAATAATAATGATGCTTAATACTTCCTCCATTCCTATTTGTTTGCTACATAAGGACTTTTAGCACTATTCACGGTGTAACTTTGACTCTCTCTAATTTTATACGTATAAGAAAAAAATATAGTCAAGTACTCAAGTGGTATCTTGTTTGATTGGCTCAATGTGTAGTTTTTTAATATGTAATTTTTACCATTTTTTAATTATATAGATATAAAGATATATTCATTTAAAGTTGTATTTTGGAAGGCATTAAAAAGCAAATGTAACAAACTTTAAGGAACAGAAAAAGTAACTTACAAAGGCAATACCTCTCACACCATAAAAAAAAAACACTACAAAAAGATACATTTTCTTCAACAGGGCAGTACACAAACAACGAATTGAACACATTGTTAGTCCACTATCCTTAGCAGCTGAGTTTTCTACAACCAAAAGAAATAAGAATTCTCTAATACCTAAACATTATAAATCATCATGGCTCCAATCCGCTAATTAATGTAAGCTAAAACATCTGCTAGTTTATGAGAGGTTTGAGATCGATAGAAACCTTCATTAGCTTCTAACCATTCTCCACTCTTGGATCCTAATAGAACATGTAAAACATGGCAAAAAGACTTTCTTGGGTAGAGGGAAAGGGGAAATTCCCAAAAAATTACTTACTCAATCAATCACTTACCTTTATATGTGGACTAGAATAAGTTACCAAGCTCAAAAAAATTACCATGCAATTTTCTGAGAATTTGCACTCAATTGAACAAAATCACGACGGGAATAACCGAACATAACACATCAACACCTCAAATATGAATACTTAAGATTAACGCAACATCGGAAACATCTCATAAATAAATTAATCAAACCATATTGATTAATTTATTTGATAAATGGGAAAAAAAAGGGGAAATCAACATCAACATCAAACAATATTGAAAAAAAAAAAAAAAAACCCTAAATTGGCGGAGGAAAAAAAACCTGCAAAACGCTGTTGCAATAGCAAGTGTTGCCAAAATTCTCAAGACCAAAATATCTTTCACCTTCAGGGAAATGATCGCCGAGGGCTTTCTCCAATTTGGAACCAGCTGCCCCCATTATATTTCTTCGTTCCCTCAAAATTTTCTCCTTTATAATTCCTCGAATTTTCTCCAATTTTTTTCTCCTTCTAAATTCACTTTCAGAGACAAAATTTATATATATTATCAAGACGACGAATTGAAGTAATCAACTATAATATTGAACGATTTTTGGACATGGAAAATAGATAGAAATTAAAAATAAAAATGGGTGCTAATAATGAGAAGTAACAGAGTAATTGGCCAAAAAAAGAGAAAAATTTGGGTGAGAGAAAAAAATGAAAAGAAGGAAAATGGAATATACTGAATATTTATAGGAGGAATAACAAAAAAGAAGGAAGAAGATGTGAAGGATGTTGATGATGATGATGAGAGATTGAAGAAGGAGCAACACAACTCTGAGTTCGGCGATTCTCTCTCCTTTTGCGTCGTTGACTGATTGTTTCTTAGCTATAAAGTCTTTTTTTGGATAAAATTGAGTTTTCTTGTCTCTTAATTAAACCTTATTCACCTCGAAATTGTAAATTTATAGTGAAAAAAGTAGGAAAAATTGTCCGGATGGACCTTAAATTTTTTTTATTTGTAAAGAATGACTTTTTCAAAAAAAATTTTGGCATTTAATGACTTAAAATAAAAAAAAAAAGTTGTAAGGAGGACCTTATTATTCTTTTTCGACGTTGACTTTAATTTCCCGACGTTGACACTAATTTCTCGGCCCAAAAAAAAAATAGTTGTGAGGAGGGGCCTTTATAATTTTCTTAATCAGGTTAGTTAGGGTTCATCTTGTTGTAGTCAACGCCGATAAATTAGAGTCAACGTAGAGAAATTAAAATCAACATCGGAAAAGAAAGGTAAGGTCCCTCCTCACAACTATTTTTTTTATTTTGGGCCGTTAAATGCCAAATCTTTTTTAAAAGGTTCTTCTTCACAAATAAAAAAATATTAAGGTCCCTCTTGACAATTTTTTCAAAAAAATATAATCAATCTATCTATAAATATAACTAGTTTTTTAGCCGGTGCAAGGCACACCTTTTTTTAAATAAAAATTAATTTTAGAAAATAATAAGTGATTAAGAATGTGTATGGTTAAGAACGTGCGGTTGATTGGAGTGAGAAATGATTAACGTATGTGTTTATCTTTTTAGAAGGATTAAATATGAATGCATTATTTAAATTTTAGGGGTTTTTTAATTTTATTAACATGTCAAACTAATATCATTGGATCATGTAACATTTTTGTCAAAAGTAATTACAAATAGTTTAACTTAATTTAAGTTCTCTTTTGTAAAAAGTTTTGGAAATTCTATTGCACACCATCTAGCAAAGATGAGTGCTTAATTTAATGGCTAAAGTCTGGTTGGAAAATTTTCCTGTGGAGATCATTAACCTTGTTGTATTGGACTCTTCCTCCATTTCTCAATAATTTAGCATTTTTGCTTCATGTCAAAAAAAATAAATAAAAAAAAATATTGAGAGTTTTTTTAAAAAGTTTTGTTTGTGTGTGTGTGATGGGGTAGTTGTGTTAGGATTTTTTTTGTAAAATAAGATTTTTTTTTACTTAGGATTATTTAATGTGAAATATTTATTGAGGGTTTGAAGGTCATTCATCAATTCATGATGTTGATTGGAGTGTTAAATAGTTAATATACTCCATATGTGTTTAGCTTTAAATTTTAGAGTGATTAAATATGAATGCATTATTTAAAACTAGCCTTTTATGCACGTTTTGCGTGCGATTACAGTATTTTACTATATTAATCTGTCGAAACAAAAAAAAAATGTTATATGTTCGAAAATTGAAAAATCTGTCAAATTCACACTCATTCACATAATCAAAAACAAATTTTTCCCCTTTTATTCGGTCATCCCACAACAATGAACAAAAGAAAAGTTTTATTTACCATATTTTATTGGCTACCAAATTTTTACGATAATCAAAATCTAAAATTTTTATTTGATGAACTATATCAATATGGATGTCTATTTATAGAGAATTCAAAAATATGAATTTTGGTATTTTTTGTTTTATTTTTTCGAAATTTATATTTTGTGCTATTTTCATTTTAAAAAGTCCCAAAATTGTAATAAATTTCCTTAATAATTAGGAGTGATAAAAATTAAGATTTTAGAATATTTTGAAGGGTAAGATAGACTTTTAGAGGGGGGACACCATGGCTCCCCTCTTGGCTTATATAATAGAGATTTAGAGGTTTTTATAATTTTATTAACATGACTAACTAATATTGTTGAATTACATAACATTTTTGTCAAAAGAGATTACACATAGTTTAATTTAACTTGTATTTTTATAATTTTAAATTCAATTGTATATTTGAAATTTTTTATAAAGGTAAAAGTGCTAAAAGAAAATTAATTAGATGAATGTATTGAGTTGTTAATATATTTTTAAAAAAAATAAGGTACTCCCTCCATAACATATTACTAGCAACATTTTTTTTTGAAAAAACATACTAGCAATATTTTTTCTCAATTCGATTTTATTCTATTTTTGGCAATAAAACAAAACAAGAAATTTACATTATTGTCATTACTTATAATAATTAACACAATACTAACACAAGTAGGCTCCACATTTTCTTTCCCTTCTTTTTTTATCTACTTTTCTCTCTTACTTTTATCATTATACCACATAATACCTCATTATCTTATTTTGTCTGGAAAAGCGTACTAAAGCAATTGTTGCTACTATTAAGTTATGAAGGGAATAGTTACTTATGTAATATTTTTTTTAAAAAGTAATAAAAAAATTTAGTTGATTCAAGTGAGGCCTACATTCAAGTTTTAGTTGGATTTTTAAAAAGTTTTTTGTGTGTGTGTGTGTGTGTTTGTGAAATTGTGATGGGTAGTTGTGTTATGGTTTTTTTAGGGAAAATTTGCCTCAATAGTACAAATTTGTTTTTGGGTGCATCAAACAACACGAAAATTATTAACATGTGTACCCAACAACATGAACTTTAATGGTGGGTGTACTTAATAGCACAAATTTTTATATTGGTACAGATAGTGGCATATGTATGTGATTTTTATGCCTTAATTTAATCTTGTGCTGAATTGAATGTACTTATTTTCTTTTATGTAATAATTAACGTTGTAACAATTATGTTTACTTCAGTTTTGTTGTAAAATAAGGGTCTGCAACTAGTAGTCAACAAAATAAAACAAAGCAAGGAATTACAACAAGGAATTACAAAAGATCTTCTTGAACAAAACAAAGGAAGGAAGTCGGTGTGGCGTGATAAATCACTGACTTTGAAAACGAATTCCGGTGCAACCATGGTGCTCAATTGTATCCACCGGCACGTCCCCTAAGGTTACACACTGCTCTCACACTAAGGCACTTTAGGGTGAGAGATGGAGTACAGTCTATGAAAAACTTATGCCCAAAGAGAGTAAGTGTTTAGCTTTTTTGTATTTTTTCAAGTGTCTCCATCCATAAAAATGAACCAAGAATTTATAGAGAAAGATGGAAGAACATGAAAGATTCTTTCATCAATATAGGTGATTAAAACTGAATAAAGATGTGGGTTTAATCACCTTAATCATCTTTATAATAAAGGGGAGGTTACAAGAAGTCCAAGAGACAAGAGAAGAATCCAAGAAGATGAATGTAGACAAGGGAGAAAGTGTACACCGCAACCCACCTGCGGGAAAACATAGTAGACCGCAACCTATATGCGGAGTAAACTGATCATGTACTACAAACACCATTTGAGAGAAAAAAAATTCCGCAACCTACCTGCGGAGTAAATTAATCTTGCTCTTTTACACTCTTTACACCAAGAAGTTTTGATGGAGAATCTCAAACCTTATACTTCATCCATGTTACTCTTTGCACCCTACATTAAAGTTTGTCCTGCTGAGCGCACCCTTTAAAGTTCATTTTTTTTTTGCACCCAAACAAAAGCTGGTGCTGTTGAAGCTATTTTTTCCTTTTTTAAAATGTTTTTTTTTTTAAGTAGGACTAATGTGAGGCCTCCATTGGGATTAGAAAGCCTCTCATCAATCCATGCTCCTAAATTATATAATAGATCACGTTTTATAAAAAATTATAAAAACTAGAGTGAACCGGTAAATGAACCGAGCATATTTAAAATTTTATGATAACATGTTTACATTATATTTAAAAAAAAATCAAAATATATATTTTCCAGATCAGTATATATGAAATGTCATTTTATTTAGCATTCTTTTTTCTTGTGATGAAATTTTGGTAGTTATGTTAGAATTTTTTTTTTTAATAAGATAATAAATTTTCGTCCATTTTGCTGATCGCCCCTACTCGTGGCTTCAACCCTGCCCTTGAAAACTTAATGCTAGTCAAGAATGGAAAATATTCATCTAGAAGATTCTTCACAAAGCATTGCCAGTTAAGTTTGAACTTGTTAAATGCGACATTCTATTGGATCCAGGGAACGACTATTGTAGGAATCAAGGGTTCGTGGACTTTGCAGAGTCAGTCCACCATATTTTCATGGAGTGGGCTTTTGCTAAGTTAGTTTGGGAGAACGTTCATCTTTCTACTATTGCGGCTTTAGGCATGCCCGATGACAGGAACGATTGGATTTTGCATCTTTTGCACCAGGTTTCTGGATCTTCTCAGCAAGGAATTGAATTCCGGATATCATCTATTTTATAAGCACTCTCCGGGCATTGTGGGCTCAATGCAATGGGGAGACCTTTGAGGTTACGGTTAGGAACCTTACCACAATGCTTTTGCGTGCCTGGTAGGATGCGACGATGATGGCCCTGCAAGCTTCAATCTCTCGCACAATCTCCTCTATTTCTGATCAGCCGCCTTCGGGTTTTGTGGCTCCTTTCAGCATGTTTTCGTCGGTTATTGGGTCTCCATGTGCGGAAATCCCGCAGATTGGTGTGGTGGATGTTTAGGCCAGACGGAGAGTAAGGGTGTGATGGATGTTTAGGGTCACAATAATAGTGCTGGAGATCTAAGTCCTTTACCACGCTCTGGTGCTGGCTTAAAGAGAGGCCCTGTTTTTAATGTTTTCTCTTTTTTCATTGAATTTGTATTAAATTAAGTTCTACTGTCCCGTAGTTGGGTTCTTTCTGTAAAAAAAAAACTTCCTATGAAGTTGTATTTATCATGTACTCCCTTCGTATCGGTTTAATTTCAACAAACGGGTTAGTGTCATTCCCTAGATACTTATCTTAAGTAAGGTTAGGAGAATATTGAAGGGTAAAGTAGGGAGAGAGATATAATGGTGTGTAAAGTACTTTTGGAGAATGTGTATGATTTAGGGGTATAATATTTGTTTAAAATTTAAAGTTAGGGGCATTTTTGTCATTTTACGACTAAAATTTTAACAAATTAAAAAAGATACAAATTGTTGCAGTTATTATGTTACAACCTTATCCAGAAATATTGCAGATAAATTGATCACAAAGTTGTTTATTTTTTTTAGGACAACCAAAGAAGCACTTAAAAGTTAGAATGTGTGTTAATAAAAAAGGAATAATTACATACCAACTATTGCACTTTTAATTTTATAGGTACTAACTTTTGATTATTCACCAGCAGCACGAACTATTATATAATTTAGGGTAAAAATAGTTAGTACCTATTAATTTAATTATTTCAATAAAAAATTGTTCCCAAACTTTTCCGGTTGTCTCTCTTACAGTTTTACGCTACACATTCACTCGCTCCTCATTGAATCGTACTCGAATATCTCAATTGAAGCATACTCGTAGATCTCCATTGAAGCATTCGCGAAGATCTCCATTGAAACGGCTTCCGTTCTTCTTCCCCTCCATCGAATCAGCTTCTGAGGTAAGATATATTTTGTTCATATAAAACTATAAATTTATAATCGTCGAGTGTCAATTTCACGATCTTGGGTTCAATCGTTTAATTGATGGTCAGAAAGTCAATTAGTGTTCTTCTAGGGTGGATTATTAAGTGATTTATTATCATTAATGAAGCTATGCAAGATTATTAGGAGCTACTTTGTTGCTATAATGTTGTTTATATTTTCAAGTCAAATTTGGTTGTTGATGCTTTCAATATTAGGGTCAAGAGCTTAAATGATGTGTAAAAATTGGGTTTAGAGGAGCTTTTGCCACAAGATAGAGGGGAGTAAAGTTAAAAGGATCTTGGTGGACAAGGCACTTGATCGTTCCAATGGTTCATTGAATCAGTCCCATATCTAATTCACACCAGGTCGTTTTTGTCCCTTTTTTTTTGAAATAAATTTTGCTCATTTTTGTTCAAACAACACCCGAAAATAAGCAAAATTGATGAATTGAGCAAAAAAAACTCTTGGGTAGGTACACTTAGGTAGTTAGGTATAGATGGATGTTCTTACTTTTTGCGATAATAATCTGGTAGTATATTTCTGTTGAAGGTTTTCTGTCGTATGTCCTTTTATTAAAAATAACTATAGTTAATTGTTGAATGTGCATATAATTGTATTGTATCTATATGGTCCGTCTTCCTAATGTTTCTTGAATTCTTAGGAGCTGTGTGTTTTTCATTCAATGTATTCCTGTTTTCATTTTTTAATTTTGATGTGTTTAGACCCAGTAGCTTGGAGGGAGAACATGGTAAACATTAACGCTTTCTCAGGCTCTTACTAGTGTAAGAGAAGTTGCAAGCTAACTATCAAGAAAGGCGGCAGGGATGTTCTCTCTTATGTATGGGTTCTGGAATTACATGTTCAGCAAGACAGAATTTCACGTTCTAATTCTTGGTATTGACAAGGCTGGAAAAACGGTAGTTATTTTTCCTCTAGTAAACTTTGTAGCTCTTTTTTTTTTATATATTTTTTTTATTTAAATGCAATGGTTTGTTTAATGATGAAATGATGCTAATAAAACATGAAACCATGCACAATTTTGTGATCAAGAAATAACATGTGGATTGATGTGTGCTTTTTTTTTTTTTTGTTGTGAATGTCTTGCTTCATGGTGTTTTTTTATCATCCCCGGATCACTGGGTTTTGTTTGTAACTTTGTATTGTTCTTCTGCAATGATTTATAATTTTTTTTTATTATTAATAAGGGTGGAGGAAAGTACCTTAATCCCGGTGTATAAAAATAACGGTGATGTCCAAGATTGCATCACTGCGTCAATTATTGAGGGATTAAACTAATGAGTCATACTAGAAAGCTTTGGGAACTAGTGGGACAAGAGAAAATAGTGTGATCACTTCGGATGAGCAAAGTATTCATAAATCCGAACTTTTCTGATATCTAGGATCTATTCTCCAAAAAGATGGTGAACTAGATGGAGATGTTTATAGGATAAAACCGGGTTGGATGAAGTGGAAGGGAGCTTTTGGGATTCTATGTGACCGTAGTGTGCCACATAGACTAGAGGGATCAAAATGGGTTGGCATTGTTTATGGTACATATGTTGTGTTTTGAAGTACTGTCATGCTCATAAGATGAATGTAGTAGAAATATGTTTGCTACGATGGATGTTTGGGTGTACAAGAAAGGATAGAATTAGGAATGGAGTTATTAAAAAAATGTTATCGGTTACTTCCATAGAGGACAAAATGTGGGAGAATCGACTAAGATGGTTTGGTCATGTAAAGCGTAGAGAGTATAATGCACTGCCAAGGATACTTGAAGAGTGGCAGAGAGCGAGGAGATAAGGTGAGGGGTATATAAGAAATGATAGAATTAGGAATGAAGTTATTAGACAAAAGTTATTGGTTACTTCCATAGAGGGCAAAATGAGGGAGAATTGACTAACATGGTTTGGTCATGTAAATCGGACAAATTATAATGCACTGATAAGGATGCTTGAAGAGTGGCAAAGAGGAGATAATTTGAGGTGCAGAGGAAGACGGGCAAATATGGACGAGGGTGATTGATAATGACATAAGGTTGTTGGGATTGGAGGAAAATGCAGCGACAGATAGGGAAGATGGGAGGAGGGTCTATGTGAATGACTTTCATTATATATATATTTGATTCATGTCTAGGCGATTTCAATTTTTTTTGGAAATAATGTTTTGATATTGTTATTGTTGCTGTTGTTGTAATAATGTGAGGTTGAAGGCTTTGAGTTGGACGGGCCCGATTTCAAGTCAGCTAACTCGGATTTTAGCTCAAGCATATGGAAACTATGGGCTAAGTTAAGGGAATCTCTTAAATTTGAATTACTTGCCGGTGGTGAAAGTTGAACTCGCGTCCTTTAAGTCTTGCTTGCTATTTACTGCAGTAGTATCAGAACTCCAAACTTGTCTTTTTTTTTTTTGTGGAAGAAGTATAAACATGCCCTTGTTATACCCAAAAATATCCCCAACACTTTAATCCTCTGCCAACTGTAAGGTTTGCAACATGGGATTCAACCACAAAATAGTGTTTTTATTTTTATTTTTTTTATGTATAGTTTTTTGTTGGGTTGTTGTGGGGGGCGGGGGGGGGGGTGTAGGTGTGGATTGAAGTTCAGCTTTATTCTCAATTTTACATTTGTTGCTTGTTGTTTGCCTTTTTTTTTTTTTTTGGTATAGATTTCTCATGATTTTGTTTTAACCTGATATCTGTTGATTTAACACACACAAGAACTTTAAGAAAAAGATATTTGTAAAGTACATCATCATTAAGTCATTGACAATATATGTTGTTGCAGACTTTACTGGAAAAGTTGAAAGAATTATACTTAAACTTGGAAGGCCTTCCACCTGATCGAATTGTTCCGACAGTGGGGCTCAATATCGGTCGTATAGAAGTTGGAAACACCAAACTTGTATTTTGGGACTTGGGTGGCCAGGTATGTATATCAGCACATATCAATATTGCACTAGCACTTTCATTTTTATTATTGTTGTGATTATCTATCCCACATTACATTGAGGGTATCATAAAGTTTTGTTCTGTATGCATAGTGCCAAATATTGCTTGAAGCCTTGAAGTTCTATTGTATAATTAAATCTGTTTCTTTATATTTTAAGCGAGCTCCATATTTGCTTTAATTTTATGTTTGGTTCTAAATGAACTGCAAGGCAATTTCTTAAGATACTTCTTTATGCTGAGGTATTTTGTCTCCCTTTTTGTTTATTTTTAATATTTCTAAATTGAAGTGAGTTGACTTTTGAGGATATTTAGGCTATATTTTCTTCACTTGGTTCGATTTAAAATTTTGGTCAGTCTAAGGCTATGTTTTCTGATTTGGTGTGGCTTAAACTCTTGGTTAAACTGAAATTTGACCTTATTTTTCCACTAATATCAATCAATCAATCAATGCCTTATTCCCATAAATGGGGTCGGTTATATGAGCCAAAGTGATTATTTCGGGTGGTTGTCCTCAAAGATTTTCCTCCTCCACCCCCTACAATCGAGAGCCTCAATCTCTTGTAAATCCATCTGCTTCATATCTTTGCTAACTCCTTTTCGCCAAGTCATTTTCAATCTCCCCCTTCATCGTTTGAAAACTCCCTGATCCCACTCTTTGTACCGGTGCTCCTTGGGTCTCCATGTTACATGTCCAAACTCCATTGCCAGTGGTTTTTCCGCTGCCAGTCCCAAGCTTGGATAAAGGAGGAGGGTTGTGGTAGGCCAGTGACAATCAGCGTATAATTTTGTCACATCTTATTACATGAATCAAATTCCACATTTCCACTAGCATGTATAACAAAGTTAATATGATATCATATATTGTAATATTCATCTCGTTGTGTAGTTTTTAAATACTCCATGTAAGTTTTATAATTTATATTAATATAATAATATATATTAAAGATAGTTGATGAATTAACGGAAGTAAGAAGATCTTATATGATTTCGTCTGAATTTTGTCTGATGTGGTCTAACCTAATTTGATTCAATTAGTTCTGAGAATAAGGTGAAGAGAACATAACCTTAAACGTGTTTAATTTTATTTATTAGTTATATGTTATATGGTCATTGGAGAAAAAAGTTTAACAATCAAACACCATGTTAACTGTGGACTGAATAAGTGACCTACTTGTTCGAATTGCAGTTGAACTTGCATGAGCATGAGCTTGGATCAAGCTTTTAGATTAAACACCATAAACTATTCAAGTTCAATTGACTTGCATTCAAGCTTGAGTCATTAGCATGCCCTTTTTTCTTTCTATCTTTTTCTACTACTTCATATATTTTATTAATTTTGGGACTGATGTCACTGATCTGAAATATTTCTGAATATCTATTTTATTGGGCAATTTGTTATATGCAAGGGAATTCATGTGTAAACTATTTAGGGGGTGTTTGGAATGATTACCATTAATGTAATGGAAATGAATTTGAGGAGTGGAAAGGATAACAAAAAGTGTTACCTTTGAGAGTTGTTTGGTATCCTAGTGGAATCTGGAATGGAAACAGTTGTGAAGTTTTGATTGAGAAAAGAAGCGTAATTTGTTTCCACTACTTTGATAAGGGTAACAAATGAGGGGATTTTGTTACCCTATGGAAACAATATTTGTTACCTAAACCTCATAGGAAACACAAAGTAATGGAAACAATTATTTGAATCCATTTCCTACATCAAAATTATCTATACCAAACACCCCTTATTCTACTCCTATAAGCTTGCAGTGCACCACAATTGTTCTCAGAAGGTTTTGGAGTTGTAAACCTTTTAGGTTTTGCTGTTAATTGGACTGATGTTTGTTTTGGCAGCCTGGTCTTCGTTCAATATGGGAGAAATATTATGAAGAAGCCCATGCTGTCATTTATGTTGTTGATGCGAATGCTCCATCTCGATTTGAAGATTCAAAATCCGCATTGGGTAAGTATTTCTTAATGGTATCACATTATCATTTTAGATTTGCTTGAATGCCTGTATAAATCATTGTTCATTTGCATTTGCAGAAAAGGTTCTCCGCCACCAGGATTTGCAAGGTGCTCCGCTTCTAATACTGGCTAACAAGCAGGTGTATATGAACTTCCTGTTTTTCTCCCTGAAATAGTTTTATGAGGGAAATGGTAGGTTGTCTTGAATGAAGAAAAAAAAGTAATTATACAGATATCATTATCAATGACCCAAGGGCTTCAGGTTTGTGACATACTGACAGCCAAAAGGTTGAAACTTACAATGTAGGAAAACATCGTATTGGGAATTTACAACCTGTTTGGTTGTTGGTAACAAAACGTAGTAATGGGAATAAATTTAAAACATAATTTAGCGAGATTAGAATCCTTATAGTCTCTATAGAAACACATTCTCATCACCAAGCTTGAATTTTGTTCATAATTTTCTATTACTATTGGGAAAGGTGTATTGGACATGAGTGAGTATTTGGGAAGAAAAGTAGATAAATTAGTACCACCATGGAAATGAATATCGATTTTCCTTTCAAATTTTCATAGACCATTCCTATCGTTGTCATTTATAAGTTTACAACCGATTACCAAACAGGCCGTTACTGTCAAACATGCTTTGATGAAGTAGTTTGTGTGTTTGATATAATAAATGGCTTATATTAACCCTTTATGATCTCTGAGCTCCTCCTCTTTACCAGGATCTTTCTTCAGCAGTTTCATCTGAAGAAGTGGCTCGTTATCTGGATCTGAAAAAGCTGGATGAACGGCTATATATGTTTGAAGCTGTCTCAGGATTTGATGGGTAAATATCAGTTATTGCCTTTCACCTTGTTCTGTTTAAGTTAGGTTGATATTTCAGTTAAACCCCACTCCAGTTATGAGTGATGATAGGCACAGTTGCTTTCTATCCACTTTATATTACATTTAATTTGTCAAAAAGTGGGTTTAGAAGTGTTTGCTAGATTGTTCTTCCATAGCTCAATTCCATGCTTTATTCATGATTTATATTAGTGGAATGGTTAGTAGTGCATATTGGCATTTCCTTTTCTCTGTGATTATTACATGTATGTTTAATTGCAATTAATGGGGTATTTGGTATAAATTTTAGAATGAAAATGGAACCGAAACAAAGAGAATGGGTAAAATATTAAATGATACCTATATTTGTTTGGTATAATTAAGGAAATGAAATGGAAACAAATTAGAGTGGAAATGATTTTGTTTCCACAGATTTGAGAAGGGTACAGTGGTAATATAATTATGCTTAGGAAACTTCTCATAACAAACAAATGGTAATGGAAATTGCTGTTTGATTCCATTTCCATTTTTCCAACCCCAAAAAATAGCAATACCAAACATGTTCTAAAAGTGTTTTGTGTATGTTTAATTGCAATTAACAATGTTGTTTTTTGTTTTTTTTTTTTGTTTTTTTTTTTTTTTTTTGCAGTAGAGGGATCAAGGGTAGTGTAGATTGGCTAGTTGATGCAATGGAAAGAAGTAAAAGGTCTGAAATGCTGAGAAGTCGTACGCCTGCTGCTTGAATAAGATTTGCCTTGATAATGTCATGAGTTTGCATCATTCAGACCTTTGTACATAATTCACAGCCAAGTTTCTGGATTATCAATTGATAGGTGATTATATTCAAAACTAAGTTTGTATCTTTGCAAATTTTGATTGATTGTTAAGGTAATACAAGAATCTTAAACCGACTTTTTTTTAATTTTTTTTATAATTATTCTTCAATTTTTCACTGTGGAAACCCCCGTCCTATCCTTTGATTTGTACGAGCCGAGTTCTTGAGCTGCTAAAGGAATGTAAAAGCTCAGTTTATCTACTGGATAATTTTTCTTACTTTTTATATGCTAAAAACACCAAAAGAATGCAGTAATTGTACTTTTTACGCATTCTAAGACAAATTTTACAAATTAATTTCTCTAATTATGTATTTGTAAAAATTATAAAAAATTTTATTGTTGAGATGAATCAAATGAAACCAAAATATAATTATTTTTTTTAATATGTAAATCACAAAGTAAATGTGAATTATTTCAAAAAAAAAAAAGTAAATGTGAATAGTGTTAAAAGTACTATTGCTGTATTCTTCAATTTTAGAGGAAATTAAAAAAAAGAAAAAGTGAAGAAATGGTTTTTGCTAGACATGGTCCGGAAGAGGGTGTCATGTTTTTTTTGAAGTCTCAAAATTAATAATTGAATACCAAAATTTTCAGCATATTTGAAGGAAATTTTGTGCTGTAGGTGCCAAATGCAACATATTTTGTTATACAATTCAAGGTTTGTAATAACAAATTAACAACTATATTCCTAAGTCATTCATTTCTGTTGTAGAGCAATGTTAGTTTTCAGGTTCAAAATTTTAATCTATATTCCCATTTGCATAGAAAGGTTATAATTATCATACAGAAAATAAAAATAAAAAAATAAATACATTCCACATTTTTTGATGAGAAAGTGAAAATGACATAGTAGAGGTCCGATAAAAGTTCATTAATTTCGGTTTAAAAAACGCAAAATGCTCACACAAGACTAAAAAAAAAAATTGGTTGCAGAGTGCTGGATAAGAGGTCATTACATTCTACATAATATCAATGTACACATTCTATGTTAAAAAAAAGGGTCCGCCCGAACCGTTCATTGGATGGCTTGATATTGATCGGAAATGCGTCTCAAGGGCAACTTCCGAAGAACGAAGAGCACTAGAGCTGATGGAACAATCTCAACCACCTGAAAGCAAAACAATTCTAGAGATTGACAAGGACTAAAAAAAATCTATAGCATATTAGCTAATAGTATCTCATCAATCAATGCTAAAAAGAGTTGAAAGTTCGGTATCTACCATGTAATAAAGAAGAATACCGAAAGGATGATCAAGAACATCGACATCAACATCGTTATCAAAGGCTGAAATGGCTGACTAAAATTTACCAAAACATTGTATTGATTAGTTTGGTTGATGTCTAGGTCATGAAATTGAAATTATAATGAAAAGTACGCATATTTTTGTTGATTTGATCACGGAAATCTCACCACGACGCATCTAACTAGGAAACATGTACAACATATCGCAGTTATAATTCCAACCTGCACCATCAAGACCGAAAATGTTCAACATATAATTCCAACATATTATTCACTAATACGTTAAAAAAAGAAATTTAAGTCGATAATGTAACACTTCATTTGTATCATATTAGCTGCAACATTACGACTCACATGCCAAACAATGTCTGTGTAAAAAAACACCAATAGTAATTTAATGAAACTACCAACGTTTAAATGGGGAAAGTATAAAAATATAAACAAGTAGGTTCAAAATATTACTTCATGTAGCTTCTTTTGACGTCCTGTAGATTCAATAGGAAAGCGCTTCAGCATAAAGAACAACCTGTGAGTTATATTGAGTAAACCGGTAAGGTAAAATAATGTAACTATGTGGAAGTTCATTTAAATAGTTAAATAACACAGATGATCGAATATGAGGATCAATACCTTCCACCATACACCAAAAAGCCGAAAGCTGCACTGAATGAAATGACTGCAAGCAATCACCAATATATAGGATGTTAGACGACATAAAAGCCAAAAGGTTTTTAGCAATAAAAATGTAAAAGCATTTTTTCGTTTTTTGGATTTGGTAAGAAAACCACCAGGTCTTTGCTGGTATGATGATTCGAACCCCTAACCTTTAGGATTAGAGGTAGAGGTGGAGCAAGTGCTTCAAAAGCATTATGAAGAAAGATGGATACATCATAAAGCTGGTATGATGATTCGAACCCCTAACCTTTAGGATTAGAGGTAGAGGTGGAGCAGATGCTTCAAAAGCATTATGAAGAAAGATGGATACATCATAAACAATATATATTTTGCCTTGTGTTCAAATCAATTTGTAAACTATACAAGGTTTAAGCATGGTTCCTATATATGTACAATGTTTTTTTATTAAAAGAAATTTCTTAATTTTAGAGCTTGAAGATTCAAAAAAAAAAAACCCATAAGACACATTTATTCAACGGGTAAAAACCTCTTTTTAAGAAGTATTAAGACCATGTTCTTTTGGACTTAATTTATGAAATTAAGTCAGTTCAATTCAGGTTAGACAAATTTAGCCAATTTAGTTCAGTTTAGACAAATTCTGTCCAAAAGAACAAGGCCTAAAGCGGTAAAGCCTTCACTAGTTATCAATTTTTCATCAATGACACACAAACATTACAAAGCTTCTGAAGATAATAACCTGAGAAAAAAAGTTTCGCGGCCTTGAGAGCTGAATGACCTTTTTCGATGCTCATGCTAATCCAGATGATTATCTGAATTGAAAAGTTCAATAAATCAGAAACCAAGCTGAACTACCAACACAGCAGCACTGATGAAGAAACATTGCAATCACCTGAATGAGATATACTATCCCATTTAAAATGTAATATGCTGGTCTAATTCTCTCTGTAGAAAGAGTTCTTGCCTGCATAATTGATATTAAATTAAAAGAAAACATCACAAACATTACAAGTAAACAAGGTTAATCATTCAAGTCATGAATATATAGTTAAAGAACCTGGTTATAAATCTCGGCCCAAAACAACACGAGCAACGTGTATGTGGAGAAGAAGAGAAGTCCGGGAAGATCAAGTAGCATTATTTCAATGGCCTGTATAAGAAGTAATTGTTTTACAATATATATATTATGCAAAATTATTAATCATAGGAGAGCAAAGAACTTATCAAGAGGCTAGAAGCATACAAGTGATCTAATCTGAAACACCTTCTTGTACAATCCGAAAAGAACTGCTCTCACTGTCAGATTTGATGCAAGATTTAGCAAATGGATCAGAACAATCAAGATATATATATATACACACACATATATATTAGGAATAGGATCAGTTAAAAAAATTTTCAACGTGAAAAAGGCTTAAAGGGGTACAGTCGGTACACGAGTGATCATTAATGGTATTTCTGTAAATAGAGAAAACTTTGATCTGAAAAACACGCGTATTCCTCTTTCTACCACTCTTTATAAGTAAAATGCATCCCTTTTATTTGATTTCAGTAGTTTTCAACAATTTGTGGTTTTTAGACAATCCTTGCCCATATATGTTCGGTAATTTGAAAATTGAAATCATGTAAACATGCAGAAGGTAATGATGTGCTTACATCCACTTACGAGAAAATTCATGAAATGGAAGGCCTTTTGTGTTGTCCATCCGTATTCTGGTACTCTCATTTGTATACGGACAATTTGCACCTTGGAAAATAGGAAAAGATCAAAAATTTGTGAAAGTTCATCCCAAGTTATTAACACAAAAGCTTCATTTAACTAAAGGTTTATGCATTGTGTCCATGCATTTTTGTTTCATTGCCAGAGCATGCAAAAGCTTTTTTTCATTATTCATTTTGCTTATCTGTGGACTCTTCATTAACATTATGTAGCTCAATCGTCTTCATTGCATTCTGTTAATGTAATACTCCTCCGTTTCACTTTGTTTGTTACACTTTGACCAATTCTTTCTTATAAAAAGATTCCAAACGTAACAACCAAACTGAAATGGGGGGAGTAGTACAGATAAAAAGGTAATTACAACAATAATGTGGAATTGTTATCAATCATTTTAGTGGAATTATAAGACTAAGCTATATCAAAGCAGTATTTTATGAGCCTTTCAAATTGGTGTACAATGCTCCCCCACATATTCACGGTTATCTTAAAGAATCAAAGTAGGATACCATAAAAATTCCTATTTCAAACTGATTATTATATTTGAACATTACCGACAAAAATGATTTAGGGCTGTTTTTTTGGATTGAATGAATCTGAACTGAATTGAACTAAATACTAGACCCATCCAGAGCTGAGCTGAATTGAATGTTTGTGAAACCAAGTCCAAAAGAACAGCCGCCTTAATTAATGAAATAAAAATTAAGTACTTATGTGTTGAATCAATTAAAGCAGAGGAAAATAAAATAAATATGGAGAGCTATGCATTCATAAACTAACCAAGCCACTAAGGCAATGAGGAATTGAGGACAGCCTAATCAGAAAGGAAAACAATCAGTACAGTTGTAGGACAGTTCCGTTCTATCAAATTTCAATGATAAGAGTCAAGCTAAAGATGACCCTAGGCTGTTGTGACCTGGGCAAAGTACAACATGGATTAGCACGGTGAAAGCACGCCATAGCATGGACGAAAGGCAATCATGACACAACACATTATTGTGCGATATTGGACCATGCTTGACTAGCACTTTTGGTTTTGAGAGCATGATAAATCATAATAGACCCTATTAACCATGAGTCCATGACAATATTTTACAAATTCAGTTCAGCTCATGTCAACTTTAGGATTCAGTTTAGTTCAATTCAGTCCAAACAAACACGGCTAACACACTCCCCATTAAAGAGAAACAAAAAACTAAAAATAAATAAATCAGTGATTACTATTTACTTGTATTAAATTAAATCATCCACCAAAGTAATCATTTCAAACATTAAAAAACTCATAGAAATAAATTTTCTGTTTTTGTTTTGTGGGATGGAGACAAAGAAAGCAAGGCAAAGAGTTAGGAGTAAGTTGACGAAGAATAATCCATGGCAATAGCTTTCATTAGTTTAGTACAATAGTTAAAAAGTTCAAACTGTAGGGATATTAAATACCACGTATACTTATGAAAGATTTTCAATTTATTAATGAAGATAAGAGTATAAACTGAATTTATGGACTTCAACCATAAGCTTATGGTTCGGATCCTCTGATATGGTATCAGAGTCAAACATGCTGCATTCACACTTCAATCCCAACGAATTTTAATGTGAGGGGCAATTTTCGTGTGAGGGGCGTGATAGGGTATAAAACCAATTCCTATACTTCAAGCATACGATAATTGGACAATAATAAAAAAGAGAAGCAATGTCTACCTCTATGCTAAGGCCATTTCATTTCAAATTTAAAATTCATTATTATCAATCATGACTCAAACAATGATAATCTGTTCCGATTGATATATAACATATACGGAGTATTAGTTTATGTATAAATTCATTTTCTTTCATTTTTACTTACTTTCTCATACAGGGTGCATGAAATAGGGCCTAACAAAACAATTGGCTTCAAGAATTGCAAGCGAAATAATAACAACTTGTGCCTCTTTTTATATGCAAGCAATAAAGTTCGAACTCATAGAGGTAGGGTAGGAACAACCCTGCACTCCTTTTCACCTACGTTGCATGAAAATAGATATGGATACTGGAACTGGCACGATACGGTACGGGAAAACGCTAACTCAAAAGTTAAGGATACGGGAACACGGGAAAATCATATAAAAAAATATATATTTCTATTATTAAATTATTAGAAAAATATATAATGAAGAAAGAAAAATTATTTTTAAAACTTGATTGTCATTATAATGTTAATTTTAGTGAATATAAATTCACTTCACACGTTATATAAATAATATTAGAAGTCGTTTGGTTGGAGCATATTCCACTGAAATTTGAAATTCTTAATTAGAAAATAGGTAAAGCATCTCTTGCTTGGTAAATAGCAAAAACATGGACAATTATTAAAATTCCTATATATATGAAGTGTATGAATGAAATTATTAACTTACCCCTTAGTGGATGTAAATTCCGAGGGATGACTAGTAAATCAATTTGATTTTAAGGTAATTTTGACAAACTTTAGGGGTAGGGATCCGAGCACCAACTCTATAGGGGTGTTTTAGTAATTTATTTTCAACAAAATTACAAAGATGTCATTTGATATGTTTGCTAAAAAAATCAATTTGATTTACTAACCATTTCCCGCAAATTCCTCTATCAAATACAAAAAATACATAAATAGCTATTTTTCCTAGAAAATGAACAATATTAGTCAGACTTTGTAGTAATTAAATTCCTATGGTGAACCAAACGAACTCCTCAAAGAAGGTAGACACATGAATTACCTAGAGCAAGATACACATGAGTACCTAGAGCAAGGTAGGTACAAATGCAACTCACAATCAATTAACGTTTCATTGCTGATCATAAAATATTCATTTGGTCTAATTTTAAAAATTTGAACAATATTCTTTAAACTTTATAGTAATGCTTCAATCATAAGTTATAACATTATGAGTAACATTTAGCCATCGATCTAATATGCAGCAAATGAAAGAGGAGTGAAAGGAAGGTAGGTAGAGGTAGAGAAGAGAAGATACCGCAGCAATGAGGGCAATCAAAGCATAGGAAGCAGAAAGTGCGTAATAAACTCCATAGTTTTTTGGGGCTTTTTCCATCATCACCACCTCTTTATTATTATTATTATTCCACCAACCACCACCACCACCACCACTTTCTATTACCATCGCCATCGCCATCGCCATCGCCATCGCAACCAACTCCTCCTCCGTTCGTCGCATCTAATTTACTTTTGATAATTCTTCTTTATTAATTTTTTCCTTCAATTCTTTTTTTACTTTCTTTCTTTACTAAAAAAACATGTACGATTTCTTTGAGAGAATTAAATACAATAATTTGTCTTCTTTAATTATTTTCACTCCATCTTTGTTAGTTTCTGTGTTGATACTTGAGAATTGAAATGTTCAGAAATCAGAAATAATGCCCTTAATTTAAAAAAATAAAAAAAGGAATAAAAATTTAATGCATAAAATAAAATAAAAATAAAATAAAAATAAAATACAAATATAGGTGATGGACGATTTTAAGGTAAAGCCACGTCTATGGTAGACTTGCCACGTGCCATGCATTTCCTCTCTGCTTGACTTAATTGACTGCCATGCATTTTGTTCGTTCTAGTGATCACTATGGCTATAATGAATTTTGGCACTTCCCAATTTAATTTTGACACTTTACACTAATCTTTCTCTCATATGAATAATAACATTGAGAAGTGTCAAAATTAATTTGGGGAGTGCCAAAATCACTCTCCGTTTTGTTGTCAAACTTTTCTTTCTTTTATGTATACAATATTTTAGGATCATCTAACTGTTTTTTGTATATATACAAAGCTATACTCTAATTTTTCTAGATTCTATAACTAACAAATAAAAAAATTTAGAATTCATATAAGGTTTATGTCTTTATAAAGGTATGTTCTCTTCAACTTATTTCAAAACTTATCAGGTCAGATCAGGTCCAATAAATTATAATCAGGCCAAGTCAGGTCAGGATAAGTTATAATCAAGTCAGATTTAATAAGTTTCAATTCCTCTAATAAAATAAGGGCATATCAGGTCAGGTCCAATAAGTTATAATCAGATTAGGCCAGGTCCAATAAGTTGTAATCAGATTAGGCCAGGTCCAATAAGTTGTAATCAGATTAGGCCAGGTCCAATAAGTTGTAATCAGGTCAGGTCAGATTAAATACGTTGAAGGGAAGCACACCATAAGTGGGGGAAATTCAGCTTGTTTTTATAACCTCGGTAACAATTAATTGACAACTCATCATTAATGGATGAAGCTTTAGCTAGTTATTCAAAATGGACTATTATTAGCACTTAACTTTGAATTTAAAAATATATTTATAAAGGGTGATAACATACTAGTTATTAATTACAGTAATGTAGTAGTAGTTTTCATGGAAAAATTACATCTTCGTGAAAGATCCACACCCTTATGGATGATATTAAATTATTAACAGGCTCGTTAGCCAATTTAGTTCCTCTACGTCTAGGCAAAATCTATCGTGAGACGGACGGGGCAGTAGATTACCTTGCTTCTTTAGAGTATTGGATTCTATCTCATTGGACAACTCATTGACCATTTTGTAAATGCAAAATTTTCTTTTTTTATAACACTAGATAAATTAGGGTTTAGTGTTATGAGAAGACAATCCTAAAACTTTGTACTTTTCTATCCAAAAAAAAAATCTTTATAAATGGGGGATTGGGGTCCAATGGACTAAGGATGCAAGGTAAGGATTAATATGTAGCCCGATTTGTCTCGCAATATTTGCGTCTAGAATATGCTCAAACTGGCCAATGCGATGAATAATATCCTTGAAAAGTGTTTAGGTCTTCCACATTTGCCCTGCAAATGCGAATAACGAATAAGTTATCTCCTTTCCTAAAAATATTCTTAAAACCTAAGTTCAAAGCTAAGAGTAGGTGATTTCTTAGGGCTAAAGCTTCAACAATTAATGAATAACTTTTGCCCAAGTTAAAAGCTCGGGTTGCCAAGCAATCCCTTGAGCTATTCTGGATTGAAACAGTAACTAACTAACTACCATTCGATTATTTTTAGTAGAACCATCAAAGTTAATTTTAATAGTCTGAGAAGAGGGAGGTGGGGAGACCATGGAATCTTAAAAGAAGGTGAGCGCCTGAGCGTGTCTATTCTAAATAAGACTTAAAGACTTAAAAGAAAATCGAACCTCATATGAATATATGGTTATTAAATAGATGAGCATTATATGATTTGCAAATACTCCAAAGAGTAAAGGTGACTTTAACCAGGATGAATACAATTATTTTGCAAAATGAAGTAAGAAAGTTTACAATTGTAGATCAAGAAGGAAGATGGCCCAACCAATTTTGTAGAACTTGGGGAAGACCTCAAAGCTGTAATATATGAGCAGAGATTATATCTAGTAGGTACTCTGTTATGCAACAATATTGTCATAAGAAAACCAGAAGAAGCTTTATCTCTAAACAAACCAATCAATCCATGAGGTGTTCACAATTTTTACAAATATCAGACTTAAAAGATAAACAATCTTGAAGTGCTACTTCAAATGATTAATAAAATGGCTATATAGATCTACATGTATCAAATAAAATTTTGCAACTATCAAACATACACACAACCACCTTAACACCCAGAATTCTTTCTTCCTCTTTTCTTTTTTTTTTTTACAAGGCAAAAGCTAGCAATTACAGCAGGTTGTAATAAACCTCGAAAATAGTTTTACGTATTATAACCTTGAAATCTTCAACTCGGAGTCGATTTATCTGTAGAATTCGATACCCGTGCTTTTTATATGAAGCCACCCTCCCTAATGTACATTTTTTTAAACACACGAGTGATTTTATCGTGAAAGACGAACAACGATACAAGAGATGTCATCTTTGCTATCTCGATTTAGAGCTTCGGTTGCTAATTGCTTGGCAGCCTTGAGTGGATCCTTAATCTTTTTTGCCATGTCAACTGCCTCTTGATTAGACATTACCTGAGTTGTTTGAAAGATCAGGTTAGGAGATTGTGTAATCACTGATCAGCAATTATTGAAAGGGGATATATAACACATTTGACATTTCCTTTTCACTATCATTTGTCATAGGAGAAGAAAGCAATAAGCGAACATATTGCACCATTTTGTTGGATTCGTTTCGATTTATACTTTTCGAGATATTTTGGATTAAAAATTAAAGGTGCGTTCTCTTCAACTTATTCAACTTGATCTGTTTAAACCTATTAAAGCTAACTTGATTATAACTTATTTGACCTGACCTGACCTAACTTGATTAAACCTGATAAGTTTTGAGACCTGATAAAAAAATCTGAAGAGAACGCACCCTAAGTGTCTCGGCAAGTGTGAAAAAGTAAGTAAAACAACTAAAAAGATGGAGAGATTATATTTTGTACAAGTTGAGAGCTACTCCATTTTTGTTATTAAAGACTTAACTATCAATTAGGGACATAAAAAATACTCCTTCCGTTCCCAAATCTTTGCACCATTTTTTTTTAATGATCTTAAAATCTTTGCTCTATTTCTTTTCAAAGTAATGATTTTTTTTTTGTCTACTTATGTACACGTGGTGGGGACCCACACTAACTCCCTTAACACTTTTCTCTCAACTTTCTTCTTTGCTTAGTTTGTGTGCACATCCCTATGGGACAAAAATTTCAGGACAAAAGGAGTAATAAACAACTAATAGTGAACATAGGAAGCATCACATTCTTTGTGCCATTATGTTTAAATAAAATGAATGGACTAAAACTTCTATTTATTTTCTACACAAGGTCAACAAAGCATTTTTGAATATTTTTCCAAACCCTTCAAGAAGTTAGACTTCGGAATAAATCATTCAACAAAACAGATTTGCAGAAAAGCATAGACAATTCATAAAGTAAAGTTGGAAATTTGGATTGGAAAGAAGTGGTCCCTCTTTTTAACACCCTATATCCACCAAACAGCATAGTTTGCACGAATGCAAGCTTGCTTCCGTGAGTAAACCATAAACTTGAGAGATAAGCAAGAAAACTAGAGTTCGAGGCACATACCTTCCACAGACCATCACTAGCAAGGATCACAAGCTCTGTGTCAGGGTCAATATTAGCAGTTTTAATATCAGGATCGGACCGCAGGTGAGACTTGAGGTTCTTGTCCCCGAAGGCACGAGAAACAGCAAGTTGCCCATTAACCCTAGCAACATCTCCTGAAGAAAGAATGAAGCAACAGCCCGTTATTTATGTCGCACAGAATTGAGTTATGTCAAAAGTTCTATTAGTAGAACATGTTTGAACATAATATTAAATATTTTTCCAACAGGAAACGCTCTTTAAAGGAGCTTTAAATTTAGCTAGCCGTGACCAAGAACCCACCGGTTTCGGTTGGTGGGCCGAGAATGCTTGACTTATCAATTTATCCGGCAAACTACTTGGAGCTCATGTAGCCCATGCCGGATTAATCGTATTCTGGGCCAATTAGCACGACCAACTAAAGGCGGGTATCTACATTTTTTTTTGAAAAAAAAAATCATCACATCACAACTACGTATAACCACATGCATAAGATACTAAAGTTGGGTCAAATTATAGAATTTTTGTGTTCTACGGCAATGAAAAACAACAGAGCTATGCCTTCATCTTGCTTCTCAAGTAAATGGACTCCATGTCAATGCACTGCATCGATAGCCCTTCTTATTTTTGAGTGATAATTGGGGGGCCCAAAGTTAATAAAAGCCACATAGGAGGCCATCCAAAACTTAAGAAAACATTAAAAAAAAATAAAAGCAATATATTACCATGTAATTACTGAAGAATAAGTAGAGGGACAATTGGACAACAGTTTTGCAAAGAGGAAACATAAAGTCTAACTAGCAATAGATTGAACATTGAAGGCAGAAAAAGGTAAATCGCTGTGCACAAAACCATGCATAAAAGTCCCAAAAACCTCAGTCATTTTGCCAGCTTGCAATAGGTAACATTAACCAACTTAACGGTGATACGGTTGAATAAGATTGAAGTAATGTGCAAATACTGCCAAATTTACCTGGCATATTAGAGACAAAGCCACCTCTATTCTCAATGCTGCCTCGTTCAGTATTAGGCTCATGATCAGTCGACATCTGTATAGCTTGACCTTTTTTAGAAAGTACTGCTCGTGAATCTCCTACATTGGCTACCAGTAACTTCTGCCCGTCCAATAGAAGGGCAGTAACAGCAGTTGATCCACCTCTTCCCAGGTCAGGATTGTGTGTAAGAATGGCTTGATCTGTTCTCTCATAGGCTTTTGAAATTGACCGGCTTGGATCAGACCAAAATTCTTCCTGTTTATAAAATCACAGCTATTAGAGCAGCCAGAATAGTCGTAAATAAACATTAAAATATTTGAAGTAACAAATGAAATAGTACAGAGGTTGAATGTGTGTTACATACATGCTACTCACATAACATTCAAAGAAAATGATGCAATGATATATCTAAACTCATGAAAAACAAGAACCCACCTCCTTCAAGATATTAGCAAATAAATGCTTCTGTAGATAAGCAGGCACACTATCACCCAAATGGCCATCAAATATAGCAAATAGGCCAACTTCGTGACCACGGAGCTGCACAAACTTAGCAACATGAAAATCCTCCATCGGATGATTTGCTTTTCCTTTCACCAAACTGAATCCATACTTAGCAGGACCTTGATGACTTCTGCCCTTGCCAGAGCCACCAGTAGAACGTCCTCCTACAACCTTAGGTTTTAAAGCAAAACTCTTTAGCTGGAGTACTATAACAAACTTTCAATTAAAAGGCTTCTATGCAATCTCATAGTACTAGAAAACTTCATGGAATCCTTAAAAATTGATGATACTTTGATAGTGCAACACGGGAAACATATGGATGGGTTATGAAGTTATGAACCGCTGCAGCTTGATACAAATTCAAGCTATTCGATACTCATACATGCATAATGAAACAAAGGCAAAGAGAATGTTTTCTCTGCAAAAAAAGAAATGGCAAGTGTGCAAAATAATGAATCTACAAGAGAATCAATGATGAGAAGAAAAATTGAACCAGTTAAATTGTGAATGTTTCATCAATGAAAACACTGGTGCCAGTACAATAAAGTAGGTTATGAGAGAGTAATAAACCAACCAACACTTGCTATTCTCTCAAGGAATGATAAACAAATATCAAGATTTATAAATACCTACTCTACATAAATGTTGTCTATGAATTTGAAATGTTGTCCATGTAATGCTAATCTTGCCTGTATATATTTTCATTTTTGATAAAAATCACTTTAAAAGAAGGCAAAATACAGTATTTAGAAGTATCATTATACAGAAAACATTTCAAATACGTATACAGCATTTTTGTAGTAGGTATTTATTTATTTATAAATACCTGATATTTGTTTATCATTATTCCTCCTATTCTCTCTGCCCAAAAAAGATAGCCCCTTTCTAATTAAGGGTCAAAGTTTGCTAGCTTTGACCAATTAGAATGTGACCGGAATCTTGCTAGAATGATTTCAAAGAATATTCCAACAAGATTGCCATTAAATACTAATACAAAACAGCAACAAGAAAGGGGGTCAAAGTTTGCCTGCTTTGAGCTAAAAAGTCAGAAGGGCTGATCATCTTGAGGGCATATATAATATATTATTTAGAAATTCACCCTCATAAAAGTTTCCTAGGATTTGCAATGATATGCTTTTAAACAAGACTTGATTTTGGACTTCCAATGGACAGTCATTTTGCATCTATTTTAACAAAGAAATAGAAGATCATGCTAATAAGCCCACTAGCGGTGCAAATGAGCTAATATGTTCATGACTAGCTTGTGAACAAGCTTAGTCAAAGCATGGTCAAAACTCATCCAACTCGTTTAGGCTTGCGAACAGCTCGTTTATAAGCCCATTTATTTTAAAATTATATTAATAGTATAGGAATACAAGATCCTGAATAATAAAAGGCTCATACTTATTGATGTAAATATTCATGAATAAAAGAACTTTAAATTACAAAATGATTACATAAAAGAAAGCAATATTGTCAATTGCAACTTTGCTAATTTATATAAATAAAATGGTTCGTTATTTTTTTTTCATAATAACTCGTTTATTAAAATTTAGCTTGAATATAACTCTCTTGTTTAAGCTCAAGCTCGAGCTCGGGACTCAAATGAGCAAGCTCGAGTCGAGCTCAGGTTAGGCTACTACTTAACGAGCTAATCTTGAACAAAGAAAAAAGCTCGTCTTGAGCTCGTTCATGCTCGAACACATGTTGACTTTATCAAGCTTAGGTCCAACAAGCAAACACTCGCTCGTTTGCACCCCCTAAAGTCCAGCGATTGAAACGACTAGGTTGATGAATTTAGCAGATCATGTTAATCAACCATCCTACTACAAGTGAATTCAATTTGTTTAATTCTTCACATAAGTTTCTTCAAGAACTAAATCTTTTTAACAGAAATTTTTAAAAATACAAAAAAAATATATATTCAAGCTGTTCAAAAGGATGAAATGACCCCCTTATTAACCTTCGCTTATGCCTCCCTCCTCTTCCTCTTCCTATTAGGTTCCCTTACACATATAAGCATATGCAAACACCACCGATCACATTGCTATATGCTGAAATCGAAAGCAACCCCCCCACCAATCCCCGGCATTTCTCTCTCCAACAGACACACACTACCTTTCTTTCCTCTCATCAGTAAATCTCCCAACTCTGTAACTTACCCAACTCCACCTTTCAAAAATTGTAACGCCCACAAGTACTTGTCAACAATTTTTCAGCGCAATTTGCACCGACTTATACCTAATTGGACTCAAGTGTAGTAAAAGGATGATTGCGTAAACATGAATAACGAAAAGCAATAAAAACTTTGTATGAATGTGAATAAGCATTTTTTTATTGTTGCTCAATTTCTTGATCATGTTCTGGTAAGCTATATTGCACATTTCTTGCCTAAATGAAGCCTGTAACCATTACATGACTTTTCACCAAAAATTTTTTTGTGAAATTTCTTTTTCCTTCTGTTTTCCCCTTTCCACTCCACATCAACAATAATTACAACAATACTAAAAACATAAATAAAAATAATCATAATAATTTATCTGACAAACAGAACATCAATATAATCAAATTAAATCCTCATAAATCACAGTCTAATCAAACATAAAACACAGACTAATACTTGCACCAGAATTTATCAATTACTAACAACTTACAACATATAACCCAAAAAACAATCTAATTGAAGAAGATGCAACAAAAATTACAGCTTAAAAAATCCAGAGGAAGTAGTAAAAATTAAGTTATATAAGAGAAAAAGGACATAATAAAACCTTACCTGAGGGAAGCAGCATAAACTATCCATAAAAATTCTAGCTACAGCTTCACCTTCTACCTCTATGGATCAACATCTATCTCCCTAACAACCCCACCAATAAAAACCTCCAAAAACTGCAACATCAACAAAATAGAAATCCTGATCATCAATACAGCAGTAAAAACAATCAAAACCCAAGGATTTTTCTAAAATATATTTAATCACATCTTATGAACACAAAATAATACTGAAAAACTGTGCTATAAAGCATAATAAAAACATGGGTATTTAAGAAATTAACTCACAAAATCAAGAATTTCCAAGCAACCCAAGAAAATATAGGGATGTTCACAGCTTTCTTTCTTAAGGGGAAAATGATCAAAGAGTGTTTGCAACTTCAAACTTCATCCGTAGAAAAGCAGGTGAGGGGCTTTGCAGCTGACAGTGTAAAGAAATTTCAGCTTTCGTGAGGAGAGAGAAAAATAGGCTGGCTGGCTGGCTACCCCAGGAAAGAGAAAATACTATGAAAAGTCTAAAAATTGTGGGATTTGCCCAAAAACTTTGACTTTGTCCTATATTTTTCTTTCTTTATTAAAAAAAAAAAAAAAAGTTAGAAGTTGGTGATTGATTATTTTAAAATTTTAAACACTTCTCCTCCCTTCGTAACATAAAACTTTCAACAATTAGTTTTGCACGTATTTTGAGGAAGCGATTTAAGGATTTAAATAAGAAATCAGTCAAAATAATTTTAATGTTATTAACTTATAATCACATTTTTGCTTGTATTAAAACCATTTTGACTAATTCTTTCGTTTACACCCTCAAATCGCTTCTTCAAAATGCGTGTAAAACCAATTGTGAAAGTTTTATGTTACAAAGGGAATATTTGTTTTTATTTTATTTTATGGGCTAGTTACTAGTTAGAGGCTTAGAGCTGAGTATGGACCCAATCCAACACAAGCTCGTTCTGAGCACGACACGATATGAAAACACGAATATTGGGCGATACCATTTTAAAAGTTTAACACAAACTCTGAAACCCGTGCCCACCTTTAGGGGTAGTTCTGGACCTTGAGCTTTATCCAATTTTACTAGACTCGCACATTGAGGTATAGCTAAAGTGTCGGGGTTCATTTGCTATATATGTCGAAATTTTCCAAATGTGTATTGTGAGATTTGAATCTAGAATCTTATCCTTTTTTTATATCTAGAATCTTAGCCTTGACTACAAAAAACTTGTGACGTAAAGTCAATTGGGCTTCAACGCAATACTCCTATTATATGAATACCGAGTTGATATCGTCTGTGAAGAGATGTAAGAATTGAACTCGCTACCTCGTGACATTGGAATAACTGTTCCAATGCCCGGTCCCGATTATTTGTATATATGTATTAATAAAATTTGAGGTTCGGGCATGAGCTCTGTATAGTTGAACTTGTGTGTATGGGAGTGATTATCTGTATTTGAATCTTCATATTCAGCCATAAATATAAGGGCAATGCCAATATAATAGCTTTGTAGGAGAAGTAACCCAATAACTTTACCACTTAAAAAAACACCAAAAAGAAGAAAAAGTTGAAACTTTTCATAAAATTCACTAATACCACTGTTTTGTTTGGTTTGTTGGGTGGGCTAGCTCTTTGTTGTTAAGTATAGGAAGTATATAAATATATATGTTTTTTATTTTTTATTTTTTTTATAGAGATGCAAAGGCTTTGCTTTGATTTGGTCAACAAATCAACAATGGACCCATTTTGGAAAGAAAAAAAAAAAAAAAAAACCTGAACTAATTAAGTTGTATGGATAGAGATATATGAACTTATACGGATACAAAAACTGATATAACACGAGTAAGGAATATACTTATTTGAAAAATATAGGATACGAATACAACAAACTAAATAGATATTTGAAAAAATTGATTCTAATAATACAACTTTTTTGTTACCCACTCCTAATAATACAACTTTTTAATTATTTTGTAATAATACAACCTTTTTATTCCAAATTCTTTGAGCAAGCTAAAATGTTTTTTTTTTTACTTGATTTAGTTACATCAAGATATTGTTATTTAAAATAACCCAATGTTTTTCCCCTACGCAACAAAAAAAAAAAAAACTTTTTCCTCACTTGATTTTTTTAAAGTAGAATATAAGTTTGTTTTAGTCAAAAGAAATTGAGGTATAAAGGTTTTATTATTATTACAGAAAAATTAAAATGTTGTATCATTAAAAGAAAAACAAAAAAAATAATTATATTATAATCAATTTTTCCCTAAACATTATTAAATACTTTACATACAAGAATTTTTTGTATTAAATTTTCTATATTATTTGGAATATTTTAATTTAATTGCTAAAATAACATACAAAAACCTCTAAAAAGCATATGAACAACAAATTGGGTTAACTTATAATAAAACAAGTCAAAAAATGTTAATTAAAATAAAATAAAGTATTAGATTTCTTAGAAGTATCAATATTGTACCACTATTTGATATGAATACATTTACATCAACGAATTATTCATGCTACCTAGGTTTTGATGACCTTCCTCGTAACGAAATACATGATCCATTGTTTTTATTTCAAATGTTTGAAATCTTGATATTATTTATACCGTAAGTGCCGCTAATATAATTCTTTCTAATATGAAAAAATTGTGTTCAACTCTCTTTTTTTCTTTGCTACATTTATTTTTTTATATTTTTTAGACACTCTTTTAAATTTAAATATCTAAAAATACATATTATATAATATAACATGGGATTGTTAATCTTGCTCCGAAATTACTAACCACCACCACCCGATTAAAGCTTCAATAGAATCAAAATAAATAAAAACTCATTGTACACATCTAGATAAGTGAACAATGTACTTATTTTCTCCACTGCAATCTTCTTCAATTTACATCAATTTACCTCTCAATTTCCAATCTTTAGTACTCCCTCCAACATATTAATGGCAACGATTTGTTATAAAGTAGAGAGAAAAAATGTCAAATCGTTGCCATTAATATGTTACAGAGGGAGTAGTAGGTGTTTGCCCTAAATGTCTTTTAAATTGAATTTTTACCAAATCTAATCTGATTTGACTAAGTCTGATCTAATCTGATCTGATTACTGTACTTTTAAGTCCTAAATAACAGGCCTAAATGTTGTGCATGTTTTGATAACTTTTTAGATAGAGTTGTACTTGATTTGTGACTTGTGAGTGATACGATGGTGCATGTGATGTTTTTGAGAATATGTTTAATACTTCCACTATCCCAAATTAAATGATACATTTTGACTTTTTGCACTGTTTATTTTGTAATTTTGACTCCCTTTAATTTTATACATATTAGTAAAACATAGTCATGTGATATCTCGTTTGATTCGTCTCGATACATACTTTCTAAATAAATAATTTTTATAATTTTTTATTATACACAAATAAAGATATTTTTTAAAGATGTGTCTTGGGTGATGTGAAAAAAATTAAATGTAGCATTTATTTTGGGATGGAGGGAGTAGAAAAAAATGATGAGGATATATCTCTATTATATAAGCCAAGGGGCAAGAGGGGAGCCATGGTGTCCCCCCTTGAAAATTTTATAATGCCCCTTAAAAATCTTCTATCTATACTACTAAAAGGTTAACCACTAAAAAATGTTTTTTTTCCTCCCAAACTTTACTTTCCCTCCTACTTACAAGTAATAAATATACATAGAAAAATGAATACATCATGCAATTAAATGTTTTTTTTTTGTTTTTACATATCCTTTACCAAGAAACTAAAAAAAAAAAAAAAAAACTTTTACCATGGGACTGCTTTACTTTTTTTACTATAAATACAACTAAGGCTATATTTGGTTCATCAATTTTTTTTTTCATTTGACCTTATTTTACAGATATGAGATGAACTTATTTTTTTTATCAGATCTGGAGTTATTGTTTTATTTGACTAAATTATGATCGTGTATATATACTATTGAATAAGGAAAAAAAAATATCAATTGAGATTTTATTTTATTTGTATTAATGAGTAGTTTTTAAATATGCAATTTTTATAATTTATTTACAGAATTAAATACGTATAAAGTTTGAAAAAGTCGTATAAAATTAACAAGCCTACTCAAAGCTTTTTTTTTCTAATTTGGTCTAACCTTTTTAAAAATTATTTGATCTAATCTGATCTAAAATAAGTAATAAGTACATAAATAAGGTGAAATAAACATAGCCTAAATGGGTAGATAGTTTCTGCATTACTAAATGTTAGAAAAACTCAAACCTTTTATGTTTTATCACTTCCAATACACATGACTAGATAGACATATTTACTTTAACCTTTTACTTTTAAAAAAATTAATTAATTTTTACAGTTTTAAGAATTTACCTATCAATGTTTACAATTTTATCTTAGCTTTGACAATATATACCACTATTAAAACATCGTTTAAATCTTGAACATAATCCGTTGAAACCTCTAAAACATGTACCAAGCTTTTAAGATGGTATTTGCTTTCTTTCAGAATTTGTATAAATCAAGTTACAAGCATAAAAGATCCAAAATATCAAATAAAATTAAAATATATATAATTTATCTTGAATTTGCAACAAATATAACAACATAAATTTAATTTATACTGAATAAAATTGAACATGAATATAACAGGATTTACAAATTCCAAATTCTAATAATAAAAATAGTTTCATATGAAGTCAATATAATTAGTTCTTACCCCTTTTATTAAACTTTCAACTTTGCATGGAATCAAATCAATGTCTGAATTGAATACAATTTTATCATGTTGCAAGATATATATTTTGCATAAACTAATTTTGTCATTGTTATCCCAGATATGGTCTATGTTGCTTCAAATTTAACATTTTTTTTATTGTAAGCGCTTCATTGTAGCTGAAAATTTGGCATAATAGAAATTTCAAATCAATTAAACTCAAAATAGTTGATTCTTACATCTTGAATGAAGCTTCAAATTTACAAAGATTGAAGAATTGAGAAGGGAGGTTGATTTTTTTTTTAGTTGGCTTAATATTGAGTTAAGAGCAAAGTTGAGTACTCAACTTTGATAAAAGTTGCAGTTTAGGCATCCAAGTTGCAAAAGTTGCAGTTTGGATACTCTAAACAGTACACACATTTTTTTAATATAATAATACAAAAGTTATAATTAAAGTAATAATATTAACAAAAAAAACTAACGCAATTTTTAACGGTGTTAGTGGAAAATACTCTTTTTGCAACTTTTACAACTTGGGTACTCAAACTGCAACTTTTGTCAAAGTTTGGTACCCAAATTTGCACTTCACTCGCTTAATATTAGGTTACAAAAAGAACTAAGCCGTGCATCGCACGGGTATTACCTAGTTTATTAATAATCAAATAACATCACTCATATTTATTAAGGAAAGTTATTACAATTTTTGAATTATTTTAAATTAAAATATTACAAAATATACAATTCGGAAAACCTTTTGAGTATCGTATAAATTTTATAGTCTATTTTGTTCATTGTTGTGGAATGACTGGATGAAAGGGAAAATTTTGTTTACAATTATATGAACGAGTGTGAAGTTAAAAAATATTTCAATTTCTCGAACAAAAACCTTCGATTTTTTAAGATACATTAAAAATATCGTCGCACGCAAAGCGTGCACAAAAGGCTAGTGGTTAAATTATGGAAAGAATGGTATATGGCGGCTGGGCTAGTTATGGTGGTGACCAAAGTTAATGTGTATTGGTGATGTTATTAGATTGATATATTATGTCACTTGCTTATTAAAATTGTTTTTGATAGCATGTATGATATATGTTGGCAAAATGGCAATTGTGATGTTTGTGGGGCTTTTTTTTTTGTGGCTAATGTTACATGGGTCTAATTATGTCCACATTTTTTTTTGTAACCTATTTATATCTTTTATACCCTTTTTAAAAAAAAATCATTGTTTGTTGATAAGGACAAATTAGGAGTTAGTTAATATTTGTTATAATTGTTGAATTTAGTTGAAGTAGTGAAATAAGTGTGTTATAATAGATGTCTTCTTTGGGCACTCTATATATATATATATATACACCCATGTAATTTAGAAATAAGATAAGAAATACAATAATATTCCTTCTTCCTTCTACTTTGTTTCTCTACTGTCTCCTTTCTCTTTCTCTCTGTTTCTGTTCTGTCATTCCCCTCCCCTTTTCTTCTTCTTCTTCTCTTCACCATTGTTATTGTTGGATAAGGGTGATCTTCACTCTAAGAAAACACCTCCTATATCATTGGTATCAGAGCCTAACGGTTCGCACGCCTAAAATTACTTCAACCCACCAAGTGTTTAATCAATTGCTCTTCTACATTGCTGAATCAACAAGCTATAGACAGTGGTTTTCCATATTTTTGGTTGCCTTTAGGGAGCAATACTGGCTCCTTACACAAGAAGTCGAGCAGCAATGGAGGAATATGTCAAGAATTTGGAGGCTAAACTTGAAGAGCAAACTAAAGCTATGCAAGATTTAATGATAGCAGTTCAAGACTTGAAAGCATCATCTTCATTACAGAATAATCCACCAAAGTTAGAGTATGCACCAGGAAATTCTGTTTACAAAGGTATGATACCAAAACTGGATTTTCCTAAATTTGATGAGCATAACCCAAGAATCTGGATAAAGAAATGTGTAAGGTATTTTAATTTGTGTAAAATACCCAATGATCAAAAGGTGAATTTAGCATCCTTACATATGACTGATAAGGCTGAATCATGATTTGTAGTTATTTGGCTGTTAAGAAACATTTAGATTGGGATGATTTTATAATTGATTTGATTGCTAGGTTTAAAGACTCAACTAATGCTGATATGGTTGAACAATTTAACAAACTACAACAAAATAATAAACTGGAAGAATATATTGATGATTTTGAAAATTTGAGATCACTAATGTTGCAACATGGATATGGGTTGCCTGATGTTTATGTATTAGACAGTTTCTTGGGTGGTCTAAAACCAAATATTAAAATCTTTGTTAAAGCCCATAAACCACAAACCATTACTGAAGCTATAGAGTTGGC
This sequence comes from Salicornia ramosissima, assembly GCA_951394345.1. NCBI lineage: Eukaryota > Viridiplantae > Streptophyta > Magnoliopsida > Caryophyllales > Amaranthaceae > Salicornia > Salicornia ramosissima. The sequence continues at coordinate 50,356,069 of OX596233.1, forward strand.
TAGATTGCAAGAAGGGCAATTCTCAACCTCATCATTCCAAAATAATTCTGCCAAATTCTTTAAACCCACCTATAATGCCAAGCCTTTACAGTCAATTCCACCCATCAGCAACTCCAATAAACCCCCATTATTACCCACACCCCACAAATCACAACAAATAAGGCCTTATACCCAAAATAATATCCCTGGATCCTCTTCAAATCCTAAACCCCAAACCACATACATCCCTGCAGATGTTAGGGCTGCCAAAATAGCAAAGGGTTTGTGTTTCCTCTGTGACAAGCCTTTTGAGAGAGGGCATAATTGTAGGTTTAAAGAACCACAGTTGTTTACAGTTGAAGTTAACCCCATTAATGATCAAGAAGTGCAAGATGATGAACTTCTAGAAGAGATTATTGAGGAGGAGTTGCAAGAAACTGAATTAAAGATTTCTGTACAAGCCTTGACAGGAGGACAAAATTACAACACCATGAGGGTGGTTAATGGTTAGAAAAACTCCTTTGCAGATTTTAATAGACTCTGGAAGTACCCATAATTTTCTTGATATTAAGGTTGCTAAAAGATTTGGATGTCTCATGGATAGAATGGATACTCAAACTGTTACAGTGGCTGATGGTAATCATTTTCCATGCCAATACATGTGTAAAAAGTTTGTATGGAGTAGGGCCAACAATTTTGTTCAGATGTTTGGTTGATTCCTTTGGGAAGCTGTGATATGGTATTAGGGATACAATGGCTGAGGACTCTAGGAGCTATTAGGTGGGACTTCAAGAAATTAACTATGGAGTTTTACTATCAATCTCAAACAGTCAAATTCAAGGGTATTCCCTGTAATAAGTTGCACTTAAGTGAAGGACAAGACCCCAACAAATTAATGTCTTCTGCAAGTCAAATTTGTTTGTTACAAATTGTAGCAAAGGAAGAATCTACCCAAGAACCTAAGGACCACAATGATGACTCACCTAACTTAAGTTTGGAAATGCAGATAATAAAAGAAAAATACCCAGAGGTTTTTTAAGAGCCTACCCAATTGCCTCCCACCAGGGGGCCTTTTGACCATAGGATTCCTTTGCATCAAAATGAAGACCCAGTCAACATAAGACGCTATAGGTATCCCTTGAGGCAGAGAGATACCATTGAACAATTAGTGCAAGAAATGCTTGATAGAGGGGTTATACAGCATAGTGCCAGTCCATTTGCTTCACCAGTGGTCTTAGTGGGGAAAAAGGATGGAACATGGAGGTTATGTGTTGATTATAGGTCACTAAACAAGAAAACTATTAAGAACAAATTTCCCATACCAATGATTGATGAACTAATTGATGAATTATCAGGGGCTACTGTGTTCACTAAATTGGATCTAAGGTCTGGCTATCATCAACTAAGGATGCATGAAGATGACATCCATAAGACTGCTTTTAAAACTCATACTGGGCATTTTGAATTTTTGGTAATGCCCTTTGGGCTTACTAATGCTCCGGCCTCCTTTCAGAATTGGATGAATCATGTTTTCAAACCACTATTGAGAAAGTATGTATTGGTATTTTTTGATGATATATTGATTTATAGCCCTACTCTTAAAGATCACTGGGATCACTTAGATACAGTGTTTAGCTTAATGAAAGATAACCAAATGCACATTAGACCAAGTAAGTGTACTTTTGCTGCTGAGAAAATTGAGTATTTAGGGCATTTCATCTCTGGGAAGGGTGTGCAAACTGATCCCAGAAAAATTGAAGCTATTATTAAATGGCCAGAACCTAAGGATGTGAAGCAGCTCAGAAGTTTCTTGGGACTATTAGGGTATTACAGAAAGTTTGTAAAGGGGTATGCTACTATCTCAAAGCCATTAACAAATCTACTAAGAAAGGGAGCCTTTGAATGGGATTCCAAAGCTGCAACAGCCTTTTCACAACTCAAAAATGCCCTCACTACTGCCCCTATTAGCTGTGCCCAATTTTACTAAAACATTTGTTGTTGAAACAGATGCTTCAATTGATGGGATAGGAGCTGTCCTAATGCAAGAAGATCACCCCATAGCTTTTATAAGTAAAACACTTGGACCTAAGTGGCAAAGGCTGTCAGTCTATGAAAGGAGTTACTAGCAATTGTTCATGCAGTCCAAAAGTGGGAACAATACCTCATTAATAATTCTTTTATTATCAAAACTGATCAAAAGAGTCTAAAATGGTTATTATAGCAGAAAATCAGTACTCCTTTCCAACAATTATGGCTTTCAAAATTAATGGGTTTTACATATGAAATTCACTACAAAAGTGGCAAAGAAAATGCGGCAGCTGATGCTCTTTCAAGAATACAAGGGTCAGAATTACTTTGTGCAGCCATATCCCTAGCCTCTTCTAATCTTGATGAGTTGGTTCAAGAAAGCTATTCTATGAGTCCTAACCTTCAAATACTTGTTAACAAACTTAAAAATGGTGAAACTATTCCAGGATATAAGTTGATCAATGGTCTACTTAGGAAGCAAAATAAGATTCTGATTGGGCCTTCTGAACAATTGAGGCATAACATTTTCTTGTGGCATCATGCTTCTCCTGAAGGAGGGCATTCAAGTAGGGATGGTACAATTAAGAGGATTAAGCAGATATTCTATTGGAAGGGAATGACTAAGGACATTAGGCAATGGGTGAGGAAATGTATTATTTGTCAAGCAGGCAAGTATGATACTACTGCTAAACCTGGTCTGCTTCAGCCTTTACCAATCCCAGAAGAAGTTTGGGTTGACATCTCAATGGACTTTATAACTGGGCTGCCAAGATCCATGGGTAAGGAGGTCATTTTCGTTGTGGTTGACAGATTCAGCAAGGCAGCCCATTTTATGGCAATGGCACATCCCTTTTCTGCTGTACAAGTAGCCCAATACTACCTAGATCATGTCTTCAAGTTACATGGTTGGCCTAGGTCAATTGTAAGTGATAGGGATGCCATATTCCTTAGCAAGTTCTGGAAAGGGTTATTTTCAATACATGGAACTGAGTTTATGTTAACCTCAGCATATCACCCAGAATCTGATGGACAAACTGAAGTTGTTAATAGATGTCTAAAAACTTATTTGAGATGTATGTGTGGAGAAAGTCCTAAAGACTGGTGTATGTGGCTTCCAGTAGCTGAGTGGTGGTATAACACACATTTCAAGTCATCTACTAATCATACTCCTTATGAAATAGTCTACAATTAGCCCCCACCCTTGCACTTGCCTTATTTGGCTGGTGATTCTGCTAATGATGAAGTGGATAAAAGCCTACAGAGGAGGGAAGCCATGATAACCAAGGTCAAATGTCACCTCAACAAAGCTATATGTAGAATGAAACAATCAGCTAATAGGAAAAGGGCCGATAGGAGTTTTGAAGTAGGAGACTTGGTTTGGCTAAAACTGCAACCCTATAGGCAAAGTTCAGTCTAATTAAGAGGCAACCAAAAGCTGAGTCAGAAATACTGTGGACCCTATAAAATATTGGCTAAAGTTGGTAAGGTGGCCTATAAACTCCAGTTGCCACCAGCTGCTAAAATTCACAATGTATTTCATGTTTCACAACTAAAAGCCTACTTTGGGACAACACCCATTACTCATTCTATGCTAGATTGGTCAAAAGATGCTGATATAACTGTGGATATGGAGCCAATTGCAGTCTTGGATCAAAGAATTACCCAAGATGGGGTGGCAACACAGAAGCAGTACTTAGTGCATTGGAAAGGCTGCCCAGACCATGAGGCTACATGGATTGATGCAGAAGAATTTGAGCAACATTTTCCTAATTTCAAGATTAATACTCACACTTGAGGGCAAGTTTGTTCTTGTCGGGGAAGGTTTGATAAGGACAAATTAGGAGTTAGTTAATATTTGTCATAATTATTGAATTTAGTTAAAGTAGTGAAATAAGTGTGTTATAATAGATGTCTTCTTTGGGCACTCTATATATATATATATATAAATAAGATAAGAAATACAGTAATATTCCTTCTTCCAATTCCTTCTACTTTGTTTCTCTACTGTCTCCTTTCTCTTTCTCTCTGTTTCTGTTCTGTCATTCCCCTCCCCTTTTCTTCTTCTTCTCTTCACCATTGTTATTGTTGGATAAGGGTGATCTTCACTCTAAGAAAACATCTCCTATACCATTTGGGTATTTGGGTTCTTTTTTATTGGGTAGAGTTTTTGTTTTAATTATTTTTGGCGAAGTTAGTTTACCCATTATTTTTATTCTTATTTGATCTTCAATGGGGTCTTTTAGATATCGAACACATGCATTTGCGCAAACAAATAGAGAGTAATTGGTTAAACCTTTATGTAGTTTCTCAGCACATCTTTGGGAGTTTGGGTAGTAATGTACTACTCCATTCCTGTTTTTTTTACTTGCTATGTTTTTCTTAGTTGGATGTCTTTATTTATTTGCTATTTTTTTCTTTTTTAAATCAACATTAATATAAGGTTTAATGAACAATATTAAATTTTGACATATGGAGTAGTACAATTCAACTATATAAGCTATATCGGTGGCTTACTCTTACAAATTCCAAGGTACATATGTGATATATATGTACCGATAGAATGATCGGATATTGATACTATGTATATTAGTTCAATTTAAATCAACATTAATATAAGGTTTAATGAACAATATTAAAATTTGAAATTAGACCAAGTGAATATTGATCATCAACAATAAAACATTACTTTATTATGAGTTCATTAGTACTTCATCTAGATATTCATTGGTGTACCTTCTATAAATTAGCTTACTCTACTCCTCATCATTTGATCCCTTTTTTTTTCCTCAAATCATTAGTAAGATCTATACTCACAAAACCACTATCCAAAATCTAAATTGAATAATAAAAGAACTTTTCTTGTATTCCATACCAAAAAGTAGCTACAAAAAATGCAGCACTCTATTTTTCCTCCATGCACTCCATCTTTATTCCCTACCAAAAAGGTAGTTTTACTATAAAATGTAGAGTGTGTGGAGAAAAAAATGGAGTGCATAAATCACTATCCCTTTTAAACCTTTTGGCACATAATGACTTTAAACATCTTTAATACTTTAATGTTTAAAGCATTAAATTGTGATGTGTGGCTTTGATACTAGTGCTACCTACCAAGACCGGATACCCGGACTATTTTTGTGGATCTGGTCCCGGACGAACCGGCTGGGTCCCAAATTTTGGATCTGGAACCGGTTCAACTAGTTTCCAAAATTTTGGAACCAAGCCTGGAATTGACTGGTTCTAGATCCGGAATCGGGTACCTGGTTCAAATAACAAAAAGCATACATAATATAAAAAATAAAACTTGAAAAGTACAATAAAAACAACCACAACCATACGACATTATCAATACAAAATTATCTAAATTGAATTACATAGAATAATGGAGAAAGAAAGTACTTGAAGTTAAGAATAAAAAGAAAGAATACCAGCATAAAAAATGTTGAACTAAAAATGTAAAACTATGAAAGAGTGGATAACAAAGAGGAGACAAGAAGTGCAAGAGAGAGCAAAAATGAGGAAAATTAGGGCAGTTGGGAACTTGAGATGAGTGAGTTTGCGAAATGAAATACTCCTACGGCCCGTTTGGTAGCCGGTTATAAATGGTAGTAATTTGAATAAATTTATAATTAAATTTGGAAGGAAAATTAAAATTCATTCCCATGGTAGTGCTATTTTAACTCCAATTTATCTAATTTTCTTCACAAATATTCATTCCCGTCTAATATCAGCCTCGCCCATGGTAATGAATGATAATGAAAAATAAGAAGAAATTTCAAATTCATTCCCATGGTACTTAAAATTCATTACCATTACCACAATTTATTACCAACAACTAAACGGACCGATAGATGTTTCAGTCCACCGTATTTTTTGGGCTTCTAATATTTGTAGACCAACAAACTACTAGAGTCATAATACGAATTATATAACTCTCGTGCATAGTTTAACTGGGTACCCACTGGACATCGGGCCCAGAAATTTAGGAACCGGAACCAATTCAGAACCGGGTCTAACTTTTTGGAACCGAAACCAGACTCAAAACAATCGGAACCAGGTCCGTACCCGCCAAATCCTATGTGGGACCGGGTCCGGCACCGGTTACACACATAATGACATAACTTTTGCTCAACTTTATGATGTTGATTGCGAGTTTAGATCCTCTGGATTTCAATTTTGGTAGATTTGGTAGATTTTTAAAATCTTGACCCTTGAAAAATAATCAATGGCTAAGATAATTTCTGCAAAAGTCAAACAAAAATTATTTAAAAACTCCCACTCTCATAACTCTATTAAATCTACCAATCCTAAACTCTAGAGGATCTCAACTCCTCGATTGATTGCCACTACTTCTACCATCAGTTGATGTTGCTGCCGCAATTTGTTGTTGCCGCAGTTTGTTGCTACCAGTTGACTCTGATCTACTCCGTATTACGTGAATCAGGATCCTCTTCATTTCTTAATTTAGATGATGACAACTAATTTAGAATAATTATAAAAAAATCCAAAAACTCCCCTTATTTTACCCTTTAATGCATCTCCAACCATTGATTAAAGAAATGGACTCTCCATTTTCCCTAAGAAATGGAGAGGATCCTAATTCGTATTACATAGAGTTATTTTTAATTTAAATAAGATATTAACATCCTTTTTTTTGTTGACATTATATAGCATTCAATTTTTTACTCTACTTTGTTAATAAATGTAACAAATTATTTGAGAAATTACAAAGACACACCTAAATTTGATATTGACACACTGTGTCAATATCAATTCCCTAATCATTTTGATGCCCCTTTAACTTAACTTAGAAGATGAGACATTTTTTTGGCTATTCCCTTCTAGTTTAGGTGAGGGACTTGTTTGGCTCAATGCTCTATATAGTGTACAACCCACAAGTTATATGCTTTTTACCATTTTAGTGAATTAGCTTAGTGGTCTTGTATATATGTATTTCCTGGCCTTCGTCGTTTTTTACTATCTAAATATATTTTTATATAGAAGGAAGTCATAGCCCAGTGGTTAGGGCTTTAGAATTTCAGGCACGAGGTCCTGGGTTCGATTCTCATCGCAAAAATTTACGAGGATTTCTTATTATCCTCTTTACAGATGCGTGTGTTGGCTAAAATTTGGGCCGGGTGACCTGCAATAGGACCGGTTTCAAGGCCTAATATCTCACACATTATCCCTTGGTTTTTATGTGAAATGGAATGTAGCACATAAATAAGGATCGAGGGGGTATATTTTTTGTCCATTTTCCCCACGAATTTGCTTAATTTTCATTAATTATCATTCTGCCATTCTTATTTAAACTTAATTGAAATTAACACGAAAATATGTGCCACTCCAGAAAATTTACACAAAAAGTGGTGGACATTCATTTAAAATTTAGGGTTTTTTCTTAAAATTACTCACCAGGTTTTGTAAATTCTCAAATGTAACCATATTTTTTAGGTTTTCTTATGTGTACTCATAAGATTTCCAAAAATTCTCAATTGTAGCAAATTTTTTTATGATAGCAAATGGACGTTAGTAGCATCGTTAAGTTAGTTTGAAAAAAAAAACTAGAATTAATAAATATATATACGTCGCGCAGCGACCCAAAAGTCTCAGTCATGACACAGATCAGCCCCATCAACCGCTAAACAACCATCAAACTAACTTATTTATTTTGGTTTTTGTTTTTCTTTTCCAACTAACTTAAGGGTGATGTTAACGTTCGTTTGCTATCATAAAAAAAATTAGTTACGATTGAAATTTTTTAGAAATCTTATGATTACACGTAAGAAACCCTAAAAAAGTGGGTACATATGAAAATTTGCAAAATCTAATGAGTATTTTTAAGAAAAACCCTAAAATTTATTTGAACTTATGCATACACTGTGTGGTTCAAAACGTGGTGGACATTATGGAAGGACAAAGAGCTTGTTTACTTCAACTTAAATTCAGTCCAGCTCAGTTCAGTTCAGTCCTGCTCTATTAAGTTCAGTTCATTTCAGCTCTCAATTTCCTTCTCTTATAAAATATTACTTTCAGTTCAATTCAGTTCAGTTCAGTTCAGCTATATTCAACTAAAGTAAACGAGCCCAAAACCTTCGCCATCCAACCACGCTCTACCATTCATTTAAAATTTATTTGAACTTATAAGAAGTTGTACCAATTTGACAAATTACTTTTGACAATTGTAACATTTTTCTTAAAACATTAACTTCTAACATCACATGATAAAATATGTTTGTTATGTTACAATATATGATTTTATGGTATAAAGTTGTACTAGTTATTTTTTAAAAATATATATTTAAGGAAGTATCATGATTCTTATTATTTGTTAATTTTTTATTATCTAAAGTCATATAATATTCTCGTTTAATTTAAACTTATATTTTTCTTCATATAAGCAAAAATAAATAAATTGAGAAGGACAATTCTTCTAGAGAATTTATCCATCACAAATTTGTGCAATTGGAACAAATACCACGTGCGAGCTATCCTTGACTCCTTTCCACTTGGATAGTGTACCATGCACTGTGAACATGAGTTTTAGTTACTACTTACTATTCACTCCGTAACAAAATATCTGCAACGATTTGACAAAAAATAAAAAGAAAAAATATCAAATTGTTGCAATAGAGTTAATATGTTACGAAGGGAAGGGAGTAGTAATTTAAAAGCAGCAATCTATATATAACTTTGTTTTTGTAAGAATACAATCAAAGCAATACACAATCTATCCCATGAAGTTACACTTACACCAGAGCCTCACATCTTATAATTTATGATCTATCAATCAATTGTTTATTATATTGCCACAAAAATGAAAATTTTTTATGGAAAACCGTCTATTTTATGAGAAACTATTTTATAAAGGAAGAAAATTGGTCGTAAATTACGTAATTTGATTATTTTTGGATGAATTTGATTGTTTTTGTGTATTGACTAGTGTCATGAATTAATCACATGACTTTATAATTAAACTTTATTTTGCCTTTTGCCTCGTTATTGACCACAATATCTTTTTTCTTTTTACTGAAAGGCATACAAACAAAAAGGAGAGTACAATCTCAGACTCATGCTCGACGAGCACGATGGACTGAGGAGACTAGCCTTTTAAGTACAAACTTAATAATACAATTTTGCTTGAAAATTAAAACAAAGCATCTTAATAATACACAATATCTTTTAAAGAAACCTTTTTGTGAGAAAATTCCCTTTTTTAATTAATTAATTAATAAGTCATGTGACTAACTTAATAATACGAGGAAAATGGCCGGTCACTAGAAAACTAGAAGTTGCACCTCACAAAAAAAAGTAAAAGAAAAAATAAATTGTCAATTAAGTTAGTTTGCGACCAATTTTGTTTTCATTTTTTAAAAATATCAAATGTACACTAAGTTAAAGTACAAGCGGATTTCAATGTTACCCTAAAATCCATAAAAGTTATACTAGAACTGTAACAATTTTTAGTATAACTTTTAATCAGTTGTACTATAATTTAAAATTTGTGTTTTTAATAATATATCTATAGTTTCCGGCAAATTTTCCAAAAAATAAAATAAAATTGAGCTTATTTGCTGCAGCTTGATTTAGTGGATGTACTAATCCAATTTTCCATCACAGAAAGTGGAGAAATTGGATGCACTTGATGATTTTGCAACTGTGGTGTATGCTTGTTTTCTGTAGAAGAAGAAGGCATTGGTAGTAAGTTATTAGTACTACTATGCCTTTGTGATTTCACCACCTGTTCTTCATCCAGTAACAATGCATCATAATCAGCACCTTCAATACTCTTAAGAGCCTCTAACACCTCATCCATTGATGGCCTGAGCTCCTTGTCGTGTTGAAGGCACCGGAAGGCGAGCTCAGCCACCGAAATAGTCATCCTCCTGACCTTATAATCCGACCTGAACCCAAGATTTGGGTCCACCAAATCGTCGAATCTACACCTTTGGATCCTATTGATTGCGTAGTTGGATAGGTTGATCTCGTGTCTAAGCCTGCCCATGTCGACTGCAGGCAAAGACGAAATTAGCTCAATAAGAACAACACCAAAACTGTAAACATCGCTCTTATCAGTCAGCTGATAACATTGGTTGTACTCCGGATCAACATACCCTGGAGTACCCTGTGGGGCGGTTGAGACGTGGGTTACATCAGTTGGGAAGAGTCTAGAAAGCCCGAAATCAGCTACTTTGACTGATAAGTTGGTGTCTAGGAGAATATTGTTGGTTTTGACATCGCGGTGTACGATGTAAGAGGCATGTAGGTAAGAGAGCGCAGTGGCTGTTTCGATTGCAATTCTAAGGCGATCTGGCCATGGAAGGGATGGTTTTTTGGAGTTCACTTTATTTATTAGGTGATCTGCAAGTGCACCATTTTTAACCAACTCATAGACGAGGAGAAGTTCTCTGGAATGCTGAGATAATGTGCACCCGTAAAGTGACACTAGGTTGTGGTGTCTCAAACGAGTAAGTATATGAACTTCGTTCATAAACTGCTCTATTCTTCTGTAGCTCTTTTCGAACAGCCGTTTTACTGCTATTTCTCTTCCATCTTTAAGTTTCCCTAAGATCGATGATGATAATACAAAAGTTAGATAGAGTTTTGAATAGTTAGTTAGTTAGTTAGTTAGTTGCTACATTCACTTTTTCACATGCATCTACGGATACACGACTTTATTTAAATAAATGAAAAAATTTATATATTTGAAAAGTACATATTGAGACGAATTAAACTAGATCATCGATCAGATCAGATCAGATGCAAATCAAAGAAAGAAAGTAATAATTACCATAATAAACAGTCCCAAAGCCTCCATTGCCAAGTTCATAAGAGTGATCAAAGCTACAAGTGGCTTCAACTAGTTCTCTGTAGGAGAATATTGGGACGCCATCGAATTCGAGTTTTAAAGCAAGGTAGTCAAGAGATTCACTCCCAATTATCAAATTTGAAGAACCTCTTTTTTGCTTCTTATAACACACCCAAATTACAATGACTGCTGCTACAACACATAAACATACACCTCCTATTCCTGTTCATTTTAGTTAGTTAATACTTAACTGGTTAATACCCGAGTAAATGCTCGGTTTTTTTTTAATTAATACTCCGTATATATAAATAAAATATCAATTTGTAAAATTTAACTATTCAACGAAAGCATGCATGCATTATTATGTATCAAATTGAGTTTTTGAATTGAATTGGCTACGTACGTACTTTTCCAACACAATCAATTTATTTTTTACTTGTAATTTTTTATTTTTTATTTAAGAGATCACGTATACAAGAGAAAGTAGTGAACATTTCTCCTATGCAATTATTTATATTAAAGGAGAAATTTTTTTTCTGGAGAAAAATCACAAACTACTTGTTTTAAGTAAAAAAAAAAAAAAAATCTATAATACTTTGGGTAAAAGATTTATAAAAGTATGTATTGATCAATTAATATAATTCTCTATATGAGAAAGTTACACTTACTACTAATAATAATTATAAATAATAAGAATAAAAACTAAAGAATAATAATCATGATAATAATTAAACACAACGACAATAAAACATATATAAAATGAATACAATGATGATAAAAGTACATTTCAATGGTGATGGTAATTATTTTTTCAATTGGGAGGAAAAAGTCAAAATGAAAGTAATTACCAGAGAGAAAAAAGTCATGACTTAGGTGGAGGATGAGAAAAAGAAAAAACAAATAAAGTTTTAAATGCTATTAATTATCAGGGGGTGAGATTTTTAAGGTAATAAATAAAAATTAATTTTCAAAAATATTATTTATTTGTAATGAAGAGGTAAGAGGTAAGGGGGTAGTTTGAGAGGGAAAAGAGTATAATTAGGAGAGAATTTTAGTGGTTTGTATTTTAGTAGTATAGATAGAAGATAGATAGATAGATAGCATGCATTATCATATCCAATAGTTTGCTAATTAATTAAGTTCTTAATGGTACAAATTACACAAGGTAGTGTTTGGATATGTGGAATTCATTTCAAATTGATGAATTCAATTTCTGAAATTGAAATGTTACAATTCAAATGACAATTATTTGTTTGGGTTGTTTTTAGAATTTGAAATTAAATGACATGATTTTATTAAGTATTTGAAATACACAACATTTTCTTGTTAAACATTTGGGTTGAGAATCGAGCCAAATCCAATTCCAAATTTTTTTACTTACCAAACATGTAATTTGGCCAAATCCGTCATCATTTCAAATGAAATGCTTGTATCCAAACATAGCAAATGTCATTAAATTTGCTGAAATGAAAGTTTCAATTAATTACCTAGTCCAAGGCCTGGAACTAATTCCAGCCTTTTCTTGTTATCTGCAAAGAAACAAATTAATTTGTGAGTCTAATAAGAAAAGGTGATTTAGGCACCCCCTATTTTGATATCTACACCCCAATTTTTTCACTATTTATGTCTCACATAAAGGAGTGTCAATATCAATTTAGGGGCTGCCAATATCACTTTCCCTAATAAGTAGTTACAATATAGTCCATAGGGGAGTTTTTGACATGACTAGTATATATATATTTTCATTGTTTTAGGAAAAAAAAAAAAAATTGAGTTCAGATAAGTTGACCCTAACGGCCTGTTTGCTAACCGACTATAAATGGTGGTAATTAATTAGAATGAATTTATAACTAAATTTGAAAGGAAAATCAAAATGCATTCCCATGGTGGTGCGCGCTAATAGTTTAACTCTAATTTATCAACTTTTCTTCACAAATATCCATTCTCATCTAATACCACCCTCCCCGTGGTAATGGATGGTAATGGAAAATAAGAAGAAATTCTACCTTGTTGAAATGGTAAATTCTTCGTTGTTGGGAATTAGAGTAAGGGGCCATTTGGTTATCAAAGGGAAAAGAGAATTACTTTAAGAATGGGAATAAGGAAGAATGGAAAGCAAAAGTGTTAGATTTAATAGGTTGTTTGTTAAAAAAAAAGAATACACCACCACCACCCCAAACCCACCTCCACCACCCAAGTTCAAAAACAACCCCCACCTCCTCCACCACCAACGAAACCATCCCCTCCCCCACCCCTTGTCGGTGCCACCTCCACCACGGCAGCCTCCTCCCCTCCCCCACCCCTCAAAACCCTAACTCTAACCACCCAAATTACCAAATTAAAAAAATAACCCCCACCCACCTCTACCACCCCCGAAACCACCCCAGCCCCACTCGCCGCCCCCTCTCCACCACCGTACAGCCCCCAACCACCCCTCCCCCCACGAACCAAAACCCCCAAGTTCGAAAACCTAGGTTGGAGGTTATGATTTATGAAGTTTGGGAATGCAAAAACATGTATTTCATAAAGATTATGAAGTTTTTTCATTAACAAAATACATTTAAAATTAATAACCATCATTACCACAATTTATTACTAACAATCAAACAGGCCGTAAATAAACTAACCTGATACAGGTGGACACGTGAGTGGATGAGTTGCATTTTGACAGTGACACACGAACTGATACGATTCATACGAAGATGAATTCTCCAACGACCCGCATTTCCCTCCAGACTGCTCGCACTTGGAACAAGCAGTAAAGTTGGCCGTATATTCCATTTGAAGAGGCCACTTTGCTAAAACACTAAAAAACGAGGCATTATTATTATTATTATTATTATTATTATTATTCATAATATGATTATTGATCTCATGTAACACTCTCTTATCCACTGGAATACTATAGTTATTGGTACACGAACACCCCTTGGTTAGTCGTTTACGAACCTCTAATTGATTATTTCCAAAGTAATAAGCTCTTTCATTACCACCATCAACGTTGCTACAATTGTAATGATATATAGGAACACAATTAGCGCTACAATTATAAAACAATTGTATTATTGATGGATTATCATTATACGCCGCCTTCAACGAAGGTGCCAATCTAAAATTCATACAATTCAATGATTTTTTTGTGTGACAATGTCGAAACAATTCAGTTTGGTTCACAACTATAGTGTGAGAAGACTTGTTTATGTGAACCACTGCTCCTGGCCAAGGAAATTGTTTATAACTAGATAAACTAATTGTAGTAGTGTAATTTTGATTATTGTTGATATTATTATTGCAAGAGAGTTTCAAGTCCGGAACACCACAGATGTTGGGCCGGTGATTTCCCCAAAACGGGTAACCCACATTCTTGAGATCCCCACATGAATACAGAAGTGAAGAGCAGGCTGAGTAGCCAATTTGGGTAGTGTTGTCACAGTTTGACAATGAAACTGTTGAGAATAATAAGATGAGGATCATTGTTATTATTATTGAGGCAAAGTATAGGAGCATTATTTTTCTTTTCTGGAAAAAAATAAAATAATAATAATAATAATAATAATAATAATAATAATAATAATAATAATAATAATAATTGAAGTAGTAGTAGTGTATGTGTATGTATGTGTTTAAATTTTAATGATACTTTGAAATCTAGCTATTATATGAAAGGTATAATAATAAGATCAGATAGATCGAGAGTAGAACGAACGAATAAAAACCATGCATTTGAAAATTAGCGTGCGTGCTAAGCATGGTATAGACTAGTACACACACCATAGAAAAGGTTCAAACAAAACAAACTACACCAAAGACTAACTGACTTCTTATGAGCTAATGTCCAATTGACTTGACTAAAAAAACAAAATTGCTAAGATTAAATTTGATTTTCACTCCTTACTGTAGTTTTGGTGAGAAGGGTGAGACAATCACAACCCTTTGATCAACAAATGAATGGCTAAGATTAAATTTGATTTTCCCTCCTTACTCCTATAAATTGGAGTCAATGTATCTATAGGATAAAGTCAATGTATTTATAGTACATGTTGAATGTACCTATATGTAGTTGTTAGTCAATGTACCTTTAGGTCATAGTTGATGTATTTATTTTTTCTCACATTTCTTACGATAAGAAATTTCTCAATATATATAGCATGGGTACTCTATTTGACCGCTGTCTCCATACCCGATTCATCCTCGTATCGGAGATGATCGATAGTGATACCCGGCCAATCTCATTTATTTTAAAATTTGCTGTATTCAACTTTATACACATTCATTTCTATCTCTGTCTTGACTCGAATCGGTGTAACGAACCAAGTTGCAAAGTCTTGATTCTTCCAATTTGAATTACGTTCACAGATTTGAGAGCCGACTTACACAATTTTCTCAATTTGTCTTGTTAAAAATATTGAAGGAGGACTTTCATGCTAATTAGCTATTTATCTTGTTAAAAAATACAATTACTTTTCGAACTATCTACGTACGTAATATGATTGTGATGGACAAGTCACATAAATCTAGCAATACAATAATTTAAGTAATTTAAATCATTTAGAAAATTAAGTTCCCATGACCGTCTTTAGAAATTAGGTTTTTATAATATAGAAAATAGACAGTAAATAAAAAGATTTTATCTAATTTAGAAGGCTTCTTAAGTTTAACAAAATTACACTATACAATAAACAGTTAAAACAATCAACATTTTTTAAAATAACAATGCAATATTTTTTGGGATAAAATAAATAGATGAAACAAAAAACGATAACAAATCTCAAAAAATTAGTATAAGATTATATATTGAAAATAATAATGTATGCTAAAATTATAAATATATTGAGAGTATGTGCCAAAAAATAGGATATTACTCACATACTAGTGCTACTTATGAGTGAATGTAATATACACTAAAACATAAATTCTTTGTCTATACTTTTTCACATTTTCCAAAAAACAATTTTAAATGAAAATATCATAAGAAACATATAATTAATAAAAAATCATAAAAATTATCTATTAAAAAAGTACATACCAAGCCAAATCAAACGAGATAAAAAATGTAGCAAACATATATAGGAATGAAGGTAAAAGAATAGAAAAAAGAAAAACCGAAAAAAATGCAAAAAAAACCCTACAAATTTAAAAAGTGAAATGCTTGTGGCAACCATCGAACCCATAATTCCATGCACGTTTAGAGAGCATCTAAGAATGCCTTACGTTAGTATCACTGAGCTACGGCTACAATCTCAGTTATTCTTTGTTACATTTAATATACTCCCTCCGTAACTAAAAACTTTCACCAATTGTCCTTTTCACGGACTCCAATGCATTTTTTGTTAGGTAGTTAATTGTATTGTAATTGTATAGAAGAGAGAGAATTAATTAGAAAGAGAAATAATGGGACCACAAAAAAATTGGAGGGAAAAAGGCAAAAAAAAAAAAAAATCAGAATTGCAGTGGGTCCCAGGGACTCCATGTGAATCTACAAAATCACTCACCAAAATTTTGGATTCCAAAACTTTCCCACCAAAAGCATTAACTGAAATTTTTTTTAAATTTTCCACCAACATTTGGGAGCCAATTTTACACACTACCAACAACACTATATAAACATCAATGAGGGGAATGCATTCCTCCCTCATTCATTACAGCAAAAAAATTCAGAGTTCTCTCCTCCATCAGAAGAATTGTTCAGGTAAGCAAAAAAAAATTAATGTTTTATCACAGCACACACTACACTTAGATTAGTTTAATTACAGCAGTTTTTTAGTTAATCACAGCACACACTGCACTAATTTCATCTTCCAAAAACAAAAACCAAAATGGAAGATGAAGAGTTAGATGGATTCTATGATGTTGACCGGTTGTTGATGGAGGAAGGACTCATTGCATCTTCAGTTCTTCCTTCTGAAACATGGGAACACAACTTAGTTAGGCAAGAAATAAAAGATTTAACAGAAAGTCAAAGAATCAAGGTTGTGTACCATATGTTGGGGGTGAAACAAGGTGGGAGATTGCCATGGGGGGTTCAAACAGAGCTTGCTAAAGAAATAGGATGTCACAAGAGCACAATTTCTAAACTTTTTAAGAGGGTAGAAAAACAACAATTAAGGGGGGAAGCCATAGATGTCAGCAATAGGAAAAAAGGCAATCCAGGTAGAAAATCATTTTACACAAACAGTGAGGAGTGGTTACAGTCAGCTCCACTCCATAAGAGGGGTACTTACAGAGCTTATGTTGCTGCCCTTGGGTGTTCACATATGCATATTTTCAGACTACTAAAAAAAAGGCCTACTTAGAGCACACACAAGTCCTAACCACCCTAGTGTTAGTGACAAAAACAAAGTGGACAGACTGAAATGGGTTCTGCAACACATCCAACCAGCAACAGCAAATGAAAAGGCAAAATTTGTCAACATGAAGAACACTGTGCATATAGATGAGAAGTGGTTCTACTTGAATCCAACCACAAGAAGGTTCTACCTCCTGCCTAAAGAGATTGACCCTTATAGGACATCTAAGTCTAAAAACTATAGCATCAAGGTAATGTTCATGGGGGTCACTTGTAGGCCACTGTATAATGATGAAGGTGAGCTGCTATTTGATGGGAAGATAGGGATATTTCCCTTTGACACTCAAGAACGGGCCAGAAAAAGAAGCAAGAACAGGCCAGCTGTGATGACCCGACTCGCTTAAACTGGCGCGGAAGAAACCGACGAGTCGAATGGTCATAACTAACAACTCAAATACTTAAGAATTAAGACTAATACCTCAAATATTATTATTATAACTCCGAAAGTACAAATACCCACAAGTTTGTACAATACTAAACCAAAAGTCAAACTACAAAGTCTAATGTACTATAAACTCCAAACACATGTCAGAGTTTCAAACAAATGTATACAAGTCCAAACTATAGTTCAAAGCTATCCGAAAATCAATAACAACAGAAAAGTACAACAAAGCAATAAAACGTCGCTCGCCCAACCCAAAGCTAAGCGATAACCTCATCGTCAGAATTACCTGGAAAATAAACAACAGTCCACCATCAGTGGCGAGTAACATAACTGACTCACCCTAATGGGAATACACATGAACATAGCACAAATCAAATAACCAACTCTAACAACAATACATGCGAAATCATCCAATAACAATCTCGACTCATACAAACTTATCCAACTATCTTTGGCGCAATCATTCATAAACTAGACCGGACTATGCTCGTACGAACGCATCTTACGCATTCGAACTTTCTACTATGTTAGGAAATGAGAATCTTACTCCCAAGTCCCGTGAAACCAATCTTACTGGAAATCCACATCCGAAGACAACATAGTAAGACTCCAACTATCCCAATACCGCGGATGGAATAGGGGCAACGTCTTAACCCAAAAACATAGAATCTTACTCTAAGTTTTAGGCGTCTAGCTACGAAATCAAGCTAAGTTATTAACTAAATCTTTAAATCTTAATCATCTTAATCGTAACTTAATTAATTTCAAGAATTGCCTTTGCGCCTTGATTCTTGAAAATAATCAGTTAAAACACGAAGTTATTCTCAAGAATTGCCTTTACGCCTTAATCTTGAGTCTAACCAACAATAATCAACATTCTTAATCCATTCTTTAACTTACTTTAACATTTTCTTGACTTTCAAGACTCGACCAAGAACTCATAAAGAACTCATCAAGATTCATAAAGAACTCATCAAGATTCAAGATCTTCAATCAAGAATCAAACCCATATTATTCATCAACATTCACGCATAGGCAACAACAATTTAGCAACAAATTTATCAACTTCAAACATCCCATTTTTACCAAAATTGAACACGATTTACATAGAACTTAATAATAAACCTTAATCATGAAATCATCATTTTGAAACATTAAAATCATCATCAAATCATCTCAAAATCAGATTATACTCCATACATAAAAACATGTTCAAACTTCAACAAATAAACCCATACATGCATTTAATCTATACTATAATCATAGTATACCAATTAAGTTGAGAAAGTATGTTACCTTGTTGAAGATTAACACACAAATCAACACAAAAATTGCTGCCCGGAACCACCCAAAGAACACGGCCCAGCCACGCACAACACACGAACACGGCACGGCACACACACACACGGCACACACACACACGGCACGGTCCTTGCACACGAACACCACTTCGAACACGGCCCTGCTGCACGGCTGTGATGCACGGCCACCACCACGGACCACCTTGATCAACACGGTCCACCACACGAACCCACTCGAACCACACGGCTCCCACACGAACACGATCAAACCATACCCGAACCAACGATCTTGATTGAAACAATTGAGTTTAGATTGTGTTTAGGATACTTAAAGATCAATAGACTTTGAATCTTTAAGTTTAAGGTTAGAATTGATGATGAACAATTGATGGTGATTATAGCCAAAGTTGGCGTGGGGTTTGGGAGCAAATGAGAGGGAGTTTTGTGTTTGAACTTTTGATGAGCAAGTGTGTTAGGATGGCAAATGAGCAAATGGATCATCAAGCCTCACTAACTCATCTATATATAGAGTTAGTTAAGGTGTGAACACAAGGCAAGTGGCAAAACTTGCCATGCATAAGGAGGGGGCCGGTTTTGGCTTGCAACATGGGCCAAAATTGGGCTCTCGTGATCGATTGGGCTAACTTGCAAAAACCGCATGATTAATTATGCATAAATCGATTTAGCCCAAAATATTAAATAATTAATTAGAAAATTAAATAATAAAAATTCTAATTAATTAAATAATAATTAACATAAACAATAATAACTGCAAATAAAATAATTCGAATTAAATCGAAATTATTCACATAAAATAAAATAAATAGTTCAAAAATAAATTTGAACTATACATAACCCGCTCAATCACCTGATTTTAACATCTTGGATCTTAGCTTATTCAGAGCACTTCAAAGCTTACATTACCAATCTTTTCCTCAAAACATTGATGAACTTATTGAAAGGGTTTATGAAGCTTATGAAGAATTCAGTCCTACTCTAATCAAGTATGCATGGATCACATTGCAGTTGGTTATGGTACAGGCACTGAAAGTAAAAGGAGGAAATAATTACAAGCTCCCTCATATAGGGAAGAAAAGAATGGAAAGGTTGGGTCTACTGCCAGAAATCATAGAAGTAGAGCAACACATAATAGATGAAGCAGTGGCCCACCTTAATGAAATTTCTGCTACAGAAGAACAGGACAATACAGGTTCTGAAATAGATATAGGGGGGACTGTCTATGATCAGCAGTATATAGATGCATATTTTCATGCTGAGGAACAGTTCAATGCCTACTTGGATGCAAGCAATGCAATGGATACTGATGAAGAAGAAGAATATGAAGCTAGGATGGAGTAAGTGTGTCATTCAATGACCCTAACATTCAATATTTTGGGACTGCCTCAAGTAACCAAACTCACCAAATTGTAAGCAACTTTTTGTATAGAATAGGTAGCCTTGAAAGGTTTGGTTACTTGAACACTAGTGTGTTTTTTTTTTTGTATACTAAGGCAGTCAAACTACTAATGGATGTAAATATACTTTTGGTTCCTAATCAATGAAAAAAATGTTAAAGTTAGGACTTTACATGTGCTCTATATTTACCTTATTTACTGTTATATCCATCAGGGTATTAGTCATCACATATTAATCTGGATTGTGAGGCTACTACAATAGTCATCATATGATGGACTAGAGCAACTAAACACAAACCAAATACCATGTGAGATTGAGTCCCTTCATCATCTGGATAACTAAATATGGAACAAATATGGGACTCATGACACAACAACAATGGGCAACACCCAACACACTGATATAAGAAAAACATCCCTACCAAAGATCATTGGGATGTTCAAATGAATTTTTCCACCTTTTTTAAAAACATAAATTTTTAACAACATCATTCATCATGATAGGCTTCCCCCTATTGGTGAAAGTTTTTTTGTTACGAAGGGAGTAATATAAGTATTGGGACTCAATTAGG
Source organism: Salicornia ramosissima (assembly GCA_951394345.1). Classification (NCBI taxonomy): domain Eukaryota; kingdom Viridiplantae; phylum Streptophyta; class Magnoliopsida; order Caryophyllales; family Amaranthaceae; genus Salicornia; species Salicornia ramosissima. The sequence goes on from OX596233.1 coordinate 50,376,901, forward strand.
GAATGAGGGACTCAATCAATAAGTATGTATGTGACTCAATCAATAACCACTTCCCATTTCCATGGACAACCATATGAAATGACAACAACAACCACTTCCAACAGCATCCGACATAAGCCAAGCACAGCAATAACATAACCACCAGCAGGAAACAAAAGCCAAGCACAATAGGAACATAATCACCACCAGGAAACAAAATCCAAGCCAAGCAGCAACATAACCAGCAGCAGGAAAGACAAGCCAAGCACAGCAGGAACATGACCACCAGCAGGAAACAAATGCCAAGCACAGCAGGAACATGACCACCACCAGGAAACAAAAGCCAACCCAAGCAGAACACCAAACAACATCCAAGCACAGCCGGCCATAACAGAAAACAAGAAAAAACAAAAAAAAAAACAACAAAATGAATATCATTAGCCAATTTGAAAAAAATAAAAACACAGAACACAAACAATAAATTGAGATCAATTCTTACATTAAAATCCCATAATATAAATAACACACTATTAATAATTAACCCAAAAAATATCATTTTTATTCAATACAACACCATCCAAATTATTAGAATATTCAAAAAAAATAAAAACACACAAACACACATTAAATAAAATTTCTGTAAATCATTAAAAAAGTTTCTGTAATAAATTCAAATGAAAATCACTTTAACAAAATCATATGAAAATCATTTCAAAAAAGGAAAGAATGATTATTAAATTAAAAAAACACACCTTAAATTCAGAGAGTAAAAAAACACCAAACCCTCGACCAAAACACAATAAATCAGGAAAAAAACCTCTAAATTTAAACAATAAACACTCACTCAGAACAGAAAAATCCAAAGACAAAAAAAAACCCTAAAAACTTAACAAAATCAATAGATTGCACAAATATACCCTAAAAATGAAACAAACCCACAAATAATTTATCCAAATTTAAAAGCAAACATTTAGCAAAGAAAAAATTAAATATGAGAATCAATACTTAGCTACAAAACAGACCGGATCTCATAGATTGGTTAGTATGTCCTTCTCCTCCTCGGACATTCGCACAAGATAGTGAAAGAGCTGTTTCTTGATTATCCGTACCTCGCCATCCAACATATCCTCATCCTTCACATCAACAACTTCCTCCTTCACTTTCACAGTCTGAACATCCTTCTTCACCTTCTCACCCTCAGCCTTCTCATCAACCTTCAACTTGTCCTCCTCGTCTGGATCGTGGATTTTAACCCCTTTCCCTCGTTCTCGCCTCAAAAAGGTTGATTTTCCTAATTTGGGTTGAATAGGACTCATTTTTTCCTTACCCTTCCACGAACCTGACTTCGCCATAGCCGTCCTTCTTAAAATTGCATCTTTACCTTCGAGGGACTCAGGGGAAGCCAATCCACACACAATAACCCTATGGGACTCTTTGGGCATTTCCTTCTTTGGGTTCAACTCCTCCTCTACTTTGATGAACTGCTTAATCACCTTTTCGAAAGCAACTGCTCCTTTGGGACCCATTAAAGCATGATGTGAACCCTTTTGATATACTCGAGTGAAATGCGAAGTATACCCAGATCCGATTAGATCTAAGGCCACTTGAAGGACAGCCTTAATTTCTGGGTCATCTTCAATCTCTACTGCGTGTTCAAGAGGGCTAATGTCAATCATGACTAAGCAACTGACATTTTAGGGTTTGTGAAGCAGAGAAGGACGAACAGCGAAGGACGAAAAGAAGAGAGGAAGATGAGGGTTTATGGAAGAGAGAAGGACGAACAGAGATGGACGAAGAGTGAAGAGACGAAAGGAGAACGGAGAATTAGGGTTGATGAAGGAAGTGAAGAGAAGAGAGAACGACGGAGAAAGGAGAGAGAAGAGAGAGAATAGATGAAGCTGCCATAGATGAAGAGGCGTAATTTGAAGGGAAGAACACCAAATTAGGGTTTTGTGATGAACTCACAGAAAGGGGATGAAGCAGTTGGGGAAAATAAGTGAGAGGAATATGAAAGGGTGGTTGGGGATTTATGATGAATAAATGTTGTGTAATTGTAAGAATTGAATGGGTGGTTGGGAATTTGGTTGGAATCATTAATGATGGTAAGTAATGTGTTAATAAATGATGGTAGGTGTTTAATTTAAAATGAAGTTTAATGTTGTTAAGTAATGGCAAAGTTGTAAATAAGTGGAACTTTTTTTTACCAAAATATGAAAGAAATAAAATTGGTGAAAGTTTTTTGTTACACCCATATTTGGCAAATGGTGAAAGTTTTATGTTACGGAGGGAGTACTTCGTATATACAATGTTTAATAACGAAAGTTAGTACTCTTCATCTTGGGCCCTGGGCGGGCGCCCCTCTCGCCCTGCCTCAGGGCCAACCCTGCATGCATTTGTGAGAATTCCTTATCTTCCCCTTTATAAATGTGTGTATTGACTAAATTGGAACAAATGACCTGCAATAGTCTAATTCAAGGGCTAATATAGTAATATCCAACAAATTATCATACTAAAAATTGGACCAAGTGACCTGCATTTGTGAGGATTCCTTGAAAAATGAGTCAAGGATCAACCAATCAATGTGAAAACAAATACTCAGTAGGAAAATTCTGCAAGGAGGCGCTCAAAGTTGTCCATTAGCTCATGACAAGTTATTTTTTTTAGTATGATAATGTGTTAGGATGAGAGAAGGAAACAGTGGTCGTACCATGTAGGATAATGACATTTTATTTTTTGCTCTGATTTATATTAGTTACAACATATTTATTTGTCGCACAATTTTAGGATGAGATATTTACATATGTAAATGAGCGAATTTAGTAATTTAGTTTTGCTATTGTTTTTGTTTTTTTTAAAATAAAATAAAATTAAATGTCCAAATCTGTTCTCTAAAATGTGTAGCAAAGAGTTAAGTTGCAACTAATATGCAGTAGCAAAAGTACTACTACTACTACTATTATTGACTTTATTGTTTATGTTGCTATTATTATTATATCAAAAACTGACAGAATCATATAATCTACAAAAATTAGTGGGAAGCCGAGATACAATCTATGCCCCGCTCCTCTTACTATAGCGAAGCCTATTTTAATAAAAATATGAATAGCAACACACGCCCAATGTTCATAGCCTTTATGTATTTTTAAACCCTCTTCAACAATGCAACAATTACCTTTTTTTTCTAACCATCCAAATGAAGAAAATAATACCCATACTAGCCCCGCGTGAGAAAAAAGTAAGCTCAGAAGTGTAAATGTCATCTGAAGTCAGATGAATAGTGACAAACCCAAGCAGCCACAAACATTTTATCATCATTGCTTAACAGTTATGCACCAGCCGGGAATCGAACCCGGGTCTGTACCGTGGCAGGGTACTATTCTACCACTAGACCACTGGTGCTTCTTGTTTTTTGTTTTACTTTAATATACAATTAGCTAATATTATATAATGATCCAATTATGAATATGTCCAAGCACTTTCAACATGGTTATGAATTTGTTTATATTATTACATTTTAGTCTTCTGGGTGATAATTATAGATGACATTTTAGTTTATATATTATTACTTTCAATCTGCGCAAACAATCCAGACATGCATGCACTTAGAAAAGGGAGAGAAGGGGTGAATGAAATCCTCTTAAAGGCTCTGATGACCTGTTTGGTTATTGGTAATAAATTGCAGCAGTGGTAGTGAATTTATAGTGTAAGCTTTGTTAAGGAGGAACCTTATAATCCTCGTAAAAAACAAATTTTCATTCTCAAGCTTTAATTTTCTACTCGTTTTTTATTCTCATTCATTACCATTGGGAAGAGTGGTAATTGATGGGAATGGATATTTGTGAAGAAAATTAGATTAATTGGAGTTAAACTAGTTACATCATGGGAATGAATTTTGATTTTCCTTCCAAATTTATTTATAAATTCATTCTCATTACCATCATTTATGATCGGCTATCAAATGGGTCGTAAGAGCATGTTTGGCTCCACATATGGCATAACCCCACTATACCACATATAAACTTTCATTGACTTGTATTTTCTAGCTTCTTCATTCATCTCCAATACCTCGTTATCATCAAACACATATCTCAAACCATTAAACAAACTTAAAACTGACTCTAAGTAGAAAACACCCATAATTTTGTCATATCCCCCACATTTCTTACCTAAATCTGTTAAACCCCAATAGCACTCTTCAATTTTTATCATTTACAAATACGTCGCCATGCCAATATTTGAGAGTCACATCACAAATAATTGTAACAATCTGATTTAAAAAAATTGCAACAGTATTTAACAATTTAGTTATGAACATTTTTTTTTTAATAAAAAAGGAACTTAGTAAAAAAAAAAAAAAAAAAAAATCAGCAAAAAGAAGACATGCAAACACCACAATATTTAATTGAAGTTATCAACCACAATTACGAATTGAACCATATTTTTACTACCAAAACACCACAATTTAACAAAAAAACAAATAATTTTTTTTAAAAAATATTTACCTTTAGTTACGAACCTGTATTTTGCCTTGCAACTATAATTTTAATGGAGTTTGTACTCAATTGCAACAGAGGGAGTAATATAGTTTTATCACTGATATCATTAGAGCTGTCAATTTTAGACCCGACCCGATAAACCCAGTAAACCCAGTAAACCCGACCCGTAAATAATGGGTTTTGACAAAAAAAATTCAAACCCATTTTGAATCCGTTAAACACAATCCGCTCTTAACCAAACCTGACCTGCTTTCAGCCCGACCCAAAAATCATTAAAAATGTATTAAACTTGTGATATTATAGAAAAATGTAAGAAAAACACTTCAAAATTAAAAGTAAATAAGCTCAGAAGTGCAAATGTCATCTGAAGTCAGATGAATAGTAACAGACCCAAGCAGCCACAAATATTTTATCATCATTGCTTAACTTGATGCACCAGCCGGGAATCGAACCCGGGTCTGTACCGTGGCAGGGTACTATTCTACCACTAGACCACTGGTGCTTCTTGTTTACTCGTTACCCTTTGATATTATATTATACAATCATCTAACACTGAACATGTTAAGCACTTTATTTTTTAAAAAAAGATCAATATATCAAGTACTTTAAACAAGGTTATGTATTAGCTTATTTTAGGGGTTGTTTGGTATGGTTAGCGTAAACGGAATGGAAAGGATTTTGATAAGGAGGGGAAAAGGTAATAATAAGTGTTACCTTAATTAGTTGTTTGGTGTTATAGTGGAATGGAAACAATAATAGTATATTCCCTTTCTTTTTGTTTGGTATATTTATCGTAACGGAAAGGAATTGAAACACATTATACATATTTTCTTCAATAAAAAAGGGAAAAAACCATTAATATTGCTAATTTGCTCTCAAAATAAACTGCGAAAATCTCAAGCTACAATTATGCAAGTTTCATCATTTCATCATCTATTCATCTCTATTACCAAAAGTTTGTTTTTCTTCTCTTTTACTCATCATCAAAGAAAGCATCTGTTCATCATCAAATCAAAATCATATATATAAGCATCACCATATCAATATCAAAATCAAATCAATAACATCACCTACATGATCAGATCATCAAATCAAAAATAAAAAGCCTCAACATCAGATCATCAATTCGTCATCTTCAACGACGAGGAGAGCACGAGAAATGTATGTAAAATATGAGAGTTTTTTAAAAAAAAAATAAAAAATCAATGATGACTAGCTTAGAGAAATGAAATGTATTTATGTAATTGGAAAAAGAGAGTAATTTTCATGGATATGAGAGAGTGAAGGTTTGAAAGTGATGATGATTAAAGATGTGGAATATATTTCCATAGATATAAGAAAACAATTGGAAAAATAGAGAGTATTTTTTTATTGACCGAAGGGAAACGGTTTATCCACAGATTTTACACTGGAAACAAATTGGTGGAAACAAATTGATCCAAGTAACCGTATTTGTTACTCTCACCTCTAAACAAACAAATTGTAAAGGAAACGATTCCTTGATTCCGTTTCCAAGCTTTGAAAACATCATACCAAACACCCCCTTAATGATAAGGCACACCTAATAATTCAATTTGCCCAAACATGCATGCACTTTGAAAGGGGAGAGAGGGGAGGGCGTAAATGATTTCAATCGATCCATGTCTTTTGTACCTTTAAAGGTTTTACGCTAATTTATATGGTAGTCCCTTCAATTATTTTTCATATTTGCTATGTATATTTTTGGTAAAGTGTTGCTATTTATTATGTTTTCAATTCAGTGTTTATTTTGAGCTTTAATTAGGTTTTTCCAGTGCGCTTGCATTGTTTAACTCTAAACAATTTCTTTGTTGAATCCTTATTTAGGAACATGCATTCGTAATTATAATTTCATTAATTTATAAATTTTGAAGAACCTTTATGTAATTATTTTTAAAACTTGGGAGGATAAAATATTGGAAAAAATTATACGTATACCATCATTAATATTGCAGAGAATTTTATTCATGAAAATTTGACACACGTTAATTTATTGGTGTCAGCCATGATTATCTACAGATATATATATAATTAAAAGGCGTTTTTTTGCAAAGAATTCACCGTGTATTATTATTATTATTATTATTATTATTATTATAAGTTTTACATGAGTAATTAATGCATGATAAACGGGTTGACACCACACAATATGATTACATTTAAATAGTCAACTTAATATAAAAAAACACACACAACCTGTTAACCCGACACGAAATTGACCCGTTATTAATGGGTTTGGGTTTAGGGGTTTGACCCATTTAAATAAACGGGTCAACACGATATAACCCGTTTATTAAACGGGTCAAGTTAGGGTCAAGGGATTCAACCCGTTTATGTAAACAGATTGACATGAACCCGACCCAACTCGATTAATATGTTTTGTTAAACACCAACTAATTTGTATGAAAACGAGTACGGAATACATGTGGCCATGCGGGTACGAATAAGAAAATATATAAAAATATAAAATTTTATAAATATCTTCAATATTACTTGGAAATTAAATCTGTAAAAACACAAACCATCAAGTCAAATAATAAAGCTATTTTCAAATAATAATTGAAAGATGGACAAAATGGATAAAATAAAGAAACATATATTTTAAAAAATATATATATAATAAAAAATAGAGTAAATTAAAGTATCAGTATCCAACACGAGTACGACTACCTAATTGAAGTATACTTGCATCCTAGATGCCCAAAACGGGTATGTGACGTTTTGGAGATGCCCACATGAATACGGAACAGAGCAGGCTGTGTATTTTGTGTTAATGTTGTTTGACACTGAAAATGATGATAACAAGATGATCAAACTTATTATTATTGAGGGAAAATGTAGGAGAAATGAATAAGATTTATAATCCATTTTTGTACTGCTGGAATTTATTATTATTTTTTTTTTTTTGGTGTTTATGTCTGCTGGAATAATTAATTTTAGTGTATGTATATATGTTTTATTAATGGGTCAATAATATATATGAGATACTTTGAATTGCATTGAAAGGTATAACCAATAGGGAAATTCTCAATGGTAGTGTCAAGTTTTTGAATTTTTTTAGTAACCCTTCTTACTTTGCAAATTTCTGTGGTAGCCGAGTTTATGGCTATAGTCCTCTTTGTTTTTTATTATTAATACTTGGTTAAAAGATTATTTTATGACTAATTAAGGTTATATGAATTGGAATAACACAAGGCTTCACATAAAAAAAAAAAATATATATATATTTCCTTCATGTTTTGTGAAAAACTTATTTCATTTAAATTTTACAAATGGATCGGAGAAAACAAAATATTTTAAAGCAAATTTATACTTCATCCGCTCCATAATAATTTCAACACTTTGACTAAATATATGAGAGTTTTTTGGTAAAACTGTTGCAATTAATATGGAGAGGAAGAAGTATTACTTTAAACATAAGGCCTTAATTAGTTTGAATATAACATTTTATTACCTTTTTAAATAAATAAAAATAGTTATTAACACTACATTCTTAACGATATCTTTAAACTTAGTAGTATCATTATGTTTTACAATGGAAAATTACTAATAAAGAGACTCAAAATTTTGGACGACTATTAAGAATTTTCCAAATAAAAATCATGCATTTTCAATCTTGTAATTATTATTATCTTCTTAGCGTGCCAAGTATGGTATAGACTATTACACTATAGAAGGTTCAAAGAAAGCAATCCAAATCAAAGATATAAGAAAAACGACGAAGTGTATGTGACCTGACTTGCTTTTTATTGCCAATTTCGATTTTCAAGTCCACAACAATGAGAGCCCACTTGCAGAATTTTCTCAGTTTGTTATCACATTGACTGGTTGATCCTTAACTCGTTTTACAATCACAAAATTATCAAGAACTTAAGTCAAGGAAGGATAGCTATATGTTTGGATATGGGAAAATGAAGGGGAAGGGAAAGGGAAAGGGAAAGGGGAAGGAAGAGAAATGAAAGGATTCGCGCTCTCCAGTTTAGATGTCACATGGAGAGAGAGATTAGAATGGAATGAAATGATTGATTTTCTCTCCCGCTTTAATGAATCAGATTTACTTGTTAGAGAGATTTTGAGGGAAAATACAACCTCATTTTCTCTATCTCCTTCCTTTTTTTCCCTCCTCTCCTTCCTTTTCTTCCGCCATTGCTATGTGATCCCTACATACACAAGCCAATATAATTTGAGGAAAATGATAATGGGAAATATTGGGGAGCCAATTAAAAAACAACACATTAGTAAAGTTATGTTTAGATAGCAATGGTGAAGGGAAAAATAGTGTTTTGGGGGGGAGGGGAAGATAGGAGAAAATGAGGTTACATTTTACCTCCGAATTTCTCCAACATGGAGGTGGGAGGTGATTTGGTTCATTTCAATTCTCCCATTTTCCTCACCTTTTCTCCCTCCATGTGATATCAAACAAGAAAGCATAAATCCTTTCTTTAACTATGGGCTAGAGCCCTTACCATGTGACTTTTCTTACCCAGCAAACAACTATCTAGCTTATGCAGCAAATTGGTAATTTTTTATAATAAAAAAAAAAAGAAAAGAAAAAGAGGAACTCCCGTAAAGTTTAGGCTGAATTTTATTTTACAAGTATTGTATTTCATGATTTGGTCACCAGGTAGTGAATTGTATATCCCTATTTTTAGATTCTTTTGTCAAATACTCAAATATTACCCTTTTTTTCCCTACTCATTCAAGTACTTCTCCCATCTTTAATTACTTGCTACATTTTTTGTAGTATATTTTTCAGGAGAAACATGTGAAGTGATAAAGACTATTAAAATTAAATGTATTTATTAAGAAGATAACAAAAATAGGTTGAATAAAGAGAATAAATGACAAAAATAAAAGTAGAATAGGTAAAAATTAAATAAACCCCACCTATACAAAAAAAGGAAATATAACAAGTAAATTAAGTCATCCAAATAAGAAAATATAGCAAGTAAAAAAAGACAGAGGGAGTACTCAACATTCAACAATCTCAAATTTTCTCTTTTATCTTTCCATACCAATTGTTATTGTTATAATAAAACATTGGAAAATTTGTCAGAAAAAACCTTATAAAACATTCTTTTTGTAAAAAAAGATCTTATAAAAAAATTGTTGTGAACAGAGACCTAAAACAAAAAAAAAATTGCAAGGAGGGACCTTACCTCTATTTTTCGACATTGACTGTGAATTTTCGGCGTTGACCCGCTATTTCCCCCCAATTTTCGATGAATCCATTCTTCTCTATTTAACCTTTCATTTTCTTTTCACTATAAATTCATTTTTCCTCCCCTCACCCTCCATTTTTCCTCCTAAATTCATCTACATAAACCCTACATTAACACTTCTTTCTAACATCTAAAATTCGTACATAAACCCTACATTAACCCTCCATTTAGGTTCCTTCTAACATCTAACCTTAAATACGAAAGGATTCGTGCAAAATTGGAAGGAAATAGTGAATCAACGTCGGAAAATAGAGTTAAAGTCCCTCTTTGCAACTTTTTTTTTTGTTTTAGGTTCCTGCTCACAACAAATTTTTTATAAGGTTTTTTCTCATAAAATGAATGTTTTAAAATGCCTTTTCTGACAAAATTTCCTAAAACATATATAAATTTTTTTTTACAAGTATATTTTCTTATATAAACATTTTTATTTTCTCAACAAACATATGTTATAATAAAACATATGACGAAGATATGTTGTATATTCTACATTTGAGGAAAATATCAGTTTGTTTATCCATTAGTATATGAATTTTCCGAAAATACAAATGTTTGAGAAAATGACAAGAAGATATACTAACTTTATGCACTGAGTTCAGTATTCAATACTAGGAATTGCTAAGATTACTGCCAAAATTGATTCCCGGTTGACATTACATATAATATTATAATTATAATTAAAGCGAGATGTTTTTTTTACTTCTTGTACCTTGTTGCCTTTTTTCAGTTTCATCCCAACTGAATCAAACCAAGCCTTAACCTAACCGCACAAGTGGGGTGGGCGGTCGGCCACTTTCATCCTAAGTTCCTAACTGACCACTAATTTTAGAGTAGAGAATGTGTTGAATTACCTGATTCAGGATTCAGGAAGACACGCCAGTCCAGAGGTCCATCTCGGCAATAACACAAAATTGAACTGAAGATGCATTTTTAGTCTACCCAGGTCCACAGTCAAATTCCTTGTGTTTGGAACAGCCGAACAGGCAGTGAAGTTTGCTGATTGCTTCACCTGAAATGGCCATTTCGTCAAGATGATCTCATGTGATGCTTCAAGTTCATCTAACCCTCTCTTATCTACAAGAGAAGGAACAACGCTGTTACTCTTGTAATCTTGTTCCTTAGGAACCATTTGGTGACCGTGTCCTTGTAAATGTCTACTGCACTCAGAAGATTGATCACAGTGACTAGAAATAGGCATCTCACTTAGCATTTTTTCTTTCAAATGATTAAATGAAATTGTCCTCTTAAAGAATCATGTGTCAACCAGAAGGGCATCCTCTTCCTGATCAAAAACGTCAACACCAGAGGTAAATAGATCCAAGACATTGTAGATATGATCAGTATCTGGATGAGATTTATCACCAGAAACAAATGCTGTAAATTCATCCTTGACTTTAATCCATGATGATCCTGCGTCTTTCACTACCCCTTTGGATCTCATCATCTTCCTAATATCCGCTGCTTCTCTCCACTTTCCATTTGCAGAGTAAGTATTAGCTAAGGTAATAAGTGTCCCTCCACAACGGGGGTTGTGCTTAAGAATCATTTCAGCAGCTCGTGTGGCACGCTCAACATCACCATGAATTCTACATGCCCTCAGTAACGTCGACCAGATAACTTCATCTACTTCATCTTCCATGTCATTGATCATGTTCTCAGCTTCGACTAGCCTTCCAGCTCTACATAAGAGGTCAATCATGCAGCCATAATGCTGTTGTGAAGGACTAATCTTAAACTTCTGAGTCATAGAATTAAAATAGTGATAACCCAAATCAACAAGTCCTGCATGGCTACAAGCAGAAAGAACTCCAACAAATGTAACAGCATCTGGCCACAAACCAGTTTGTAGCATTTTCTCAAACAAATCTAAAGCTTCTAGACTGTCGCCATGTTCAGCTAATCCATTTACCATGGAAGTCCACGACACGACATCATTATCTCTTGTACCACTGTATATCTCTGAAGCATCCTGTATGCTTCCACATTTGGAATACATAGTGATCAGTGCACTTTGTATCAAAGTTGTATGTTCTAATCCAACTTTCAAAATATGAGCATGTACTTGTTTACCCTGCTCCAGACTTGCCATACTTCCAGAGACACTGAGCATACTAGCAAAAGCAAATTCGGTAGGTTTTGGCCCTTCCCTTTTCATCCATGAGAAATACCAAAATGCTTTATTGCCATATCCAGCTTGAGAATATCCGGCGATTATGCTGCTCCATGAAACAATATCTTTCCTAGTCATAGACTCAAAAACTGAAGCTGCTGATTCAAATAACCCACATCTTGAATACAGAGTCATGACTGAATTTGAGACTGATAGAGCAGACATCGAACCAACTTTGATAACATGAGAGTGTAATTGCTCGCCCCAAATAATTTTACCAAGATGGGCACAAGCAGTAATAACTGCTGCAAATGTGTATTCATTAGGCCTCACCTCCGAGTCTCTCAAGCGCATGAACTGTTGAACAGCAATTTCTTCTTCACCCATTTGAACATATGAAGTAATGAGTGAGGTCCATCCAACCACATCAGGGATCCTCATTCTTCCAAACAAACACATTCCATAATCCAATTTCCTACATTTATTGTACATGGTAGCAAGAGTGTTCGCAACGTATGCGGTCAAATCAAAACCCTTCTTTATTGCTTGGGTATGGATTTCCTTGCCATGTTCCAAATCACATGAATCAGCACAAGCCTTCACTGCAATCGCAAAACTATATGCATCACAGTGTAAACCAGAGCTCCACATATCAGAAAAATACAGCAACCCTTCCTTGCAGTAACCACCCTTAACCAATCCTGTTATGATGGCTGTCCACGAAACGATATTCTTTTCTGGCATCTCCTCAAAAACCTTACGACTCTCAGAAATATTCCCAGATTTAGCATACATGTCTAGAAGTGAACTTCCCACAAACACAGAATTAACTAGACCATTCTTTACAGAAACCCCATGCAACAGTTTTCCATAAGACAGACTATTATTTAGTCCACAAGCTTTCAGAGCTAAACTAAGCACAAAAGGGTCCACTCTGATAAAAGAGTCGACCCACATCCTGGAAAACAAATGCAAGGCCTCATCATAGTTTGAAGTACTGACGTATCCAGATATGACGTTGGTCCAAGAAACCTCATCTCTTTGCGGCATTTCATCAAACATCTTACGAGCATCTTTTAAATGACCAGATTTCACAAGCTGTTTTAGCTGGGAATTTACTTCCAACAGATTTGGAACTTGATTTGATGGTGTTAGTGAATTCCTCTCCTTTTCCAAGACTGGAGAATCCAGAAAATCAGCAGAAATGGCCGATCTTGCAAAGTATCTCCTGACATGGGATTTTGTGAACAATATCATAAGCACCCGCTAAAAATATTCACCTAGTTACCTCGAGATGAAAGTTGATTGAAACTTTGTTCCATAGATGACATTTGAAAGTTGACCCTTTCCACAATGATTTGAAGTTAGCAACCTGTTTGTTTTTAGTTCCAAGGATGCAAAAATATAAGCTACATATTTAAAAATAGTATGAAACATATTAACAAGTAGTTTTCATGAAAATCAAACTAAAAGAAATAGTACTCCATTCTATTTTGTTCTTCTTAAATAGACTTTTGCAGTCACCTTGAAAATATCAATAATTATTATTGTGAACATAGTAATGTTTTATAGTATATTACTAGTGACCAATTAATCATCAAAAGTATTTTCTTAAAAATCATACTAAGTAGGAAAACAATAAGATCAGGGATAAGGGGGGTGGAGTAGGAGGAATCCTAGGTTTGTTCAAGGGATAACACCCCATCCCTCCTCCTCATTAGTCAGTCCACTAGCAGCCCGTTTGGTACCGATTATACACAAAGGTAATGTGAATAAGAATATTTCAGCAACTTTTCTTGTGATCCCAACTTCCCAAGCTTATTCTCAATCCATATCAAACTGGGAAAGATATGAATTTGACCTTATGGCACCTACCATTTTCCTATCCTCACCGCCCCCCCCCCCCCCCCCCACAAACAAACACTTGTACCACTTAATAAAGGTACTATGAAAAAAAAGTAGAAAAGATATTTTTAAAAAGGTAAAATCAAGAGGCATGCCTTATAATTTTGGAGAGAATAGGGGCAACTTATTTAAATTTCCCAAAAATCCAAACTCCAAAACCCCATAACCCCCCGCCCGGGTTGCATAAAATACCACTAAGTTTTGCTTCTTTCATCAATCAAGAATAATTAATACAAAATCCTAATATTACACCATCGTTTTTGCATACTCTGCAAATAGGTACTGAATTGAGAATACAGAACATCTTTTACCCTAAAACTACTAATTACTAGATTCAATATAACAGACCAATAGATTATCACTGAGCAATAAAGTTAGAGACTTGAGAGCAAGGGTGCATTGTTCCTGCCCAAACAATAAAGTTCAAGGCTGCGACAGTATTATGCTAACATGCAATTACAGAAGCAAATTAAAAGTATTCAGCTAAAACCTATGATGATTTATTTTGAGCTGATGGCAATTATTGAAAGGATACAATTTAATGGCAAGTTGGCAACTGGATTACTCTCCCAACACCTCTAGACAACAAAGGGCCAAAACCTATCTAATTTGTGCAATAACCAGCATAAAAGTGAACAATTTGACATTTTCAATGCGAAGATAAAGTACATAAAATGAAGAATTAAGAAGTGATCCAATAACAAACACCAACAAATCAAAAGGAAAACATTTCTCTCATCATCCTAAGAAATGACTCCTTCATATAACCTGATTTTCACTTACAAATTTTATATTGTAATACTGATAATGAAATGTGGAGAAGGAAAATATGTTACTTGATATTCAAACATAACAACACTTGAAATTCAATCAAAATGCAAGTATGCAACCAATAGAGCACTGGCAAAACCAGTTGTGACGTAAGTGTTGGAGTTTATATATTAAACTATTATATTTGCTTCAAAAGAAATTGGGAAATTAATTAATTATTATTTTGGGTCAAGGATTATTTATTCCTTTTGACTAATTCCTCCATTACCTTTTTTATTGACTTTTTCTTCCTAATTTTTATGGCATGTTACCCCACTTATTCAATGATGGGTTTGGAAATTGTTAGGTGAAGTGTCCTATAAAAAACGGTTTCTTGATTCCAGTAAAAGGACACAGAAAAAACATATTCACTTTTTATCTCCTCTCTCCTTACATATTCCTACAAACATAAACACTTCACTAATCATCTTTTTTTGGGTAATATTCAAGACGTTCTCAACCTATTTCCCTATCGACACCGGTGAAATAGCGATCGTGTATCCCTGGAGGTTGATTGCCATGAGTCCATGTGTCGTAGCGGGGCAATTTCAGCTTTAGGGCACTGATCACATCACGCCACGATCTTTCCAGATAAGTCATTCCTTTATTTTACCAGTTTTTATTCTAACATTCTAAAGCTGAAATTTTGTTTATAGTTGATTTCATGAATTACTATATTCTGATTTCATAATTTATTTTTAAAAAGAAATGGTCTCAAATCTCTTGATCATCTTTCCCTAAAATTCAATGCCCTTGAATCTCACTTTATCTTGCCATTATATTGCTCGTTGTTTTGCTCAAATCAAGATCTAATTTTTATGATTGTTTGAGTTGATTCTGCAGGTATTTTTTATTAACTTGTTCGTGAGGGAAGTTTTGGTAATAATTGGTAGATGCTGCACAAAGGGTTGTGTGAAAGAGAGGCGCCCATGGAGGCAGAAGCGGCAGTTAATCAAGGACTCGATGAGAATTGATATACTTATAGATGGTTTATTTGATTCGGAATAAAAGATGCCAACGTACACCAAGTGTTCGATAAAAGGCTTTAAAGAACTATGTGGAGGTGGGTTAAAGATTGAGACCATGAAGGCCAGATAAGGGCTATGTAAGATTATTATTGCCTTCAACGAGCTAAGTAAAAGGAAAGTCTTTTTGTTGTTTATTTTAAGTCTAACTTATTTGCATAATTTATTATTTGTGCCCCATAGTTTTGATATTATATTATATATTATATATATATATATATAAATATATATTTTAATACGGGGATAAATTATATCTTAAAACGAATAAGGATGTTTGACATGTTTTGCCAAATTTGTTGGGAATGGGATTCTTGAAAACTAACATTCTATATTGTGGCCAAGTGTTTGACTCTTGAAGTGTTGAGTTATAACTTTTGCCTTTTGTTTTCATATATATATATATATATATATATATATATATATATATGTTTAAAGTTGAGATGATGCACTCTTGTATAGTCTAATTAAGTACTTGACCATGTTTAGTTAAGTGAGCTATTAGTGGAAAAATAGTTTCACTCTACTGGTAAGTTCTTATGTTAAGTTTTATTAACCTTATAGTTTTGTCTATGAGTAATTTACTAGAGCTTTGTTGTTGAACTATATTTGTGCTAAAAAATGACGTAGCTCAAACAATCCAATTAGGGGTGAATTTTATATATACTTTTAGCTGTATTTTGGAGTTAATGCGTGAATTTGCAATGGAGATAATAGAAATTAATAATGTTTAACTATGAACAAGGCTAATGCTTTGTATGGAAAATATAGTGGGTATTCTAGCTACTATCTAATAATACTCTCACAATATATATGATACAAAAGAAAATGTTGACCTTGCAATTACATGTGCTGCTGCTATGTTATTAATAATAATGATGAAAGTAGAGGGAAAAGAAGTAATATGGGTATTAGCATTATTGTTTTTCATGCCCCTTGAGTAACAATCATAAACCTGCTTTTCATAATGCTGGGGGCAACTATTTCCACAATATTATATTAGGGGCGTGTTACAACAAGTGGACTGATAGAATAGTCATAGCTCTAACAGTATCTAGGTTTCAGTTGCTCTAGTACAATTATATTGTATCCCAAAATAGGAAAAACAGACTACCCCTAATTATATGGCACATGCAACTAACAAATTTCCCAACTATCAGTTTGAACAAGTCCAAGACCTAGCTAACTGCTACTCCAATTGTTAACTAAAACAATGCAAAACCCCAGGCCATCTTCCTCCTGTAGCCCAATTCAAAGGCTTCATCAATATACTGAACAATGATCACAAACGTAACGGGCTTGGCCATGCTCCTAGAATCTCCACCTCCTTAGTTAGGGATGTCAGTTTGTGTTGGAACCCGTTGGGTTAACTGAACTGACCGTGATCTGAACTGAAAGTAACCCGTAACCTGAAATTGACCTGAACTGAAGTGATCTGAACTGTTATTGGCCCGTGAATTAATGACCTGAACTGAACTGAACTTGAACTGAAAGTAACTTGAACTGAGGATAACATGTCCCAAACCCGAAGATTTATTAAATTTGGCTGAACTGGACTGAACTGAAATCAACCCATTACATTATTTGACCTGACCTGACCTGAACTGAAATCTTATTCAACTTGAAAGTGACTTCATATCACAATTAACATATTAAGAAACTTTGTGTTTTATGATCAATTTTTATCGTAATGGACGCTCCTAAATGACCCGATGTAAACTGATGTCAACCTGAAACATACCGTTTCTTATCGTTGAACTGTACTAACCTGAACCATTTTGGAATGAACTGATAATAGCCTGACCGTTAATGACCTAAACCTGAACTGAACTGTCACCGAGAAAATGACAACTTGTTATGACCTGTTACCGAAATGAACTGAACCGAAATTGAACTGAACCTGTTTGGGTCAACCCTAACCTGTACCGTTAACCCGTTTTGGCATCCCTATCCTTAGTTAATGTTTGTTTGCATTAGCTTTTTTTTGTCATGATTATGTATCAAGTGCGTGTTGAGAAGGTGTTCCCAAGCGGTAATCTTGTAGAGGAAGTATAGCCTTTTGTGTGGGGACTTGAGAAGTTCTTTTTTTTTTTTTTATGAACCTTTGACGACACCTTAGCTATAAAGTTTGATAAATAAATCCATAGCATAAAGCAAAATTCAACACCATAACCAGCTTATAATCTTCATCATCTAGCTTCTAATATCTAAAAAATCATAACAATTTGATAAATCAAAATCAATAGTTCAATACATCAACAGGATAAGTGAATTGATGCGATTAACAGTATTGTGCCTAGGTGGTTTCACTTCTTGATCATAGCTCTACTTTTGATCGTTATTACTCACATGTATAGTTTAGTTTCTAGACAGGCCCGTTCCTGACCCAGGGCAACAGGGGCGGCCGCCCTGGGCCCAGTAAGAAATCCTCCATTTTTGTAGTCTACAGCACAGCACATACATAATCTATCAACCATATTTGATTGGAAATTCATTTTCCATCTCGCGATAAAATAAATTACCCAGCAAAGCATGAACTTCATTGTATAATTGATTCTACGGGAAAAACAATCTTACCTCAAAAACTCTGCTTGCTTTAATGGAGGAAATCTGCTTGCTTTAATGGAGGAAAGGCACCACAAAAACCACGCCCAACCTAGTCACAGTTAGTTAGTTCGACAGAGAAGAGGAAAGAAGAGGAGAGGACAGGGTGAAATAAACGGAGAGATGAAATGTTAGGGTTAAATATTTTTTATTTTTGGGCCTTTTTTTTTTGTAACAAGAAGCTTTTCAGTTTTCATTAGTATATATTAGTACCAATAAATTTTTGTATTTTTTTTAGGTGTAACCACTTTTATCTAACATTGTCAAAAATCGAATTTTTGTTAAAAAAAAAAACACGATAACCGATAAAAATAAAATAGTCACCTATCCTTTAGGATTGCTACATTTGTTCCAAAAAGTTAATTACTCCTTGTCCCAAAATAATTTTTCTATTTATTTTTTCATATCACCCGATACACAACTTTAACTATTAATATCTTGAGTTATATTTAACAAAAAATTATATATTTAGAAAGTACATGTGGAGACAAATCATATGAGATCCGATATGACTATGTTTTTCCTTATATGAATAAAATTAAAGAGATCCGAAGTAATCATGTGAATACTGAATAGTGTCTACAGTCAAACTGGAGCACTTATTATGGGACAGATGGAGTACATAGTCACCTTTAATAAACAAAAAATAAATATTTTTTTCTTCTTAATTACAAACACAAAATGGCAAAGATATTATTTTACGTTTCTTTTTTGAAAAAATTTCTCAATTATCAATAAGTTTTTGGTCCACTTTGTCCATTACTACCAATTAATTTATATCCTTAGAGTGCCACTTTCTTTTTATTTTTTTATTTATTTTTTTTGTTTTCAATTACTACAAAAAATGATTGAAGTATCGATATCGTATCGGTATCCGACACGGGTACATCTATCTAAATGAAGTATCCACGCATCCTAGCTTGGTAGTAATAGCAAAGCACTTCATCAAATATTGATAGTAATTGAAAACAAAACAATTAATTGGTAGTAATTGGCAAAGTGGACTAAAAACTTGGTAGTAATTGAAAAAATTTCCTTCTTTTTTAGGTGGTGGTCTCATGTGATTTAACATGTTACTTCTCTTAATTACAAACACAAAAAAAGACAAAAGTAATCAACCTAACCCCTTTTTCCCTTAAATTTTAATATTTTTTAAAATTATATAAATGAGATTTTGAGATTTATAAGGCACAAAATATAATTTTAAAAATATTAAAACATTTTTAATTATTTTTTCTCTTATCTGCCCATATTAAGTAAGATAAGAAATATAAATTTTATTTCTCCTTTAATTAAGAGAGCAAATGTATTCAATATGTTTTTTCATGTACCCCGTATTTTATATCATTAAGAAATTTTATGAATAAGTTTAAGACAAACTTAATTTTTTGATGAAAATATATGGTAAATTGTTATAAAAAATATATATAATTCAATGAAATAAATCATAAGGTTATACCTTGGTTATATTTCATCTCTTCAACAAGTTTGGTTATACGAAGGAATGCGGTTTATTCGAGAAAATCCTATCTCTCTATCTACAAATTAATTTATAGTTTATGAAATAATTTAATTTGTAGTTTTTAATTTGTAATAAAAAAACCTACAAATTAAAAAACTATAAATTAGATTTTTATCAAATAAAGCTAAACGTTTCTAGAGAAATTGATTCGGAAGAAATGAACAAGCTTGTATGGCACACACTAAAAACATACACATTCATCTAAATGAAATAATAATCAAAAGCAATTGAACATTGAGAAGTATCAAAACATAAAATCAAGAGGAAAAGGAAACAAATTACGATTGAAATAACCTTAAGATTAATTAATTAAACAAATATAATCATCGTCACAAGAGATACTTCAATATAAGTTATTAAGGTACGAATTAGGTTTTGAGAGTAGAGAATGGAAAGTAGGAAAACATACGGCACAGTGACAAGAGGTAGCCCGAGGTGTGTTAGGGAAGCGCCGCCGCTGCAGCAATGACACGACTAACGAGCGCCGCCGCTGCAGCAGTGTCACGACTAACGAGCGCCGCCGCTGCAGCAGTGTCACGACTAACGAGCGCCGCCGCTGCTCTCTTCTCAAGGTGGTTTAGCGCCTCTAGGCCGAATGACTGACAAAAGGAAAGGAGATGGAAGAGTTTATATGGCTGTGCGCAACTGCACATGTGCAAGGGTGAAGCTGCTGCTAAAAGTAAATCCATTATCCCACATGACCTAACCTAATTTGTTATTAGCTTTATATGCACGGTGCAGTGAAATTTTTGGCATCACTTTTATATACTCAGCGTTAAAATAAACCACGCAAGAATAAATGTTTCTATTTAATTTGTTTAAATACATATGAATTAAAACTATTTGTTTAGCCATAACTTATGTAAATTAAGATTTAACTATGTTGGGTGTAGATATATGTAAAAAGTACTTTATATTTATATAGCTAACAATGAGTCAATGAGTGAAGTGTAAACTTGGGTACCAAACTTTGATAAAAGTTACAGTTTGAGTACCCAAGTTGTAAAAGTTGCAAAAAGAGTACTCTTCACTAACACCGTTAAAAATTTCGTTAGTTTCTTTTGTTAATATTATTACTTTAATATATAAACTTTGCATTATCATATTAAAAAAATATGTGTACTGCCACTCTCTTCATTTTATTTTATTTTCCTTTTTTGTTTCATTGTTTCGTCTTCCTCTTGATTTCAGTACAACCCTTATATTTTCATTTTTTCTCCCTTCAATCTAATTAATAATTTAGGAGACTTTTTTATTATAAAAGATCCAAACCCCCAATGAAGGTACCAAATTTTTTTAACAATTTTATATTTTGCGTTTTTATATGTATAAAAAAAACTTATTAATAACTAAGTAATTAATAATTAAAAAAAACTAAGTAATTAACTTAAGAAACTACTTCCGCTAAAAAAAACGTAGGAAACTACCTACAATTAAGTATTAATGAATGTAAATATTTATTAATAATCATATGCCAAAATTTCAAAATTCACAAAATAACTATTGATATTTTTTGGGTGTGATATTGGTTTTTTTTTTGTACTTGCTGTAATTGTGTTTATTTATTAAATACAAGAATAGCTAATTTTTTTTACCATCAGATCTTTGTCCATGATTTTGGTGAGTATTAATATCGAATTAATAATTTTTAGTAGTTTCAGGGAAGTAATTAGCAATTATAATTAAATGTTAAAAGTTATCTTTTAAAAAATCAACTGCTAAAACTTAACTTAAAATAATTATGTTTAGAGTACCTAAACTGCAACTTTTACAACTTGGGTACCTAAACTGCAACTTTTATCAAAGTTGAGTGCTTAACTTTGCTTTTAACTTAGCTAACACTTTAGTACCTTGTGTAATTATGTAGGTAAATTAGTATGACAAAGCTAAGATTAGAAAAAAGATATGCAATTTAATATAAGTAACAATTAATAGGGAATATTAGAAATTAAGAAAAATTTATTATACATCCAATTCAATTTTGTTTTTCTTCCGATGCCAATAAACAAAAGATTAGGTTCATTTAATATAATCCACATGCTATTAAAATTTTACGATAACTAAAAAGTAAAATTTTATGTGACAAACTATATCAATATTGGTATCTAATTGTAGAGAATTTAAAAATATGAATTGTGGTGTTTTAATTTTATATAATTTTTTAGAATTATAAAATTTGCAATATTTTCATTTTATAAAATAAAAAACTTTCCTTAATAATTGCTTCATTTTAATAGCAATGTTACTTAAATTTTTGGAAATTACAAAAGGGTAATGCAGACTTTTATAGGGGGACACCATAGCTCCCCCTTTGGCTTATATAATAGAGATGAACTATAGCAATTTTTTATTTTTGTAGGAAGAGGCTTCTATCATACTAAAGCTATTATTGTGTAAAGGGATGGCGGTGAGAATCGAACTCGTGGTCTTTCGGTTGTATAGAACACTCCAACACCATTATATTAGAGCACAATCCTCTCTTAACGATCGCAGTTACTCCGATTGTCTTGTAACATTAATTACACCTGTTTTTCCCTTAGTAAGGTAGACTTTATTCTCCAATTTGTAGCTCCTCATAGAAATAATATCATCAGCTAGGCTGACATTGTCTAAGACAATCAAATATCACACCTCAATAAAACGAGGGTAACTCAAGTGACATTGCATGCACTGAATCTCGTACTTCTATAGTTACACTATTAGGATGAGGCATGAGTGTTGCCCAATATCCCAGGATAAGAGATTTGATCATCGTTGTACCTCCTCCTATACAATGTTATCTTGGGTGGGAAACCTATGGCTAGTGGAGCGTAGTTAATATTACCTTGTAAAAATAGTATTGGCTACAATTTTGCTTTTATTATTATTGTAGATGGTTAATTTTAACATAACTTTGCTAACTTTTACCATAGGTTTTGAGTAATTTTAGTCATTTTAAGTTCCTTTTAACTTGTAATGATTTTTATTTTACAACAAACATTAATTTTGAATAAATGAGTTTTATATACATTGAGACAAATCTAATCAGAACCCACATTATTATATTTTTTACATGTATAAAGTACAAAAGTTAGTTATATAAGAGACTATAAATGATAAAAAAAATGTGCAAACATTAGAATTATAATGAATCAAAGAAGTATATATTAGATGAGAGCGGAAATGTTTTTTTGGCAATAGTGAATATAAGACAAGAAAGCAACAAAAAAAACTAACTAGCACATTCTCCTGAGTGAGAATGCCAGCTCCTGAGCTAGTATAATAAATGTATAACAAGTAGGATTGTAGGAGTATTTGCCTTTGCAATTTTTTTCCTTTCTTTCTCCTTTTCTTTGTATTTTAACTTGAGTAATTACTTCCAACGAAAAAAATTTGATTAACTATAATAACTTTGTTGATGGATTAGGATGATAGAAGGAAAAGGGCAAATTTGTTAAAAAAAACTCGCGATACTAAGTAAAATGCGGTTAGGTTTGGCAATTCCTTTTTTTTAAAACATATAAAGTTTATCTTATCAATAGATTGGAAGTAAAATGACCTGTTTTATGTTGATGGAATATAAATATAGGAGTATTTTGCTAAAAATAATACATTACAATGAAATATTTTGGCCATACTATCAAAAGGTGGGAGTATTAGAATCAACTTTTCCTTTTTAAAATGACAAATTCTTGAATGTGGCCGGCCACATTCTCAACATTGGTGTGGCTGGCCACATTCTCAATATTGGTGTGGCTGGTCCAATCTTGTGAATGGGTTTCAACATTAGATTTAAAGGGACTTAATGGTGTTAATGAAAAAAATTGGTAATTATTCTCTAATTTTCTATTCCTTAACGTAATGTTCACTTCTGTGCTTCTTTCATCACTTTTTTTTTTTCCCTTCTTCTATTTCTCTCTCTTCATTTAAATCTTGTTACTAAAAAAAACCATCAATCTATCCACATTATTTTCTATTTATGAAGTTCATTTTTTGCAATTTCACTCTATCTAGTTTGGACTATGTCTAGGTTTAAAACTATTGCTTAAAAGTATTTCACCCTAATCCGACCTGTCAAACGGGTCGGGTCAGGTCGGACTGGGGTGAAATAATTTTGGGTTCGAGTTGAACAAGTTGGGTTAGTAACAGGTTTAGAGATTTAAAATCGCTATTATTTTTTATATATAACCATATTTATAAACAAAAATTATTTTGTATCACAACTATTAAGACTTAATATATAGTGTACTTGAGAACTATTTTCAACAAACGCCTAAAAAAAAGAACATTAAACTATATTATCAAACATACTTCTTTAATGTAATAAAAAAAAAACTTGAAATCATTGAATTTTAGTACTCCCTCCGTAACGCAATAATTTCACCCTTCAGAAAATTGCGGACTCCCATGCAAAAGATTTTAGTGTGTTAAGTGTGTTGTAATTGTGTAGAGGAGAGAGAATAAATTAGGATTAAGAAATTGGGACCACATGGTATTTGGAGGGAAAAGATGAAAACAAATAAATTTGTGGGTCCCATGCAATTGTCCACCACAGCAGCAAAAAAAAAAAAGCAGAATAAATTCGTCCAAGTCAGAGTAAATGGAGGGAAATTTTTAGTTTTTGGCAAAATTTCAGTCAACTTTTAATTCCCTCCATTTTTTCACATAACATTCAAAAATTTACAACCTTAAATGTGGCTATAAATTCTCTCCATTAATTCTGTTCAAACACCTTCCAAAAAATTTCCACCCTAACCTCCATAACCTCCTACTGTACAACCAGTTGAGGAGGACCAAAAGACAAATTATCAGGTAATTTTACAGAACCTTACTTTACATCACAGCACAGTAGCACACGCAACACTTGTTAGTTTAGTCAAAAATTTACAGATTTTACATCCATAAAATACATTGATCAACCATATTAAAATCTTCATCCTACTGTACAAAATGGATGATGATTTTGATGACGGTTTCTTTGCTATGGATCAGTTGTTAATGGAGGAGGGTCTCCTTGCTTCATCAGTACAAACCACTGAAACATGGCAAAGAAACTTAGTTAGATCTGAACCAAAAGACTTGACAAATGCACAAAAGACTCAAATTGTTTTTCATTGTTTAGCATTGAAAAAGGATGGTAAACTACCTTATGGAGTCCAAGCAAAAATAGCCAAGGAACTTGGATGTGACAAAAGCACTGTTAGTAAAATGAAAAGAGCAGAAGAACAAATAGCAAGGGGGGAAGCCATTGATGTCAGTTCTTTGAAAAGAGGCCGTGTAGGTAGAAAACCCACTTATGAAAACAAAGAAGTGTGGCTTCAGTCAGCCCCTCTTCACCTAAGACAATCTTATAGAGCATATGCAGGTGCATTGGATTGTTCTCATATGCATGTGTTTAGGCTACTTAAAAAAGGTTTACTTAGAGCACACACAAGTCCAAACCATCCCAATGTTAGTGACAAAAATAAGATTGATAAGATTAAGTGGGTTCTTTCACATATTGAACCAGCAACATATGAGCAAAAAAATCAAAGCATAAATTCCTAAAATACAACATAAATTCAAAAATGAAAGCATAAATTCATAAATCACACCATAATTCACAGCCTATCAACACAGCAACATAAATCACACAAAAAATGCTTAAAGAAATTGAATCAAACCCAAATCTTTTTTTAAACTCCTGGTCTTCCTTTAGTTCCTCAGCAAGCATGACAAAGTACTCGAACAGCTTGCCATCAATCTCTTGAACTTCATCATCTGACATTAAGTCTTCCTAAACCATGTCAACTGGTTCTTCCTTCACTTTTACCTCTTCATGCAGAGGCACAACTACCTTCACTCCCTTACCCTTTTCCTTCACCTCCTCATGAAGAGGAACAACCTTAATTTCATCATCAGAATCATAAATCTTAACTCCTTTTCCCTTCAATCTCCTCATACTATCCACAACTCCAGATCTACGAGTTTTAATAGGGACTCGTTCTTTCCCTTTACTTTCAACAGTATTTTCCTTCCCTTTTCTTTTCTTACCCCTTGATTGTAGTTCTTCGTTCGCCAACGAAGGTAGGGCACAAACCACACACCATTGTTTTTTTTAAAAATGAAAGCATAAATTCCTAAAATACAACATAAATTCAAAAATGAAAGCATAAATTCATAAATCACACCATAATTCACAGCCTATCAACACAGCAACATAAATCACACAAAAAATGCTTAAAGAAATTGAATCAAACCCAAATCTTTTTTTAAACTCCTGGTCTTCCTTTAGTTCCTCAGCAAGCATGACAAAGTACTCGAACAGCTTGCCATCAATCTCTTGAACTTCATCATCTGACATTAAGTCTTCCTAAACCATGTCAACTGGTTCTTCCTTCACTTTTACCTCTTCATGCAGAGGCACAACTACCTTCACTCCCTTACCCTTTTCCTTCACCTCCTCATGAAGAGGAACAACCTTAATTTCATCATCAGAATCATAAATCTTAACTCCTTTTCCCTTCAATCTCCTCATACTATCCACAACTCCAGATCTACGAGTTTTAATAGGGACTCGTTCTTTCCCTTTACTTTCAACAGTATTTTCCTTCCCTTTTCTTTTCTTACCCCTTGATTGTAGTTCTTCGTTCGCCAACGAAGGTAGGGCACAAACCACACACCATTGTTTTTTTTTTATCTCTTCAGCCTTTTTTTTCTCTTCTTCTTTTATGAACTGTTGAATGACATTTTCGAAAGCAACCGCACCCACAGGACCCATGAGATCATGGTGTTCTCCTCTGAGATACACATTCATGAAATTTTTGTTGTAGCCAACACTTAAAATCTCCAAAGCAAGCTTCTGAACAGCTTTAAAATGAGCATTTGTTTCGTTCTTATGAGCTTCTTTGATTAAAGAAAAATCAACCATGACTAATCGAAAAATTGGTTACTCGAAAAAGCTAGGTTTGTCGAGAAATAAAAGGGGAAAGCTTGAAGATGACAATGGTGACTTGAAGGGAACGAAGACAGAGGGAGAATAAGGAAAGGTGAAAGATGATTG
This sequence comes from Salicornia ramosissima, assembly GCA_951394345.1. Taxonomy (NCBI): domain Eukaryota; kingdom Viridiplantae; phylum Streptophyta; class Magnoliopsida; order Caryophyllales; family Amaranthaceae; genus Salicornia; species Salicornia ramosissima. Next base: position 50,403,607 of record OX596233.1, read on the forward strand.
AGTGAGGAGAGAGAAACGGCGGAAGGAGTGTAGATCTAGGGTTATGAAGAACATTGAGGGAGAGGAGTTTATGATTTAGGGTTTATAAGAGGGCATAAATGATCTGGGTTTGGGTGGGTGAGAGGTGAGAGAGATGAATGTGAATGGGTAGAAAATGTTAGGGTTTATGATTAATTGGTTGGGTAGTTGAATAATTTAAATGGGTAGTTGAAAATTTGGTGGGAGTAATTAAGTTGGTAATAAATTTGGTTAGAAGTTTAAAGTTTAATGAGTTGTTTAATGTTATTAAGTAATGGCATGATTGTAAATTTAGTCAAATTTTTTATACCAAAAATGGAAAGTTTGTAAAATGGTGAAATTTATTTGTTACACCTGTTCCGGGCCTGCCCAGGAGGTCAAACCCGTATTAGTGGGCCCAAAATCCTAGGCCCGATTCTGATAGGGCTAGGTCCACATCAGATGTTCTACAACAACTAGGATGACGCCACGTGTCATCTGACTTGGCATTCTTGGCCAGCCTAAAGCGGCCAGCCTAAAGCAGCCAGCCTAGAGCTGCCAGCCTAGAGCGGCCAGCCTAGAGCTGCCCGCCTGTAGCCGCCGGCCTAGAGTTGCCCGCCTGTAGCCGCCGGCCTAGAGCTGCCAGCCTGTAGCCGCCAGCCTAGAGCTGCCAGCCTGTAGCCGCCGGCCTAGAGTTGCCAGCCTGGAGCTGCCAGCCCAGAGCTATCAGCCCAAGAGGTCAAGCCCGTATTGGTAATGTAACGACCCGACTCGCTTAAACCGGCGCGGAAGAAACCGACGAGTCGAGTAGTTATAAACTACAACTCAAAACCTAAGAAATTAAAACTAATTCCTCGAAATATTATTAATAAACCACAAACGTACAAATACCCACAAGTTTGTACATACTAATCCCAAAAGTCAAACTAAACATACTAAAAATACAAGTAAACTCCAACTACATGTCAGAGTTATAAGCAACGTAAAAGAGTCCATACAATAACGTATAAAGTCTATGCAATACGTCAATACTATCTATAAACAACTGTAATGGAAAATTACATCAGGCAATAGAAACAATAAACGTCGCTCGCCCAACCCAAAGTTAAGCAAGAGTATCGTCATCAGAAATACCTGAAAAATATACAACAGTCCACCATCAGTGACGAGTAACATAACTGACTCACCCTAATGGGAATACACATGTACATTGTACAAATCAAATAACCAATATCAAATCAATAGTCAAAGTACGAGAACAACCCAAAACGTGAACTCGACTCGAATCATCCTAATCAACTATCTTTGGCGCAATCATTCATATTCTAGACCGGACTGTGCTCGTACGGACGCATCTTACGCATCCGAACTTTCTACTATGCTCGGATTTGAGAATCTTACTCCCAAACCCCATGAAACCAATCTTACTGGAAATCCATGTCCCGTGAAACCAATCTTACTGGAAATTCACTAAGATCACATAGTATGACTCCAACTATCCCAATACCGCGGATGGAATAGGGGCAACGTCTTAACCCAAATACAATGAATCTTACTCAAAGTATCAGGCGTCTAAAAATGAAATCAAGCTAAATTAATCATTAAATCTTTTAATCATCTTAATCATATTATTCATTTTATATCCCAACATAACTAAATTAAGTTCAAGAATTGCCTCTAGCCTTGATTCTTGAAATTAACTAGTTAAATCATCGAAGTTATTCTCAAGAACTGCCTCTAGCCTTAATCTTGAGTCTAACCAATCATAAATCATCATTCTATAATCATTCTTTAATCATATTAGACACTTTCTTTAACTTTCTTTATCATTTAAACCTCTTTCTTTAACTTTCAAGATTCAACCAAGAACTCGTAAAGACTCATGAAGAACTCATAAAGAACTCAAAGAACTCATAAAGAACTCATAAAGAACTCATTCAAGATTCAAGATCTTCAATCAAGAACTCAATCAAGATTCAAGAACTCAACCAAGAACTCATCCAATCATACATACCACACGCATATCATCATCATCATCTTTTCGAAATTTACCAACTTTTACTCATCCAAAATTCATCAAACTTTAACATAATATTCATGATCATAAAACAACATATAATCAATCATAATATCATGAAAAATCATCTTCAAAACACCATATAAGCACATAAAAATCAGATTTATAAATCATACATGAAATCATAGATATTCATCAACAATCAACCCAAACATGCATTTAATCTACACTATAAACATAGTATACCAAAAAGGTTGAGAAAGTATGTTACCTTATTGAAGATTACACACAAATTCAACACAAACACTTGCTGCCCGGAACACTCATACACACGGCCTAGCAACGCGGTTCCATTTGCACACGAACACAACAACCAAGATGCCACCATGCTGCCACCACGCTGCCCAGTCAGCACCACACGGTTGCTGCCCAGTCAGGCCACACGGCTGCTGCCCAGTCAGCACCACGTCCAGCCACGGTCCAGACACAAACCAGCCACGAAACAACCTCGAACCAGCCACGATTCATCCACACGGCTGCCTTGCACGAGCACCCACGAACACCCATACAAACCATGCCCAAAACCACACCAAACTAGCAATCTTGAATGAAATTGTTGGGGTTTAGAATATGTTTTAATACTTAAAGATCAAAGGATACATAATCTTTAAGTTTTGGTTTAGAAAAGATGATGAACAATTTTGGGTGTTCATCTAATCAAAAATGGCGTGAGGGTGTAAGGCAAAATGGAGAGGAAGTTTGCCTTTAAAAGAGATGGCAAAGGATGATTGATTTAGCAAATGAACAAATACCCTTAAGGCCTTACTAACTCCTCTATTTATAGAGGTTAGTGTAGGTGTGAATGCATGGCAAGTGGCAAATCCTTGCCATGAACAAGAGGGGAAAACCGGCCATGGGCTTAATAAAATGGGCTCAAAATTCACTTGGGCCATTTGCACTAATTCATGACTAATCATGATTAATTTTGCACTTGGCCCAAAACTAATTAATTAATTAGAAAATTAAATAATAAAATTCTAATTAATTTAAATAAAATAAAATTAAGAAATACTAAACCATTAAATAAAATGGTTACACAATAGCAATTAAAATAGTCTAAATAAATTTAGACCATGCACCGGGACAACCTAATCACTAGCAAACCAACACGAAACTAGCCCAAAATCTGGGGCGTTACAATCTCCCCTCGTTAAAAGAATTTCGTCCCGAAATTTAAGCAAAGGAGATTATCCACCATCAGTAATCCGGGCTCGACACACAAAAAGTCAGACGAAATCTGACGGAACTTCGGCTTCCACTAAAGCTCAATCGATCCTCGCGACTTGACGCTTCAGCCACTGAGCTCGTCTTGCCTGCACGATCGAAAAACGTTCGTCAAAGTCTTGAACATGCTCCAGCATTTTTCGACACACCACTATAGACCTCGAGATCCTCCTCGTTGCTCGGAAGGTCAAGATAGGAGCAAAGTCTATCTTCTGTTCCAACTACGAACCCAGAACTACAAACCTTCGTCACATACTCAAGCTACTCCCCTCGACTATAGACTTAACTCTTAGAGGTGTAAAAACGATCAAATGGTCGAAAAACTGGTATACGGGTTATGATCGATTGGTCAAAATTGGAATGCAGATATAATCGGTCGATTAAGGTAAAAAGTAGGAAACAATCAGTTGGTTTTGGATGATCGAACGAAATTCCAAAACAATTAATCAATTCAAAAATCCATATCAGGTTTAGAATATCTGGATTAGAATGTTGGGATCGAAACGATGCCCACTTTTGAATGATGAGAATAGCAAGGACGCTAATAAAAATCTGATATGAATATAATATAGAGAAATCAAAGAATATCTCGACGAAACTACATCGATTTATGTGGAGTAGGATGGCTATAATTATAAAATAAAAGAAATATATATATATATATACATATAGCTACAATAGAAATAATGATGGTGTGTAAATGGCATAAATTATCCATCGATAAATCCGAGTGATGATGGATGATAATCAACAACGGCCAAAAACACGGTGGATGATGCAAGGTGAATCGGTGTTAACCACGAGGTTGGCCAACATGTATAACGTTAATGATTTATGATGGCCTCAATTAAGTATGGTGATGATAACGTCGATAATGGGTGATCATAAATGATAATAAGGACCATGCTCGACGAAGACGATGACATGAACGATGATAATGGATTACGACGCTCATAATCAATGGTTAAAAACCTATGACGTCGAAATAAGGGAATGATGATCAAAATGATAGATGGTCCTGAACGATGATAAAGAAAACAACATGGATGTTAAAGGATTGATTATAACAAGGGTGATAACGATATTGTTAACAATTAGTAACAACAACGAATTGATGGTGATACTTATGTTAACAACGATGGTACTTACCAAATAAGTTCAATAACGGAAAATAAGGTTAATCGTAAATCAATTGTAAGGTTGATCAAATAGGCTTGGTACAAACAGATTCTGGTCGAATACGGTAGGTCAAAGCGGTTTCCTGACCACAATTACACCCCTATAAATTCTAGTCTGGTCTACCTTAACACCTTCCTAGTTGAGTACGCAACTCAAAAATGCAAATTCGCGAAGACAGAGCTCCCACTGGGAGTTATTCGCGAATCACCTGCTGCTCCATAATATCCTCAGTACCATACGGAGATGATCTGCAAGCTCAGACTCGTCTCTCGTTTAGACTAAGATATTATCGAAGAAGACTACGACGCACTTAACGAGTAAGTGATGAAAAGTCCGGTTCATCCGATCCATGAACACGGGTATAGCGTTAGCGAGACCGTCGGGCATCATTTTAAAACTCGTAGTGGTCGTATTCGTATGAAGAAGCGGTCTTCGAAATGTCTTCTTTCTTGACTGGAATCTGATGATATCCAGATCGAAGATCTATCTTCGAGAACACTCCTGCTCCTCGCAACTGATCGAACAGGTCCTCAATCCTAGGCAACGGGTACTTATTCTTGATAGTTACCCGATTCAACTCCCGGTAGTCTATGCACAGGCGCATACTACCATATTTCTTCTTCACAAAGAGCACAGGTGCTCCCCACGGAGAAACACTTGGCCTAATGAAGCCCTTATCGATCAAATCCTGGAGTTGTGTGTTAACTCCAATAATTCAGACGGTGCCATCCGGTACGGTGCCTTTGAGATCGGCGCTATCATGGGTACTAAGTCGATATGAAACTCGACATCGCGCTCAGGTGGAACGCCTGGTGGCTCATCAGAAAATACGTCTCTGAAATCCCTCGCTACAGGTATATCGTCCAACAGAGACTCATCAGTCAAGTCTCGTACATGAAAAAGATACACCATATCGCCCTTCTGGCGATGCTTCATCATTTTCAAGACAGAGGTTACCCTTACTCCTTTCTTAAGGAAAAACCCAGAGTAAGTAACTCGGTTGCCCTGAAGTCCTCGGAATGTTACTGACTGATCTTGGCAACGAATGATCGCTCGATACCTCGACAGCCAGTCCATGCCCATAACGACATCGAACTCTATCAGCGGAAATTCCTTCAAATCGGTTGTCGCCTGCTCACTGGCTAAAACGATAGGCAATCCTCGGAACTCGGGCTGACAAACAAGATCCTCTCCAGAAGGAAGAGTTATAAACGAACTAACGGGAAAACTGGGACTTCTTTGAACTGGACCTCTGCTTCTGCCTCGGTCGTACAACGGACTTGATCCTTCATTGGGGACTTAGCCGATGTCGAAAGCTCCTCTCCTGCCGATGGAACATGCCATAGGCGTGCCGTCACATCGCTTCCCTGGGTGGAAGTTCTGGCCGCAACCTCTATACTTCGAACCGTCGAAACCCTAATACGAACTAGCGGTCGGAGGGGGGTACTGCTAGGAGAACTAAATCGGGGCTTCTCGAAATGTGGCGACGTCATCGGGGTCGGGGTCCTCTTCCTGCTCACATCCTCCTCGATAACATACGCCTGAATGTCGAGTGCTACCTCGTAAGCTTGCCGTAACGACTTCGCTCCACTGCTGATCATACGAACGCGAATCCTCGTATTCAGCCTCTTGACGTAACGCTTGTCCCGCTCCTCCTCGGATGGAACGACTGACGTAGCGAACCTCGATAGCTTGGCGGACTTATCGGGGTACGCCTGGACTATCACCTTACCCTGGATGAGGGTAAGAGACTCCTCTGGTTTCCTTCACCGCAACTCGTCGGGGTAGAACCTCCTTTGGGCCTTAGCTACAAATTCGTACCACGATATCGAATGCAGGGTAAACACGTGTTCCTAGCTATGCTCCACCAGTTATCGGTCTCTCCTCGCAAGTAGTAGGCGACGAACTGGTCCTTCTCGTGCTCGAACAGAACGTAGTGTCGAAGAGCCTTCTTACTCGTGGATTCAACTCTCCAACGTCGTAGGGTCGGCAACCCCATCGTAAGTCGGTGGTTGATGACGAGCGATACGATCGAACGTCGACTGCGATCCCTGATAGCTGACGACTAAGATACGCTAGCATAAGAATTGCTTCCTCGAGCACTCGTAATCTCTGTCGTCCCGAACTCGATCGCCGAGGTGTGAACACGTCGAAACGTAACACGATAAGGACACAAATAAACACACAATGTTAATAAAAAACTCACACTCAAGTCAAGAATACATATAAAAGAAGGTAGGAAAAAAGAGTCTTATCCCGGATTCTTCTACCCGTCACTCTTCCTCCCTTTACTTAAATCTTAATTTTAGGGTTTATCACTCGGGGAATAGTAAAGCTCTCAACTCCCGGGTTTAACTCAAATCCTAAAACTTCACTTAGAACCTATTCGGCTCTGATACCAACTGTAACGACCCGACTCGCTTAAACCGGCGCGGAAGAAACCGACGAGTCGAGTAGTTATAAACTACAACTCAAAACCTAAGAAATTAAAACTAATTCCTCGAAATATTATTAATAAACCACAAACGTACAAATACCCACAAGTTTGTACATACTAATCCCAAAAGTCAAACTAAACATACTAAAAATACAAGTAAACTCCAACTACATGTCAGAGTTATAAGCAACGTAAAAGAGTCCATACAATAACGTATAAAGTCTATGCAATACGTCAATACTATCTATAAACAACTGTAATGGAAAATTACATCAGGCAATAGAAACAATAAACGTCGCTCGCCCAACCCAAAGTTAAGCAAGAGTATCGTCATCAGAAATACCTGAAAAATATACAACAGTCCACCATCAGTGACGAGTAACATAACTGACTCACCCTAATGGGAATACACATGTACATTGTACAAATCAAATAACCAATATCAAATCAATAGTCAAAGTACGAGAACAACCCAAAACGTGAACTCGACTCGAATCATCCTAATCAACTATCTTTGGCGCAATCATTCATATTCTAGACCGGACTGTGCTCGTACGGACACATCTTACGCATCCGAACTTTCTACTATGCTCGGATTTGAGAATCTTACTCCCAAACCCCATGAAACCAATCTTACTGGAAATCCATGTCCCGTGAAACCAATCTTACTGGAAATTCACTAAGATCACATAGTATGACTCCAACTATCCCAATACCGCGGATGGAATAGGGGCAACGTCTTAACCCAAATACAATGAATCTTACTCAAAGTATCAGGCGTCTAAAAATGAAATCAAGCTAAATTAATCATTAAATCTTTTAATCATCTTAATCATATTATTCATTTTATATCCCAACATAACTAAATTAAGTTCAAGAATTGCCTCTAGCCTTGATTCTTGAAATTAACTAGTTAAATCATCGAAGTTATTCTCAAGAACTGCCTCTAGCCTTAATCTTGAGTCTAACCAATCATAAATCATCATTCTATAATCATTCTTTAATCATATTAGACACTTTCTTTAACTTTCTTTATCATTTAAACCTCTTTCTTTAACTTTCAAGATTCAACCAAGAACTCGTAAAGACTCATGAAGAACTCATAAAGAACTCATAAAGAACTCATAAAGAACTCATTCAAGATTCAAGATCTTCAATCAAGAACTCAATCAAGATTCAAGAACTCAACCAAGAACTCATCCAATCATACATACCACACGCATATCATCATCATCATCTTTTCGAAATTTACCAACTTTTACTCATCCAAAATTCATCAAACTTTAACATAATATTCATGATCATAAAACAACATATAATCAATCATAATATCATGAAAAATCATCTTCAAAACACCATATAAGCACATAAAAATCAGATTTATAAATCATACATGAAATCATAGATATTCATCAACAATCAACCCAAACATGCATTTAATCTACACTATAAACATAGTATACCAAAAAGGTTGAGAAAGTATGTTACCTTATTGAAGATTACACACAAATTCAACACAAACACTTGCTGCCCGGAACACTCATACACACGGCCTAGCAACGCGGTTCCATTTGCACACGAACACAACAACCAAGATGCCACCATGCTGCCACCACGCTGCCCAGTCAGCACCACACGGCTGCTGCCCAGTCAGGCCACACGGCTGCTGCCCAGTCAGCACCACGTCCAGCCACGGTCCAGACACAAACCAGCCACGAAACAACCTCGAACCAGCCACGATTCATCCACACGGCTGCCTTGCACGAGCACCCACGAACACCCATACAAACCATGCCCAAAACCACACCAAACTAGCAATCTTGAATGAAATTGTTGGGGTTTAGAATATGTTTTAATACTTAAAGATCAAAGGATACATAATCTTTAAGTTTTGGTTTAGAAAAGATGATGAACAATTTTGGGTGTTCATCTAATCAAAAATGGCGTGAGGGTGTAAGGCAAAATGGAGAGGAAGTTTGCCTTTAAAAGAGATGGCAAAGGATGATTGATTTAGCAAATGAACAAATACCCTTAAGGCCTTACTAACTCCTCTATTTATAGAGGTTAGTGTAGGTGTGAATGCATGGCAAGTGGCAAATCCTTGCCATGAACAAGAGGGGAAAACCGGCCATGGGCTTAATAAAATGGGCTCAAAATTCACTTGGGCCATTTGCACTAATTCATGACTAATCATGATTAATTTTGCACTTGGCCCAAAACTAATTAATTAATTAGAAAATTAAATAATAAAATTCTAATTAATTTAAATAAAATAAAATTAAGAAATACTAAACCATTAAATAAAATGGTTACACAATAGCAATTAAAATAGTCTAAATAAATTTAGACCATGCACCGGGACAACCTAATCACTAGCAAACCAACACGAAACTAGCCCAAAATCTGGGGCGTTACAATCTCCCCTCGTTAAAAGAATTTCGTCCCGAAATTTAAGCAAAGGAGATTATCCACCATCAGTAATCCGGGCTCGACACACAAAAAGTCAGACGAAATCTGACGGAACTTCGGCTTCCACTAAAGCTCAATCGATCCTCGCGACTTGACGCTTCAGCCACTGAGCTCGTCTTGCCTGCACGATCGAAAAACGTTCGTCAAAGTCTTGAACATGCTCCAGCATTTTTCGACACACCACTATAGACCTCGAGATCCTCCTCGTTGCTCGGAAGGTCAAGATAGGAGCAAAGTCTATCTTCTGTTCCAACTACGAACCCAGAACTACAAACCTTCGTCACATACTCAAGCTACTCCCCTCGACTATAGACTTAACTCTTAGAGGTGTAAAAACGATCAAATGGTCGAAAAACTGGTATACGGGTTATGATCGATTGGTCAAAATTGGAATGCAGATATAATCGGTCGATTAAGGTAAAAAGTAGGAAACAATCAGTTGGTTTTGGATGATCGAACGAAATTCCAAAACAATTAATCAATTCAAAAATCCATATCAGGTTTAGAATATCTGGATTAGAATGTTGGGATCGAAACGATGCCCACTTTTGAATGATGAGAATAGCAAGGACGCTAATAAAAATCTGATATGAATATAATATAGAGAAATCAAAGAATATCTCGACGAAACTACATCGATTTATGTGGAGTAGGATGGCTATAATTATAAAATAAAAGAAATATATATATATATACATATAGCTACAATAGAAATAATGATGGTGTGTAAATGGCATAAATTATCCATCGATAAATCCGAGTGATGATGGATGATAATCAACAACGGCCAAAAACACGGTGGATGATGCAAGGTGAATCGGTGTTAACCACGAGGTTGGCCAACATGTATAACGTTAATGATTTATGATGGCCTCAATTAAGTATGGTGATGATAACGTCGATAATGGGTGATCATAAATGATAATAAGGACCATGCTCGACGAAGACGATGACATGAACGATGATAATGGATTACGACGCTCATAATCAATGGTTAAAAACCTATGACGTCGAAATAAGGGAATGATGATCAAAATGATAGATGGTCCTGAACGATGATAAAGAAAACAACATGGATGTTAAAGGATTGATTATAACAAGGGTGATAACGATATTGTTAACAATTAGTAACAACAACGAATTGATGGTGATACTTATGTTAACAACGATGGTACTTACCAAATAAGTTCAATAACGGAAAATAAGGTTAATCGTAAATCAATTGTAAGGTTGATCAAATAGGCTTGGTACAAACAGATTCTGGTCGAATACGGTAGGTCAAAGCGGTTTCCTGACCACAATTACACCCCTATAAATTCTAGTCTGGTCTACCTTAACACCTTCCTAGTTGAGTACGCAACTCAAAAATGCAAATTCGCGAAGACAGAGCTCCCACTGGGAGTTATTCGCGAATCACCTGCTGCTCCATAATATCCTCAGTACCATACGGAGATGATCTGCAAGCTCAGACTCGTCTCTCGTTTAGACTAAGATATTATCGAAGAAGACTACGACGCACTTAACGAGTAAGTGATGAAAAGTCCGGTTCATCCGATCCATGAACACGGGTATAGCGTTAGCGAGACCGTCGGGCATCATTTTAAAACTCGTAGTGGTCGTATTCGTATGAAGAAGCGGTCTTCGAAATGTCTTCTTTCTTGACTGGAATCTGATGATATCCAGATCGAAGATCTATCTTCGAGAACACTCCTGCTCCTCGCAACTGATCGAACAGGTCCTCAATCCTAGGCAACGGGTACTTATTCTTGATAGTTACCCGATTCAACTCCCGGTAGTCTATGCACAGGCGCATACTACCATCTTTCTTCTTCACAAAGAGCACAGGTGCTCCCCACGGAGAAACACTTGGCCTAATGAAGCCCTTATCGATCAAATCCTGGAGTTGTGTGTTAACTCCAATAATTCAGACGGTGCCATCCGGTACGGTGCCTTTGAGATCGGCGCTATCATGGGTACTAAGTCGATATGAAACTCGACATCGCGCTCAGGTGGAACGCCTGGTGGCTCATCAGAAAATACGTCTCTGAAATCCCTCGCTACAGGTATATCGTCCAACAGAGACTCATCAGTCAAGTCTCGTACATGAAAAAGATACACCATATCGCCCTTCTGGCGATGCTTCATCATTTTCAAGACAGAGGTTACCCTTACTCCTTTCTTAAGGAAAAACCCAGAGTAAGTAACTCGGTTGCCCTGAAGTCCTCGGAATGTTACTGACTGATCTTGGCAACGAATGATCGCTCGATACCTCGACAGCCAGTCCATGCCCATAACGACATCGAACTCTATCAGCGGAAATTCCTTCAAATCGGTTGTCGCCTGCTCACTGGCTAAAACGATAGGCAATCCTCGGAACTCGGGCTGACAAACAAGATCCTCTCCAGAAGGAAGAGTTATAAACGAACTAACGGGAAAACTGGGACTTCTTTGAACTGGACCTCTGCTTCTGCCTCGGTCGTACAACGGACTTGATCCTTCATTGGGGACTTAGCCGATGTCGAAAGCTCCTCTCCTGCCGATGGAACATGCCATAGGCGTGCCGTCACATCGCTTCCCTGGGTGGAAGTTCTGGCCGCAACCTCTATACTTCGAACCGTCGAAACCCTAATACGAACTAGCGGTCGGAGGGGGGTACTGCTAGGAGAACTAAATCGGGGCTTCTCGAAATGTGGCGACGTCATCGGGGTCGGGGTCCTCTTCCTGCTCACATCCTCCTCGATAACATACGCCTGAATGTCGAGTGCTACCTCGTAAGCTTGCCGTAACGACTTCGCTCCACTGCTGATCATACGAACGCGAATCCTCGTATTCAGCCTCTTGACGTAACGCTTGTCCCGCTCCTCCTCGGATGGAACGACTGACGTAGCGAACCTCGATAGCTTGGCGGACTTATCGGGGTACGCCTGGACTATCACCTTACCCTGGATGAGGGTAAGAGACTCCTCTGGTTTCCTTCACCGCAACTCGTCGGGGTAGAACCTCCTTTGGGCCTTAGCTACAAATTCGTACCACGATATCGAATGCAGGGTAAACACGTGTTCCTAGCTATGCTCCACCAGTTATCGGTCTCTCCTCGCAAGTAGTAGGCGACGAACTGGTCCTTCTCGTGCTCGAACAGAACGTAGTGTCGAAGAGCCTTCTTACTCGTGGATTCAACTCTCCAACGTCGTAGGGTCGGCAACCCCATCGTAAGTCGGTGGTTGATGACGAGCGATACGATCGAACGTCGACTGCGATCCCTGATAGCTGACGACTAAGATACGCTAGTATAAGAATTGCTTCCTCGAGCACTCGTAATCTCTGTCGTCCCGAACTCGATCGCCGAGGTGTGAACACGTCGAAACGTAACACGATAAGGACACAAATAAACACACAATGTTAATAAAAAACTCACACTCATGTAACGACCCGACTTTTTAGCTTGTCGATTTACGAAGGGAAATCGACATTCGGATCATTACTTAATCATATTAACAATATATCAAATGAAATAAATGGAAGAATTGACTTTTATTAAAATAACTCCTAAAAACCATAATAAATCCAATATTCATTATTACATCATAAGTTTGGTAATACTGTCCCAACATGCTGGGATCGTAGAATAAACTAAGTAAATGTTTAAGTAGTTCTGGACAAACTAGAAAACTTAGAATAAAGGCCTAAACTCTCAAGCCCATCCGGCGAAGCCCGCTCTAATCTGCTGCAACATCACCTGAAACTGAGGGGGGGGTCCACCGTCAGTGGCGAGTAACTAGGCTGTCCCATTTAATCGAGGGACCACCAAACACATAATATCATAGAAAATATCATAAAAACTATAAAAGATTTAATACATGCTTTACACAAAGATACACAAATTCCGTATATACGTACGTATAATAATACGTATAAAAGTACGTATAAAATACGTATAAATACCCCTGCAGAAATACGGTTAGAATACGTATGATCTACGTATAATGTACGTACAATCAACCCTGCAAATACGGTTAGAAATACGTACAAAAATACACTCAACATTCATACATACATGCATCCTTACTCGCATACATACATACCCATAAATACAGAAATACACAGCGGAAGACTTAACATACTAAACTTATACCTTATACTATACATCTTAAATTATCCCAATCCTTAACTTATACTTAACCCTTCTTAAATTATATCATTAATAAATCTTAATCATATCTTATCATCATAACTTATCATATTCTTATCATCATGACTTATCATATTCTTATCATATCATATCATATCATCATAAATCATATCTTAATCATATCATATCATGTCTTTCTTATCACATTAGATCATAACATATCTTATCATCTTTTGAAATCATCTTATACTTCATCTTATGATTTCATCTTATCAAATCGTATGATCGTAATATAATATCTTTGTTGGACCGGTCACTAATAACTCGTTATGGATCTCGTGTTTCACCATAACTCCCTAGAACATGCCGGGAGGAGCTCGTGTACTCAATCCCATAGCGGATCCCGTGTTTCACCGCTAAGTCTAAGCTATGGCCATAACTTCCTGGTAGCGACTCGCAGATACGGTTACCAGACGACTACATGTTCTAAGGTCAAACTACTCGGGGGAACTCATGTGTTCGTCCCATTGAGTAGTGGTTCTGACTTAACCCACTAATGACTCGTGTATCATACAGGTGGGTGTCCATATTGTATCTTATATCTTCAATTAATTTAATCATATCATATATTAGGATAATACTAGGTGACCGTAATAGGAAATGAAATGTTCGGAGTCCCAGGAAAGAGAGGTGCGGCACGTATATTGGCCACCTTAAATACCAAGTCTTTCCTAGCCAGGGACCGAGACATAACATGTATAGCTATTACTCTGTTTCCTTTCTTATCCCTAATAATATCTTATACTTCTCATATTCTTATAACATATACTATTCCTTAATACATATCATATACTTATAATCCTATCCTTTCGGATACTAACCTTAATATTATATCATATATTATTTGTAACAATATCCAAATATTTATATTAATATTACTAATATTATTTTCGGTCCTCCTAATAATAATACTAATAATATCTTTTTATCCCTTCACTTTACAACTTATCCCTAATAATTATTTTGTCCATAACTTTTATTATTAATTATTTCCTAAATTAATAATAATAAAATTTAATCAAAAATTGACTAATTCATCAATTCTACACGGCATTATTAAAAATATAACAATAATTAACTATTTTCTAGAATTAATTTAGTTAATCAATATAATTACAAAAATTACCAAAATAAGATAAAAATCATATTTTTCAACAACATTCATCAAGATTAACATAAAAATAATATTTTTAACCCTTCTTTTAACTTCTATACACTTGACAATTAGAAGGTAATAACAAGATTTAATTTTTAATTCAAGATTTATCAATATAATTCAATACTATCAAGATTCATCATAAAAATCATATTTTTAGTTCCCTTTTAATACTTAGGTCACTCGAAAATTCAAGAATGAATAATAGCATATTTTAATAATTCAATTGCCCTATTTTATACAATCTGATTTTTAAAGAATTAAATTAAAAACGACCATCTAAAGATCTCTAAAAATCTGGAAATTTTTATGGGAGCTAAATATGGGTTCAAGGATTAACGTGCATAAATTTCGTCTAAAAATAACATCTTTTACTATTTTTAAGTGATTTTATAACTAACCAGTCAGATTAGGCTGAATTCGGTTTCAGAATTTTATGCCATATCAAACGATCTTTAAAAATTACGAAAATTTAACACAAGCTGTAAAACATTATCACTGACTTCCATATAAAATTTCGTAGCATTCCGAATTGATTAAGTACACTAATAAATTCGTAAACCTATTCTGGACAGTTTTACCGGTTTGAAAGATTAAATTTTTATAAATAATAAACGGACGAATTTTGCCACGAAATAAATCATGGTTAATAATCAAACAGTAAACCAGATACCATGAAAAATTCATCAAGAAATAACAAGATTTGATTGGTAAATAAATTATACAAGATCATACATAAAATCAAGAAAATACATAAAAATCAATCATGAAATTCATGCTTCATGCTCGACATGTTCATATGAAAACAATATTAAACTTCCTACAATTTTCATGCTTCAATTCCTAATTAACTATGTGAATAGCTACCCGTAGATTAAATAGAAAAGCAAAGTTACCTGGATTCGCTTAAAATCCCAAAAACTCGAACAAATAAATTCACTTTAGTGAATTGTTTCACACGGCTCAAAGGAGGAAGAAAAAGGGAGAATGAATATTTTAGGGTTCTTTGTGAGTAATGCAAAATAGGAACCAAAAGTATAAGCTAGATCCTATTTATAAAATAAAAGAAAGAAGAAGCAAAAATAAATAAAAAAAAAATAAAAAAAATAAAAACAAACCCATACTTGGTTGGGGGGTTGCCGTGAGTGAGGAGAAGAAAGAGGGGGTTTGGTTAGTTTGTTCAACAAACTTTTGAATGGGTAAAATCAATTAATTAATTTAATTGTCCAAAATCTATAATTAATATTAATTAATCAAATCAATATTAATGTTGGCCCAAATTAAAAGAGAGAACCGGCCATGGTAACAAAAGAAAGGGAATTGGGTCTTTGGCCCAATTTGAAGAAAAGATTGGACTAGGATTTAATAAATTAAATTATTTAACTAATCTAATTAATTAAATAACTTAATTATCAAATAAATTCAAAGAAATTAAAATGGACCAAATTGAAAGTAGGGGCCGGCCAAGTGGTATAAAAGAGAAGAATTGGGTCATTGGCCCAATTTTAGAATAAAGGATAGGAAATAAGATAAAACAGTCCAAAAATAATGGGCCTTTTGGACTTAGAATTAAGACATATCATTAATAACCGCGAAATTTTCTGGCCCAAAATTCCGGGTCGTTACACTCAAGTCAAGAATACATATAAAAGAAGGTAGGAAAAAAGAGTCTTATCCCGGATTCTTCTACCCGTCACTCTTCCTCCCTTTACTTAAATCTTAATTTTAGGGTTTATCACTCGGGGAATAGTAAAGCTCTCAACTCCCGGGTTTAACTCAAATCCTAAAACTTCACTTAGAACCTATTCGGCTCTGATACCAACTGTAACGACCCGACTCGCTTAAACCGGCGCGGAAGAAACCGACGAGTCGAGTAGTTATAAACTACAACTCAAAACCTAAGAAATTAAAACTAATTCCTCGAAATATTATTAATAAACCACAAACGTACAAATACCCACAAGTTTGTACATACTAATCCCAAAAGTCAAACTAAACATACTAAAAATACAAGTAAACTCCAACTACATGTCAGAGTTATAAGCAACGTAAAAGAGTCCATACAATAACGTATAAAGTCTATGCAATACGTCAATACTATCTATAAACAACTGTAATGGAAAATTACATCAGGAAATAGAAACAATAAACGTCGCTCGCCCAACCCAAAGTTAAGCAAGAGTATCGTCATCAGAAATACCTGAAAAATATACAACAGTCCACCATCAGTGACGAGTAACATAACTGACTCACCCTAATGGGAATACACATGTACATTGTACAAATCAAATAACCAATATCAAATCAATAGTCAAAGTACGAGAACAACCCAAAACGTGAACTCGACTCGAATCATCCTAATCAACTATCTTTGGCGCAATCATTCATATTCTAGACCGGACTGTGCTCGTACGGACGCATCTTACGCATCCGAACTTTCTACTATGCTCGGATTTGAGAATCTTACTCCCAAACCCCATGAAACCAATCTTACTGGAAATCCATGTCCCGTGAAACCAATCTTACTGGAAATTCACTAAGATCACATAGTATGACTCCAACTATCCCAATACCGCGGATGGAATAGGGGCAACGTCTTAACCCAAATACAATGAATCTTACTCAAAGTATCAGGCGTCTAAAAATGAAATCAAGCTAAATTAATCATTAAATCTTTTAATCATCTTAATCATATTATTCATTTTATATCCCAACATAACTAAATTAAGTTCAAGAATTGCCTCTAGCCTTGATTCTTGAAATTAACTAGTTAAATCATCGAAGTTATTCTCAAGAACTGCCTCTAGCCTTAATCTTGAGTCTAACCAATCATAAATCATCATTCTATAATCATTCTTTAATCATATTAGACACTTTCTTTAACTTTCTTTATCATTTAAACCTCTTTCTTTAACTTTCAAGATTCAACCAAGAACTCGTAAAGACTCATGAAGAACTCATAAAGAACTCATAAAGAACTCATAAAGAACTCATTCAAGATTCAAGATCTTCAATCAAGAACTCAATCAAGATTCAAGAACTCAACCAAGAACTCATCCAATCATACATACCACACGCATATCATCATCATCATCTTTTCGAAATTTACCAACTTTTACTCATCCAAAATTCATCAAACTTTAACATAATATTCATGATCATAAAACAACATATAATCAATCATAATATCATGAAAAATCATCTTCAAAACACCATATAAGCACATAAAAATCAGATTTATAAATCATACATGAAATCATAGATATTCATCAACAATCAACCCAAACATGCATTTAATCTACACTATAAACATAGTATACCAAAAAGGTTGAGAAAGTATGTTACCTTATTGAAGATTACACACAAATTCAACACAAACACTTGCTGCCCGGAACACTCATACACACGGCCTAGCAACGCGGTTCCATTTGCACACGAACACAACAACCAAGATGCCACCATGCTGCCACCACGCTGCCCAGTCAGCACCACACGGCTGCTGCCCAGTCAGGCCACACGGCTGCTGCCCAGTCAGCACCACGTCCAGCCACGGTCCAGACACAAACCAGCCACGAAACAACCTCGAACCAGCCACGATTCATCCACACGGCTGCCTTGCACGAGCACCCACGAACACCCATACAAACCATGCCCAAAACCACACCAAACTAGCAATCTTGAATGAAATTGTTGGGGTTTAGAATATGTTTTAATACTTAAAGATCAAAGGATACATAATCTTTAAGTTTTGGTTTAGAAAAGATGATGAACAATTTTGGGTGTTCATCTAATCAAAAATGGCGTGAGGGTGTAAGGCAAAATGGAGAGGAAGTTTGCCTTTAAAAGAGATGGCAAAGGATGATTGATTTAGCAAATGAACAAATACCCTTAAGGCCTTACTAACTCCTCTATTTATAGAGGTTAGTGTAGGTGTGAATGCATGGCAAGTGGCAAATCCTTGCCATGAACAAGAGGGGAAAACCGGCCATGGGCTTAATAAAATGGGCTCAAAATTCACTTGGGCCATTTGCACTAATTCATGACTAATCATGATTAATTTTGCACTTGGCCCAAAACTAATTAATTAATTAGAAAATTAAATAATAAAATTCTAATTAATTTAAATAAAATAAAATTAAGAAATACTAAACCATTAAATAAAATGGTTACACAATAGCAATTAAAATAGTCTAAATAAATTTAGACCATGCACCGGGACAACCTAATCACTAGCAAACCAACACGAAACTAGCCCAAAATCTGGGGCGTTACAATCTCCCCTCGTTAAAAGAATTTCGTCCCGAAATTTAAGCAAAGGAGATTATCCACCATCAGTAATCCGGGCTCGACACACAAAAAGTCAGACGAAATCTGACGGAACTTCGGCTTCCACTAAAGCTCAATCGATCCTCGCGACTTGACGCTTCAGCCACTGAGCTCGTCTTGCCTGCACGATCGAAAAACGTTCGTCAAAGTCTTGAACATGCTCCAGCATTTTTCGACACACCACTATAGACCTCGAGATCCTCCTCGTTGCTCGGAAGGTCAAGATAGGAGCAAAGTCTATCTTCTGTTCCAACTACGAACCCAGAACTACAAACCTTCGTCACATACTCAAGCTACTCCCCTCGACTATAGACTTAACTCTTAGAGGTGTAAAAACGATCAAATGGTCGAAAAACTGGTATACGGGTTATGATCGATTGGTCAAAATTGGAATGCAGATATAATCGGTCGATTAAGGTAAAAAGTAGGAAACAATCAGTTGGTTTTGGATGATCGAACGAAATTCCAAAACAATTAATCAATTCAAAAATCCATATCAGGTTTAGAATATCTGGATTAGAATGTTGGGATCGAAACGATGCCCACTTTTGAATGATGAGAATAGCAAGGACGCTAATAAAAATCTGATATGAATATAATATAGAGAAATCAAAGAATATCTCGACGAAACTACATCGATTTATGTGGAGTAGGATGGCTATAATTATAAAATAAAAGAAATATATATATATATACATATAGCTACAATAGAAATAATGATGGTGTGTAAATGGCATAAATTATCCATCGATAAATCCGAGTGATGATGGATGATAATCAACAACGGCCAAAAACACGGTGGATGATGCAAGGTGAATCGGTGTTAACCACGAGGTTGGCCAACATGTATAACGTTAATGATTTATGATGGCCTCAATTAAGTATGGTGATGATAACGTCGATAATGGGTGATCATAAATGATAATAAGGACCATGCTCGACGAAGACGATGACATGAACGATGATAATGGATTACGACGCTCATAATCAATGGTTAAAAACCTATGACGTCGAAATAAGGGAATGATGATCAAAATGATAGATGGTCCTGAACGATGATAAAGAAAACAACATGGATGTTAAAGGATTGATTATAACAAGGGTGATAACGATATTGTTAACAATTAGTAACAACAACGAATTGATGGTGATACTTATGTTAACAACGATGGTACTTACCAAATAAGTTCAATAACGGAAAATAAGGTTAATCGTAAATCAATTGTAAGGTTGATCAAATAGGCTTGGTACAAACAGATTCTGGTCGAATACGGTAGGTCAAAGCGGTTTCCTGACCACAATTACACCCCTATAAATTCTAGTCTGGTCTACCTTAACACCTTCCTAGTTGAGTACGCAACTCAAAAATGCAAATTCGCGAAGACAGAGCTCCCACTGGGAGTTATTCGCGAATCACCTGCTGCTCCATAATATCCTCAGTACCATACGGAGATGATCTGCAAGCTCAGACTCGTCTCTCGTTTAGACTAAGATATTATCGAAGAAGACTACGACGCACTTAACGAGTAAGTGATGAAAAGTCCGGTTCATCCGATCCATGAACACGGGTATAGCGTTAGCGAGACCGTCGGGCATCATTTTAAAACTCGTAGTGGTCGTATTCGTATGAAGAAGCGGTCTTCGAAATGTCTTCTTTCTTGACTGGAATCTGATGATATCCAGATCGAAGATCTATCTTCGAGAACACTCCTGCTCCTCGCAACTGATCGAACAGGTCCTCAATCCTAGGCAACGGGTACTTATTCTTGATAGTTACCCGATTCAACTCCCGGTAGTCTATGCACAGGCGCATACTACCATCTTTCTTCTTCACAAAGAGCACAGGTGCTCCCCACGGAGAAACACTTGGCCTAATGAAGCCCTTATCGATCAAATCCTGGAGTTGTGTGTTAACTCCAATAATTCAGACGGTGCCATCCGGTACGGTGCCTTTGAGATCGGCGCTATCATGGGTACTAAGTCGATATGAAACTCGACATCGCGCTCAGGTGGAACGCCTGGTGGCTCATCAGAAAATACGTCTCTGAAATCCCTCGCTACAGGTATATCGTCCAACAGAGACTCATCAGTCAAGTCTCGTACATGAAAAAGATACACCATATCGCCCTTCTGGCGATGCTTCATCATTTTCAAGACAGAGGTTACCCTTACTCCTTTCTTAAGGAAAAACCCAGAGTAAGTAACTCGGTTGCCCTGAAGTCCTCGGAATGTTACTGACTGATCTTGGCAACGAATGATCGCTCGATACCTCGACAGCCAGTCCATGCCCATAACGACATCGAACTCTATCAGCGGAAATTCCTTCAAATCGGTTGTCGCCTGCTCACTGGCTAAAACGATAGGCAATCCTCGGAACTCGGGCTGACAAACAAGATCCTCTCCAGAAGGAAGAGTTATAAACGAACTAACGGGAAAACTGGGACTTCTTTGAACTGGACCTCTGCTTCTGCCTCGGTCGTACAACGGACTTGATCCTTCATTGGGGACTTAGCCGATGTCGAAAGCTCCTCTCCTGCCGATGGAACATGCCATAGGCGTGCCGTCACATCGCTTCCCTGGGTGGAAGTTCTGGCCGCAACCTCTATACTTCGAACCGTCGAAACCCTAATACGAACTAGCGGTCGGAGGGGGGTACTGCTAGGAGAACTAAATCGGGGCTTCTCGAAATGTGGCGACGTCATCGGGGTCGGGGTCCTCTTCCTGCTCACATCCTCCTCGATAACATACGCCTGAATGTCGAGTGCTACCTCGTAAGCTTGCCGTAACGACTTCGCTCCACTGCTGATCATACGAACGCGAATCCTCGTATTCAGCCTCTTGACGTAACGCTTGTCCCGCTCCTCCTCGGATGGAACGACTGACGTAGCGAACCTCGATAGCTTGGCGGACTTATCGGGGTACGCCTGGACTATCACCTTACCCTGGATGAGGGTAAGAGACTCCTCTGGTTTCCTTCACCGCAACTCGTCGGGGTAGAACCTCCTTTGGGCCTTAGCTACAAATTCGTACCACGATATCGAATGCAGGGTAAACACGTGTTCCTAGCTATGCTCCACCAGTTATCGGTCTCTCCTCGCAAGTAGTAGGCGACGAACTGGTCCTTCTCGTGCTCGAACAGAACGTAGTGTCGAAGAGCCTTCTTACTCGTGGATTCAACTCTCCAACGTCGTAGGGTCGGCAACCCCATCGTAAGTCGGTGGTTGATGACGAGCGATACGATCGAACGTCGACTGCGATCCCTGATAGCTGACGACTAAGATACGCTAGTATAAGAATTGCTTCCTCGAGCACTCGTAATCTCTGTCGTCCCGAACTCGATCGCCGAGGTGTGAACACGTCGAAACGTAACACGATAAGGACACAAATAAACACACAATGTTAATAAAAAACTCACACTCATGTAACGACCCGACTTTTTAGCTTGTCGATTTACGAAGGGAAATCGACATTCGGATCATTACTTAATCATATTAACAATATATCAAATGAAATAAATGGAAGAATTGACTTTTATTAAAATAACTCCTAAAAACCATAATAAATCCAATATTCATTATTACATCATAAGTTTGGTAATACTGTCCCAACATGCTGGGATCGTAGAATAAACTAAGTAAATGTTTAAGTAGTTCTGGACAAACTAGAAAACTTAGAATAAAGGCCTAAACTCTCAAGCCCATCCGGCGAAGCCCGCTCTAATCTGCTGCAACATCACCTGAAACTGAGGGGGGGGTCCACCGTCAGTGGCGAGTAACTAGGCTGTCCCATTTAATCGAGGGACCACCAAACACATAATATCATAGAAAATATCATAAAAACTATAAAAGATTTAATACATGCTTTACACAAAGATACACAAATTCCGTATATACGTACGTATAATAATACGTATAAAAGTACGTATAAAATACGTATAAATACCCCTGCAGAAATACGGTTAGAATACGTATGATCTACGTATAATGTACGTACAATCAACCCTGCAAATACGGTTAGAAATACGTACAAAAATACACTCAACATTCATACATACATGCATCCTTACTCGCATACATACATACCCATAAATACAGAAATACACAGCGGAAGACTTAACATACTAAACTTATACCTTATACTATACATCTTAAATTATCCCAATCCTTAACTTATACTTAACCCTTCTTAAATTATATCATTAATAAATCTTAATCATATCTTATCATCATAACTTATCATATTCTTATCATCATGACTTATCATATTCTTATCATATCATATCATATCATCATAAATCATATCTTAATCATATCATATCATGTCTTTCTTATCACATTAGATCATAACATATCTTATCATCTTTTGAAATCATCTTATACTTCATCTTATGATTTCATCTTATCAAATCGTATGATCGTAATATAATATCTTTGTTGGACCGGTCACTAATAACTCGTTATGGATCTCGTGTTTCACCATAACTCCCTAGAACATGCCGGGAGGAGCTCGTGTACTCAATCCCATAGCGGATCCCGTGTTTCACCGCTAAGTCTAAGCTATGGCCATAACTTCCTGGTAGCGACTCGCAGATACGGTTACCAGACGACTACATGTTCTAAGGTCAAACTACTCGGGGGAACTCATGTGTTCGTCCCATTGAGTAGTGGTTCTGACTTAACCCACTAATGACTCGTGTATCATACAGGTGGGTGTCCATATTGTATCTTATATCTTCAATTAATTTAATCATATCATATATTAGGATAATACTAGGTGACCGTAATAGGAAATGAAATGTTCGGAGTCCCAGGAAAGAGAGGTGCGGCACGTATATTGGCCACCTTAAATACCAAGTCTTTCCTAGCCAGGGACCGAGACATAACATGTATAGCTATTACTCTGTTTCCTTTCTTATCCCTAATAATATCTTATACTTCTCATATTCTTATAACATATACTATTCCTTAATACATATCATATACTTATAATCCTATCCTTTCGGATACTAACCTTAATATTATATCATATATTATTTGTAACAATATCCAAATATTTATATTAATATTACTAATATTATTTTCGGTCCTCCTAATAATAATACTAATAATATCTTTTTATCCCTTCACTTTACAACTTATCCCTAATAATTATTTTGTCCATAACTTTTATTATTAATTATTTCCTAAATTAATAATAATAAAATTTAATCAAAAATTGACTAATTCATCAATTCTACACGGCATTATTAAAAATATAACAATAATTAACTATTTTCTAGAATTAATTTAGTTAATCAATATAATTACAAAAATTACCAAAATAAGATAAAAATCATATTTTTCAACAACATTCATCAAGATTAACATAAAAATAATATTTTTAACCCTTCTTTTAACTTCTATACACTTGACAATTAGAAGGTAATAACAAGATTTAATTTTTAATTCAAGATTTATCAATATAATTCAATACTATCAAGATTCATCATAAAAATCATATTTTTAGTTCCCTTTTAATACTTAGGTCACTCGAAAATTCAAGAATGAATAATAGCATATTTTAATAATTCAATTGCCCTATTTTATACAATCTGATTTTTAAAGAATTAAATTAAAAACGACCATCTAAAGATCTCTAAAAATCTGGAAATTTTTATGGGAGCTAAATATGGGTTCAAGGATTAACGTGCATAAATTTCGTCTAAAAATAACATCTTTTACTATTTTTAAGTGATTTTATAACTAACCAGTCAGATTAGGCTGAATTCGGTTTCAGAATTTTATGCCATATCAAACGATCTTTAAAAATTACGAAAATTTAACACAAGCTGTAAAACATTATCACTGACTTCCATATAAAATTTCGTAGCATTCCGAATTGATTAAGTACACTAATAAATTCGTAAACCTATTCTGGACAGTTTTACCGGTTTGAAAGATTAAATTTTTATAAATAATAAACGGACGAATTTTGCCACGAAATAAATCATGGTTAATAATCAAACAGTAAACCAGATACCATGAAAAATTCATCAAGAAATAACAAGATTTGATTGGTAAATAAATTATACAAGATCATACATAAAATCAAGAAAATACATAAAAATCAATCATGAAATTCATGCTTCATGCTCGACATGTTCATATGAAAACAATATTAAACTTCCTACAATTTTCATGCTTCAATTCCTAATTAACTATGTGAATAGCTACCCGTAGATTAAATAGAAAAGCAAAGTTACCTGGATTCGCTTAAAATCCCAAAAACTCGAACAAATAAATTCACTTTAGTGAATTGTTTCACACGGCTCAAAGGAGGAAGAAAAAGGGAGAATGAATATTTTAGGGTTCTTTGTGAGTAATGCAAAATAGGAACCAAAAGTATAAGCTAGATCCTATTTATAAAATAAAAGAAAGAAGAAGCAAAAATAAATAAAAAAAAAATAAAAAAAATAAAAACAAACCCATACTTGGTTGGGGGGTTGCCGTGAGTGAGGAGAAGAAAGAGGGGGTTTGGTTAGTTTGTTCAACAAACTTTTGAATGGGTAAAATCAATTAATTAATTTAATTGTCCAAAATCTATAATTAATATTAATTAATCAAATCAATATTAATGTTGGCCCAAATTAAAAGAGAGAACCGGCCATGGTAACAAAAGAAAGGGAATTGGGTCTTTGGCCCAATTTGAAGAAAAGATTGGACTAGGATTTAATAAATTAAATTATTTAACTAATCTAATTAATTAAATAACTTAATTATCAAATAAATTCAAAGAAATTAAAATGGACCAAATTGAAAGTAGGGGCCGGCCAAGTGGTATAAAAGAGAAGAATTGGGTCATTGGCCCAATTTTAGAATAAAGGATAGGAAATAAGATAAAACAGTCCAAAAATAATGGGCCTTTTGGACTTAGAATTAAGACATATCATTAATAACCGCGAAATTTTCTGGCCCAAAATTCCGGGTCGTTACAATCACCCCTCCTTAAATAAATTTCGTCCTCGAAATTTACTTAAAGAAGCTCACGTAAGAAAACAATGGAACAACTATAACATAAACGATCAGCCGTAAACGGAGACCGTACACGTAGTTACGTCAGCTGCGCGTCCGCCTCTTCTTGATCACGTAGAAGACTCGGTTCTTCGCTTGCACCCGGCTCACCATTGCTGCAGGTTTGTTCTTCGGTCACGCCTAAATCTTGTGCCTTCCTTGACTGCACACGCCTCACGCTATCGTAACCCGTCGCACCACTTT